>CM029927.1:29942684-31166122 GCA_017639245.1 Myiopsitta monachus
AGAAATTTACACACAGAGACACATTTAGCATCCATCTTGCATCTAATATTAAAGGTTTGTTACTGCTCTACACTACAAGCTTTCCTACACATTAATAGTAATATAGAGTGGGAGAGAGGATTTGCAAGTTCATCATCCTCACCTTGTCAGGCCACTGGCCCCCAGCTATTTTTAAAAAGGAAGGGTCCAGTAAGTAAGACACCCTAGCCCTATAGCTTACATAAAGCACTCCAAGTAAAGCATCTGCCAGTATACATCATAGGAATTTTCTCAGTAGTGGGTTTTGCATGTTTGCACAGCCGTTATAGATGGATGCTCTTTATCAGTGCTACTCTTTTTTTTTCTTAATAAAGTGTACCACTACTTAACCACTGCATCCTCCCCCTCCTCCTCTCCTAATTTGGTACTCTGATTTTCACTTACTTGCATTCCTCTTCACCTTTCATTTCCTTCTTTATTTAATGTCTTTATCCACCATTTCTGCTAGTATTTCCAACCTCTACCTTTGCTATCTGATTCCTTCTTTTCCATTTTACTTTGCGGTTTCCTTATACCTTGCTCTGCCAACATGACTTTTTTCTTGCTCCATTTTCCTGTTGCTTATAAGAACTGGAATCATAAAATATCTCAAGTTGGAAGGGACCCATAAGGATCATCGACTCCAACTCCCTGCTCCTTGAAGGACTACCTAACACTAAAACATATGACTTTAGAGTGTCATCCTTGAACTATGACAGGCTTGGTGCTGTGACCATTTCCCCAAAATAAGGAATACTTCACAGATTTGTGAGTCATCCTTGCACACAGTCCATGCTAATTATCTCTGTATCATTCCAGTTTTAGTATATGTGCTGCCAAACTGAGCACAATTGGATGTCTGTTGGATGTCTCCTGTCCCTTTCCAACAACCCCAAATTAGCAGATCGGCTCAGATGCAGGGGGCTCGCCCTGTCAGCTTAACAACCATGCAGAAAGTGAAGCCTCAGAGTTCAATCAATTTGCTGCCACAAAACCAGCATTTGTAAACCCAAGATATCAAGGAATTAGGGTGTGTAACTATGACTAAAACATTCACTATAGGCTCACAGTGAAGTCTTTGAAAACTAATGGATTTGTAGCTGAAACACAGTAGTATAGAATTTTTTCTTGTGGAAAACTGCATTTCCTCTTACTAAGGAAGAGCCCAAGGATTTGTACCATGACTGCCATGCCACTGTGCACTATGTCAATTCTGAACACACCACTACCAACCTCCTATTAGCAATCCTTCTTCCTATAAATGACACAGAAGCACCTCATCTTGTGAGTTAAACTGCTCCATCCCTGTTCCCAGCAGGATTACAGCACAGCAGCTCCTCAAAAGGCTTCAGAGACAGTGGGTTAATGAATGGCTGCTTTCCACATTGAGCTTTCAAAGGCTGGTCTCTACCACCTTCAGCATGGTATTAATTTTATTATTCTTGGACCCTAAAATATAGGACTGAAAGCTGTTGTGGAACATCACTGACTTTTTTCAAGAACCAATTTCATTGATTAGCTGTAGTCACAGCTGTGAAGCTCTTTTCAATATTCAGCTTAATTACTGTCTTTGCTGACTGCTTAAAGACCATAGCTTCTTGAAATGCTTGTCATGGTCAGCCATCTAAAATGTGTTTATTTTGCAGAACATGAATAAGTAATAAAACTAATCACAATGGAAGTGTTATGTAGCTTCACAACATTTTTGTTGACTGACATAATGAGCAAGCTCAGAATAGGCACTTGCCTGTTGTCTCTGTCTCTCAGAGAATTTCTATTCATTTAGTAACTACAGGCTGGCAGGTTTATCAATCATGGATGGCTAAAACATATCCATCCACCAAACCCGCAGACCTTTATTGAGACATATGCAGTTCAAAGTACACCCAAGCACTCCTGCCAAACAGATTTTTGTTTTCAAGATTAAAATCTGTAGACAAGCTAAATATCTGAAAATTAAAATCAGAAGTGGAGAATACTACAACTGGCCTATAAACAGCAACAGACAAATAAGTAAGAGGCTAAAGGCATACCAACACAGAGCTAACTCCACAAAGCATGGAAAACTGTACCTGCTGCTAAGAAACAGTTTTGCATTCATAGTTGCAAGTGCCAAAACCAAGCGTGAACTCATTTTCTTTTCTGATGCTAAAACTGTACTATCTTCTGGTCACAGAGGGACAGAAGACCACTCTCTCAAGTAAAGTACTTTCTAATGTTCAGACTACCCCAGCCCTGGGCAACCAGGTTTGCTCCCTTCTGAGCACAAAATCTAGCAAAGAATCTCCCCTGTACCTCCTTGAGAAGATAGCCTGCTCTCTGTTTTTTGATCTGAGAGCAGCTTCCTCCACTTAGGATGAAACCTCAAAACAAGCAACCTTTAATTTATTACTTACCATTGAACAACCTAAGCAAAATGTATAGACAGCCTCTGCAAGAGGCTGAAGGAAAATCAATTTGGTTTTTTGCCTCCTGGTGAGTCACAGCACTGCTAGAGAGGTAAAAAAAAATAAATATTTCATCTACATTTCTCCATGCTTTCCTCCAGGGTACAGACCCTTGGGAAACCCCTGAGCAACATCAGTTCTTCTCCTGCCATCACTGCATGCAGTAACATAGAATTTGCCTCGTCTGCCTTAAAATAGGTGAAACTACCAACTGACAGAAAATCAACAGCCTTTGGTACCTGCAGTGAACTCAGGGAGCTCAAAGTACTGCTGAAACATATGAAGTGTGGGGAAATATACAGAAAGGAGGGAACCAGAGATAAATTACATTACTAAGAAGGACACGGAAAAAAAAATGCAGTTAAGCAGGAAGTCCATTAAGAGGAGAATAATTCGGAAGAACACACATTCAAGTACAAAATACAATTAATTCAGACAAGAAATAAGAATTAAAAAGTAATTATTATATTTTGCAAAGGCAGAATAAATACAACTGAATCACACTGTTCAGTGCCTTGTGGCTTGGGAATTTTTGGTTTTGGTTTGTTGCAGGTTTTTTTTTACCTTCACTAGTAGAACCTCACACACACAACCCCTTGCCCTCTCAAATCAATCAAAAATAGTAATTAAAAGCAAATTCCACTTCAGCATCCCAATATGCCCGTGGGTAACACCACATATAATGTCATGGGAATAGTTAGCAGGAAAAAAGCCAGATATCAAATGATTGGCTACTGCTCAAAGCACGTGTGTCCAGGACCTGAGCCCTGATTTCCTACATGACAGAGACTTTCAGTAGAAGCCAGTGTGCCATAAACATTACCACACCAATTGATTTTGAAGACCAGGTAAAAGCTATTGTCTGTGACAGACCACGTAAGCCAAGATTCAGGGATTAAGCAAACTGTATTTGCACTTGAAATGCTTTGACCTTGGTCCCACAGCTGCTCCCAGCAGAGGTCCAGGCAATTAATACCAAAGGCCTTTTTCTCCTATCTCTGTCCAAGACTATACATGAGCTCCTGCGTGTGCTCCTCTCTTTCACACTCAGAAAGCAAAAACATCTCCTCAGACCTCAGTAATAACCTCCAAACTTAACTGTCTGCTATAGGATAGGAAGAAAAAGACACAACAAAATATCTTCCAACAGAAGCAGGTTTGGTAGTTTTCAAGAAACAGGCAAGGTAGTAAGGACAGTGCTATTTTCAATCATGTGTAGATGTCAGAAGATGACAAAGAGAAAAATAAACACAAAACAAATTCTTAAAAATGGCAAGTACCTTCCTGCAAACCAGATTACTGCAGGCTACGGGGCAAGCCAGCAGCAGAAGCCTATGACCTTGAAATGCAGCAGCAGCGGCCTATGAGCAAGAGCAGCAATGACGCTCACCAACTCCACAATTGCCTCAGGATTACCTCTTCAGATCACAGCAACACTTCCAGAATAAGCCCCATCCCAATATAGCCCCCCATTCTGATGCAGCCCCACTTTCAGGGACTTGGAATTTCATTTCACTGCAGCACAAGACACCAGGAATACTTCACAGCATTTGTTTTGGTTTTAAATCTGGCATAAAGATACTACACATGGAAAGCATCTTTTAAAGAGAGCTGCTTCAGCAGTCAACAGTTCAGTAATAAACAGCCGGACCTATGGACTCCTCTAGTACAAGCATTTATGAACCCTGGAAAGAACTTTATTACATATTTTCTCACACTAGATATGCATTGTAAGCCAATTTTTTTCCAGTAACACTTTTGGAGACAGTTCAATTTCTTCCAAAAGCCCTATTGATCTTCTAAATGAGAATAATAACCTGGATCTGAACAGATATGAAGTATTTCTGCCGATCAACATATTTTTATTTTACTTTGATGTCTGAGCAACCACACATTCCTTTCATGATCATTTACACAATTAGGTTTACAGCAGAACACACATGCAAAGCTTCCACAGAAACTGAATTTTAAAACTAGTTAACAATACGCATTCCCACCAAAACCTGTAATACAAAAATGGTTCTTAGCCAGATCAGGGAAGTTAACCATGTATCTATCTAGTCCAGAATAAGGTAAAGGAGTTAGCATCCTGAGTAGCAAAGTTGAAGCTGTAAGGCCCCAAAAATAAGAGTAATTTTGAAGAATGGAACATTTGGAGAAGGCTGATGCTCTGTCAGTCACGTTGTGAACAGAAAAAGGCAAAATTCATTAAATAAATTATTCATTAGTATTTAACAACTCAGAACTGAATCCAATATTTCTCTTTTGGCTAAAGAACAGTGCTACAGATTCATCCACTTGTAACTGCACTGCTGAAAAAGTTAATGCCATTTATTGACAGATTAATTTATAATAACACCTTAATTAAAAAAGAGATTATCTTATCACTTTCTGACTGAAATGAAACTGCAGGTGATTGGGAACAATATAACTGCAGGCTAATGAATGATTTGAAGCAATTCAATGTCCAATTAACACCAGGGTTTTTTTTTCCCTGCCAAAGCATTAGCCTTATATTAATTATACTTTTAGTTAGTAGTAACAGAAAGTTTCAATCTCAATGTTATCATTCAAGCAAAAATACAGAAAATAAAACAATCAAGACCTGGAATTTACACAACCAGAAGCAAACTCCCTATCACTCGCAGGCGTGCAAAACAGAGTAGAAAACTTCTCCTAGCCTGATTTCAACAGCTGTCCCAACCCAACACTAACTAACAAATAAGTGTTCCCTGTGACCAAGATACAGGAACAGTGATACACCTAATTGCATCTGGAGGATCCTCTCTGGTGCAATGATCTCTCTCTTCATGACATGGTAAACTTTCTGTGATCAAGAAGCTTTTTAAATTAATCTTTGCCAATGAAAAGGCAATTGAACAATCCACTGATCTTCAAGACAGAGCTCAGCAAGGAGACTCAGAACAGGGGGACTTGGGCTGTATGGAGGAAGTATCCCTTGACTCATTACAATCTCAGAGTATACGAGATGAGTGGACCAGCACTTGCCTCTTGCCTGCTTATTAACATTGGAGTTAGATTAGTAAAGCATCATTTCTGAAATACAATACTTTGGGTTTTGTTTTTGTTTTGTTTTTTTTTTTTTCACTAACTCCACTAACTCTCTAAGACCAAAACTATGCAACTAGGATAAAAAAAATGAGACTAAGTACTTAAGCCCAGACCTGGCTTGGCCTTTTAATATTGGGTGGACTCAAAAGTAACTTATTTACGTATCATATGCTAGGTGTATTACTGTTCAGAAAAAGTATAGTGTCATTTCCTTTGGGCATTCTTCCAATTACACTAGGTAAGAGATGTTAACTTAGTGTGCTAAATGGTCACTTGAGAACAAAACAAGCACTCATTCCTGAGACAGAGGGATTCAGAAATGGCATCAAGCTCTGTAGTTGCCAATATTTTGTTCATCAATACCAGACCCGCAGCACTCACTAGATAAATTATTGAATAAACTGAGGGGAGGGAGAAAGGCAGTAAAATGGAAAATAAATAATAAATAAAGTGCCAAATACCACCTTTGCTGCATAACTGTGTGATATTATCCATTTCCCCCATTCTATTTATTGTCATTTTTGTACCTTCTGACAGAAAATTGTGAGAACTGCAATCAGCACTAATTTGAATCCAAATAGTGGAAAGCTTCAGAAGAAGGCTTCAATGACCATGCGCATGCTGCTACCTGAAAATCTACAGGAAAAAAAAAAAAAAAACAAACAGCAAAATCATACCTTTTTCTTCTCATGAATGCCCAATTTTAATTAAATGTAATCACTCCAATTAGATCACACCTCATCCTTCTTTTGGACGCACAGCAGAAAATCTGTGCTTCTGCCTGTTTTTAGCAGAGCTTTAACCATACTTCTAGCTCCCCTTGGCCTTTTATTTGCAACAAAGATTTCCTACCCTTCCCTCTTAAGTAAAGCAATTTTATCTCACCCATGTGGCAGCTCTATGCAACTGTTGCCAAGCCAATAAATTAACAGGCTCTTGGACTGATCATGCAAGGTAATTCTCTTCTGGCTGTTTTATCACCAACCTACAGACAGGACTCTCCTCCCAGACCTGAAGCTCAAACTCGGCTCTTGGTCTCTGTTATTGTGCTGTTGCCTACCAAACAGTTTTAATACACAGAAACAATATATCAAGCTTCCTTCTAGCACTTGGCTCCCAGAGATGACCAAAACTGCCTCATTTCCTCAAGCTGTAAGAGGCCTGCACTGCAGATTTCAAGGTTCAGGATTCATATTCTGCCAACAGTATAACCAGAAGAAATGCCAGAGTTGAAAAGTGTTTTTCAGAAGGAAAAGAAAAGAAAGGGTGGGTTGATTTTAAAGTTACTTAGCATTTGGAAAGTGAATCCAATTCTCTGTCAAAAAAACCCTTTAAGATACATGCCAACCTGTATGTATCATGAGCAGATGCATGCTACCTCCTGCTTCTCCTTACCCCAGAAGAGGTCCTAATCCATCATACTTTCACTGTCTCACACCTCTCTCTTCCTGCCATAATTATCCTTCCTCTCCCCAATGGATCAAATCTGGATGATAGAATCATAGAATAGTTAGGGTTGGAAAGGACCTTAAGATCATCTAGTTCCAACCCCCATGCCATGGGCAGGGTCACCTCCCACTAAACCATGCCACCCAAGGCTCTGTTCAACCTGGTCTCTTCCCCGAGTTGTGCAGCCTCCAGACTTTCCCTCACTTTTTTTTTTTCCCAGTATCCTTTTGTCCTGCACTGCCTGTGCATCTTTTAGCACAATGAAGAAATAACTTACAGAACAAAGCAATGTAACATTTCTCTCCTTTTACTGTGACTGAAGAAAGGAAATCTTTACTGAAGGCATATAAGCTAATGTCCTACTAAGAACAGCTGCAAATGCTAAATGTTATCGGAAAACTGGTGTTTGTCAAAGAAAATATCAGCACAAACCAACTGCTATAGCGACTCCATATACTGGAATGCTACACCGCCTATTCTTAGCCTTTAACTTATACCTCCTTTCACAGAGACGGAGATCACTTCTTCAATACCATAACAGGCATTAGGTAAATTGAGCAGTTGCCTGAAGGCTGCTAGAAGCCTCTCAGTCTTGAGACAATAAACAAAAACATAGCTTGAAACTATTTATTAAAGCTGTCATAAAAATCTTTTGGAAAGTACCCTCCATACTTTCTAAACCGGTGATGACTACACAAAACTGGAGCTAAAGTTCAGTTTTTAAATGAAGCACTGACAAAGTGGAAATAAATGAAATTAATTCAATGGAGTTGCGCTGAAATGTCTCAGGGGGCAAATCCTTCTGGGTTCATTCATATGTCTGATTTTGAAATTCAGTTTTCAGCTGAACTCATAGCATGGCTTGAGTGTTAAAATGCCACTTCTGTTCAAAATGCCCGTCTCCTATTTCTCTTACTTGGGAAAAAAAGGGTAACCTTTATGAAGGCTCCCTGGGATGTACACCAAGTTTCACATTATCTTTTCCTTCTAAGTAACTATCCTGCTTTTCTTCTTCTTTGTAAGTTCCATTTAACAAGTTGAACAATACCCATCATTCAGATTTACCAACAGTACTTCTAGTAAATTTCATTTCTGTGGTAATTAGAATACTGGGGCTCTGTCCCTGGGGAAGACTGACCAAAATCACCAAGGTGTTCATCTTCTTTTTTACCCCCTTAGTTTTAGATTTCTGAAGTAAATGAAGACTCTTAATGGAAAGCTATATCTTTGTTTCCAGATGAAATAGTCAGATTTTTTTTTTGTTCCTTCTTTTTTAAATGGCAGGTGCTTTAAGCTTGGTTGCTCATACTCTTTTCTTTGCCATGAGCAAGCTAACATCCAAACATCACCTGTCATGCAGTTCCACCATTAGCATCATTAGAAGGCGGGGTAGGAAGCATCCCAGAGGGTATCTCAGGCTGGGTTGCCAAATACAGAAACTCAGGAACAGAAGGGTAGGAAGAACATAAATGCAGCCTGTCATCCATCAGTGAATCAGAATTGCTACAGTTTTTCTGAATGCCCTGAGTAGCTTTCCTAGGCATAGAGGGATAGTGATGATTATACCTGCTTCGCAAACCTTCTTGATAGACATCAGGCAAACTTCTGCTTCCCATCTGAGATCCTGTCCAACCCCCGTGTGACCTCCTTGCAATGAAACTCAGATACAGCAGTGAGGTCCACCTGAGCCAGAGGCTGAGGGTACAAGCTTGTGTTCAATTCTACCCAACTCAGAAAGCCACCAAAAGGGACAGAACCTTTGGGAAGCCCTCCCTCATGCAGCATTTGCAGTTGTGCAGTCATGCCATAAGTGAATGAAGGGGGCCCAGGGGGTCAACACGTGGTGCAGGAGGGGAGGCCAGGGGAGATGGTCTAGCTTTTTACTTAATCAAGAAACTGGTCCAAGGAAACACAGCCAGGAGCTAGGGAGGGGAAAGAGCTAGGCCATTTCTCCTGTCAGCCATATACATCTAAATAATATCATATGCTCGGTGAAAACACATGATACATCAGTAAAAAAAAAGTGGCTGGACAGTCTCTCACCACTCCCAAGGGATTTTCCTTTGCTGCACCTGAGGAATTCAATACAAGTCTGCATGCCATCCATGACATTATTACCTGAAGGAGAGCTCAAAATCCTTTCTGTCAGTTGCACCCCTCTCAGTGTGGCTCCTTCCTCATGGTCACACCTCCCAACTTCCTGGGCATAAGTAGCCCCAGAAGCAGGAATACTTTTTCTCCTCTTCCCTCCCTCCTCCACAATCCCAGTTCCCTTATTTTCAATCCACCATTACTTGCCAGTTGCTCCCTCAATGTATTGCCTTTCCTCATAGTTTACATATGGTTCAAGTTATACATGTGAAAATATGGTGCCATTTTCACAGGTGAAGAAAAAACTCAACACACACACACAAATGAAAAAAAAAAAAACCACTCCCCATCCCCCCCAAAAAACCAAAACAACAAAACAAAAACCAAACCAAACCAAAACAAAAAAAAAACCCAACAGAAATAGAAATGCATAAATCAATAGTGAGAAAAAAACAGGAATAATGTTTCACAGACAGCAGAAGATGGGAATCCTATTTAAAACAGGAACTCAGGAAGCCAGGAGTACCTCCTAATAAACAAAGGAATTGGAAACAAAACCCATTAGAAGTAATCCAGTCTTTGTGGAAACGTATACACGTCATCACTAACAGTAATAATTTGGCTCTTCATGTGTAATCACTGCATGCTAGCCTCACTTTATATTTGTAATGGACATTAATGTCAGGAGGAATTGTGGACAGGAGCACCATGCTGCCCCTGTGTTGCTCCTCAGCCTGCAGTCTGCTTCACAGAGAAAACCATCTCCCCCTGGTACTTCTTCCCACTAATCCAGCTCATGAATGGAAAAAGCTGGGGTAGCTCAGCTGAGCCAAATGTAGCAAAAGCTACTGCTTTTCTTATTTTTTTGTAATACAAGAATTTTGTACTATTAAGACAGCACCAGAAAGGTAAGTTGTAACCATCTGCTCACAGCAATACTGAATTCAGGACAGCACGTACTGGAGCACTGCAAGGACAGAATCTATTGCAACCTGTGCTTCGGATTTTGACAATTTAATCCCCTAAAAATGTCCGCAAAGATTATGGATGCAGAAAATGCCAAAAAGAAACAAGCATTCAAGATGTCCCACCTTCCCCCTTACACAACATGTACAGGGACTGGGGAAGCATCATATTCTGCCTCCCCACCATCCGGCAATATCCTGCCAGGCTGAAATTTTCACAGAGGAAAATGCAGTTTTCTTCATATAGGAGCAAAACCTCTATAAAGCTTCCAGGAACCTAATTCTAGAACATTGAAAGAATTCATTTTACAAAGAAGTCTGCAATAAATAGAGAATAAATGTTCCAGTTGGTCCAATGCTTTGTTTTCTAGTGCATCTTATCATCTACTTTTCTAAGCAGAACAGACCAAATCAGCCACAGTCAAGCCACAGAGGTACAATAGTTGCACATCAGGACACAGGCATTCATATTTCTTGAGGCGGACTTATTTCACCCATTCACTTCATCCTAAATCCATGCCAAATCCAAATCCATCAGTACAGCTACCAAATCCAAATTAAGATTTCACATAAAACCTATAGAACTGTAAACTCCAAATGGTTTGCCTTAAATAAAAGTTCAGCAGAAAATGCTTACATATTTAATCTTTAATTCTCAGGTTTATAAATAAATAAATAAATCCTGCATTAGGCAATTCTTGCAAAAATTTATAATTCACTGCCAATCCCTCATGCACTTTTTATCTTCCTTTCACAGAATCCCAGCTTGTATTGACATCATCTTAAGACACTTATTTTTGTTTTCTATTCCACAATAATTTCTGATTTTGCTATCTCCCCTGCAATGATTTAAACAACATGCTTAAGAGTTCTTTAGATAAGGACATGGAACAGAGCAGTCCTCCAGAAAACTTGCTTGCCAGTGCTCACTATTTTATTAAAATTATATTTCTAAGTAATATCCTATTACTTTATCAGTTATTTTATTACTATATCAAGTATTATGTGACATAAGGCTAAGTTCTGTATCTTTAAGGACTCTGGATTAGTCTTCTATTACATTAGATCTTTTTTTTTCACAGCATATTTTAATTAGCAACTCATTTACTTAGGTTGTGAGAATTCAGCAGAAAATCACCAGGCACTTTCATGTTGTTAAACAAAAGTTTTCCATCTGATTTCATGAATCCCATTCCCTGCTAGGGAAAAAGGGGAAGGACACAAACAGTTAGAGGGAACAAGTGTTCCATATGCATGAGAACAACTTCTTTTCACTGCAGGTAAAGCCCAGTTCCTGGTCTGACATCTGTCCCCCAAACATTTGCAGAATTTCTGTATCACAGACCTGTCTGCAGTTTTCGCCTCATTTTGCTGGAATAACACTCAATACCTGCAAAAATGAAATCAAGTGGAGAGACACCACCACCACCCAGCAGGTAAGGAAAAAGAGACAAACCCCACTGGAGCTGCGAGAGGGGCTGAGCATCATCTTTATAAATGCACTGAGCTAACCCATGCTCTGGCATAGTGCTCTGACCCTGCAAGTCTGGAATTTCAGTACATTTATGAATATCTTTGTTACTAAACTTTCCAGCTCCTGTCCCTTGAAAGGCTAATAAATTATACTCACAGAAGACTAACTGCATTATAATCAAGATACACTTGCATTTGGAAACATTCCTCTATTAAAAGCCTTGGAGTTTTAGCCCCCCCAATAATATAGCTGGCACACTAATGCAAGTAAGTAGCCAACTGTTAAAAATCCAACTTGATTACACATTTTTATTTATTTATAATCATGATAAGTTAATTCAATAATCACATAAGAGCTATACTCCATTTATCTGAATAAATTCTAAAGCAAGTGATACCTCCTTTGTATGCAAAAATGTATACCACAATTACAAGTTAAACACTACATTTTGGTTTTTAATTTGGTTTAAAGAAATTCCTTATCACCAAGGAAAATTATTTGGCATTATGGCAAAAAACCCCAAACGCTGCTTTGTGGGCTAAAAATTATCTTTTCATCAGTTATTTCAGCAGACAAAATTATTCTCCACTCCCTGCAAAGATGAGATAGCCTTTGCAATTTTTCAGTTGCTTCTTCACATCAACATGCAGGTTACTATGGAACACCGAACACCATCATCGATAGATCGTACACCTTCACTCAGCATCAGTAAGATTGTCTCTGCTTTAGTGATAAATCATCTCTGAAGCCATTTTTAAAATATAAGAAGGAAAAGCTCTGAAAACTCCTACAGTTTTAATACAGCCTTCATAGTGACAGATCATCATTCATTCTTCACTAGCACACCTGTGGCCTCAGAAAATACTTGACAAAAAGTTATTTTAAATATCGTTTTTAGGAACCTAATTTTTGAATGATTTGTGATACATTCTTTCACACAGAACAAAGTACATTTATGGAAATAAGACTAAAAACAGCGTAACATTAGATGACTTAGTTCTTGTAAAAGACTACCACAAAGATATTTTATAAAAATACCATCTCTAAAAATGATTCATAAAATGTTATGAAACATATTGATTTTTATGACAATGTCTCTAATAAAAATATTATTTTATAGAAAAATATTATTCATAAAGATCATCTCTACTTTCTGAATTCAGCAACCTTAGTTAGCCTTCCTGTGGAAAAATAAAACTGATGGATATGCTCTTCCATACTGGAAACATTTTGCAGATTACAGCTTTCTCTTCTCAATATCCCATTAAGTATTTTCTTTCTAATTGCTTTTTGGAACACTTATCTAAACCTACTACACAAAAAAATGTGATAAACCCTGAACCACATCCAGGATCTAAGCATTGGAGAAAGAAAATAAAGCATAAGATATGTTTCAACTGCTGTTCTTTAAAAGGAAAACAAGGATTAAATAAATTAAAAGGAATAGGAAAAACTCCTTCTACATCAGAGAAGAGCTGCTGTCACAGGAGGTGTGAGATTCATGAGCAAGGTTCAGGATTTTGAAAGCATTACAGAAGTTAGCTGTCTAGATACTGATCGCCTTCCATTTATTTGAAAGAATCATGTATTACACAGGAATTTACACAGGAACCGAGCATTAACTACTTGAGGGTAGTTTCCTTTGCAACTTTCACCAAACATTAAATAAACAAATGTATCCAAATATCTAAAATAAAAGAAGGGCTTCCTGCCCCAGCCCAATTTACCCCTCACACTACCAGCGGTCAGAAGCTCTCCATGGGATCACCTGTGCTATGGCCAGCCCTCTGAAGCCACCTGGCCAATCCTGCTGCCTTCTGGCTTTGCTGTCAGGATGTCAAATTGTCTTCCACATAAAACTATGCATAAAAGAGTAAATTAATCAAGACTCAAATCAGAAAAAGCCTGTCCATCGTGTTTTCCTCTTAGCTCATTTATGTGGCTAAAAGCCATTTGTATTTCAGAATTGCAAAGAAACTGGTTTAGTAGAAGAGACAAAGATCTGGACAGTAAGAAAATAATGCATCTGAAACTTGTATCCTGTTAGCGTGGTCATAAAAGAAAGCCCCAGTTCTTTTAAAGACTACTTAAGGGAAATAAAAGGAAGAAATACTGCTTAGGAGGGGAAAAAGGGTTAGTAGTGAAATAAAGTTTCTGCCTGAAGCAAATGACAATGGATAACTTAAGAAATCAAGTTGCTGCACTGCCAGTTTTACTTCATTTTTAAGGAAACAAGTTAGTACTGCGCTCACAGAAGAAACAGCAGAGTTTGGGCTCGAAACATAGATACCACAATCACATGGTGGATCATGACTCAGCTAACAACCCCACTCAGTTCAACAATGATAACAGTAAAACCATTATAAAGTATGGTAATATGCAAAATTACAACGTGGATTAGGAGAAAAGTGGCAATATTTCATCATGCTCATCTATATTCAGATCTCTGAAAGAAAGTTAGTAAATTTAGAAGAATAGTTACTTATGTAATCAGTAAGTATTTCTCTTTCAGGTTTACTGAGGACAAGCGGCTTTTTGAAACAACTTTAAAATTTGTCACATGGATTCTCATTTTATTAAGTCCAAGTTTGAAACACTCTTAGTAATTCATAGTTTTTAATTAAAGCAGCATAATAAATAAAGCTTACTTCTTTTCATAGCTTTAAGGGCACATGTTACATTAACTAATTATGTAGTTGTGATCTTTTAAACACAAACTAGATCCTGAATGGTTTAACTGACCAAGGAACTTTTCTTTCATGCACTGCACAGATGCTGCCAAAATGGAGTTCCATGCCCAGGACAGAGATCATGTACAAGTAAGAAGTTACTGCTAAGCAGCACTCAAAAGAAATTGTAAAGAGATTAAACAATTGTCACCCTCAGATATACGACAATACAATGAGAGCAGATCCTATTATTTCAGAAGATATCTTACCTGGAAATGCAGCAGTTCATCCACACAGCCATGTATAAATTGTAAAAGCAGAAAATTTAATCAAAATCATGACTAAAAGAAGTAGATACTGCATTATGTTTCTTGCAGCAATAGTAAAAGAGATGGCAGATACCTTCATCTACGTCCCAGAAAACCAGTTATGCATAATATAATCTATCATATCCAAATACAGCAACACTTTTTAAAGATACCTATTTTATTTTAGTATGAGATTGTAACGGGAAAAAAATACACCAGATTTGCAAAGCAATGCATGCGTACATATATCCATTAACATGTGGTGTGTGTATATCTCAGAATGAACCAGATTAGATCCAAAGCATCTGTGCAGAACCTCATCTACTTATTTCTTTAAAATGTCATGTTCCCCACCATATAAACAACTCCCAGTACTTCAGCCTCTGAAAACAAACCAGTGACCATGTTTTTCCCTGTCTGAAGAAACAGCCCAAACCCTGGTGGCTCCTGTCACCATGCAGGGATACAATTACTCTTGCAACAGAAGCCAGCAATGCTGAAGCAGTGTTCAATCAGTAATTCAGCACAGGACATAGTCAAGCCCACGCAATAAAAATAAGAACAATAGGTTGTTATCACTTAAAAGGAGTGCTGAGAAGTTCTTTCCCAGTACCAAGCCTGAAATGTCCTTTCCCAATCCAGGCTTCAACTCTAACATTTCCCATTCTCTCAGCTGGATTTGACAGTTCAAACCCTTATGCTTCTGGGCACAGCTGATGATCGCCATTCTGCACAACAACAGAGATCTTGTCCTCCCAGACTATTCTTACAACATACAACATTTTGCCAATATTTAGCACATATCAGTTTGCTCAGGCATAAAGATCAGCAACCTAAACTTCAAGCTAAATCTGAGCTCACAAAAAACGATCTTAACAGGAACTGTCATTGCACTGAGTGCCTTTATGGTTGCCATTAAAATTCTCCTACAAATAATTGTATTTAATTATTTATTTTTATTAAAATGGTTAGGGTTTTGGAAAGGCTTTACAAACAAGAAGGAAAAGAACAATCGTGGGTTCTTCATTTGTCCAAACAGTTTCACTCATCTCAATCCCTTGCAACATGTTGCCATCTCCACCAGGTTCCAATGGAAACCCTAGAATGGAAGCCACTAGAAGTACACCACCACGGACAGCCTGCTTCAGGCAGCACTTGAAGACCTGTACCAGATTTTTCCGTAAGTAATTCTCACTTAGCTTTTTAACTACAAACACCTGTGACACATGTTTACACAGTTTCTGGGCAAAAAACACACAAATAATGTGAAATGTGTAAAAGTAGAAAGCCATTTTCCAGGCATTTTCCTTCAGGGCATGTTTCCTTTAGCCTAGCATGTTCCATTGCTCTCCAGAGAAAAAGAAACAGGAAACACAGGTATGGGAACATTTTTCTGTTGCATGGTATTTGCACTGGTTTTGCTCACCTCAGCAGTATTATGTGGCAGCCCAGACCAATAATTTGTCACCAAGAACCAGGTGAGGAACCAGCACTTAAGGGAAAAGGGGAAAGGCAGATGTAGTTTTCAATCCTTTAGATTATTATCTAATGATTGAGGTGGGGGGAAAAGGGGTGGGAGGTACAACTGAATCATAGTCCTGCTTTCAGGTAAGCTTTTCTGGTTTCATAGTTTCTTTTCAATACATTCTCACATCAGAAATAACAAATGTAAACATGTCTTCAGCAAAGTTGACCATATCCACCTGTAAGATCCTCAAAACTGCAGAACATGAGCGTAGAAAGTACTTGGCTGCTCAACACTTGCAAGAGTATGAAGAGGCAGCCAGGGAACTATCAGTCTCCTCGCATCATCTCAAAACAAGCTAAAACTATGGCTACCTGCTGCTGCATCTTTAACAAAAAAAAAAAAAAAAAGAAAAAGCCACACTAACGAGGCAATGAAGGAAAACACTGTTACTGCCTCTCACTGCAGCTTCCTCCAACTCCCATCACTTTCTGCAGGCGGGCTCCTCTCTTGCTTTGCCTGGTTTTTGTGTCTCACTCCTCTTGTCTCTGTTTTCTACGTTCCCGCTACTGCAGCCTGCGTTTTTCCCCATTTTCCATAATTTATTAATTTTATTTTTTCAGCTGGTTTTCAACAGCTTGTATGTTTCTAAGGTTATAATTTACCTAATAATGAGGACTGGCCTCAACTTCAGCTAACAGCATCCAAGAACCTGTACAAATATTCTGCTTTGGCTCTCAACTGCAAGCCAGAAAATCATAGGTTTAAGTTTAACAAGGTTTCAAGCTGAAATCTACGTCAAACATTATAATTTGCTCATCCATACTCTGTGACTGTACAGATCCAGCTTTCATTCTCTAACCAATGTCAGTCCCTTTCAGCTTTTTCTCAAATTTCCACCACAGCCTTTTTTCTTTACGCTGTCTTACCCATTCTTCCCTACAGTATTCATTTCCTATCTTCTTTCCTTAACAAATTATCCTTCAGTTCTTCTCATCTAGATATGTGTTTTTTCTTTTGGAAGCTTTCCACACCTTTGAATTTTCCTTTGCCATTCTCCCACCACCTCCCTTTTCTCTCATTTACTGCCTCTTCTCGCTTCTGCTCCCCAAAACCAAGAAGCAAATATAGACATCACGTCAGGAGCATCCATGTGCCACCATATGGACAGGTACCACCAGAGTAGCCCTTGGAAGCCACTCTTAAATACTAGGAGCTGCCAGGACAGGAGATCAACTAATGCCTCTTCTACTATTCAAGACGGATACTTATAGAACCAGCTAGACTTGCCATCCTGTACATTATATGTATTTTAGAGGATAACTGATTAAAAGCCATTTTTAGTTAAGCATGTCATAGAGTCACTTTTAGTCGAATGGGTGATTTTTACTGTGCATTTTCGTTAAAAATGTTCGTCTGTATTTTGCCATACTCAACAGTGGTATTGTGGATAATGTGTCAGAGAACAAGATGGCAGAGGAAGAGGCACACCATCAGCTTTTGATTGAGAAATACAGTACAATGGACTCTCATTAATTCAATCCATGCAAGTAAGACCAACACTGAATTAACAAAATATTACGAACAAGTTCCAGAACAAACAGCATAAAAGGATTCTTATCTGCCAAGTGTACTTTGCTCATTCGTGTTGACAGCAGTAACACAACTGTAATTATTTTACTCTCTAAATTACAACCTTTTTAAAAAATAAAAACCTGCATCATAGTATTAACCACTGCACTTCTGCTGAGCAATGTTGGAATTGGCTTTTTAATTGTTTTTTCCTGAATTCTTAAGTGAGAAAATGAACAGATGTTCTGGCATATATAACAAAGACTGGCATAGTGAAAAAGGAATAATTTGTACTAATTTTCTCATAAGTAATTTTCCTCATAAAAATACTAGACTTATGCATTCGACATAAGACGGGATGGTTTAGAAGGAAAGAGGAGATATACTGGGATTCTGATAAGATTGTTATTAGCCTGACAGCAAATAGTTTATGCTTGTTTATACCTATGTGGCCTTCCCAAGGAGTCTGCAAAATCAGACAGGAAGAGAGCACAGAGCTGTACTTAGGAATAAGCAATGTTTCACTAGCATTTAAATGAATATGTAATTATTTTTTTATTTATTTGACAGCAATACTTCAGCATTACTCAGAAGAAAGGTACAATGACTTAGACTGTTTCTGCACTTCCAATAGAACAATAAATAAAATACCAGACTATATCTGGTTTGGAGCAGGATGGCACATTTAGAAGAAGGGTTCCAAGCCAGTGGGAAGCCACCAACCTTATTTAGCTAGAGTTAGAGGAAGGACATTTTGACTATGTAATCCAGGCTGATATGACCCAACAGTATCAGTAAAACTGGACCATGTATCTTACAAAGAGTAACAGTTATATGCTTGTATGTATTTGGGGAGAAATGGCTAATTAAGGAATGGCACATTGTTCATTAGGCCTGTTGTTAAGAACTGCCATTGTACTTCAGACAATTATCACCAACATATTTGTAGAAATCAAGAAATACAAATCATGCTTTAGGCATTTAAAAAGACAATGTCCATGAGCTTAATGGGGGCTTTACTCAATAGAAGCCAGAATTGACTGTTGGAGGGAACAGACTCAGGTTGAATCACCTTACTGAAGAGATTTTAGAAAACAGGCCTATACAAGTCTTACCATGTTCAAATGACAATAAAAACTACACTTTCTAATCATATTTCTGCAGCACCCTCTAGGCCAAACCACAACCAAGTCATTTTTATGGCGCATGTATGCAAAAATGAATATTCTAGCACAGCTATCCAGGACTACAACAAGTTACACAAAACTGTTGTAGTTGTCTTCAGTGTCAGAACACAGATGCAGACAGGATGCCTTTCCCAATACAATATTCCACCTTGGATGGAAGAGAAGGACTGAGCTAAGGCGCTTCTACCAAAGATGCAACAGGCCCTGATTAGTGTAAGGATGACTTCTTCTGCTTAAAAGCAAAAACATAGGAAAAAAAGTTTCCTCTTAAAAAGTGCAAGCAACTAAAGCCCTTCACCGCCCCTAAGCTGCCAGAAAAGCAGCAGGTGCCCTACAGCAATGGGTAAATGGGCTAGAACTGGAAAAGGTTACTGATTTCATCTATTTCCTTCAGGCAGGATCAGCTCTGCCTACATCATTCTGACAATTGTCTAGCCTATCTTTAAAGGCCCTTAAGGAGGAAATGCCACCCAGAAATGTAACAGTACACATACTCCATCACTCTGCCTGCTCACAGAAATGCAGAGCAACGTCAGACCTCTGCAAAACCTTCCATTTGCAAATGAACTGGTGACAGCTGGAGGGTAGTTTTCCAGAAGTATTCTCCTTTACTCTGTGTCCCCTATTCCAAGTTCCCCTGCTACATTTATTACATTATATCTAAAGTCATACTAGGAGTTAAAAGAGGAAATATCTACTGAATCAAATTTTCTTCTGAAACACAGCAACAGACTTGGTTTAATGTGCTTTATTCTTCAAACTGTTTTCTTCCAGGAGCCTTCAAACAGTTACAGTTTTCTTCCTGTATTTTTCTTGAAGGAAGTCAAGCCAACCAGTCTACTGCTCCTTCAGCTTGCACTCTCCCTTAAAGGGAGAAAAAACCCAACAAACTGAAGTAAGAAAACAAAGGAGAAAACACAGGGGAGAGAGACATCAGCATGTTCTTTGTCCACTTTCCTTGGCCCTCACCAACCTTCTTTGGTCCCCTTAAGGGACTTAGTGAAATTCCAAAAAACTGTGTTATCCCCCAAAGCTAACCTTCTCCTTACAGGAGCTGCCACTACATGTGAGCCATCACGACAACCTGTCTCAAACTGACAGCCATTACATACAATTTAATATTTGCAGTTACCTACCTGCTAAGTATTGTCAGCATCCTCTGTGACTATGGCTAACAGCGACTTGGAAAACATTTCTTATGTGATGCTCTCCACAATTGTGCCAGCTGGCTTTGCACCACCTTCTGTAAATGACATTCCTTCACTTGCTTTTATGACCTATGTTATCATCTACTCCTGTATCTTCCTTTGTCATACATCCTGAAATGATCCACACTGAAGCATTTCATACACAGTGCATCTTTTGTCACATCCATTTTACTTCCTCTAGTTCTGCATACAAAAGCAGTGCTTGTACCCTTTCTCAAAGGTTTTTACTCTTATGCGTTTTAAGAAGCTTTAAAAGAAAACCACAAGGCTGTCAGAAACACTAATAACTTCTTCAGTTCCAGAGTATTCTGCTGTACTTAACACCCACTGGAGTATTTGCAGGTTTTGCAAGTAGAGGGCCTAGGCATCATTGTACTAATGTAAGGCATTTGTCATTGTGAAGGTCAGCAATTCTTTCTACATTACTGAAAAATACTGTAGACAGTACATAATCATAAGCTTTGTTACACAGCATTTCCTAACAGTCATAATAATCTATTGTCTGCTACAAGATGAGCAAGAAAAGCCAACATCCTGATTTCTTAAAGATACATTAAATATAAGATTTCTAGTCTGCATATACAACTGCTCATCTTTGTGCTCTTAAGTCCACTGAAAGACTACAATTTGCAGTGCCTTCACTGCTTAAGGTTTGGAGAAGAAAGATGATTGCAGTTGTGTGCTCACAAAGCACCCAGAAACAGCACCTTTCCTTTTATTTTTTTTTTGTTAACATGAAAATACACCAGCTGTAGAATTTCCAGTTTCATACTGACAAAAGCATTAAACTTTGAGCTTTAAATTCCTACTTTGTGGCCTCTCTCTGGGCTTAGTGCTACAAAACCTTAGATTCATTTTGCCCAGTCTTTTCTTCTTTAATTTTCAGTAATCCCTGCCCCAGCTTTTGGGTCATTCAAGACAGTGTGTTTCTGAACAAAGGCCACATTTTTTTCCTTTCTGAGAGTTAGAAATTAATTCAAAGATATTTAACAGATTAGTGAATATGGACTAGGTACAACTTAATGAGTAACAGCTTGTTAGAAGAAACCCTTCTGTTTCTGAAAAACATACAACAGTAAGTAGTCCTTCATTTCCACTGTTGAGCACTACAAAAAGAGCTTCCGTGCAAAAAACATTGGGGTTTGGAATCCATACATATTCAGGAAGTAGCTACAATAAATAAGTATTTTAGAATTACCTAAAATAACAGAAGATCCAACTATGTTTATGTATTTTCCACAGCAGTCAGTAGACAGGCACAAATTTTTATGCCTTCAGAATTTGTTCCCAAGAGGTTATATTCAATCATCATGATTGCCAGATGTTTCTTCTTTCCAGATTTTGGGATCAAAGACCTCCCTGTGCATTAGCCACATATTAAGTGAATGTCCTTTCTCAAGAGTCTCCTTCTCTGCCTGGCTTTCACTCTGAAATCCACCATTATAGTTATCTAGCTCCTGAGATTTAAATTTGTAAGAAAATACCACTATACCCAGAGAAACCCTGGAATCCCCAGAAGGGCATTCTCCTCAGGCAGTGTTGGAAACAGGAGCCGGTTGCAATGGAAAGAAGAACACAAAATTGAAGCAGTTTTCTGAAATGTTAAATTTTAATCCAGTGCCTTCAGAAAAAAATAAAAAGCACTATCTCCAGGCAAAAATATCAGCAATAAATATAGAGATTTTAATTTCACTGATAGGCACATATAAATAGAATATTAAGGAATTGGGTAAAAAAAGGTTTGAATAAAAAAAAAAAAAGGCAAATCTGAAAATGCCTTTTCTCCCTCCTTTTCAGAACAATTTCAGCCTGCTTTCTAAATAAAATGTCAAGTCGCCACATTGTAAAAGAGAGAAGTATTAATTAGGAAGACTGGAAATGCTCACACATAAGATAATGAATAACCCATCCTAAGACAAGACAGAAACAGCAATTACCTGAATCTGAAGTCTCCTTAGACTGAAGAAGCTACAACCAAAGACATACAGCATTTGACTTTCCCCAACCACTCTGAGAAGTTGCAAAGAGATTATAGTAATGTTGCATGTGATATCAGAAACAGGAAAAAAAAATTAAATAAAGAAGTGACACCATCATGTGTAATGTCCAACACTTTCAAACTATGAAAAGTCAGCCTCATCATTAGTTCAGGTAAAATGAAGTATCTTCTACTATTAGTTTTATATGCATTTTATTATATTATTTTATATATATTCAGTTTACTACGATGCTTTAAAACAGTGCTAATACATATTAAAGATATAGTAATCTACTGTGTCCACCTGCAATTACAATTGAGCAGTAACTCAGTCTAAGGATATTCAAGAAAGAAACAGTTTTAGACCAATAATTTCTACGTATTGAAATAAGAGCACTATATCTTCTTTCTGGAACTACATTTGAAGATACTGAATTCTGTCATACGAGGGACTTCCCACACAGGACCAACACTTTCCCAAGCTAACTTGTTTTCTGCATAGCCTGCAATCACTTGCAAAATCCTGTGCAAATCTGCACAGTGCCTGCAAGGATATTGCTTTTCAGTGTTAAGAATATATAGTTTCCATGATAGATCCAGCAACAGCAAGATTTGTGTTTTTAATCCTAACATTTACAATTAAAGTAGACGTTCACTGATGGGATTAGAAGAAAATAAGTAATCATCATTAATTTTTTTGACTTTCGAAGAGGGACTATAGTTAGGTGTTATAGTTTCTAAACTAAGTAATGTTTCCTGCAATTTAATAGTATTAAAGGATAGTTTCATCTCATATTGCCAGGTAGGCAGTCTATTCAAGGAAGTTATTGCTTCAAAGCTGTGTTTTTATACAGATTTCAAATCAACGGTATACTAGTGCCTTCACACTTCTCTCTCCTGAAATCAAAAATAGGCTGCAAAAAGACCCAGTGTTCTGAACTGCTCTGCAGTAGCGATATAATCAAGGAATGCCAAAGATTAAAACTCACCTGGATCATGATAAGAAACATACATGTTATTAAAGGATGTTGTTATTAACAAAGACACAACTATCAGGCATTAAACAACGGTGAATAACACTTATGAGAACATCAGAAAGTCATCCCCAAATGGTAAAAATGTAAAGGAAAAAGAGGACTTCGCAACTCAGCCATGTCATGATTATTTTTTTTTTTGTATCAGCTGATCTGCCAACCAACACCAGCACACTGCATGTCAGGGCATGGTGGAGCAGATATAGAAAAGCTATCCAAGCTTCCGCAAATTAGGAACATACCCGTAAGATCGGAACTATCAAAACCTTGGCCAAGTAGTGGAAAAGCACTGTATTTACACACCAAGGTTCTACAATCTTTCCCAAAAATCCCTGAAAACCCCACCAACCAAAGCCCATCTTTAGGAAAGACAGCTCACACTTCAGGGAAAAGAAAACCAAGAAGCAGATGCAATGCTCTGACAACTGGTATACAATAGGTATTTTTGTGGGGATGTTTTTGTTCATTTGAAAAGTATTTTTTTTCAATACACTAGTAAGTGAGGCATTTTTTTCAGAAATCCTTACAAACATATATAAGCACTCTTATTTATAGTCAGATTATCAAAACGTCCTCTGTGTTAAAGAAGACTGACTTTGCATGTTGCACAATAGCTGTATGAACTAGCCATAGTTCAGACAGCTCCCAGTCAAACAGTGGCCTGGCCCACCCTGCTCCATGTCAATCAGCATCTTTTACACATCTGTCACGCTCTAAGACACTCTAAGAGCTCGTGCTCTCTGAAGGACAACCTAATTCCTACTACACTCAGTACATCCAGTCAGCGCAGCAATGCCAGCCATGAAAAGTTCCCATCTGGTACACAAACCATCCTGTTATCCAGCCTCCTGAGAAATCTTAAGGCAGAAATAATTACACTTTGCAGGTGGGCCTTATTAGTAATTTCATCCTTTTGAGGTATATGTTAATACAAATAAAAGCTACACTAAGCTATACACTTTATTGAATTAGTGTTCCATACAAGATCTACAAAACTTGTGAAAACAGTTTGTAACATGCCCGAGCACAGGAAATAGCATGTTAGAATGCTTATTTCTTTAACTAAATTCAAAGTAATTTTGAGGCCCAGTGGCATGCTTTTGCAATTTTGTATTGTTGCAGAAAAGCATGTCACAAGGAGCTGGGTTTGCTGTTGTGATGCTGCAGAGCACAGGATGAGCTATAGGGAGAAACAACAAAGAGGCAACCATAGACTCAGGACACAGCCAGCTATCCCCTCTAGCATATTTTACATGCTGACACCTACAGTCACTTATCAACACTGCCAATATGACCTGTCCACCTACTCTTATCTATAAAATGAGTTGAAGACATATTTTTATTATTGCACGTGTTTGTATTAAATCTCAAGTTAGTTATTTTTTGTGATGTGGCACTGTTTTATTTTACCAGATAGTTTGACACAATGAATGCAATGTACCTAGTATGAAAATCTTTTTCAAGCAGAAAGAGAAATAATTAAAGAGGAAAATCCTAAATAAAGGATTAGCAAAATACTCAACCCTGAAAGAAAGAAGTCCCAAGAAGCTACAACACAGCTTGAGAATGATGTTAACAATCAACATCAAATCCATGATGCAGCTAAAGCTTATAAAAGCTGTATGCTATTTCTGGTTAAATCATATCTTTCTCACTAGGTGCATTAGATACACATCATAGAGGTAAAACATACATATCTTTTTCCAGCAAGAAGTCTTTTAAAATGATCTGTACCTGAAAATTCAAAAATTCCTGTGAAGAACCTTTGGAAGCCTTTCAGCACCGTTCAAGAACAGAAAGTAGGTCTGTTCTACTTCCTTAAAAGGGCAAGACTGCAGAGTTAGTATTTAAATGTGCAATTTGGCATTACAGGAAAAAGTATTTCAGATAACACTATCACAGATGAAGCTAGAAAGCTTTTGACATGAGAAAAATCCTGTCTCATGAAAGATTTAACTCATCCCTTCATGTTGAGAATGGTAATGGAATAAACAGACTTGTTAGATTTCCTGTAACTAAAAAAAAAGAGTATAGAGTAATTCAGTTTCTCAGTCAGTCTAATGTATTATCACTCCACTTACTTTATTCAAACCGTAATAACTTACACAAATTAGGGATCTGGCCAAGGACTTATTGCCTTTAAAGCATCTGATCTGTTTCTGACTGGCTTTAAGACAAACCAACTACTTATGGGTTTTCTGAGCGAAGAAACTGTTGACAAAAATAATTTAAAAATCTATGAACAAAAGTATATACATTCCATTTTTTTTCCCCCTGCAATGAAGTATGTTAGAAACCAATGATTTATCAGTTTTTGCAGGGTGAAGAGTTATATGAAAAGCATTCACAGTTCCCTTATGACACCCACTCTCACAGAGCAGCAGGTGAGACTGAAGAAGTGTACTCAGGTACAGCACCAAAGCCACCTGTATGGTGCTAAGAAGCACTAATGATCTGTGAATGCACTCTTAAGTGCTGGCATGCAAATAAGGCATCCTGAGCAATATTCTCCTGCTTCCAAATTCAGCACATTCATTAAAGCTTGGAAATAAAAAGAAAAAAAAAGGAAAAAAAATCTTCAGAAAGTAGGCCAGGTTTTCACTCAGCTAAACTTGGCCACAAACATATACACAATCTGCCAGAGATCAGCAGCAGCATCACAAAGAAACACAGCTTCTTTTGTGTAAAGCTGGGTAGTCATGAAGCCTGCAAAAAGAACAAGGTACTGGGCTTTAAAAATAGCCAAAATAGGAAGCTGCACAACAATCAAAGCTACTTGAGTGTAATTATCGCAACAGACTGATGCCAAATTTGAAAGCATCGATGAGAGAAGAAAAATCTTTTTTTTCTTCAGCCTAAACTATAACAGTAGCTGGAATAATATAAATGGAAGTACAGGAATGTGTGAGATACAGAAGTGATACAGGCTATAAACTATTATCTGCAAAATTAGATCATGCCCTGGTTTATATAAAAGATTTCTACAAGAATTTGGAGATCCAGTCTTTTCTTATTTTATCCTGGTTTTCACAGAGGCATCACACTGGCCGACTTGCTTAACCTTTCAAATCTGACTGCTCCAGGTGGAAAACAGAATTTGCTCTCATCCTCAGGAAGATTTTGCACTGGACTACATTTATAATACTCTCTAAACATTTCATGTCAAAGTTTTACACTTGAGACTCCTTATAATAGAGTATTTGTTCTACCATAAGTATACGTTGAAATCAGTTCAGATGCAAAGTGACATAAAAGACTTTTGAGGGCACATGACAGGCTGGATTACCTGACATCCTAAAATACTTGCAGATGGTAGGGGGGGAGATAAGTATCACTGTTCCAGATGCCACATGAAACTTTCCACCCCAAATGTCTAGGTGTTGTGGTTCACCTGCTAGCACCCTGTCACACAGCATTGGTAAGATCATCATCTCAACAGTATCTCTTGACAACAAATGGGACAAAACTTCTCAGCAATATGTCCAGTTACCTAAAGGAAAGAGTCAGAAGAACATTTTGCTGCAATCAGTGTTTACACCATTTCCCTGGCATTGTCTACTCATCTGAATTTTAGAACACTGCAAGCAGCATAATTTCTTTTTTCCTGCCTCTGTCTTCAAAAGAGCCATGAGATAAAGACTCATGAGTCTACTCAAGACATCTATAATTCGTTTCTCCAGCACTGTTTGATGATGGCCCTTATATTTCAAAACTGCATTAGCAGGAAAATGTTTATCCCCACCCTCAGTTCAACTGACCTTTCAGATGACCAGGTTTCTCTAGAACATAAGCTTCAGCATATCTCTTCTTCTGGAGAGAGCCTTGGGTGGCATGGTTTAGTGTGAGGTGTCTGTGCCCATGGCAGGGGAGTTGGAACTAGATGATCTTAAGGTCCTTTCCAACCGTAACTATTCTATGATTCTATGATTCACTGCCAGTCACCCATCAGAATTCAAAGCTCTCATCCTTCTGAAGAGGTCCCTTAGGAAGATCAAAAGCCAAACCTTTCTGTAGCACAGATTAATTCAGAGCTAAAACCTCATTTCAACTCTGAAGATGTATTTGATTTACCAAATATTTTTGTTCTTCGGCTGAGAATAGCAGAGACATGAAGTGGCTTCAGGATACCTAGTCTTTACTGCTTCCTGAAAACAGTGCCCCTCGTCCAAGGTTCATTTAAGGTGACTGAAGTTAGCTTATTAAAAAATAATAATTAAAAATATATATATATATATCAAAGCACACTAAAAATACCTGTTGGTAATTTAGAGGAAAAGTGTTTGCAATTGAAATCTATCCTACAACAAAATTGCTTATCAGATCTTGATAAATTGCCTTTAATGTTAAAAGAGTGGCAATCAAAGCAGCAACTTCAGCTTTTAAAAATGTCCTGTTCACTCAGGAGCACGGCATCTGTCCCCTTCGCAACCCTCACCAACTCAGTGGCACTCTGTTACAGAAAAACTGAAAACCAAGCATGTCAGTAGAATCTACACAAAATTAGTCAAAAAAAACAAGCAAAAAAAAAAAGGGGAAACAGACAAAAGTCTGCTTCATGCCTTAAATGCAACAAAACTACTGAGCATAACAAATACATTATACATAACAAAACTAATGACAATTTGTCTATTCACAAGGTTATAATTAAGCTTACTCTTAAGCGCTCCTTCAAATCAGTTACTTGATGAATATGCAATTAAAATTCCAGGAAAAATGTGTACCATCGTCATATCTTACGTGTTAAAAAAATATAAGGATTCATTTCTGTTAGAGAGAGCTCCCAAACTTTTCATGTTATATTCCAGCCGATTTTATTTAACCTGAAGTTAAAAAATGTCTTACTAGAAAAAAACCTGTGGTTTCTGCCAAGTCTGTTCCAGCAGTTTAATATTTCAGCTTTCCTTGATTTTTGTGCACTTTCTTAAGGTGGACCTTAAGAAAATCTTTTAGCAGACATAAGTTTTAAGCAATGTTTATCTTGCTCTTTAATAAAATAAATCAGGTGAGTGCAGGTTAAAAGGGCAGAAACATGTACACAAAATTTAACACAGAACACAGGTGTTCAATCTGTAAAAATGTAAAAACCAGCACACATACACCACATACTGTGATTGATCAGAACCTCCAGAAAGTAAGAGGCCATATTAATTTATTTATTTAGTATTACTAACACTAACTTAAAGTTTCATCATTTAGAGGATTCTTCTTCCTTGTCTAGTATATGACAAATATCAGCACTTATTACCTGAAATACATACTCTAACAAAGTCCATTCAAAACCTGTGTAGTTTCAATCCATTCTGCTCATGCAAACCACTGCTCCTAAAGATAAAATCCAAATCAATTTATCTGAACTGCTTCAGCTGGTGAGATCAATTCGGTCCACATCACCTGCAGCCTTCTGTCCTGCAGCTTTTGTAGATACATGAACTCAGCTTTACAAGAAAGCAAAAGGAGATTTCAGCTATGCAATCAGCTCCACAGAATTTAGGGTTTTCACTTTGCCACATTCTACTTCACCTGCTCTGTTTTCAGCAAAGAGGATGCTTTGCACCATTGTAGTGTGCCCTCAAAATCTTTCCATTTTGAAAGACAGCAATTCATAAACAACTTTTTAAGGTACCAAACACCCCTAAGTCCCCTGATGATTCATGGTGGTTGAAAAAAATATATATTCCCTCTCTCTTCCAAAAACGTTATGCCCTTCTTTTTCACAAGATAAAAAATGAATCTTACAGAAACAATTGCAGACAAACTGGCTGCATATAAAAGGACAGGATGGCTATATCCAAAGTGCTGCAAAAGCACAATATAAATGAATTAAGATAGAAGTATAATCTTCCTCCAATTTTGTACTATTATAGTAATTTTAAGAGTTGCTTATTGAAATCTGGAGGCAGATGCATACTAATCATCAAGTCAACACTCTCCATTTAATTCTCTATTCTTACGTTCATCATTTTACTTCCTCTTTTTTTCTTAAGTGAGGTTGAACTTTAACAATTACACCTTTTATTTGTAAGATATTTCTCCTTCTCTAAGCAGCTCTACTACTACTCCTGTGCTTAGGCATAGCCCTGCATGTGCCCATGGAAACACACAGTTAAAAGCAAAATGAAACTGCATTTCAAATAAAGTTACTTGCCACAAGTAAATTACAACATGCAACTTATAGTAAATGTTAGCATCCTGCCTTTGTATTGGGGTGAAATCATCACTATCAGACAACGGTACTCAGTGCATTGGAGACCAAAAGCATGAAAGGAAGATCAAACAACATGCAAAGTGTTCAAAACTGTCCCGTACGACAACCTTGCCTCTAAACCGGAGACATCAATTTGATGGATGGACCACTTGGTGGGTAAAGAATTGGTTGGATGGCTGCACACAAAGAGAGTTGTGGTCAATGGCTCAATGTCCAGCTGGAGATCGGTAACAGCTAGTGTCCCTCAGGGGTCAGTACTGGGACAGGTATTGTTCAACAGCTGTGTCAGTGACATGGACAGTGGGATTGAGTGCACCCTCAGCAAGTTTGCCGATGACACCAAGCTGTGTGGTTCGGTTGATACACTTGATGGCAGGGATGCCATCTAGAGGGACCTTGAGATGCTTGTGAGGTGGGCTGATGCCAACCTGATGAAGTTTAACCATGACAAGTGCAAGGACCTAAACCTGAGTCAGAGCAATCCCAGGCACAGCTACAGGTTGGGTAAAGAAGAGATTCAGAGCAGCCCAGCAGAGAAGGACTTGGGGGTGTTGGTCGATGAGAAAATGAACACAAGCTGTCTTCAGTGTGAGCTCACAGCCCAGAAAGCCAACTGTATCCTGGGCTGCATCAAAAGGAGCATGACCAGCAGGTTGAAGGAGGTGATCCTGCCCCTCTCCTCTGCTCTTGTGAGACTTCACTTGGAGTATTGTGTGCAGTCGTGGTGTCCTCAACATAAAAAGGACATGGAACTGTTGGCACAATTCCAGAGGAGGGCCACGAGGATGATGAGGGGACTGGAGCACCTCCCGTATGAAGACAGGTTGAGAAAGTCGGGGTTGTTCAGCCCGGAGAAGAGAAGCTGCATGAAGACCTCATAGCAGCCTTCCAGTATCTGAAGGAGGCCTATAAGAATGCTGGAGAGGGGCTATGGCGATAGGACAAGGGGGAACGCTTTAAAACTTAACATCAGGGTAAGTTTAGACTGGATATAGGAGGAAATTCTTTACTGTGAGGGTGGTGAGGCACTGGAATGGGTTGCCCAAGGAAGCTGTGAATGCATCCCTGGCAGTGTTCAAGCCCAAGTTGAACAGAGCCTTGGGCAATATAGTCTAGGGTGAGGCATCCCTGTCCAAGGCAGGGAGGTGGGAACTAGATTATCTTAAGGTTCTTTCCAACCCTAACCATTCTATGATTCTATGACCCTAAATGATTTTATGATTCTATGATTGTGAGCATCTCAACTAATTCCTAATGATTTTAAGAGCAGTTTTTCAGTTTTGCACATTTTGTATACTTCTGTATATTAAATAGATAAAATAAGAAACAATGGGAATGTTAGTCAAAACATCTTCTGACTCAAAAGAAAATAAAATGGAATGCTTTCATCCCTAAATAGCAACAAACCCCAAGTAAACAACAATGTCAGTGATCTAAAGCATTCATACACAAACATAGAGGTCCCACAGTGACTTAAGTAAGAGAAGAAAAAGAAATCATATAAAAGCTGAAATGGATCATAGTTTGCCATAAAATAGTGCTCCAAACATTACAAAATAAAAAGAAATACAATAAAATTTAAAAAAAAAATTATTCTAAACAATTATACTATTAAATATACATCTCAGAAACTTATTATTGAGGGGTTTTTTTTTAAATCTATATTGCCAGGTTGTCCAAAAAATGACCATCATTCCAATAGGAGCTTTACACTGAAACTTACAGAAGTTTCAACAACATGGATTTTTTTTCAAGTTTGAAAGAAAAAAAAAAAAAAAGTAATCAATTCTGTTTTACCCTCATTTCCCAAAGATGTGATAAATGATTAATTGAAAGTTAGTTATCTATTATAACTCATAAGCAAGTTACACTGCCTGTCCTTTTCATTATTTTTTTTACCACCATACTCAGCTGAGCAGCAGAGTAACTGTTGAAAGAGTAATCCTTCCAGGAGAAAGAACAGTAGTATAATCACAACAGGAGGAGGAGATTACCTACCTGAAAGTAGCTCCTGCTTCCATTGAACTGAATGGGGAATATTTCACACACCACCAGGAAGTGAAGCACAAAAAAGACCTCACTGACACTACCTTCACTTTACCTGCTATCTCTACTAAGCAATTGTTTATTGAAATCCCACAGCCTCTGCATCTACCAGGGATACTCGGTGCTTATCAAAGCAGCCCTCTTCAATTGCTTAGATTTGGTAATATCACACAGCCAAGACGAGGATTTACTATTAAATCCAGTCTTTCCCTCAGTCAAAGTTTTTCAGAGATGTTCATCTAGAATAATGAATTTCCAGAAACCAAGGCTGAGGAAGGTATGGTATTTTTCTCATAAAATTACTGCCAGGTAGGTCTTTCAAAATGTTATGCCTTCTGATATGAGGACAGAATGCTTCATACTTTTGAGATTTTCACTAACTTTTGTCCTCATGATCTAAGAATATAGTCTTCATTAGTTATAAAACAATGTTAGAAGTTGCCAAGAAACTCCCCCTTCATTCATGAAGATTAAGAATATAAATATCTGTATTACAATTCTTCTAAACTTTCCTCTGCTTGTTGTTCTTTATTCTGCTCATAAAATATCCATTTCAGAAACATTTCTCTTTTGAGCATTTGTTGTTCGGGGAATGCTGGTATATTTTTCTCTTAAAGGGAGAAGACAGATGAATAGAGGCACTAAACTACTAATGACTGTTACAGACCCGGTTTTTGTAGTCTTCCTTCCCCAAACCATTTTATGCATCTCAATCACTGCATGTTAGAAGAGGGCTGAGAGTAGTTTCAGGTAATCTGAGAGAATAATACAAAAGTAAAAATCAAGGTAGAGCACTGTCGTGGTTTAAGCCCCTCAATAAATCACACAGTCGCTCTCTCACTCACCCCCCTCTCTTTCTTCCCCCAGTCCCGGGGGGATGGGGAGGAGAATCGAAAAAATGCAACTTCCACAGGTTGAGATAAGAACAGTTTAGTAACTAAGGTATAACACAAACCACTGCTGCTACCACCAGTAATAATACAGGAGAAGTACAAAGAAAGAGAATACAACTGCTCACCAAGCCTGACCCAGCCAGTGCACCCCCCAGCAGCAAACTCCCCAATGCATCACCACACCCTTCCGGGTCTTTACCCTCCGGTTTTACATCCTGGACATGACGTGCTGTGGCATGGAATAACCTCTTTGGTCAGTTTGGGTCAGGTGTCCTGTCTCTGCTTCTTCCCGGCTTCCCCTCTTCCCTGACAGAGCATGAGGCTCAGAAAGTCCTTGGCCAGACCAAAACACTACCAAGCAGTAACTGAAAACACTGGTGTTATCAGTGCTGCTCGCAGGCCCAGAATCAAAAAACACAGTGCTGCACCAGCTACCAAGAAGGAGAAAAATGACTGCTGCTGCTGAACCTAGGACAAGCATATATATTTTCATAGATCTGCCAACAAGAGGACTAATCACCTGTTCCAATCTGATCAAACGTCTCTGTGAGATTAAGTATGAACAATTTTGTGAGAAATCTGTCAAAAGATTCAGCAAATATGTATGTACACTCTGGCACCGGCCCAATTTCACTTCCGCAGGAGCAAGCTGCATATCCACTCACACTCTTACCAGCATGCAGATAGTAGTTCCCCATTGTCAGGCCCCTCACATCACAGCCTCATTGTCTAGGTAGCCCTGCTCCTCCCACCTTGCTCCTTCTATTAGAAAAGCTGCACTTGTCACCTCCTCTCTTACCTCCTCTTTTAAATAATTTCCAACTAGTACATTAATACATTGGAACTTTATTCCCATTACTTCCACCATACTCCAATTTCCTCTACTTTTCCAAATCAGTATCTTGCCTTAGTCCTTCATCCTGTTATGCCATGTCTTGCGCCACCTACTTTTCCACACCTGCTCCACTCCCGCATGCAAGCTATCCACCTCCCGGTCTCTGTCTTGCGAAGCAGCTGCCTGTGGACTTACTCCAACAGGTCCATGTCCTTCTTATGTTGGGAGCCTCAACAGCTGGACACAATACTCCAAGTGAGGTCTCATGAAAGCACAGTAGAGGGGCAGGATCACCTTCTTCAACCTGCTGGTCACGCTCTTTTTGATGCAGCCGAGGATACGATTTGCTTTCTGGGCTGTGAGCACACACTGTGGGTCATGTTGAGCTTCTTGTCATTTAACATCCCCAAGCCCTTCCCTTCAGGGCTGCTCTCAATCCATTCTCTGCACAGCTTATATTTGTGCCCCAGCTCAGTTGCAGGACTTTGCATTTGGCCTTGCTGAAGTTCATGAGGTTTCACTGGCTCACCTCTCCAGTCTGTTCAGGTCCCTCTGGATGGCATCCCTTCTCTCCAGTGTGTCAACTGCATCACACAGCTTGGTGTTGTCAGCAAGCTTGCTGAGGGTGCACTCAATCCCACTGTCCATGTACAAAGATGTTAAACAGCACCAGTCCCAACACTGTCTCCTGAGGAACACCCCTCATCACTAGTCTCCATGTGGACATTGAGCCACTGACAGCAACTATTTGAGCACAGCCATCCAGTCAATTCCTTATCCACAGAGTGGTCCATCCATCAAATCCATGCCTCTCCAGTTTAGAGAGAAGAAATTCATGTGAGACAGTGTTAAATGCCTTGCACGAGTCCAGGCAGATGACGTCAGTTGCTCTTCCCTTATCGACTCTAATCCTATTATAGAATGCCACCAAATTTGTCAGGTATGATCTGTCCTTAGGCCTTAGTTGACTGTCACCAAATGCCCCTTATTGTCCATATGTTTTAGTAGAGTTTCCAGGAGGATCTGCTCCATGACCTTGCTGGACACTGAGGTGAGAATGACAGGTCTGTAGTTCCCTGGGTTTTCCTTTTTTCCCCTTTATAAAAGTAGGGCTTGTGTTTCCCCTTTTCCAGTCAGTGAGAATTTCATGAGACTGACTGCCACAACGTCTCAAATATGACGGACAGTGGCTTAGCAATTTCATCAGTCAGTTCCATGAGGATCTGCAGATGCATCTTATCAGATCCCATGGACTTGTGTACCTACTTAAGTCATTAGTTAAATACAATAAAGTGAATTATGGTTCAGTATATTATCTGCAGTATCAATCACACCATTCAGTTCTTCAAAAAAGACTTTAAATTTAGCTGCAACAGTCACTAACATCATTCCCTCACAGTCATGCTTGCCCCTGCTTTAAAGGATGTTCAGAAAGCAAGTCTGAATAATATATTTGTACAAAAATCATTAATAAGTCTAACCAGATCTATTATAGCTTCAAGGTATGTCAAGATGGCTGCAGATAAAATAAAAGAGCAGGATTTTAAAAAACAGTCAGCTTACCTGCCATGCCTCTGGTTATGTCAGTATCAGAGTATCTATATTTTTAGGGCGTCATGTGCAAGGTTGCTTTCTACTGATTTTTGGTCTTGCTGGACTCCCACCATTTGGCTGAAAATTCGGGTTTTGCTAAATACATCATAACTGTAGCAACTGAGACCTTAATGCTGAAAAGCCTAACAATACCAGAAAACATTTATTTACCTCTTGTCAAATTGCCTCTTTGCCACTTGCTATGGAAGTGCTCTCCACAAAGTTAGTCAACATGGCTGAGCAGAGAACCTGTGGGCTGTTTTCCCTCTTGCCCAACAGCTTGCAATGCGACTTTCAGCAAACCACCTCCTGTTTGAGTCATGGTTGGAAAAGAGGTAACATGCTTGCTGCCTTCATGTACTACATACGGCCAAGTTATGATGATGCGCACTGCTCAGAGGTGACATGCTCAATATAAAACTCACACCTCAATAAGACAGAATTTTACCCTCCGAGGATTCAGAAAGTATTTATTCATTATTGAAACTCCAAAAACACCCACAAACCCCACATTCAATACCTGCTGATGAAGAGACTAAAAATAGACTTTTAACATGGAAAAATGACATAGGAAGAGCAACTGAAATTCAGCCATTCAGTACATTTTTCCTGATCATCACTAACACAAAATGAAATTAAGCAAAAAGATCAAGAGGTCACAATTAAAACATTAACCAAAGATCATTCAAAAGACATTTTCTATTCTACTCACTTTCTTGTAACTAGATAACAAATGACACTACTCACATTAAGAAAATATTATTTTTCTACACGCCTATAAGATGGAATTCCTCATCTTCACAAAACACATCCACATAGAAAACATTTTTGCACTTTGGGTGACTGATCCACAAGGAGGTAAGAGGCAGCAGATGCCCTCAAAACTTGAAGAAATGCCTCACTGAGGAGCCAGACCCCAACTCCAGCTAGAGAGCAGACAATGCACTAACCAGAGCATCAACTCAAAGGCCTTCAGTTTCTGAAACTTAATCCAACCCTGCAACCTTATTTCTTTCTTGCAGATAAAACCCAAGAAGCAGCAAAGTCAGTCCACCTCTCAGTGGCTATCTTTCTGGATTCTAACTGCACAGCTCTATCATCTGCCTCACAGCAATACCAAAACACTCCTGAATGGGGAAAAAAAAAAACTAAAACCAAACCAACAACAAAAACCCAACACTCCAACTGTGCCAGTCTGAAATCCATTTCACGCTCTTTGAAATTCACTTCATACTGTAAGCCAAAGGAGGAAGGTAAAAAGCAGATGCTACTAGAAAAATCCTACCCAGCCATGAACTCTGTTATGCTCACCAGGAAGAGAAAATACCATTAAAGGCATTCACAGGATTCATGAAGGAATTATTTCCTTACATAAAAGCCTATGCTGAGGAGCTGCATGATGCAGAACTTGAATTGGAATTAGGTGGATTTTAGTTCAAAATTTCTAAAGAAGATTCATGTTTGGAAAGTGATGTCAGTTCCCACAGCCTAATTATGAAGGCTCAGCCATGCCCAAGAGGTAGGGAACTTCGCCAAACTATCTTTGTCTTTTCCCCAGTAATTAACAACCCTGAAATGAGTTACCTGCACTGCTTACAAAGTAAGAGTATCTTGCATTTTTTGCAAACAACAAAAACTACACTAAATGAAACAGCAATTTAACCATTATTCTTCTTCAAAGTTACAGCACCTTTGGGTACTGAAAGTGGGAGGACTTAAGGTCAGCAACTTGTATTCTAATACCCCTAAGGCCATTATTAAAGAGTTAAAAAGTTTAACTCATCAAGTATGGCATTAAAAAAAAAAGTAAGACGAAAGTTTTTAAAAGGGATTTGTACTAGAATTCAGCTTGGGGAAAAAACAAAATAAAACAGAGGCAAGAGGTTTTCATCATCCTTTAAAAAATACCAATTTTGCTAAAGTTAAAGTAATCATGCGCTCAGTCAAGCATGATATCTATAAACAGATTCCTCATCAACATTCTCTTCTATTATGTAAAATCATTTAAGTTCAAAAGTGTTCACGAGGCCAAAAGAAAAACCTACTGCTAAAAACATAGGGACTAAGGAGTGGTTTTCACAAAACCGAACACTTATATGCCAATTCACTAATAAGTGATGTAGCTACAATAACAACACAGAAAATACAAACCTAAAAGTAGTGCTTTTCTACATTTAGGTGCCGTGTTTTTACACTTTGAAAACACAGTATCAATATATTTAAATTAGTAGCTAAAGCAACTAGCACCACAGAGTTTTTAAAAAGCTATCCAAGGAGAATATAGTTCATACAGTATGGATATAGAGAAAGAAAATTAATGTCAACCAATTCCAAACCATTTTTTTTTACAAGATTAGCAATTTGATTCTGCAGTGGTGATTACCAACTTGCCACCTTTGATTGACTTTATTTCTAGCGGCATCCTACGATCTCCACTGTTTTCATTAAATCATTAAAAAAAAAAAGAGCACTTCGTCATCTGATGATGCAAAACCAGGTAATAAATAACTTGAAAATCAAAACCAAAAACCAAAGAAAAAAAAACAAACAAGCAAACAAAAAAAACAGTGGTATGGATCACTGAAGAAAGCTGTTTTACTTCAATAACCCATAAGGCTCAAGTAAAGAGCCACAAATTTGTAGAAAGGGTAAGAAAGGGGAGGGGAGGGGAGGGAAGGGGTGGGGAGGGGAGGGGAGGGGAGGAGTGGGGAGGGGAGGGGAGAAAAAGGCTGCACTTCAAGATTGATGAATATCAGTCTGAAAAACCTCTAAACAAGATTTAGGGATCATAAGAGCTAACCAACAAAGCAAACCTCCTATGAAAACCTACATGGAAATTAATGAAATTAGTCTTGAATCTACACACTGGTACAATCAAGTGACTGTATGACCTCTGCTGTTGTGGCAGCTCTCCCAAGACCATATCAGAGAATAATATCCAATTTGGGTGCCCACATATTGAAGAGAATTCAGAAAAGAGCCGTGACAGTGACAGAAGGGACTGAAAATCATGTTTTCTGAAGAGCACACCAAAACATATAAGCTCGTTAGCTCATCAGAGTAAAGGCTAAGAGGCAAGTTAATACAGGCTGAGAATAAAGAGCTCTCTAAATCAAGAGTTACAGCCACGCTGTCTCAGACTTGAAAAGGTCACCATACAGGTAAAAAAAAAAAAAAAAAAAAAGGAAAAAATAAAAAGCTGTGAAACTCACTATGATTTGGAAGTACTCAGAAGAGGAGAAACAAAGGCTAAAAGGCATCATTGCTTTCTCAAGAGAAATATTTAGAACATGAAATAACAAGCAGAATGTGAAGAGCACTAACACAGACTTCTCTGTCTGCCTGCCCGCTCTGTGCTACAGCTGACCAGAAGAGCTAGGATGACAGCTTGATCAAACACAAGAAAAGCTTTGTTACATGAAGATGCCTTAGTTAATTCACTGGAGTTATCAGAAATAAAACCAGAGCTGTCAGCAATCACATAGTATAAATAAAGATGATATGCAAATATACTGATGATAGCAACATTACAATCAGTATTACACAACCAGTTGCATACTAAGGCCTTTGAAAAAAAATTAAAATAAAGAATAGTCAGCTAAAATATGAATGTACAGAAAGCAATGGCAATATATTTTTTCCTGAAGGCATTAGGCTGTGATTCTCTACACAACCCTTTGAGATGCACATTTAAATGAATGCTTATATTTTTTCTTCTGAAGATTATTTAGGGAAAAAAAAAAAAACAAACAAAAAACCCTGCAGATGTTATCACTTTTCCAGATGCTGGTTTCTGTCCCAAATCAGCACCCAGCACTGAAGGTGCTCTGGCTCACCCTGCTCCTTGCCAGGCAGACAGCAGTGAACTACAGCCCACAAGCCTAGCCAAGTGGTGGCATCCACATCAGTCCACGCAGATTTTTTGAGACGTTTCTACTAGGACACTGTTACTTCATAGTGTTCACGAACATGAAGTCTGTATTCAAAGAGGGAAGCTTTGTACTTCAGAGCTGTACAGACATTGACCTTTATTTTGTGAGACTGCTCTATAACATGATCTCGGAGGGAATCTTACAATTTACCATGTCAGTTGCTTCCTAGTTCTCACAGTCAGAGCTACAGGAGTTGCATAAGCTCTTCTGCTATCACTATGGACTGCCTACTACTGCTAACACCTATGGGTACACCACAGCATTGTTCCTTCTAGCCACCCTAAAGAATAAATAAAAATTCATTACATGGGTGGTTAAGAACTGGAATAGGCTGCCCAAAGACCTAAATTGGAGCAGAGCCCGCGGCATCTCAAATTCAGTACTGACCTTCCTTTGAGAAACAGTTTGAACTAGAGTCCTCCTGAGTTCCCTCTCCACCCTGAATGACTCTATGACTGAACATTTCAGTCAACATCAACCTGGACTCTGCTGACTCTTCTTCCATAATAACAGTTCATAATATCTGATATACAAAATAACTGCAGTAGAAAGGCCAGGTACCTTGGCAAATTTCTTTTCCTCAGACAACAACTTTTGCAGCTCCTGCTAAAAGCATACTGTCACTTCCAGCAACACATGACGTATTTATCTTCTTTTAGAACTTTTGCTGGAGATGCAGTTTCACAGAGCACATCACCAAAGTGAAAACCATCAACGACATCCTTCTATTTCTGCACAGAACTGCCACCCAGCCTCATGCCCCACAGACTGCCAAGCAGCTTCTCTGACAGCTCCCGTGGCCTTACACAGCAGAAAGCCTGAACAGCAAGCAATTGTAATTGTTTTCTTGAGGGCCATGTTGTTTTACCAGGTTTCCTTTTATTTCTCCTCCCCTTCCACACTCCCTACGCTCCCCACACACTTTTTATATTGATCTTTTTTTCTTTTCGTCTTTTATTTCACTGGCTCAACAGAAAATCACATACTAAGAATAATATTGCTCCTGTTTTCCCTTCATGAGCTACTCAGCACCCAAATCCAACTCTAGATAATTGCCATCTTTAGGATTATTAAAGGGTTTATTATAAACAAAAGATTTTAAAACAAACAACAACAGCAAAAACTACAGCCCCAGCTACATGACAAGATTTCAGTCTTAAAAGACAGACAAAAACAGATTCAGGAACTGTTTGGTTAGTCCAGAAGCTAGTAAAGAATGAGCCCAGAACAGAACTGGTGAACCCAATTAATTTAACTAAGTTTCGTGTCATCCCCCTTTGATGCAGAAATAATTTTTCTGCAAACCACTGAAAGGAACTTCTATGTGTGCCAAATTACAAATTCAGACTTCCCTTTGTACTATACCCATTCTTATTTTATGACTGTACCTGCATCTGTATTTCTCTGACATCACTGAAAGTATGACTGACTGTTTCTGTAAGGTAACACATGTGCCTGAAATTGCACAGAATTATGAACAAAGGGGCTGGGATTCACTTTCAGAATCCTCAGAGGAGAATCTGAGTAGCTGGGCAAAGGTGAGAAAAGTCTTCTTGACTATCTACACTGCAAGGCCTTATGTCAGTAGATGGGAACAGAGACCAAGAGACATCAGAAGCATTTGGAAGAGTGCTAGAGTCTACCAAAAGCCAAGGAAATGCAGCAACCCTGATACAGTCATGAGTGCTTGCAGGGAAGTACTGCTCTGCCAGTCTTGGACAGGTGTGCTGCAATGTTATTAACAGCTGACAATTCCACTAGTGTAGTCTATGCTTTAGAGTTTCTTCATCTCATAATTATATTCTCATAAGTACCCTTGAGTTTGGAAGAGCACACACACGATGAAAGAGAGAGAGACAAAGAGAATTATAAGGGTAAATAAGGAGTACAACTAAAAAGGCAAAGCACAATTCCAGTAGTAGTAATCTTACAACAGCATCAGGTATTTTCTCAAAATGTAACCTAGCAGTGCAGAACTTTGGCGTACACCTAAATACTGTGCTGTAAGTTATAATCAATTGTAATCCATGTGTTTTGTAGCATCTAACAGGAACCTGCCACAACAGGGACCATGTAAAACAAAACTACCTTTCATATTCAGGCAGGGGGAAATCCATCAAATGAAGCTCAATAAAAATGACAGTAAGACTGAATTAACATAGAGTTCCTCATCATTTCAAAGAACAGGAACACATTTTTTTTTTCTCTCTGTAACATACAACAAGCTTTGGTTTCATACACCTCGCCTTTTCAAGGAAGCAGCCCATAAAACACCAAGCTTTGCATGCTTCATATTGTTAACTGCCCAGAAATCAGAAATATATGCACTAAAATATTTGCTTTTGGACCAAAGTGAGGAAGGGGATTAAAATCTGATCCCATGTATCATTTTAGTTCAGATTATTTTACATCTCAGTTGAATTTGTAGAACCATTATTAATTTTGTCACAGGAAGAAGAGTCACTGAAGATCTTTTCAGAAGCTTGGAGGGAAATCATGTGTCACTCACTTCAGGATCTAGGAAACACACAATTTCTAATACAATACTAGTCATAGAGCATAAAATGTTACAACAAATGGAAATGTATGCATATGGAAATAAACAGATGCAGAATTTTTTTTAATGTTAGAAAAGAGATTTTTTTGAAATAATGCTCAAGAGCACAGAAGTAATTTCTACATGGATTAGACTACTTAACTTACTGTGGCCTGGGGATCATTCCCATCATTCCCAGAAAAAAAAAATAACTACAAAATCTTGTTGAAAATCACAGGAAGATTAGTCTTTCTCTTGCAAGCTTCCAGAGAAGCATTAGCAAGGACAGCATTGCCCCCTTCCAACAGACGCTTTCCAGAGTTCAAAGACTGAGAATATTCTGTCATTTTTATTTCTTCAGGGATAATTCTTCAGTGGATTTTTAAAACAGCGACATTTCAGGTAGCAGAAAAAAAAAAAAAGTCACTAGTGTAGGACCCAATTTACCCATTCTCAGATTTCTTATCTCCCAGTCCCGGTTGCCTCACTTACTAGTCCAGTTTCTCACTAGAGAAAGTCTCTGGGAAGAGAAGCAGCAGAATACTAAGTATTTTGTCCATCTGATTACTGAAGGCTTGTATAGCAAAAAGAATTTCCCTAGCTCACCTAGATGGAATAAGCACAAGGCTGAGAAAAATTTTTAAAAGGACTTTCTGAACAGAGGTAACAAAATCCAAAATGTTATCAGTGTCACATTTTCAACTATGCAATTTTATTTCTTCATTCAAAGAAAACTAAACCAAAATCTCCAGTGGGACATAAAACCATGTGAAAAATGAGTGTGGAGAGAATTCCCTACTTCCCCCAAAAAAATCAGAATAGGGTCTCATGGCAGCAGACCAATTTTCAACACAGCCAGTTGTAAAAACTTCTTCATAACTATGTACCCAGGGTGCGTGCACGCAGTTCACTTTAGAAGTTAAGGAAAACTGCTCAACTTCTTGAAGTTGATATTTGGAAATGGAATTTGCAATTTTCCTCTGCCTGCAAAATGAACTCCTCTGCAAAAGACTTTTATTCAAAAGTTACTAATTTGTTGACCAAGAATTATATTGCAACCAAATGGAAAACAATGAGGTTTGTTTCGCTCCTATATGGAATCTAGTAAGTCTGCCAAGAAAATCAGCTTGCTGAAAAAAACAAAACAAAACAAAACCCAAAAAACAAACAAACAAACAAAACAACAACAAAAAACCACTATAGTTTGTGTTCATTTAGTCCCTCATCTACCCACTAAAAAGTACTCTTGCTAGCACCCTGGGACAGAATAAAGAACAAAACCAGATATATAACAGCTAATAAACTTGAATATATCCTTGTATTTATAGTAAAGTACAGAAACTGCTAAAAGGATTTCATTTCTGCAAGATGAAAATGCATAAGAAGAAAAGGCAGAAAATCTTATATCCACTATGGACAGTTACTTTGGTTCACACTTTCATCTTTAAGTAGTTTCTCCTTGCCTTAAGAGATTTAAAAAAAGTCCTGCTATTTCTTATGCATATGCTTCTCCTAAAAGTACTCTGATTTGAATGCCAAATTACCTCCAGTGCCACACAACTGCTTTTTATAATAAAAAAATTTTTTTTGATTATGAGCTGGGTATTTTCCTAAAATATCATAACTGTATCTTTTGTTTACTGAACAGATGTCATATTCTGCTTCTAACATCTAGGTATTTTTTCCTATGATATATTAAAACATAATTACTTCCTACTCAGCAGGTGCCACACAGCATTACTCCGTGGTTAGCCAGTCTATTTGATGTATTAAACACAGACTGGAAAGCTTCTTTTAGTTTTTAGAAAAGAAATTTCAGAAAGAAAAAAAGAACTGGAGGGAAAATTAAAGAGCCTTACCATCACTGAACCATTTTAACTTTCACAGTATAATTCCCAAGGTAACCTTTCTTAATCCCCTTAACCGTTAAAATTGTGCAACCTGAGGGCTTTCAGCTTGCTCACAAAACAACCAGATGTAATGGACCAAATTAAGCAGGTGACTGGGAGAAGCCAGAACAAATTTCCCAAGGGCAGATCATGCCAAGGAACCTGATCACCATCTACAACAAAATAACCTTTCTGTCAACACAGGGAGAACAGTGGATGTTGTTTACCTGGACTTTAGCAAAGCATTCAATGCTGTTTCCTGTTGCCTTCTCCTGGACAGCTGGCAAAATACAGACAGGGTGGGCAGTCTGGAAGATGGGTAGGAAATAGGCTCACAAGTCAGACTTAGAGTAGTGATCTGTGGTTTTTACTCAGGCTGGCTGCCTGTCACAAGTTGTCCCCAGGGGTCAATACCAGGCCCCATGCTATTTCAACATCTTCATAAATGATCTTTATGACAGGACTGAAGGCACCTTCACCAAGTTTTCTGACAACACATCAGGAAAGAGAGACATCTTACAGAAAGACCTGGACTTGCTGGAAGAGCAGACTAGCCAGAACAGTGCAAAGTTTGACAGACAGACCCTGTATCTGGGACAATATAGTACTGTACTGTAGCTCAGTACAGGCTAGGATCTGTGTGGCCAGGGAGCAGCCTTATTCAAAGGGCCCTGGGGAGTCCTGGTGGACAACAAGCTGTACATGAGTCAGCAGTGTGCCACTGCAGCAACAAAAGGCAAATTGGATCATGGGCTGCATCCACAGGGGTATTACTAGTGGAGATAAGGATGTGATGATCCCACCCAGCACTTCTGAGGCAACTGAGTACAGTGTCCAGTTCTGGTCGCCACAGTTCAAGAAAGATGTACACAAGCTGCAGAGAGTCCAGAGGATGGTTGGCCACAAAGATGACCAAAAGTCTAGAGAATCTGATTGAGGCAAAACTGAAGTAATTAGACCTTTTGTGCCTAGGTGAGGCTCAGGGAAGACCTCATGACAGTATTCCAGCACTTAAAGAGTGGCTACAGAGGACAGAGGTTTTCTCTTCACAAAGAGCCACATAGAGAAGACATGGGCAATAGGTTCAAGTTGAATCAGGGGAGGATTCATCTCAAAATAAGATACAATTATCATTCACTGGAACGACCTCCCAAAGGATGTGGTAGAGTCCCCATCACTGAAGCCTTTCAAGATGAAATTAGACAGGATGCTAGACAATATAAATGAGATTAGCTTCCATTCCCAGGTAATTTTGGACCAGATGATCTTTCAAGGTCCCTTCCAATCTGGTCTGACTTATGATTCTACAACCATAATTTATGAAATCAAATAGAAAATGTTTTATAGGTATTTTACCTTTATTCTACCTATCCCGACACACACACACATCCTTCCCAAGAGCATAAACATCCCAGGAGGATGTTGACATATGCAGGATTGATTTATGCAGCTGTTCTAAACTGTCTTTGACAAGTTTAAGGTTTAACCTACTGACCCATGGCACTCTTTCCACCTTCAATTTAACTTCCTAGAAGAGTCAAAAATAACATTGCACATCAGAGGCCGTTTTAGTTCAGCCACCCAGAAGTTTTCCTTTGGATGATACACACACAGTAACTGAGTTTGCAAGGCTCTAAGTCTCATGGTAGCCTACCTTCAAAGATGCAATGATCTCATGTTTCTTAAATTTCTCTGCCTGAAGGAACCTAGACTAAAAACAAATGTATGAAACAAACAGATGTGACTCAAATAGAGCAGAATGACATACTTTATCTAAATTATTTTTAGAGAAATGTATTAAACAACCCCTGATTCATCTTAAAATCATTTTTCTTTAACACTTTTTCCCTTTTTCTTCAGCAATCTCAGGTTGTTGTTAGCCTTCTTTTTCCAAAGTATTTCATATCCAAGTGAATTAAAGAGATGCTATTTCTCACAAACATCCTAGAAGAAAAATAAACAAGATGCAAAACTATTTCACTATGAAAGCAGTCCACATTGCTCCTAAGTCATGTGTGAGCACACAAAGTTTACATAAATGTCCCATTTTCTGAATTACAAATGCATCTAGCATAGGAAACAATACACTACAGTCCTAATAAAAAGGTGTTAACAAAAGAAGGCTGGCAGTGTAAGATACACATCATTAATTCCGGGAGCAGAAGGAAGCTGAGAACAACCAGCACGCCTCACCAGGTAATCAGCACAGTGTCCCAGGTCTCACTTGCTTAACTTCACCAAGCATTCTGACTAATTTAAAACACCAAAAGGGGCTTTTCCTATCCAGCCTCACTACAGATGATGCCTGGTACTAGGAAGCCAGGCTAGACTCTTTCCACAGAGCTTATGGTCCCCCAAAAGGGACCAAAACAGGCCACTTCAGGGCTTGCTACACCCTCTGCCCTTGCACTGCTCCTCCTCCTCAGCAGCAGCACTTACAGGACGGCACATTCCCCTAAGAGAAATGGAGAGCAAAATAGGACACTTCTGTTGGAATTTAAATGGCCTTTATTTCTAGTTTTCAAAATAAAAAAGCAAAGAAGTTAGAGCTTTCCAAAACACAGTGAGCAACTGGAGGACAACCAGACAGCCTCTGATCAAAACCTCTACAAAACACATTTACTAAGGTAACAGGAACAGTAGTCAATATTCTACTGCAATATTCAGGATAGATGGAGAAAAAAAGGTTTCTTAAAGATTTTTAAGTGATTGCAATCTCATGATGGGAAATGTTCAACTACAAATGAACAACCATTTAGGACATCTAAAGGAAACCTTCAAAAAAAGATTCATTAGAATACAAGAGAGATCTTAGTGCTGAAAACCATGGAAATAGATGACAACATCAATGCATCTTTGTCACAGTTAAACCAAATTTCAGGTAATGACTATGTGCATTGTTAGAACCGAAGAACCAGTTGGGCACACTTCCACTGATAAGAAAAAAAGGCCAAACTTCAGCATATAGGCAACCGTATTATCAAATATCACATTTTCTGACTGAGTCCACAGAGCCGGGCTGCATGCAGAACAGCAGCTACTGAAAACAGTGTGCAGAATCTACAGTATTGCTGACTGAATTTCAGAAATGAGATTTTCAGATCCCATCACAAGAGTAATTTTTAGAAAGAATCTAACTCTTTAATAGATTTTAAGAACGCAAGTTTTTAAATCACTCTCTGTTTATAACCCTAAATTCCTAATTTAGAGAATCTCTTTTTGTGACCTAAAATAGTGACCAGTCACTGGACTTTCAGTCACCTGATTTTAGAGGGTAGGAAGCAAGGTATCACACTGCAAGACAAGCTCACATCTACATTTATATGTTACTCAATTATTTACATTACAGGAATCATTATACATGCCACACATGCAAAGGGTCTGCCTGCAACACAACTTTCACTTTAATAGTCTTTAGTAGCATGCAGATTTTTCTACTGACTATGTTAATCTTCTTAGGTTCAGAACATGCAGTACAGTAGAAAAATTCCTGAGGTACATGCATATACAGAGGTGTAAGGAAAAGAAAGAATATAGGAGTACCACCCCGTGTAGGAAACATGTCTAAAAACAAGAAATAAAAAACCCACCAAAACCCTAAAAAAGTCATCCCTAAACAACAGATATCTTCAGCCTAGCCTACACCAAGATTTTCTGCTATGCAAGGAGGTGCAAATACAAACTTGATCGCTGCACATAGGTTGATAGTTTTTAAGCATGCCTCACATGTGAATGCTGAAACCATTAACATGAGAAGAAAAACCAGGTAGTCCATGTCTCACCATTCAGCATGTATGAATACATCTGTTCTGGTTTCTGGGTACAGTTTTTGTTTGGTTTGGGTTATGGGGTTTGTTTTTTTAATTTTGGTGGTGGTGGTGGTGGTGTTTTTGGTTTTTGTCTTTTGTTTGCTTTTTGTTTTAAATAGGTGATAACAGTATTTTTTCAACTAATTTGAAAGGACTGTGAGTCTGTATGGAAAGTGTAACACAGCACTGACGTAATACAGCAAAACTTTCCGAATGCCTGCATTCATTGTTTGAATTCAGAAGCAAAAGGGATACTGCCACCTACTCTTGCCAAAGGCTGAAAATTACACATTCAGATTCCAGCAGCAGATTTGCAAGAGTTTAACAGAAATAATGATAGCCTGTTCATCAAATGCTTGCCAGGTACAAAGGCTTTTTATACCTCTTACTCCTACTATCTGAATGATGCTTTTCAGAAAAAATAATTAAAAAAAAAATTAAATTAATTTGCTTTACATGGACTACACGTTTCCAAGGTTTTTATTCTTCTCACCTCTCCAGAAAAAGAGATTGCATAAAGGAAAAAGGAATCTCAGTTCTGGAATCACTGGCCAGATTTTCCTGTGCATTGGTAGTAATTTACCACAGTACTAACTGCCTTTCATCAGCTCAGTATTACTTCAAACTTGATATATTTTAATGTTTTTGGTCTGTCATATGAAGTGACAGTAATGCTTCTGCAAAGACAACTGCACACAGGCTTTACTGAAAACTGATCAAAGTATCAGAGCAGTTATCTCAGGTTTTTTTTATTTTTTCCTTGCACTTTTCAATAGATCACTTTCAAAAGTATATAAAAAATAAGTATGAGGTAAGCCTTGACCTTGCTTATATCAGAAAAAAAAAATCAAATAAAGATTTGGTTCTGATCTAACTTGCTACTTAAATAATTATCTGAATAGCCTCACAAAATGTTTCCAGGGAAACACTTCTTACATGTAAGCAAAAAAAAGCAGTCTCTCTCTGAACATAATCACTCTGGACTATTTACAACTCTAAAGGTTACTCTCTTTCATATTGTATCAAATTCAGGTTAACAACCTAGACATCTCAACAAACTTCTTTCAATCACAATATAGCTTGGTGAAGCAGCTAAATGCCTTCAAAAATTACAAGTTTACAAGAGTATGAAGAGGAGCAATAAATACAAACTCATATGAAAAGAAAACCAGAACAACAACAATAAACAGGTGACTGTATAATAGACAACACATGATTATCTCCACACAGCCTCTGCACTTACGTTTCAAGAAAAACTATCACCTGCATTGCAGTGCTACTGAAAGCGACTTTCCTCTTGTATATCCAGCTCCACTATTTTGCTCAGGTCTAATTCTGTTACATTAGTGCACTATATACTCAACAGCCAAGCCATATGAGTTTCCCGTAGAACCCAGAACTGCAAGACATTTTTTGACAGTCACATTTAATTTTATGCATGCTTCCAGCTGTGAGTTATTATCTGTTACACAGATTCACTTTTTGAAATGCAACATACTGTGAATAATAAACATGTAAACACACTTTTAGAAGTGGTCATCAGTTGTTGAAAGCTGCCTGAAACCCGCCATGCAGATGCAACTGGGGACTCCCACTTCAGGAAGGAAGCAAGGAAGAACTGCTGCAAGTGATACAGCATTCCAATGCCCCTGGAACTCAGCTGCTTCCCAGCCCACCAGCTAGGGGAAACTGTATGACAGACATGCTCTTTTACAGGAATCCCATTTCCTGAGCTTCTTACTAAGTGATGCATTTCATGTCTCCTATTGTATGAAGATTATTTTTTATCTGCAAAGGAAGACTGGTCATACCTGCATGACTACATTCTCTGTTGATACTTCACCTTATCAGGAGAAGCAAAAATGACAGCATTGAAGTCTGAGGATGAAGTTTGTCACTGATAAAAAAGGAACAAACACCAAAACGTCTACATTTGGGAAACAGAGGACATGTGGAGGGTATAGCTAATTCAGCTTTCCATGATATGAGATGTCATCTACCCACAAATCTTTATTTATAAAGTTAAAAGCAGACTGGATCATTATCTTCACTGACTTCCTGATTTGTGAGACCAGTTTTGAGTAAGGGAAATGACATAAAATAATCTGGAGAGTCTCTGATACCGTTGGCTAACACAGGTAAAGCACAATCTCTGCTAGGACAGAAAACATTTCCTTATTCTTTGATATTTCTTATGCTTACACGTGTACTTTATTTTCAAAGACAAATTATTTTACAAGGACACAGCACAGTTTGGAGATTTAGACTTGCCAGAAAATACAGAAAACTGCACAGACTTGAAGGGAAACAAACTCAGTGATGGAATCAAGCAAGGCAACAACATCCAATTACATCGCACTGTTTGGAGGCCACTCAGGTGCTTTTGCAAAGAAATAGGCTTAGAGAACAAAGGATACAGCACCAGCTGCACCAGATTTACCACAAAGTTGGTTTAGCCTTGGCCCCAAAACCCTACAATCTTTTCATAAAATCTAAGTTTCACAACAGCATTCAGAGCTCAAAGAGCATTCTGTCAATAGTAGTAAAGCTGGTGCCTCCTAGTTCCTTCAGCCAAAAAAGTTTAATAGTGAAATCAATAGTTAAATCCGTCATTCTTAGTAAGGACCTCATATCACCTTGGTGTTACTCATCTCTTTTGGATATTCTTAGAAACTAGGAGAAAAAGTTTCTTAACTACTGTTCCTAGCAGCCTTACTGGAAGACGCAGCAAAGTGCACACCTCTATTACTCAAGCAAGCAAATAGTGCGTGCTTCCTCCTCTACAAAGATGAGATCATGACTAGGAGTTGAAGCTTAAGCCTTTCCTATGAGTTACGAAAACATTCTATAGTCTATAATGCACAATATTAAATTTGGCTTAAGAAATGACTTAAGACAGTGGGACACAGCACAATGAATACATTAACATTTTTCAGACTTCTGGTTTCTTTGAAAGATGGAGGGAATTACATATTACAGCCATCCCACAACTAAAAAAATAGAAAAAATACCCACTCATTGCTAAGCAATCAGTAAGACACCAGTGTTGCACAAAAGCAAAGCAGAATTGAAAGAAAGGATCTGAAAACCTTTTCACCATGAACTGACATATAAATCCCCCAAGGAACTCCAGATCAACTTCCAGGTGGATTCAACGTCTAGAAGTGGGACTGACTTCTGGCAGAAAAAGAAGCACCACTGACTAGGTTTTAAACACTGCTTTAACTGCTCATTGATGTCTTATGGACAACTTTGATACATATGCATAAATAAAATATTAAATATTTTTAATTTTTTTAATATATAAAAAACTAATGTCTTTTAATAAAAACCAAAAAAGCACAAAATAAACATTCAGGATTTCCAGGAGGATGATGTAATTGTATTATTTAAATGCTGTTCCTGTCACATGAACATGCTTGCTTTCTTTTGGAGGTCCCAAGAATTCTGCTTAACAAAGCAATTTAAGGCAAGAAAAAGGATTCTTCTTCACTGCTAAAATGTGAGTCTTTTTGCAAAAAGTGCACACACAAAAGATTACCCTCTTCCTCTAATAACTAGCTGGCACTTAGAAAATTGTATGGCTTACCACATTATGTTACCAGTATATTCAAAATGCTCCCATTAAAGCACAAATTCTTTCTCTCCAACTTTTTTTCATTTTACAATATTTTACCTATCATCATACTATAAGACAATCAAGTATCTTGGCTTATTACTTCTTATAGAAAGAGAGAGTAAGCCCAAATGGTTGAGCAATCTCAGCAATCACAATGGAAACTGGTACTTAAACAATGTTTACCTTGATCTTTTAACATCTCACCCTATACTTTATGAAGTGTACACTCACCTTCTGGTAAACATAGCTAGAATTAAAATCTCTTATAGAAAATGTAAAAATTACTTTCTAATTACCTGAGGTAGTTATGCTACAGTCTTAAACTCGGTGAAAATATGGTTCTATTATACTATCCCCGTTTCAACCTCCCCATATCAACTGCAGAAGCACAAAGTAATACAGGCATCCTCACCTCATCAGGTCTTCTTCATTCCTATTCCATCTTGTCATTAAGTAGTATCAACCATGGTGCAAGTAGTTCACTAAACAAAACTGCAAATAAGCTTAGCCTGCTATTATAAAAATATATTCTTCATTCCATTTTCTTATTACCTTCCCTCCCATCTTTCCCCAAGTCCTGATGGTTCAATATGAAGCTTAGCAGTTTGCAAACCTTTTCATTTGGAACATTTTAGACCCAAGTCTGTTAGCACATATGATCAATTATTTATGCAGAAATACTTCATTGCCAGTATTTAATAGTTTAATTTCTCACAAGTATTGAGGAACAACATAATATGCAAAAGACAGAGCTGCAAATCAGTAATATTCTTCTGCTGATACATTCACTTAGTTTTTTGCTGCGGTTGAAGGCACAAATCAATCTACTCTTACAAACTCTATAAAACAGTCATTTTGTTGCAACCCCCTGCTCCTAGGATGTTTGCTTTTTACTAAGCATAAAGAATATTCTAAATTCCCATTGTATTATGGAATCCTGCTTTGTCCCTTCCTCTGCCCATGAAAACTTATGATGCATGAGATGTGGATGACACAAGTGACAACCAGAGGAAACAGAAGAGCACAATCAACTGCACAGGAGGCTAGATGAGCAAGAGAAGCAGATACATGACCTCACACAGGCTACCTAGCAGCATTAAAAATAAAAAAGCCAAGGACCAAGGACAGAAAATTAATTCACTACTTGTGTAGTGCTGCAGTTAACTGCATTACTGTACTTGAAGACTGGGAGAGGAATGGATAGGGACTCAAGATGATCAATCTGTGCAAACAGCTAGGAAGGAAGACTGAAAAATAAAATTACCAAATACTTTAAACATTGAAGAATCCTTTTTCTTTCCTTGACATTCTTTGTTAAGCAAAGTTATTCAGACCTCCAAAAGAAAGCAAGCATGTTCATATGATGGGAACTTCATTTGGATAATGCCTTTGCATTCCAAAACACCAGCAGCTTTCTGCTCTGTCCTTGTACCAAGAGTGACTGGTGTCCCATCACTTCGGATTTGCCACCTGTTTTAGCAGACAGCAAAACTTGAACCTAACACTTCGTAGCTCACAAGACCCTACCTCACATAAATGGCAATAGCAAATAGCAAGTAATTTAGTACACATAAAGTTTTATTGCTTCAGTTGACTTGAGGTCACCCATTTAATGTAAAAAAGGGGATTTTTAATTAGCTAGGTTTCTTTAAATACCACTATCTGAATCTTAGTCATTTTGTAAATGATTTTATATCCTTATTTTCCACAGTCCTGCACTATTTAAGATGTTTTCCTTGGCATCCCTCAACTTCTGCTTTATATTGCTTTCAGCATGCTTACTTTTCTTGAAAATGTCACATAGTTCTCAGGCTTTATAATGCAAACATGGGGTTTAAAACCATTATGCTGTGAAAATAATCTTCTTTTCTGTATTTTAACCATCCTTTGTGTAACACACCAAAATACCACAAAACATGCAACCCTGCACACTAAACCTGAAAAAGGAACAAGAAAACCTGACATGCTATTTGCATGTGCACAACTCATGAAGAAACACGTTTGATTTCTACTTAATGACAGCACTCCTGCACCAGCGTAAATTCTCTAGATATGAACAATAACATCATTCTAAAGAGGATGAGTATAATGTGAAATAAAATGTCTATACATAACTGTGATATTTTAGAAGCGTCATCTAAACAATAATAATTTCCAGAGGAAATGGTGAAGGTATTATATTCATGTAACAGTAAAATGGATTAGAAGGATCTCTCTCCATGATTATCAAAGGAAGAAACTAACAAATTTCTATTTCTAAGCTTCCATATAAAAGCATTCATTAACAGAATATTAAAATGCGTTCCTGAAGAGGACTCACTTCTATGCACTCTGCTTTCCTCAGGAATGACCGTTGATCATAAAGAGTGACTCAGAAATAAAAGTACATTTTCTAGCATACCTGCTTGGGGGGCAGGGGGAGAAGAGAGGGGAGGGGAGATAACTGTAAATAAATTTCATACCTAAACAGATATTATGAAAGTTTTTACACTTAATGGCAGTCTGAGTCATACTAGGCACATAAGACTTTTCTTCAAACCTGCATTTAGGATTCTGTGGGCATGCAAACATCCTCCCTAAACAAAACAACACATTCCTCTGCACAGATGCCTTACAAGAGGGTATCCAGGAAAAAATGATTATTTGATGAATCTATTATGCTATTTAGCTGCACCACAAACTACTAAACTGAAGAAAATAAATAATCAGGATTGCAGCAAACATTTTCATTTAATAGTGACTATCAGTGACTCAGACTTTGATTGGGACAGTTAGGATGAAATCTGCTGTACAGAAGCTATAGCTCACAACAATGGCAGAGAACTAAATTTGTCACTTTGATTAAGAGACTTTGATGAAGCCAACTGGCACTGACTGGAGTCAATTACTTGATTTTCATTTTTTTTTCCCTTATCAAAGAAGAGCTCTTCAGCTGGTCAGTTCTGGGAAAAATATCTGCTGGCTGTCATTTGCATCTAGTGAGCATCCATCAAAGTAATATCAAGAAAATCACTGAGACAAAAATATTGATTAAATAAATAGCCATAACAACAGGAAGCAATTATTTACTCCCCAGGTATATCAGTATGCATTTATTCTCTGCATATTTTTCCTAAGCTCTGCATGACATCTGGCAAGTCTCAGACAAAGAATAAATGAGAAATGCAGCATTTTTTTATATACTTGAGAGAAAACGTGCTTCTAAATCTCAGCTTAGATTTTTCTCCTATGATTCTGCAGATGAGTGCATTTATAATGAATCAAATGAATATTATAAGGATGCACCAAATGAAAAGAACAAAATAAAAGCCATTTTTCTGTAATAAAAAAAAAAAAAAACAAAAAAAAAACAAAACAGCTTGGTGTAAAGAACAATAGAAATTCTGAATCAAAAGTATTTTCAATTTAGAATTATTGCAGCACTATTAAAGACCTGATAATTTGACACCTTGGAAGTTTAAGATCCTGGATTTTAAAAAAAATAGAATAAAAGTTTGTCATGGCCTCTTACATACTGATTGAGTTTGTTGGGTTTTGGTTTGCTTTTGGTTGGTTTTTTTGGTTGGTTTTTTTTTTTTTTGGGGGGGGTGGTTTTGGGAAAAAGTGTGAAATGTATTTCATGTGTAAGATGGGAGCAAGCTCATGAAAACAGTTATTTCCCATTTCTGGAACATACAGGGATCAGGCCTGATCATGCAGACTACATGCTACAGCTTTTGGTTGCCTATCAGAAGGTAACTATGCTACCAAGAAAGAAAAAAAAAAAAAAAGATTTTCAGTTTCTTCAGAAGATTTAAGAATTGGAGATTGGGAAATTTTAAGAAATACTGCAGCATTTTCCTCCCCAACCTATAAAGGCCTTACCCAAATCACTGTTTCTAGATGACAAGATCTGCTGTTCAGCTTATTACTTCTACCTTAATTTAGATTTCTCTGTGTTTCATTACATTCACAGAAGTTGATTTCAGTCATGATCACAGTTTGCAGACAAATGTAAACTGACAACTCAACTGCCAGATTTAACAACCAAAATTTCAGTTTCTGCGTGTTCAGTGACCCAAGATTCTTGAGGTTCATCACACAAAACTATAAAAAATGCAAAGAAAGGCCAATTATTGATGTTTCTTAGACAATAATGTCCTTAAAAAAAAATAAAAATCAAAGAGATGAATTACTACTGCCAGAGCTCCCCGGACAGCTGATCATATAGGGCTGGCCTTTGTTCTTCACTACAGCCATGCCAGGTTTATGTATACTGCTTCTGGCATAAATACTACCATCACTGTTCTTCACTTTTGAATGTTACAGCCAAGATCTTCCTTGTCTTACCAGTAACCAGCTTTTCTTTTTTTAATTTTTTTTCCCTAAAAAGGACAATTAGAAAAAGCCACACTCTTGATTCTTGATGTTGAAAGCTGAAACATGTAAGATCAAGTAACAGAAGAGAAACCTGATGAAAAACAAGCACAAAATAGATAAACATGTAAAAATAATAGACACTAATTACAGATATTACACATCCACCTCATAAAGGATCTGATTTACAGAAAATAAGAGTGAACTAAATGAAAGGCCATCCTCAAAGCAGAAGACTTTTTGCTTGCTGGTCCACAAACCACCTTCTTAACAGCACTGGAAGAACGCCAGCCCTGTGCTGCACAAGCAATGAAACTGGAACTCACTGAGCTAAGAAATGAGAAATAACAAGGCTGATGGTACAAGTCAATGTGGGACAGTGGGACAATTAGAGGGCTTTCACAACAAGTGTGACTTTGTATGCCCAAGTTTACCCCTTTTTCTTTCTTGAAGAAATTCTAAATACTCTCAACCCAACTTACACTTCAAGAGTTACCAGCCTAGAAGTGACTATGTCCCTAAAAGAAACACCCATGGTAAGTTTCATGTAGAAGGTAAAGCTCTGTAGTAGAAATAAACTTTAGACACTGATCTCAGAACACGAAAAAGTAAGTCAGCTTGAACAGAAATCTCATATACAAACTCCTATGGTAGTGTTTAGGAACCTCAGGAGGAACTCTGAAGTTCACCGTCTTATGTACCATCATTAACCAGCATGAAAGAAAGACCTAAAAGCTACAATGCATGCTTCTGTGTGCATACCCAGCAGGGTAAAGAAAAAACATCCTAAAGGACACATCCGATTTGAACACAAAGCACAGGCACCAGCTGACCTCACCGGCACTGTCTCTGCTCTGTCCCTGAGATCCCGCATCTTCATTTCATCACTGTCTCATTCTCTTTAGACTGCTTTTGCTACGAATATACCAAGGAAAGGTACATATTCCCAGATACATTTTGTTTCCACATTGTTAGTGAAGGCTGTAGATGTGCCCAGACCTTCAGAAGGGAATCTTATAAATAAATTAATATAACACGTAAAACATAATTAGTCCTGTTGCCTTCCTTCGTGCTTTCGATCCCAGCACATTGCCAACAGCTTGGCTGTCTGCAGTTGAGCCCCATACAGAGTTCAACAAAGGTAAAGGCTCTACAAGATTAAGGGAGGAAAACAAAAAACAACTTCTCCATGGTGCTCCCACTTATTCACAAGGCTGTTGTTCTCTCCAAAGAGCCTCAACGGGCAGCACTCCAGCTCCTGCTCCCATGCCTCAAGATGAAAGTCTCAGCACAGGGCACAAGGCTGAGCCAGCCCTGCTCAGTACGGGACTGCAAGCCCGCTCCAGCTTGGCCATTTAAACCCTTCCTCTCGCGAGGAGGCTGGTAGCTTTTCCTGTTTCTGAGATTAGCTTGTCTGCAATAGCACAACTGTTTCAGGTCTGGAAGGTGCTTGTGGTTGCTTTGCAAAGGTACAGCCTCATTTAAAAAACCCACAAGCACTTTGTGGCTCAGAAGGATTTCTTTGATTAGGCAACACTACAGCAATGTGTGATAGTGCTCCGGGACTTTCTTTTGGGGCCAGCAATAAAAATCTCCTACAGGATTTTAGATCTATAGTGGGTGGCTGTATTTGGTCACATTAGAAACCTATTGCTTTTTCCATTGACTACATCTCATAGGTATGAAAGCTAGTATGAAAGGAGTACACTGCCAGTCACTTATGTCACATTAACGGCTTTTCCAATTTTTATGTCAAGGCCTTCCCTCTAACCCCAACCTAAAAGCTCAGGCTTTCTGTCGAGCATTAATGAGCCAGTTGACAAATGTCACACACTGTCAGTGCCGGATGCTTGGAAGGATTTTTGCCTTCTCTCCATGATGACATTGAAGTTAAAAAAAAAAAAAAAAAAAGTAGAAAACCAACCAAACACACAAAAAATCCTTTTGCTTCTTGGACAATAAACAAAAAAAAATCCTGGTTCCCGGCGGTTTTGCAGATCCTAAATACTTCACAGCTAGTCCAGTCATGTTATAATCCAAGAGGCTGCTCTCTATTTAAAGTTACTTAGGAGCCAACACCTCTGAACAGAAGCCATGCAGTTCTCCCAGCATCACTAGGAATAGGGGTGAAAGTACAAGGACACTCAGAAAACACGTTAGAATTCAGGTCAACTGCATAGTAAATCTGTTTCTGTTACATCAGTATTCTTTCTCCTTCCTTTGCACCTCCCTGCCCAGCTATAGGCAACAGTTTTTATATAAAATACCCATAGAGGCAAGCTAACACAATTTTACTTGTAGAGCACATTTCAGATGAATTCATTCCAATAACAGCACAAAAGAATAGCTCCTGCTTCCTGTCACTCATACAGCTGTCTGAAGACAAAAGGGACACGTTGAGGCTCTTGATGTTAAAATCTACCTTATACTAAAACCATTAGCAACAGCCCAGAGGGCCATTTTATAAAAAACACAAGCACCCAACAGTTCTACTACTTGTGGATAAAGGCCACTTGCCCTGTGGATATCCTTGCAGAAATGCGTACACAAAAGCTCATACATTTAAATAATATCATTAATTCCTTACTTTGTTTTTGGTTTTGTTTTTTTTAATAGAAATAATAAAAAAAAATGCTAAATTCACTGTTTGCCCTCTGTTCAAAAACCATTCTCCGCCATATGAACATCTCCTGGGGATTAAATGAGGATGATTTGCTTTACTGAAGACAATGCTTCCTCTCAGGGACCATGTGCTCGTACTCACTGGCAATCCTGACTCCACAGACCACACAGGCCAGTGGCTGCTGGGAGCCTTCAGCAAAAAAAAACCCAGCATGTCAGAAGCCTTTCCTTCCACAGTAACACAGTTCTCCAGCTCACCATCAGTTATCACAAATGGTCTAATAAGTGTCTAAGTCTTTAAAATTTCTGCTTCTTTCAGTTCAACAGGTCCACAGCATGTACACACACCACAGACAGGTTGTGGAGGTAGTAGTGCTTTTATTACATATGACATAAATAATGACATATAAACAAAAATATTAATGGAATGCCTTTGTAAGTAAAATGCACAAGTTTTAAAAAGACTGCTTGTATTTTAAATGCAGATATTTTGCCAAGTCATTTTGGCATTCCCAAACTTATTCCCATAGGGTAAAGGGTTACTACCTATCTTGGGAACGTAGTTATTTTTTATAGAATCCTAGAATGGTTTGGGTTGGAAGGGACATTCAAGATCATCTAGTTCAAATCCCTTTCTACAGCAGGGACATCTTCCACTAGAACAGGTTGCTCAAAGCCCCATCCAACTTCACCTTGAACACTTCCAGGGATGGGGCAGCCATAGCCTCCCTGGGCAACCTGTTCAGAGTCCCATCACTCTCATAGTGAAGAAATATTTTTAATGATAGAAAGGTTGTTTTACTACTTTAGAAAATGCATTGTAAGAAATGCGCAATTTCAGTTAAAAAAACTCTAAAACTTAGAACTCTAAAAACTTCTATGAATCCAAATCAAGCTGTCTAAAGGTCTTCATCATTATTCCCCTCCTCTGCTGCTCCTCCTCCTCCCCTCCCCCATCAAAGCATGATTCCAAAACTGAACAAAACAAACCAAAACACAAACAAAAAGGGGAATGGGGGTGGAGTAACCCAAAAAAATATACAGATAACTATTTATTGAATTTCTGCTTGAAATATGTTAGAGAACAGAGGTGCATTTGGAGTTCTTAAATGAGTGCCTTGGCCACTGCACTATACTGTGCCTGGGGAAAGATTCTGTTGTTTCCACAGCATGAAATGACTGAAATATTCACAGAGTATTAAAATAAATAAATAAAATCTAGCTTTAAACGGCATAAAAATCAGATTTTTCAGTTCACCTGCCAAACCAAAAGAATTCTTGCACAGCTCTTACTACAGGAAGGAAACTTCACTGCGTTACTGATGTTAGCTAATCTAACGTTTTATTTCATTCAGGTTATAGTTGCAGACAATATTTCTAAAAAACAAGATCAAAAAACACATTCAGTAATTTTCTATTACCTGTTTCACATAACATAACTATACCATAATCTCTTTGCAAATAAGTGTTTGCTACTTATGAGAGGCCAACTACACATGTAGAGGTGATCCACGAAGACTTTGAAATTAAATAAACCACACAAAGTACAAGAGACGACAAAGAGAGGGAGCGAAAGACTAGACTGAATACTCACTAGCAGTGAATCATAGGCAACTGACTCTTTCCCATGAATAAGCAAATAACCTGAATGCTCTTTAAATGTTTGGCATTGTAAAAAGCTGGAAGAGTTGTGCCTCTAATAATCTCTGCAGGAGGGTAAATAACTTAAAATCTGAGTTTGCAATGGAAGCCCCTATTTGAAAGAGCTATCCACAGATCACATTACATTTTGTAATCCCAAAATCACCTTTCTACAGTTCTTAGTCAATGCATTAATGAACTAGATTATGTCCAAGCACTGAACAACACACAAAATCCAATCATATCTTCATTTCATTCTCAAAAAAAAAACACAAAAAAAAAAGAAAAACCAAAAACCTTTCTCCTGCAATTGCTGTGTACAAATTTGCAGAGCTTTGTGCATTAGTGACAAGCTCACCAAGCAGCTCTGGGTCCTCCACAGAGTAAAATCCCACCTTACCACAGGCATCTGACAGCCCTAAAGAGGCTGAGCCACCATTAAGGCTACAAAGAAAAGACAACTTATCCTTTTTACTCAAACAAAACTCTGAGTAATTATACGCCTTTTACTGAATTAACTAGATAACCAAGAACAGTGACTTATAAATTAATGCAGGTCATCTTAAAATTGTATCTAAGGCCTTGTTAAAATGCATAACCCTTTTACATCATAAAAAATATATAAAACACCTGATGTAATATCATCTCAATAAATCCTGCATAATATGAATAGAAAAATATGCTAGCAATTTATTACAATAGAGTGCAACTGCGCAGCTGTATATAATGTATGACAAGTTGAATGCAGCAAGATTTACTTTCAACCACTATTCATACACTGAATACCTCAAGTCAGTTTTACAGCAATATCCTTCTGCAAGGATGTGCTATAGGTCTGAGGACTCCAGTGGCGTTGCAAATGAATAACTGTTTGCAGCATCAAATATTCACTGTCAAGTAATTGCTCAGAGAGGTGGATGGGGGAAGGAAAAGATGGGAAAAAAAGAAAACTAACAACAAAATCAAAACTAAACCCCAATAAACACACTAAGATGAAAAACTAAAGCACTAGAAGGAACTAACCACACACTGACTAGGTAGCAACAGTGAAAAAGCTTATACAGGAGCCAGGCCTCAAACTTGGCTCTCAGTCCCAAACCAAAAGCATGAAACTCTGTGCCTACCAGATGCAACTCAAGCCTCGGGGAGGGGGGGGGGGGAATAATACCCAGGAAGAAATACCATTTTGATCAAGCAAAAATACTATTTTGATCCTTGCAAAATGAATACAATGTACTGGGACATGTATACACATACAGAAAAACATAGACTAAAACAACCACAAGCCAGGCACATCCTGCTCCTTTCCACATTCATTTCTCTCCCCCTTTGCAAATACCCAAAGAATAGCAAGATTTAATGGAAAAATAAGTACATTTCTAAAAGCAGTTATCACACAAAACAAGATATTAAAGAAAGCTTCGCAGCATGTAAAGGTGCTCCAATGGAAAATTATTTGCAAATCACAAGAACAACATTTCTCAATGTAGTAAGCTTAAATACTGGGCACCAGTTCTATGCACCTCCTGATGGCAACAAACCGTTTCTTAAAAAGAAGTAGTTAATTATTTATCCCTCTGATCATTTTGACTGAACTCTTCAGGCACGTTGAGAGGGTTAAAGTAGAAATCATGCGTGAAAGATTGAGCTTATGAGTAAAAGCTGTTTCACTAGAGATGATATTCATTTACCACATAACTTTGCAACTTTAAATAGGTGGTTAAGCAATCTGAGATTGTGCACTAAGCACTCTATTTTTCTGAACTGAAATAAACATGCAGTACTCAGAAGTCATGAGGCTTCATTCACTCCCATGAGGGGCTTAAGCAAAGACCTCTCAGTTCTGAGGTTTAGAGGGGGAGAACAGCTTTTTGCTCCATCTAATAGTGAAAGGGAATAAGCATCTCTATTTACTTACCTACCTGGCAAAGTCAACCCAGGACAACTCATGCACATTTTTTATGTTGTGCAGGATTACGCTTGGGCTGTGTGTTGATAAGGCATGGCTTAGACACAGAGAGCTGCAGAGGAAGAAGACACAGTTGCAGGCAGGTTCCAGGAGAAGGCAGGTAACAGGAAAGGCTGCTAACTGCCACTGACATCAGCTCCCAAAACACGAGCTATGGTTTGTTCCAATGCCTGTCTCTGCTTTCTTCCGCAAGCCTCCAGACCCTGTGAGGGATGTTGGCTGCATGTATTGGACCTCTTGCCTTAGGAAGCTGATGTGATGAGGGTAGCAGAGCTGGGGCAGAGCCAGAAGGACAACTTCACACAACAGCTCTGGGCAGCAAAAGACTGACCACCTCCCACTGCTGAGGAAGGTGTGATTTGGCAGCACGGCCCTCTCCTTAAACCAGCTCATCCCCATGCCCCTGATACCTTTTTGAGTCTGCCGCCAAAATACATGGATGGGGGAAGAGCAGACTACACAGCTGGCCGTCACCCACTAGTTAATATTTTGCTAAGCAGATGTCATTATGCTGACCAAAGGTCCAAGCTGGTTTTCCACTGAAAGGCTATCAATGATCGCTTACTCTCCAGGGCTTCCAAAAGCCCTCAAACGGCACAAGTCAGAACAATATCTGCTACATAAGGGCAAAGACTGCATGTTTCCAGATGACTTCTGGACTTTATGATTTTTAAAAGAGCTCCTAAACACTGCCCCAGTCTGGCTCTTGAGGTACCTAATGATTCCAAGGCAAGAGGCTCACACAGCAACACAGCATTATTTTGGGCTGAGGAAGCACACATAGGTATAGGCAAACCAAATGGTGTATGGCTTGTTCTCACACAATGGGTGCTATGCTGAGCATTGTTAGAGACAAAACAATGTGGTTTTGCTCTTCACCAGGCAATCAGACCACAGAGCGAAGGGCACTGTCACACACACACCTCCATGTCCACACTCCAAGCACAGCTAAGAACTGTTCACACTGAATGTGCCTGGTGCTTACTTTATGATGACCTTGCTCACATTTCCTTCACAATCTATCCACTCTGGAACAGACAGTAAGAATACCTGGCTTCCCCTTTATAGGAAATTTATTTATTTGGAAGTACTAAATCTCAGCATAGAGATGTTTGGGGGGTTTTCTACATGTGGATGGTCAAGGGAAAAGACTTGTAAAAAAGACATAATTCCAAGTATTGAACTTATATCACTTTAAACAAGCTCAATTTTCAGAAAATAAGGAGCAGCTGTGCCCTCTTAAAAATCGGATCTTAATGCAAGTTGGGCACTCAAAAGTCTCTGGCCAGCTTAGACTCCTGATTTTAGAAGCAAGGGGAGATTTCAGTAGATGGGAAATGGTAGGGGGAAAAAAAAAAGCGAACAATGGCAGAGAGCTCTTCTGAGCTAAAACAAGACTAGGTGCGGAGCTTTATCCAACATGCTTCCTTTCAAGCCCAGCAACACAGCACAAGTCAATTCAACTATCTCCTAAAGATAACTGCATCCGTATGTGACGATGGTCTGACTGCTTTGCAGGTACCAAAGGTTTATTTTATTCTAATTCCCCATAATATCTGGCAACTTCATGATCTGGTCATCTTCTGGCAATTAATATCTAAATTTTATCTAGTTTTGCAAAATGCTTAGTAACTGCATTATTAAAAATACTTGAAACTTTATCTCAGCTCAGCAAATTCTACTTTGATTTTCTGTTAAATTGTACCTAGATATTTTACATGTATCTATATATCAAAAGAAGCTTACAGCCCTATTTCTGATACGGATTCCAAAAAGCAATTAAGGCAACATCTGTAAATATTAACTTGATACAAACAAAACCAGTAACAACTTATCTGAAGGTTTTCTCCTGATACAGCTTATGCAAGTTTATGGGAGCAAAACAAAATCATACTTCACTTTTGTCTTTAGGAATATACATGAAGTAAACAAGACAAAAACTGTCACATGAGAGCCTTATGTTACTTTTAATAAAAACATTAGTGATCTGCCATTTATATAGCTCACTTCTGGCAGTGAATGTACTCATCCCCTTATTCCTCCAATTTCAGACGTAACAGTACTTAAAAGGGGCCTATAAGAAAGATGGGGAGAGACTTTATAGCAGGGCTTGTTGTGATGGGACAAGGGGCAATGGTTTTAAACTAAAAGAGGGGAGATTCAGTCTGGACATGAAGAAAAACTTCTTTACAATGAGAGTGGTAAAATACTGGAACAGGTTGTCCAGAGAGATGGTGGATACACCATCCCTAGAGATGTTCAAGGCCAGGCTGGACGTGGTCCTGAGCAACCTGCTCTAGTTGAAGATGTCCCTGCTCATTGCAGAGAGGTTGAAGTAGACGATTTTGAAGGTACCTTCCAACACAAACTGTTCTAATCTCTGTTTCTATGTAATACTTCACATAAGACAGAATGATTTATTTTTTATTTCATGCACACATGCCATAGAAGAGAATAATTTTTACCAATCTATCTACATTAGCTGCATGAACCAGGATTTTCCTTTCCCTGTGGTTTTGCACCAGTACTTACTGGGGATTATAATACTTGCTGTTAGCATTCCCTTACAAAATGAAGACATCTAACTTTTCATTTATACTCAGGAAAAACACAACAAAAGCACAACATATTGGTCACTGTCATCGTGCAATAATCAGTGCCAATAAACTTCATATTGGCCTTTTTTTTTACAGAAATGTAGAAAATTCTTTAATGAATTCTCTAAGTTCACTATTCATTTAGAAACATGACAGCATAGGAGCACAACGCAAGCCCCAGTATATGAGATTTTTTTAATTATGTTCCACACACTACAGAAACAAAGCTACTCAGAAGTATCAGATACATATAATTAGTACTTTGGCATCAGTTTGAATAGCTCAAAACAAAACAAAACAAAAAAAAACCAACAACAAAAAAAAAACCAAACAACAAACCAAAACAGTTCCAAATACCTATTATCAAACAGAAGTCAAGATAGAAAGCTACTTAGGCACAAGAAAAAATATCCTCCACTGCCACGCCATAATGTAAGTACCAGGAAGAAAGCTCACATTCAGAGGCCAAATATTTCAGAATTTATCTCTACCTAACTAGAATAAATTTCTTCTCATAGTAAATTAATCACTATGTCTTTTGACCAATACATTAGAGGAACTGTAAGAAGAGTAATGCCATCTGTCTAGAAGTGCATCAATGAGAAAATTAAATTGGCTATTTATTACTAAACTTATGATGTTATTCATATAAAAAAGAATCAATACAATCAGAAGTGAGGTAATGCATTTCCTCAGAGAAACATGACACACAGCCTTTTGCAATTTAATGGGCAGCCAGTTAGCAGAAGAGCATTACTGAGGTCAAAGAATTCACAGCTTCACATAGATGCATATGCAAGAAACACCTAACACACCTCAACCACAGACAGGTAAGGCATTCAGACTTCTAAGCTTGCATGATGGGTTCAGCAGTAGCAGTCATTTTTCTCCTTCTTGGTAGCTGGTGCCGTGCTTTGTTTTTGACTTTGGGCCTGGGAATAGCGCTGATAACACCAGTGTTTTCAGTTATTGCTTGGCAATGTTTTGGTCTGATCAAGGACTTTCAGAGTCTCATGCTCTGCCAGGGAGGAGGGGAACTGGGAGGAAGCAGAGACAGGACACCTGACCCAAACTGACCAAAGAGGTATTCCATACCACAGCACGTCATGCCCAGGATGTAAAAACTGAGGGCAGGGACCCGGAAGGGCGGGGTTGCACTGTGTGGTCAGGCTTGGTACCAGGTGGTGAGCAATTATATTCTTTTCCCTTCTGTTTCTCTTGTCATTATTATTATTGATGGTAGCAGTAGTGATTTGTGTTATACCTTAGTTACTGAACTGTTCTTATCTCAACCTGTGGGAGTTGCATTTTTTCGATTCTCCTTCCTATCCCTCCGGGAGCGGGGGGAAAAAAGAGGCAGGAGCGAGTGAGCGAGAAAACTGCGTGGCTGAGAGGCTTAAACCATGACAGCTTGTCAAAGGCAAGAATAAATTTGTTAGGGCCAAGCTTTGAAAGCTCTTGAATGTATTACTTCCCATATAATGAAGCTGTACCAAGTAGAACGTGCACAAAATTTAAGTTTTAGAATAGAGGGCGGTAAAAAGTGAAGAACATCTTTCTTACAGTAAAATGCTCCAAGTGTTGACATAGGCTGCAAGTGAAATGGGACGGTTTTGATGCAGTTGACTACTGACTGAACAACCCCCTAAAAAAAGAAAAACAACCAAACAAACACACACAAAAAAAAAACCCAAAAAAACAAACAAAAAAAAAAAGCTAAGAAAAATACTATCAGCTTTGCAAGAGCATTTTGAGGTAAAGATTTGATTCCCCTCAGCTAAGAGACAAAGGCATCTTCTTCTTTACACAATCCTTGCATTGATATGCGTCTGGCTTGATTTGGACATTCTCTAGCGCGTCTTTAATGTACTTTCTCAAGTTCTCCTAACTACTGCATTCAGTAGTGAAGGCTTCCTCTAGTAAGCAAGCATTCCAGTGTCAACTTTTGTTGTTACACTCTCATCATCACATATATCTGAATCAACATTAGTTTAGTAATTTATTTCTTTTAAATGGCCTCTCCTGTTTTGCCTTCTCTTGGGTACATTAGTGCCCTTACACTCATAGACTTCCAGCACTTTAACTTTTTTTTTTTTTTGAAAAAAAGAGTTCAAATTTTATTATTTGCTTCAAATATTTACTTGAATTTCATTGCACAAAAAAAATTATTCAATTTTCATTTATCTTCCTCCGCACTTAACATATTCGCTATATTCTCGTCCACATTTATGAAGCACTCCCTTTTAGACTTTTATTAACATATTCTTAACATTTTAACTACACATAGGGATTGGTGTTAAACAAGAAATTCAGTTAAACAGCATATTTCTTAATTCAAAGTTTCTCATTAAAAGAATTTTAGCTGATTGCTTCCCAAATTTCATTTTCATCTTTTTTTCTCCTGCTTCTTCCTTTAAAATGTAAGACAAAAATGGTATAAGGAATAGAAATATATGAGCCTCCACTCTTAACTGTGATGTATGCACCTGTATTTTTTTCATGAGTTTCATGATCCTGAATAAACAGAAGTAGCAAAAGGGATTCTAATGAGGGATTCTAATTCAGTAAAAGAATAGGTAAAAGAAGCATTGATGGAGGAAGCATACCATAAAAATCACTGCATTACACAGCATCAAAACAAATGTCTCATTGCATATATACTAGTGATAACGTATGCAATATGTCTTATTTAAATCCTGAGATAAACTACAACTGATCATTCAATTTATCAGTTAAAAACACTGTCATATGTCATATAAATCTGCCTTATCAGATAACTTACTGTCTAAAAAGGGTAGTTCCTTATTCTGCTCTTGGAGATATGGCCAACTTTAAGACAATGTTTTAAAATTTCACTCCAATGTTTCAGTTGTAACACTGATTTCCTTTTTTTTTTTTTTAAAAGGTTTCTATCTACTTCTCCTGCTTTTCCATTTCCGAAAGCACATTTCTTTCCATTGTGTTTGTTATTCTCTGTTTTGTTTGCATGGAAGACAAGGAAAGGACAAAGCAAATAACTTACATAAAGAGAAAATTGTGTAACTATGAAATTCTGCACTTGGCTTCAGGGAGATTTAAATTACAGTTCAGTAATTTCAAACATGTATTCCAAACAGCATATTGTGATAGACTGTTTCCAGTCCCCACCGGCTGCCATTCAGAGGAAAAAACTGTGAACCACAGCTTGAGAGGAACCTGCTACCAATTTCCTGGAATTTGTGAGGTCTACAGATGAGCCCATTGGTGACACTTGCCTTCTACAAAATGCGTCACTGCCCAGACTGAAGAGCCACCCTCTCACAGCCCTGTAGAGGCACACAAACTCCTGCTACACCAAGACCCAGTTTATCATATCACTTAGGTTGCTCACCTTTGATTTAAGTGAGCTCATCTTCAGCACTGTAGTAGGTAAGCATGGTCACACTGTTATATCTCTTTAGCTAATGGGTGATAATTTCCAAGAAAGGCATTAAATGAAAGGAGCTTGAATTATCTACTGTCAACACTTATAAAAAAAAAATCAAAAACCGAGACAAAGAATTCAAATGGTGTGTTTAAAAATGCTTTCACTTACATTAATAAAATTAAATCATCATCTACTTAGAATAGGATTGGTATCTGTCACACATCTACAAAGCTGGTTTTTAGCACCCAGACCACTGAAACCATAGGAGAGATAGAAAGACAATTGTCTTTCTGATAAATTATTTTTAGAAGATTTAATGGTATTGGAGGCTCTACTGCCTCACTAACCCAAAGTTTGCAAAGAGATTTGCTGCAAATACTATTTTCTTTCCTCTAAAAATCTCCTCCCACAGACACATAAGTAATCAAAAAGTCAGCCTGACTCCTCTCCTTCACCACCACTCAAAAACAGCAAGCCAAAACACAGCCTCACCTATACCTGTACAGCCCTGCAAGCCTTTCTGCACTGTGGCAGCATGACCAATTTGTACACATGAAATCAGGGAGAATCTGTAAATTGCAGAAAAACAAACAAACAAAACCACATGCACAACCTTTCTGATGTCCAGAAATAATATACGAAGTTTACAGAAGTCCAGCAGACCCTTGAGAGAAGTCACCATGCCCATGCCTGGATTGCCCACCTTGGCATATCACTTAAAATTGCCCCAGAGACACATTCCCTGCTTTATATTTTGCTGCTACACACAAATTTTTAAACTCTATATTCCCTAATCCTTACTGGATGTAATTTCTAGAATGATTCCAATTAAATTTCCCTCCAACATAACTGGAACATGTATAATTACCAGGAAACAAGTTTGTCAGGTTGTAAAGAACTGCCGGAGCTGATCTATCAGCCCCAAATTATGAATTTTTCCACATGGCTTTTACTAACAAACTTGAATCATTATGCATTTCAGTCCATACTTACTCTCCTCTCAAAAATGTTCCTCACAAACTCAACCCACAGGTCTAAGATGAAGATGTTTCCTCACCCCTCCACCACTGAAATAATTTAAGACAGCATTCAGTACATGTGTTTTGCACCTTTTTTTCTCCTCTGGACCTACAAAAACATAATAAATATCATGTTCTAATACTGTGTGCATATGCAGGAGGGCTAGGAGACCACCTTGGATGGATAAGGAGCTGCTGAGGAAAATTCAAAGGAAAAAACAGGCTTATAAAAGGTGGAAGCAAGGACAGGCAGCCTGGGAAGAATATAGGGATGCTGTCCAGGAAGCTAGGGACCAGGTTAGGAATGCTAAGACCCACTTAGAATTAAATTTGGCTAGGGATGTGAAAGATAACAGGAAGGGATTCTAGAGGTATATTTCAAATAAAAGGCAGGCCAGGGACAACATGGGCCCCCTCCAGAAGCTATCAGGAGAACTGGCTACCCTGGATTTGGAGAAGGCTGAGGTTCTTAATGACTTCTTTACCTCAGTCTTCACCGGAAAATGCTCTGATCAAACCACCCAAGTCTTAGAAGGCAGATGCAGGGACTGTGAGAATGAAGACCCTGGGGCCCACTGTAGGAGAGGATCTGGTTCGAGACCATCTTAAAGACCTGAACATGCAAAAGTCCATGGGACCAGATGAAATCCATCCACAGGTGAGTCCTGAAGGAGCTGGCAAATTAAGTTGCTGAGCCACTGTCCATCATATTTGAAAAATCATGGCAGTCAGGTGAAGTTCCCAATGACTGGAATAAGGGAAATAAAACCCCCATGTTAAAGAAGGGGAAAATGGATGAGCCGGGGAAATACAGACCAGTCAATCTCACCTCTGTGCCTGGCAAAATCATGGAGCAGATTCTCCTGCAAGGCATGCTGAGGCACATGAAAAACAACAAGGTGCTTGGTGACAGCCAGCATGGCTTCACTAAGAGGAAATCCTGCCTGACCAATCTGGTGGCCTTCTACGATGGGGCTATGAATATGAAGGACAGGGGTAGAGCAGTTGATATCGTCTACCTGGACTTGTGCAAAGCATTCGACACTGTCCCAAATGACATCCTTGTCTCCAAGTTGGAGTGACATCAATTTGATAGGTGGACCACTTGGTGGATAAAGAACTGGCTGGATGGCCGCATGCAAAGCGTAGCGCTCAATGGCTCAATGTCCAGCTGGAGAACAGTGCCGAGTGGTGTCCCTCAGGGATCGGTCTTGTTCAACATCTTTGTTGGTGACATGGACAGTGGGATTGAGTGTACCCTCAGCAAGTTTACCGATGACAGTAACCGGTGTGGTTCAGTTGATATGTTGGAGGGAAGGAATGCCATCCAGAAGCCTTGCAGAGAAGGACTTGGGGGTGTTGGTCGATGAGAAAATGAACATGAGGCGGCTTCAGTGTGTGCTCACAGCCCAGAAAGCCAACTGTATCCTGGGCTGCATCAAAAGGAGTGTGACCAGCAGGTCGAGGGAGGTGATCCTGCCCCTCTACTCTGCTCTCCTGAGACCTCACCTGGAGTATTGTGTGCAGTTCTGGTGTCCTCAACATAAAAAGGACATGGAACTGTTGGAACAAGTGCAGAGGAGGGCCACAAGGATGGTCAGGGGACTGGAGCACCTCCCGTATGAAGATAGGATGAGAAAACTGGGGCTGTTTATCCTGGAGAAGAGAAGGCTGCGTGGAGACCTCATAGCAGCCTTCCAGTATCTGAAGGGGGCCTATAGGGATGCTGGAGAGGGACTCTTCATTAGGGACTGTAGTTAGAGGACAAGGAGTAATGGGTTCAAACTTCAACAGGGGAAGTTTAGATTGGATATGAGGAAGAAATTCTTTCCTGTAAGGGTGGTGAGGCAGTGGCATGGGTTGCCCAAGGAAGTTGTGAATGTTCCGTCGCTGGCGGTGTGCAAGGCCAGGTTGGACAGAGCCTTGGGTGACATGGTTTAGTGGGAGGTGTCTGTGCCCATGGCAGGGGGGTTGGAACTAGATGATCTTAAGGTCCTTTCCAGCCCTAACTATTCTATGATTCTATGATTATACATAAAGCCTAAGCTTTAGAAGTATGTCCAGTACCTGAGAAATAAGAATTTAAACACTGTTCTTTTATGCACAATTCTAAAACCAGGATTTATAAACAGTTGGCTAAAAGAACCTTCGGTGAACATTTATGAATTATATCTCATTGCATGTACCAGGATTTCTTGCTTCCAAATGGAAGGGTTTTTTTTTCATCCACCAGGTATGACAGCACAAAAGTTTAAAACAAAACAACAACAAAACCACAATAAACCCACACGACAACCAAAAAAACACAGGGTGACAGAAACATGCATGCTTATAATAGGGTGGGAGGAGGACCTATAGAGTAAAAACCATTCTGAGAAAATAGCAAAGCTTTCTCATTCCCTGGGCTTTTCCAGTGTACTTAAGAATGACCCAAATCCAGGCATTCAGAGTCTACATCTCTGCAAGCTGCTGCTGAATCCTAAGGCAGTCTTTCACATAAATCAAATGCTAAATTTGGTAACACATTTCAATATGCTTAATGGTGGGGCCAAGTGAAAAAAAAAATATAAAAACTAGCAAGCCAAATGTTTCATATGGCTTTAATTTTATACTAACATTCTCTCGTGCTTCCAGCTTCTTAATATTCATGTGCTGCTGCACGTTGATAATGCATTACTTCCTCAACATTCCCAGTGTTAGGGAAAAGCACAACAAACATGAGTGTGCAAGCTGAGCTGCAGGTGCAAATGAAACCAACGGCATCCCAAAGACAGGTATGGCTAAAGTTACTACACCAAGGGGAAAAAAATGATGTTTGGGTTTAAGTGAATGAAATTTGTTTTCCTATTGTACCTCTTTCCTGCAGGCAGGAAAAGTTTTTAAGGGAGAGTGGCACAACTTAAACATCTACCTCCTGTACAATAAACCCATTGCAGTAGGCAGCATCAATTCAAATGAAAGCACCTGACTCCCACCATTAAAGCAATTAGTAGTGAAGTACGAATGTGTAGTATAATTATAAGTAAACTGTAAAGCAAGTAAAAAAAACATAAATGTGAGAAGCAAAAGACATAAAATGACTGAAGAAGTTTCACATCTATTGCTTTAAGTGTAGGAAGGTAACATTTTTCAAACACAACACAACTAGGAAATGGTAGTAGCTTACGAACTAGCAATTACAAAAAAGTGATGAATTGTGTCAGTAACAAATCTATAGGAATTACTGTAAGCATTTCTACATTCTTTTTTAAAAAGCATAGTAAGAAACAGTATTCTGGATTTAATATAATTCTGTATCCTAAGAGTAATGATAATCCATAGGGATGCTGAATGAAAAGAAGAAAATAACTCTAAAACCTAGAAAGCATTTCTACTTGGGCTAAAAAGAAAAACGAAAAAAAAGCAGGACAGTGATAAAATGCTGTAAAATGGGGAAATGCTTTTACAAGAAATTGTCAAATAGCAGCTACTGCAATAAAGCAGAACTCCATAATACAATGAAAACCCTAAGTGATTTAATAGTCAAAGGGAGGAACAGAAGGCATCCTTCTCCCCTTCCTCCTTCCCTGCTTTCCTCTCTCTCTCCTCCATCTGCCCTTAAACAACAGCAGGGTCTCCCCTGTGAGAAGGACGTGGGTTTGAACCCATTTGTGCTGAAGGAGAGCGGAAACCCTAGTGTCTCAACTTGTCTGCTGGCATGCAATTATGGAAAACCATCCTTCACACTTTTTTTAAAGACCAAACCACACAACCAATGCGCTTACCTCCAAGAAAAGGTCTCTAATAACTAACTGCCAATCAAGGTGTTTCCCCCCCACACACACCCTTTAGAGCTACATCAAGCATAGTTTCTCCTCCATCCATCTCCCATGAAGGGCAGGCAGCAAACACATCCCTGGCATCACCCATCTTCCTAACAGCTCTGGGCAGCTCCCCTGGGAACACAAAACTACCCTTCGCAAGGACTGAACCCCAGTGGTCATACTGGCACAGCTTTGCCCTGAATCAACCCTGTCAGGTCCAACTTCTTAGGGACTGTAACACCCAATTAGGCACTGAAAGTAAGGTACAGACCCCACTTAAGTGGGGTTAAACACTTGCAGGATGTTAAACAGCCCACTTTGTCTTGTCTGCGCTTCCATATGTTTGCTCTGCAACCACAATAGAAGCGATGAGGTAGCTTTCAGCACAGAAAGGAAAGGTAAATATTTTTCTCCAAGTCTCCCAGTTTCAGATACGCTCAAATACTTAAGAAAGCAAAATATTTCTTAAGACACTATTTGTTAGTTGGCCAGCATGAAAGGCAGAGACCTAGTATTTTCCTACATTACTATTAAATTGTTCAATACATTAAATTATTAAGTATAGAATCAAAACTAAATATAAATGCTAGTTAAAGTCTCTGTGGATATGCAGGCTCCACATACATAGGCCCAGGTCTGTAAAATACGGGTCCCAGAGAAGTCAATGGGAATTTTGCTCTGAGCATCACCTGAATGAGGATTTCCTCATTAATCTTAGAGACAGCCATTTTAGATATTATTAAATTTTAAAATAATTATTGACATTAATAAATCCAAATACATGACTGGCAGCATTAAACTGTATGTATGTATACAGGAAGTCCACAGTTAAAAAAGGTGAATGTGATACTAAATGCGAGATGAAAGTTGACACAATATATCTGTCATTCTCAAAGACAAAATATTTATCCTCTCATTATTTTGATTTAAAAAATCATTTAAAAATATAAGAAAATTATTACCAAAACCCCCAACTTTATTTAACATAAAATAGTGACTAAGCAGGACCCACTGACAACAGTTCTTGGCCCTTTTCCATTTAGCAGTATACCAGTGACCCAGAAGACAAACAGTTGCTGCTGATACAAGCCACAGCTGGCAGAGGGACTGGAGAAATAATATAAAGTTTGTAGCGGGACGTAAAATATTCTAACCTATTCTGTAGAACTCTACTCTTGTTCTGAAAAGGAACATCTCCAAAAAATTCCTAGTGAGCTAGTAGGTGAATCGAAACTCCTAGGATGATGACATAGAAATTAAGAGACATAAAGCAATCCTTTGTTAAATCAACAGGAAAACAGTGTGAGTATTGATTTTAGTATGTTGTATTGCACTGGGGAGGTGCATGTTAGCAATGTATGTACAGTTCTCTTTTTAAACTTTTTATAAAAATGCCACCAAAACAATTTATATAGATACAGTAATAACAAAGGGCTAGAGAAAATGCCTTACAGCATGAGTTAAAGAGCTGTCTGATTAGTTTAGAACAAGAGAATTGAAAGGCGACTTCATTAGGGAGTATAAACATCTCACTAAGAATAAAGTATTGGAAGTCTGAAGCAGAAACCAGAAGCAATGCCTGGAAACTGAAGCCAGACAAATTGATATTAGAAATAGAGCTTAATTACATTTTTCAGCAATGAGGATCATTAACTACTGATGAAGTTAAGAGTGAAATGTGGCTTCTTTGTCCTTCCTTGTCTGCAATGAAGACCAAACACTTCTAAAAGCTGCACTCTATGGCAAGTACTAGCTTAATACAGAGGTAGCTGCATAAAGTCTGAAAAATCCTATATTATGGGTTAGATAGTTTAGTTATTGGAGTTTAACCCACATGATGTAATGGTCCTGTGAGACCTTAGAATGGCTAGGGCATATGAATCAGTGTCAAGATAAATAAATTAGCAGTAATAAATCACATTGGATCATACAGGTCCATTACAGAGAGATATCCCACTTTCAGTAAGTCACCCAGCCTTTCTACGCAGGACCAAGGGATATCCATCTTTTAACAACAGTGCATTTCCCCGATATGATCTCATTTCATGCAATAAAAAGGCTTTTCTTTTCATGTGTATCTTAAAATGCATATTCAACCTTTTTCAGTACTTCTACTACTTCATAGCTGTGACAAATGTCATCTAGACATTAATACAGCATTACCAAAAATTAACGCTATATCAAAATGAAAAAAAAAATTCAGTGAATGTTCATTATTATAAATACTTCAAAATGTTACTTCTGGCTGGCAAAGCTCATTAAGGTTTGAAATAACTATCTTGATAAAAGAAGAAACATTGATTACATAATTTGCACTCATTTTGTCATTTCTGTCCTTTTTATTTTATCGTTTTCTCTTCTGCTGCATAGTAGTTTGACACTGCTGACTCACGGGCGGCGAGTATATTCCCAGGCTGAATGTAAATGCATCTTATGCCCCTAAATTGGCATTTCCCAGCCATTTATCTCCTCCTTAACACCACCTGTCCTCCAAGGGTGCATCTGGAAAGAGATTAAGACAGAAAACTGACCTCTGAAATAAAACTGTTTCTTGATCATTTTGTAGGAAACCAATCCATTAGGAAAGAGCTGCTCCTCCAGCACACAGAAGTAGAAACAGCACAAAAATTATCCCAGTTTGGAGAGCATCAACGCCAAAATACAAACAACTATCAGACAGCAGGACTTACTAACCTGCAAAATTTTAATGCAAATAAAGAACTGGGAACTTCAGAGTATCATATATTCATACAAAATTTGGACTTACAGAAGGTATGGATCCTTCAGGAATGCAAGTACTAATCTGAAAAATATAAAAGACAACAATAAAATAAAGGCACAGAGGAGGATGTGGAGAGGTGAGGTAGCTCAAGTCCTGTTCCAAGGCAACCCAGACAGACTTTTCCAATCTATTTCTCAGTCTTCAGGCAACCTATTTCAGCGCCTGCTATTATTCCCTCGTGAAAGTTCTGTGCCTTTATTTTCTGTTTGCCCCCTCCCTTTTTGTTTAATATCTAACCCACATTCTTTTAGTTGCATTTTAAGCTCATTGTCCTATGCACTATGAACAGGAAGCAGATTATTGCCTCTCTCCCGTCATCTGCCTCCCATCAGTAAATAAGCACAATTTGTTCAGACTTCTCAAAAGATCACTTTTCTTAGACGTCTCATTATGTGTTTCTTTCCCCTAAACCAACTGGTCTACATCTTTCTTGAATCCCAGTGCCTTGCCCACAGCAGTATATGGGGCTGCAGCACTGTCACACTTTCAAGAACAGACTGTACTTAACTGAAGTACATCCTCACTCAACCTGCACAAAATCAGAGGTTGAGAAAGCAGTGAGAAACAGAAAAGTAAGCATGTTACAGGAGAACAGCGACATCAAGGTTTTAGGGAAAAAGTAATATGGTTCTCAACTACATTAAGGATTTTGTATCAATGTTTTAGTCTACAGTTACTTTTGCCTCATTATAAACATGAATTTATTTGTACAGCATAATAAAAAGGGGGTTGTGATCCTACCTAAGGCTTACAGCATAACAAATTATACCAATGAGGAAGACTCCATAAATCCATTATAAATAAGGAAGAAAGGGGAAATCATACGCATATGCGCATATGCACAGCAAATACTTGGCTAATTTCAAGACTTCTTAAAATGTACATTTTTTTTATATTTTAACAAAGAATAAAGCATTTTGCCTCTTAAAATAGTTTGAAGCAAAGTCTTAATGAATAACGATTGCACTTTGAAATACTTCAGTGTAATCTAATGTATCATTGCTCTACATGGTGTTTTCCACCTGGTCTGTTTCGGTGTCTTTCCTTCCTGACGTAGACAGCTATATTCCAGCAATACTGGCTTCAAATTTGCCTAGGCAAATATTTCACAAACTCAGGATGAAATTGCCTTTTTTTGCCACTGATGTTCTTACGAGGGAAACAGGAGAGTGTGCAACCTTAAGCAGCAAAGCAGTTTCAAAACTGCTACTGATAGACTTTTTTTCCACAAGTACATCTCCCATTGAATTTTTAAATTGTGAACCTCTGATTTTACATCAGTACTTAAGACCTAAAAAGGGCAATTTGGGTACATTCTTCTGTCATCAAGGCTCGGCACCGACTTCATTCATGCAAGCTCTACTGCTGCTGAAGTCAACCTTTTTTTTTTTAATCAATCCTCTGGTGCAGAGTCAGATCGCATATCAGCAACAGTTATTCCAGTGTTTCGGAAGACTTTTTCTGTACTGTAAGCAGCTTCCTTGTTCCCAGTCCTTCAGACCTACTTACACACACAAGAAAATTAAATAAATCAGATTTATTTAATCTCTGTCAATTTGTCAATGCTTCTTATAGCTGGATCTCAAAGCCTCAGTTCAACAAACAGAGGGAAGACAGATGAAAAAGGCACCTCATTTAGCTCATCCTAACATGCTAAAGCACATTTAAACGCTCAGTTAAGTATATATTCTTATATACAGCAGCTGAATGTTTATAAGGTTGTAACATATATTTAATGAATATAGCATAAAATGCAATTCTTAAGCAAATACCGATACAGATGGTTTGGTTTTTTTTTCTACAAAACCTTTAATACATCAATCAGAACATGGATTACACACACAAAAAAAAAAAAAGAAAAGAAAGTTTGGCGCAGAAGAGGCAATTTGGCAGCTTCTCAGCAAATACAGATTAAAGGACACAAGCTCCAGTGCATACAAGAAACAAGATAAATAACCCCAAAAGGTCACAGAACAAACTCCGAGATATGTGGGTACTTACATAATAAAAGATAAAACCTGCTTCTGTGAATAAAACTGAATAATTATAGTATTTTATTTCAACAAGATTTTAAACATGTGCAACACCACAACAATTATTATGTGTGCTGCAGTGTTTTTTCAATAACCGGTAAGTTTTTCTACTCCAATGAGGGGGAGTACAGTGATAGCCACAATTAAGTACTGTGACCAACTGAACTCAAAGCCAAATGCCTTCACTAAACTTTGCTCCATAAAGGATGGAGCAGTAACTTTTATATTGGATTATAGCTCCATGTAATTCAGAATATTGTGTTATTAAATCATATTACTTTGCACTACAAAAATATTACCAATAATAAATCACTATAGTCCTATTGCTAATAATATAGTATTGAAGCTACAAACGCAGATTCTTTAAAAAGGAGGAATCAGTTATTAAGCCCCACAGAAACTTTCTTGTACAGTTATTCATACATTGAAAAATGCTAATTCTACATAAGCCTTCTTCCTGAATCTGAGATATCCATGGAAACAGAAAGCAAGATATGGGCTGAAAGCGCAGCAGAATAATCTTACTTCTTTCATTACCCATATCACTATGGTTGGGCCAGTAACTACCACCCCACAGCAATACTAAAATATTTCTTCCTCAGACAGTATCACCAAAAAAAAAAAAAGAGCAAGCAGGGAGGGTCCATGCAGTTGTTTGGTTTTTTTTTTTTTTTATGTGTAACACAGCCTGTATTTTATTGCACGATTTCATCTTACATACATCAAAATATAACAGGCTTTTCTCCATCCTTATCATATCCCTTCTCCTAGAGTTGATTTTCGGAAGCAAGAAATACTTTTGTGCTTTTACATATTCCTCTCCCTTCCCAGTAAGTACTTCAGCATTTCACTGCACACAGCTTATAGACTTTTAATTCTATGTAAGGTAAATACAGCTTTGCTAACTAGGCTAACCAGACTCCTTGATCTGAAGCAGCATGGCTGCTGTTGTCCCGAAAATGTAATTAAGCTAGCAGCCTTTTTAAAATGGAAAAACAGTTGGCAGTAAAGAACCTTACTGATGGGCATCCTTTTGGGGAGGCTTAGAGCACCCTTTTCTCCTGACTGCAAATGAAGAAAACTATCATATACCTCTTTACCTGCTACCCACGCATCCTTTGAATAAAGCATGCACTAGTCCCAGAGAGCTACTGCGGGTGTTCCACTTCTAAGCTGAAGCAGCTGAACTGGATTTCACTTAATGGTTGCTCATCCACTTGACCAGGAGCCATTGCAGCAAATGGCACAAGAACTGAGCATGCAGTGCTACAACAGAGACTCACTGGCATGCAAAGATGAGACAAGGTGGCAGAGGCAGCAAACACAAATGCGGGCTAGAGAAAAGTAGTATGGAAGTGCCAAGGAAACAGGTATCTTCTGACATCAGGTACCTGTCAATACTTGCTACCTTGCTGTTCCCTTACCTGGGAAATCTACTTGTGGTAGAAGCTGCAAACAAAATAAAGCTAGGAGTAGCCTGAAGTCAAAAGACGCATTTGTGGACAGCTGTGAAGTCTAAAAGGCTCCTACATTTTCTATCTCCATTACAAACATAGAAGGTAACAGTCAACTACTCAAATTTTGGATTTTAAGATTCAATATATGACATATGAAAAGATCACTGGGTGACATGTTTAATAAAAGGATAATAAATTATAATATTGTTATAATAAGTTATAAAGGATAATAAATTATTCATAAAAAGATACAGTGGATGATATATTTAACAAAACGGCAAAAGGATGCATGGAAAGTGGGTAAATATGGGTCCACAAAATAGCAAGGACAATTATACAGGATCTCCCATATCATTTGAGCCAAAGTGTCTACAAACTACAGCTGTGGGGTTTGTCCCTGGCAGATGCTGAATGGAGGCTTTTTCTTGCAGAAGTGCTAAGCAGTTGCAACTCCTACAGAGGTAACAACACTGATCACATAAAGGAAAGATGGCCAAGCATTGGCACAAAGCCTTCTCTTGGCAGAAAGGACTCTGGCATTTGCCTAAGATAATGAAAAATACATATTTTAAAAACACATTTTAGACCAGACTTGAAGGGGGGTATAGGGAATGACACAACAACAACCAAGTTTGTCCTTATTATTTGGAGAGGGCTACAAAAACATCAAGTGCCATGAAAAATCAGATCTACATGTTCCACAGCGCACATGAAGACCTGGAAGTTCAACTGACTTAGCCTTAATAATTCCATACCTCAATTCTCCTTCTGTAAACAGACAATAAAAAGCTGTCTAATCTTACATCAGCAGTGTAGAATAAATTCATTATAGTTTTAAGTATGCAGATACAATGAAAAGAGCACCCCAGAGCAGCTTTGAGAAAGCAATGCAATTCTGCACACACTGCAGAATATGGATGCAGGTAATCTGAAGCAGAGGTGCTGTGGACAAAATGAAATATCGAGCAGCTAATCTTTGTCAGAGAACTATCCCACCCACACAGACAGAAATATGGGGGTGCCATGGAAAAAAAAAAATAAAGGCTGTGCACGTAAAGACAAAGATGCTCTGTCAACATTTTGCTCTGTGTTGTGATTCGCCAGTTTTGACATAAGCAGAAATTGCTCAGAGTAATTTATTTTCACTGAGCAATGCACAAAATGTTCTTAACAGAAAAAAATTGGACATTCTTATCATACAGCACTTCCAGGTTACCCCAACAAATCTTTTTAATTTTTTTTGTTATTGAAAAACAAATAATATTAAAAAAGTTTAAAAAAAACCAACATAATATTTCAAACATAAGGAGTCTAAAAGTGAAGATATGAGGACATAACAAAATAAAATTAACTTTTGAAAACATGCGCTAAGTATTTTAAACTCTGTTGCCAATTGCTTTATATCTTTGGATAAAAGAAGAGGTTAAGGCTTCATTAGGTACCAATATTTTGCATCAGTTTGGGTTTCTTGCGCTAAATACAAATGTTGTTAACATTATAAGACAGTTCTTTTTGCAGAAATGGTTTATCATATCACATATGATTCTATGATTTCAACCAAGACTTGGTTAATGCAGCCAAAACTGCAGTTTTCTACTGACCTCCAATAAGGCTATGAGATCTCATACCACTTTTACAAGCTTTCTGTCAGGGTTTTCCTATGCTAAGGTGACACCTTCATTTTAATTGTAAAACCAACACTAATGCTTTAAGATGCTGACATAATTTACAAGAACCTCAATTGCAGCAAAACAAAATATTCATATTTCAATAATGCATTTTAAGTATGAGCCAGAGAACAAATCTTACAACTGATTAACTCAGGCTGGCAAAGTTTTTTAAGTATTGTATGATGGATCTTAAACATCACAGGCTTTCTGCAGGAAACTCCTAGTTAGTTCTCAAATTGCCAATAGCAGTGTAAGAAAAACAGAGGCAGATTACAATCAGAAAAGCAAGGATCTATTTTTTATCACATACCTCAATAAACTGCTTTTCTTAAATTTCCACTGAACTATGTTGGAATTCCTAACTACCATCATTTGAAGGGTGGTATCAAGGAGTTAGTGAGCCAGTATTTTACAAGTTTATTAGTTCCTACAGAATTTATACAGTTAAAAAAAAAAATTCCACCTCTTACTCCCAAGATTAATCTTTGCTAATTCATTAATAGTAATATTGTTTTCCCCTGATTTAGATCACCAACATTATAATGTAAGCATCTGGCAACTATCAAACACATAGATCCTTCAGAAAACCAGGAAGAGAGTGACAGAAGCATCTTTCTCTTTCAGATGTAAAAACAATGGCTGTGAACAAATTCCTTGCCCAACTCCCAGTTCAAAGCATACCTGAGTAATAACTTCTGCAAATCCCCCAGCTATTTACCTAGGGGATATTTTTTGCTGGGACGGACTTAAAGTGAAGGAATAGAACTCCAATTGATAAAAAGGAACATTAAAAAAAAGACAAGAATATATTAAGTCCCAATGAAAATGGAAGTTAAAAGGGAAGGCATACCAGCTGTGAATAAAAATAAAAACTAACATTAAAAAGATATTGAAAAGATAAAAATTATAATAAATAAAAAAATTAAAAGGTAATACAGAAGCTTATAGGAAATGCACTATGAGTTAATGGACTGATCTGGACCAGAGAGACACTCTTAGGATGCAAGCCTCAATACTGCAATAAACCCCAAATGAATAAGCATTTTACATGTCTTTTCCTTTGAGAAAGAACTTTGAGATAAGGAAAAAATTGCTCACAGGCTGGTCAGCACTGCTCAAAATAAGTTCACACGCCGTTAGAATTTTAAATGTTAATGTCAGGAAAACCCTTCCCTCCACAGCACTGCCACCTGTGTGGAGCTGTGGCCATGCTTCACCTCCCCCAGATCCCTGACATCCTGCCACTTCACACCTTTTGGTATCCAGATGTGTTCAGAACAGATCCGGGTACTGAAGTTTCCCTGTAGGAAGCTGAGCACATGTAGAAGCTGAAACCACAATTTGCCTCTTTCTTTCTGAAAGAGCTGAAGAGTCAACACGTGGTTTGTGAGCAGCAGGAAAACTACCAGCTCACACAAGCACTGAGTGGTTTATGGCATAACAGCCCCGTGGTGAAAGCTCTCAAGAAGCTCTGAGGCGCTTCAGTTAACAGGTCTACATTCAAGCTAAATTAGGAATAGCGACACCAGCAGGTCAAGGCAGCAGATCCTGCTCCAGCACCTGGCACACATGGAATGCTGGGTCTAGTGTCTTCACTCCTGAACACAGGGGAGATACAGGAATACTGGAGCAAGTCCAGCAAAGGGTCACAAAGATGATTAAGCACATCTGAGAAAGAAGGAGCAGCTAAGAGAGCTGGGATTGCTCAGCCTGGAGAGGAGAAGGCTTAAAGGGGTGTATCCATGTATACAAATACCTGATGGGGAGAGTAAAGATGATAGAGCCAGTCTCTCCTCAGTGGTGTCCAGTGAGAGGACAAGGGATAATGGACACAAATTTAAATACAGCAGATTTCATTTGAAGAAAATATTTTCTTGCAATGAGGTTGGTTGAACACTGTCACAGGCTGCCCACAGAGGTGGTGCAGTCTACCCCTGGATGCATTTTAAACCCAACAGGATATGGTCGTGAGGAACCAACTGCGTGCTCACCCTTCTCTGAGGAAGGGGTTGGACTTCATGAACTTCACAAGTACCCTTCCAACCTCAACCATTCCATGATTCTGTATACAGTAAGATTAAATGATCATCCTGCTTGGTGCCACATAAGAATGGAAATACAGCATATATACAAACATCAGCAAAACACAAAGATGGTTAATTAAGTTTCCAACTTAAAGCTATACTGAATGGGCAGAATTAAAATAGCTAGAGCTTTTGCTTATAATTTGTTATCCTTGACCCCCTCTCTTAAGGTTCTTTTGCTGTTTGATGATGTGACATTTTATAGAGCCAATTTCTGGATTCAAAAGAACAGTTTAATGAGTCAAGAGGGTGCCAACTTGGACTCAGTACTGAGAAATGGGTTGATTTTTATCTCATTCTCTTTAAACTCTCATTCTGTCCATGCTATTTCTCTCCCCAACAGTGCATTTATTTCTCTCGTTTCTTCTGCATGCTGTTTAATCTTTTACATCCATCTGGAATAACCTCCCCTGTCATCACTGTATCCTGAATCACCAGCAAGTGACATTCTTGAGGTAATAATTTAAGAGCCATTGCCACAATGCAGTCCCTGCTTCCTACTTAACAGTTCCCCACTAATTTCTATTTTTTACTCCAAAAACAAAAGGCAATGTCATCCACAATCGTAATAAGATCTCCACTACAAAGCTGTAATTAGTCTTCTTTCAGGGCTTGCCAACATTTCTTTTTAAAGTGGTAGTAAAAATGTGTACAAACAAGCACATCTCACCAGCACTGCCTAGGAAGGCTTCTGAGGCAAGATTCCCCAAGAAAGGTTTGTAAAAGCTGGCGCAATTTAGCATAATCCATTGTAGTTCAGCTGACTTATAGCAGTTACTTTTAAAAGGCTGCTACCAATGAGTACAAGCAGGACAAGCACAGGTGTACTCTAAGGATAAGTGATTTCATTTTTCTTCCCACTGATCATTTTCCTCTATCTCCTTCATCATCTCCACTTGCTTTGCCATTTCCTCCTCAGCTATCTTACTAATCCAGTCTTAAATTCCGATTTCTACCTGCATATAGCTGATGTTGTTACTATATATTCAGGATCAAAAAAAAAAAAAAGAAAAAAAAGACACTGCAAGTTGTACCTTGAATACTAATCCATATAAACCCCAGGATTTTCTGTGCATAAAATTAATACCTTTTCCTATTGTCTTTAGTACTCTTTCCCCATTGCTCTTTCATCGAGGACTCCAGCAGACTCCTGGCCATTTTCCATAACATACAGGTATTTTTCCAGGTAGCGTCTGAACCATTTTTAACTGAGTGGTATTAATTCTGCAAAAAAAGATTGAGAAGCAAAGAATGGATGCATAAGGCATGCATTCTACTTCTAACTCAGAACCAAAGAAAATGCAGAGTTTAAATGGAGAGCACATAAGCTTGGCTATTCTTGTGTGAAGTTGAGAATGAAAGTAAAGCAATGCTGCAAATTCTCAGGCAAACCATTTTATTAAAATAACAGTACTGCTTTACTAGCATACAGCAGGACTGCAGATAAAAACTCTTCTTCAGCTTCAGGTTGTACCAGATGAGGAGAACAACTTATTTCTTCCCTGCAAGATCCTATCAGATCTGCCTCTGCAAAGGAGATCTACAGGAAATCTTACCACATCTTTCTGTATCCTCATTCTCTAGAAAATCCCTCCAAGTCTGCTGGTTCACTGTTGGTATGGTGCAAAATGACCCAGGTTATTTTGACCTACAGAGGGCAGGCTCGAGCACTTTGGGGCCATGCAGGCATCAGTGACTTCTTTAGCCGCAACTGGAAGATGATGTTCAGCAATCACTTAACAACTTCATGTTAACTTGCTCGAGGAACACATCACCCTCTTTTATCAAATGTATCGTATAATATAAAAGCAATAACTCTAGAAGAGCTCAACTTACCTACAGGCTGATCTTTATAAAATTCAAAAACCTGCCATTTAAAAAAGGGTTGTGATCAATAAAGTCCATCGAAACAAAAAGGTACAAGGTTGCCAGCAGACTAACAGAATAAATCAAGACAAGAAAGCGTGAACACATTACCCAGATATTAAACTAGGCACCTTTTTTCCTGGTCAGGTAGCACATTCCCTGTTTACGGTTTAATCATCTTCCACACTGCTTCAAATCAATATATATTCCAACAGAGACAACAGAGCTGCGTTATCCACACAACCTACTACTCCTCAGAGAATCCTCACTCAAATGCTTCAAGAACAACATGACTGGTAACTCTTCTCTCAGAAAATGCTGGGGAAAACAGGGGAAAAGAGTGTGGAAGATCTAATTCTTCTGTCATCCATCATTCTTATCTTTTGTCTTGAGAAACACCAGGATTTTTCTCCAAGATCTCTCAAGAAGCTACTTGGAATTGCAATTGCATTGTGACTTGATGGGAGCCAAAGCTCACTCTAAAGCTGGCAGCCCATCAATTACTCTTTCTAAACCAATCAACCTTGACAGCTATAGATTCCCATTAACCAAACATTTTATTACCTAACTACAGTTACTTGTAAGTTAGTACTCTGAAGGTATCATGTTACACAAACTTGAAAGCTATCTTCTGGATCTTTTAAGGCAAAATTCAAGGAAACATTCAAGATCAGGTTTGACAGGGTTCTCAGCAACCTAGTCTAGTTGAAGATGTCCCCCCCCATTCATTGAAGGAGGTTGGAACAAATGATCTTTAAAGGTCCCTACTAACCCAAACTATTCTAAGATTCTATGATTCTAAAGCATGATATGTATCATGAGCACAGCCAGTGTGGCAATAATCTGGTTTATAACTTATTTACTCGTTAAAGACTGTGAAATTTACCTGAGTCACCACTGTTTGCTGTCATAGGCCAACACTATCTTGATATATGGATGACCAAATCCTTCCTGACATGTGACCTCAAAGTTCTTATGGGATGAGGGCCATGGGATATAGGAATACTGAGGGAAGATCTCATACCTCCTTGGGTCACTTGGCAGCTCACCCTAGATCTTTCATATCCTTGGTCCTCACCAAGGGAAAAGGGGAAAACAAACAAGCAGAAATTATTTCACAGTTATGCTTCAATCATCTCCCCCTTAATCTCTAACAGAGCAACCCAAGTAGACAGGAATATATTGTTACATTGTAGGAGCACAGCTTTTCTAGAGCACAGCGCATGTAAGTACTCCACAGTCCTGAAAGCTTCTGTGAGTGACAGTAAGCAAGCTGTATGAAGAGACAAGAATTATTCTAGCACTCCTAATTTAATGGTGCCTTTCTGTTATATTATGCAATGTCAGCATGGGCTGCTGTTCTAAAGGATCATCTTTTCTCTTTTAAGTACTAAAACATACTTTCACCAAATTTAGTATTACACAGTTTAAGAAAAATTTGTGTCAGGAAAAGGGACATCCTTAAATCATTCTCAGTCTGCCTTCAGACTGGCACAGTTCCTAAATATAAATCATGTCCATTTGGGGTCTAACCTCCAGTGGACTTGAGAAAGGCAACCTTTCTATAACATCCCTTCCACAGGGAAGACTAACAGCATAACACATCAACACATCTCTAAAAATTAAAAGGAGAACAAAAATAGTTTTGGAGCTTTCTAAACTGATTTCAAAGAGCCCTCAGCCAAGTAGCTTCAAAATGACAGTTCTGCTTTAGTTTCCTGGATTAGCTTGTTAAGTCTACAAGCATAACACTGGAAATGGAACATCTAAGGTAATAAAGCAAATAGCTGCAGACATGAAATTCAGAGTTCTATCCCAATGATAAACATCAAAACAAAACAAAACAAAAAAACACCAAAGTATGAAAAAGGCTAATAAGACTGAGGCTTTGCTTTTTTAATTATTCTTTTCAAAATATCAATCAGCTGTATCGGACTCCTTGAATAAGCTAATGCAGCCAAAGTTAAAAGTTTCAAAAACACTAAGGAGAAGACTATATTCTTGAACAGTCTCCTAACTCGAGTAGGAAGGAGTTTATGCACCTGCCAATGGGTCTTTGCTCCCAAAATACCAACTGCTTACATCAGGATCAATTTACAGAGTTAAATCAATAGCTCAGTGTCCTCACATATTTGTCATTAATGATTAGTTACAATATTACCTATGATGCGCACGCAATGTTTGCATATTCTTCTAAGAAAATAATAGTTTTTAAAAGTAGATATAAATATATTTAAAAAAAAAATCTAGCACCTCTAAAAATCAGCATGTTGATAAAAACAGAAAAATTTCTTGCAAACATGCTATAGGACCTCCAATAAGACCCAACCACATTAATAACCCACATTTGAATAAGCCCTAGCAAGTATAAAGGTCTTGCATGTCCAGTGTATCTGGTCTGCACAATGACATAGAAATTTTTCTTAATTCATGTGAAACACTGCTCATCTTACAAACCAAATATACTAAATTTAACTTCAAATAACAGGCTTAGTAAACCCTTTAAGACATAATAATTTGGTTTTATTTTAGAAGTCCTTATGCCACCCTGGTTTTCCTAGCCTTTTTGCTTCTTCCACCATGGCCCTTTCCTCTCTTCTTGACACCAGGCTTGTTATTTCTTCATGCATATGTGTCTAAAGAGTAAGGCATCCCAATTTAACACAGTGCTACCTCAGAATTTCCATGTCTCCAGGTCAGCCTCATGAATCTAACACTTGCCCCTTCGAAAAAAGGTCTTCATTTCTGCTCCCCCTTCTGGCTTTATGAGCATATAGCACAACCACAGTAGGGTGACATGGAGACCACCCAAACTCAACCACCCAAGCACTGTTTGTAGTCTCCCCTTTCCAAGAAACTACACAAAGCTGTAAAGAAAACATTTGTAACCTGCACATTACTGCTCGCTGTGGTGAAACATGCTATAGAAATAACCCAGATCAGTATTCATGAGAGTGATTTATCTTATTTCACTGCTCAACACAAAAGACCAAGTACTCAGTTTCCAAGGACAGCACAAAAATAGCTTCCAGCTAATTTTTTAAGCCCATCCTAATGTTAATTTTAGCTCTGGAAAACCATCACGTGTAACAGAACAGCCAAGCACCTTCAGTAAGGGAAACAAGGAGTAACATTAAAGATTCATATTTGCATAAGTCTGGCATAAGAGGTCTTCATTTTCAAGCTTAGAATGCATTTTAATCATTTTTATATTTATTTTTATAATAAAAACAAGAATTTAGGCTATTTATCTTTATTGACTTTGGCTGTCAAAGAATAAGAGGATAAGGAAGGGGGGGAAAAGCCAACTGCACAGTAGCTTACTTTTCCAGTGTAATGGTGTACTGCAGAGAACGTCTATTTTGAGAAAGCTACAGTTGCCAGTAGCATAGCCTTCTGAAGTTATTTTGGTAGAAGCTGTCAAAATATATGGGTTTTTTGGAGACTTGTTGGATTTGGAACACTTTATACAGCTTTATTTTATACAAAATGGAAATTTGTGACTATCCTCTATTAAAGGTATTTGGGAAAGCATTTAATCTTGGTTAGAAAAGAGCAAATAAATTCATCTGTTTTTCTTTGGAACAGGTGGGATATATGCTAAAAAAAAAAAAAAAAACGAGATTAGAAAGAGGCAGAAGTAGAGGAAGGGAGGGAGGAACATAATTCAGGCAACTTTGTCCATAAGAATGGCTTGGAAATTGTTAAAGGAATGAGGGAATGTTAGAGAGAAGCTGCAGACACTGCTAGCTGTTGGGAGTCCTAAGCCCTGGCTCTGCTCTTCATGACTGTGTTAGAATGTCACAGAATAAAAGCCATGGCTAAATGTAGGAAAAGGGGCTGGAAACCAAGGATTCCCTTTCATAGGCAGATGCCCCAGGTAATTACAACTACTCAACAGTCAGACGTTATAATCTTCACAGCTCCAATTTCATTTTTGTATTTGCAACTAAATTCTTTTTCCCTGAAATACCCAAATGCCTGGTAGTCAGGAGCGACAGATGTTGGCTCAGACCTCCAGCCTTCAAAAGGGATGTGAAATGCACAAACTCCAAAGAAGGGCAGAAATTCTGCGACACCATTGTGCCTGATATTTTCTACTAGCTACTGCCAAATCTGCTTATCAAGGACATCTGGTATTCTGCATTAGCCAACATGAACTGGTCTGGAACACTCAATAGCCTCAGGAACAAGGTGTAAATTCCCATAATTAAAGATGGGGGTTTGCTTGGTTTGTTTTGGTGTTTTTTTTTTTTTTTGTTTGTGGTAACAAAGTTACTTGACTCTTCTGAAGCTTAAGAGATCACCGAAATTTGACAAGATAGCACATCTGCAATGCCTTGTGAGCTAGAGTTCACCTACACACTTGCCTTACCATCTATAAAATCTTAATTAGCATATAGCCATTTTAGATTATGGAAAGATTTGTTTAAAAGCAAACAATTCTTCATGGTCTGTTGACAACTCCAGAAGTGGTGCACTTATAAACTTGCACAGAAGGCAAGTTAAGCATGCATGACACTAGGTAAGAGCAGCTCTCTTTTAACATACCAAATAGCAAATGTAGGAACACTCCAGAGTAGGTGGCTTACCTCTTGCCCTTCATGCTTTTTGATTTATTCTGCAGTTCACGTAGATAAACATTTACAGTACTGAAAAAATCCTGGAGAAATCTAAATGTAAGTCATCATAATACAATTTACCAAGAAACACTCCTCAGCCGACCAACAGCATGCCTTCCAGACTCTCAGCACTTTATTTACTGTTTATCCCATCTGAATGGAAAAATGGTGATAAAATTCAATTTTGTTTTTATCAACATATACAGACTGCTGCAGTCTGTATACCCTTCTAAATTACAGTTTCTATTAAGAATTGTTATGCGCTGTGGAAAATGGATGAGAAGATACTTTTCCCAATGAAGCATATGAAATCTGTAAGGCTACGTTTTCCTTCTCGTAATAACGTTACATTCCCAAACAGAACAGAATGTTTGTAGTAGAGTAACCCCTCAAACTTTTCACCTAATTTCAACAGGTGGAAGTTAAACTACATGTCACAAGAATGTATATTCCAATATATTTTATGCTAGATCAGACTATTGAGTTCCAGAAGGATTTCACTTTGATTATACCTAAAGCTTTTAAAGGACCACAACTACTGAGCAGGGGTTCATTTATGCTGGATACACTGTTCTATAAAACTTCTCCTTCTTAAGTCTGTTTTGCCTTTTGTTTATTTTTAAGTGCTCTGGAGGTCCAAAGATTTTGGTGGAAAAAGGACAAAAATCAAATCTCTCACTTTACCTCACCTAGAAATTTAGGTTTGTATATCCTTAAGAAAGTACCCTTCTTTTCATCAGTCCCCAAATACTATACTTCACCAGCATGTGGAAATTCTTCCTGTATTCCAGTTTTGTTTTTCTAAAAACAGTACCTGAAACTAAGCACAGTGTTCCAGGTGAGAGTGGATTATCTCACTGGATCTTATAATATACTCCTCATAACAACAGAATCAAAGCAGTTCTTTAAAAAATGCTGCCAAGCCCATTTCAGTACCTACTCAACGAACAGAACACTCTGGTTTTTGCCATTAAATGCTGACAGGTTTTTCCACAAGTAACACAGGAAAATACAAGGGTTTATTTTGCAAATGGTTAAGAAATTATAACCCAGCAAAATGCATAAAAAGTTCCTTCCAAATTACTAACAGACACGGTCACACTAAACATTCTCAATAAAAGCATTTCCCCAGATTTTCTGACCTGTTTAAGAAAAAATGAAGGATGGGAGGGTGGGGGGAGAGAAGGCTATCAGCAGTGCTTATGCAGTTCCCATCCAAGGGAGCAGACTTGGCTAAATCCAGAAGCAAGCTGAGCAGACTGCAGGTAATACATTCTTCTGTCACCACCAAGTGCCAATGTAATCAGTCAGAATCACTACAGGGACATGGGACAGAGGAAAGCAGAGGAAAGCATACATACTTTATACCTTTTGGTAAAAAAAAAAAAAAAAAACCAAAAAAAAACCCAAAAAAAAACACGCACACACACAAAAAACACACACAAGTAAAAGAAAAAGCATGTTTTAAGACAATGCCACATTGAAATAGGGTGTCCTTTAGAAAATTCTTAAATAAGGCCGAATACCTAAGTGAATAAAGTAATGCCAAAGGCAGTCTTAAATTTCAAAAAATGGCTAATGATTTAGCATCCTCATTTGGAAGTCAGCTTTCATTAGCTCATAGAGAATCAACACGTAGTTCTTTCTAAGAGGAAAAAATATAGAAAAAAATGTCTTTCTTTGGGTTTTTTTTCCTCCCCATAATCAGGACATCAAAAGAAATACACAATTAGGTAATCAGAATCAGTGACTTCTTCTGGAATAACAGTTCTCCCCCACATTTTACCAGGTGGCAGATTAATTCTGTGATTTGACCTTTACATCAAGCCCAGGCACAGTTAGTGCCTGATGATTAGAGGTTTTTATCCAGTTGACCACCATCATTATCAGTGTTTGAGTATTTGCATTTTCTATACGTGTCAATAAATGTCAAAGAATACTAAACAAGTCACCGTGCACTAAACCGTAAAAACACCTTCCTGCAGAGATGTAGTATTTTTTTCTACTACTGTGAAACCACCGCAACTTTCAACACAATAGGTATGAGTTATGGAAGCCTAACTTAAGGGTGGAAAGTCATGGTCTTTGCCTCTCAATGACTAACATTTATATAGTAAAGACCCTCAGTACACATTTTATGGGAACTGTACTGTAACCTGAGTGGGCATCTGTGAGCACTGGTGCATTTACACAACCTTATATCCCCACACATGAAACTCTTTTGTCATTATTAGTGCCACTTATTCAGCAAATTATTCAAAGCAGTTGCTGGACTGAGCTTGCCAGTTTGCAGAATAGCTCATGCCGCCCAGGAAATGTAATGCAAATTTTACATCTCAGCTGAAGAATCTGCCAAGTCTGGGAACTCTCACATTCAGAAGCATTTCATCAGCATAAGGAAGCGGACCTTAAAAACGTATAGCAGGTTTCCTTCCCTCAACAAACCTGACAGCTGTAGCTACTGCAGCACTGCGCTGAAGGCACTTCATTAATTCCAGTCAGGGTATGTGGGGCCAGTTGTGGTTGACTGGCCAAAAAGAACCAACATCTGGGACAGGCAGGTCCTACCAGATGAAATCAGAGCAACAGTTAAGCCTATAAGTTTTGGCTGCAATTCAAGTTTCACTGTTATTTACTTAGTAAAGACACACCATACACAGTATTATTTGGCCTATGCAGTTTGACTGGAAGGATAAAAAACACACATTTTAGTTCTAATGACTGTATCATTCATAGAATCATAGAATAGTTAGGGTTGGAAAGGACCTCAAGATCATCTAGTTTCAACTCCCCTGCCATGGGCAGGGACACCTCCCACTACACCATGTCACCCAAGGCTCTGTCCAGCCTGGCCTTGAACACTGCCAGGGATGGAGCATTCACAACTTCCCTGGGCTTTACCATTCAAAAAGTAAAAAATGAGCAAGTGAAAAGGGCATAAAATGACTGTATGTATTGGAAAAACAAAACAGTCATGCCCTCCTTACCTACCAAACTTTTGCAAAGATCACAAAAATACTGAAGTTTCCTTATCATTTAACATAACACTACACAAACTTTAAGCAGAGTATAAAGGAAAGCAGAAACTACCTATAACCCATCACAACACCCTTAAAAGCCAGAAAACTGAACTAAATAATACCAAAAAATCTGATGCAAGAAGGTATCTCCTTGTGGTTGGAGTACCCCCCACACACACACACACACACACACGCACATCCCTGCCAATACTGCCAAGCAATCATGACAAGTTGTGAGCCAGCATTAAGAACCCATCGTGAAAGCAGAGGTTCTAGCAAAAAAAAAGCTGCTCAAGCGGAAAACTGATTGGAGGGGAATGAGAGAAAGGGGAAAAGGAAATAAAGCAGCAAATCATATCACAGAAATTAAGAGACAAACTGGTTTCCATTTACCACCACATTTAGAGATGAAAAAAAAATAGTATTTTGAACACTGGAGAGTATAAATGTCAGTTGTTATCATTATAGCTTGGCAAACACATGTTGATGCAATAATATTTTATACAGCTAAAATAAGTTTCAGCCATTTTGAGATAATGCCCAGTAGGATAGGTATTATATCCTCTAATTAGAAAGCTGCTTATTGCAGCACTGAACTAAGACCCATTTGTAAAAAATAAATAGATGAAAAAAACAACTAACACTGCTTTATCTTGTCCTATGAAAGAAACAGATTCTGCCTGAAAACAGAATTTCTTTTTTTGAGAAACAGCACCTAACATGAGAAAATGGGATAAGCTTTGACATTAATGGCTAATGAACACAAATGAAAGGGAAACACTTCCACGAGCATACACTTGTCCATTCATTTCAAGGCCACAGAACACAATGAGGTGGAAATGAGCTTTAGAAAACAAAACAAAAAGCAGATGAACATTCTACCATTATATAAATACAAAGTACTTCTGCTGAGATGAAACAGAAAGCTTGCACTGACATTTGGAAGGGTGAAGGTTCCTCCCCTACCCTTTACACAGCCATCTACTATTAAACCTATTAAACAATCACCATGACAGGCAGCACACCCAGGGCCCATGGACATCTTGAATCCAACAGGGCAAGTGTGGCTGCAATTTTCAGGGGCAAAGCATCTGCCAGCTTTCCACACTGCCACTGTCACTTCCACTTCCTTTTTGGAATATCCCCTTCTCAACAAAGCCTGCACAAATCTCAACGATACCTGTAGGTATTAAAGCACTTAATACCTACTGAGGTATCAAGGTGCTCGATATCTACTAAAGGTATCAAAAGAGAAGAATATAATAATGACTTTTTTGCTTTGAAAAACAAGCAAACAAACCCACTTTGTTTTCAATAAACAAATATGCAATATATTCAGCATGGAAAATGGAGATATTGGAAGTTTTTTATCCAAGCATGTCAACTAAGACAAAACAAACTTGTATTCCACTGTTCATTTTCCAAGATTATTACTTATAAAGTGGTCTTCTTTAAGACATACTAAATATTAGTCACCCAGATTCATTGTGTTAGCCATCCAGAAAAAAAGTAAAAACTACAGTATTTAGAACTGTGCATCCTGACAGTACTTCCTTCAATATTCTGCATTTCTAAATAATAAAAAAAAAAAACAAGCCAAAAGAAATTGAGTAGTTCTTAATTAAAATTCTCCAGTGGAATAATTAGTTGGGGAGCTTTTAGTGATCCTTTAGATGTAGCCTTCAAGATCACCATGACCACTGCCTTCCTTAGCCCACATTTTCAACGATGTGATAGAATTGATAGGCAAACACCTCAAAGCTTGAAAATGACAGACAAAGAGGGTGCTACTAAAGTTCCATATATGCATAAGGAATGACAAAAGATATAGCAGGAACTGAAAAATCGCTCTGTGAAAACTCCTTGAAGTTCACTCCTGTCTGTGTTAAAAAAAAAGAAAGCCATATTGTTTGAATTTGGTTAATTAATACATCCTATAAAACTTCTACTTCCAGCTTAGAAATTAAGAGCATTTGAAAAGCAAGCCATTAACAGCCTCCAGTTGTTTTTTGTGGTTTCAGAAGAAGCAAAGACATATACACTACGCTAGCTTCTGCAAGATATTCTTTCAAAGTTCAGAAATAGAGCATTTGAAAAGAAAGCTTTTATCTCTTCAGACAGCTTCCAGAACCTGGAAAACGTGTACATGGAAAGGATATAACTGAAAACTTACTGCTATGAAGAAACAAAATAAAGCAAAGCAAAACAAAATAAAATTTAAACAACCTCTCCTTTCCCCTGGACAGTTCATCTGCAGCAATGTAGGAAAATCAATCCCTTGGATGACAGCTCTTTTCTTCTGCCTAGTAAGGTAAAGATAGGAAAAGAAATCTGCTTTTTAAAATGGTTCATGCTAATAGGAAGACAATTTCTTTAGACTGTAAGGCACAGGAGTAGGGGTAGAATACCTCGATACACCAGCATGTGCATGATACACAAAAGCTGCATTTAGCACTCAGAACCTGCACTTTTGCTGGTGACCAGGCAAAGCCAAGTCACTTGAAGTCAGCAGAACAGGCTCCAAAGTCAGGAGAAGGTGGAGACAGGGAAGCCAGAGGAGCCGGGAAAGACTTGAGAAACTTCAGAGAGGCTGAAGAAGTTCATCCCCACTCCAATGGATCTCTTTCAGGGTACCCCCCTCTCCCCAGGTTCGCTTGGCTGTGCGGTTCTAACATAGCCTCCCCACTTCTCGGTTCCCAGATTGGAAGTCTCTAACCACAGCTTCTCACCACCAAATGTGGTGCAATGTATCCGAGCTGCTCCGTTGCCAGAAGCCCCACTTTCCTTCCTCCCCTTTCACCTTGCTGCCCAAGACAAAATGCATCAATCGCTTCTGCCAGGCCAATTTAGGTATCTATATCAGCAAAAAAGAAACATACCAAAACCAGTTTTCTAGTGGTTTTAGTCCCTGAAGTAACTCACCAAGGTGTAGGATGTACATAAAGATCTACAGGGAAAAAGATGTGGGGGAAAAAGACAGAAGAAAGCAGAGATCAGACCCCACAGTCTCATGAGGCCTCCAGACATCAGCAGTTACATGAGGTCAACCATAGTACAGCAGTGTTCCATTCAAGTGCCTCAAAGTGCTGAGTCCAACTCCTAATTCTTTCCCATACCAATAGGAAAAGAAAGAAAAAAAAAAAAAGAAAAAAAGGATTCTTTCTGGTTTGGAGGATATTTTTATGATATCATAAAATATAAGCACGTTCCCAAATTAATATAGATTTTCAAGCTATCTGCATTTAAAGGGGGGGGGGAACAGGGCTTACCAATCATCAAGTGCAAGGGATGAGCTTCACTCTGAAAAAACCCACTATCCTGATTACAGTGTTTCTCAAGCAGCCGATAGACAGGGAAACAAGGACCACCTTATTTCTTGCATTGAGCTTGGGCAAGCCCAGCCCAGAAACCTCTTGGAGAAAGAAAGTTTCAAGAAGAAACTCAAGACCTTAGAGAAAAAAAAAAATAGTTTTTCTATTGCAAAGCTGGAGTGACTCTTCCTTTTTTTCTAATTTTTATTTTTCAAATTACAGCACATCTAACCAATTAATTCAACCAGCTTTATGAAGCAAATAAACTCCAATCCAGGCAACAATGCAAGTCCATCTTCACATAAAGATCAGCTAATCTTGAACAATTACTTCAATTCACTCACAGTAAACAAGCCCTCATTCGTTAACTTTCTTTCTTCAGTTTCTTCTCTCTTCCTACCTCTGCGCTCTTCCCCTATTACACTTTGCAGCCCCTATTCACCCTGCCCTTACAGCAGAATACCCAAGTACAGATCGCTCCCATATGCAGTTCTTCTCTGTCCCTCTTCTGTATGCCCTGGCAGAAGAGAATGCAGTCCTTGTAAAACATGACAGGTAACCTACAATGCATAATGCAAAGTAAAAACCTAGGCAGGCAGCCAGCTTCATAAGAAAGCTATATGCCACTCTCCCTGGAAAAAAAATAATTTTTCTTCAAACACAAAAATTAACATTTTGGTTAACAACATCTGAGGTTTCGACAAGTGAAAAATAAAGAAAAGCAGATGTTTGAATTTACAGTTTTCATACAATCCACAACCTACTGGCAGTAAAAAAAAAAAAGAAATTTATCATTTCTACCTGAACACATAAACCACATTTTGACTTGATTAGTCACATCGTACAGTCAGAACAAGTGACACTTGTCTTTTCTGCGCTGAAGTTGTGCAACTTGATACGTATTGCAGTTAAATAAACAGCCTACTTCTTTCTAGAATAGGCAAGGCCTTAAAGCTAGTGCTAGAGTAACTTTCCATTTTCTGTGGGATAGAGGCCTAACACCATAATCAAAGAAAAACTTTAACTTTTGCATCATTGGGGTGGGCTGTTCTGTGCAAACGCAGTTGCCGCTCTCTTATACTTCTTTTATTGATGCTTCAAGAAATCAGGCTTGTGATAGCTGCATTAAAAGCAAGCCAGTGACATCGTTGAAGGATTCAGGTTCTTGATATGAAGTATCCTGGCGCTACTAATCTTCTTAGATAGGGACTATTTCTCCAGTTCTTTACTGCTCTATTTCAGTCAAATGCTCCACACAAGTGGACTACATGCAGCTCAGACTTATAACACATGTCTAGCTTGTTCTACATGGCTGGTGCAACTGTTAGTGCTTCTTGTAGCATTTGCTGCCACAGAATGATGGGCATTTTGCTCTCTAAACATAGGAGTACTGCCAAATCGAGAGTAATAAAACCACAAATTTAAGATTAAAAAAAAACAGTGAAACTGCAAAATCTATAGACAAGGTAAGCAAAAACTTAGAGGCTGCATAATGCTAGAAGAGTATTCTATGTAAATGTGTAAACACTTAAACAAGGAAGGCTGACAGTTCAACTGAACAATAAAAACTAAGTCATGCAAAAACCTCTGGAAAATCTTCATCCTAAATAGGATACAATCAGTACTACAAAATTTTACAAATACTAATCTTACATTTTCTTCCTAAATGAGGTTGTTTTTCAAGAATTTTGTCTTCTCTCCCCCACTCCCCCAAAACAAACAAAAAAGAACACATACAGAAATAAACTCTGAAGAACAGAAGGAACACTTTATTGGCCTTTTTGATTGTTAATATAAATCACTAAAGTAATTTTCATCAATCCACACATACACTGTATGTGATACTTTCTGCATCTTAAAAAAAAAAAATAAGAAAAGTCATAATACATTCCAATATCCCAAGTCTCTTTCCCTTAAAGCTTCAAAAATCTCAAGCAGAACCCAAAAATTTAACAAGAAGCAGATCATAAAAGGATTCATTCTCAAAGCTTGAGTTTAGCATACAGATATTCCTTCCTTGTCTTCACCACCTTCCTTTTATTCTCCATGCAAATCTTCTCATCAATGGTTCTCAAAATCTTGCAAGATATCCGTCTGTTCTCCAGAACCTTATCTCTACAAATTCCCATTGCTAAAACTGATACCCAGCAATTCCCCTCACTAGCTTTATAATAATTAAAATGAAAAGGCTTTCATTCAATCCCCACTGACAATTTCAAGCATTTCATCTAAAGCTATGTGCTGGGATTAAGTTCATTCTCATCATGGTAGCTAATATGGGGCTGTGTTTTGGATTCGTGCTGGAAACACTGTGTTGATAACACAGGGATGTTTTAGTTTTTGTTGAGCAGTGTTTACACAGGCGCAAGGCCTTTTCTGCTCCTCACCCCGCCCCACCAGCCAGGAGGCTGTGGGTGCACAAGTAGCTGGGAGAGGGCACAGCCAGAACAGATGACACTAACTGACCAGAGGGATATTCCACGTCACATGGCATCATGGTCAGCATATATAGCTGGGGGGAAGGTGGGCCTGGAGGCTGTTCCTTGGCAACTGGCTGGGCATCGGTCAGTCACGGTAAGCATCACTTGCCTATCTTGGGTATTATTTCTCTCTCTGTTATATTTTCCTTTTCATTACAAATTGTTACTATTATTGTTACTAGTATTCTTTTATTTCAGTTATTAAACTGCTCTTATCTTAATACACAAATTTCCTCACTTTTATGCTTCCAATTCTCTTTCCCCCATCCTGCTAGAGAGTGAGTGTGGTGTTTAGCTGCTGGCTGGGGTTAAACCACAAGAAGCTATTAACTGTTAAACCAGTTGTGAAAATACCCAAGTCAATCACTGTTTTCCTTACCATCAAAGGAAGTCATTTTTGCCCAAGCAAGAAATCTCACAAAGGACTTGACTTCAAATATACTAATCAGCTTTTTATCACATCCTTTTCCTATTTTAAGTCATCAGTGAAAATTATTTAATAGGATGCAGCCTGGCATTACCCACCATCAAACTCATTCTACTTCTTCAGGATGTTCTTAATCATTCAAAACATCTTTAAGTTCTTCTTCATTGGTCATAAAAACCAATGAAAATAATTTCTAGAAAACCAGAAATTTAAAATATTGAAAATATTTCCTGGTTCTATAGTTTCTATAAACTCTGTACTACAGGAATACCAGTAGAGATCTCCACAACACCAGGTCCTGATTTAGGTCAGAAAGGAGTCCTGGAGTACTTCACATTTCTAGTTCCAATGTACTTTCACATCTTTAGATTTTAAGTAGTGTTGAATTTCCTAGTATTTTAACATTCAATTAATTGCTGAAATTTATACTATTGGCTTTGTTATTTGTTTCATTTCTAGCCAATAGAATAATTATCAGAAACTGGGTCTCACAGATTCTTTTAAAAGTCTACAAACATGCCATCAATAAACATACAACCTTTTGAGTTCACAAGTTTCTTCAAGGTACTTAGGAAACTTTAATCGCAATAACTCATGAATATAAAAAGCATCTTTAAGTGCAATTTCATATTATCAGAAGTCCCTTCCTGTTCAAGGCATGTCCTTACAATATTTAAACAGATACCTTATCAGCACTAAAGGTTTCCATAATGTGGTAGACCTAAAAAGGTTATGTGCAAACATTCTTGAAAACGAGTAATTCTTGTACCTGGATAGTCTCATCTGGTTCAATAGGGCTTTAATAGAGCTACTCGTACATGACACAGTTTGTAGGACTGGAAACCAAAATTACTTTTCCCTTCCTCACATTTGATTTTTTTGCATTATTTGTCTTCAACTGTTACAGATCCTTCCCAGATGATGGTTCATTTTACAGGAGGTGGTAGCTTTTACATGACTTTACTCAGTTCTTCATCACATCAGACACTAAGTTTCTATAGTGACATAACTACTTGAAAAAGCAGTCAAGAGCAGTAAAATACCCCTTCTCTGCCACATTACCAGCAGTGCTAAGAGCATTATCCATTCATTATTTCAGGTCACGGTTTGTATTTTCTATTAACAGCTTGGTCCACTTCCATAATGACCTAGAATGTTGTAAAATATGGAAGCACACCCTCATTTTGTATTACTGTTATGGTTAAGGAATTTGTTTCAGTTTAGCTGAAATTCTGTACATGAATCTTCAGACTGAAAAGATAGGCAGGCTTCTTGGAAAAAAACATAACCAATCCACAAACAAGCCAAAAAAAAAAAAAAAGACCCTGAACAGAAAACTATAAAGCACCTCAGGCTCTTCCTGGTACCTGTGAATATAGAAGAAAGAAAAAAATCCCACCTCTTCTATCTATTGTCTCAAGCCATATGAGAATATTAACAGGTTGACTTAAATAAGAACAGACAAGAACACTGGTGCAAGCTGCGATTAAAAAAGAAACTACACCAAGATTCTTGATACAACCATGTCACTAGGGATTTGACATCACAGACTGAAAACAAAAGCAAGTCAAAGACCAATACTTCTAGAAATGAAACTATTATACTGAACCTGCACACGTTATGATTGTTCATAAACAAGAGCATCCATTCTTAAAGTCTGCATTCTACCTTTGGAATTAATAGAAGAGGGAGAAAGAAAAGCATTAATTGTGGAATCCTTTTCCATGCTTTCTCAAAAATTTCCAGAGACAAGGTTATTTCTGGTTACATCTTTCAAGTACTGTATCACTAGGCAGACAGTATTTAGGGAACATACATATTTAGAGAGTTGCATCATCATTCACTGGCTACTTGACAAGTTTAGAATAGTTCATAATATAAGGAGTCATTTTAATAAATCTCTAAACTGCTGTGTTATGACATACAACATTACTAACATTACAGACGTTAAAGCATGTGTCTATTGTGCTACGTGCCAGCTAACAAAACAGACAAATAATAAAAGGTAAAGCTCTTATATTAATGTGAATAGAGAAATATTTCACTAAATGTAATGCAGTCCTCAAGAAAAAAAAAAAGGTGAATTTAATTCATGGTTATTTGAATTACCATCCAGTGTAATAAAATCCTTTTTAGAATTAAATTACCTCCTTTAAGCATAAAAAAGGATAATCATAGGCTTTCTTACTGACACAGTCTTTTGTAAATACTGAAAATGTCTTACCAACTATGATGTCATTTCAAAGGGTACTCATAAAAATTGTTCCAAAAGTCATATGTAAAATAGCATCAGTAACTTAAGCACATTTTTGATTATCTCTGCATTAGGATGGCTTCTTAAACATCACAGTGAAATAAAAACATGATAAGGAAGATCACAGGGAAAGAAAGATGCTATGTTGATAAACTAAAGAGAGATAAGCATCCCAAAATCTTCTCAAAGTCCTAAAAAAAAATGAAAACAAACAAACAAACAAATCAAACAGACTGACTGACTAATCTCAGAACCTTAAACCTGGAAATGTGCATCTGCTTGGCCACATAAAAATAACTAAACCACGTAGCCAAGCAATCTTATTCCCTGCAAAAAGCAGAACCAAATATTCAGAATCTACAAACACAGCTTCTGGTTTGTTAGATTTGAAGACAGATCTAGGACAGGACCTTTCACACCAGTTTGGCAGGACATGTAAAGAGTATCTGGAGAGGACAAGATGAGCACAGGGCTACAAAGGCTGAAAAACACAAGAAGCAGACTTCAAGATTTGGAGTCTGTTTAGACATTCTTCACTTTAATAAGCAGTAAGAACCCAAAAGCCCAAATGTTTCTGCAGGTATCAAGTCAATCTACCTGATTAGAGATTCCCAGCTACAGAAAGATAAGAGGTGAAAATGTGAGATTTATCCAGTCCAATGAAAAAGAACTCTATAAGAGGTTCCTCCTCAGTGAGAAACTCAGCCTCAGGTTTAGCATAATCACCGGGGGGAGAAAAAAAAAAAAGCATATTTTAATGCTGTCTGAATAAAAGAACTTGCAGGATTATGGGATTGTTCTGTTGCTGTTTTAAAGCTGATTCCAAAAAGTACAGCAGGAATATGGCTATTCACATCCAGTTTTTAAAGGAATACATTTGAACAGCAACAATAATGATGGCAATGCAAAACACAAACAGAAAAGTAAAGATCCAGGTATGATAAATTTACCTACCACATTCCACAAGTTAGCATCATTGTTAAGGACAGGTGCAAGTCCTGTCCGAGTGCTGGTATCCTTCTGTTTGTTATACAGCACTAACTCTCCATTAATTGTAATGGTGTAGTGAAGATTTCTACTTTCCAACCCCATACTGCAGCCCTGTTTTGGGGTAGGGCTCCTTTCTGATGACAAATGGTTTGCATGAGCTCAGAATTTCTCCTGCAAAGTTAACTCTGTGAAAGAGATGTCCAACCTACCCTTACCAGTATTGCTACAGCTTACAGACTGATGGTTACTCATGTGGACAGTCATATTATTTTCTATCTAATGTTACTTGGCAGAGTTATTGGAGCTGTGCATCCCAACTCTGAAGGGCCATTACCCCACTCAGTCACATTCAGGTGGTATCCAGACAAACCATCTCATAGAATCACAGAAACATAGAACCATTAAGGTTGGAAAGGACCTTAATAAGATCATCTAGTTCCAACCCCCCCGGCCATGGGCAAGGACACCTCACACTAGACCACGTCGCTCAAGGCTCTGTCCAACCTGGCCTTGAACACTGTCAGGGATGGAGCGTTTACCACTTCTTTGGGCAGCCTGTGCCAGTGTCTCACCATCCTTACAGTAAAGAACTTCTTCCTTATATCTGACCTGAACTTCCCCTCTTTAAGTTCGAACCCATCACCCCTTGTCCTGTCACTACAGTCCCTGATGAAGAGTCCCTCTCCAGCATCCTTGTAGCTCCCTTCAGACATTGGAAGGCTGCTCTGAGGTCTCCACGCAGCTTCTCTTGTCCAGGCTGAACAGTTCAGACTTTCTCAGCTTGTCTTTCCATATTAAAGTTTTATATCCTGCTATGAAAGCTCTGACATCTACAGACATCATGAGAACAGTCATTCCCAATAAACAGATTTTCTAATTAAAAATATATTCAATGAATATATCTTAAATATATCTTAAACTCTTGCTAACCTCCATTCTTTATTCTGACCTACGGTTTCATAGTTCACCTGCCCAGTACAGCTTAGAAACCTGGCACTGTGCCCTTTACTCGGGTTTACCTTGATCTGAAAACACTATTTCATATTCAGTACTTCCTCCACTCTCGATACCTACACTCATATCACCACTTCATACCTGTGCTCGTTCTACTTTTTCTCCAAGCAGCTGCTAAAAGCAGTTAAGAGAGAATATCAGGCAAGAGAGACTTCTGATCCAACCTAATCTGGCAGGTCTCATGTGCACCTTATCTATCATACTAATCCTCCCTTATAAATTACAGACACTAACACATGCCACACATGCTTATGCAGCCCACACTACAGAAATATTCACCTGCCTTGTACAGCTTCACATCAGAGTACTGATCTGTTAAGAATGGCTTGTCAATCATTCCCTACACTTGGAAATTCACTACAAGAAAAAGGTTGGTTTTTTGTTTTTTCCTTCTCCAGAGAATGAGGTCACAATATTTATATCAAAACAATTATACCAGACCATTACAAGGTTGGTGAGTTTCCAAAAGGGGGTTGGGACAGAGGGTACAACAGTGAAAATGCAATCAGTATTTCTATATAATATCTTTGTTTTCAGTGTCAGATGGGTATCTCCAATCTTTAGAAATCAACAGAACCCTTACAATGAAGCATCTATATCTGATGCATAGTGACCTACAAAGGCAAAGAAAGAAAAAAATTACCAGAGATCACATCTGTCATAAAGTTAGTCTAGTGTTTTCTCCCATTTCTGCACACATCCCATTTCCAGATTATGCCCATATTCCCCATTCACTCAGCAACTGTGGAAAACTGCTGAAGCTGCTACAAAAGTGAGTCTCTAAAAGACCCTACACACACAGGTATCACATAAAAAAGCTGCACAGGTAATTAAAACATAATAATGTTTTATGTATTCTCTGTAGAATTTTATATCCAGTAGCCACCTTCTAAAAGTTTACACCCCATCTTAAGTTTATCCTAGATAAAATCTCTTATACATTAATTGATCAAGGCAAAATTTAAATTCTCACCACATCAGTTAAAACGATATGGTGACTTTAAGAAGTATCCTTTCAAGTAGCCATGCATGACAGAGTTTATCTGTGCCACTGCCTGCAGAATCAAGGCTGCAGACTACAAATGTAATAGCCAACTTGCAACCTAAAATGAGATCTGAAAGCACGACAAAGTAAAATTAGGAGGAAAAAAAAAAGGGGGGGGGGGAATAATAAAAAATGCAGTACCAGCCAAGTCCAAAACAACTTTCTGTAGATAATATGCCTGTGAGATCACACTCCCACTTAAATACTGCTTACCACCTCACTCCTTTCTTTCAGGAAGGCCTTCTTTCTAGCAGCAGAGAAGGAAGAGGCATTTTCAGGCAAACTAGTTTTCAACCCAAACACAGAGTGATTAAAAATGGGGTATACATTGGAACCTGACTGCTCTGTGAAGCTCTCATAAAATTGGAACAGATACCTGGCTGTTACCAAGGAAACAGCAAGTAAAGTCCTGTGTAAACTATTAGGTCTTTTAACCAGAAAATTAGGAACAAAAAGAGGGCTCAGTACAGAAATTATTTACTGCCATCTACAAGACAAACTCGGTCCCTAAGTACTTCTTATCCTTTAATCAAGTGAAGCCAGATACAAGCTTTGAAACTTGGAATTTCAGAAAGAACTTCCAGGTTCTTCTGGAGAAATACTATGATCTGCCTTTAGTTAAATAGAAATTTCATCATTGTCAACAGCAGTGTCTTCAAGTATGCAGAAAGCTACAGAATTTATGCACACTAACAAAGACCAAACCTCACAATATATACATGTGTGTAAAAACCGCCATGTACCTTACATAGTAACATTTCTAAGCAACACATCCCTTTCTCTCCCTTTGATTCTAGCTCAAACGAGACACAAAGGTTTGGGACCTTTCATAAAACACTGTTTCCAAACAAATAGAAGAAGCCAAGTAATTCAGTTACCTGGAAATAAATATCATTTTACATGACCTATTCCTTATCTGTATGAGCGTATTTTCCCTCTTGTCAAAGTTTCCCCTGTACTTACTGCTGCTGCAGCTCTAGCGGTATCAGCCAGTAAGACGACCCAAGGAAAAGCCAGCAAGCTGCTAGTGTTGTAGCTGTCACATGGTGTAAAATTGCTGTGAGCAGGATGAGACAATGTTGTGCTTGAATGATAGCAGCTGTTCTGCACTGGCATCACCATGAGCAGAGCTGTAATCACAGCCAGGTGCAATGGTGGGAATTTGGGGGGATAAAGGCCACGCCTGCACCTGTGGCGCTCTGTAAGTTCTGTAACAAATGCTGTATTTGTTTTTTAACGACCATCTGTCATTTTGACAAGCTCCCTACCTGAGTGCCGCCAGAACGAGCCAGCTTTCGTATTTCCTCAACAAGGCCTCTCTCCCTTTTGTACAGCACCCAATTTCAGACTCATACGTGCCTCATGAACAGAAAAGGGTATGGTAACTATGGTGTAGGAACCGCTGAATCATAAGAATTTGAAACACTCCTAGTTACAGTGATCAAAGCTAAATCTTTTAGGAAGATTACCCGCACCAGAACCCTGACAAAAAAAATCCTGAGACTCGAGTACTTTTATACTGCACACCTCCAAGATAAAGCACGATTTCCCTGTTACTGAGAGGGGCTTCCTGCGGTCACATTTAACTACGGTGAGAACACGTTAAACGAGGTCTGATGTGCCTCTTGATCCATCTATGCAGCTTCAGGCCTGGCCAGCAGCTGCAAATGCAACAGTCTACGGATGGAGACCTCAACTCCGAGGCCATTAAAAGGAATATTTATTCGGAAAGCAAAAATAATCCTAATCAACCGCTCATTTACACAACGAGAAGTACATGCCTTACAAGCAAGGAATAAGGGACGCCAAACCCACTCGCGCCCCAGCGCCTATCACCGTGTGGAACGGCAAAGGGGCACCGCTCAGATTCTGGCTACGATTTCACCGTCCGAGGCAGCGCGTACCGTGGGAAGGAAGCGGCGGGGCCGGGCGAGCCCCTTCACTAGCGGCAAGGCGCGGCCGGCCGGTGCCCCGGTGCCTCAGAAGTTCCACCCCCCTCCCCGGCAAATGACAGTTATCCACTCCGCACCCGCGGAGGCGACGTGATCATCCCACCTCAAACCACCACCATTCCCCCCACGCCGCCCGGCTTCTGCTCCTGTTGCCTCTTTTCCATTCCCAGAACCGCTCCTGTCACCCCTTTAAGCCCTTGTTTCAAGGCGGGCACGGCTCTCACCCAACTGCGGCCGCACCGCGGCAAGAAGCGACAGCCGCGGGACCCGCGCGTTTATCCGATAGGAAGGGAGAGGGCAAGCAGTCAGTCGGTGCGGCCCCAGCTGTGCCGGGGCAGCGAAAGCCCGGTGCCTCACCCCGACCCCGAGCCCCATTGCCCTGGAAGTTGAGCGCGGTTCGGTCGTTCCTCTCACCGGGCGACCCACTCCCTTCCCGCCGGGTGGAGGCAGCGCCCGCAGCCGCGGGACGCCCGCCGGTTGCGGAGCAGCAGGAGCGGCGGCGGCAAACACCTACCCGGAGAGCTTCCCAATCTTCACAAAGCTAAACACATCCATCCATGCAGCCGGCTAGCTCTGCCCGTCAAAATCACTCACTCCAGCAGCGGCGACGATAGAAGCAGTTCCATGTCGGGAGAAGGTTGCGTCCAGCGGCAGCAACAGCCCTCGCAAAGGCAGGAGCAGGCGGAGGCAGAGGCTGCTACCCCCCTCCGGCTGGGAGCTGGGCGTGCAGCATCTCGCAGGAGCAGCACTCATCAGCGCGCAGCCCTCCCCCTCTGCTCCCCCCTCCCCGCTGGCTGCCGCCTTGCCCCCTCCCTGGGGTAACTCAAGGAACCAGGAGGGCGAGGGAGGCTGCCGCTCAGGAGGGCTGACCTCCTCCCGGGCCCCGCCGTGCTCCGGGAAGGTGCTGAGAGGGAGGCGGCGGCGCTCCGCCGCCCGCTGCCTCGATGCAGTATCCCCAGAGAAGGAAGGCGGCGCGGATGGGGGGGCTGAGGAAGGTGGAGGGTACAGCAGGGGGAGTTTCTCCTCTCGCCGGCAACGTCTCCCCCTCCTGAGGGGGAGCGCAGAGCGCAGGCTGCTGCGGACCGGGCGAGCGCCGCCCGCTGGATCCAGCCCGAGACCGCCGGGAGCGGGCCGGGGGGCCGAAAGGGCCTGGCTGCCCTCTCGCCGTTGCGGGACTCTTCTACAGGGCCTCCGCAGCAGCGGCAGCGGGAACGGAGGGCAGGGGGTCGGGCATTGAGGGGGTGCTCTCTCCTGGCTTGCCGGGCAGGGAGAGGCACTGCTGGGTGACGGGATGGGCAGCCCTGGTGAGGGGGACGTGGCTACTCCCCAAGCCGGGGAGCAGCACCCTGAGCGTTGCAGGAAGCCCGCAGCCCGGGGTCCTCCTCCAAAGCAAAACTGGAGAAAGCAAAGGCCTCTTCGCTCAGCTCCCGGCGACCTCCCATCAGCAATCGCACTTGGCCATGTTTCCATCCCGGATGGGAAGGGACGGTTGGCCTTCAGCCCTTGCGCTGGGTGCTCACCACTCACCAACGGTGGGCAGCTGATGAGTAGAGCTCGAGTCCACCGCCTGGCGGTGGTACCACCCTGGGACCTCTCTACCTGCGCCGGAAAAAAAGACTTGGAGGAACGGAGCCCTCGTTGTGATGAAAACATGGTAAGGCTGGTTTGTGGCAACTAATTAAAATCAAGCATTGTTCGTATCACGTCTTGTAGAAAAATTACACGTCCGGATGTCCTGATGCAAGAACAGTAGAGACACGCTGCCTTATGCTTTTGCCCTGCATTAGGCTTCAAAAAAGACACTGGAGTTTAGCTTTCTGTAAGCTTCCCGTAAGTGAGAAAGGTAAGTAAAATTCAAATGCATCTTCCCACAAGCTCTACACTGTGATACAATAATTCTCAGCATGGGAATGGATTTTCTCCACTTCAGTGTTTTTATTTGTTCCCTGAACAGATCGGTACACTCTTTACTTCCTGCCTTTCCAGAGTTTTGGTCTTTTCTGCAGGCTTGCACCTGCACTGTCTTACCAATCAAGAACTTCAGAAGTGACAGTAGAGCCCAATGTGCAGGTTCCAGCAGCCAAATGAAAACAATGCATGTTTTTAATATTTAAACTTGTGTTGATAAGAGAACAAAAAGAGCAGACAGTATGAACAGTCACTGTGAATTGGGTTTCAAACTATTCTTTAAAACAATAACAGCAAAGAATGATTGATCATCTATTTACACTGGAAGAACGTTGAATCGCCAACTAAAAAAACAACACTTGCTGGCCTACAATGGAAGTAACTGGTTTGGGCATATTCTGAAATGCCGTATGAATTATTTTACGCTATTGCATCAAAATACTTATGTGGTTCTTCCATGTAACTATATTTATTTATTGTTATACCAGATTTTCATAAAAGGCAGAACCTATGCCAGTCATTCACACTGCTCTATTGATTAGTAAAATTTACAAAGATAACACAGTTTCAGCTGGTTAGAAACTGATTTATTTATAAAACTGTCATTATTTATTTATAGACTGAGGAGATAGGCCAAGATCTTACAAAGCTAGCTGAAGCTGATGGAATGATATACTATCTGTAAAATTAAGCATGTATGCTCTGTATCAAACAAAGTTCCTGTCTTGAGCACTTCATGCTCCAAGGCTTGTCATGTAAAGGTACCTTAAAGTGGGGATAGCCAGAAAAATGAAGAAGTTCTGAGGGGTCACTGGAATTTCTGTGGTTTCAGGGTCTTCAGGTGGAAAAGCAAATGGAATCCATATGGTACATTGACTTAGGCATTTCCAATAGAGAGAGATAGAAAAGCAGAAAGCATAAGATCTGATCAGCAGTGCCATACTCAGCTTGTTCAAGAAGTACGTTTGAGAAAAAGGAGAGCAGGTGCAGGAGGATGCTGAAAGAGTGTTATGAAAAAGGTTATGAAGAGTTGATCTTATGAGAGGCGATTTGTTCTAGGTAGCAAAACAAAGACTAAGAGGTAAAAAAGATTGTTTATAAATACATCAGTATGGGAAACACAGAGTGTATCCAGAATGTTAGGGCTTTACGGAAAGTCATTAAAATTTGAAACGAAGATTAAATTATCTTCTCTTTCTCTGACATTCCAGGCAGATATATGTAGCATTGCTATATTTATAGCTACTTTTATATTTTTGTTTTTCTATGCAAAACCTATTACAACAGTACATATTTTCCAGAAAGGCTGTGAAGATACTGTTGGAATAGCTAACATCTTGGAAGTCCATTAACACTAGTATCACAGTAGTCATATTTCCAGGTGATGCAGACATGAACAGAGAACCTGGACAAGTGTGCTTCTTCCAACTGTGCTGAGTCCTGATATCGTTTTGCAGCTCTGGTATGGGGAGGAGACTGGCATATGAGACTGAGTACTTCAGTTCGTGGTTCTCTGGGTTTTGGTGTCATAGCAACTGGATATAAAACTACACCAGGGCCATAGGAGAAGATTAAAATTTGCCTACCCAAAGCAGCAGGGTGGCGGGCATTGTTCTATTTCAAGAGTAAATGTTGATATATATAGTTAGGACTGGCTTTGAATCTGACACCTATACTCTAAAATCATACTTTGGTATTATATTTACATTTGCAGGAGCATCACCTATACAGGTGTCATGACTGAACTCTTGCACATATATTTATACCTCTTAGTTACTACAGTGAATTCTTCTCACTAACCACCAAAAGTTAGGGATCCAACCTCAGCTAGTCGTACCCTAAGTCTGTGGTGGACTGGCACTTATCACTCCAAAATATGTCCTCCTAGAAAAAGTGACATAACTTGCCTTCTGCAGGTGCTTTATTTTGTCTGTCCATCCCAGTTGAGAGGAAGCCCAGATGTCTGCCTTTCACTAGAGAGCTGTCTTCCAGATGTCTAAAGTTAGGTGAAATAAAGCCCATTTGAAGGTGACAAAGGTGCATGTAAATGCTGAATAAAAGCAGACAGCCAAAGACAAGAAAACATGTAATTAGTATCTCTGTAACAAACAATAATTGAACATGAAGTTCTTAATCTTAAAGCAGGAATCTGACATCAATTCCTGGCTGAATTCTTTGCTGGCTCTTTAATAGAATGGCATGGTAAATATAGCTTTTTGAGGATGCTTTGTTACCGTGTACTGTTACATTTTGTCCAAAGTAATCCAATCAGGACACTTAATACTAATGTTCTATGTAATCATAGATATCCTAGTGTAGACTGTGGGACAGTGAAAACCTTAATTTCATATAGTATGGCAGTTTCATATGCATTTATAGAGAAGGGAGTCTTTGCCTTGTTTTATAACACTCCTTGTTCTAAAGGAAATGGCACATATGTAATACACGTAGGAATGTTATGCCATCTTAACTTTAAAACAATTAAGTCACTGTAAGGACTTAATTTTTGAATACTCTAATTGTTTTGGTCCCAGGGAAACTGCTGTGAAGATGCAATTTAAATATCTTTATGAATGAAGAAACATTTATTTTTGTTCCTGGGTTTTAGGGTTTTCCGTTTTTCCAAGTCACCAAATACTCACTGGAAGAATATGCTTTGGGCTTTCCTGGATATCACACAGTACAAACTTTTAGCCCTGTAGCTGGACCAGTGTAATGTCTGTTTTGTTACTTACAAGATGAGTAGGATTTGATCCTAGATAATTTAAATGAAGACAGGTAGAATCCTAAACCAAAGACGTAACATGAAACCCCTGGAAATGACCAAGGTCTTGTTTTCATTTTAATGAATTTTAATTTAATTTAATACATTTGGAGGTCTCACAAGTTTTCCTCTTGACATAAGCTTAAAACCCATCTCTATACACTGTTTTTTTTAAGGCTAGTCAATTGTTTTTAATGATTTAGGATCTTAAAAAGGTACTTATAAGTGTTGTATCTCACTTTCAAAATGGTTTTGAATTCACTTCCCAGGAAAACAGCTGAAGGTACCACTATTTTTCTGCAGAGCTTGATGATATTACTCATCCAAATGGCAACAATGTTTAGAGGAATGTGATAATAAAATCCATTGACTAATGAGGTGTTAATGCATAACTGGTGATGTGAAGTTTCAAAGGAAGATATTTTGTCATTGTGATCTGGTATTCACTGAATGCTGTTTCTAAAGATAGTTATGACTAAGTCATGTGGTTAGTTCTGTAGTACTCTGGGCTACTTGTATTTTAAACTGTTGCATTCCTTTTTCAGCCTTGAAGCTTCAAAGCACACATTTTCTAGAATCCATTTCTTTGGCGCTTACTACCCATATACAAGTCCATATATAAACATTGTAGCCATTACAGATTTTCTCTATGTCCACATTTATAACATTTTCAAGAAATCCCTCTGCTTACCTTGAATCTCTACATCCAGCTTCTACACTTCATTTTTGGAACTTTTATCGGATAGTTTTATCAGGCTTTTTTTTTTTTTTTTTTTTTTTTTTGACCCATGCAGACTGTTAAACACTCAATATTTTCATTTTTGCTGTATAATTTACTGGGATAGATGTGATATGTCACATACGAATTAAATCATAGATGGTTGAAAATTTAAATAGCAGATAAGATTTCTTGCCAGTTAAGAAACAAATAAACCTAGAGGCCTAAAGGCTTCTGAATTGCATGGAACAAAATAAAAAAGGATATTATAACTGACATGACAATTCTGCTGAAGCCAGGCATGCATAGTCAAACCTGTACAAGCAGGTTGGTTAAAGGCAGTTAACAAAAACTACTGGTTGCTATAATGAATTGTAAAGTCTTGCAGTATATTGAACCTGCAACATTAAAAAGCATTAAAAATAATGTTTTCATATGTTGCAGTACGCAGATGAGGTCAAACTAAAGAACAAGACCTTAGGCAGCATAAAGATAATGTTTTCTGCTTCAATGAATAAGACAATACTAGCACATTATTTATTTTAAAATAAACTAGTCTTTATAAAAAAGGATTCACTTTTCTATAATGGATATGTATAAAATATTCAAAGCAAAATATGGAAACAGCAGAGTTATCTACAGTGTCTCTTTCACTGACAAAAGATCCAATTCAATAAAATCTTTAAAACATGTTTATAAGAGCAGGCCTATTCATGGCACCACTTAGTCTAAAATGTAACTTGAGACAACTACAAAGTCAAGCATATCTTTAAGTGTTGTTTGAATAAATATGATTTCACAAATCATAAGAAAAGATATAAAGATGAATAAAAAATATAATGTGAAATGGTAGCATGCAAGTAAGTGCACTTGAAATTTATTTGCAGTAAAGAAAAAAATGAAGAAAAAATGAAACCTCATCCACTCTTTCTCAAGGCAAATCTGAGTTCTGTCATCAAGTGTCTTTTTTTTTTCACTTTAACTGAAGTAGTCTGCAGATTGAAAATTTAGTGGCAAATTTAAAGACAATTATCAAGGTTTGCATTTTAAAATTAATAAAATACAAAACCCCCAGGACTAATGCTGAAGCCTTCCAACAATTACCTACTGTGCTATTCAGTTGTGGTTAAAATTATCAGATTTGTGGTGAATTTTAAAAATCAGAAGTGTAATCTGTTTTTTATTAAAACACCATTGAAACAAACCAAGGACAAGATGGATATATGAGAAACATATTGGGGTGGGAAGCCTTTATTTTTGTTTGTAGTCTGAAGTTTAAAATCTTCATAAATATTTTTTTAATTATTATTATTTGCCAGTACCAGAACATGATTTCAGCTATAGCTTGTAAATTTGCCAGCTGTGTCTGGCTATGAACACAAAGTATTTCTTTTTTTTTTCCTGTCGGAATAGGACATTACTGTGAAACTCAAGAAACATCGTAATCCTTTGTTCTGCGTGAATTTTCCTGGGAAATATCTGCAATCATCTGAGCTGATGGGGAAAAAAAAAAAAACAAACAACTTCATAAGAGCAAAATAGCTTACACTCAGAGGAGAAAAAAAAAAGAAAAGGCAAATTTTCACAATGACTAGAAACTTCACAGACACAGTGTTTTTATCTGGGTGCCAAAACCTAGTTTTCTCAGTCCATATTTAGGCATTTGCAGATAGGTGGCCTACTTCTCAGTATCACTAAACATTCACAAACGAAAAGGAATTGCTAGTTACTTCTAAAAACCAAGCAGCTTATGCAAAGTTGCCTGCGTATCCTGAAAAACAAATTGCAGCATTTAGTTTTGAAATTTTCAGCCTGTGTTTTTAAAGATCACACCATATTTTATCCACTAAAATGTCTTCTTTTGATCTTAATTGCAAGCTTAATAAATCTAGACTCATGAATTTTATGTGCAGTTACAAGCACTGGGTAATTACTCCTAGTTTAGGTGGGTTATAGTGCTCTGAAGCAGCTATTCTTGACCATAGCACAAACAGAACTTCCTGTCTGTGCCAATCGGGGTTTGCTCCCAGTGTAACTGTGTATTCAGGGTGTGTACGAGCAAGCACATCACGTGGCTTGCATTAAGAATGCTGTTTCTTCCAGATAGAAGAAAAGACGGCAAATCTGTCCATAGAATAAAATATAGTAAGGTAGTTACTTGTTGAGCATACTGAGTAACATGATAAGAAGTTTTGCATGCTCAAGGCACTTCTGTTTATTCAGGTAACCGCTGATGAAAATCTTTGAGGGTTTTGATTTTTTTCAGGCCATGTAGTGCTTCTAGAACAGAAATTAAGTCCATGATGTGGCTTGGTAATAAACACGGAAAAGAATTATCATGGGAAACTGGTATATGGGAAGACCAGTGGGGGCTGCAAAGCTGAAAGAGACAGTAAGATGCCATAAAGTTCACAGAATTTTCATAGGAAAGTGTGTGCAATTTTCAGAAACACACTGCAGTCAATAAGAGGTATTCTGTAAATACAATGCAATTAGGAAACTATTTATGTCCACATGGTACAAGCCTAATGCTTTTGGTTGGGAGGATACGGAAAACTAGTCTTTTAATACCCATGAAGACAAGTGGCCTACTGCATGTCTGAGTAATCTGCATGTGAAGGCACTTATGCCATGTTTTCCATTAACAGAAATCAGTTTGCCTGGATCATCAAGAAATATTGACAAGTGTTTCACACCTGTACTCTCTTCTTCAGCTACCAGTTCCAGTCTAAATGAAATTTAAGGACCTGTACTGTCTCCATGCTCAATATCTCAGATCTGTTTTGCCCTTACCCCTTTGCACCGCACCTCATCCTGAAGTTGGAAGCAAGGAGGTCAGCTGCAGAACATTCCGCTGAGAAGGATATTTCAGTCTATATCGTGCCCCTTAATCACACAAGTGGACATGCACACCTTCTGGAGCCAAAAAGGAGTCAAAGAGCCAATGCACAGCATAAGAACCATCAGTTTGTGCAGATCAGCTTACAGGGTAGAGCCATGTTAGAGCACAATGCAAGATCACTTTCTTTGTGCTCCCTAGTAGAAACAGTCTTTAGAATTCACTGACATTTAATCATCCGCCTCATATCACTCCTTTTCAGAGTAGCTATTTTGGTGCTATGTGGGGGTTGTCACAGAAATGGTTGCCTAATTCTAATCTATATTTTGTGATGTGCACACAGATCTTCTACTGATAAGCATTTTACATCCAAATGCAATAATAAAGGAATTAAGAGTGATTCTGTTTCATGAAATAGGAGTGACATACTTACCAGATATTCCTTGTTCTTGCAAAAAGAAACCTAGCCCAGGTTCCACAAAGCTATGGAAAAATGGTAGTACATCAATACACGTTCCCCCCTGCCTGCCTTATCTCCTTAATTTCAGTAGTTAACAGATGAATGGGTTTTCAGTAGGGTCCAAGACATCAGGACTTGTTCCATGTAAATGGCAGGGATTGGTATTTTCAAATCACTGCTGGCCTCAGAAAATAGCTGAGGTTCAGAACTGTTTTGAAGCTTAGCAGTCAGAAAAGTATCGATGAAACTGCCAAGAAGCTTGCTACTTCATGCAGCAAGGAACACAGATCTAGATGAGACTTTTCTTTTTTCTTGCAGAGGAGCCGTAAGGAAGGAGGTGCAGAAAGAGACTGCTAACTTTATTTTCCCTGAAATACATGTGGCTGTAGTTTTGAATCAATCCAATGAGTGTTTTAAGATGACATTAATGTCCTATTAAAAGCTTCTTGTGTTTCTCTGCTGAGATCATTGCAACTATATGTTTGCAATACAATACAGCTTTTCGTTTTTTTTATTTCCTGGACGATTCTTTCAAAGTTAGCTCAGTGCATGTCTGCACTAGGCTCAGAAATAAAAGTTTTGTCTGAATGAAAACTTAAACCTAAAAACTTTGGTTTTTAAAAGAGAGATAAAAGAAGACATAAAGAGAAATGAAATTTTCTACAGAGTTCTTCCAAGTCCAGTGTTTTGAAGGGTAGTCCATGATTGCAGCTGACTTAGCTTGCTGAATAGCATCAAATTCTGCTTTGTCTGCTCTAGTTCTCAGGAACTAGAAGGGGAGAATTCCCTTTACTTCCAAAGCCTGCTGGGCTGCTCTCTCATCCTCACTGTAATCTTTCAAACCATGCATGAGGTCCAGCCCCCCTGCTATAACTTTCTTGCTCATTCCATCCTGCTGTCTCCCAAGCCTTCTCTTTTTGCAGACTCTCAGTAGCCCTAAGGAAGGTAGCATCTCCCCTTCCTCCAAGAGGTCCTTTTTCTCATAAAGAGCACAACACATGCTTGGGAGAAATAAATCAGATGCCTGTGAAATTCCAAGGTAAGTCCACCACAGACTTTGAGTACCCAGTGTCATAGTTTAAGATTGCCTAAAGAAACGCATCTATGAGAAAGATGTGCAACACCTGGCTCAACACTGCCTCATGATTAAATTGGTTTAGTCTAGTTTGAAAATGTGCCAGAAGACTGGGGGGTTTGCAACATGCAAAATTAAAAAGATATATTTTGTTGCATTAAACCATCCACTTGAGTAATTATTCTGGTTATCCGTCATGCCAACTCAGTAGTGCTGGCCATAAGGCCCCATTTCTCTTATGTCTCTGCCAGATGAATGGCCAAATTGTCAAAAAGCCATTGCAGTATGAAGATGAATTAGAATCACACAGTAGAGTTCATAACCCACATCAACTTCCTGCTTAAGATGTTTGCCACATATTTATGCGGAACAAACTCTGCTTACCTGAAAGTCACCTTACAACTATAGTTCTCTCCAGGTCCCTATGAAGTCAGTGGAGACTGCAAGCGTTTCCTGCGGGCAACTCTGTTCATCTAAGTCCTGACTGGTTGTTTGGGTTGAGGTTGTTTGCTTGGGTTGTTTTGTTGTTTTGGGTCATTGGGATATTTTGAAGGGGAGTGGAATAGTTATGGGCCTTCATCTCTTCAGCAGCGGTAGTGCTCCTAAGTTGGGTGTCTCAGGCAGTGACTATAGTCAGGTAAGCTTGCACCAGTTCATCAGTTTGACAGCAAGAGTTAGTTGAAGAGTAAAATGAGAGGAACAGAGGACTACAGTCTTGTAAGCATTATTAAGAGAAATACTGGTATATCAAGTACAGGCCCTTCCACAGCTGAATTCCCACTCAGCTGTTGATGCACACCATCTTGTGCAATTTTACACTCATTCCTCAGTACGGATTGATTTCAAATCTCTTGGTACTTGCTGAATATTGCACTTTGTTCTGGCTTCATCTGTCAGTGTTGTACCCATTTGGGTCCAGTTCTCTTTGGATTGATACATTTTCCTTCACCTCTTAATTCTTTGTTTTTAGTAATAAAGTACTTGCAACCCAGTTTGCAAAGGAGATAACGTGTACAGTAGTAATAAGACTGCAGTCATTTGATGTCTAAATATAGAATGGTTGTCACTGAATTCAAATCCAAGTGTCTTGCCTTATTTGAATTTAGATAGTTTTAAATTGAAAGCTAAATACAGATGAAAGAGGAAAGAGCTTCTAAGGAGCCTACAGCAAGTTTATTAAGGTTATCACTTACATTGTAACTTATGGAGCATGGAAGGAGTATGCGGTCAAAAGACTGCAGAGATTGCCAAGATCTCTGACTTGAAGAATTTATGATCCAGTGGTCTGACTTAGCAAAATATCCAGCAAAATCAAGTAAGAAATGTGTGTGATTGAAAACTTGCAATAAAGAAAACCTAGGCACAAACCATTAACTCACATTATTTTTGTCTGTACACTGTAGCATGCAGATCTTATCAGTTCAAACTTTCAGAAATGATGAATCAGAGCCAAAAAGATCATGAGACTGACTTTAAAACAAAGGGTTTAAAAGTTGTACATTCTAATTTATTTCCCTTCTGATCTCTAAGCTATTACAGAACCCTCAGTTACTGCTTTCAGGGTTTCAACTGCAAATCTGAAGGCTCTACACTTACGTTTAGTAGTACCAGTGCTTTTAGGCAATCACATTTATCAATAAGTTAAAGTTGCAATGAAAAAAAAAAAAAAACCACAAAATATCATGAGATTAAAAATAAACAAGAAAGTTGACAGCCTTGGATACAGTAATTTCGGGAAACTATATTTTAAACAACTTTATAAATGTAGGAAACATAAAAATAAAAAATAAAAAATGGAAAATCAACTCTCAGAATACTTTCAGGTTAAAGGAATATTTCTCTTAGTCCCTGTAAGTACTTAGGAAACAAAGTGGGCAAGTTTTCTAATATCTACCAGCTAGTCTTCTAGATGAATGCATACAAAATGTGAAGAAGTAAATAACTTATTGCCTAAATATCTATTATGAACTCGACTAAATCCACCTTATGCATCTAGTACAAATTTCTGTGCACTCCTCTATCTCTTCTTACTACAGTAAATAGGCTTCTTGGACAACTGTCTTATCATTACTTTATTATGATACCAGTGCATGTTGGTTAAGGCACTGGCCATTCAATACTTCTATGCAAACTAATATTTTGCCAATGCTACAAAGAGAAAGTAAGTTCCTCCATAGGAATAGCAACAGAAGCTTATCAGGCACTAATCTTAAACTGCTACTAGAAATTTCATCAGCCACATTACATCGATCTTATCAGGAAACAGGGATTGGCGGGGAGAGGAGGGAATATAGACTCTGGCAGTAGCACTGCTAACACCTCTGTTTCAAAAGCAGAGAAAGTGGGGGACCCTGGGAAATTAGCAATCGGTGTGCTGGATTAGACTACAGATCCAGTATCCTCTCTGGCATTCTAATGTTACATTTCAAAGGGATCCCTTAACAACAAATGGGAGACAGTCTGTGCACACAAAAAAAGACATTTGTGCAAATCTCATCCCTGTACCTGAACAACTTAAATCCTAAAGCACAAGGCTTAATATCCATTGCCAATTATGTACTGCATTTAATTGTAATTGTGTATAATCTTGGTTCTCTTGTAATTAAAGGAATCAATGGCAGCAAGGTTTGTTCATTAATTTTTTTTTTATGTCAAAAATAACACTTTGAATTTAATTTAGGGACAGACTTCTTACGAAAGATTGCACAGGGCAAAGGTGGAGTCACACTCTACCAAAGTCCATCTACAGAAAGATGAGGACAGCCATGCTTCCTGAGTGGAGGCTTCTAGGTAGCAAACAAGCATATTAACTGTGAGATGTTTATATTGGTCTAAGCTGATAAGAGGTAATAAAGCTGGGATAACTTTAATGTTATTTTCATACCATGTTGATTTCATACATCCAAGTTCATGCTATACACCCAGATTCATGCCACTCAGCACTTTCCGCTTGAAATATCATCTACAAACCTCTGCTATCCTCTGCTACTGATTGATCTTCTGCAATTTTTGTTTAACTGCTGGATAATGAAATACATAAGGTAGAGAAACAGATATAAATTCTATTATTAGCAGCCTGCCAATATCTTTTCTCTATCTTTTGCAATAAATGTGGTACATACATACATAATTTCTCACTCTAATCCCAATTTTGGCCCAGTCAGTAGGAAAACTGAAAGACTTTAATATCATTTAGATAAAAGTCATTAACCCTTAACCATTATTGGCAGTGGTGCCAATACAGATCAAAACACTCATAACCTCTTAGGTAAAAAGGAGTGACGACTAAGCTGAGATCTGCAGTGTCCTGCACGAAAGAATTACTGGGGCAGAAGAACAACTGATCATATTTTTGGTTTGGATCTACTCCCACAAAGTGGAAAAAGGAATCACTAGTATTTGCTAACAAGGATTTAAGGCAGAAATAACGTGTGAAGTTCAACCACAATATAGAAAGATGTAGTCAATATAGACAGTGTGATCCAAAGGCACAAATAACTGAGGTTTTTGTTTATGCAGCATTTTAGAGAAAGTCAGAGAAAAATGTGGAGAAAGAAGTATAATATTTTTAGAGAATTTTAAAAAATATATATTATAACGCTGCTCTCTATAGCATGGTTGCCTAGTTACAACACAGAATCCTTGGCATGACAGAGAAAATAAAATAGTATTTGTACAAGTTTACCCCCAAAATCAGGGTAATGCAGGCATGTAGTATGACATCTTGCAACTTACTGGAACTAGACACAAACAATTTACACAAATTTATACCCTATTTGAGATACAGTACCTGTTTCTAATTCTAAATTATTCATATCAATCCATAAGCAGTCACTATACACGGTTTGGAATCTGTCAGAAATATTAGGCCACTGAGGTGGGCAGAAAATCAGCAATTCAAGGAAGCAATAAGAAATAGATTTTCCATATTTGTTTTATTAATTATGGTAGTCTTTGAGGTGCTGAGAATGCTGTAGCGTAAGACTTAACACAATGGGAAGGGTATAGGTAGTCCAGTATAGTTTTTAAAAAAGGAGAAAAATTATGCTATTATTCTACAACTTATTTTCGGACTCCAGTAATTCAGTCTGCAGCTTTTATGAGCTTGTATGCAGCACAAGTTAATTGCATGTCTGATGTATACAAAGTTCATCAACAGGAACATATGTTGCCATTGTTCTATGCAGACATCCTTGGCATCTTCATGTAAACCTTCCAATTTGCAATTTAACTTCAAAATACATCTTCTTTGTGTGATAAGAAAAGTAAAAACATTCAGGAAAATGAGAATTCACTCCTCTTATCACCCTGATTTTTGAATTGTTCTGTAAATTGCATGAATAAAAATAACACTTTTGAGCTGAAGGATCCAAGTCAGTCTGCGTCCTGAAACACCCAGCCTCGATTTCAAACATCACAGATAATCTTCTGGGGCTCATTTGTTCCAGAAGCAGTGAACTAGTAATTACATGCCAATTTAAGGATAGAGGTAGCTATTATTAAAGCTATATGATGCTAGTACAGAGACAAGGAAATCCAGATTTCTGTATCAGTTGATAAATGTTTGTCCATTCACTCATGTGTCATAATTTATATTTTCATGCTAGCATAATTTACATGAAAGATGCTTTGTTTTGACATCGTAATAAGATCTCTGTAGATTGACTGTTTTTTTCCATGGCTGCTATTTTTCACACCATCCTATTATAAATAAAATACACATTTACTGAACAATGCACAGTTCAGTAGTTGGCATTGGTAGTCAATTGTCTGAATAAGAACACCAAAATTTCCAGAATCCCATTAAAACTATCTTTCTGTAAGGTTTCATTATTCGTTTTCAAGTATAGGGTAGTTTGTTAGAAAAGCAATTGGAGCCATGGGGATTATTTTTATTTTTCTCTCTGTAGCTATAAGAACATGATTAGACAGATGTTTCATTGCAGATTTGTTTTAGACCAATGTGATTTAAAAACACTGAAAATATTATACCCTTTTCATATTCAGTATTCAGAATTCAGTATTGTAACATTGAGAGAATTTTAACTATATTATAGTAGACCAAAAAGCTTTCTCTAAATTAGTTAAAATGATATTTAAAGTGAAATTCTAAATTCACCAAAGACAGACATCAAAGGAGAGTAATATTATGAGAAAATACTTTATGAATTCTTTCTACCCATTATCCATATTTACTATATACTGTCAAATAATTTAAATAAATGCCATCTAAAGGAGCACTGTAATAAGGCTGCTGTAACAGGGATAAAAGTGCACTCACTATGCAACTGTTTTATTTTATCCTAAGCTCATGATTTTGAGCTAGGATTCGGATTAATTTTAGTGTGGAGACAACGAAGTAGCTACTCCAACAGTTTCAACTAATTCCTTCATTGGTTTATCCTTTGGCAAATTCTGGCATTAATTTTGTATCAATGTTAAACTCTATAGACTTAATAGTCTAATAGAAGTGTGAAATTAATCACACTGGATGAAAGGTGTGATGTATTATGTGAATTTGCTGCTGAAAAAAGCTGATAAGAGCATTCGGTGTATTAGATGTATACTACGGAGATCAGTTTATTAGTTTCAGGAACTCTACATATCTATGGCTGTGAGATTAATTTACCTGCTAGTTCTGGCCACAGTAAGTCATAAAGGAAGGAATACAGTGGTTGTAATTGTGATTTGTAGCATGACAAATGCTGCTGCTGATAACAGTTTTGAAAACTGAATACACTTAAGTTTGTTTTGGAGGATATGTTTCTTTGCTCCCCTCACTTTTTCTGATTCCATTTCACCTTAAAAAAACATACTATGGATGTAGGAAACAAAGTTAGCTTATTCATTTGCATATTCAAATACAGCTAAGACTGGTCCTTTCTGATAATATCCTAAGAGTCAGGTGAGGCCTTGAGAATCCCAGAGCTCTGTAATGTTCCTTCTTTCAAAGCTTTGACTTTCATTAGTGTTTTTTTTATTGCATGTTTTGATTAGTTAGGCTGATATTATAATTTCTGTTTCCTTCCAAGCAACTTTAAAAAAAGCCAAACATTAATGAATACCTTTATGTCATTGTGGTGCATCGATGCTTGGTCCTTACTGTAATATCAACTAACTGTAATATCACCTTCATACACCATGGGGGGGGGGGGGCATGTATATATGCGTGTGGGTATATGCATAAAATAGAAATCTTTATCTCTCTACTAAACATATAATAATCTTTTTTTTAAAGTTTTATAGCCCAAGAAAGTCATCTACACTATCTTTTCATGCTGACATGCATGAATTTTCCTTGCAGGTCAAGGAAGTGTTAATGTATTTTTTATTTAATATATTTTCTATTTTCCACTCTGTCTAGTCAGAAACTTTGCAAAATGGAAATATGGGGTTTATATTTTGAGTGCCAGATTCTCTCCATTGTTAGCTGGCCCCAGGCATCATTTCAGTAGCAGACATTAAGTTCTTTATAAAAAAAATGTTGGGGAAAAAAAAGAGTGTTTTGGGAATACAGACTCAGTATGCAAATTTTTAAATCTTTTTTGGATGCTATTTACCACTTTTCTATTACCTCTGCACTCCCATCACTTTTGATTTGTGTTTACTCGCGACCAACTTATTCACCACCCAGCTCATGGACTCCTTCCAGTCACATTTCAGGCCAGAATCCACTCACTGGCTGCAGTGATGGATGGTCTGCTCTTGCCCATTTAGATTCTTCTGTCTTTCTACAACTTTCAGTATACTCACCACACTGAGTAGTTATTTTACCTTGAGGAAGTTAATGGTTAAGCACTGAGTTGGAAAACATTCACTGTACAAAATACAATCAGAGGACTGACAACCTGTTTTGTCTTATTTGCCAAAAGATATGAAGACCCTCCAGGTTTGACATCAATCACTCTTTATTTTCAATATCCATATAGAGGCCCTGGGGAAAATTATGAGACATCATCCAAAATGCCAACAACATGGATGACTTTCTGTCTCAATGGATGACAAGTCTCTTATTCTGTAAATAATACCCTCTGAGACCTCTTCAGATCTATAGGTAAAGACACATGAGGTGCACAGTCTGTATTGATTTTTTCTACTCTGTTTAGTTAAAATTCTTTCTCTTGTCACCTACCAGGCTTTCTATAGGACTGTTGATATTTGTTTTAGTTTTAATTGTCATTGAAGCCTCTTTTAGTCTCAGCTTGAGCTGCACCTGTATCTTCCCAAAACTTGTCTGACTTGGATTTTGGGCTTTCCTCACTATGCTCTCCCATTCTTTCTCCACATAGCAAAAAGACTAAGTGCCTCACCAGCTCAAAAGGGCCATGAACAGTACCTGACTGAAATGAAACCTCAATTAAAGTGGTACAGTCACAGAATCATGGAGATTGGAAGGCACCTCTGGAGAGCATCTAGTTCAATACTGCTGTTCAAAGCAAGATCCGCAAAAATAGTTTGCTCAGGGCTGTGTCCAGTTTGATTTTTGAATATCTCCAAGGATGAAGACTCCACTGTCTTTCTGGGCAGCCTGTTTCAGTGTTTGACCACCCTCATGGTAAAAAAGTGTTTTCCTATGTTTAACCAGATTTTCCTGTATTTCAGTTTGTGCCCAAAAGGGAAGAAGGCATTGGCTGACTTGGCCATTTCCACCCTCTTTGTCACCCTGTCCCTGCCACTGTTCAGTAATGGGACCACATTTTTGCTTATTTTCCTTTTCTTTCCAGTGTACTTGTAGAAGCCTTTCCTGTTGCTCTTTACATCATTACCAAATTCAATACCAGGTGGGCTCTGGCTTTCCTAACCTTATCCCTACATCCCTGCATCCCTGCATGCTCTGGGTCACCTGATCCTGCTTCCTCCTCCTGTACATTTCCTTTTTATGTCTGCATTGAATCAGAAACTCCTTGTTTATCCATGTAGGCCTCCTACTACCTTTGCTTGATTTTTTGCTCATTAGTATAGACCACTCTTGAGGATGGAGAGGGTGATCCTTAAGAATTAACTCTCTTTGACCTCTCTTCTCTCCAGACACATATTGCATGGAATTCCTCCAAGCAGATCTCTGGAAAAGGACAGCTCTGCTGAAGGGTTTTATTCCTGGATTTTGCCTTGTTCCCTTCTCCCAAGCTCCTGAACTCTGGGTGTCATAGTTGCTGCAGCCAAGGTTGCTCCCAACCCTCACATTGCCAGCTGGCAATTGTTTGTAAGTATGACATCAGAAAAGCACCTCCCATTATTATCAGTTTCTCAATCAGCTGTTGTGCTCCAGAAGGTTTGAGGGCTTTTTTTGAACCAGCATGGCTTGAGTCCTCTGTGAGAACCAGGGCCAGTAAATCTGAAGCTTTTTCCCATTGCTGAAGAAGGCATCATCTACTTCTTCCTGACCAGGAAGTCTGTAGCAGTCACCCATAACAGCTATGTTGGTTTGTCCCCTGATCCTGACCCACAGGCTCTCAGCTCTGTTGTCACCCATCCAGCAGAGCTCCATGCATCTGTGCTGCTCTCTCACATACAGTGTAATTTCAGCCTTGTCACCATCCTTTCCAAAAAGCTTGTATCCATCCACTGCAACACTCCAGCTTCCCCCATAGTGCTGCAGGGGACATAGCAAGGCTGAGAAGAGAGGAATATTAAGAACATGTCATATCACAGTTCTTTTTTGCTACCGGGACTCCACTTGCAATACTAAGTAAACAATGCTGTGACCCAGGACTTTTCCCTTATGCTTCACAAATTCTGCAAGCAAGCTGATAAAAATGCTCTTTTATCTCTGAATAGCAGAAAGCCTAAGTTGATACTCATGGATACAGACATGGTTACAGTGGCCTGAAACTTCATAATCTTTAGGTTGATTCATCAAAAATCAGGTTTCCTGGGGATAAAACACTAACTTGAAAAGGAGCTCACAACTAGTTAAAAATGCAGAAGCCATTTTTGGGACACAATTTGAAGCATATGTTGTCCTGTTGTGTCCTAGATGATAAGGGACATCATAAGGGGTTATAATACCAGATTAATTCAAAAATAGTTTGTCTCATGTTATACTCTATATACAGATCACTGGCATGAGCTACAGCATATTTCATTAAAGGAGCAAGACCTCCCTCAGTGTTTCCATGGTGTACTTCAATTGTCAAGTGCAAGAGCTGAACTTTGAAAACTACATCCCAGAAGCACTATATTCGCTGCTTTCTAACCTGAAAGTAAGAATATTCATTTAGTCAAATGGTCCAGACTTCACTCCTGCTAGTATTACTTAGAATACGTTTTCTTTCTCTCAGCTCTAATATTGTGTACATGCGTCAAAAAGCAGCAACGATGGAAATAAGGAAGTGTTCTAACAACATCCTAGGCAGGCATGGGAAGTGTAGGCCACAAGCGGGATCGTGGTGTTAAGCAATTTTGGTTTGGGAGGCATTCAGGTTGGCAGCACCCGCTCTAGGTCTAGAGTGAGAGGAAGAGGGAGGAAGCCATCAAGAAAATCTGGTGGAGTATATGCATATGGCAGATAAAAATCACTCAACTCACATCACATACTTCTCATCTGCACAAGTTTATGTTACTCTGCAAAAGTACAAATAAGTTTAGAAAAGTACAAATATTTGTAAAAGTACAAATATGTTTAGAACAGGCTTATGGAATGAATTCAGAGTTTTAATTCACGAATCTACAGATACTTTCTTGTTCAACATAGCTATACTAATCCTTCAGCAGGGCGCTATATTTAGGTGAAATTATATTTATCATTAATTTTGATAGCTCTACATATATCATCTGAAACTTTGCTTTAGAATGCTTGCAGTTCAAAACTTTAGGAAAGTTGACATTTATATAAGAAAGAGTAAAATTTGTATACAGAAATAGATTTAAGAGTGAGATAAAACGACTTGTCCTTTTCTTCTTTTCTTCCTCCTCAGCAAGACATGAAGTGTGAGCAATACTTAGCAACACCCCATCACCATAATAAAAATATGTATTTCTTAAGTATATAAGCAGGGTAGCATTGAGTGGAGCACGATCAAAGCTGCGACTAAATCATTTTTCCAATGTCTGAGCAATTATCTTTCCAAAAGGACATGGAAATTGAAATAAAATTCTGAAATCACTGGAAACTCATTCCTCAGTGATTGCTTTCATTTTCATTTTAAAATGTTATAAATTATCTAGCACTTCTCATTTCACGTGAAGATGTTTTCAGATTATGTGAAAACAGCTGGGTGGTTTTCTTAAGACCACAGGTTCTTAACAGTATTCAGACATTGGGTAAACCTCATCTCCTACAACTTGAACCTGCCAAATCTTAAATGTCAAGTTTGAGCCAGTTCATCAAGTTCTGCATTTACTCAATAAATGAGGTAGAACAAGTATCTTCTGCAGGTTCCTGCCTTAAGCACCCATCTTAGCAGGACATGCGTTACCCTCTGAAAATTCCTATTCCTGTTGACTATAGAAAATGTACATTATTAGTTTATGGGGACTTCAATTAGTAGAGACTTAGTTTATATAGGCCAAAGGTTAAGAGAAGTGAATTTGATTTGTAAATGACATTCATCTTACTCTCTTTTAAGGAGACAATACTGCAGCATTTGTCCTGGTTTATTACAGTGTAGCTTGAAGAAAAGAAATCAGAACTGCATGGGATAGTGGAAATATGAGTAAATCAATGTATTGTGCAGAGTAAAAAACCAGAGAAAAAAAATGGAAAAAAGTCTTCTCATAGAAGGTGTCAATTAGCTGGTTAATCATAAAAGAGAGCAGATGTAGGTTTTCCTGGAAAAATGTAGTAATAACAGTTACTTGAAAGGAGGTGAATGTACGTTTGAGTAATGGTTGTCTAGAGAACCAGTAGGCAGACCAAGAGAAAACTAAACATGGGTGTTTGAAGGAGACTAGTGAATAGTTGTGTAGTCTTCTGATTTCTTTTTTTTTCTGAATGCATTTATTCAAACTGGAGGGGTGGGAATCCAAACCCTTAATAAACCCAGCTGAGACCTGTTCCTTGAACAGTAATAGCATATAAACAAATATTTAGCTATTTTAGCCTCCTCAGAAATGGTTAAACATGCTGTAAAAAAGGGAATGATTATGCTGGCACTGCAGTAGGTTTAGGATTAAAGTAATCTGTTTTATTTCTGGAAACAATGTGGCCTCTCTTCTTACGGTGGCCATGCAAGAAAGAGAAATGAGCTTTATGCAAACAGGTTACTGGGAGTCACTGTCATCCCTGGGGGAGACTTGGTACATCCTGGTGCTGAGCTTGGCTGGATAGAGATATAGAGGAGGCAGGCTTGAAAGGGAAGTGTTATGTAGTTAATCTCATGCTGGCTTTAAAACTAATATCCTTGACAGAAAGGTTCACAACAAAGGAGTGGCACAGAGAAAAGGAAATAATTGAGGTATTGCTGTTCAGTGAACAATTTGAACTGACACAAGCAGCTGTTTGAGGTGGACAGTATCTGACTTTCTGCATTCTATGCAGTAGGTGCATGTTTTCAGCAAGGGGCAGAGAATAGGTCCTGGTATGAATAATGAGAAATGTCTCCCACATGGCTTGCTCATCTCCCAGATAGTTCATCGATTTGCATCACCGTAAATTCTGTAAGTGCTGTTTTTACTACTATTATTTGCAGTATTTCATCTCTAGTGGGATAATCAAGTTTTTCTTCATGGCATCGTTATCACCAATGACAGATGACTCTCAAGAAGCTGAAATTTCATTTTAGTTTCAATAACCATCCTAAAACTTAGATGATTCTTTGAATCATGCATGAACTGGAAATCTCTGAACCTGAGATGAACTTGTGACATGTACAGTGTTTTTCATGAGTTTTCAGAGACTTTTGTTTTGAGTCACATCTGGAAATACAGAAAAGCCAATGCCCCTGTAGTATTCTGGAACTTCCAGTGAGGAAAAAAGAAAGGCTCAAAAGCTCAGTCTAGTTTGAATGAGAATAAAGTCCGTCCTTCTATATGCAAAATTCTATCATATTATTCTATTATAAAATTAGCAGGGGTGTAGTGTATTTTTCTAACAAAAAAAAAAAAAGATATTTTATATCATAACAGAGAAGAAAAATGAGTGCATGTTGTCTAAAAGTAGCTTGATGAGTGAAAATCATCTTGTCTAATTACAGACTTCTGAAAGTTAGATATCTAAGTCAACTCATCCTTTATAGTTAATAGAATCTTCTTCAGAAGACCATTTGCTGACCTGTCTTAGATGCCTATCCTGGGATGAGATGAATGGCTCTCTGGAGATCTCTGTTTCTGTCCATTGAAAGGAACTGAGAGCAATGACGTTTTCAAAACACTGAAGCTGTGAAATAGAATTTCAAGAAGCTTTTAATCAGACTGCGTGGAAAAGAAGCAGAGCGATTCCTGGTGTTTGCAGGCATAAAGGACAGGAGCTCTGAAAAGCAGTGCTCTACTTTACTCCACTTGTTTTTTGTATTGTTTATTTCTGTTATGAGTTTGTTATTGGTAAGACTGAAGAGAATGCAGGCAGCAATTTGTTCCACATGAGCTTCAAAATAACTTAGAAAAAAAAAAAGCCTATTTGTATTCCAATCCAAACCTTCATTTCTTTTTCTATTTTATCACATTATTCCTGGACCTCCTAGCAACAGTCTGTGAATTCAGTGATGGTATCCAGATGATGAAGAGAAGATAGATGGTGATAGATTCTTTTTTTCTTTTTTATACCTTTGACCATCTCAAAATCACTTTGCTGGCTGCTTGACCTCCATCATGTTTTTTTGTAACATCTTAAACTGCTGCATAGCTTGGAAGAGCTACTCTTTCAAATATTTTTCTCAACATTGCAGCCAGTCTGCAAAGCTTTCTTTCCTCTCTTCTCCTTAATCTATACTGACCTGGAGCTCTGAATGGGATATATATATGTATTCCTAAACCAGTGACAGCTTTATTGTGTCATCCAAAATCCAGTAGTGCCACAGAATTGGAGGTTTATTGCATTGGGAACTGCCAAACCCCAATTTTTCAGTTGGAAACACAGCGTTGGTTGTAATGCAGTTGGTGAGACCGTAACCATCTTACAGTTACTAAAAGACTGCTTTAGGTAATTTAGAGATCTCAGAGCACTTACCATTCACAACTTTTACTTTCCATGCTGTAACTATAAAGCTGGACATACACTATTCAGTTTTCCAATTTGGCAGTCAGGAGATAAAAAATACCTCATTTCTATGACTGTTATTGCCAAGTACTTATTTACAACAATGCAAGCTGTGTGTGGTCTTCTGCCATTTGATTTGTACTGATTTAAGTCCAGGAACTTTAGCATGCTCACAGGATAGGTAACCTCACATTATTAAAAAAATCTCTGAAACAAAACTAAGGGTTAACTGTAAGTAGGTATTCAGTACTGAAATGGCTGAGTGGAATAATAAACAGGTTTCATGTGCAAAAGTTTAGGATAATCCACAAAACTGCTGTGTGACTCTGCTTCTCAAGTAATGAGCTTATCTATTTTCCTTGTTAAACTCCAACCACATGCTCTCATTGCTGGGATTCTGTAGCAAGCCTGAAGGTTGAAGAACACACAGTTACACTGGGCATGCAGAGGATGAAAGCTGTGTGTGAGACAGAGGTCCTATCCACTAGCTCTGTATGCAAAACCAGACTACTACACTCACTGGAGGCTAAGGAGAGAGCAGTGGCTCTCAGATGAGGGAGTAAAGTGGCATCTTTCCAGGATAAAGGAGTTATCACACTTTGTCTTCTAGGGCTTGAAGGATTTTTAATGACCACGTGTAGCCAGAACTTCAGTTTTACTATGTGTCCAAAAGCTGACATTTTATTCCTAGCCGAGTTCTGGGGTTTTGTCTTGGAGGGGTAGAGTGGCACATCTTTAACCACTGCTGAACTCTGCAGCACCTGGGAGCTGCTGGAAGCTTGCCATCTCCCTGCCAATAAGACCTGGCTCAGCCGGTTTTGCGAGCTCTGTCGAGATCTCAACTTGGTGCAGGGTTGCTGCAAATGTTGGTGTCATGGTTTAAGCTGTAAATTTCACTTCTCCCTCCCTTCCCCCGCCCCCCCCCCCGCCCCCCCCTCCGATGGGGGGGAAATGGGGAGAAGAACTGAAAGAATGTAACTCCCATGGGTTGAGATAAGAACAGTCCAGTAACTGACATATAATACAAATCACTACTGCTACCACCAATAATAATAATAATGACAAGGCAAATACAAGGGAAAAGGATACAACCGCTGCACCGCCCGACCGAGCCGAGAGAGAGAGAGAGAGCCACTTCGGGTTCCTGCCCCCAGTATTTTACATCCTGGGCATGACGTGCTGTGGCATGGAATAGCTCTTTGGTCAGTTTGTGTCAGGCGCCCCGTCCCTCCTTCCTCCTGGCCCCCCCTCCTCCCTAGCAGAGCATGAGACTCAGAAAGTCCTTGGTCAGACCAAAACATTACCAAGCAGCAACTGAAAACACTGGTGTTATCAGCGCTGCTCCAGCTACCAAGGAGAAAAATGACTGCTGCTGCTGAACCCAGGACAGCTGGTAATGTAACACCCTTATCAGAAACATAAGGAAATTTTCATTTTCTTCTTTTTTTGATTGGTCTTTATTGAGCAAGCTACTCCGTTGATGAGACTGCCAAAAATGTGCAAATGCCACATACCATAGGGTGCATGGATGTCTGATCATATCAATTTTGTTTTGAAGAGCACACATAATGCTTGGACAAATCATCCTTTGTTGCTCTAAGTATGTCCCTGTGCTGACCTCCTGTATTTTTGCAAGGTCTGTTACTCTTCCTGTTGCAATTCATGTTGCATATTTTTCTTCTTTTTTCTTATAAAGATGTGAATTTCCCGTAATATGAAATTAGCTCTTTTATTTATTTAACCTTTTTTAACCCAATATGCCTAGTGATATGGTTAGACCACACCATGTGATACAGAAATCAACTTCTTTATATTACTCAGTTGAATAATGAAACCAATGAGAAACATAACCAAAGTCCTCATTGTGGAAAAAAAAAAAAAACCAAAAACCAAAAAAATGCAGTAGTTCAAAGATACTTGAGTCTGTGTTGCTATAGGAGAGAAATTGAAGCAAAAATCTGGTTTTTATTGGGCAAATAAAAACTTCCAAATGATAGTTCCAGAAGATTCTCTCTTTAACACAGAAAAAAAAACAATGACAACAGCATGTCCAAGTATAAGCAAAGTTCTGTTTCAAGGCCTGGCAACAACTGCTCTCATGACCTGATTTGGTGAATTTGTGCAGAACAGGGGCTGTAGATCAGGCACCCTAGTAACAGCAGAAAGGAAAAAGACATTGTGGATAGGATGTATTTGAAGATCAATATTAAGATGAAAAAGGAATGCAAAGAAGAGAGTCCTTTAGCCATATAGCTTATAACACACTGTCTCCAGCCATAAATATTTTTAACAACCTGCGTCTCCTCTATTCTTGAACACCTATTAGTATCAAAGACTTCCTTAATAGAAAAAGGAAAACTGAGGTTTAGAGACATTCACTTCTTCACACATTCAGTCTCAAAAAGACGTCTGAGGAGTGATGCTAGCTCTAGGTCAAGGCAAAACATAGAATCGTCAGAGGCAGCAAAGGGCTTTTGGACTAATAGGTACCGTGAGGGGGCAAAAAAAAAAAAAAAAAGAAGCTTCAATAGCCCAAATTGGCTTTCCCATATTTCCCATCTGGTGGCAGCAGAAGCTGAAATGTCATTTCTGTCATGCTTACTGTTGCTTTTCTCTGTCAATTTTTGATGATGTTGGCTCCCTCAGGACATCCATTTACATAGATGACTTAAAAGCCTTGAGTTAATCGTGATGAGGAGAGTTGCATATAGTTAGCCATCATGGGGTATGTAGGTAAATTGAGTGTTCCCATAGATGACCAGCAACCTCCCTGCCCTATTAAAACAAGAATGAAAAAGTTCTTAATAAGCCATAAAGCTTATGAGGGGGACAATTGTCTAAATTTCTGTCAAGTGGCCATTGACATGTAGAAGGAGCAAAAGATCAGATGAGGTTTCCAAAAGGAGTACTGGTTTAAGGATCTTTTGCTGAACTCCTTAAGTTACATTCCTTATTTAAATATAGCTTAAATTGTCTTCCTTAAAATACAGAAAACTAAGCTCTACGATCACTTACTTTTGAAATATTTGACTGCTACCAGTGACTCTGGTGAGGGAAATTAGCTGTATTTGTACAGTTTTCTATTTAAAGAAAACTATTATTCAACAAGGCAGATGTTCTACAGCAGCAGCTTTCAGGAGACAAAAAGCAGGGAGGGCTGTTAAATAATAAAAAAGAAGACTAGGCTTTTATTCTGCTATTAAGTGATGTGCCTTTAGTTATTACTGGAGATGATCCACAGAAACATAGGAAGATCGACTTTTTAAACTTGTTTTTAAAAGATCCTCAAAACTTTACTTGACAAGATGCAAGTTTGAAAGAAAAAAAAAAAGCATAGTACAAAATCTACATTTGTGAGTTTGTATGCCATTTCTTATGGTGATTTGATAGGAAAATGACTACATTTTTGTAGCCATGTTAGCAAAGCCTAAAATTAACTGGTAATTCTCCAGGGATCTCCTGTGCTGCTTCTTGTGATAATGGTAACCTGAGAGATAACCTGAGGCTGCCCTATTTGCCATTGTACTGGTTTCTGTTCTCCAAATCCTAGCACAGCAATAGTATGTGTATAGCATATAGGCATTTTTATTTATTATTTTAGCTCAACAGGGAAAAAAAGATACTGAGATAATCACTGAAATCAATCTGTAAACATATCCACCAAATAAAAGTACTTACTGCTTGAAGAGAGAAGGTCCTCCAATTGCACATTCTGCCAGCTCAAGATTTATGGGTGGTGAAGAGTTAAAATCTAATCTCCTCTAAATTTCTGTTCAGATTGTTATTTAAATGAACTACCGACATTGACTTCTGCTCAGAAACTGAAGTCAGAAGTTATAGTTTGGGAAAAAAACCCTGAACACTCCTTCCAGCATTTCTGTGTAATGTAGTAGGAACTGAAATTCTTAATGGCATGCTTCTGGTTTTATGTAACATTTATCCACTTCTTGATATAACTTTTTATTCCTGTTATCTCTGGATCAATTGGGCTAGGACAGTAAAAAATGCATTAAATGATCCCTAAATAGACATAATACAGCAGGAGTAATATATTTTTATACTTTTTAATCAAATATAGTGAGTATCTGGGGGAAGAGTTTTTATCAACTGTTAGATGCTGGACTTAGAACCAGCAATTCTCAGCTCTTCTTCCGTCTTTGTCACTGGCTTAACTGAAGAAGCTGGTGTTGGCTGTCCATGCAGTTACAGAGGCAATCTGCATTTGTAAAACTCTGTACAGACATGACCTCTATAATTCAAGCCTCTACCAACTGAAGTTGTCCAATCAGTAATTGCTAGCTGCATTAGTGGTGTCTGCAGCTGGGCTTAGAAAAGCTTTGGCAGATGATATATGTCAGCCATGTTCCAGCTGCCCTCTCCCAAAATCTTCATAACCTGCAGCAAGTGGTTGAGTTTTTATCTGTCCTCCTCTTCTCCACCTCCCTGTGGAACCTGGTGTTGGACTTTGCAGTTCTCAAGAGTTCTGGATTAAGTCTGTTGCCTCATGTGCAAACACATTGTTTTAATTTTTTTACTAAGTGAAGAAGTTAAAATCTATCTAATGCACAGGAATGTGGAGAGAGAAAAGAAAAGGAAGAAAAATCCTACTTCAGCTATGCAGGATGATTTCTCTCATTTTACAGGCAAGAAATCTAATGGAATGAATTGCCTGAGGATCAGCAGTGAGTATGTGGTAAGACCGTATCTCCTGAATGCCTGAGTTGAGGGATTATCCTTCATCATTGCCAGTTTTCATTTTCATATAGAGAGGTATCTTATTTTTAAGATACATAGTTGATTCATGATAATATGAAAATGAATAAACTTCAACAGAAAAAAATACTTTCATCCCAAATGGTTGAAAGCATGTTTAAAGTGAGTAAACTATATTTGTATCTGGAATGACTGTTTTCCTGTCATTAACTTCTTTGTACATAATAAAATCCTGTGCTGTGGCAAAGCTTTCTGTATCTTATCTCTATTAGAGCTCGTCAGTAAAAAATAAATTCTAGCAACTGTTCACAATAGCAAACTATATTCTGCTGAGATTTATCCAATAAGGTAAGGGTCAAATTCTTGGAGAGGATAAGCAGCAGGGACTAGCATGGCTTCGCTGCTTAGCACCATCTTCCTTCAGAGGCCAGAATTTTACATAGTAAATGATTTAATCATCTACCAGGGTTTAGAGCTACCAGAAGTTAATAAGAGCATTGCAGCCATAGCTGCAAAATATTACACAATAAAGCAAAATAAAATGAAATAATCTCTCATGAGTGCCAATAATTTAGATTTACAGGGTAATCCATAGGTATTGCAACTCCTAACAGATTGCCAAAATACTGTTTGGAGACTTCTATTTCAAATGTAGTACCTTTTATTATCATTTCGAAGGCTAGGAAATTGAGGAATAAATTAAAGAGCTAAAATGGGGAAAACAAACATTTAGAGATTGGATTGAAACGTAGGGAAGTGTGAAGCAAATCTCCGTCTTTTTGAAAGGATTTCGTTAATGTTTAATTAGCTGAGTTGCCAACTGGAGCTCACTCGCCAGTGTTCCCTTAATCATATTCAGCATGTATTGCTCTCCTGCACAAGCGCAGAGGCGGACTTTGGTGTGGTTATTTACAGGCAGCTCAGGGGTGGCATTTTTCACCAGCTGGCCTCAAGCTACTTCGTAACATTATTGTCCCTCATAACCCCCATTTTCAAGAAGGGAAAATACATGACCCAAGGAAGTACAGACCAGTCAGTCTCACCTCTGTGCCTGGAGAAATCTTGGAGCAGATTCTCCTGGAAGGCATGCTAAGGCACATGAAAAACAACAAGGTGCTTGGTGACAGCCAGCATGGCTTCACTAAGGGGAAATCCTGCCTGACCAATCTGGTGGCCTTCTATGATGGGGCTATGGAACTGATGGTCAGGGGTAGAGCAGTTGATGTCATCTACCTGGACTTGTGCAAAGCGTTTGACATTGTCCCACATGACATCCTTGTCTCTAAATTGGAGAGACATCAATTTGATAGGTGGACCACACGGTGGATAAAGAACTGGCTGGATGGCTGCACACAAAGAGTAGTGTTCAATGGCTCAATGTCCAGCTGGAGACCAGTAATGAGTGGTGTCCCTCAGGGATGGGTGTTGGGACTGGTCTTGTTCAACATCTTTGTCGGTGACATGCACAGTGGGATTGAGTGCACCCTCAGCAAGTTTGCCGATGACACCAAGCTGTGTGGTTCGGTTGATACACTGGAGGGAAGGAATGCCATGCAGAGGGATCTTGCCACGCTTGTGAGGTGGGCTGATGCCAACCTGATGAAGTTTAACCATGACAAGTGCAAGGACCTACAGCTGGGTCAGAGCAATGCGAGGCACAGCTACAGGTTGGGCAGAAAAGAGATTGAGAGCAGCCCTGCAGGAGAAGGACTTGGGGGTGTTGGTCGATGAGAAAATGAACATGAGGCGGCTTCAGTGTGTGCTCGCAGCTCAGAAAGCCAACCATATCCTGGGCTGCATCCAAAGGAGCGTGACCAGCAGGTTGAAGGAGGTGATCCTGCCCCTCTACTCTGCTCTCCTGAGACCTCACTTGGAGTACTGTGTGCAGTTTGTGGTGTCCTCAACATAAAAAGGTCATGGAACTGTTGGAACAAGTGCAGAGGAGGGCCACGAGGATGCTGAGGGGACTGGAGCATCTCCAATATGAAGACATGCTGAGAAAGTTGGGTCTGTTCAGGCTGGAGAAGAGAAGGCTGCATGGAGACCTCATAGCAGCCTTCCAATATCTGACGGGGGCCCATAGGGATGTTGGGGAGGGTCTCTTCATGAGGGACTGTAGTGATAGGACAAGGGGTAATGGATTCCAACTTCAACAGGGGAAATTTAGATTGGATATGAGGAAGAAATTCTTTCCTGTAAGGGTGGTGAGCACTGGAATGGGTTGCCCAAGGAAGTTGTGAATGCTCCATCGCTGGCGGTGTTCAAGGTCAGGCTGGACAGAGCCTTGGGTAACATGGTTTAGTGGGAAGTGTCTCTGCCCATGGTAGAGGGGTTGGAACTACATGATCTAAAGGTCCTTTCCAACTCTAACTATTCTATGATTCTATGATTTTATAATAGCTACCCAAAAGTTTTTAGAAAATGAGAACAAACTGAACACTGTGCAAATTTAGGCAAACTACAAAAGGCCGGGTTGGACAGAGCCTTGGGTGACATAGTTTAGTGTGAGCTGTCCCTGCCCATGGCTTGATGATCTTAAGGTCCTTTCCAACCCTAACTATTCTATGATTCTATGATTGTTGTAATTTTCAGCACAGAAGGCAGGGGAGAGATAGGCATCTTCCTTTAGGCTGCCAAGCAAACCAAGCTAAGGATCTGTGCTGTGAACAAGTTGCTACGCTATGTTGCCCAAATTTGTAGAGGTGAGAAGAGGCAGGGCATTTGGAATATCAATTCATCTTGCTTGTTGCTTGGTGCCAGAAAGAAGAGCTCATTCTCATGTAACCCACCAGCTAAATGTTCTCTGGGGTGCCTACGAGTTTTTCCCGACCACTGTTAGCGCTGAGGCAGAAAATGGTCAACTACCAGGATGAATTAGTCTGGAAAGCCTGGTTTTGTCCTGTAGTGAGTTTTATGTGATTAAGGTCTTCAGAGAAGAAGCAGAGGCCCATCTTTCTCCAGATATCTGCCTGATGTGCTGGGTGAGTCTTTCCAGGGTCCATCACATCACACAGCGAGCAAAGCCCAGGCTGTCCTACTCACCTTGCATACATGAATTGTACTCTGTGTAAAGCTGAGTTGATGTTGAAAGGTGATGTAGAAACAGTCTCCATGAGTTTCCTAGCCACACAGTTCTCTCATACACCGCCTTTATTTCCAGTAAATTGCAATTGGTTTTGGTTTACTGTGCTATCATTCTTTAGAGACTGTATATCTCAGCTATGATCCTCCCCTAGCAAATCCTTGTTCCCTGTTATCCATCTTCTCCCACTCTAAAAATGCTGTGGTCTCCTTCTCTAAACTGAGTTACTTCTGAGGAAGCCTGGCTGAGGCAACTTCTTCAGAAAGTAGGTATAACTTCACCATTGTGATATGAATATAAGCAGGCCTATTGTAATATTTATTTGCCTCATATATTTTAATTCTCTTTTTCTAAATGTACTGATGTACTGCCTGCAGTAGAGATTTATTAAAGAAAATGATATTGATAGAGTACAAGTATTAATGAATATCTTTCCTAGACAATAAAAAAGAAGTGCATACTGCATTAACACAACTGTGATAGCAGTTCATTTGCCTTTGTCATCTATATTACAGATAGTGACAATGACCACTGTCTAAGTGTGAGTAGTTCAGGAGAATCTCAGGCAGGTGGATAAGTGTGAGGTAAAAAAAAAAAAAAAAAAAGCAGTTTAATTTCTTGAAAGCTTCCAAAAAAAAAAAAAAAGCCAGTGTTAGTGTTAAAAAGAACCAAGACTCTTCAATAAATTAGGCAGCATATTGTTGCCAAATTCATTCAAAAAAATGTGGTTTCATATACATGAATTTATGTCTCACTCCTGTTCTGGTTTTGTATGTGCACAGTAGTTAGTGTTACTATACTTGGATAATTGTTTGTGTCTAGATATAAAGTACATCCAAAATTTTGATACGGTGCTCAAGGAAGCCTTGACTTCTCAGAAAGCTGGAAAAATGTGCTAGCCCAGAAACCAATACCATAGATAGTCAGATCTCTAGTGCCAACAACAGAAAATAAGATGAAAATACAATGAACTTTAATGCTTAAAGATACAGTTCATAAACAACTCTAACCTTTTCTGTAATGATTGAGTCAAAATAAATCCCAGAGATACTGTGATGGGAAGGATACCTCTCTGTTTCATCAAAAGAAGACCAGAATATGCTAACAAACATTAACCTTCCTGCATCTCTTCAGCTAGAGGTGCTGTGTTAATAGGAATACCAGAGGCTGCTAACCATTAAAATCATTGTACTTGTGCTACTTCTCATTTCCAAAAGGTCTGTTGCAGTGCCCTTGGACTGGACCATTTTTACTTGTGGATTGCACTGTATGTTATACTATATATGAAATAGTATTATAGGCTTAACCAGAAAGGAAAACAAAATATAACCACAGAAATCAATTAGTCACTGAGGTGAACTTGCCCTGTGTCTTCTGAGTTTAACAGCATAGCTAATGTGCTTCCAAGCCTCTGTCATGGGGACTAAAGCTGCTGCTCTTAAGGCTCTGGCAGGCTGGAGAAGTTACATCCATGCTTGACTTGAACTTTGAACTTCAGTGGTGAGGGCTACCAAGTTAAGCATGGCCTTCAGCACTATACTGATCTCTACATGCAGATATGATTTTTAAGAAAATGATTAGATGATAACACCCTTTATAAATTTGAGATTCCATTTTTTTTTATATTTATATGTGCCTCAAAAATCAGAACATTTCTCCCTGACCAGAAATGGATATTTACTCTAATAAATGCAACTGTTAAAAAAATGGATGAAAAAGCAAAGTTCTTTTATGAACATCACTATATGTTGCATTCTAGTAAATCGATTTCTGCTCATGCCAACATTTGAAATCATAATGGCTTTAAGAAATAAAACCCAAGTAATCTGAAAACTAGAATTTTGTTAAGAACCTCTACCTGATGAAAGGATACAGCATTCATCAACCAGCATTTGGTTTTTTTGTTGCGTTTTTGTTTGTTTGTTGGTTGGTTTTTTGGTTTTTTTGGGGGGGGTATTGTTTTTGGTTTTGGTTTTTTTTTTTGGTCAGAGAAAGCCATTTTTGGACACCTTTAAATCTCCTAAATTAAAATACCCATGTCATAGCAGACCTTAAGCAAACAATTATTGACAAATTCAGGAGTTTTTCTGAACTGAACTCTGAAGATTAGATGCTGTGGACAGTACAGAATGATATCAGCTCCAGTAAAGTAAAGAGAGTGAAAGATAAAACATTAGAAGATGGTGTAAAGATGATGTAAATATGATAGAGCTTTCAGAGTTAAATCTTGTTTCCTTTTGGTTGTTTCCTTTTGGTTATAGTAACTGCCAGGAACAGTCTGGGGGGAAAAAAACCCTCTTCACTGTAGTATGGCACATTGCATTAATATCAAAGCAAATTGGTTTAGATCCAATGGAAAAGGTTAAAAAAATACGCAATTAAAGAGAGTCATCAAAGGAAGGAAGACATAAAGGTCAGATATTTCCAGTTACTGACGGATTGGCTGGGTCAATGACAGTGATCATTAACTGCCAAGAAGTGCCCTTCCTGTCAGCCTCTGTTACATAAAAATGAAATACACAGCAATGTAGATCAGAAGGTATTAGATGATCATATGTGGAAGCTGGTCTCCAAAATGCCAGAGCGTTTACCATGCCTAATGTGATACTTAACATTTTCACTCTTCTTTGCTTTCTCTCTAGCTTACCCACCACATACATTGACTGCACAAATATCTAAGAACATGCCACTAAATGGATGATGGCTGTCACTGTGCAAGATGAGAAAAAAATCTGAGATTAGTCAAGTGATTAATCTTGTGCTAATAGACAACTGAGGAGATGTGAAGATTTTAAAGGCAAGGACAAATATACGAAATTGGATATGGTAACTTTTGTACTGAACAGAAGAACTGCTGGGAAGCAGAAAAACAAGTAATTATAAAAACAAAAAAGGATTAAGGAGATGGTTTTTTTCCTGCTGGGTACAAGCACCTGGATGGCAGAGAGCCTAGAATTGGATTACCTTTGAATTTGCTAAATTGTTTTCATGAAAGGACCTTTTTTGACCCATATGAATCAGAGAGAAAGCTTCTTAGAGACAAGGAAAATAAATTTTTAAGAAACTTTCCCTCCTATACAGATGTTCAGGGATACACTGACTGCTCAGTACTGCTTTTTTTTTTTGTTTTTAAGTCTCTTCCTGACTAGGTCAATGAGCTGTAGAGCCAAAATTTGTGACCTTCAGCAAGGAATGAAACTGTGAACTTGAAAGGAATCATAGAATCACAGACTCACAGAATGGTTACGGCTGGAAAGGACCTTAAGATCATATAGTCCCAACCCCCCTGCCATGGGCAGGGACACCTTCCCCTAGACTAGGTTGCTCAAGGCCACTTCCAACCTGGCCTTGAATGCTGCCTGGGATGGGGCAGCCACAGCTTTTTTGGGCAGCCTGTTCCAGCATCTCACCACTCTCACTTAAATCTCCCTTGTTTAAGTCTGAACCCATTACGCCTTGTGCTATCGCTTCAGTCCCTGATGAAGAGTCCCTTTCCAGCATCCTTGTAGGCCCCTTTCAGATACTGGGAGGCTGCTATGAAGTGTCCATGGAAAAGAATGCATTCCTTCCTCATGTTTTAAGGTATCCTGTCAAAGAAAGCGTAAATGCTTAGACGTAAATAAATAGCAACTTTCAGAATAAAAAATTACATAAGATGGTTTTCTCCCTGCTGCTGCTGATGCTTTTTCACAGGAGAGGGTACAATTTTCTTAGTGCCATTTGTATTTGTTCAATTCAATGTTAAATTTGACTGTTGATACTTATTTTCTATGGGGGTAAAGTATTTGGTTATAAACACCAGTTAAACTGATATGTAGTCACAATAAACTGCAGCGTTTTTTTCCTCTTGTAGGAGGCTGAAGGATTGACAGCTGGAGAGATGTTTTCCTGTGTCAGTATAAGCAGGGATGCTGAGCACTTATTCTGGAGAGGGATGATGCTACTTGTTTGTATCCCACAAGCATTGCTCCCCTGTGCTACCGGGTGCAGCTGGTCAAGTTTGAAACTGGGCAAGCATCCATTTGTCTTTTCCATTTATATAAAGGTCATCAGCATCTATTAAGTTGTGCTGTTCCAGCTTCAATATATTGATGTTAACAAAATATTAATGCAGGATTTTTGCTGTGAAAAAACCTTAATCTCATCTGATATACAAACATGTAATGAATTTCAGCCTGTTGCCCTCACTCCAGATCTGAGGGACTGACGGCAGAATCATAGTAAGACTGAGGCAAGTTGTGCAATTCTGAGATGTTTGCTAAAATTTATCTGTGGAAACATGGGTATTTAGAAGTGGCTGTCACTCCTGCAAAAGGCTCTTGCTGTACTGCTGTAGAACAACTGTTGAACTTCTAATCTGGCTATTCCTAGCATGGGAAGCTGAGCTTGCATGGCACAGCTGTTGTACAAGCCCCCTCCAGCAGTGCTGAAAGGTGTGGCTGAGAGTGGAATGAGAACAGGCAAACCAACACACACATTCAGATACCTTTGCTTGTGTAGCCACATCTGCAGCAGCAGCTGCAAACCAGGAGATCAGAACCTCCTTAACCTCATCCTCCCCAGCCTGAGCGTGGTGGTACTTCAGTAGCTCCATGAGGTGGTTGCAGTAGAAAAGCTCTAGACCAGCTATAGGGGCTTTGACCACTCCTTGGAAGGAAGGACTGGCCAGTAAGGCCTTGCGCTCCCTATCTGGTGCTGCCATGGAATGTCACCCACAGTGGAGTGAATTTGTCAGTAAAGCCACAGTGAGACCAAGCCAAATTGTTTGGGAGATGATAAAGATGGCTGAATAGCCTGTGCTACCCCAGCTGGGCTGCAGATGAAGCAGGGAAAAACCACACAGGGATAACTCGCCTTCACATTACACAACTCTAACCCTGGAGGTCTGAGATAAACAGGATGTTATTTAAATGGAGGTGTAATATATAACATGCATTGATTCTAGAGGGAAGTTATTTATTCAATATTTCAGCATGCTAAGCATATTAGCTCAGCAGGGAGAGGCTTGTGCTGTGCTTCCAAAATGCTCCCTGGACTTTACCTGGAGGATCATAGCAAGACTAATTAGCTCCTGTGCCTGTTCATCTGGAAAGGCAAGTGATCCATACGGACACTACAGGTGTAGAAGGTACCTGCTGCGTTAAAGAAAGCATACACATGCTGACTGATGAGAAAGACATAACTAGCCTTTGTGCTGATAAATGCAAACTTTCTTTCAATTCTGAGAGTTTTAATGTGTTTTTTTCCTTTCCATATACTGAAAAATTTTAAATAATTACATAAAATTGGTTTTCCACACATGCTCTCTAAACAGCAATTAGATTTCCTGGCAGGAATACAAGTGATAAATATGAATTGTGTTTTGCATGATACTTATAGAATAATAACTTTCAAGTATGTATTCATAGAAGGCCCTTTTGATATCACTCATATCTTCTCAGAAAGAAGAAACCACAATTCTTGACCCATCTCAATTTTTATAGTTTGTGATGCATAGGCAGCAAGTGAACAGCAGATAAAAAATTTACTGCTAAAATTCTACTAATGAGTGTATTAACTATATGATGTGTGTTCATAAACAGAAGGAAAAAATAAATCACGTGCATTTGTTATGCAATTTTTAGAGCAATTCTTTGGTTTTGAAGAAAAGCACATTCTAATGCCTTTGAAGATATGCACACATGCGCATCAGTTAACAACATGTACCGTATAATTCAGACCATGTAATGTGAATGTTCTTCATGCAAACCATTCACAAATTCAGCCTGAAATTAACAGGGGTATACGTGACATGCAGCATACAAATAGCAAAAAAAAAAATGCAGAAGATTTACTGCAAAGGGAAAAAAAGCACTGTAACATGAACCAATAATATCTTCATTTAATCCAGGGAAAAAAAGATAAAAGAAGAAGAGAAAAATACAGTTAATGATTTTCCCCAGGGTGTTTGAGTGAAGAAAGTGCTGAACTGTGAATCAGAATTGAATAGAAAGAAGCATTAGCTGCTTTCAGAAGGATACTTGCCTTACAGAGATCAGATATTGTAATAACACAGAGCTGGCTGCTTGCCTATGCTTTGCAGCATGCAAATGAATATTTTCCTTTCTCAGCAGCTCTGCAGTAAAACCATCATCAAATCTCAGAAATATATGCAAGAACCCTATAAAATAACCACTGATTCTGCTGTCAAACACTAGAAATATCTGATGCTCGATTTGCAGAGCTGCAGAAAAGAGCCCTCCATTCCAGGCTCGCTGTCAGTGGAAACACAAGTGGTCAATACCTCCTAAAACAAAGCTCAAAGAAGCACATTATCAAAGATGACTCATGATGGCGGTAAGTGCCAGACAACTCTTTACAAAGAAAACCAAAACAACTACTTGCTATTGACCTGAAGGGGAGCAAGAATACATTTACACAGTGGATTGCAGAGGGAAGACAAGGATGTCTCAGCCCACTCTAAGCTCCACTCCAGAGTGGTCTTGTTTGGGGCAAACTTTCATACTGAGATTTTGTTACAAACTGAAGCTAAACTATCTGAGGGTATTCTTCTGCAGCTGTACCAACTAAGCAGGTTTAAACAATCAGAGGCACTGAAAAGCTGTGTTTCAGTTGGGTCTCCTAATATGAAGGACCCACAAATAGCCAGCCACTCAATAAAAAATGAAAAATGCCTTTTCTATTTACCAACTTTGTCAAGACTGAAGTTGTCATTACATGCTCTGCCATTGTCAGGTATTGGGTATTAAGGTGGAAGGAAGGACAGCCCAGAGGAAGGGGCCAAAATGTGCTGTAGCCAATTTAATCATGTATCTGATGCACTAATACAATCTTTCATGCTTGTACTGTAATTGCCTGCAGCTCTCTTGATTTCATCGATACCATAAACCAATATTTAGCTTACATTTAAATGACACATCTGAGACTTCTGAAAGGCACGTAAACTTATTTTCCATAAGCTACTTCTAGCATATATCCTCTCAGCTGTCCTGTCAACATCATCACAGAGTCATTTGGAGTGGAAGGGTCTTCAGGAGGTCCCTCATCCAAACTTCTGCTCAAAGCAGGAGCAGCACTGAACACCTTGCCAGGTGGCCTTCTTCTAAGGCTATCAGTCCTTGGCCTTTTATGAGAGAAGTAGCACTTGTCATCATGATTTATTTGGCTTTCAGTTGTAGGTCACCAAATACTCCCACTGTGTTCCTATCCAATAAGAGTTCAGTGGCCTATGTCTGAGGTCACCCAATCCTTCCTTTGCTGACTGAAGCAAAAGATTCCATAGTCTTACTATCCAACCGTTTAAAATAAGAAAGCTTTCCAGTAGATACAAACATAGCATAACTCAGTTTAACAGTGAGCTGGCTTTTGCTCCTAACTGTACCTTCTCAGAAAAGTGTCTTTTACGGAGCTGGTCACAGAACAATCTTATCTGTTTGCCTTTTCAGACACTTTACCACAGTACGCAAGTATTTCAGGGACATAAATAGTTTCGATGTTTATTCAACATGAACATGTAGGAAAAGAGAAAACAGCAGACATGAGACATTTAGGGCAGTGTGAATTCACTGTGGGTCTGGGAAGACTGTCAATACTGAGGGCTTGTGGCAAAATACTGTGAAAGTACAGGAACAAAATCAATTGCAGCCAGAATTTTTCCCTCCCAGTACACATGACAAAATTATTTACAAGTGGCTTATTTAAATCTAGCCAGAAGTCAGCTATTTCAGGGCCCTATTGAGCAGAAAAGATCCCCTGTGGGTTAAGGAAGGTCACAGATCTAGTTACATCACTCAGATGATCTCTCTGACAGTTTTTTGCCACACTTGCTCTACCTTGCCTTTGTTTCAATGTGGGTGGCTTGTAACAGTGGGTTTTGCTCCCTCGTTTTTTTTTTGCCTTATCCTGGCACAACCTCCCACATAGCGATGATGAGCGCAGTCTAAAAACAAAAAAAAGAGAACACATCTAGCAGCAAAAAAAGTCACTAAGACCACTGTTTTGGAAACTCTCATCTAACCTAAAGCTAAAAACTGCTTTAAACACCACCCACACTGCAGTCATAGATTTCCTGCACCTCTCCATAGGCATATGGCACCTCTCCATAATCTCAATGCAAACTACTGCAAAGGCTGGCAAGCTAATAGCTGATCTGGCTCAATGCCAGCCTCATTTTGTCTGTCCCTTTTAGAAGTCTAGGGCATCTCTGCATTAGCAAGTAGCGCAGCATAATTGGAATGGATCTATAGAGCTAAACAATGGGCACAGTGGAGCTGAGGGCCACCCTGTACACTTTTAAAGATGTTACTTCAGACTAGCTCTTGTTTGGGCCACACACAGAATGCCTAGTGGTTGATGGTATAGCAGGTGCCTTGCTGGACCCCATCTCCTGGTTTCATCAGAGGGGAATCCAGCTTGCATGCTCCAAAACTACACTGAGAATGCAAGTACAATAAATGGGACAGGATTCTTGCTTCCCAAGTGCACTCCTGATCTGAATTAAATTGCTAACGCAAACAGGTCTTTGGATCTCTTAGGAATGGTCTTGGTCCTGGGAAATCCTTTGTATAAGAAAAGACTCTGACTGTAAATTTAATAAAAGCATCATTCACTGCTCACACTTTCTCATACAAGGTTAAGCACAGGAGTGCTAAATTTGATGAACCACTATGACTGCTAGTGAATTTTTTTCCTTCTCTACTGGAAAAGGTAGGACTACAGCCTGCTTTTCTGTTACATAGTTAAGTCTTTCAAAGATATCCAAATTAGGAAATACCTGCCTTTATGTAATTTGAAAATTTAAAAATGAGCAGTACAAAACTGATTTTGAAGTCCTTTAACACTGTGAGCCTTTTCTGTCACACTTTAATACTGACTGGCTTCTAAAGCATATTTGGCTCAGGCTGTCACTGCCAGAGATTGTCATCTTCCAAGCATGTCCGTGGAGGGATGCCTGTTCTTATGACGCTTCATGAGTCAGGAATGGTGCTCTGGGGACAGCACTGTGCAGCTGCATCTGGGAGATGTTTATTGCTGCCAAATCACAGAAACCACAAGCACTGTTTTCCAAAAAGGTGACTCCTCTGTTTAAACTCCTGCAATCTCGCTTCATAGTCAGCTTGGTAGGCATTCAGAGAAGAGTGTGTCAGAAACAGAATCAGAAAAATACCCCAAGGTTCATCCATGACCCTCACTGCTTAAATGTTGTGAGGAAGATGATATACTGCTTTCTTTGGCAGTTTTTTGGTTGGGTTTTTGGGGAGCCTGGGGACAGGGATGCTTGTCTCCATTCTGAACACAACAAAGCAAAGTTGTTTATAGAGATAAGCGACTTTCACAGAGACGAAGACTCAGGCATTTATGTCAAGGAGCATAAGCCTAATCAAGCTTTGTGGGTTTTTCACAAGCAGCTAGAGAGCTATATTACTGACTTCCAGGGGGATATCTGAGTTCTCTAGAAAAAGCTCAGCCTACCTCTCTAAGGACTGAATTCTGGTTCGCTTTAAACAGACAATACAGGGGCTTGATGACTATACAGGAGTCCTCATTTAATTCACTGTGTATATTCATTTTTATTCCTGACATTCCTCATCCAGATAATCAAATAACTAAGACTGTAATGACTTGTGTCTGAATATATCTTTTCCTTTCAAGCTTCCAAATTCCTCATCAGTATTACTTATGCTTGTCCAGGACTTTCCAGCATTCTTGGTGTTTTACGGAGATTGTGCATAATAGAGAGTTCTCCCCCTTACTCATGGCTTTGTTGTAGAGCCTGAACAAACACTACCCACTCATTCCAAGCATCTTTCATTCTGATGTAATGAGCTCAAAGAATTGCACTTGAAAATAAAAACATTTAATGAGCAGTTTTAAGCCTGCTGAGCATAACCCTGATGCATAAGATCTTTAATAACTGTACCCATTGTACACAGTCTGTACGGCTATGGTGCTCTTAGCCCTTATTGACAAAAAAAACCAAGAATTTGCAAGTATGCTTCAGCCCTGCTGAAATGTGAAGGTGCATACAGTAAGATGGTCCTGTCTTTCCATCAGTTTATTTGGAAAATCATCCTGCAGGGGTTCAGTTTGTATGCCCCATTAAACTGGCAGCAGTTGTCCTGCTTTACATAGCAGCTCAACAAGTCTCAAAGGCAAAGTATCCAGAACCTCAGAGAGACCAAGGACAAGAGCAGGACCCCAAGCAGATCACCATGGAGCTGAAGCAGCTGCCTCTCTGCTGCTGCTGCTGCTAATGCGCTTATTTGGATTCCAGCTGCATTCTTTATTCCAGGCTCAGTTCTAGTTTTCTTGTATTTGGTGAAGGAAAGATAGGGGAAGGGAAATATTTATGAAAATAGTTGTGTATTTGCTATCCTTTTTGTGCCTCTGTTTATGTTCTTTTTTCAGTCTTCCCAGTTCCTGTATTCACCTGCAGTATCCAAAATGAGAGGGTAAGCTAACTCCACAGCAGTGGGGTTAGCTCATGTGCCTCATGTGCCTTTGAGTGCAAGGAGAGGAGGAAGAATGGACTTTATGTAGATAAACTATCCAGAATTCTGGCATTGATTTTAATGCACTCCAGAATACAGCAGCCTTTTCAGTGGAGACCTGCAAAGACAAGGTCCCTATTCAAAAGGATTTCTAGCATAGATTTGAAACTTGCCTTGATAAATGAAGATGACAGAGTAATGAAAAGGAAAGAATTCAGATGGAAAAGACATGCAAACCTTATGATCATATGGTTAGTGAAAACATACAGATATCTTCCGACTTATCTTATGTTGTCTCATTTATGGAAGATTAAATAAAGGCAAAGAAGTTAAATAATTCACAGGAAAAAAAATATTACTGAAAGACCCAGAGAAAATTGTTGCAGCTGCAGTCCAGTTCCATGGGAGAAGCACTTCTGTTTAAGTAGAATGGAATCAACTGAGTCCAAAGCTTTATAATTCTTGAAGATACGGATTATGAAAAAATGAAGTTTCCATCCACACTGCTGTTAAGTTGTAGTTTTACACTCATTTTAAGATGGAAAAATATAGACTCAAAAAAAAAGTTACCTAATGTGTATTTGGCTGAAAAGCTGTCTTTGGTGGAATTGGAAGCAGAATCTAGGCACACCGGCTCCAAGCCCTCCTAAGTTTTGGACAGCCTCTTTTGGCAAATAAATGCAGTGAGACACACTTTAAACAAACATTTCCTATGCTATGGCCCAACACACATACAAGACAGTGAAATCTTGAATATTTATCTAAGATATGAACTCATTCTTTAAAGACAAACATAGCACCCAGTGTAATGGGAAATAAGCTTCATAACATTCAGGACCTTTCAAATGCATTTAAGAAATAAATACATGCTTGCTAAAACAGCTAAGGATTCTTAAAACTTTTCAAAGGGTCAGCATTCTTTGAGGAAAGAAAGTGCCCGATTCTTTTCTTCACTTTCTGGAGTTCATTGTAGTTCTATGGCATTTTCAATAAATTGTCTCGGATGTCTGTGTTACCGTTTGTTGAAATGCTGCTTAGATTAGTTTAATTCAAAGGTCAAACTATTTTCAATGTTTAACTAAGTAATTTCAAAACATGTCTCATCATTAAGGACACAGAAGTGTGACTATTTAAAACCATATTGCCCTTGCAAAGTATGCATATATTTAAATATTTATATTCTCATTAACTTAAAATATGAAGTATAGATGTATTACATTACTCACTGAATCACAGTAAAGATTCCCAAAGGGTTATCATAGATGTCCATTGTATTTAAAGTTGATGAAAGTAGTTGGCAAAGAGAACTGCTCCTGGGACTCTGCAGCCTTGGGCAGCTAATCTGTGCCTCTTCTCTCGCTCTACCCTTCACATACATGCAGACATACAGCCCTCCTCTGTATGTCCTGCTCAGCTCCAACTAGTACAGCTCTCCACATCGAATTACCTATTAAACCACTAAGGCTGCTATTGCTTAAGAGCTACCAGAGGCACTGGCCAGCAGCTGGTGGAACTGAGAAGTTCTGCTGCTGTGATGCTCGCACGTCAGTCCATGTCGATGCTGCTGAAAGGAGGATCAATGTGAAAATTGCAGTCCCATGGCCTGGGCTGTAATGATTTAACAACACTATTTAAAACTGTTGTGTAGCTTCACCTTGAAACAAACCTTGAGATTAACCTTAACAAATATAAAAAAGTATTTTTCTGCAGCTGATTGTAAAATATAACAAGGCTGTGATTTCAGCCTGATGTTAATGATGTGTCAGTATCTTCTGGTGTAAAAAGGGACAGGCAGAGCTGTGCTGCATTTCCTCTGCCTTTGCTTCCATTAGTATTCATATTATCGAGTATGACTTTGGGGTTTGTAATGAAAGAATGGGGTTTTTCTACTTCTGCAAAAATAAGTGACAGAAAGAGAAACACTTTGTTAACTAGGTATCACAAGATGAATAGTGCAAACCAGTCCACTGAATCCAATGAGGTGTTCAAAAGCAACAGTTTAATTACTTTTAGTGCCTCAATTTTTCCCTGATTGTCTGAGAAGGATGCCTTCAGTTTTGAAAAGCAGGTCTTTCTAAAGACCTTACACCTCCAAAATTTAAGCATCTTTCAAACACCTGTAAGAAACATAATATCTTTATGTAAAGAGACAATTTCATCACCAGTCTGCGCTGCGCTTTAAATACAACTCTGGTGAGACAGACTCCCTGTCCTTCCTCCCTCCAGTACTGAACTGTCCAGAAACCTCTATCCAAGAAGTAGTCCAGTCCAGGAACCACTGTCCAAGTAGATGAAAACAGGCAAAACAGGAGGGAAAAGTGGTAGATCTTGTCATTGAGCTAAGTACCAGTGATGTCAGCCCTGGGCATACAAAGCAGCTGCCATGGAAATGGACATCCTGAAAGCAGTTAGTTAAATGGCACCCCCATTTCTAACAAGCTAGACACATCTGCTCTTCCACAGCTCTCTCTTCGGGTGACCAAACTGCAAAGAGATGCAGTTTCTCCCAAAGAAGGGAAAAGCTCCTCCATAATAGAAGTGCAGACAGGTGCATCATAAACACTGATAGCGTTGCTGAAGACAGTGATTAGCAAAGATTATTTTAGCTAAACTCTAATGACCAAGGCCGTGGATGTTTTATTGGTGGGTCCAAGAAGACCAAGACTTTGGAAGAGAGAAAGTTGCAGAGTGGCTGCAGTGGATGGAAGGCGCACCTGTAAAATCCATGCCAGGAATGCAGATTCTCAATGTAAAGCTGACAACTCACTGGTTTTTTTTACTGTATTGCCCAAGCAATATTTTCATACAGTAAAGAAAAGAAATGGAGACCATTCTGAATATTTCCATTGAAAACTGCCAATGGAGGGCCCACAGTCTAAACTTTCAGGACAGAGGCTGAGCACAACCCAACACCAGCCTTGTTGAAATGCCAGTGTCTGCAGAGCCTGTTACACACCAAAGGGATACTCTGGCCTATTCGCAAATATATGTATTGGCCTTTCTCCTGGGATCACAAGAGAGGTGAACATGTCCACTTGTGTAAAGACAGGATTTTTTCCTAAGGTAAAGTTTTCCTAAGGCTAAGCAGACCTACAGCAAGCGTAGTTGCTGTTTTCACAAGGTTGATTTGAATAAAAGATCAAAGAGGAGAAAAAAAAACAAACAACCAAACAAAAAATGAACAAAAAACTCCAAGGTAGTGAAAATCTCCAGGTGCAGTATGGTACAAATATGGGGTTGGGAAACTTTCCTGAATTCAGATCCTAGAGTCAGAACTAATTTGATTTCTGGTGATGGGTAACAGATGCTGGGGAGACAAACATAGCTACTAATATGCAGTATTTAGCCTTAGACATGCAGGGCTATATTGTCAAAGTGAGCATCATCCTGAAGGGTTAGCTACAAACGACCATTTTCTCTACAGCTCAGGTACAAGCTATCATTAATTGGACTTCTGTAATCAGCAGCCACTTTTGAGAATATAAGTTTTCATCTCAAACTCAGTGAGTGCTTTTTTGAGATTTTCCACTCATTTGACAGGCTTCAGAGCAGCTATTTCGGCAATGTTAGTTTTCACATGTTAGTTTACCCCATATGGTCTCCTCTCACCTGCAATTAAGCTGTATAATCTGATCACTTACACTCTCATGTTTTCTCCCCATTTCTTGTGGTTTTACTGGATCTTTTCCTTACTCGTGTTTCAGATTCTCTACTATTCTTCATAGCAGCCTTGCTATTTATTCTTCCATGCTATGTAAGACATGTGGCTGAAGTTATTAATGTACCATTAGACACTGAATTCAAACTCATCACTCAGGAATTCAGTAGATCCTTTTAGAAATAACATGATAAAAAATGAGATAGATCCCATGATCACAGAAGCCAACTTTCAACACAAGCAGTTTCTCCATTCTGGACTTCCTGTTCTAAAATCCCCCAAGAGGGACACTGAAAGAACTAGTAAGAAAAAAATAAAATAAAAAAAAAGAAAAAGGACATATGTTGATTTATTTGCTTTTCTCAGTGCCTGTCTTGTGAATGAACCAATACAGAAACAAACCAGTATTTAACATAATCCTTTCTTAATCCTTTCCTCTCACTATACTCCCTAATAGCATCTTGAGAAGCATGTACTGAATACTTGGGGCCAGATGCTCATCTGGCATGAATTGAAGCACACACATTGAAACCAGTAGAGCAATGATGATTTATATACACTAGAAGTTACAACAACTGGTCCTTAATAAAGTGTTTCATAGGTTATGCAACTGGTAATTCCAGTACAGGATTTGTTTTTAATACGATTGACTTTGTTGAGATGAGCATGTCTATAACCTTAACCCTGGAAAAGATGCCATGCTATTTAAAAAACAAAACAAAACAAACAAACAAAAACCAAACAAACAAAAAACAGGACAAATTCAACTAAACCCACAGTAACGGTGTTCTTAGAACTCGCAACAAAATTAATTTCCTCCCTTACCATCATGTCCAATGTTTTTTTCATTTAAGCTGGAAGAATAGGACCCATCTTACCAACTACAGACTTTTAGCACTCTCACCCAAAGCTCTGAAATCATCAAAGAACAGAATAAAGCACCTATAGGATATAATGCATCTCGTCTTCATAGAGATATAACTTGTGTCCAATGAACCCCATCATGAGAGTAAGGATAGCCATCTTAACTGAGGCAAGGTGAAGCCTCATCCCAGTTCCTATGGCTTGGTTACATTACAATAGGGCCTGCATCAGTTTCAGCCTGCTGGCTCCAACATGGTAACTAAGGATAAGGTATCAATATCATTTTGTAAAGCGAAAGTCATGCTTACTAAGTCAATAAATGCATAGGTTATTGCTGATAAGTTACCAATTTGACTGTTATGATAGAAAGAAGGTTAACTACTGCTTTATAGGAATTATTAAAAAGTGAGATTTTTCATGTTGCATCAGTGACTCAGGTCTGATGGCATTTCGATACATAGAAGATCCTCTTTCAGTAATCAGTAGGTCGTGTATGGTGACAATATCATGAAACAATTACTAAGCAACATGATAGGCAAATTCAGTTTGAAAAAATAAATAAATATTGAGAATCCTATTTAAGGGTAAGAAATGGGTGAATTTCTCTACACAATAGCTAACCTAGACATGCTCTTTATCTATAGCTTCATTTGATCTTGGCAACAACCCTCATAAACAAGACTCATCTCAGCTACCATCAGATGCCTATGCTAATCACCCACCACTTGCTTCCACAGCAGCTTCTAGGATGTGATTCATCTGACCTAATTCAGCCAGCTGCTTTACAGATAGATAAGATGAATAATGCCTAGAAGTGTCCATTTCTCTCCATGACTGCAGAACAAACTCACAGTGACAAGCTGGGAGTCAGATGCCTGCACTGAATCAAGTGGACTCCAATATGGACCCCATTTGCTATCTGTCATCTGAACTATTCAGTGTATAGTCCTGCAGATGGCAACACTTTGTGCACAATAAAGAAGATCCAGAGCTGGAGGAGGAACTCTGAATTTCATACCTCAAGTGAAGGTCCATGTCTCAGAGCTTCACCTGAGGCTCTATATTAAAACTCCATGAAAGCAAGATATAAACTGGTCTTTGGTGTTAAACTGGTCTACTGAGCTCTCAGTACCAAAACTTGCTGTCTTGATGCAGCACTCCATAAAATTACGCTTGCCAGTGTGACTGAATGGCTTTTCAGAGGTTTGGAAGGAGGTTTTTTGAAGAAAGTCTTTCTCATGTCAGAAAGCATAGCCTTACCACCGATTGTGTGAAAAAAAAAACCAAAAAAACTGCTCTGACAATAGGATAATAGAATTTCTGTTTTGTTTTGGTTTTTTTTTAAAAGCCCAATGCATTAAGACCAGTATACTGAGTTTGAACACAATCGGATATTTCAGGTAGAGTAGAATGTTATGTTCAGCAAGTCCTCTTGCAGTTGCTTAGCACATTTGCAACTCCCATCAAAACTTTTCATTCAGTGATTCTCAGTTGCAAAGTGGGTTCTTCTTCTCCTTCCAGGCTCATCTCCTGCCCTGGCCATTCATGAAAGGAACTGAGATGTGGAAAAGATAGTGATGAGCAACTGTGGGCAGACTGACAGTGCTGGTTTTGTGGACATGTCCCAGGCTCACTGAAAAGAGTGGGCAGAGATGGAGGAGGTCAGTGTTGGAGCTTGTCTCATATCTATGAATCATTCAGAATAACACTCTGTTTGTTAAGGATTCAGCTTATGTTTGACTTGTATTTGTTGATGTTTGCATTAAATCAAGTTTTTTCTGCACTAACATTTTATTAACAAAGCTATAAAAAGCATTTGACATCCTTATGAAAACTCTTCATATGCTGCTATTTATTATCTTAAAACCAATAAATAAATCAGTAAAACAAGCAAACAAGCTGATTTTCAGGTGCACTATGGAGTTGCAACAAGTGTTATTGCTATACACATTCCTTAGTTACTGGGAAATGTAAACCAGGAGGAAAATTTAAATTGCATTTTTCCAACCTTTCACCTGCCAAAGAAGATCCTATGATATAATTCCCATGCACAGAATTGGATACATCTCATTGTGAATATTGATGGCAGAATCAATCTGGGATACTTGAAAGAAAATTGTTAAACTATTCCAGTGCTACTAGAAGTGTTTAACAATGTTTTTCTGTTTTAGAGACTTGAATGTACAGAAGCCCCAAATAATAATTAACTTAGACACATTCCTCACTGCCTTGAACAAACAGAAACTGACACCCTACTGTAAGCAAGCTGGGATTGTGATCCAAGAAGTCATGTCCCACCAAAAGATTTATATCCACTTCAACACATTTTGGCACAAAGTTGCCTCAGCAACCAAAAGAAACAGATTATGATCAAGGTTAAGCAGCTCACAGATAGTTTTCCAATGACTGACAAGGCAGATTTGTTCAAAAAATAAAGCTGGGGCCAGTCACTGTGTTTTTCAGTGTCTACTAACCCCTTCCTTTGGCTGAGCTGCTGTGGCACCTGAAACATATACCCAGAGCCATGACACTGAAGGAGCAAATGCCCAGTTCTCATTTGCTGCAGGACCATTGCACAAGCTCACACCTTGCTGACTGCTGTGCATAGAGCCCAAGCATGAAAATGTTACATCAGCAGTGGTGACGAGCAACATTCCTCTTTTGAAAATGGCTAATGAACAACCCAGTCAAATTGCAAACACTTCTTACCAACAGCAATCAGGCTAAAGGTGATGGACACAGAAATTATACTTTGGGGTTTCAATAACCCAACAAGCCACAATTAAACATCCAGACACAGCAATACCCTGAGTTTATACATTTATGATTGTACCTAATTTCTATCAAGGACTTCCAATGAGCCATATTCATCAGATGTCAGAATAATGACTACTGTGGAAGTTACATGGCATTAAAAATTATGCTCTCAAACTCATGCATATTCAGGGTGATGCAACTCAGCACTGTCCAGATGTCTGCCAGGAAAAGGCAAATTTCTATTTTGTAAGTATGATGGGGTTTCTAGCAAATAAAATACCCACACAAATTATGTCCTCCCAGCTAGATGGGAGATTCCAAAAGCATCATTAAGTAGCAAAAGAGAAATCATATAAGACAAAGATGAACATGAGAAAAGGCAATGATGAGTTGAACAATCACACTAATTAAATTACTCATGAGGGTTTGTGAAAAGTCCCATAGACCAATTAATTTGCAGCCAAAAACTGAGTAACATGAAGGAGAAACTTCACTTTCAAGTCAGTCTCAAGTCCAGGAAAGGGTAATTTCAGAATAGATTTGTGAAGGGAAATGCTTCCCATGCTGGAAGTCTGTGCAGGATATTGTTACCGTCAGTTTGACAGGTCAATCTACTAACTAGAAGTTACTTCAAAGTTAGACAGAAATCATCAGCAGAAAACACATCTTAGACAAGCATTTAACTTCTCTGTATCTGCCTTTTAACGGAATGGCTAATTTCTCATGTCTTTCATTTTAATACCATTTTTGCTTGCTCTTATGCAATATTTTTGTTTTAGTATGCAGGCAATGTCAGAAAATGCCACCCCATTTTCATGAGGGAGGTGATCTTAAGTATGGGCAGCAGGCTCAATGATCATTCTCAGACCAATCTACAAGGTGTCTGAGAAAGCAACTCTCTTCATCAGGACACACAGGTGCTCAGAGACCTCATGGCGCAGGGGACACATACTGGGCACAAGCTGGTCTTTACTGGCCAATGCTTCTTCTTCCATGTGGCTTTTTGGTCAGCGCCTTAGTCACAAAGGCTCCTCCAAAGTGAAGATTCTCCATTATAACAGAACACAGTGGAGGATAAGAGATGTTTCTCATTGTATCTCTTTCATCTCTTTCCTATCCCACAGCAACTCAGAGACATCATCAACACCTTCCCTCTCACATCTGTATGTGGTAGCCCCTTCTGTGGGGGAAGGAGGGGACCGGTTTTGTGCGTTTCTTCTCTCTAACCCTTCAGTAAAGCATTTTTGTATTAGCTCAGTTGAGTTGGTTACAATTCTAGGTAACTGCACAAGTGCATGTGTATTAGATGTGCCCTCTCCCCCCAAAACTAAAATCCCTCTGCTGCACACCTCCTTCTCCTACCATTCCTAGGCTTTCCTGGGAAGCTATTCAGGCAAAGCAGCAGCTGAAATGTAATCTTTTTTTCAATTACTAACAACTGCGTGTACCACTACAGATGTACTATTGTAAATCTACATGAGCACTGACCTCAATACTGTTTAGCCTAAGTAGAGCTCATTTGCCAGACCTCACCTGTATAAATAATGCTTTTTCCTTCCACTAACCATGAAAATGTTTTAACTTTTTTTTTACCTTAGATTCCTGAGTGTACAACGGCTTACTTATCTTTGAATCAGTGCTTATCACTCGGTTAAACCACAAAGTATCTCCCTCTGGTTTCTCTGATATGGTTGATTTTCAAAAGCAGTTAGCAATTTTATGAGCTTTCATCTCAGATGCAGGCAAGAAGTTTTCTTTCCAAAGGTTTTTCCAGTGGTTGCTTCCAAAAATCATTCCCATTGAAACAGCCGTCTGTGGGCCCCTTATAAGTGAGAAGTCTAGAATTACAGACTCTGCTCAGATTGTGAATTTTCTCTCTTTATTATTATTGTGAGAAATCATTGTGAATTATTTTGGGGGAAAACTACTCTGAGGCTGTATGTCTGCACTGAAACTTGTACCCATCCTTGATCTCAGCATCTTCTTTTTTTCCTGTATATTCATTTTATGTGCAACCTAGTTTTCTCTACTGAAGGTTGTGAATAACAGATGTAACCTCATTGTCCTTACTGACTTCACTGAGCTATAATTGAACACTGCTTTTGGTATGCTCTCAGCAGTGCCGCTTGTATACTGCAAGTCATCTAAGTACTAATATTGAATTTCTTCCATCAAAAACTAGCCCCTAGGGGCAAAACCAAACCAGAAATAATTAAATTCATCTAGTAAACCACAAGCTCATTTGAATAACATTGCCTTCTCTTAATGCTGTGTGTACATACAGTAAACATAGATCATTACAGCCTGGCATCAGCTAGAATGCTGTGAAGCCAAGATTCTCTGTTTTGGATTCACAAATAACTAGTGCTTTGAATGAGAGAGAAGAAATCTGACTTTCTTTATTTTTTCCCCAAGTACATACTCTATTGCTGGGCTTTTCACAAAGTGCTCTGCTTCTTTTTGAACTCCTTTTATGTTGCACTAGTAATTTTTTATTGCTTCCAATCTGTCAGAGTGAAATGACAGCAGTCTTATGTCAAACCAGTTACACTTCTGACTGAAATCCCTTCACGTTTCACCTGAAGCTCATTAGTTTTCTCAGTTTTATGGTGTTTTCAGGATGAACCAGTTCATTCTTCCCTGGGATCACTCGTATCTATTGCGTGCATCAGAGGTACAAGGGCTGACCAGCAATCTATGGGATTCCACCTAATATTTCTATACTGTATGACATAGCTTCTCATATGGATGCTTCCCATTCACTACATTGTTCATCTTCCTACTTAATTTGTTTCACTGCATCTCTCCTAGCACATATGGTAAGGTAGGCCGAAACCTGCAATCAAGTAGCATTTATCAAGGATCTTGCTGAAATTTAGGTCTGTATATGAAGCTCAGTGATGAATTCCTCCTCGTCTGTCTTCCTTCATCTCTTGACATAGAAAAGTTTTTGCAGTCAAAGATTTAAGGAAAAAAATCAATATTGCCAAGTGGGATGTTTTTATTTTTAAAATTTCTCTTTTTCAGCTGTGCTGCTTTATATTTTGCATATGAATAAAAATCATGAAGAGTTATATATCACACCTTAAAAATGACTATCGAATAAATCAAACAGAAGGCTCTGTAAGTCATTTTACTGAACAGCTTCTTACTGGAAACTGGGTGAGATGAAGGAGAAGAGTGCTTACTGAATCAGAGCACAGGGAGTCTTGCCTTGCAATCACACTTCTGTGCAAGTGCTTCAGTACATAGCTGAATAACTCCCAACCTTGGCGTGTTCCAGTTTGTTTCTCCACAAAATGGAAACACATACTTGTTTGTCATATCTTGCAAATGTAAAATATATAAAGATTTCTTGCAAGGAATTTCATCAAAAGACAAAAGTGGTCAGGACCATGATTTTAATCTTACTTAAAATTCTCCATATCAAAATAAGACAATGCACATTTTCACTTACATGTCGTTCAGCTTATTTCACATTTTCCATTAGGTTATGTGCGCTTCAGGTGGAATGTGACTGTTGCCTCAGTGATAAACTTCTTTGTCCCCCAGGGAGGTGGTGGGAGTGCTGAGGCAACTACTTGCCACTTGTTCTAGTTGGGAGAAGTATTAGAAGAATGACAGTTACCCTTTACCGAAGACCTGAAAGCATTTTGGGTGGCAGTAGTGTCACATAAAAGCACAACTAATGAAAGTCAACTGCAATGATGAGGCCTTCCTAAGGATACGCACAGTCACCACCTTATCATGATACAAAGAGAAATTGTCAAAGAGGCACATTCTTATGCATAATGGTAGTCTTAGTTTATAGCATATCATTTGTATAGCTATTAAACAGCTGGTGAGCAAACGATTTTACTGTAATGTTGGATTTATTTACTCACTGAATATATTTTTCCACAGAGGTCTGATCCAAAGTGAAATCAAAGTCGGTCCGCATAGGTTTACAAACAAGCATTCTGGTCTGTGTTAATCCAATGTCTGACTGACCATGCTCCTGCTGATGCCAGTGACAAATCTATGGTCCCATTTGGTTGCAAAGACAACCAATCAAAACTGCTAGATGACTAGAAATTTGATAGAAGCTTGTATCCCAGAGCTGTGAGTAGTTCAGAAGTTAGAGCTACATCCATATTTTTAAGAAAGTATCCACATGCAATACGATGTCTCTAGTATGCAAAACACATCACAGGAACATAAGCTACTTTTATGGTGTGAAGTAAATGTTAGATGGAAGAATGAAAATGTTCTCAATTTTCATAATGACAATTTTACAAATCATCCTGTGAAATCCTTTCTTAAGCCTGATTTCCTAGAGAAAACTATATAAATTGCTAGTGTATTGTTCCAATGACATGAAACTGCTTAAAAAACTGTCAGAGAATTGCTTATAAAACTTTATGTCTGCATCATCAGCGATCTTAAAACTTCAAATTGTTAAGCTGTACTAGAAACATTTTTTCAGATGTTCCAATCTACTTCTCCTTAGCTTTCCAAAGAAGATTTGGAAAGGAAGTATGTCCAAGAGTCAGATCTGCATTTCCCATGCACTGCCATGGTCCAGGTTTCTTCATGAGGCAGGGTGCTAATGCCATGAGCCCCACCTGGGCAGCAGCTGAAAAAGAGTGTGCCTGAAACCTCCTCCTCCTGGAACTGCTAGTTTTTACAGAACCAGAACTCGTGGCAGGAAAGTAGAGTCCAGTGCAGTGTATTTCTAAATTAACTTGTACAGACTCTACCAGTCTTTTTTGCCTAACCCCAGATGCCTAAATCTCCTTTGCAAGAAAACGCTTCATTTTCCTGTGTCCCCTATTTCATATTCATAGAATCATAGAATCATAGAATGGTTAGGGTTGGAAAGAACCTTAAGATCATATAGTTCCAACCCTCTACCATGGACAGGAACACCTTCCACTAGACCAGGTCGCTCAAAGCCCTGTCCAACCTGGCCTTCAACACTGCCAGGGATGGAGCATTCACAACTTCTTTGGGCAGCCTATTCCAGTGCCTTACCACTCTCACAATAAAGAACCAATTGATGATTGAAACCAAAAGATAATGACTGACATAAATTTCTTCTTACTAATATCTTATCTGTATTTTTGGTGCCATTTTACCTCAGTTTTACTTTTGTGCCTTCCAAAAACAGCAGATATACCTGTTAGCCCTCCCAAGATCCAGTGCAAGAATGCAGATCTCCTAATTTGCAATAATGGGTGCATCCATACTGTGCATATACGGCAGTCATAGAGCTGTTCAGCTTACCTGCTGTTCAGCAGTCAAGCCTCTAAGCCTGACCTCCAGTATGGTCAGAGCCACATGCTTCAGGATGCTGCATGCTTGAATGCAATTCGACAATTACTATGTTCCCTAGTGGGTCCAGACAGGGTGTCTGAGGGCAGTCTGCAATCTGCCAAGCTGATAAGCTATGGACTTGAAGCAGAACATGCTATGTTGGCTGTTGTTCACAAGATCATTCTTCCACAAAGAAGGAAGATATTTCTTTCTCTACAAAAGATGCTGTCCTCTCCTCTATTCTTCTTCTTCAAATCTGCAGGCTGTTAAGAGGTCTTATGAAGACATATAAATTTTCCTTTAAGCATCAGTGCCAAGATTTGTTGCCGTGTGAGAAACTCTTCCGCTTGCCTCAGGATCCTCAAGTACTATGGCAATTAGGAGAGGATGTGTCTGTGTCCAAGGGAAATGTTAACGCTCCCATTTACGCTCATCCAAGTTGATGACAAAAATCTTCTTAGGCATATTGAAATGCCAAGGTTGAAATTGTGAATTTTACGGGAAACATTCAAGGTCCCTTATCATTCCTACAGGAAAACCTTGCTGCCCAAGATGGGATGAATGTGCAGAAACAACTGATTATTGGCAGTAACACTCTAAAAGACAGGTGGACAGACAGGTGGGCAATAAACAGACGCTAGCCGTTGGACATCCCTTTTCCCATTTCTCCTAGGCCTTAATTTCTGCTAGATAAGTAGCCAGCCATGAAACAGCTTCTGCAATACAAATGCTTCCTCCTCACATGATCATCCTGGTGCCCAAGATGGCAATCCCCTATTACAGTTCTTCCTTGAGATATGTGCCAACTCTTCCTCTCAGCCTCTAATACTTCCTCCCATACCTCATGCTATTCAGCTAAAGACTACTTACATGCAGTAGTAACTAAAGCCAAAATTCACAACAGCCAAAAAAAATTTCCTTTTAATAGCTTTAATGGCTTACACTGCTTTGCTGGCTGTAAGTGGAGCTGATACTTGATAGATAAGCTTGGTAAAATTTCCTAAAAAGCCCCACCTTCTGACAGAAAGCAGTTTGCTACTGGACAAAAATGGAGGGCCAAAACCATTTGCTTTGGTTACCACAAAAAAAAAGGGGGGGGGGGGGGGGGAGGAAAGGGGATGTCTTCTTTTATTTTAGAACTACATACTAGAACTGAACATTATTGTTTTTAGGCTGAAAACCAAAATACTTTGGATGAAGGCCAGAACATTTCAGCTGAGAACTAGCTAATGCTTCATCACTGTGGTTAGCAGATGTGACTGGATCCATACAGGGAATGAATTTGTTCAGCAAAAGTTGACATTTTTCTGCAGTCATATTTTGAGTAGGAAAGAAAACCTTTGAAAATGTGGTGATAGATCAAAATGAAATCATCTCTATTTTTGCAAAGGAAAGCCAGGTATGTGCACATAGAAAGGAGCAGGTAATATAGCTCTTGCAGGCTTCCACTGTTTGCTCTCCTCCCTGACACACACAGTCTGTCAGTCTCACCACAGGAGAGCAGTCAGACCTCTAGGATAACGGGCATGCAAAAAAGCTGTCATTTCAAACCTTTTTTTAAAAGTGTGTTAGCTTTAACAAACTGCCCCCCAACCTGACAGAGGTAAAGAGCCTTTGTTACAGGCCCAAGCCTCTGTAAAATACAGCCTTTCCAAAAAATATTCCATGTGCTTGTGACGCTTGGTTATTTCATGGTGCACTGTGTATGGCAATCTATAAAGAGCTCTCCACTTAACATGTCCCTCAAGATAGAAGCCAGAGGAGTTCTAAAAAATTCAGGAGGTGCTTAAAATGATAATCATACAGTATAACTTATATAGCTCTCTCCTCCCACAGATTGAAATAAAGACTGGTGTGTTTGCTGTTACCTCAGTCCCGTATTCATTGGGATTAATCTGCTATAGTTGTGCTGCCAGTCAGGGAGACTTTCCTACAAAATGCTCTGGCCATCTCCTAACTCCACATCTTGGAAAGTCCAAGCATGCCCAAGAGCTACCCCGTCCCTGTCCAAGGGAAATCTGTCCATGTGGCCCAGAAACACATGCTGCAGCTTGCCTGCTGTGTGGCCAAAGGAGGAATGATGTCGCACAGCATGGCATGCCACGACGCGGAAGTCTAGCTGCAATCTCTTCCAAGTGGCACTACTCTAGGGAGTAGTCATTTATTTTACTTTACTGCTTGGGAAAAAGAGTAAGCTTTTTCTCTCTCTTCAGTCTTTATTCCTTGCCTCTCCACATGACAAACTAATTTTTCTGGTAACTGTCATTTCATTTTATGACACTAAAGGAATGCCTGCTCCCATGGGGCTGGAGCTGCAGAAGCCATTCAAGCTCTGCTTGCCCCAAAGCTGGGGAAGCTCTGCCACCAAGGGGACTAAGCTCCTGCCATAGCTGGGTTGTCATTTGGCATTGCCAAGGAACAAAATGCACAGGCTAGAAGTGAAATCACTTTGCTCATTAGCGGTTGATGTCCTTGAATGGCCCAGCACGCAGCAGCTGCCTGGCAACACCATGTAGCTGTTGCAAGCGCCCCAGTTTAAGTGGAGTATTAATCTGGCTGTTATACATGTGCTTATTTAGTAATTAGAAACACTGCTGTTACCAACAATCCTACGTAAGTGTATAAAGTTGGCAAAGGAACAGAAATTTTATCCTTTCTCTAAAAAAGCTATTTCCCTTAGTGAAAAGGAAGCTGCTGGGGTGTGTATGGGTTCATTACAGGATCCTAAACCTCTCCCCTGCTACCTCTGTGGCACCAGTGGCGTGTCAAGGTAGCTTTTGAGCTCATTCTGGGATGTATGCTCCCTTAAGGACCGCTGCCAGCTGCTGTGTGGTGGAGTGCTGTCTGTGTCCCATCCTTGACATTTTCAGAGCTCATTTGACATGATCCTCCTTCGAGAGCTGTATATGATGCTGCCCAACAGGCTTTTCTTCTGTTTCTCTTTCAAAAGCAGCTCAAAGCCTTTTCTCACAAATACAAGGTGCTCTTGAGTGAATCCTCGAGCGTCTCAACCCCAACAACTCCCGTACAGGATAAACTGCTGCTGCACCATAGATGTGGCAGAGGAGATGGATACAGCATGGCTGGGGCAGAGGAACCAGCCTTATATTTGAGATATTGTTATCTGAATCCCAACAGTTTAGAAAGGCTGTTGATAGGTCCAGTTTATCACTTGGCAAAACATGCAGGTTTTGCCAAGCAACAAAATTCACCCAGTCTGGTCCCATACTTACCAAGGCTTGACAGACTTAAAGCACAACCATCTTTGAAACAGTCTGCAAAACCTTCTCATTTTCTTTTATTTTACTCTGGGAGATGAATTTACAATAAACCAGGCCTCTCACAAATATTCTGTGTGCTGTGTGACCAGTTTACCTTGTGAGCTCTCACCATCCCTCCATATTTTAGGGCTTTCTTTTGCACCAGGATCAGACAGCTGCCTTGTTTGGTCTCCTTATGACCTTAAGACATTAGGAACTCATGCATTTTTCTAATTATGACATTTGATTTTTAAACTTTCCACCACTATTTTAAAATTGCCTGGTCTCTTCCAGCATCGAAAACTACACCAATGAAAGACGTTTGCTGCTGCTTTTAACAGTTCTTAAATATTGATCACTTTTAATGAGACTCATTGTAAAGCTCCCTTGTGACTCTTAGCAAGGACACTGTATAAATGCATGGTTGTGATGATGTCAATCCAGCAAAAACGCTTTCAGCGCTTTTAAAACCTGTAGTTCTGTCATTCTCTAGAAAAACAGGCAGGGGCTTATTTCAAACACTCTCCCATGCAACATGCTGTAGTAGTAGCAGTAGTAGCAACCTGTTTCATTTTTCTAATTAAAGGCACAAAATACAAAAGGGTTTGGTGTGGTTCAATTTTTTTCATATTGAAAATCTGGGGTTTTTTTGTGCGAGTCTATAATTTTTCCAGTAACGGACAATGTGCAATAATGGTTCTGGCATGGTTTCCATGATCATGACAGAATTTATTTCACCTCTCAGCATGAAGGACCATATTCTAGTGAGTAAGGAGTGTGCATTATTTTAGGCTTGACTCGGTACAAATATATATTAAAAAAAGGAATGTAACTAGCTGCGGCCCACACAAAGACATGAAGCCAGATGTCTTTTTCCTTTTTTCCTCAAATTCAAGTAGATCCTTTATGTGGAAAAAAAGCAGAAAGGGAAGTTTTAATTATATGCTACAATCAAGAAGGCATTTTACATCCCAATTGGCAGAGCTCTTACTGTGTATTTTAAGCAAGATGAAGATGACAGAAGAAAGCAGAATAAAACCCCCAGCTTCTATACTAGTTCTCTGGTGCAAGGAACAGCTTGATCTTATTTATTGTATAATTTTTGCAAGTTCTGATAGTTAGAGCCTGTCTTGTGGCATCCAGGAAGAAAAAGTGAGAAGTCATCCATATTAGAATGAATTATAAATTAATTTCCTGAAGTCATAGCCACAGAAGGATGTTAACATATATGCCATTTCTTTTGGCACCTAATGAGGCTCTGTTAGATCCTTCATCATTAATCTTGACAAAAATGAATAAGGATTAGGGGGGAGGGGAAATTCTTTCAGTGTTCCCTTCATAACTTCATGCTATTTTACCAGAAGCAAGTAAAATATTATAGTTTTCTTTCTAAATTAATTTGCTTTGGCAACTGCCAGACTTATCTAACAGCCTTTTTAATATATCAAAACTGCAAAGTGGCAGGATCCAGGATTAATGCTCAACCCTCATAAAAATTGCATTTTATAAATACACGCCATTTGATTTCCCTCCCCTTCTAAACAGAAGACTGATCTAAATAATCAGTTCTTCATGCTTCAGTACATTTACTGTGCAAATTTAACGTCCTGTTCTTGATTAGAAAATAGGACTTGGTAGCAAGCTTTTTAAATAGAGCCGCCTCTAGCTTTTGGTCAGTGGGTTTCATACAAAGTCATTCTCCCCTCATTTCTGTGAGTTTTGCTGAATGTAGAACAAGCAATAAATGTAATCAAAACTATTAGCTTTATGTATAAACAGTTTGCAATATTGGGTACTAAAAAATACTGGAGCACTTGCTTGACATATCTAGTAACTGGTAATGTAACTACAAAACATTAAACCTGAAGTCTCTTGCTTTGGTAAAAGCCCGAAGTAAAAGGAGTAATAGTGCTTTCTGGGGACACAAATATTCTCTGAAGAGTAGAGCAGTTAAGGTTTCCCAGCCTGCACTAGTAAATAGCACTACCTCTATTGAATGTGATTAATGAAGTGTAATGATTGCACAGTTACACACCGGAAGAGCAATCATTATCATTATTGTTAACTATAACAGAGTTTCACTCCTGTAGTATGGAGTATGAGGTATTTGCTAAGTGCTGGGCTGTTTTTTAATTGATTTAAAATATCTGAGACAAACAGAGCCAGTTGAATTCAGGTTTCAAATTTTTAGTCAGTAATTTCAATTCTGCTTAAGTGCTGAATACCTAAGACTTTGCTTAAATTGATTTAATGATACAATCATTATTATTTATTTAAACATAACTATTACAATGCAAGGTGAGATCTTAACTTGTCCTTCTGTTGAAGTTAAGGCAGGTGGATCATGAGAGGCACAGGGACTCATGCTGTCTTTGGCTTCCCTCTCACGGGCCTGGCCTCATCCCAGTGTTTGGGAATGCCAGACCTTGTAGTACAGCTGCCTGAAGTCCCACTGCCAACACTGACTGCTAAATACTGCTAAAAGCTTATGTCCTCCTCAGAAATGTAGTATCATGGATACTGTCATCTATTACTTCACAGTTTAAGAAACACTTTGACAAGTAAGGAAAACAGAGGGTTGGGTTTTTTAAAAAAGAGGAGCATATAAACAAGGGATATTTCTGCCACACGCAGACACATGATTTAGAAAATTGGAAAGAAATAAAGAAATGTGAATGGAAAAAATCCTTTCATTAATACTTGCCAAAATCCAAAATGCTCTCAGACTAATGCCCTCTAACTATTCCTGTTGGAATCCACTGGTGGCCAGGGATGGCACCTTCCTTTCACATGAAGCAGTATACTTTCTTTCACAAACCTGAATTACTTGTTATTAAAACAGGGCTTTGTCCCAGATACTAATATTATTTTCTTGCTTTATATTTTTGTGAATGAGTTACTTAATCTGAGGAACTCCATAATGTTTAAGTGGCAAAAGAAATGAGGGCTAACCATATGTCTAAACAGCATTGCCCAAACAGTTGAGGGATCTCCCCTGTGCTGGAAAATATTTTCTCAATTCTCCATTAAAGAATATTTTTCATGCAGCTGTCATCTGCAGGTAGATTTTTTTACTTGCATACAAAAGGGCTGACTTAATTTTACCTATCTGCAGTATAGGTGTCCCCAGCTACATGTTGCTTGTCTAAGTTCCAAATATAACGCAATGATGGAGTTCCCATGGTCAGTGGTGTCCGAATAACCGTCTGTCTTACCCAAAAGTCACTGAATCACTCTCTAAAACGTCACTCACACTAATGGGAGCTGAGACATCTGTATAGGTCATAGTACATCTAGATACTGGTGGTATAAAATACTGTGAGAGACAGTGACAAACTTAAGACTCAAAGAGCAGACCTCAGCCCAAATGCTCTTCAGCTTTGATGGTTTGCATCCCTCCCTCAATAAATATCAATATGCAGTTTCACTTCAAAACAATAAGGCTTTGGAAGACTTACTAAGGAGCTGCAACATAGCTCTTCAAAGGCCAAATATCTAGCTAGCTGTGAGTCACATCCCATCTATTGATCCCATGCCATCTGGAAGCACAAGCTCAAATATTGAAAGTCACCTATTGCGTAACTTTCATAAAGTCAAACTGTTAAGATATTCCAAGTCTCTGAAAGTGTTACTGGGAAGAATACTAGCTGGCCACAGGACTATGCAATACAGAAAATGTAAGAATTTGTTATGCCAGTGGACAAAATAAGACCAGGGAAGAATAAACCCACTTAAGGTAATAGATGACAAAAGTAAAAGAAAAAGGGGTCAAGAACAGTCAATAGCTGGAACAGAGGATTAGGCATAGAGCCATTCTGGTGGATTTGGGCCAGATATAGCCTGAGGCTGTACTTAAGCCCTTCTGAATTGGAATGTTTAGATGTTAGTTTGAATAGCTACAAAAGTTTAATTAATGTCTGAGGGGCTTTTGAGGATAGATGAACAGAGATTTAACATCCAAAACCTGCTTCCCATAATGAAACTCTATCAGCTTCTCCTAAAACTCACAAAAGCAAAGAGAAATATGTGAAAAGATTTTTTTCTTTTGCTAGTATAGCATCTTTGAAGAATTCCTTCACAAGGTTCAGAATTCTTACTATAGCTATAGTAATCATTTCATAGCTGCATCTATTTCCTCTCCAAAGTAAGAGGTTTATTTATAAATAATTTCAGCTTTGAAATATCGTGACAAGAAAGAAAAAGCAAATCTGTACATTTGTGGGTTTGTTGCACAGAAGAGTGAGGGTGCATTTCCCTGAAACTACACACCTCAGCATGCTCAACTTGGTAGGAAAACAACTGAAGAATGTGAGGATGTGTTATGTAGCTGTACAAAACATTATCAGTCTTACTGCTTTGGACACGTATCGATCACTCTCTGGGGTCAGGTGGATTTTTCCCTCACAGTATATATTTAGTGTTGCATAGCTGACTGTGCATGGCACTTCTATCTTCCCGATGCTGCATTCAGCACTAATTAGTTCTAGATACATCATATTGTACCCATAGGTCATTGGTATGTTTTGGTAAGGTAAATATTTCATTTGCATTTTTTTGTGTGGTATTATGAATGCATTTAGTACATGATATAATACCTGAAAATCTATGCACATAAGAAAAAGTACATTAAAAATGCAACCCATTACTTGTGTACATCCTCTTCTTAGGTCTGGAAGCAGATCTCCACTAAACCTCTTTTCTTCTTCATGCTGGTTTACTTTCACAGTAACCTGCTAAGTTAGTCTGCACATCCCTCACCTTTGGTCAGATGCCATTAGCATGGTCAGCTAGGATCAATTTTTCCCTCCAAAGCAGAAGGTTCTCTTTGCCACCCAGAATAACACTGGCCAGTGAACAAGATAACAAAACAGCACATAACAAAATAATCAGAGCAGGTAATTTTCAGTCTTGTATGAAAATAAGTTTCAGATTGGTTGAGCATTTTGCCATTCATGTTGTTTAGAAGTGGGAGCGCTGTGCTACTAGAATGTGGAGATTTACTGTTTTCCAGAATATTCACAGGTACTTACTTTACTTATTTTATTTCTTCATCTGTCCCCCAGGACTCCCTGTTAGTAGCTGGCTGGTTGGCTTAGTTCCTGTTAAAGTGAGCATTTAGTGTTGTAAGAATGTATTTATTATGTGACTAATGACAGTAGAAACATAGAACCTTGGATGGATGTCTATATTTTTTTTCCTAAATCCAAATAAATACATGAAAATTAACCTATTTTTCTTCCTTATTATTTTCAATTGCTAATAGTGACTGGAACCCAGGGAATTTAACTGGACTTTCATATTTGAAGCTATAGTTTTTCACCTGTGCTAGTCTTTGTGTATTTTCTTTCTGGAGCAGAACCCCAGGCTCAGCTTAGGTAGGTTCAGATGGAAGCCATGTTTGAAAAAACAAACACACATTTCTTTCTCTAAAATGCCTATAAAGAGACATATTTCAATGACCAACATTTTGGAATAAGCATGCTTAGATACTTAGGTTGTTTTCCAAACATCTGAACAAAAGTGGCCTGATTTCCATGAATGTTAGTCACTTACCATATGCAGTGGAATTCACTGGTATTGTGAATTTTTCTGCAGTTCAGAGAATTGTTCCCTTTCCACATTAAAAAAACAGTACTTGAGCTTCAAAATGTAGATTTCATTGGCAGGAATGTGGATATGCAGATCTAAGTGCATTTGTTTTGAGACTTCTTACGAAAGTAGAAAACATTGTTGCGGCAATGGGTGCATTGCAGTGTGATAGCACAACACTAGCTGTTGATACCTGTAAAAATAAGTTTACATACAAATACCTGTATGCCAGCACGTATGTAAAGTAACTTTGGTTTGCAGTTAATCTGGAAAACAAAGTTCATAAGAGTGACTTGCATGAATCCTTCCTCACCTGTAACATTCCTTGAGCTATGCAAAACATGAAACAAAACTTCTGTCATCTCCATGTTCAGAATGAGAATCTCCAGCCTTCTGAACTTCCCAAGGTTAAAGCTTTCCAAACATAGTTCATTAGGAAGAGAATAAACATTGAATACACATTGCTCGCAGACTGTTTATGAGGATCAAAATCATAATTTTGATTTTTCTCATCCACTTGTTTTGGGGTCTCTTCTGTTCCTAATTAGAAGTCTGGATGTGAATGGAGACATCTTCTACAGACTTCTGAACGTGATTAGAAAGAACTTAATCTATAAAATAAGAAAAATAAGGAATAAAAAAATCACAGTCTCAAAAGAATGAGCACTGCATTAGGGATGTTGAGCTCTCAAAAGGGAACACCACTTGTGGCAGTGTAGCATTGCAGAAACTCTTTTCCCACTGTGGAGCAGTGGAGTATACAGCACAAATGGGAACTTTGAAATCACCTGCTTGGGGCCAGCTCCAGCCTGATGATCAGGTTACTTCTTGTCATTATGCTTTGTTAATATTGTTAACATTGTTGCTACTTTTGATGACCTTTTCATCATTTATTTATCCCTTATCTATGCAGGAATCATTTTCAGGAAGATTAAATAGCCTGAAAGAATGTTTTAGGACCCTTCAGCTGATACCTCTGTGGGATGAATGACCAGGCGCCCCATTTGCAGGCTCTTTGCTTTAACTGGACCTGGAGGCATCACAGCTGTAAATCATTTGGTTCTTATCTCTGTCCAAGACACTGCTACATTGTTAATTACAAATTCTGTCTACATCATTAAAGAACTTACTGAGGAAACAACCCTTTATACTTACCTCTGAGGCAAGAAAAAGTAATATCTGCCCATTTCTGGTGTCTACTGAAATCCTTACAATGATCCCATTCATCATTAATTATATTATATTTATAGCAAATTCAATGGAAATCAATTCATTAGGCTGAGTTTTGCTGCATGACCATCCCTAAATCCTTATCCTACTCATTAATTAAAGTCAGGTTTTGTCTCTAATTACACTAGAATCGTACCCTAAGGAGAATTATGTATAAACCCCAGCCATTACAGCCTACAGATTAAACAGAAGAAGAATGGAAACTCTCTAGAACCACTGAAGTTCTAGTTCAAGTCAAGTTTTGTCTGTACCAGCTCGAAGGAACTTTTTGTCTGTTCCCTTTACATTAGTAGCTCCAGAAGTGGTAAAAACGCCTTTTAGTGTCAAGGACACCAAAATGCTTTATAATCAGAAATCACTTCAACATGTCCTGAAGTGCAGCCTCCTTTGTCTGGAGAGGGAGCAGCTGCTCAGCTGTGCACATCAATAGCAGCAAAAAGCAATTTCAAAGCAAACAATATAAATCCTGACTGAAATCACGGGGACAAATTTTGGCCAAAACAGCGTGGTTGTCCTAGTGCATTTGTGCCCAGAATGCTCTCCCATGCCAAACCCTCACAAAGACCTGCCAACAGATAATTAATCACTACCTTTGTTTTGTGGGTTTGTTTTTTTTTCCTGCTTTCTTCAGAAGTAGAAGGGGGCTACAGCCACAGTGTGCTGCAGCACAGATCCTCCCACTGATTCATTTCTTGCTTAAAAAGGAGGGGTACAAAAGCACCATCTATATGCCTGCTCATAAAAAACATGTAGGGTGCAGATGCACTTAACAGGACCTCTGAATGGCCAGCCAGATAGGGTAGGTGCAGCATGCCAGCCCTGAGGACTTCAGCAGAGAGGCCCCAAAGCAAATGTCACTACTCTAACCCCTCCCCAAACTACAGGTGAGTGAAATCATGTCTGGTCAACTGTGCCATCCTGGGGCTAACAGATTAATAAGACACCATAAGGCTCCAGAACAGCAGGCAACCCTGAATCCTGACAGAAACCTCCAGCCCTCCAAACACAGTGCTGCAGGTGCCTCTGCAGAGTCACTTGTAGGGCTATCTTCGTATCTGCCCAGCACTGGGAACCAGTGGGTTGCACCTTTGCATATGTGACATAGTGGTTCCATAAGTTCTAAAAAACAACAACAGCAACAAAAAAAACCCCTCAGGCTTCATGGAATTTTGTAAACCTTCAAATGCAAACATCTTTAGACATGAGAAAGAGTTGTTCAGTGCTATTTGCACTATCTGAAAGTGAAGCCTTTTCACACAAGTTCATTGCAAACACTAAAGACTTTACATGTGCAGGTGGCTACCATTGAAGGCTGTTAACGGAGCTCTACAAAGAACCCAAATATGAGTAACCTATACATTTATTCCATGCCTGTATTTTTATGCTTTCTTCCACTTGAGACACATTTTCTCTTAAGCCAGTCTCCCCTCAAGTAGAGCAAGTTATAGCAGCTTGCAACTCATCTTTGCTCATTTTACAGAAAGACTGTCGATCACCATGATCCTCTGTTCGTCTTAGATCAAACTATCCTAAATGTCCTCAAGGATGCAAAATATCTTTGTGATGGAAAAGATCATACATACTTAACAAAAACCCAAGAAGTATTTGTTGTAAAGATGCACTGAGCTGAAGTGATTATTTTCTGCATACAATTTTTTAGACACAATCTACATTACTTTTAGATCTCAGGTTCAACCATAACCTTTGCTCTTACATCATTAATTCACTCTCTCAGTGATTTACTCTTTATGACCATCCCAGAGGCACTGAAAGCCTCTCAGAAGCATCTCCCTGTGCTGTGCAGATGGCCATGTGATGCACTTTCAGGACTGAGCTGTCAGTGTCAAAATACAGGGTTTGTGTATGGCTTTTGTAAGTCACATCAAGTTTACTTATGAAGTGTATATGTAACAGGTTGGCAGGCTTTTATGTAGCAGCATGAAATATTCAAAGTTCATTGAACCTGGAAGTTTTGAAGCTGTCTACACAGTAAAATAAACTCATTCCACTTCATTACATCTGGAAGAATAAATCTTAATCATGTTGCTGACATGCAGTCACAGAGTAATGCTCTGTCAGCAAACATAGCTGAGACTTTCCAAGTTTTGAAAAAATATTTTTTTCTTTTAGCATAATCAGTGTTTTTTCTAATATCAGTAAGAATACATTTCTTTATAATAATGGCACAGTTACCTCATGTATCCTTTAAACTTTTAGGTGTTTATCTGTCTTCCTTATTACACTAGCATTCAACCTTCATGGAAATAAAAGAGGTTTATATCATTAAGATAACTCTTATTACTGTATCACAGTCCCAGAATACTTTTGATTCAGCTGCCTTGATATCACAATGATACATACTCCTTAGTGATAAGTGTAGAATCATAGAAACATAGAGTGGTTTGGGTTGGAAGGGATCTTAAGAACATCTAGTTCCAACCCCATTTCATGGGCAGGAGATACTTCCCACTAGACCAGGTTGCTCAAAGCACCATCCAACCTAGCCTAGAACACTTCCAGGGCATGCACAATTTCTCTGGGCAACTTGTTCCAGTGTCTCATCACCTTCATCATAAAACACATCTTCCTTATGTCCAATCTAAACCTACCCTCTTATTAGTTTAAATCCATTATACCTTGTCCTGTCAATGCAGGCCCCTGTGAAAAGTCTCTCTCAATCTCTCTTATAAGCCCCATTTATATATTGAAGGCTGCAGTGAAGTCTCCCTTCTTCATGGTGAACAGCCCCAACTAATTCAGACTTTCTTTACAGTGAAAGTGTTCCAGCTGTCTGATCATTTTGGCCCTGAACGCAGTATCCCAGGTGCGATCTCACGAAAGCAGAATACAGTGGGAGAATCACCTCCTTCTACCTGCTGGTCATGCTTCTTTTGAAGTCCAGGATCTGGATGGCTTTCTGGGCTTCAAGTGCACATTGCTGTGCTGTGTCCAGCTTCTCATGTACCAGTATCACCAAGCCCTTCTCTGCAGCACTGCTCTCAATCCATTCATTGGCTAGCCTGTTTTAATATTGGGCATTGCCCTGACCCAGGTGTAGGACCTTGCACTTGGCCTTTTTGAACTTCATGAGGTTCACATGGGCTTACTCCTCAAGCCTGTCAAGGTGCTACTGGATGACATCCTTTTCCTCAAGCATATCATTTGCACTCAGTATAGGACAAAGTCGATGATTACTCTGCTGCAAAGCAAATGAATACTAGGAACTGAAATGTTATAGACCAAAGAGGTCTTCCAGATTCCATAAAATATTAAATGCTTTGTTAAAAATACAATACGCCTGGTAGCAGAAACCAGAAATTAGAATTTTTTGGTGACTTATTTGGTGTCAGAAAGGGAAAAATAAATCCAGAATATTGCATAAATAGGTAGGGCTAATCACAATGGACCTGCAAACTGCAAACCGTAAGAGTTACTAATTGATTATGGTTTTAATTGTCACACTCAGCATGCTAACTGACCTTCATTGGCTTTATGTTGTAGCTTTTATTTCCATTAGTAACTGCTAATAGAACATAATATGATCATTTTATAATTCATAATTTGATTATTGCCTATTTAATAACAGATTTGTCAAGCATATTAGGAAGGTGATTATAAAATTTCCTGCAGGAGAGATAGGTCAAAAGGTCTAAAGAAGAGATGAAAAAAAGAATAGTGCATTATATGCAAACAATTGAGTCAGACTGACTTGTTGTAACAATGTTTTAGAAATGCAAGAATTAAGAATTGTCATGAGATAGTCCCTGGCGCGGCATTCATTTTTTGGTATAATTGGGAGGACAAAGTACCGGTAGATGGCACTCTCCAGTGAGTAGCATCAAGCATGGCTTTCAAGGAACACCAGTGTTGTTGCCGGGTGTTACCAACAACTGCCAGAAGGAAGCCTTGATTGTTTTAGTTTCTAAGAGCACAGTAAAGAAATACTGGCTCTAACCAAGAAAAGAGAATAAGGCCAGCTTCACAGGTTGGGTGAAGTTCAATCTTTGCATTAATATGGCAAAAAGAAGTGCCAGAAATTATCATGGCATCTTGAATTTTCACCTGTGCTCCATAAATGCTGACTATAATTTTTACCCTTACTCAAGCATAGTGCTGTGCATGGAAGGACTTACTACAAGATAGCTTGTTACAACTGTCCTGTCTTAAATCTAAACTGATGCTGAATTTACAGTGTGTGCACCTTAGAGTCTGAAGCTCCCCTGCCATTCAATAGCAGCTTGTCATGGGTGATAAGAGTCATCACAGCTTCAGCTTTTGCAACGGTTTCCTCTACTGCAAATAACCACCTCTTGGACAACTACTGTAACAGGAGTGAGGAACTGAAGACTGCTTATGATTTACTGCCATTGGCAACCACATCTTTATTTTTTGTGTTTTAACAGGACAACACAGAGATGCATGTGAATTGTTAAAAGGACCTCTTTGGCATTCATAAAATGACAGATCAGCAATTCTCTTCAGTGTAAAGAGGCCACATTGTGCCCAACTGAAATCTTCAATTTCCACATTCCACCAGAAAAGGAACAAATTAAGCTAAATAGCAATGCTTTGTTTGGGATAATTACTTTGGATTTGCTCTGGGTTTCTAGGGGAAAGAGAGGGTTATGCCTGCTTTGTTTGAATAATTTCCATCAGTTCCTTCCATGGGCTCACTGAAACACAGCAGCAAGATTAAAAAAAGAAAAAATAAAAACAGGAAGGGTTGGCAGGGATAAGAGTAAAGAAAAGCTGTTTTCTTTGAAGTTGTTTCATGCACATATTTACTCCCATGCTATGGTTTCCATTGTTGAGACCAGGCGGATTATGGATAATCCGGGGGAATGATGCCTTCTCCTTATTAACGTAATACACAAATATTTGCCTATTTAAATCTCAATCCATGCAAATGCCTAAATATTGCGTGGGGCTGAGGTATGTCTTTTTCTCAACCATAAACATAAATTGTGCATATTTAATGCCTGTCTAAAAAGAGGAAACTTAATTTTCTTGAGGTTAAAAGGAAAAGATGTTTCTCTCTTTCCAGCATTATGTCCAGTCAAGGAAAGAAAGCTGTTACTAGAATTGGTGTCATAAAGGAATTCTCAAAACCTACATGCTGTGCAAATTATGAGAACAAGAAAAGCCAAGGATACAAATTAGTAGACAAATGAAACCCTGCATTATTTTCAGTCAGAACTTCTGAAACATCACTGTTCTCTATAAGCCCTCTAAAGAAATAATGTCATAAATAAAGATGTCATAAATAATGTCATAAATAAATATGTCATAATGTCATAAATGAATATGCCATAATGTCATAATAAAGCCCTCTGCAATAATGTCAGCTAATTGCAGCTCTTTGTAAAAGATTAAAAAAAAAAAAGATGCAGAAGCCTAAGCCAGCCATTTCATTATTTCTGTTTTCCTCAAAATCCAGCAGATTTTAACAAGTGCAGCATAACACTTACCATCTTCACTTGAACTTTGCATCATTTTCTATTCTCTAAGAATAAATAGAAGGCCTAAAAGTGATCCAACAGTGGGGGGGAGAGGAAGGAATACATTTACAAACCCTGAAATAGCTATTTTAGGGTGCCTTAAAAGATCAAATGTTGAAACCTTTGCTCAGTAAAGGCATTCCTGTTAAATGTTTGACTTTTAATGACCTGGAATTACAAAATGTGCGGACTGCGTCTAAAGTAGCAAAATAATGGCAAATTAATTGTTGCTACTTATGATAACTAGTCTGAACCATCTTGTCCTGGGTTCAGCAGCAGCAGTCATTTTTCTCCTTCTTGGTAACTGGTGCAGTGCTGTGGTTTTGATTTTGGGCCTGGGAACAGCGCTGATGACACCAGTGTTTTCAGTTACTGCTTGGTAGTGTTTTGGTCTGACCAAGGACTTTCTGAGCCTCATGCTCTGTCAGGGAGGAGGGGAAGCTGGGAGGAAGCAGAGACAGGACACCTGACCCAAACTGACCAAAGAAGTTATTCCATACCACAGCACGTCATGTCCAGGATGGGAAACTGGAGGGTAGAGCCCCGGAAGGGTGTGGTGGTGCATTGGGAGGGCTCGCTGCTGAGGGGTGCACTGGCTGTGTCAGGCTTGGTGAGCAGTTGTATTCTCTTTCCTTGTATTTCTCTTGTATTATTACTGGTGGTAGCAGCAGTGCTTTGTGTTATACCTTAGTTACTAAACTGTTCTTATCTCAACCCTTGGGAGTTGCATTCTTTCGATTCTTCTCCCTCCCCCCCCACCCCCATTGGAGTGGGGGGAAGAAAGAGGGAGAAGTGAGTGAGCGGGCTCCGTGAGATTTACAGCTTAAACCACAACACATCTTAACTCCTATAATATGGCAATAGCATGTGAATTAAATAGTCAATTATTAATGATTATTTATTAAGAGTAAGGGAAAGTGTCATGACATTTCCTTGTACTTAGCCTACTGTGATACTTACCTTCATTATAAAGAATTCCTCCAGATCCAATCAACGCATGCAACTGCTTCCCCTCTCACTCACACCTAGCAAGGTTTTGGGAAATAACTGCTCTGGCAGTGGTGTCCTAGAGTTTATTCCTTGGCCATTTTGATTGCCTAGAGAGTAATGTGATCCACTGATATTTCTGGGCTGAAAATATTTCTACTAAAACACACATAAAGAAAATCCATAGCCCCCTTTTCCCGTTTCCCCTTTTCCTCAAATTTGAAAAAAAAACCCAACACCATGATGTAAAAAAAAAAAAAAAAAAAAAAAAAAGGGACAAATTTTTGAGTGAAATAATAAAAATCTAGGAAAAATCTATTTTCATGTTTGCCCAGCTGCAATAGATTTCCTGAGCCTGGTATACTATAGGTTCAGCACAGAACAGAGAGGAGAGATGCTTCAGTGGATTACTGATGGTCTTCTGAGGACAGACATCCATTTTCCCTGACATTTACTGCATCATTACCCATGACTGACAGGTTATGGGAGATAAGTAACTAAAGGAGTTAACAGGAATACAAGGAATGCGCTGCAGTGATGTTAGACTTTCCAAGGGATACATTGCAAGTTAATGATGGGAGGTGGCATCAAGGTCCAGACTCCTTGCTTGTAAAGCAGGCTTAAAGTGTTGGTCCTGGTGGTATTCCACATCTCACTGAAGAAATGGCATAGATTTAAGAACATGGAGTGAACAGCATACAGCTTCCTACTTGGAAAAGGGGTGACAGTGTCATTGCCCTTATGGACATTCTTATCTTGCTCTCATTCAGACAACAGGCAGCTGAAGAAAACAAAGACATTCTTCAGATGGATGTAATTCCTGTTTGTCATAAGATACATGTGTGATTCTCACTGGTCAGACCAGTATACAGCTGGTAAATGTTGTAAATGTTGACTTGCCAACAATACAGGCAGCCAGTATGCTCCATCCCCTAAAAGTAAAGGACACCATTCCTATTGGTGGCAATTTTGCCCTCATCTCAGAAGTTTCCCTTGGTACAGGTGCTTACCTGAACTTGATATTCTGAGTCTGTAACAAATTCTGTGTAACATGCCATATTGCATCAAGTGAATTCAAGAATTAACTTGGTCCCCACAAGGACATCATACCTGTCCTCCAAGTTCTGTGCTGAATTCCCAGGGAAAAATGGCTTAGATGTATCTAACCTCACCTACAAGGCTTGGATTTCAAGTATCTCTAACATTCCTAATGTTTTATGATAAGGAATATACCTGTACGTCTGTCACTCAAATGAACTGAAAATATCGTTGCAAATGTAAAGATAAAAGGCTTTTCTTGGGAGACAACTGAAAGATGAATCCAGAATGTAAAGCATATTCCTGCAGATAACCACAAACTTTTTTTAAATATTAAATGTTAAATACTGAATTAGTAAATAACACCATTAAGGATATTGTTTACAAGAGGAAGGTAATTACATAGTACTTCTTTAAATATTGTCTATAATTTTTATACACTAAATAAAGCCATACTGTTAAAATACCAAAAAAAAAAAAAACCACCAAAAAAAAAAAAACAAAACCAAGAAACGTGTGAAATAAGCATTTCATATTATAATTGTCATTAAAACAAAATTTGGTTTGCTTAAAGGCTGATTAAATCTGTCCAATAAGGATCATGTTTAAATATCAAGAGTTACAGTAACACTTAAATAGGTAGCTACTGACTTTTTAAGATCTATTTCATATAGGCCAGTTTGGATGTGGCTTTGAGCAACATGTTCTAGTGGAAGGTGTACCTATCTATGGCATGGAGTTGGAACTAGGTGATCTTTAATGTCCCTTCCAAACCCAAAGTCTAGGATTCTACAATTCTATGATTTTAATTCAGTTAACTCCCATCACCTCCCTTCTGGTTTCTGCTTGTCATATAAAAAAAATTATTCTAATTAATGACTGTATAATGATGCAGTGCTGTACTGTAAATATAGCTCCTTTTTCTCATGCCTTTTCAAGAGTCTTCTTCTATGGTAGAAACCAAGAGAACTCAGTAATTTTTGTCTGATTTTACATCACCACACAAACATATTCACACATGAATTGCATTAAACCAGAACCTGAATTACACAAAATCAGTCCTACTGAAAGGACTGCTAGAAATTCTTAGAGCCAGGGTAGATTTGCTTGTCTAGTCACCAGAGCTGGATAGGCAGTTAATCTGGAGCACCTCTCTGATGGTAAGTAGTAGGAGACATTATAAGGAAGTGTAAAGCACCTACCATGGACAGTTATGCATCTGTCAGGCCACTTGCGCTCCCTGCTTTTGCCCTCATGTGCCTTTGTCTTCCTCAGCCACATCCCCAAGGATCCTAAATAGCTTACAGTCCTAGGTACTGTCTGAATTTTACTTCAAACCTCAAATCCCAGTCTTAGGTTTCCACTTTCATTGTTTCATAACTGCTGTCACAGGCCTTGCAGGTTAAGTCCTTCCCCCCAAAAAACAGCTCCCCACCTCCCCAGAATACCTCCACCTAAAGGCTCTCTCAATCTGGGGATTAACACACCCATTCTGAAATGCTGAAGCTCCGTTCCTTAGAATGCAATTATTCACAAGGAGGTTATTTGTATAATTCATATGTATGCTGGCTACAACAAATAATCCTACATGAAGATCTAGGTGAAGTGCTCTCCCTTTCTCCATTGCAGCTTAAAATAAAAATATAGCTACTGCCTGTTTGATTGAACTTTCTACCACAGTTTCTTTAATAAAGATCAGGGTGTACCCAGAAGGTCAATGAAACTGAAGTTTTCCATTTGCTGAGGTTCAAGGGGCATGCCCTCAGGTATTACTGTCATATGGACCTGATCCAGCTGTGCTAGCGTCCAGAAGTGAATCATTTCCCTTGGAAAGCCAGAAGGACTAGGAGGCTGGCAGAGGGTCACAGGTGTAATGATTACATACCCCTTTCTCTCCTTTGTATTCATGTCTTTGGATGCTCAGCCCTAGCATGTGAGATGGAGGTTTATGATGCTCTTCCTTTCTCTTGCTCCTGCCAGCCAAGTGTAGTCAAGTGAGTACTCATGAGCAACCACATTGGAAAAGCCCCCAAATGGCACAATGAGAAGCTGTCCTTAAGTAACTCTCATATCTGCCTCCACTGCCAGTACACTGTGAAACAGTTTTGCAATATGCATGGGTTCAACATGCAAACTGATGCACAAATGCTTGACTGTAGGCTCAAAAGTTAGAAACACCTGATTTCCAGCTTTCACAGCCTTATAACAATTTCAGGTGAAGCAGAGAGAAATGCCCTTAAAGGAGACGCAAGAGCTTTACATGATTAGCGTTGCAGTGTCCATAGTATTGGCAAGTAAACAACGAAAAGGAAATTTCTAGAAATCCCTTCTTACACCAACAGCTGGGGCTAAGATGTGCTTGACTTGATTCAAAGGAATCAGTTTGTGTTTCCTCCTAAAATACACAGGCAGTGTTTTTAAATGTTGCTCCTAAATAAATACAAAATAAATCAACAAATAAGTAGATAAATAAATGGAGATCAGGAGTGGGACACTAAAGTGGGACACCCCACATTCCTGGTCCTTTCTGAAAGTCCTGTCATGTAAGTTTTAAGACAGCATCCAGAAAATGAGTGGCTAAACTGTGACTAGACTCCTCATTCTTGCTGTAACCCACCCACCCACCCATTAAAACCAACTTTTTCAATAAATCCAAGAAATTATACATAAGCCACTTGCAATGACTTTAAAATCTCCATCCAAAGAAAAACATGCATGCCCTCTGTTTGCCCCAAGCAACACTGGCTTACTGGTCCCGTTTTTTTCTGTGCCAAGCCTCGGAGTGAAAGCTGTGATTCAAAGCAGGACACATGTGGAACAGCGAACACCTCTGCTGAGAGTTTCACAGAAAAGGGCAGCTTCTGGAAGTGAGAGTGTTCCATTTATTTCAAATCAGGTGAGAAAAAATAGTAAATAAATGTCTGTAGCAGAACATCAGCATGGAAGAAAGAAATCTAAGGATTTCAGATACTCTCAAGTGACAGCTCATGCTCAGGTTCTTAGATGGCAGAATAGGACTTGCTGGCATTTCCAAGTATCAGTGACAGAGAGCCCACCTACTGGGGTTTTTATCAAATTAATTTTTGCAGCAATTTAATGATTTCCTATTATTTTACATCCTTCACTAGTTGTTCTCAAATTTTTAAGAAAAAGATAAGGACTGATTGAGATGTTGGAGAATAACTGAGAAAGAACCAGGTCTTCGACAAGATCTGTATCTGACACATCAGGGAGTAAAATTATCCTAATGTTGGTCTTACTCTCTCAACAGCTCTAATAGAATAATTTAGGCAACATAAATCAGCATTTAAATAGTTTAAACAGTGCAAACCTTAAGATGTACCATAACTAAAGAGACTATAGTGTTTTATATTAGGAAAGATTAATCCTCATTAAAATATAACAGTAAAAATGCATTTTAGAGACGCTAATGAAAGAAGATAATACAGCTGAATTTTAGAGGATTAACTAAATATACCTGCTCTGTCTTCTGAAACAAATGAAATCAAAGTACCCAAGAGGTACTTTGCAGCAAACCACTGCAACTGATTTAAAAGGGAAAAATATTCATGTAAAAAAACCTTAGCCTGTCTCTTGAGGATGTCTGAATCTGCAGAAGAGCATTTGCAGTTTCTATTTGCCTAACTTTGTTGCAATCTATAACAGCTTCTCTTTCTCCCTGAAACGAAAGTGTAGTTTCCATTGATTGAAAATTACATTGTGATAAGCACTGCCCTACATATTCTATCAGGCTGCATTCTGTTTGGTTTACAACAGCTTTCACTCAGGTATGTTCAGAAAGGATTGTAAGTGTGTATTAAAAAAAAAATCCTTGTCACTCTCAGGCTTGGTTGGACTCAATGATTTTAGAAGTCTTTCCCAACCTAGATGACCCTATGCTTCTATGATTCTATGACTTAGGGGTCTCAAGAAAAACAGATTGAAGGACATATGGAAAACATGCACAGTTACCAAGATGCTGGGGAAATTAAAACTGCACACAAATAATGATACTGACTACCTTTATCAAAAAGGTGTTGATTTCTAGTCGAGTTGGCAGCATCTTTCTCTAGCTCAGTTCCCTACCCAGCTCTTCTGCTGCAGGGTGGTAGGCTGTGTCCTGCTGGGTGACAGTGCCACTGGGCACCACGAGTGTGGCATGGAGAAAAGGTCTGTTGCAAAGGTTATAAGGGAGGGCAAGATCCGAGATCAATTTCTGGGGCGGTGCAAACCACAGCATTTTTAAGGTAACACCTTATTTTTCTCATGCTGTGGAGACCACACTGAAGCCTAAAAGACAAAATGCTTCAGTACTAGGAAAGAAACAAAATAACCACCACTTGTTCTAGCTCGAGTTAAGCTGGTTTTTCATCAATGACAGATCAGTGTACTCTGGATTCTTCTAATGAAGCCCATTATTTCTGTTACTTGAACTTTGCACAGTGCATCATTTGGTGTCACACTGCTGAAAGCTTCACAAGATAATATTTCCCTTGACTGCATGCTATGTGTCAGTCTTGTGCTTTTATATCTGGGAGATAATTTATTTGGTTAACGAGGCATGTCTACTATGGTTTTGAAAGATATAATTCATGGGCAAATTTGCTGGTATTAAGTAGCCAATGCTTACCATTTAGAGCAGGAGCAGTGAAGATTTTATATCAGGAAATAGGAACTGTATTAGAAGAATGTCTCTGTTAATTGACCTTCAGGAAATAAACCTGTGAAAGAAACCTCAGGCTGAAAAGCAGTGAACATTAACTACATCTTATTTCAGCATCTGGAACGTTGGCTTCAAGGGCACACACACCTCTACCCACTTCCTCCTCTGCACCACTCATGGTTGAAGCTCTCATCCACCAAAAGCAATATCTGTTTTTTAGACCAGTGAATTAAGCAAAAACATTCCCATCCATCCTCATTTTACTTTTACCTAGGTCACATTCCAGATCTAACTCCATGGCATGGTGTCAGGTCAAAAAGATACATGCAGTCATTCCTTTCACAATTAAGATTTGTCTGCTTTTTCATTAAGGAGCTCATCAGGAGAGACCTTTTTAGCTCAGTTAACATAGAAATATTACAGCCAAATACAATTTACTTACATGGAGGCTCTCAAGTGGCCCCATCTCCAGGAGTAAAAGGGTGCTAAATGTCAGTAAGAGCATGATCCATATCCCAGTACAAGCACACAAGCCTTTTGCGAATGTTTTCAGCTCTTACATAAGGTTAATGATTTCATGCTGCATGAAAGTGCCTCTGCTAGGGGTTTACATCATTCCCTAGATCGGATTATTTACTCAGAAATCATTCTGTTTCATCTTATCCTTTTACAAGCTGTTTGCGGTTGTTAGAAGGATCACTCTGAGTGCCTCTATATTCCTAAATAAAACAAAGCCAGAGAGCAAGTTTGATTAATGATTGTCCACACAGCTTAACTGTCTTCTGAGCTCCCTGCTCTGGTCTGGATTCCTCCAAACAGCTCTCTGCAAGCCAGCCCTGATCTGCAAGAGTCTGCTGCTTCACAGCAGACATGTAAACAGTGTCCCTGTTGCTTGGACTGGGTTTGAAAACCAGGTCTTCTTTTATTTGGCAGGGTAGACATAGCTCTGGAAATCAGTTCAAGGACTCTAAGCATGGCTTGTGCAAGTAAAAATCAAACCCAAGGTGGCTCATTCCTGAGGGCTGCTCTTTATGAATGCTGCTGCATCACAGTGCCTTGGTCCATGCTACTATGCTCAGTTCAAGTTTCTGTGGGCTTATCTTTCTTTTTAAAAGTTATCAACACATTCACCTTCTTCCTATAGCAGGTTTGACATGCAGTCTGGCATTTCTTTTCCTTTTCTAACACAGTGAAGACAACATTCTGGGAAATGGCTACTGTATTATGTGATAGTCCAGCATAGTTCCATGATGATCCTCTGGAGTGGAGGATGGCAAAAGTATCATCTATTTAGACAAACAAACCAACCAAAACAATTCCAGAGGAGGTCAAGGCACCCAGAGCAAAAAATCACTCTTTTTCTGGTGAAACTATTTACATACTATATAGAATAAAGAACAGAAGATGTGCGCATAATTTTGGAGCATCAGGGAAGAGTCAGTATGGACTTTGTGAACAAGTCTTGTTTCACAAATAGCTGAAAGAGACAGAAAGTACCCCAGTAGAGGTCACTAGGCTTTCAACCAGCTCCTGGTAACCTCGGTCATTGACAGTTCTAAGGAAAACTAAGCAACCACAGGATAAAGGAGGTCTCCATGTGGATTAGGAAAAAAGGATAATAAAACAGGTCGAAAGTGTAGTGGTAAAAGGATATAAAAAGACAGTTTTCACAGTAAAATGTGGAGATCATTCTGACAAGGTATGGCAGGGATTCCTGGTATCAGTGGGTAACTAATGGAAAAGACCCAGTTTGTGTAACTGGATACAGGGCCACCACCTCTGAGCTCTGCCTCTGAGCTGTAAATTGTCAAAGGCTAAGAGACTACCCTGGGGAAGTAGCACAATATGCTTGAAATACTCTTCTACACGTATTTTTCTGCTTCTGGTCATTACTGGAGAACATTTGGTAACAGCCAGTAATGCAGTTCTTGCAGTCTTACATTAAGCTGACAAAGGTGAAAAGGAAATGTATGCAGGCAGTAATTCCACCAAAATTACAGCAAAACAAGTGAGAATAATGTGTCAATTCAAGTATAAAAGAATACTAGCATTGCCTAAATTGCCAAATTACATGCTTAAAATAGAGAATGAGAAAATGTTCCCACATGAGAATCCATCGAAGTAATTTGTACCCACTCTACTGGACTTCAGTTGGTTTTGCATCAAAGAAAGTCATCTGTGCAGAAGCATCTTTTTTAATACATCACAATGGGGAAATCTGACTCCATTATATGTACAGTCAGCAAAAGAATAACGCTTGTTTTCCAATTACAGACATCCCATTTAAGCAAAGCTTCCTTTCTAGGCCCCAGTTTTTTCTATTTAAAGGCTTCAAATGTGATACTGCTGCTTTGTAAGCTTACCTTGGTAGTTTACTGTCTAATTTAGTGAAACTTAGATTAAAAGTTCCATTTATGAATAATATTTTACATTTAAAGAAGGTTCCAGCAGAACAACCTGTGAGCTACCTCTCAACCATGATGGGTTTTTTTTACCTCACTGCATTATTCAGGATTGTCAGCTATTTCAGAATTCATTGCTGTCAGTTATTGCGTGTGCTTTTTGGATTATTCTGTGCATCTGGGTGAATTGACAGGCAGGGGTACTTAGCATCTCTTCTTACACCGAGTATCAATTAATGCCACCAGCTTTCTGATCAAACCTACTGGGAACCAAACCAACTGGATCCAAAGCTCCTTTCTGAAATTAATCTTTTTGCCTTACTTTCCATATTTTGACTAAAAAACTCTTACCTGACAAATTTTCCTAGAAGAAAAATATTATTTTGCCCAGAAGAGACTGTACCTCAGTTTATGGCAACAATAAATATTACAATAGTGTAATGTGCAGATTGCTATAGAAAAATGGGATTATATTGAAGAAGCAAACACAAGGAGTGGCCTTGCAAAGCCCATGAGCATCTTGCCATTTCCAAGGACCACAGTCTCCTCTGAAATTAAGCAAGGTGACATTTCTACTTGGTTCAGTTTGCCACTAGCACAGAGGGATTTCTCTTCTCATTAGTATACTGATTTGTGCAGCTATTTCTTTCCATATCTTCTCAATGGTATCACTAACAGGAAAGAAATTACCCGTGGGCATGGGCATTTAAATCAGTTTTATATTAGTACAGTTTCCCTTATTAGAAATAAGTTATTTACTTATTTTCATTTAGACTGGTCTCCTTCGACCAAGGAATAAACCCAGATCCAAACAGGAAAGTAAGCCACAGTGATACTTTTGTACCATTTAGAAATCTTTACAATGTTCACACAAGGCTAATTTATATGTATTAATGAGCATTCAAATTTGTTCCCATAATTTGTCAGAGGGAAGCAGCCACGACCATTAGACATGCTCATCAGTGCATAACAACCACTTAATGTAACACAAAATACTCCCAGGAAACTTAGGTGACTATAAAAATATCATTGACTTTAGTCCCAGAAAATTTCAGGATCACTGCCTTGCTGTTCCAAACCATCTATGAATTACAAATCACCCTGAGAGAGGAAGAAGAGTAAATAATATATACTGCAGCATACATCAGTAATAAACACACACATTAAGAAAGATTGGGCAAAGTTGCAAGAAGGGAACAAATTGGATTGTTCATAGACCCAAATGAGCCAAAATCAGTCTCTTCACCTTTTGGCATATGGCACTACAATCCTTGATTCCAGTACTAACACCAGCATGGTAGCAACCCCAGATATCAGCCCCAGCAGAGCTGAAGAAGAAATCAATGTCACTAGATCTGCAAATATTACAGGTGGCCCTTGATTTATTTGCCCATAAGCATATTTTTGAAAGAAAGAAGGTCAAATGCTCTAGAGAGCTCTTCAGGGACACACATACCAGGCTTCCAGAGAGCCATGCTCCTTTAGGAATGGATTCTGATCCAAGAGGAGAGCAACCTCTCACTTGCTCAACTCAGAAGCTGCTAAAGGTTCTCTGAGGCTGGTACCAGAAATTAACAACCCAGAGCATTTTCCTGAACCTGAGTGTTTACTTATACAAGAGGGGAAAACCTGAACACCTACATGAAATGAAACGACCTTGCTCACCTTCCAAATAATACTTTAAGTGATAGCTTGTGATGAATAACCCCAGTGTAAGCAGTGTGTTATTTTGATGATGAACAACAAGGGCCATTTTCATGACCTTACTGCTGCTGTGAGAAAAAAAAAAGTAAAAAAATTCACAGTAAAAAAGAGAGTTATAATTCCCTTTCAACCTAAAATATATATGTAAATATATATGTAAATATAGACATCTATTGCTGATTCCTGATAATAATAAGTCACCAAAAAGACAAATAGCATATCAATTAGCACACTTTCAGAATTAGGAACAAAATTCAAAGGCAATATTAAGACGTGCATTCAAATGCAGAGAGCTGAAATAACACAACATTAAGGATCCCCTAGTGAACATTAAGCAGTCCTCACACAAATAGAGAGCAAATTAACATGATTCCCACTTCAGTGCCATAATGTACCTCTATAGAGCAGCCATTGAGTGGCTGATTTAATTTATCTGACAACAGGTTTTACGGGCATGTTTTTGAAGACCTTGGATCTTACTGTTCTGGCCCAGAATAAGTAAGGCAAAAAGAACAAGCAGAAATCAATGTGCTGTTTTCTATCTACCACACTAGCTGAGCTTATCCTGCTCCTCCTCTGGGGCAGTCTTCAGTGGTTGCAGCAAAGCTGCTCCAGAACATGTTGGGAATGACAGTTCAGGAATTACATGAATGTTTTACAAGGAAACCCTGCATTATGCAACAGTAGCTTTGTTTCAGTTAAGAAAGAAACCCAAACATTGTGTGAAGGAACCTCATGGTTGCTATTAGGATCTCATCTGTTCCTGTTCTTAAAATCAGGAGCTGTTCACAGGAACAGTTCTGCTTGTTGTGCCCAGGAGGACACAGGTGGGAGGTGAGGATCTCCAGAATACAGCCTTGCATATGTCAGCACTTGTGGTCGCAAGAACTTGGCCTCAAAGTTACCGAATCATTTGATCACTGTGGGATTTAATCAGTTACACTTATGGGGTCAGGATGCAAAGGTATTAGTGCTACTCTTGTAAAGAGAACTTGAGCAGCGATGTAGGGAGGAGGTAGGTGAACATGCTACCAAATGGGAACAAGTGTGCCCAAGACATTTCAGAGCTTCTACTGTGGCTCTCGGCAGCAGCCTGAGAAGGCAGCAGCATCTTGTAGGGGTAGGGTAATACGGGCAGAAGGAGGAAGGCAAGGATGTTGGTAGAGAGGATGTCCCTGATAGCAAATATTTCACTTCAGTTATAAAAAAAGAAAGAAAAAAACCACCAAGGAACTGGGTGCAGAGAAAATAAAGTTATTCTGACTCCCTTTCCTAGCAACCTATTCAAATGTTTTGGGGTAGAATCAGATAAAGCTGCTCTTAGCCTTTTATTCAAGCCATAGATTGAAAAATAAAGAGCTTAAAAAAAAAAAAAAGACAGACCCACAATCAGTGAACAAATGCAGCCTAGTTTCTTGTGGATCCATGACGTGTTGCTGAATGATTTTGGTGTCTAACTTAAGATCCAATTTTAGTTTTCCCTGAGCAGATTGCCTGTTTCCTACCAAAACGGAAAACAAAACCAAAGCCAGAAACACTGCAGGTTTGTTGCCTTTTTTTTTTTCTTTTGTTAGATGAGGATACTTGCAAGCTCTTTCTCTTCTAATAGGTTACTGATTTTCACCAACTGTGTGGCTCATCCCTTTAGGCAGCTACAGACAAAATTGCCCAGCAAGTTCAACAGAAGAAGGCGGAAGAAAAGCCAATATCCCCAGCACACAAATATAGGTCATGGAATTGCCAAAGCCACCAGTCCTCTTCCAAACACTTTACTCACCAACCCATGGAACCAGAATGAAAACTATCACCGGCAGGCATAACTGATCCTAAGTCTCACAAGGTTTCAGCTTTATTATGTGGAAAACAGCAGTTTCCAATGTTTTTTGTATTAAAAATGCACACAAGAATATAATTCCACTTAGAGACTTCACCTACATCCTTTACGTCTTTAAAGGCACATGAGTGAGAGAGGCAGCATGAGAAAGTATGATCCTAACCAAATACTCACAGGCATGATCCTAAGGACTGTCTGCAAAGGAGAAAGCAGGCACTGTCAGTCTCCATCCTGACAAGTCAAAGGAGCATCTATTCACTTAATAAGAGAGGGAGGAAAACATCCCTAAGTCAGCCAGCTAGGCTTACAGTTTAAACACACAAAATCAGACAAGAAAAAAAATTGCTTACACAGGCCTGTCCTGCCAGAGTAGACCTTTCCTCTGTTTTTGCAGCAGCAGTTCCTGGGCATGTTTGACACCGAGAGATTTGATTTATTTTCATACTCAAGTGAAGATCATCTGCTTGTGAATGCCTACTTCAAAAATTTTCAAACATACAATTGTGTTGAAAACCATTTTGACAAAAGAATATGTGTCACAATTGAGAAATTATTTTTCTATTTATTTATGGGGGAAAATCTATGCCTGGTATAGCATCAGCAGCAAATATGATCCTTAAATGACCTTTGTAGGTTTGTGCCCAATCTAACATTCTATGCTTAATATTACATTTAGAATCACAGAATAGTTACGATTGGAAACGACGGTCAGATCATCAAGTTCCAACCTCCTTGCCATAAGCAGGGACACCTCACAATAAATCATGTCACCCAAGGCTCTGTCCAGCCTGGCCTTGAACACCTCCAGGGATGGAGCATTCCTTCGCGGGTGTGGAATAATTAGGAAATGTGGAATTAAAATTATATTTGAAATGCAGCATTGTCTACACATAAGGGAAAAACAGACTTTCAGGGCCTCTCTGGGTGAGATGCAGCCACACCTGGCATGCCAGGAATGTGTACTTCACAGCGGTTCCCATAACCCAGATGGAGGGTAGAGTGAGGTGGAGATCTCGCAGTTACTCTTTGTCCTAACTTCAGCAAAAAGATGGGAACTAGGTGGTGCAAGAAATTGATAAGCTGCATACTTGTTACCCTGAGCCAGCGGCCTGTCATCTTTTGACAGAATGACGTCCTCGGTGTGAACTATGCTTCATTATAATGTCATTATAATGCATTTACATGCTAAAATACACACCCATCTCCAATGCGACCCCCCTCCAAAATGAGACCACCCCTCTCTGAGCATGCGCACTGAATTTTCAGTGTCATATACCTTTAAATCGAAGAGAGAGAAATTTACACCAATAGTAATAAAGGTATGTATGACTAGAGTCAATCAAGGTCCAGCTTGAAGCTAAAAATAATATAAAATGACCCAAGAGAGAGGGAGATATTGGGGAAGATACCATCGCGGATGAGTCAAAGAAGATAACATCAAGAAACTCCTGGGAACGGTCGACGGGCTGGACCTCTCTTCCCCTCCCATAGGGACGCCTGTGGGTAAGATTTGCACTGTGTCCAGTGCTTCCCTGGGAAAACTTAGAATCTCTATGGAGTTCCTTTTACTACCACCTGTATATTTTAGAGCTATGCTGTGTTAACTTTATCAAGCGCTTTATTCATGTAACTATTGTTCGCATGTGCTTTTGCAGACAGTATTTATCACCGGCAATCCATAAAGAACCTGTACCTGTTGCATCAATAATTGGTCACAAATGACAATAAACTGCACTGTTTCTGGTAACCGAGCGTAATTTTCTCACTGAACGCGACCCCATCCCTTGGTGTGGCCGTGAGAGTTCATGACCACGACTCAACCAGCAGTGTGGTGCACTATCAGTGAATACAGTGCAGTGAAGTTCGAAATAGCGAACACGGCTGGACTGATAGCTGATTTTTCCCCTTTTAACGCAACAGAGGGTCCTGAAGGAGCTGGCAAATGAAGTTGCTAAGCCACGGTCCATCATATTTGAAAAATCATGGCAGTCAGGTGAAGCTCCTGACAACTGGGAAAAGGGAAATATAACCCCCATTTTCAAGAAGGGGAAAATGGATGACCCAAGGAACTACAGACCAGTCAGCCTCACCTCTGTGCCTGGCAAAATCTTGGAGCAGATTCTCCTGGAAGGCATGCTGAGGCACATGAAAAACAACAAGGTGCTTGGTGACAGCCAGCATGGCTTCACTAAGGGGAAATCCTGCCTGATCAATCTGGTGGTCTTCTATGATGGGGCTATGGAACTGATGGACAGGGGTAGAGCAGTTGATGTCATCTACCTGGACCTGTGCAATCGTTTGACACTGTCCCACATGACATCCTTGTCTCTAAGTTGGAGTGACATCAATTTGATAGGTAAACCACTCGGTGGATAAAGAACTGGCTGGATGGCTGCACACAAAGAGTTGTGCTCAATGGCTCAATGTCCAGCTGGAGACCAGTGCCGAGTGGTGTCCCTCAGGGATGGGTGTTGGGACCGGTCTTGTTCAGCATCTTTGTCAGTGACATGGACAGTGGCATTGAGTGTGCCCTCAGCAGGTTTGCTGATGACACCAAGCTGTGCGGTTCAGTTGATACACTGGAGGGAAGGAATGCCATCCAGAGGGACCTTGAGACGCTTGTGAGGTGGGCTGATGCCAACCTGATGAAGTTTAACCATGCCAAGTGCAAGGACCTACAGCTGGGTCAGAGCAATGCGAGGCACAGCTACAGGTTGGGCAGAGAAGAGATTGAGAGCAGCCCTGCAGAGAAGGACTTGGGGGTGTTGGCCAATGAGAAAATGAACATGAGCTGGCTTCAGTGTGTGCTCACAGCCCAGAAAGCCAACCATATCCTGGGCTGCATCCAAAGGAGTGTGACCAGCAGGTTGAAGGAGGTGATCCTGCCCCTCTCCTCTGCTCTCCTCAGACCTCACTTGGAGTATTGTGTGCAGTTCTGGTGTCCTCAACATAAAAAGGACATGGAACTGTTGGAACAAGTCCAGAGGCGGGCCACGAGGATGATGAGGGGACTGGAGCACCTCCCATATGAAGACAGGATGAGAAAGTTGGGGCTATTCAGCCTGGAGAAGTGAAGGCTGCATGGAGACCTCATAGCAGCCTTCCAGTATCTGAAGGGGGGCTATAGGGATGCGCGGGAGGGACTCTTCATGAGGGACTGTAGTGATAGGACAAGGGGTAATGGGTTCCAACTTAAACAGGGGAAGTTTAGATTGGATATGAGGAAGAAATTCTTTCCTGTAAGGGTGGTGAGGCAGTGGAATGGGTTGCCCAGGGAAGTTGTGAATGCTCCATCGCTGGCGGTGTTCAAGGCTGTGTTGGACAGAGCCTTGGGTGGCATGGTTTAGTGAGAGGTGTCCCTGTCCATGGCAGGGGGTTTTGAAACTTGATGACCTTGAGGTCCTTTCCAACCCTAACTGTTCAATGATTCTATGATTCACAACTTCCTTGGGCAACCCATTCCAGTGCCTCACCACCTCTGCACTTCAGAATGTATGATTTTATTTTTTATATTGTTAAAATTAAGCCTAAACAACTGATATGCTAAATAAAATACTGTCTTGAAAGAAATATAACTCAACACCTATATCAGGAATCCAGAATTCTATTTATCTTTCATCAAATTGAATTATTTTCATTTTTAAGGCAATGGAAAGAGCACTTGAGATTCCTACCTACCCTGATTTTTTTCTGTCATTTCCAACTGATACCTGTCATGTAAGACAATATGCTGCACAGAGCTCAGCTATCGCAGAACACTGAAAAACTTTTATTCTTATTGGATTGATAGGTTTTGAGGTTTACTGCAGTCTAAAGGACCACTCTTTGGAGCATAACATCTTGCTGCTCTCAAAGAACAGTGAAAATGCAGTCATCAAAGTTACTGAGCTCACCTTTAGTTATAGGAACATAAGAAGTTGGGGTCTGTGGCACTGCCTTGACACCATTACCTATCAAGCCCATGCTTACCAGATGTATTTTCAGGTGCCTCAAAACTCTCAAGAAACACTGTAGAAAGCCCTGCTGCTATAGGGAACATAGTTTTAAGCCTCATTTTCCCCGTCTGCTCACTAATTTCCTTTTTACTTGATGTATAGTTCAATGCCTTTGTTATTGATATAACTGTCTAACTGCTTGGAGTATCTTGCTAAACTCCTAGGCTCACTGGTTATCCTATGGCAGTACATTCTATGGGCTGTTAATTCAGTGCTAAATGGAAGAGTACCTCTGTATGTTTCAGGTTTTTTTTGTATTTCAGCTCTATCAAATATCTCCTTAACACACCATCTGATTGCCTTCCTCTGTACCATGATTTCACTCATCTTTCATACCCTTCTTCACCTCCTCTCTGAAACAATGTGTCCCTGTCTGTTCAGTTTATATTCCTATGGAAACCTTTCATTGCTTCAAATAATTTTTGTAAGGAGTCCACAAACAGGTAAAATGTTATAAAAGGCAGTAAAATAGGGGAAAACATTTTTATAAGTATAGCAGAAATACGCATGCGTTTCTGTGTGAACACGCGGAATATCTGAAGTATCGGCATTTCAGAGGTACAACATCACAATACTGCACAGGACATCAGAATCATAGGACTATCTGATTAAATATTAGTGCTTGTACAAATTTACCTCTGTAGATAGGTTAATATTTTATGTCAGTACATATATGTACACAGAGGGACTTACACACTCTCACCCATGCATCCACGTTGTGTCTGAAGATACCTTACACATGCCTAATAAAATATGTTACATATACAATGTGGTATTATTTTTGTTACTAATCTTCTCATTTAGACATTCGGTCATACTTGGACCACCACTGCAGATACAGAGCACTGGTGATTTTATTTTTTCAAGGTCCTTCCCACCCACAAGTGGTTTCTTTCTTTTTATTTTAAAACTAGCAAGATTGTCCATGATACTGCTTTGTTGACGTATTCCATCTGTCATCTTACTGGCAGTTTACCTAGATCTGTTAAGTCCTTTTGTTAGACTTTTCACACTCCGTTGCACTTCAGGTGAGCTCTTCTGTCACCTGAAATGTATTTGACAGCATTCATAGTGCAGCTCTGCAATCACTGGCTGGCTGGCCTTTTGCCAGCTTGGTATCCAGCTACTTACTTCTTTTCCTTGCTTTTTTATAGCTTGCAACTCTATAATCATACTGCCTCATAATTAATGAATTTACTTAACAGCCTTCACTTCAGGAATTTTGGCAAAACTGGTTTTTTTTAAGTCCAAATAGATTATTTCCATTTATTTTACTTTCAACCTTACTGTGCTAGTAAATAACAATAAACTGTTAGTAGATTGAAAAGACCACTTTCTTTTGCAGCATCCATGTTGATTTGTATTATGTGTCTCCATCTTCCTATTAGTTTCTAATGACTTTCTTTAATTATTGTTTCTTCCTTTTACTCAATACTGATGCTAGATAAACTTACTTATAATCTCCACAGTTACCACAGAGCCTTTGTTAGAGATGGGACTGAAATTTGCTAACCTAAGGTCTGCTGTTAAAATACACTGTGTTAACCACACAACCATTTTCTTCTTGTGTTTCCACAGAATACTTGGTGGAGCAGCAGCCAAGTTTTCTTTTGAATACGCTGCTGTCTAATATAGCAGCTTGTTCTAACATCTCTTCTTTTGACACCTCAGTCTCACAAGGTTTCAGCTTTATTATCTGGAAAACAGAGGTTTCCAATGCTTTTTGTAGTAAAAATGCACACAAAAAAAATAATTCCATTTGGAGACCTCAACTACATCCTTTACGTCATTAAAGGCACATGAGTGAGAGAGGCAGCAGAGAAAGTACGATCCTAACCAAATACTCACAGACGTGTCTAGAAGAAAGGGAGAAGTGTAGGTTCAAATCCCTGATTTGTGCCCCTGATACAAGGACCAGATGGTCACAAGGCACAGAAATCAAGCAGTGTCTTTGGATTTTGACAACACCGCATAATAAAATTAACACGTTAATTATCCTCATTGTAGAACATTGTATGTAGACAAGCACTTATTAATTTTCTCCATTTCTATATACTTAAATGCTAATTACTTTCCTTGACAACTAAAAATACTCCTATTTTAGAGTAACCTTCAGGCTCTCATCAAGATGCTTTCCTGAGAGATGTAGGCTTGAGGGTCCTCAGACTTAAAAAAGAAGCTTGGGGAGCAGAGCAGATGGAGAGGCAAAAGAGGGACCGAACACAGTTTTCCCACTCTGGGTAAGCACTCCTGTTCCTTCAGGCACATTTCTGTGTAACCAAACACATTGGACAAGCACTGAAAATTGCTTCTGAGTCTGGCAACAGAATCAGGGGCTCAGGATAGTTCTGTTAAGACTGAGGCAGTCTTAGATATTTAAATAGGCACATTTGTAGCAGTCCCTGACCCAATACATAGACTCTGACAAAGTTTTCTACTTACTATGTAGCAGATAAACCAGAGGTTTTCAGGACCACAGCTGTGAATTTAGGTAACTAAATTTCATCAAAATCCCCACTTAAACTAAAATCGCTCTATCTGCAATTATACTGCATCTCACTGGAAACTGGGGTACCCGAAGATGCAAAGCCAAGGATTGGCTGGTGCCACCCGTACTTCTAAGCGACCGATTTTTGCTCTTTGCCATCTCCACAAAAGAACACCTGCTTGTTTTTTTGAGCAAAAGCTGTCCTGATTTCTCTCAAAGCCTGCCCCAGGAGGGGACTCACAGGTGTGAAGGCATCTCTATTTAGCTCAAAATAACACCTACTGGAGGAGAGCCGATATAAAGCTCTGTGTCTCTATTGCTAGTTGCTACCTAAAAAGCTTTTGTTTTGGCCTTTACAGGTTTTCTTCTTCGGTGTTAAATCTCCTCACATATTGCAGGAAGAGCAGACATACCTTCTAAAAGAAACTCCTATGGGGTGGGAGAACACCCTGTAAATACTCCTTGTGAGTGCAAACTGAACTGTTTATTACTATTATAGAATCAACTAGGTTGGAAAAGACCTTCAAGCATATCAACTATATCCATCTATGTACCTTTAGCTCTCTCAGTTCTGCAAAGTCCTGGCAAGACCCCACACTAAACCTGCTTATTATTTTCTTAAGGCAATAACACCTTTGCTAACTTGGCAATTGATTTTCTGGGCTTTTTTCCTCTTCCTTCACCTTGCAGCATTGTATCTGTTGCTAACTTGGAAGAGTGCATACCTAATAAAGCAAATTTGTAAACTTCCAGTGAAGCTCTTAACTAGAGAGCTGCTTCATGCCCACAGGTGAGTACCCCAGTGAGTGGCTGCAACTGGTCAAGGATATAAGCATGAGAAGGAAGAGTTAGCCTAAAGTATTGTGGAAGATTTCCCAATCGTAGGAAGAGAAACAGGAGTTTCTCTAGCAGCTGTGAAGCAAAGAAGGAAACCCTTTGGCTGAGGGCTAGCCTAGAAGTAAGTGAAACTTCATTCTGGCTGGACTGCACCACTTGTTAAAAGATTTGAAGTAGCAATGATCCTTTAAAATGTGCAATCCTTTACTTAGACCTTCTTCTGTGGTCTTGAAGAAAGCAAGACTCAAAAAGACTACCAAATATAAGGCTCAGTCCTGCCTTTCTGTTTTGCTCTAAGCTCCTGCTGGCAGTTATTTTGGTCTGCAGGAAATGAGGATTTGGTCAGTTGTTCCATGTCCTCTTACTTGGAAACTTTAAACAAAAAAGAGCAAAAACTCTTTAAGAAAGTCAATTAAAGCAAGGCAGAGAAAAAGCTTCATCAAATTGTGCTAGACTTAGGACAGGCATGTTTGCATGAATATTCATACCAAACTCTTCAGTTACCTCAGCCTGACAACCTGTTTATTCAAAAGTGAGGTTGCAAGCCACTAGGTAAGCTAATCAAACGACTTGCCCTGTAGTTTTGTCATATATTGTTCATGAAATTGGACGTTTACTCTGTTCCCTAGAGTAATTTCATGCTGAAATGGAGTTCTAGCTTAGCATTTCATTAGATTTATAAGCAATATATGCTGAAATAAATGAATAAAGGCAGAAAGGTGTTGAATTTTTTGTGGGCAACTTTCAGACTGGAATGTTTTTTATTTCCGTTAAGAACTCAAACGTTGCTTGTGTTTTACCAATCCAAAATAGGAACCTACACGTTTTTGTCCATTTCATGGAGCAGTGACTCTAGAAAGTTACCTATATACATAAGAAGACTCAAGTTAATAAAAGTGTCATAGTCACTCTTAATTTCGCAGAGCAGCTACAGCAGCAGGAAATAAAGTTACTACCAAATAACATAGTGGCCCGAAGGTGAACCTATGGTATTTGTCATACTGCTCAGCTGTGAAACTTGCCAATATGGCCATAAGAGTTTAAAGAAGAAGAAACAAAAGAAACCATCTCAGCAGAGTGTATTACTGGTTTGATGTAAGTCCTGTTATCAAAGGCTGGAAGTGAAATTAAAAGACAAGTGTAGAAAATTCTGAAACATTTAAAATTAAAACATTTTCTCCCTGAACTGCAGGAGGCCACGTGATCTCTCACTGTAATCAATTGAAATAATTGAAACTCAGAATGTGTAATTATAGCCCAGTTCTGCAAATAATAATCTTTACCTCATTGTAGTTATATGCAAGAAGGTGTGGGCGAGCATATGGATCTTAAAGATGATTAAATTAGTGACTAATTTATTGCAAAAAGAGAAGAAAACAGACATATAAATAAGAATTGGAAAAGAAAAAATTCTTTTACAGATAGCATATGACTAAAAATAGAGCATACACAAAAATTAATATTTTAGATAAACATAGTAAGGCTCATATTTAAGATGTAATATTCCCTTACATCTTAACAAAAGTGCTACCTGGTTAGATAAGGATGGAAGACCTTGGCTCTTCTGCTAATGAGGTCTATGGCTAGCAGACTAGTGGTTGTGCTCACAAATAACAATTTCCGCTTACTGTCAGCCTTCCAATAGGCCAGCTACTCTCTTTGATCTTGGGGGGACAACACTATAAATATAGTAACGCATCTTTCTTGTAAAGAAGGAATTTGCCTTTTCAGAGCACTAGAAGCTGCTGTGGCCAAGACACTGAAGAGGTGCCAAAAATTAAGGTCCAAAAGCCTTATTTAGGTGGGTAAACAAAGGATCAAGTTTTCCAAGGTGCTCAGCTGGCAAAAATTTCCCTTCAAGAGACAGTTGATGAGAACTCAGCACTTTTAGAAAGAGGTTACTTAAAGTGTGCTTGTTGGAAAGTTTGCCTCAAGTACATGGAATTGCAAAGATGAAACTGTCTTGTTTCCTTAAATCAAAGTCAGTGAGAATAAAGCTAGCTGAAATGATGGTTAACTGTTTAATCTATGTAATTTTCTGCCACAAAACCCGAGGGTCAAGTAGAGCATGCTGTATGTGCAAAGTTGTCTTGGTTTGAAAACACTTGGTGATTACCATAGGAAGATGGGATAATTCAGGCTTGGAGGGATCTCAGGAGACCTCCAGTTTACCTCCTTGCCCAAAACAGGGCCAGCTCTGGGGACAGACCAGGCTGCTCAGTGGTCACTTGAAACCCTCCAAGGATGGAGATGGCACAGCCTCTGGGGGTGACCTGCTCCACTACCTCCCTCATGGAAAGTCGAGAACTGAGAGAGCTTCAGGCCAGGTATAGACAGGAACTATATTCAGCTCAATTCAGCTTGTACCCACTGCCTCTTGCCCTGCAATGCTGTGAAAGGCCTGATGCCATCTCTTCAATGACTTCCTTGTAGTTACTGGGAGGTAGTGCTCAGGTGCTCCCAAAGCTATCATTTTTTTCAAAGTGGGTGCTGCGGTTGTGGAAGCCTTGCAGGTCTGTGGATGGAAGGGCATTGCCAGCAGTCAGAAGCCTCCTGCCACCTCTGCAAAGAGAACCACTGCAAGCCCCCCAGCTTCTGCCTCAGCCATCCTCTGGGGCTCAGCTCAGGTCCCCTCCAACCTCTCCTTCACCATCCCCTGCTATTAGACCACTTGCTTTTCTTCTCCTGCATCCCCTACCCAGCAGCAGGCACAGCCATCACCCACACTATTTCTGCCCCTGGAGACATGTTGGAGGAAATGGGCAGCTGGGCAGAGGTGGCGTGGTCATCACCAGCGGTGTCCCCTTGCCCCAGGCATGGCCTCTCGGCATGACTCGCTCAGCTGGTGCTGCCCTCACAGCAAAATTTTCAACTGGTTTGGCTAAACCCCACGAATTTTAGGTATGAACTCTAGTAAACTGGTTTAAATTTGGCTTGCGGTGACTCAGCTGGCATTCATAAACACTAGCGTAACAAAAAACTAATTTTAAATCTGTTGCCTTGTGTACGGTTACATCAGTTTAACCAGATTGGCTTGCAGGCAGATTTAAGCTAAGCTGCCTCTGCTTGGTTGCAGAAGAGGCTAGGACTGGAAAAGCTGATGTGCCAATATGAGTAAGACCTACAGCTGTAATTATAAAATACTTCAGCTCAGGTATCTTCCTGCTGCAGGGTATAAACCAATCACCTGCTGCTGTACCAAAGAAGCCTTTTCTTCCTTCAGGTGCTCTCAATGCAGCAAACAAACACCTTCCTCCAAAACACCTGCTGTTGTCTGGGGCCCTGAGAAGCCCTGTGAGCTGGGCAGTCTGCTTCCCACTTCCATAAAATAATTAAAATTCTCAAGAAAAAAACAGTGATGTTATCATTAAATTGGGACCTAATCCAAGGCAATAGAGATCATGGAACAAGCATTGCTTTCTGTTGGATCTGATGCCTTTCTTGGCATTAATTGGGAGTGCGTCAACAGGGTAGGTAACTGCTAGCTAAATGGATAATGTTACTGAAGTTTCTCAGGTTGTCTGTGCCAAATCTCTGTTTAATCAGCCTGACTTGGAAAGCTATAAAGGATCATTTTATTAATCTCTAAGGTCAGGATTTTAGCAGGGATTTTGAAACTGAATGACAATTTGGGGCAGGAAGTAGAGTCATACTCAGCTTCAAAATCACAGCATCCGCAAAATTTTCTTGAGACCTATTACTGGATTTGAAGGGGCTGAGACATGCATTTAGTCATGAGAACTGCATTTTCTGCTGAATGATTTAAAATATAGCAGAAAGGTCCACCTGGATCCAGGACATTTTAGGTTTTGCTGAACTAAATTGTCCATGCTAATTCCAGTTCTTCAGGGTACATGACTGTAACCAGAGATTAAATGTTTCCTGACTTCTGTTAAATGAAAATCATCAAACATGAAACTGTACCAACTTGAACAGTTGTACTGAGCTATAAAACATGGCTTTGAGAGTTTGGCCTGAAAACACCACAGGGATGCAGGCAAAGAAGTGAGAATTATGAGGTTTCCTGTTGAAACTGCTTCTCAGTAACATGAGCAACATCCTTTCTGCATTACCATGAGTTTCCTTTGCCCCATGAGGACAAGCCATCTATCCTGTACTTCACTCTTCTGGGCATGAGGCAAGCCACAAAACTTCTTGGCCTTTTTTCACTAGCTGTTGGCCTCATCTCTCAGCATCTCTTTCATAAACTGCATGATTAGCAAGGAAGTTACTCTAGGCAGTCTTCATCCTTCACAATGTAGGTACTACTAGTTCTAATTTCCTTTCTGTTTCTTTAAGGAGCAGAAGTTCACTACTCCATCCAGCTCTGAACAGATAAAAACAAGTGGATCATACACCACAGATGCAACAGAGCGATGAAAGGAAGCAACATCCCCTTAAAATCTGATCTAGCACTCGGACCGGTCGAGGTAAAATTTGGTTTAAAACAGATTTTAGTGCCATGCTATTGTTGTGAGCTCACTTCTACTGCATGGAGACATACGTTGATCTAGCTTTGTTTGTTAATGCGGAAAGAGATTGATTGAGGCTCTGCTTACTGCAGCAATGCAGCTATGGCTGATTGGACTTCTCTCAGCATAATAACCCAAGCATTTAACTAAAACATTGCAACATCAATCACCAGTTGTCACTAAAATCCAGGATCATTTGAGAAGATGAAAATGGTTATGTCTGAAGTGTTGTAAGATTTCTTTCCTTCTCCTGCCTCCGCACACCCCAGATAAAATTGCATCCAATTGTATGGAAGGGAAAAAAAATTTATTTCTATAGTCCTTGCTGACCTAAGGTCAGTATTTATCTTATTGGAAGTAAAAACATGCATCCAGACTTCATTTTCTTCTAATAAGAGTGAAACATTTGCCATGTACTTTCTTCTACTCAAGAATTATATTGCACTGAAGGGATATATATTCCCCTAATAAACTCTTTCCATTTTTCCATTGCCTTTACTTTCTCAGTACCAGCCTTTGAAAACCAATTTAATAGTTCTTTGACTGAGAATGGCCTTTTTTTCCCATCACTTTGAGCTCTTTCCCATGTAAAAACTGAGATATTTGGAAAGGCAATATGTTTTTAGATTATTAGAAAATAGTTATGTTACTGTTTTTGCAAATACCAACAGCCACAAGATGTTATTAAATGTATTTCTGAATACATTTAGTATTCAAGTGCAAGGCTAAGAGATTGCTTTAAATCTCAGGATGGGCAGACTCCTTTGGGAAATGCCATCTCCAAACTGAAGACTTTTAGCTGTGAGGGCAATAAGCCACTGGATTATGCTCCTAAAGGACAGGAGCCTGTGTTCTGTTGTCTGGAGACTCTAAATCAAAATGGGAAACAAAACCCTAGGATAGTATTTAGCTCTGAATATTTTCTGAACACAGTATCCGACTAAGATGCTTGAACTCCTGGTTTTCACGAAAAGACAGAGTAGTAGTTTAGGGACAGTTTTGTACAGGTTGGAGTAGATGTTACGAATGGATGGAGTAGAGGATTTAAAACCTCTGAAGAATTCTATGAGTATTTCAATTTAATCTTCTAAAGCATCTGCGTTTTCTATCTGGGGAGCTCAGTGCTCTTTACAGCTATTGATGGACTAAGTTTTAGCAGTCCTGTGAGATAAGGAGCCATGTGCTTGCTACAGATGCAGAAACTAAGGCATACAATGCTGAAGTAACTTTCCAAGAGCCACAGAAAGGACACCTGACTCTTAGAAGCAATACCTACATTTCAGGCCACTGGTGAGACACACCCCTGTGAGCTATACACACAAAGAAGATCAAGCTATGGCAGGATGCAGGGAAGGTGATACCATACTTCAGGTGACAGCCTTCTGCTCACTGTTCTCCACTTTACCAAGCCATTATCAGACCAGATGATGGGAAAAAATAAAGAAATCACATTAGAAGAAACATTTGCTTTGAAAGGTAGAAGCTAAGTGAGAATAGGCCAGAAAGGACAATATTTGACAATAGTTTATGAACAAGATCTATCACTTCTAGCAAGACAATAATACAGTAATGTAATTATGTGAAAGACTGACATGGCGTCATTTTCCATCCAGCAGAGTTGAGAGCAGAAGAGAGATAGCAGGCACTTTGACAAGAAACCTGTGGAAATTATTTTGTTGACTTACTGCTAATGATTTCTAGTCAAAACCAAAAAAACATGTTTAGCTTTATATAGGTATCATTGGTCATAATTGCTTTTTATTTTTTTTCACAGCACTTACATTTCCAGTGAAAATTAATTCCCTAGCAATACACTTGATCTAAAGATCAATGATCATAAACAGGGTTTACTCAGTAGCTGGCCTGTATAATCTCCTTGCTATGGAATTACTGGTTGGAATGATATCCCAAGATGTTGGATTTTATGGTGTCCTTGACCATGGCCCTGAAAGGTTTTTAAAATTAATTTACAATTCAGGAATGAGTCATTGCAGTCCTTCATTATATATGGAGAAAAAACTCCTAATGACTTCCACTGGGATGATACTGTGTTCCAGTAGATGGGTTGTAAAATCTATTTCTGCTTATGGCATTTTGTTTTTTAACTCCTTCCTCTGACTTTCTTACCTTGAAGAACACAAAAACTTCTGGAGAGGCACTTTAGCATTTCTTATGTCCACAGCAGACAAAGGAAACTCATTTTCCCGAAATGCTTTCTGGGACAAGAAATTTTCATGAAGAAGGGGAAATGAACAAAAAAAAAAAAAAGCCAGTTTACCTATCAAAACAAAAGAGCATCAAACAAATATTTCTGCTAAATTCATCTAATAAACACCCACAAACCTTAAGCTAATTGTATGCAGGTGTACATGGGTATGATAATATTAACTTGATCACTGCATATGTTTAAACATTCAGCATTACTGTAAAATACTCTCTGATGTTAAATGGCTTCTAGTTAAAAGACTCAGTGGTGGTTTATGACTTTAAACTGGAAGAGGGTAGATTTAGATTAGACATTAAGAAGAAGTTTAAGTAGGCCAGGTCTACTGGGGTCTGGTAGAGCTGGTCTGACAAAGAAAGGGAAGAGTGGATTTGGTAGGAGGCTTGCCAGACTGGTCAAGGATGCTTTAAACTAGATGTATTGGGGGAGGGGGGCATCATTCCATCCCAACACACCCAGTCACTGGCCAGCACCTATAGTAAACGTTCAGAGCAATGTGGAGATATTCCAGCTGTTCCAGCCAATGAGCCAGCTTCAATTGGAGCTGGGCTCAGATGTCTCTGTACAAACACCCATAGCATGGGGAGCAAACAAGGGGAATTAGAGATGTGTGCACGTCTACAGGGGTATGATATCATAGGCATCACAGAAACATGGTGGGATGGCTCCCATGACTGGAGTGTTGGAATGGAAGGTTACAGGCTCTTTAGGAAAGACAGGCCTGGTACATGGGGAGGGGGAGTTGCTATTTATGTTAGGGATAGGCTGGAGAGTATGGAACTCTGTCTGGGGACTGGTGAGCAGTCGACAGAGAGTTTGTGGGTCAGGGTTCAAGGGAGAACAGTGATGGGAGACATTATTGTGGGGATCTGTTACAGACTGCCTGATCAAGAGGACTCTGTGCATGAAGCACTCTGTAGACAGCTAGAAACAGCCTCACGCTCACAGGCCCTTGTTCTCATGGGGGACTTCAACCACACTGATATCTGTTTGAAGAACAGTACGGCCCAGCACAAGCAATCCAGGAAGTTCCTCGATTGTGTGGAAGACAACTTCCTTCTGCAAGTAATAGAGGAGCCGACAAGGAGAGGTGCCATGCTTGACCTCGTCCTCACCAACAGGGAAGGGCTGGTTGGAAATGTGACGCTCCAGGGCAGCCTTGGTTGCAGCGATCATGAGATGGTCGAATTCAAGATCCTCAGGACACTGAGAAGAGTGTGCAGCAAGCTCACTGCCCTGGACTTCAAGAGAGCAGACTTTGGCCTCTTCAGGAACCTGCTCAGTAAGGTTCCATGGGATATAGCCCTAGAGGGCAGGGGGCCCCAAGACTGTTGGCTGATATTCAAGGATCACCTGCTGCAAGCTCAGGAGCGATACATCCTGACTACAAGGAAGTGGGGCAGGAGGGCTAGGAGACCTCCATGGATGGATAAGGAGCTGCTGAGGAAAATTCAAAGGAAAAAAGAGGCTTATAAAAGGTGGAAGCAAGGACAGGCAGCCTGGGAAGAATACAGGGATGTTGTCCGGGAAGCTAGGGACCAGGTTAGGAAATCTAAGGTCCCCTTAGAATTAAATTTGGCTAGGGATGTGAAAGATAGTAGGAAGGGATTCTATAGGAACATTTCAAATAAAACACAGACCAGGGACAACAGGGGCCCCCTCCAAAAGCTATCAGGAGAACTGGCTACCCTGGATTTGGAGAAGTCTGAGGTTCTTAATGACTTCTTTGCTTCAGTCTTCGCTGGCAACTGCTCAGACCACATCACCTAAGTCTTGGAAGGCAGACGCAGGGACTGTGAGAATGAAGACCCGGGCCTCACTGTAGGAGAGGACCTGGTTCGAGACCATCTTAGGAACCTGAACATGCACGAGTCCATGGGACCTGATGAAATCCATCCGCAGGTCCTGAAGGAGCTGGCAAATGAAGTTGCTAAGCCACGGTCCATCATATTTGAAAAATCATGGCAGTCAGGTGAAGCTCCTGACAACTGGGAAAAGGGAAATATAACCCCCATTTTCAAGAAGGGGAAAATGGATGACCCAAGGAACTACAGACCAGTCAGCCTCACCTCTGTGCCTGGCAAAATCTTGGAGCAGATTCTCCTGGAAGGCATGCTGAGGCACATGAAAAACAACAAGGTGCTTGGTGACAGCCAGCATGGCTTCACTAAGGGGAAATCCTGCCTGATCAATCTGGTGGTCTTCTATGATGGGGCTATGGAACTGATGGACAGGGGTAGAGCAGTTGATGTCATCTACCTGGACCTGTGCAATCGTTTGACACTGTCCCACATGACATCCTTGTCTCTAAGTTGGAGAGACATCAATTTGATAGGTAAACCACTCGGTGGATAAAGAACTGGCTGGATGGCTGCACACAAAGAGTTGTGCTCAATGGTTCAATGTCCAGCTGGAGACCAGTGCCGAGTGGTGTCCCTCAGGGATGGGTGTTGGGACCGGTCTTGTTCAGCATCTTTGTCAGTGACATGGACAGTGGCATTGAGTGTGCCCTCAGCAGGTTTGCTGATGACACCAAGCTGTGTGGTTCGGTTGATACACTGGAGGGAAGGAATGCCATCCAGAGGGACCTTGAGACGCTTGTGAGGTGGGTTGATGCCAACCTGATGAAGTTTAACCATGCCAAGTGCAAGGACCTACAGCTGGGTGGGAGCAATGCGAGGCACAGCTACAGGTTGGGCAGAAAAGAGATTGAGTGCAGCCCTGCAGAGAAGGACTTGGGGGTGTTGGCCAATGAGAAAATGAGCATGAGCTGGCTTCAGTGTGTGCTCACAGCCCAGAAAGCCAACCATATCCTGGGCTGCATCCAAAGGAGTGTGACCAGCAGGTCAAGGGAGATGATCCTGCCCCCTCTCCTCTGCTCTCCTGAGACCTCACTTGGAGTACTGTGTGCAGTTCTGGTGTCCTCAACATAAAAAGGACATGGAACTGTTGGAACAAGTCCAGAGGAGGGCCATGAGGATGATGAGGGGACTGGAGCACCTCCTATATGAAGATAGGATGAGAAAGTTGGGTCTGTTCAGCCTGGAGAAGAGAAGGCTGCATGGAGACCTCATAGCAGCCTTCCAGTATCTGAAGGGGGCTTATAGGGATGCTGAGTAGGGACTCTTCATGAGGGACTGTAGTGGTAGGACAAGGGGTAACGGGTTCCAACTTAAACAGGGGAAGTTTAGATTGGATATGAGGAAGAAATTCTTTACTGTAAGGGTGGTGAGGCAGTGGAATGGGTTGCCCAGGGAAGTTGTGAATGCTCCATCGCTGGCGGTGTTCAAGGCTGTGTTGGACAGAGCCTTGGGTGGCATGGTTTAGTGAGAGGTGTCCCTGCCCGTGGGAGGGGGTTTGGAACTTGATGGTCTTGAGGTCTTTTCCAACCCTAACTATTCTATGATTCTATGATTCTAAGTTCTTTACTGTGAGGATGGTGAGCAGGTGGCTCAGGTTGCCCAGGGAAGTGGCTGCCTCATCTCTGGAAGTGTTCAAGGCCAAGTTGGAAGGCGTTTTGAATAACCTGGTCTTGTGGAAGGTCTTCCTGCCCATGGCAGGGGGGTTGGAACTGGATGATGTTTAAGGTCCCTTCCAACTCAAACCATTCTATGATTCTGTGCTTCTATGTTACCTACTGTTTATAGAGCAATAGTTACTTTAACCTGGTTTTTTATAAGCAATTTTTCTTTTTTTTTAGATATACACTAGTTAAATAAATATATCAGAAGCTACCCATGGTAACTGTTGGTAACTATTAACTCTGTTTTCAGTATTTGTTTCAGCATCCTGATATTTTTCACTACATGGTTTCATAAATGCTACCGTGTATTTTCAACAGTTCCATCATTTTCTTACCTACATACTCGTGTCCTTCTAACACAAATAATAGCTGCTTTGAAAAAAGGAGACAAAAAAGAAAGAAAAAGAGTAAGGCAGATATTTATTGTGCAGATTAGCTACTTTCATTTCAGCATGTATTCAGTTATTATTTCATATGTATTTAGTTGTGCAACAGATCTTGCTTCACCTCTCTTACTTCACTACTGTTTCTGTGCCCCAGTTCTTTGACCTAGTCTTGGGTATGCAAATGGTAAGCACTCAAGGAAAGAAGTCTTTTATGACTAACAACGTTATTGATGGTGTTCCAATGATGTGTAAGGTATAAGGGCTCATTTGGTAAAGAAACTGTAAATCTATCATAACATTCATAAATCTGCCAATCCCTGCAGAGAGGAGGTTGATCACTCACAACAACTTCAACATTAGAAGGCCTATTAAAGCTTGCCCATGTACATATTACAGTGCTAAAACTTATGATTGTATTTCCAGTTACTGTCCATGTGACCGAGATAAAGGAAATTCCAATTAATTTTTAGGTGAGGAGGAACAATGCATTATCTGGAAAGAGGGTTTTATTAATGAAATAATTGTATAGGTGGCTGCATGCACAAAAGAGTAAGAAAAGAGGCAGAGGAGACAATTCTATTATTTCAGATTTTGGCATTGGAAGAAAAGTATTTTATTTGAAAGAATGGATGAACAGATTGCGCACAAATTGAGAGTATGCTTCCAGGGACTGGATTCACACATGTGCTTAACACAGCAGGAAATATGGCCATTATCTCTACATGTAGCTGTTTGTCTTGCATGTAGGGCAGAGCAATGAATGCTCAGGCCAAATGCATATAACCTACTACTAATTCCCAAAGAAATAAGTCTGATATTCAAGCAATCACAATCAGAGGGAATAGCTCGAAGCTACTTAATAATAGTGGTTGTAGAATACATGTATGTTTTCTACATTTAGAAAGGGGAGGAATAAATTAAATCAATTCAAGAAGGAATTAGACAGTATTTTGTATGAATAATTCAAGCAAATTCTGTCTAAGCCTTATTAGGTACTAATGTAGCTCTAAATTTCTGGACATCTAAAAGCAGGCAGGCAAAGCAGAAAACAAGCCAGAGAGATGACACCTTGTTTGAGCTATATACTTCTATAGGCAACACAACTGTTCCAGAAACAAGGGAGGAGGATAAAATATGAAGGTGCTGGTGCAGGTGGAAATGAAATAATAAATGTGCCTGCCTGTTTCCCTTGAGAGCAGTGGTGGGAGAATGGGACTTTTGCTACCAACCGTGCGTCCTCAATGCCAGTATCGTACCTTCTAAAGCAAGGAGAAAGCTATGTAACAATCTATATTCATTTCACTGAAAGGATAAGTCTAATTCTGGACCTTTGACAGCCATCTCAGAAGGCCCTTTGATTTATTCTGGGACAAACTGAGGAACTGTACTTGCAAATAGTCTGGTTTCTATCCAACGCTGCTTCTCCTCATCCTTCAGTATTTATGACTAGTAAGTAGATCAAGCTTCCGCTGTGTCAAATAAGAAACTTCATTTATCCATTATCACAACAGCTACATTTACCTTGTACAGTGGAACAAACTGAGTTGGGGACAGAGCAATTTCAGTTGAAGGATTTGGTTATTTAACAACCTGATGTAACAGGCGTATTACTGAAATTCTGTAACAGCTTGCCCTTTCAGGAAGATTTTCTGTCACCAGCAGCTCTAGCAACTGCATATTTCTTTCACTTCCAAATGATCTTACTGACATTTGGTTCCTTTCCTTCTCTCCCCTCCCTCCAAAAGACAAAGCAGAACTAGAAAAAAAAAATTTAAAGCCTTGAAAAGGATGTGAAACTAAGATTGCCTGAAGGTTGCTACGTATACTGCTACTAATGGCATATGGAAGGTTCAAAGATACTACAGAGAGAAATGCTGGCCCTAAAATATACTATTTTGAAACATCTCCTACCTTGATTGTTACCTGTAGTGCAGCAAAAATCTACAATCTGTCTATTTCAGGTTAGTCTCTTCATTTCCTGTATATCAGTTCAGCAAGTTAAGCATCTTCTCTCTTGCTTCCTACTGCAGGAGTCTAACCTCAGTACCCTGAGCTAGCAGTCTGGTGATAGCCAAAGTCACTCATTGCTTTAACATGTGGTGAGGTGTTTATAGAATCATAGAATAGTTAGGGTTGGAAAGGACCTTAACATCATCAACTTCCAACCCCCCTGCCATGGGCAAGGACACCTCCCACTAAACCATGCCATCCAGGGCTCTGGTCAACCCAGCCTTGAACACTGCCAGCAATGGAGCATTCACAACTTCCCTGGGCAACCCATTCCAGTGCCTCACCACCCTTACAGTAAAGAATTTCTTCCCCATATCCAGTCTAAACTTCCCCTGTTTAAGCTTGAACCCGTTACCCCTTGTCCTCTCCACTAGGGCTTCAAATGCTCCCTCTGGGGCTTCTCTCTTACCATGGCTTTCTGCACATTCTCACTGTAGCTAATATTTATTCCTTCTTTAAAAAGATAATCAAAGTCCTGTTCTTCCCCTATGCTATCTCAGGTGTCCCTCATGTGGCAAAATTGGAAAGCTGAGGGACTGAGTGGTCCTTGCTGTACAGAGAGGGACTTCTTGTGAAGACAGGCAGTTCGCCCCCAGCAAGAGACAACTGAGTAAGTTGAAGAAGGGAGGGGGTATGTGCTAGGGTGATTTGGTGGGGGAAAAAACAAGTGAGCTATGTATCCCCCTGCAAGCTCCCAGCTGCTGTCCCCCAGCTCCGGCCAGTAAGCCCTCCTGCACTAAGTACAACCCTGTCCTCATGTTACTCCTCTCTTCCATTCCTCTCCTAACTGGAACGGCTTTGACACTGTGCAAAACTGCCTTCCCACATCATGGACAAAGACAGAGAAGGGATTTTGTTTCTGTTCTTTGGGTGTGGAAATTCATTTCAGCTCTGCTGTGGCTGGGCTTTGAGCTGGCTCAGAGTTAAGTCATGACTTGATAGAGTGCTTCACATTAATGATGGGGGTGGAGGAGCAATCAGCACAGAAAGAAAAGACTCACCACTCATTCTTAAAGACATTTTACACAATCAGACAAGATTATGTCAGCCTAGTGATCAGAGCAAGTAAAATTATTGCTGGGTCTCAGTTCTGTGCCTTGCTTTTTTGCTTGTTTGTTGCTTTTGCATCCTTGTTACAAGTAGGTCTGATAATAATCCTCCAAATAGCTGTCTTACATCACTTGTCATAAGAATGTGCTTTCTCTTGGTAGAGCCTAGTTTCTATTTGCACTGTCTCACTGCTGTCTTTCTAGGCACCTAAACCCCAGCAAAAGTGTGAAGGATGCATTCTGGGGGCTCCATGGCACAGTTGCCTTGTGCCATGGATACAGGATGATACATGCATGGGAAGCACAGAGTTTTGCCTACATTGCCATATTTTGGCAACTACCAGCTTGTCTCAGGGCACCATGTGCAAAGGAAGCAAAACACATTTGAACTTGGACGTCAGGGACAGTTGCAAATGTAACAGTGAAGAGTGTGAGGAGCCTGGGATAAAAAGTGGTAGATGTATCAAGATGGGATGAGGGGAGGTTTGTACTATGTCAGGAGCTGGGACAGCAGAATGGGAGAAGGTAAGGGACAAGGATGGCACTACAGTGGTGGGAGGACATCAATGTGACAGCCAGCTGGAAGCAAAGGTGTGCAGTAGGATCAGGGCATAGGGGATGAAGTGCGATGCCTCCTACCTGGGCAAGGAAACTGAGACCAGGGAAAAGAGCCAGGAGCTAGCTATGGTTGTTGGGGATGAGGAAAGAAACAGGAGTGACAAAGGCAGAGGGGGGGCTTTTTCCATGCTGTAAACATTTCCAAACTATATATAGTTTAACACACACAAACAAAACAGAACAAAACAAAACAAACAAAAAAAACACCATTAAAAAAAGAAATCAGCATCCCATGAAGTTTTTTGTTCTGATCAGATTCCCAGATCCTACTTATCTGGAGTCCAAGGCCTGTGCATAGGGTTTCTATTGCCTATTGCTATTTTCCATTGCTCCAGACCAAGCAAGGGGGTGGCATGTCTGTTTGTGAGGTAGGGTCAGGGGCCACAAAATCTCACCTCTCACTGCCTGCCTTCCCCACATCTGTTCTGGAAGAAACAGGTATCTCTTTTAATTCATCCTCAAACTGCCCATGGGCTTACGCTGTATTGTATGAAGGAGATGCCGTGAGAGCTAACACAGAACTTTGAGACTCACAGGTAGACAGTGATCAAATATTTGATATTAAGGTGTGTGCAAGTACTAGATACAGTTTTCTTCAGTGAAAGAGTGTCTTCTCAATGTATGATAAATACTGGGGTGGGAAAAAGAAATATCAGATAAACCAGAGGATGTTTAAAAGGCTGTAATAGGCAGGAGATGGAACAGTAGAAGAACATGTGTGGTTTTTTGACCAGTGCTCTTTTTTGTGATAGGGATCAAAGCCAGATTCCCTTTCAATGCCAAATACATCTGTTGAAGTCCAAGCAACAGACTTAATTGCAGCAGGAAATCACTGTTCTAAAAAGCATATCAGTAAAGAATGAGAGAATGCATATGGCACATATGTGCCTCGACAGTTTTGCTAAATAAACCATGAATTTTGACAAGTGTGTATCTGTAAGTTTGCCATGGAAATAGGATTGTATAACATCACTGCTGAAACAAAAGTTCAGCCTCTGAAAACTGTGGGGGTGTGCTGCTGAAATGTTTGCTTCGAATGTTAGCTGACTGGTTTCATAACTCCCATGCATCTAGTTAATGCTCTTTTAGACAATACATGGAAGGGGTGGATACGGTACAGAGCTGTACAATAAAAGCATTCAAATTGTTATATCTAATGGTCAGAGCCCAATTTCAGCATTTCAGAAAGCAACAGAAGTTTCTTGCATTAGAAAATTGAAGAGGTGAGACTTCCCACCTTGTTTATACAGGATTCTATCAATTGGAGGTGTGGAAAAATATTTGGTTCTCTGTTTAATGAGGAAATTACACTGTACAGGTATTAATATCATTGGGAAAACTGATTAGTTTGGCAAACTGGTAAGGAATGAATGGATTCTTTTTCAGGCTGAAAGGTTTTCTCTTTCAGGTTGTTAATACAGAGCTATTCTTTTGATGCCGAGAGCAGAAATTACAGTGTTACTGTACAATTACAGCTGCAACTATTAGTGACCCTGTGATTCAGCTCAGAAGTCTCATCCAGAACACAGTGAACCTGTTCTCACTTTGTAAACCACTGGTATGCTTGGCAAAGTGTCAGCTGTCCCATCAACCAAGACCAAGAACTAAGTAGGTGAAAAAGCACATCCCCACGGGCCCCCTAGAAGTGTTAATTCTGGCAAAGGTTTTGTATGCTAATTGCTTCATGTGAGAAATAAACTGCCATCAACCATAAGGTGAGCATGGACAGCTTTATCCAAAAGATAAGCAGCCCGACGAGGGCTCAGAGAAGTTTTTGATGCACTGAACGCTCAAAGTCACCCTGCACTGGCATTGCAGACCAGTCGTTTCCCTTCAGCCCATCTTGGCCTGTGCTCAAGCAGCAAAACCAAGTTTTCCAAGTTTGACCTGAATTTCAAAATCATTGGGGTCTTCCTTTGTCTTCACTGAAGGTCTGCTTTGTAATTCACACAAACTGGCTCATGCTGGCTCCTCAAGGCCTTAGCATGATGACAGCATCTTTTCCAAGTGGCTTTGTCTGCTACTTGTCCAACTGTGAGTCAGCATATGGCACAGGCAAAGGCATCCTGCCCCTGACATACGCACCAGGAATGACCACTCCACCAAACTCCAGTTTAGCTCTGTCCCAAAAGGAGAACTGCCTGGGGTAGGGGGAAGGGTGGTGGGGTACATGTGCACACACCTGTGCATGCACACATATGTATGTGTACACGTGTTGGAAAACAGATTCTTTAAGCTGCAGCCTTGGAGAAAACATTGCTGAAAGAGCCAAAATGTCCATTTCTCCAGTTTAGTAGCCACAAAATGTTTGAGTGACTGTACAGGGCCTGTCTTACCAAGTGTTTCTCCAGTTGGCAGGATTTCCCCAGGGAAAATGGTCCAGCTGTTGCTGTGGCATCTGTCATTGTTTATAAGCAAATTGTGTCTTAAGACTGAATTAATGCTAGTGTCTTCTATAATAAAAAGTAGGAAACATAGAAGACACAGGTCTACATCTCAATTCTGTCTCTCTAGAGACTTACTTAGAATTGTTGATTACCAGATTCTGCTTTTATTTTGTGCCCAACAGATTTTTTCTGGCATATGCATGTGTAACATTTCTAAACTAACACACTACATGACTGAAGACAGGCACAGGGTTGGTCAAGGTATGCACAAAAGCATTTCTGCTGAGACACAGATCACTGTGTCATGGCTTTTACAGGCGTCCTCTCCATCCATCGCCTGCTGGGAATAGGCATGCCATGGAGGGCTGAAAGATGGGATTAACATAGCTCCTTTTGCTCTCTGTTCCCATGGGCTGGTTGGAGATAAAACGAAAATAGAGTCTCATTAAGTGCAAAGATTTGAAAAACCCTTGAAGTTTGGCTCTGACTACACCCTTTACATGGCTATACTGGACAGCAAGATAATGTCATTTGCAAGACCGGGGCAGCAGAGGCATACAGCAAATACAGACCACATCAGTAGGAAATTTGAAATTCACCAAATGGCAAGGATCCTGTTACAATAGTTTGTCTCCCCCACATCCCAGACACTTGATCTATTAAATCGTTAAATCATGGAAATCAAAAACCCTGCAGTTCCAGTGCACTGGGAGGATTGTATTAAACTCAGTCAGCAATTATTGGTAATATGGGATAAAGATCTTTACTCTGAAAGTAAGCTTTAAAAGGTCATAATGTAATCGCTGTCACTGATGGTCTGCGTAGTGGCTGGTAGTCTGATTGCAAAGCAACAGAGAAGAAATGCACATGCATAAGTTGAATGCAAACCCTAAACTGCTATTTCTGTCACAGTATTGGCAAAATTATAAACACAGCACACATCAGCTTTCTCCACACTTGCTAGCTTAAATAAATTTACCTTTATTCTTCACCAAATTTCCTCCTTATTGTTGTTCTGTGAATGCTCATTATGAGCTAGCACAGAAATGCCAAATTGGACAGGGAAAGTGGGAAGCAGACCAAGAAGTCAGTGGGAGATTCAGACAAGTTTTCCAGGCCCTCTGCATTACTCACAGAAAATGTAATACAAGAGTTAAAGCTGCCCTGTCAAATTAGGTCGGGAGCTGGACATGGTGCACTGTCCACTGCAATGAGATGTGGAATGGAGACATTTGGAGCCTGATTTGGTTGTTGAGAATTTGTACCCTGACACGTTACAAGCTGCCAGCTTGCACCAGTGATGGCACTCCCCAGCTCCCTCACACAAACAGAAGTTCAGCTGTAGAGGCATATTGTGGTGCGATTTCTTTATCTGGAAGGTGCTCCCTCCTCAATCACATCTGCAGTTCAATTCCTTAGGGGTCCTGTAATCCCCAATGCCACGGCACATCCCTAAGCCAACTGGCAGAACAGATTTCAGCCCTCCCTTGGCTGCTTCCGTACTCATACCACTCACCACAGCCTGGTTATACATAGCAGCCATCAGAGTTGATCCAAATCCCTTTTTAAGGTAGTGCAGGTAAACTTCATTAAATTATCTTGTAGATGCTTCCATATGGAATTAAAAAGGTCTTAGAGTGATTTAGTGCTTGGACTGCAAATTTTGAGGTAACATGTTATTGCATGCTAGCTCCTACATAAGCATCAGTGTTGTCTTAGCACCACTCTAGCTTGAATAAATTCACGTTTGCTATATATTAGAAATCACTACCGATTACAGCATATCCCTCATACATAATAATTTGCAGACTAATAGCTTTCTGCCTCTACTACACTGCTTAGTTTATATCACTTTGAAAATAATTTCTGTTTAATTGAGTTAAGGTCAACGCTTATTGAGAGTGTTGGCACAGTGACTAAATGCAGTTCAGCTTATTTACTCTTAACTCATATTTTAACATTCCTGAGTGTTAATGTACAAGAAACAGCTTTTTCATATGGGAAACAAATAATTAAAAACATCCTGAGCAGTGCAGCTTTTTAGCTTCACTGTACATTGTGATGCTACACCTCTGACTATGCCCAGTCCCACTCAAACTAAAGTGGTCTCCTCTTCCTGGCAAATCAGCTTCTTATTGTACAATCATTCAGTAAGTTACTTCTAATAGTGGCTTTACAAATGTATCATGTGCTGCCTGAATGGCTTTAATTTGCTTAATAAAAGGACAATTTTTAGTTAATCAAAAGCTTCTCAGTGGATTCTGAATTAACAGTTGGCTTGCTAACAGGTAATATTAATTAGATTTTTTTTTCTTGTGCTGAAAAGAGTAAAACACTCTCTTGCTCAAACACATTTGTGAAGAAGCTACCAGGAGACATCTCAGGCATTTATCTTCTGAAAAGCTAATAATATTCAGTAGTAAAAACTAATAAGTCATTAATACCAGGGCTTGTGTACAGTTAGGTTTGCTATTAAACTGATTTTAAACAATAAAAGTTTGCGGCCTTAAAGCTGCTCCTCCTTCTCTGTTTCATTTTAGTCCAAAACACTAGAGCAACCTACCTGGCTGGCAGGCCCTGCTTCTGCCATCTTCCCACATAAACTCACAAGCACTCTCTCCTTCATTAAAAAAGAATAAATTACTGCATGGGACTGAAGTGGGCATCAACACAGTAACTGTGGTACCAGAATCCCAAATGCCACAGGTTTCTGGGTAACCATCATTCCTGAGGCTTTCAAACCAGGCTCAGTATCTCTGCAGCACAAACTGGGGCTTGAAGAAAAATGCAGCCTCTCAGATAAAACTCCAGCTGGTTAATGTAACCACCAATGCTCTACGGAAAGATGAGACAATTCCTGTATTGACCCAATCTAAAGCAAGCCTGAATCTAAGGTGACCTTCAGCTTTAGAAGAGCAGAAATTACAGAGCAACATACTGTGCATCAAAACATCAAATGCTCCATGCTTCCTCCCAGCCTTCTTCCCTCCAGATACAGCCACAGCCACAGCCACAGCCACAGCTGAGCCAAAATTTCTCACCTGAGCCTGGCCTTTGGCCACTTTAGAAACAGCCCCACAGACCCTTGGGGGGCACAAGCCACCTCACCACAAGCCCCCCTCTCTCCCTCCATGCTTTCTCAACCTCCTGCTGCCCACCAGCCCTAAGCACCTGCCCCCTAACTCGAGGGCCTACACAATAAGACAGATAAAACTGCTTCAAGCCAGCTGTGAAGTAGCTAATTACTACTGACAGGTGTAGGAATGCATATTCTGCCTCCCTAAATAAAATGGCGCTCATCCTGCAGCCCTGATCAGAAGTCCCATCGTATTGTGACAGAACAACCCAAAGTGAAGCGGTTTTGCTTTAGGCATTTTATAGCATCTGCCCCAAAATGAGATAGCAAATGGTCAAATGAGCTCCAGAAGATTCTTATTGCTAAGTGCAATTCTGCATATAATCTAAAATACAGCTGAGGTCACTACAGTTCTGAGGTGTTTAATCATGGGCAGAGGGTACAATGACCAAAAGAGTTGGTCATTAAATCTATTAAATCTAGCTATTTAAATCACCTGCCTCAATTTGCAGAATGTCATAACCAGATTCCAATCCCCTGGCCAGAGCCTGAGAGGGGCAGTAATGCTGAGTTTATGTGGAATTTAATGGGAATTGAAGGCACTTCTTAGGGATTGGCCCAGACACACTGTATTCCTCTCCAAAGACCAAGTACTGAAACTGAGAGTAATCTGTTTTAGAGATTTAGTACATATCTACTATGGTTTCCTAACAAGGCTTATCTAGCACTGCTATATATATATATATATATATATATGTATATATGTCTACCTGTCACTCCGAATAGCTCGTGAAACTGCTGGCTAATTTTGAGGAGATTTGACAGAGCAACAGGACAATCAAGAGCACTTGGTTTGTACATGATTCATGGAATGAGGAAGTGAGGTGAAGAAATGACAGCCACCCAAGCTGAACCAGTGTCTGCATGGTGGCTGAACCTCAAGACACAAATCTTAAGGGAATCAGAGCATAAGACTGGCTCCACTGTTCACTGAACCACTTCTCTACCAATCTGAAATCCATCATAAACATCTGCTGGAAGCTTCATGGCAAGTGGAGCAAGAGTCTCAGTGAGCCAAAGCTTTCACAGGCAGCTAACAAATCACATACACCTCCTAAGTGAAGGTCAATGAGCTCCTGTGTTTCTGTTCACATATGAAATGAATACCCTAGAACAAGAGGAGGAAAACCAAGCCATGTCACTGCCAGAGGTCATCCTACCAGCAGTGACCTCTATGAGTGCTAGATCAATTCATTTAAAAATACAATTTCAGCTAAAAAAAAAAAAAACAAAGAAAAAAACCACACAAGCTGAATGAAGTGAAACATTAAAGTCACTTCAATGTCTTAAGATGCTTTATCCTGAAAGGTGGAGACACCACAGAACAGGAGTGAAAAAAAAGCTTTATTTGATGTCGTTTCAGCATGTGACATAAATGTTCATGACTTGAGTCATGAAAAGAGTTGGAAAATTTACTGTATCCTTCAGTAAAGGATATCCTTAACTTCACCTCACATGCCTGTTCTTCACTGGACTTCGAAACATAGTAGGGTTGACCTCCTCTGGTAAGATATGCACATGATTGCAAAAGAAAATTTCATTTGCACCGGTATCTTATTGTGTATCTCATTGGCGTATAGAGTTTTCAATCGTTAGTAGCCTTGACTTTGTGGACCTTGAATGTTGTGTCATGGAGGGAGGGTGGAAGCTTTTGCATGCAAGTATAAATGCATAATTCAAGACTTATTTTAGCAGAGACTAAACTGAGTACCGTAAGAAAGACTATTATGATAACAAATGGATGCTGTTCACTGTTACAAAGATTTGTATCCTCACTTCCTTTATTTGTTGTTTCCAGGTTTTTATTCTGCTCTTCATTTTGCTCAGGAGAAGCGTAATTATTCTTGTGAGAAGCTGATGTTGTTTGTGCTATCTTGTTGCTTTTCCCATTGCTTCCTAAGGTAAATGAAAGAACAGCCTGTATGTCAGCAAAATTAAATTCTTTATCTCAAATACAGCTGCTGCTTCTTTGTGTGAAATGGCCACCAGCAAACCGTTACCCTCAGCGTAGGGGAACGGTAGTTGCCGTGGCAGTTCTACCATGTGCCCACAGGGAAGCCCAGGCCCTGGTGCTCATGGGTGCTGTGGGGCAGCTCTCAAGCCTCCTGTTTATACAAACCTCGCCAGGAGGGCTGATCAATGACGTAATTTATCCCAGCTCTATGTTGGGATGCATCCTGATACATTTCTCTGCCCTGAAGGGCTGCATGATAGGGAAGGGGGTTTTGATCAGTGCCCTTGCGATGTCTGGAGTACTACTTACAGTAAGCCCCTAACAAACTGCAGGGTGTAGTTACAACTCTTAGTCTGGTCTCTGTTATTCCTGGGGAACAAAGAGACACTCCATGTCACCAAAGACTTACAAGCAAATAGGCTGGGGCACATGTCCAAGTGCATCTGCCAAGCCTGAGTACATGATCTTGACTCAGAGGAATACTGTGGATAAGAGAAAAAGATTCATCTGTCTCCATTCCCTTGAATCCCAGAGAAAAAGAAACAGCAACACTGTGAAGTTGACACAGTCATAGCTGGAAGACCAAGACTATGGCCGAAGGTACATTAGCACATTAACCAACACACAGCCCTCCAAAAGCATGCAGAGAAGTCCTCCCCCTCTCTCTTCCCTCCCCACACCCAGAACTTCCTCCCCATAAAATCCTTTTTAATCTAAACAGATAAAGGGAATAAAGAACAGGTGGAGGCAGCCCAGCTTTGTCCCATACCCCAGCTCGCACCAGATATGAGGGAAGCCTGGTCAGACAGAAGGAAATCAGAGGTCAGTAAGTGTTGTGACATACAGGTTTTCACCTGACAATTGCTGTATGAGGAAAACATCCTATCCACTTAAAACCGCTGATTGTTTACATACCCATATTATTGATTGCAAAGGACATCTGAATATCTTTGTGTATTGTTCAGCAGTTCTAAAGATTTTGTTGGAGTCTGGCATGCATACGATGATCAAAAGAGACACCCCCAATTAGTACTGAAATTCAGCCAGGACTGCTTATCTTACCAAAGATTAAAACTGAAGCAAAATTTGACTTTGTCAGTACGTTAGCCTAAAATGCTGTCAACATCTTTTTCTTCATGCCCACCCTTCTCTCACCCCTCCAAACCCGTTCTCACTGCTGCAGTTTTTGACACTGCATATTCTGGTCTTCAACATCAAAAGACACGGTATCTGGGTAGAAGCAAGCCCTGTCAACTCTTCTATATACTGGAGGGGACTTCTGACCTTTTAAGAGAAGAAAGAAACAGACTTTCCTACAGCCCTTTAAAAAAATAAATAGGTACTAATATACAAGTAAGCCTGGGGTTGTCTTCTCCATCTGCTCTTTCAGGACTGCATCTAGCTTGATTTATCTTCCTCTTTCAATTGCTCCAAAAAACTTCATAGCTCCCTGCAACACTGCACATGCACAAAGTATGCCCGCACCATGGCTGTCCTCTGCCAAGGTCACCCTCTGAGGGGCTGGAGGTCGGCTGCTGTGCGCACACCCTGGCACCCTGAGGGACACATGGTCCTCAGTTTGTCCCCATTAATATGGGGGCAGTTCTCAGTGCTGTGGCTCGCCTGCGCTGTGAATCCAGTGCTAACATGGAAAGCGGCTACCAAATTAAGTGGTATTACTCACGGACAAAACTGCTCCTCATCCCTGTCGTCCATGACTCCACTGATGTCCCAGGGAATGCAAATGGTTTGCTTTTTCTCACCGCCAAAGTCCCTCTCCATGATGGAGACAGGAATAAATCACCGACCCTGCCCTTTCTGGGAGCAAGGAGTACATGAAGCTGCTCTGAGCCTTCTGCCCCTCAGCTGGAAAAGGCTGGTTCAAGCTGGGCTTCCTCTGCCAGGGAAACTCGGGGGAAGGAAAATCGCAGAGAGAAGGGAAGGGGGGAGAGTGGCAGTGAGTGTGTGAAGCCCAATCACCTTTCATCATTTTGTGAGTTGGAAACAAGATACCACTAAGAGATCATGTGCCCAAGTGATTTACAAATGCAATGGCTGCACAAGAAGCCGCATGAGGTTTTCTTTTCAGCAGAAGCAATGGCTTTTATTGATATTTTGTCTGACATCCAGGCTTAGAGATTGCCCATCACGTATAAGGGAGAGTGTTAAAGCACTTAAAAATATATTAAAACAGTTTTAAAACCCACATGGCTGGGGGATGGTTTTTCCTGCAACCACTTAGCAGAAGTGTAGGATTTAGCACTTCCAGTAGCAGACTGAAAACCTCTCCAAGGCAGTAAGCAGAGCCTTGGATCCCAAGCCTAACACTCATATTTGATAAGGAAAAAGAGCCTCTTTTTCTGAACCAGGCCAATTTACTACAGGGATAAGGAAGATAACACCATGAGCGTGGCTGTGTGTATCCATATCCCCCTCTCGAGTGAAAAACAAGAAAAACAGCAGTAGTCTTCGACTCGGTATTGAATCAAGCCTGCATACTAGCAGGGGAATGAAAAAGCATATACATACCTTTCCTTGTGTATCTCTGTCTGCACGGAGCTAACCACATAATTCTCATAGAAAAAAGGAGAGGTCTTTGCTTAAAGGAGAATAATGTGAACTCACATTCCAAGTGTTTAAAGTCCACCTAAAGGGAACTTTAAATGTAGAATGATCAGAGGGAAAGAGAAAGCAGGCAGGTACTTAACCAGCAAGAAAAGGAAAGAAAGGGAGATGCCGAGCGCAGGGCAGCAGGCTGAATGCCTCTCTAAGTCTTACCTCCGATTATAGAATACACAGGATGACTTAAATTGATACTGTAAATTCAGATTCAGAGTTTTAAATAATTTATAATTCGAATTTAAGTCCCTTGAACAGTCTATCCTTATGCTAGTTTGGCTTCTTTCATCTGCTTAATGTATTTCACACTTCTCCTCTAGCACAAACTGAATTTAAAGAGGCTAGAGATTTTCTTTGAGAAAACAAGATCGAATTTAGTAGAAAATGCACGAAACATTTTGCACAAAAATGAGGATTCTTTGTCAGAGAAGCTCTTTTAAAAATCTGCAGTTAGCTCAGGACCTCCTGGTGCTAAAGACCACTCCATGGCGTGGAGGACTCATAGCTCTGAGTTGTGCCCTGGTCCAAAAGGGGAAAATGCGCAAGATCCTTGAGCACAGTGCCATCACAAAGGCAAAGGTGCTGCTAGAGAAATCTGCAACATTGCAAGAAGAACTTAGGCCTGGACCAGGACAACTAGCCTACTCATGTACTCTATGCCTACTAAGGTAGGGCTGCATGGCATCCTGGGTAGAAAAGGCAGAGCGAGGGAGGCAGCGCAGATAGGAAGGAGGCAGAGATACCAGGAGAAGGAAAAGCATCCATCCCCTGGCCACAGTCTTGGGGTATCTGGAGAACCAGAGCCTGAGGAGGGTTCATCAGTGCCCTGATTGCTGCTTCTGCAAGGTAACCAGATCTTTCACCAGCTCATTGAGTGCCTTTGAGGATACATACCCAGGAGTAAGGGGCTCCCTCCTGCTTTCAGACCATGGCACAAATGACAGTGCTAGCCCAGCTGGGCATTTTTCACTTCTGCCTCTCCACCTTCTCCTGATTGTCTCTTGTCAAATATAAAAACTGTAAGCCTAGAAATGGAACTTTCTATTCTAGTTTGACCTCCATTTGGTACTCTAAGTCCATGAAATGTGGCTGAGGCTCCTAGGCGCAACCACAGCGTAAATAGCAAAGAGCATGAGCAGGGTCTGGACTGGGGCACTGCTGGGCACTGCTCTCCTACACCAGAGGTGTTTTGAAGGCTCAGGAGTGATGGAGTACTGTATGACACAGCAGCTGCTGGACTGCCACAAATTGCCTTGAAAGTAGTTTTCTTATTGTGAACCTCAAAACACAGTTGTGAATTCATGATGTAAAGTTACCTCTTCCCTCTTTTTAGGTTCCCCTTTCCTAAATTAGCTTGGGAGGTACCTCAGGTATTTCTGGCACTGAAGAAGATCTTGGACAGCATCATTTTAATCTGATAACATTTCAATTTCCCTCCCTAGCTGGGCTATGCTTGGTGTTCTCTCTTCCTCCCACATCTAAAATAAGGACACTGCAGTTCCAACAATTCTCATACTGAAATTCCAAATGGCTGTGAGCGCATTACAGAAAACACTTTCAGGGACTGTGGCTTTTCAATTATTTACGGCAGTATTATACATCCAGATTTGCCTTAACATAAATAGTATCAAAGACAAGCAGAAAGAGAATAAAACATTTGAGCCTATTTTTGAGACACCTAACATGCCACGGAGTTCCACACCCGCCCTCTGAGGTCTGTTCACTCCACTCACTGCTGCAGCAGAGGGTGCATTGGTAATCCTGCCAGAGATGAGAGAAAACTCCCCCTGGAGCAGATCGTACAGACTACAAGGTCCTTTGCCATTATTACTGAAAACACCAGCTCTTCTGTTTGTTTCACCTAATGAAGGCTCTGGGTGCATTTTACTTCATGCTTCATTTGTAGTCTGAAAATCACAGCATGGCTGGCACCAGTGCAAATGTCTTTTGTCTCACTAGGGCACAGATGAATTTGTAGGTGGTCAGTGGGAGACCAGATGGCTTCTCTGAGCCCTGAGTGTGCCAGGCACCCATTCCCAGTTAAGATTCTCTACCAGACTTGTTACTGCTGCTTCATTTTTCAAGTATCCAAATCAGCAGTAAGTGGAGATTTAGGAGCACTTTGTTGCAGAATATGCACACAGCATTAGTATTTGGAGTCTGTAACACATGACTGCTGAGCCCCAGGGTCTGGACAATTTATCTGCTCTTGCCTGCATCTATTACAAAGTTAGGAAAGGCAAGAAGACACTGGGCCCTCCTAGAGTGTTGCTGGGACAGTCACCACTCACTCCTAAGGGCTCTGTGGCTTTGAGCAACCTACTATCATAAGACTGCAACAGTGGGGAAGAAAACACCAGAACGTTCTTTCTCCTTTGAGACTCATTTTCTAAAAGTAAATATCAATCCAGAAATATAATGATGCCTTTGTTCTAGAAAGCCAGTTTATGCTGACATTTAAAGGAAATGCCTTATCTGTACAGGTCGCCTCCTGGAACGGTTTTGCTCACTTCAGGCACGGCCACAGACCCCCACTAACTCTAACAGCATCAGAGCTGGCTTTGTTCCTCTTGCTATTACTACCCAGAAATACAGTGATCTTTTTCAGACAGCTTAGAAGAAGATATTAAGAAACAAAAGGAAGAAAATTTACCGTTTCATCTTAGACACCTGAAAATATCCCCTTGCTTGTGGATATGACTCTGTTGCAGTAATGTTCATAACTTGGACATGACAATTAAGGAAAGTTAAACACAGCTCAGGGACATGTACTCATATTCTTAATTTCACTTCCAAGAGTGATTCCATGGAAACTCATGGGACTGCTCATATAAGCAGAGCTACACAGAGATGTGCAAGCTTTTGTGACAATGGATAGGTCTGTATCTCACTGAATTTTATAGACCTGCATCTTTTCTGATCAGCACTCTTTCTTTCAAAATTTCTTCTGCAGCCAGGTTTTGCAAGCAGGAACATGATGTACAACAGAGTCACATCAGCAGGCTATGTGTGCGGATGATTCAAATGCTACACAGCCACTCAGCAAAGCATTGTACGCAAATCCCACTATCTTAAATCTGGTTGATAGCTAAAAAAAAGAAAGGATAGTTAAATAAAGGAAGGAAAAGGAAAAAGACAAACAAGACAGCTTGCCTGTTGTTGAGAGCTCCTACAAAACACATCAGAAAATCCTTATTAATTCCTCCTTTTCCCATTGAAAAAGAAAAACATCCAACAAAGGCATTTTAGAAAGCTCCACATGCCCTGAGCATGCTCTGGTACACTCTCCCCTTCCTCGAGCTTGTGAAAGTAAAAAGCCCTGAAGAATATCTAATAGCAGATTCTCTGTTGCTACACCACACTCCTACCGAAAGCCACTGCTGACTGCAAACCCATCTAAGCAGTCCAGGTAGGAGAATTACTGGGGAAAATTATATTCCCACCCTTTATGTAGCCCAATCCTACCCTTTCCCAGGCAGAAGGGAGCAGACAGCATTTAACATTGCTCACCATGCAGAGGTAGTTGGTCAGGCTTGGGCCTCATTTACAGACCCTCGCCCACCTTCAAACTGATACCTATGAATAGATAATTCACTGGGTGCTTAGGTATATTTGCCATTAATTCCTTTTTCCTGCTATTATATTCAATAAAAGCATAGAGAAGCCAAAGAGAGGTTTCATTTTCACTGAAGGTAGGGCACAAGTGAAAGACCAATATCAATAGAAGAAATCCAATGGGATGTTGACCTGAGACCACCCATTAATCACAGACAATACAGGTCTAAGTGCACTGGCCATGTCAGCCATCATTTGTTTTCCAACATTAAAGACATCCTTAAATGAGAGATGCAGGGCAAGAACAAGAGAGTAGCATGGAAGAAGTCATACAAGGTGATAAAGATTGTACATTTAATACTAGGAAACCGTCAAGATCTTTAAGGTCCCTTCCAATCCAGGCAACTCTGATTCTGTGATTCAAACATTAAGGAAAGGAGATAGAAACAAGGAGTATATCTGTAATGCAGGGAGGTTTTTTTAATTTTAAGATTAGCATTTGTGCTTGTGCATGCAGTCTTCAGAAGAACAAAGCAGAAATTGTGTGAGTTACAGCATCCATTATTTTCTTTCTTATCTATGTCTTAATTATTTTGGGGAGAAAAACAAAGTTTGTGAATGAAAAAGGGAAACAAAAGGTGTTGTGCATCGGGTATATCAGAATAACTTTGTTAATTTTCATACTGTGTAACAAGGTAGAACAAAAGCATAGAAACCTTATCTTTTCTCACAGATAAAGAAGAACAGGCAGTGTCATTGTAATTAGTCAAATTGGTTTTGCTCTGCTCCTTTCTAGAGCATAAATCAAATGAGGAATATTGCTAAAGAAATTATGCGCATGTACTGTAAGGCTTTCCAGAGGATGCTCAGGATCTTCTAGGTCACCATGAACTTAATAAACTTTTCATTCACAGGTAGCCTTCAAAAGTACATTTTAATTGACATACGGAACTTTGAGAAGTTGTATTGTGTCTGACCTTTTATGAGAGGGAAAATGAAATAGCTTTTTTGCTTTCACATTCAATAGAAAAGGATTTTTGAGACAGCACATGCTAGTGCTCAGCATAAGACTGCAGTGTTCCCTTAGGAATCAGCAAAGGCACAATCTACATTTGCAAGTTGAATGCAGGCCACCACGGAATGGGTGGGGGGGAGATGTGTGTGAAAGCAGCAGGGTGTTGTGTCTGTAGGTAGGGATTCTTGGACACACAGTGCCTTCAATATTTACAGGCTTCTCTGGATGTCACCCTTCCATTAGGTCTCTACCGATTATGGGCATGTGGTTTTACCCCAAAAGAAGTGTCACCAACACAATAGTACATCCTAATTCTGATTCAGAGGACTCCCTTGCAGCTCCTATGGGCTCACAGTTCTAGCCCTTTTAACGCAAACAGTATCAGAGATGAGAATATTGGTCACTGCTTACTGAATTTTCTTTCTTTTAGTGTTTGAATCACCACTCTGGGATTGAGATTCCTCTAAACTGGGCGCTGTATGAAAGTTAAGAGGTTAGTCAATAACCACAAAAGACTTCAATCTGGATAGATGGGTGGTAGAAAGAGAAATAAGACAGGGAGAGACACAAATCGTCCAAAGTCACGCAAAAGGAAAGAACAAGACAGTATCCTAGAGGCAGAATGGATTTTACCTTCTAATCAGAAACATACCTCATTGTTCAATCATTTATAACACTTTACTGCCAACATGAAGTGATATCTCCATAAAAGCAAACCAGTTCTCTCACTGGAAATACTTTCTGGGTTCCTCATTATCTCTGGTAAGAGAAGCCTAATACAGAAAAGCAAGGAATCAAGGAGTAAATCATTAGTAGTGTTGCTTTTATTATTAGCATAGCTGCACTTCAGCTCCCATATATTTAACATACAGCTGTAGTGAAGCGGATCTTTATTTCTTTCATTGAACTAGATGGGTAAAATTATATGAAGACTCATTACTGCTTTTTAATTCTTCCCATCTTCGGAGGCTCGTTAGCTCAGAGAAAGAAAGTGAAAACACAGTTGACTTTTATCATCAAAACCCAACAATTGTCATTAAAAGAACAGCAGCACGTCAGGCTTAACTTGTGAGTATCACGAGTGAACTCAGCTTTGGAGCTGCCAGCACCTATGTATGTTGTTGAACAGAAGCTGACAGTCCAAATGGTATCGAGAGGTCCGGGGACAGCCAGCGCCACCCTGTATTTCTGTGCCACTCTGCCTCTCATTTGTCCTGTGTGGGCTGCCCCTCTCTCAGATTACAGACTGGGGGAAAAGGGCAGCACCAGGAACTTGCTTTTCCCTTCCCCTCGAAGCACCTCCAAGTGGGCACTACCTGCATCTGTAATGCAGCTGTGCCGGTGGGGAGGAGGATTTGCTCAGAGATATCCCATCTTTTCCAAGCCCAAAAGAGAGAGGGAAAAACCACATGGACAACACAAGGTGCTTCTGACACCCCAGTAAAGTTGGTGGAAGGGAAATAAATGGAAATGAAATATGAGGGACCTGCAGCAAGAGAGCACGCATGCCCTCCCAGCAGCTCAGTGCCCAGCTTGCCATCATCCCCTGACCCACTGTACGCTGCAGACAGAGCAGAGCTCTTCCAGGCTGGGCTCAACCCACCTCTCTCAGAAGTGCCGAACTCAATTTAGATTTGAAGGATTGCTTGAAAACCTGATCCTGCATATTTTGTAAACCAGTGGGCTCTTGCCAAGTCATTATCTCAGTAGATGGACTTTTATTATATCTCTGAAAAATAGAGTTATTTGAGCTTCCTGGATGGTAACAAGACAGAAATCAGTGAGATTACACTATGATGCCCATTAACACACTGAATTTTATGTACCTGTTTGTCCCCCAGTCATAAATGTGACATTTTCCTCAGGACTAGGCAGTTGTTTCAGTGTTTACCAGGCACTCGCTTTTCACACAATACTGTATTTTGCTCCTGAGGCAATAATTCTGTCACATATACAAAGCTGGCTTCAAGTGAGAGAACAGGAGATTAATTCCTAAACAACAAAATTATTGTTTTCATAAAAGCGTCCCTACGGAGAACAGATTTGGCTACCTTTGTTCATTTGGAGTAATCTTTTTCTCTTCTTAGTGGATGGGTGAGTCAGGCTGCAGGAAGGTGGGTAGAATTTGACAGGTGGAAAGCAGCTCTCCTTTCTCCTCTAAACCTTCCCCTCCTCTAAGCCAAGGAGAAATATCTGGAGCTGGAGTCCAAAACAAAGTTTTAGAAAGCTGGTTTTATCAGGCATCACAGGTTCTTTCAAAGCCCTTCATCGGTTCGTGATGAAATGAGCTCAAAGATGAGATGAGCAGATCAAGTCAGTCTGATCAAGAGAAGATATAAAGAAAAAGGTAATAAACACATTTCAGCTTCTAATTAATCTATCAAAAGCTCTGCTTCCTTATAGTCTAAAATAAAAGAGAGACTAATAAGGTTTTTTTTCAAAGAATAGTTGTATGATTGTTGTACTTTTTCTTTTATTGACATTGATTTTTAACCTTTCCTTATAAAAACAGGTTTTCAAAAAAAATCCTTTATGAAGGAACATCATTAAGCAGCTTTCACTCCTTTTGTAACATCTACATGTGTGAATGGCAGACAAATTAGTACTGAAGTGTTGAAGGAACCTCAAAACACATTGCCTCTGACAGTGCTAACAATCAATAAATGGAGGATACAATGCTTTAACCCACAATTTCCCACACAGTTTCTTTCTTCCTGTATGCACCATTCATTCCCATAGCACAACAAGAAATTTTAAAGGCATAAAAAACATATTTCACTCTGGATAAATTATACTAAGAACTGAATTTAAAAAGTAGACCCACCCAGACATTCTAGTTCTCCCCTTCCATCGCTCATCACCTCAGAGCAAAAAGCAGTGAGTGACCTCTGGCAGAGATTGTGTGCACTTTCTGTTCCCTCTGCACACACAATATTTTGTTTCTGTAAGCAAGCAAGATTGCAGAACCAGCTTGGATAGGAGTGCTAAATATTTTGACAGTGAGAAAAACCCAATAATGCAGCTTGTTCTCATATTGTTTGCATAGAAATTCAGAGATACACTGCTGGGGAGCACTGTTCAATTGTACTGTAAGATCACATTGCATCGTAGAGACAGCACAATCAATAAGCCCTACCTACAGTTGCTTAAAAATGGAAGTCGTTTAGAAACAGGAACAGCTGACAAACCCAATTTAAACCATCACTGTATTAAAGGCCTTGTTACTACTTTGCACCCTGTGTCATAAAGCTGCAGACTTAGGATGGATTTTTTTTGTCTCAGCTCTGTCAAAGCCAGGGAAGATGGGAACCACACGCTGTGGAAACCTGAGCAGTACAGATTAAATATAAGGATCCAAAACACCACAACTCTGTTTTCCAAACTTAACACCAGCAATAGTTACTGTCAGATGCACAAAGAGAATGAATGTGAAATCTGCTGCCAAATCAAACTTGAGCCTTAATGTGTAAGCCCAGATTTTACAAAAAGGGTAGATGTTATTAAGAAGACAGCTAATCAATCAACTACCAAGACACTCAGCTTCTCACTGAATCTGGTGTCATTTGCAAAACATGTTGAGATGCTTGACTGGAATGAGATGCAATAGAAAGGCAAGGAATGATTGTGGGCAATCACACCCTGGTGATGAAGTGCCAAGGAAATGTCAATAGTAGTCAAATGGTAATTTTCTTGATTACAACATGTAATCTAGGCTGCCCCTTCCTTAGGGTTGATGCAGAGGTTTAGATCAACTGTTTCAGACAAGCAAGTTACAAGCCAGGTTAAAAAAAACACATATTGAAGTGTAAGTGTATACCTTGCTAATGTCTTCAGTGGAACACAAGCACATCCTTCATTTTATAAACGTGTTTAAGTACCCTCCTCCTGATGGGAACATGTTGTTAACGAGGCTTATTACAGTAATTTGCATTGGAGTCGTTTACAGGCCAGAGTCCCAGTGTGTTTGGCATAGTGCAAAAGGTAGAGTATCAGCTTCTCTGTTCTGTGAATTATACAATCAAAAGGAAAGAGAAATAACTGACTGGCAGAAAGATAGGAAGTGGAAGAAGGGGAAGCAGCAGGAACATACACAGCAATGGGTCAATGGGAAACAATGAGGCAAACAGTGGTCATGCACAAAGAGAATGGTTTTGTCTCTTTCAACTTCAGATTTTACAGTGTAAATTTGTGTCTGAGTTGGTTGCCCCAAACTCCCTACATCTGTTCCATTTATCTGACTCACCAATTTATGCTGAAGACAAATCATACTTCAGCCTACCTCTTTATCTCCAAGCACTGCAATGGAGCCCAGAGTGACTAACTCAGACACAGCCATTGTATAGAGCCACTGCCTATAAAAAGAAATAAAAGAGAAAAAAGTAATAAATAATAATAATAATGATGATGATGCCTCCCACAGTAACTTTAGCTGAAGGGTGGACAACCACAGTGTGATATTAACAGGAAAAATCTGGAATTTACCTGAGACAGAAGCAACCATGCCAGAGCAGATAGATAGATATATTTGCACATCAGTACCATGGTGAAGGCAGCTACTCTTCAGAGTATAGCTACTATACCCTGAACTAATTAACTCAAAGAATGTCTGTGGAGGAAGACACAAGAGGAGGTTTACACCTGCAGATCTTTTATTGAATTTTCATTTACATATTGTATATATAAAAGCTTTACAATCCTTCAGGTACAAATTGATGCTGAAGGCTCAACTCCTTCTGTATTTATCCAACTCACTTGCAAGTTAGACATGAGCTCCTTGAAAACCCTGGAGCTTGGTCAGGGAAAATTTGTTCCTATAACATCTGCCCAAGCTCAATATTTGCAGGGGAGCCTTTGCCTGAGTCCTCTGCCATATGTAAAACAGCCATTGAAGCAATATCATGTGAGCGAAGCCTGGTTATTCAGAAGGTCCCTCCATAAGTATTTTACCCTTTCCTGCAGCAGGTTGCTTGGAAAGACTGGTGGGGAGATGCCAAACACCCCACTCTGTAAAAGCCCATGGGTCTTGCAGTTGTACATTGAATGCTTCCTGCCACACTGATGCTCATCCCTGAGCTTATCTGACCTCACTACAGGTAAGTGGTTGGCTTTACTACAGTCAAGTTATCCTAGGTGACAGATTTGATCTAGAGTATGTGGTACTGCTGAGCACATGCCTACCAGCTGACTCTCTGTGTATCTGGTGCCAGAGTTAGTGCATGAGCGTGAGTACAATCCATGTGCAAAAGCCACATTTTATCTTATATTTAGCCAGTCAGGTGGCATACCTATCTCCTAACCATGCCCTCTCCTCCCTACTCCAAAAGGTAGACCTTCTCCCTTCTTGACATCACCTTGCCTGGATGAGGGTGCTCAGTCCTGGGTGAAAGCACCCAGCATTATGATGGACTCTAGAGCAAAGCTGCCAGGCAACAGCAATCCTAGGGTGGATACATGAAATCCACTATGAAAAGTGGAGCCAGGAACACTCCCTCATTTTGCTTATCCTCTGGGCTGTACTCAATCAGACAGGTGGTTCAGGACCAGAATCTGCTTCTGCTAGATACTGCAAAACAGAAAATAATAAAGATGGCACTTAGATTTGAAAACTTACATGATAAAAGAGCAAATGGAAACGTAGACCAGATGCCACCACTGTAACAGTCTGACAGTCTCATTATGCTCGTTTCATAGTTCCCTTTGTACCATTGGTCTACCAAGACATTTATGAGGAAGGCATTTGCTTTGCTATGAAAAATTAATTCCTCCCTAAAGCACACTGCAAATTATGTCACCCACTTTTTTAAAAAACTTTCAATATTCAGTATGCCATGCTACAAATAGATTTCTAAAACATCAACAATTTCTAAGTAATTGCCAACTGCATCCATGCAAATGAAATGCTAGTAGAAACAGCTAGCTCTATTGTTTTCTAGATGCATTCATTGTTTTGGATAATCTTTTATAGTGCTGCAAAAGGAGTTTCATATTCATTAGCTGGCTCTTGTTTGTTGGAAGCAGTTGATTTACTAAATATCTTGCTTATTAGCATGGAGGCATAGAACAGAAGGCAATACTTCATGATTGCATTTTAATAAACAACATTGCATACTTGATTTTTAGTAAGTAGCTGGCAGGAGTTAGGGTACCAGTTTTTCTTTGTGAAATGATTCAGCTGATGGAATCTGATGTTTCCTTTAAGTTGACTGTGCCCTTTTCTGTCATCTCCTGTCACACAGTTCTGCCAACCATTCAGGCCAAGAATCTTGCTTGGGATAGATATAGATTGCCCCTACAGATTAAATAGTTGAGATCCCAACAGATAGCAACACCCATTACTGACTCGTTTTGCAACCTTGGGGTAATCATGTCATCTATTCTTGATAAAAAGCGTGTGAAATTGATTCTGCTGTAGCTTAACCCCAGCAGGAAGCTCAGCCCCACACAGCCACTCACTTGCTCCCCCACCGGTGGGATGTGGAAGAGAACCAGAAGGGTAAATGTGCAAAACCTCATGTTGAGATAAAGGCAGTTTAATGGGTAAATCAAAAGCTGCACACACAAGCAAAGAAAGTAAGGAATTTGTTCACTATCTCCCATCAGCAGGCAGGTGTTCAGCCATCTTCAGGAAAGCAGGGCTTCATCATGGGAAAGGTTACTTGGGAAGACAAATGCCATCATTCCAAATGTCCTCCCTCTCCTCCTTCTTCCCCCAGATTTATATGCTGAGCATGATACCATATTGAATGGAATATCCCTTTGGTCAGTTGGGGTCAGCTGTCCTGGCTGTGTCCCCTCCTAACTCCTCATGCACCCCCAGCCTGCTCACTGGTGGGGTTGGGAGCAGAAAAGGCCTTGGGTCTGCGTAAGCACTGCCCAGCAATCACTAGGACACTGTTCTAAAACACAAATCCAAAACACAAACCCATACAAGCTCCTATGAAGACAATTAGCTCTATCCCAAGCAAATCCAGCATAGATTCATTGTGTGCATGTACTGCATTTTGAAGAAGTAACAGATGGATATGTGTCACCTTTTACCACGGGGCAGCAGTTTGGACAGGAACCAGCTGTTTCAAAACCTGACCAATGTGAGGTTCAACACTTTGGACACCTCTAATAGATCTTACCTCACATGGAGGCTTTGAGCATATATTAAAAAAAAAAAAAGTGTTATTTATGAGAAAATTAACAAGAATTCAGTTTGAAGACGTCAAGAAACATGTCAGTCAGAAGTAGAACACTGATAATTTTGGTGATAACTAGTTAATGCAATTTTTCATTCATCAATATAAATCCATCAAATTACCAGCTGTGGTTTTACTTCATCTCCCTTCTTTCTTCTTAGAATAAATCCTACTTCTCATATTGGAGATATATACACTACATATACATGTATGCTATTCCATCCCCACATTAATGTCCCTGCTGGATTTCTGTGTGCTCAGGATTTTGCCCCAGGATGTGTTTGTACATCTGTGTATGTGGCAGAAGGCATAGAGAAGGGATTATTTTTCACTCTTGACAGGATGAGAGATTTGAGCACCGACATTAGGCACACTGAATCTCCTCGCCTAAGTGAAATGAAATCTGCTCTCAAGAAGCAGTGGCATGGCAGAGACTGTCTCAAATGCAAGCTTGAGAATATCACTAAAGTCATGCAATAAAAGGTGCCAAACAAAAAGTAACTGCTCTTTCTCCAATTAGCCCAACCATAGACCAGAGAAACTCGGTTGCATTTAATCTGAGGCTTTAATCACTAACCTTTTAGAACCCCCTTTTTTTTTTCCCCATATCAAAAATGAAACAGCACAAAACATAGGCTTATTTGCAGTTCTTGTCATTATGCTTCTTAGATAGGCAATGGATTTTAGGGGAGGAGGAGACATAAGAAAGGTGAAATGCAATTTGAATGCAAGAGGATGCTTTCCACGTGCAGCCAGGCTGATCCAGATCTCCAGGGAGTCCCCAATTTGCAGACCACTGAGACAACAGAAGGGCTGTATTGACCCCACAGGCTTTGCAGTTACAACATAAATGTCCAAATTACGTCCAGAATTTTCTGAAATCTGAATCAGTTCAACCAAGAAATTATTTCACTGCAGTAAGCAATATCAATTATGTTCTACCCACACTTACTTTTTGTTCCAATACGCTTCATTTAATCTCAAATGAAAAGGACAACTTCAAAAAAAAAGGATAATTTTTTCTTAAGGGAAAAGATTGCTGAGATTTCAACCCTGTTGTGATTTTGTAATGCCAAGCATTCCTGGATTATGCCAACTGTTGTTCTACTTTGCTAACCATTACCTTAGTGCATGGAGAACAGGAAATTAAAAGAATCAGTAAGTTTTGCTTATTCAATCTGCATAAAGCATTAGAAAAAATCCTTCTGCAAAAGAGAATGTAATGGGTTATTCACACGTTATTCACGGTGTACTTGGGAAACAAGTATTCATGGTTTTTCAATAAGGCTTTTAATCTGAAAGTGACCATATGATCTATTTGCAGGTATAAACCAAAGAAACACACACATGAAAGCTCATCAAACAATATAGCCAACCCACGTGGCACCCTACTCTAACTGAAGACATCCCCAGATATGCCTGCATGGTTTTCCAGGGAGAACTCAAAGCGTAAAAGGTAACTAGGCCAAGAAACTGTCTTGGCAGCCCTAATCCTGTCTCCAGATAAAAATCAATTGCTAGATGAACAGTAGCAATCCAAAGATAGCCATTCTGCCCAGATTGCTATACACCAGGCAAGAATCCCATCCAAAAATTTCTCTCCCCCGATAGCAGGAACATGTTCCAAGGATCTTTCCGAAGGATGAAGCATGAAAGCTATGTGACTAATCTCAGTAGCATCTACTGCTGCAGAAGCCATTGGTCCAGAATAATCCACAGTAAGCCTTGGCACACAGATCAGGTCACCACAAGGTGCCAACCTCCACAGCAGTTCTGCCCACAGCATCCCTCCAAACGGGTGCTTGCAAATTTTGAGGAACACGCTGTTCTTTCCTCCATAACTCTGCACGCTCCCAGCCTGTTTGTATGGTTTTGATGCACACGTATTTTCTTCTGAAGGCTGTGATTATTAAACGCTGGTGTTTGCTACTATTTTTCTCTCCAGAGGGTGGGTGAGAAGCAGAAATTACATTGCTATATTAACACAGAATCAGGAGAAGGAAGCTACAATGGGTTCCCCAAAAGACAGATGATTCATGTATTTCATAAAAATTGTACCATAAGTGTTAGCTATCATTCTCAGATAAAATTATTGTTGTAGGCATTGTTACACACAAGTACTTCATTTATCTAAATTGAAGCTTTGTACTTCAGCACACTCTGCAGGTCTCAGCCCTGCCATGATGGAGCTACTGTAGCAACGTATTATAGTGTCAAATCAATTTACATTTTATATTTTTATCTAAAGAAGGTCAGAAAAATGCAGCCAATGACTGCTGTCATCTGCTGCTACACTTACGTAGCAGCTTAATTCCTCTACTTTTTTTTTTTTTGAGGGTGGTTGCAGACTTCCTGCAGAAATGTAGAGTTATGTTCTGGAAGGCAAGTTGTGAATATAACAATTTACATTTTCAAATGTCCATGCTGACAGCTTTTACATAGGGCTGATGATGTTCATAAAAAGGGTATTCAGCGCTTCTGACAAATGGACCAGTTCAGGTCTCTCATGTAGATACTCCCAAGCAAAACCACAAAGAATCTCTTGTTGCTCTTAATTTACAAAGTTTTGTAAATTAATTAGGGAAAAAACTTTTCACATCCTAAAGCAAAATATTTTACGCCATGAAGTAAATGCCATTTTCCTGGTTTTCATGAAAATCAAAACATTAAAGGTACTTCTATTGTTTCTAGAAATTAAGTTATTAAATAATAGCAGTAAAAATATGTTATTCTTGTCAACCTATAAAGGCTGGAATAAAAGATTTGTCTTTTATTATGCAATAATTTATTTCTACTAGAAGAAACATGACTGTTCTTTTCACTCTACTGTTTTTCTGGATCTAAAATATCCAGTAGCTTCCCGATCACAGAGTACGTTTCCACTTGGTCTTCAGGGGCTTTGGGGCTGCCTTATCTTCTCATTGTAACAAGTATATCCTCTCACTTACCCACCTTCCTTGTGAGTAAGGTTGGTTTCTCTCAACTGTTAGGGGTCCCTTGCCCACATTAAAAGTAGCACCAACTTTGTCAGCATTTGTGTGCCCAAGACTACTTGGCAACTGCAAGAAGTCACCTATTCATTTATTCTGTAAGCAGAAGAGAATCTGCTGGGAAATAGACATGATGCAAATTGTAAAATGATCGTTGTCACAAACCTGAGTTGATTCTGGTGGCAGCCTTTCACGTTTAATTTTTCCAGCTGCAATTAATGAACCATTTTCCACTGTTCTTGCTTGAGGAGGCCAGGGAACATAACCAGCATAACCTGCCTGTCCATCAGAAATTAGCTTGCTTCTGTTGATTACTTTTTTCTCTCCCAAAGGCCCTTATAGATTCGTGCTTCTTTTCCAGCCCTGATGCTCTTTGATAGCTTAAGACTGAGCTTTCTCAACTCCTCCCTACCGCTAAAGGCAAAACTATGCTTCTACAACTGCCACTATTAAGAAGTGGCTGAAAATTTTCTACTTTTACATTACCACTTTCACAAGCTCCACTGACAGTTCAGCTACTCAAGCATTCACATTGCCAAAATTTGGGTTTCTCCCCACTGCTGCATTGTCTAACTTCAGTTTGAGCCTGTGTTAGTGACCTAATTTTAAGAAGACCTGAGTTTGGTGGTGGTTGTTTTGTGGTTTGGGGGTTTTGGGTTGGTCTGGGCTTGATGGTTGATTTGGGAAGGGGGAGGGGAGGATGTTTGTGGCTGGTTCATTTTTTTTTTGCTTAGGATCAAAACAGATACAGAGATTGATAAAAATTCTCTAAGTCGTAAAAACTCACAAAATTCCAAATAAATTCAGAATCCCACCAAAAGCAAAACCTTAATTTCTTGGTTAGTTAAGAATTTAATTGTAGAGCATGGATTTTGGAAATGTGGAAAAGAATTCAGAAGAGCCTACAAAACATAACAAAAAAAAATACACCTTCTCCTAAAAATCAAAAGGTAGTATCCTAATTTAACAGTGCAGTAGCATTTTAGCTTTTATTTTCCTGTCATATATTCTCTGAGGTTCAGAAAATGTAGAAATATAAGGTGGAATGACAACAAGAGGCAAAAGGCATATGAAGTTATGTATGCATGTCTAAAATAAAGAGCTTCACTTACCTTGAGACATGTCAGAGTGCATACACTAACTTCTTTTTACTTGCAGAGAAAACTGTCTTTCTGGCAGCTAAGTTAAACTTGAGCCGATGCTTGATTTCATTTTGCATAAAGATGAGGATGCCAAGGCTATATTCCAGGCAAGCAAATGGGTAAACCCAGAGATATCGAGACAGGAGTACTGCTTAGGCATCTATCTCTCTGCAGCACTCACAGGAGAAAAAAAATTAAATAAGAACAAAACCAAAACCCTGCCACACAAACCAACAAATGTATTTGTGCAGTATCAAACACTTCTGCAGTGGGAGGAAGGGCACTTCCAAACCCTACTTAAAGAAAAGGCAAAGTAGGCATTGAATAGTTTCTCTCTCTTTCGCTTCAAGTTGTAGTTTTCATTTATTCTGAGACTTTTTACTGAAAAAGCCAATCAATTACCATTTTTCAAATCAATATGTTTCTTGCCCTCAATATCTTGTGCTGATGAAGCACTTTCAGGAATGACTTTCTACGTTTATCTTTTTGTTCTGCATTTATTATTATTAGAAAATGTAACTCTGTAATTGCCATTACGGCTTTTTTTGCCCCACAGCATTCTTTGGAATAAAAAAGAAATTGGAAAGTAGTTTACTTCAGCAATGATGATCCTGTCTGGTGCCCCTAGACATTCTGCTGTATCTTGAAAAGCAAGCATTTAAAGATCAAGCCCACCAGGGCCAATCTGCTGGTTCTTCCAGCCAGTCTTCCACAACTCACTCTAATAAGGCAATATTTATGATATTTTGCATGCAACTGCAGTCTCCCAGCTGGAGCATCATTGAAAGAAGCACAGACAGTGATTCCTGACACATTTAAATTACTGACAATGTTGGATTACTCATCCTTTGCAATCTTTGAACTTGTTTTACATTAAACCAAACAAACCTCCCCAGGAAAGAGCACACAATATTGTACTTGTATCATTATTTTAGGAACATTTCTCTGGTGGCATTCTAGATAGCTCTACCTTATTCAGCTGAGTTGCTCAATATTTTTATGATACTCAGCAAGCTTTATAAGCCACAAATATATCACTTGATACTGAAAATAAAGCTTAAAAATACTTGAGCTTAGAAACAAATATATTCTCATTTCTAAAGATAAAATTACTTCTCTTTCATTTATCTGATACTTCTCAGACACCTTGCTTTGGAATTCAAAACCAGAAATATCAAACTACCTTATGCACAGGATGTTTCAGCAGGGCTGGAGATCATTGAGCAGGTAAAACAAAGAGATTGTCTGAAATTCCTAGACCAAGGAGAGATGCTTTTGTGAACTTGAGCTTTCAGACACTGACACAGCATGAAGTGTTTTGAAGTTTTCCCTCACTCCCAAGCGTCACCCATAGAAAAGGCAAAGCCATTACCATCTGATGGAGCTTCTGCAGTGCGAAGAACTACCATTCCTCAGCCCAGCTGACTCCACGCTTGTTCTTAGCTCTCAGCAGGAATGAGGTAAGAAATGGTAGGCTGTATTTCAGTGAATGAGGCTTAACAAGAGAAAATGGAAGACCAATAATTTATGGAGCAGAAAATGGTGGTAATTAACAAGCACAATAATTATCACCATCTAGCTATTTTGACAGGACATCTGGGGCTGTGCCTAATCCAAAAGAGAAAAGCTAAAAGTATGTTGTAAAGCCTTCATGCTGCTGGAACTCAACACTGAAGCTGAAGACCGCATATTCATCTTATATTTTCTTCTACAAACTATTAACATTTCCATTCTGATAACTCTACACACTTCACAAGAGGTCAAGGGAAGATAGATACTCATAAAAGGAGATATGTTTTCTGAAATAAGAGAAGTATATGGTTCTATGTCAGGGTGCTTACAGTTCTAACTCTAAAAATATAGACAGCTTTTATACTGAGATCAATTAAAATAGCAAGGCACTTAGACTGAAAGGCAGTGACTTCATAAAAACCAGAAAGCCCTATAAGAACACTATCCGGTAGTTATGGTAAGATGATAGCATTGGCATGAATGCATAATCTAAAAAGGAGATGCAGTACCTCTCCAAATAATATAAATCAACTGAGATTAACTATGGGTTCACTGCTCACTACTCCCAGTGCTATTTTATAAGCAGCAGCCAATATATTTAGAAAACTTTTTAGGAAGCATGAAATATATCTGAAGTTCCAGTAAAATAATTGGAGCCTTCTAGGGTTTGCTTAATACTGCAATACATTTAACCCCTAACTCAGTGATTTAAAATTCAGGTTAAATATATGAGGAAACCTGTCATTTCATTTGAGATAAATCAGGGTTTTTTCAGAGTAAGCACTTGAATTAACTTTTTTCATATTGGAAAACTCCTATATGCTATGAAACTATGTCACCCTGCCAAGTTAAAATGCTTTAATTAAATTTAAAGCAGACAGACTTACTACAATCACCAGAGAAAAACAAAGTATGAAAAATGAAGCTGAAATAAGGAAATCTTCCTTGAGTCATTTTTCCTAACTGGTGATCTTGAAGTCTGTTAACAGCTGTAGACCCAAAAAGCATGTGAAATCATTCAAGCTGACAGATAGAGAGGTTCTTTCTCACTAGAGGTAAAACTGATTTCAACAGCAAATCAGCCATTATACTGAAAAACCATATTGCCAACAGCCAGTCAGCGGTCAAACTCCTTCTATGACATATTAGAGAATTAAGTTCTAGAATTATAGTTATTATAGAATTAATTATATTTCACAGTGTACAACAAAACATTCATGAGGGGTTTGCAGAAACAAGGTCCATCATGCAGCAGCTCATGCTATGCAGAAGCAAGCTTCACTGAGTACATACACAAAGTCTATGTTTATAATCTGCTAAAACACTGTGATTAACTGGAACATTAGAGCAGCCAGTTTCAGAAAAACTACAAAAGATCAACATTCATAACCTCTCCTCAAAAAATGGAGGGTGCTGGCTGATGAGAAGGATTGTTGGGCCACATCCATCCTACCAGCCCCACTCCTCTGCTCTTCTGCAACCAATGTTCCCTCCAGGCCATCAGAAGAGGTGTGCATAGACATGCATCCCACATGCAATGCAGCATGGTCCACACAGCACCCAGTAGACATGGATCAAGCATGTGTTTTTAGGAGGAAAATAAAAAAGAATTTGCATTGGAAAAAGTAGCATCTTTGGAACGGGGGAACTTTTCATCCTACCCTATGGATGTCCCATTGCTATAAGGGAAAGAAGAAAACAAAATGCAAGTATAGAGAAGTTCGTTATTCTCATCTCCCATCTGTTACTGTATTACCTGAATAATTTGCTGATTTTTAACATCCCTTCTACACCATTGTCTGCAGTGTAAGTCAGAGGCCAAAGGGATACATGCGTTAAGGGATTCAGGTATTGCAGCAGCAAAGTCTGCCTTCTCAGTGCCTGGGTGCCAAGTGCAACCTCTGTCAGACGGTGAGGCAGAGTAACAGCCCTGGCACAAGAGACCAAGTTTGCAACAGGCAGAGCTAGGAGCAGGGGGGCACCCAGGTTCACCAAGAGATGGTGCAGAGAAGCATCCATCTGACAGCCCACCCTTCACATGACCACATCTGCTCAAGTCATGGCTCAAGCTGCACCAGGAAAGGTTTAGACTGGATGTTAGGAAAAATTTTGTCACCAAAAGTGTTGTCAAGCATTGGAACAGGCTACCAGGAAGTGCTGGAGTCACCATCTCTACAGGCATTTACAAGATGCGCAAGTATGGCACACAGGGACATGGTTTAGTGGTGGACTTGGCAGTGTTAGGTTTAGTTGGACTTGATCTTAAGGCTCTTTTCCAACTTAAATAATTCTATGATTAGCATGAGGTTGGGATTTCTAGCCTGGGGTCCTCTCCTGCATTGCAGCTGCACATAGTATTGGGTCGTGTGTAGCACAGAGAAAAGTCATTACCTGTGTCACAGGGAAGGAGAAGGTTTCAATTTTAACCAAATTATTTTGTATAGACCTCACTTGCTATGCCAACCACCCTGCTGCAGCTTTTACAGTCAGGATGTTCCTCTCCCCTCCTGTTCCAGGAGCAAAAACTAATTGAAGATTCAGTGGACTAGAGATAAGCTGCCTAATCCTTTAACCAGTGACTGGGAAACTCGATAAGAAGTATAGAGGCTTGGTTTCTAACTGCTGTTCCAACAGCTGTTTGTTAGCATGCAAAGAAACAAAATATAAAATATTCAGTGCATGTAAGCACTAAAATCTGTGTATCTAAAGAATTAGCTTAGGGAGTGGGGAGTAAGAATCCAAATTGGGAGTTGAAGATGCAAATTATTCTTTCCTGTTTAGGGAACCTCAATCCTTTATGAACTTAGGTCAATACTGAATATGACTGGATTGGTGAACTTCAGCCATAGGTTCTCCAGACTCAGCCACCAGATTTGCCTTCCCATCCACCAGCCACTCCTGCTGCCCTGCAGGTAATGGTGGTTCATATGCAAAGGCATATTAATTCTTCCAACAATACTGTTTTGATTACATGTCAGTTAAAACAAAACCAAACCCTTCCTAATTAACTATCCAACTTCAAAATGGAGGTGATAGTGGTTGCCTGTAGCTTTAGACATGATTTTGCAGTGATGCGTACGCCCTTACCTCATGGTGAGGTCTTGGTATGGATGACAATAATCACAGACCATGAGCAGCTTCATTTTGCAGCCAGGTTTTCTTTGTATTCCCACTAAAATATTTTCCAAGTTTCCAATACATGCATCTGCCTTTCCACATTCACTGGTTTATTGTTTAATTTTTCAATAGAAAATAGAAGCACACAAAACCTTGACAATGTGTCTAAAAAAAAAAAAAAATCCACACTATTCAGTTGGTGCAGGAAACAAAGATTCACAGAAACGCAAATTAAAAAATAACATCTGAATCACTGCCTCAGTTTCCCCATCACTCTTGTGGATTTTTTCAGTGTTCACAGAAACTCCAGCATTTTGCTGAAGCCTCATCTCTTTCTGTCCCTGCAGCCAGGTTACATCAGTCCTTCTCTGATAACCAAGGAAAGGCTGCTTGTAAAGTACTTTTTCCTTTTATAAGTACTGCTCCTCTTCTTTAGGCAATGATGTCCTTCACTAGCCAGAAATAAGTCTGATCATCTGTATCTTGGCTACCTGCTCATCTGGCAGAGTATTATTTGCTTTGTCCGTTACCCAAGGATAGCACACTTATGCAGGTTCATAGCCTTCTGCTAAATACAACAGTTTTTCCAACCAATCCTAGGTATGCCAAATCAAAACAAGGAGGTTATTTTGCACACATGGAAGCAAACAACACATGCAGGCGGATAAAGATATATTTAGCCAGGTACCAACCTGCCACATCACCGAGAGATGCAAAGTCAACAAGTTTCACAAGCACACTGATTTTGTTAAAGGTTTTGGTAAAGGGAGAGACTCCCGCCACTGGCAAGACAGAACACCAGCCAAACCTTGTACTTTTAAACCACAGGCATCGACAAAACTGGGAACAACAGATTCAAAAACTTTTGCTTTCATTCCAAAAGTGACTGAAAACAAAATCCTGAAGCCTCTCTGCAGTGAAAGAAAACGGTTATGGATACTCCTCCCTCAGGCATGGGGTGCACCAGGCCAAAGACTGTTGTTAAAAAACAATTTAAACTATTTGACCTGCATACACAATGTGAGGCACGGTTATGTAAGACTGTTCGTGTCTCCTGATGAAATCTGTGACCATGGGTTTCTGCAAACACACTTGCATTTTTAAAGTTCTCTTAATCCACAAAAGAACCTTACATGTATCAAAGATACATCTTGTCCTTGAATGCTCCTTTTTTTCCCTCTGAACTGCCTAGTTTATTTGGTGGTTTATCTGTTGCCTCCGCTTTCTTTGCAGCCTCTTGATACCATCTGTGCACTTGATTGATGTGTAAGTTTTCTTCTGTAATTATTTTAGGCCATTTACAGAGAAACGAGTATTAGGCTCCACACTAATTTTCAGCAAAGTCCACTTTGCTATTTGACCACTCATAATTGCTTTGGTTTCTGATTTTTCAGACAGTTCTGTATTAAAATCTCAATTTATCCTTGTGTTTTTCTTAAATTGGATTCCTTTTGTGGAATGCCTCAAACTTCTGCAGAAAGTTTCCTCCTTTATCTAGTGAAAGTACAAATGAATCAAAGGAAGGAATGAAGTTCGTTGGGCTTTTCTTCAACCCATATGGCCTGCAGCAGCACATCTAGTTATATATGACTGCTTACAAAATGATTACTTTCGTACATACTCTAAAGGCACCATAGATACTGTACAGTTCTGTTGTCCCATATGCAGGCTCATTTCCTCATGCACAGTGCCAACTCACACACTGAGTTGAGGTATTTCTAGTCTTTTATTCTAGTTTGAGCAAAATAAGGAGCAAGGTGGTCACCCACAAATGCCTGGCTTGCCAACTGTCAGAACTTTACACTGTTTATACATTTTAGCAAGCAAAGACATCAGCCTTCATTGGTGAGAAGTTACAGAAATCTTTCATTACTTAGTACTGAGTTTCCTATTTGTTAAGGAACTCTCACTTCTTACGTTAGTTGGTCCACATGCTCTATCTTTACTTCTCTTTGGGTCATAGAATGGTTAGGGTTGGAAAGGACCTTAAAGCTCATCTTAGTCCAAGCTCCTGCAATGGGCAGGAACATCTCCCACTAGATCAGATTGCTCAAAGCCCCATCCAACCTGGCCTTGGACACTGTCAGGGGTGTGGCAGGCGCAGCTTCCTTGGGCAACCTGTGCCAGTGCCTCACCATCCTCACAGGGAAGAATTCCTTCCTTTTAGCAAACCTAAATCCTAAAGCCTGGGAGTTTCTTGAGTCAGTGGTCAATGAGTGGTGGTCATGATCTCCAAAATTACCTTTCCCCCAGTTAGTGCTTAGTTTTGATGCCAGTCAGCTCCTTCATCTTGTGGCAGTATTTCCCTCTTGGAATTCCTCCTTTAAACAAAAGGTTTGCTGCTGCTTGACAGAGCACTTAGCAGAGCATACAAAAATGCTTATTACCTGAACTATTTGTAGTAACTATTAATTGTTCTTAAAAATAAGCTACTAACAATGTATTTGATTTTATTAAGCATTTGATATCAGTTCTATACATAGCATACTTCTACACATACTGTATGGAAGTTGGGATATATAAGAGTTGTCCACAGCATAGCAAAATTTTACTTTTAACTCACTGTAATGACAGTTGTTTATTCTTGCATATTTGAAGACATGGATTTTTGCTATCAGAGCAGGACCTGAAGTTCCTATTCCTTATCTCTTCTTCTGCCAGGTAAACTGGAAAGAGAACTAGTTCAATATTTATTTTTCCTTATAAAAGCCATCTGGATATAAGAGTTTAATAATGAGGGTAACTTCTTGTTCTTCTAGAATTAAAAAATATCTCCTTCACTGTTTCCAGACAAACATTGAGCACTAATTAAACACAACATAAAGAAGTCTAACACTGGTCACATACATCTTTTTCCTCTCTTAAAATAGCATACCTTCCACCCTGAAGCAGAGAGCATAGAAAATGCTTCATAACCAGCTCAACTGGACCATTCCTTGCTGTTCGTATGATCTTATGACTTGTCCAGTGTCACCACAAGATGACAGTACAGAAAATCCTCCACTAGGACTAGCTGATGACCACTGCTAACCCCAGCACTCAGGGTTGGGCAGTGTGCACATCTCCCCATCCTCACAGGCAGCTGTGCTTAACGATTTTCAAGCCATTTATCAGAGGCAAAGGTGCTGAGCTTACTTTGCTCTAGCACACTTCAGCTAAAACACAATAAATGTTACAAGATGATTGGAAAGATAGGTGATGCAACACGGCATTCAAGGAAATGGTGTTGTCAAAGTAGAGGAGAGAAAAGGGTTTTTTAAAATATTTTGACTGAATTGCCTCATGTGCTTTCATGTCCGCCACTCATAGCTCCACAAGACTTGTCAAATTCATTTTTCTAAGAGGAAGATGTGAATTTTCTTCCTGTTTTGCTTTGAGGTAAAATCAGGGAAAAGGGAAAAGGGAAGTATCTGCAGGAGTCTTCTGTAATCTTTCCATACGTTAAATATTTCTCCCTCTGCTCTTGGACAGTATAATTAAGAAGTACTCATTTAGAGTCTGAGTCTTTAATCATGGTTTTCATAATAAAATCCTCTCTGTTATGATGGACTTCATGCTAGTTCTCCTTGAGTGAACCCCAAACTGATTACTTGACAGGGAGCATTATCTAATTAATTATTTAGAGAAACAGCTACCAAATTACACACAGAGATTGAGCAGCATATGGTGATTCAGTTTTAATCCTCTTCTCCAGAGTCTAATCCCAGGTGGGAGACTGCAGTCTTCTGAATATTCTATTTGCATCTATACTATCCCAGAAAATTAACTTCTTGCCCTTATGGATGCTACATCATTTCACCCATAGTGACAGAGAGGCCTACGCCCATCCCATTTTAGAGAGCATGTGTTACATGTCCACAAAATCCACTTGTTCACCACATTTCTGACCAGTTCCTCAGCATTTCTGTGTATTTTCAGCTGTTACTCTCACTCCCATCATCATCCCTGCAACGCCACCCTCAGCACTTGTTTGCCAAGGCACTCATGAGTCCCCTACTTCTGATGAGCAAGCCTCCCTCGAACCTATTCAGCACAGGAAGTGCTGAATTCCTTACCATTTCCTTTCATCTGTTCTCAGTATGTGGATGCCCCAGATGGACTTCAGGAAACAGAATTGGGGTTTTGAGATTTTTATCTAGCTCTGATGACTACTCACAAGTCTATTTCAATGAGTAACTCAGCACACTAACAGCTAAGCTCTCTTCAGATGCTCTATAGCTTCATCTGATCTCAAATATAAATGTTGCTTCATATTTTGTTAACCTAGCCTTAGGCTAAAACGGCTTCAACACTTGTTAGTAGGGGTGAGGGGGAGGGAGGGAAGAGCATTACGGAGAAAATCTAAACCCTGCTCTTTAAAATGCAGTGTTATATTTTTCAGCCCAAATGTCCATGCAAATGACAAATGTAGTGTCAGACTAGAATTCATGTGGCCTCAAACTTAAGGACAGAAGTAAAATATTTAGAAAAATGTATATTCAGAAATAACAACTTTCATGATGCTCCACAGCCATCTCCATCAAAGCTTTGCGCGTGGCTGAAAACCAACCTGCTGCTAATCCTAAGCAAAGCCGCATGAAACCCTGTTCTGCATTCAGCCTCTTAAAGCTACATTAAGGGTTTCCTTAAACCCTTTCATAGAACACACTCTCACCTCACACACCAACTATTCCCCCAAATCCAAACATGGCCTTACAATAAATCTCTTCTAGCCAACAACCAGGAGGCACTCCCCTCAAAGCCAGGCAGAGACAGACAAGGGCACCAACCAATAGGTGTCACTAATTACTGAAACACCCATACATGACTTCAACCCAAGAAGTACAAAAGCATGTCTGCGTTGTCACTGAAGCAACAGGGTAGGTGAGAAGACTGGCAAAACCAAACCCAGATTGTATCCTCTACTGGTTTTGCATCATCAGGGGCCCCAGAACAGTACAGCAATGACTGATGTGAGCATTTAAAATTTGTGATTGGTAAAGGACTGGAAAAGAACACAGTCCTGCAATGAGAAGGATGCTTTAGCCAGTGTTTATTTCTCCCCAAGCAGTGATAACTTTGTCAGTGCTTTAGCAAGAACAGCTGTAGGGTGTGCTGCTCAGGATATCTGCTCCAGGATCTGAGAAAGCACAGATTTCACGGACTGGTTGCACTTGTTAGCATGACACCTGCAACCATGGTCTAAATGTTGCAGGAGAGACAGGCAAAACCATAGCTTTGACCCTAGCTATTCCATGGTTTTGTTTGCCTAATTTTAACTGCACATTGTGTACATACTAGCCAGTTAATTGCCAGCTCAGCCTCTCCACAGTTAACAGTTACTCTTCATATGTTCTGTGCATTTATTTTTTTTTCCAAGCTTCTATCTTTCCTCTTGTGTCATGGGTTTCTGAATGCTCTTGCACTATAAGCAGGTAGAATAACAGCTAACCTCTCCTGGGCTTGGGGCAAGAATGATTTAAAGCTACAAATGAAGGAAAGCAAAACTATTAAGTAAAAGTTCTAGAATGGCCAAAAATCAGCTTGAATTTATACAGATAGTACAGAGAGGAATCATAGAATCATAGAATAGTTAGGGTTGGAAAAGATCTTAAGATCATCAAGTTCCAACCCCCCTGCCATGGGCAGGGACACCTCTCACTAAAACATGTCACCCAAGGCTATGTCCAACCCAGCCTTGACCACCACTAGCAATGGAGCATTCACAACTTCCCTGGGCAACCCACTCCAGTGCCTCACCACCCTTACAGGAAAGAATTTCTTCCTCACATCCAATCTAAACTTCCCCTGTTGAAGTTGGAACCCATTACCCCTTGTCCTCTCACTACAGTCCCTCATGAAGAGTCCCTACTCAGCATCACTATAGGCCCCCTTCAGATACTGGAAGGCTGCTATGAGGTTTCCATGTAGCCTTCTCTTCTCCAGCCTGAATAGCCCCAACTTTCCCAGCCTATCTTCATACGGGAGCTGGTCCAGTCCCCTGATCATCCTCGTGGTCCTTCTCTGGACTTGTTCCAACAGTTCCATGTCCTTTTTATGTTGAGGACACCAGAACTGCACACAATACTCCAAGTGAGGTCTCAGGAGAGCGGAGTAGAGGGGCAGGATCACCTCCCTTGACCTGCTGGTCACGCTCCTTTGGATGCAGCCCAGGATACGGTTGGCTTTCTGGGCTGCAAGCGCACACTGAAGCCAGCTCATGTTCATTTTTTCATCAACCAACACCCCCAAGTCCTTCTCCACAGGGTTGCACTCAATCTCTTCTCTGCCCAGCCTCTAACTGTGCCTAGGATTACTCTGACTCGGGTTTAGGCCCTTGCACTTGGCATGGCTAAACTTCATCAGATTGGCATCAGCCCACCTCACAAGCGTCTCAAGGTCCCTCTGGATGGCATTCCTTCCCTCCAGTGTATCAACTGAACCACACAGCTTGGTGTCATCAACAAACTTGTGAGGGCACACTCAATGCCACTGTCCATGTTACCGACAAAAATGCTGAACAAGACCGGTCCCAACACCGATCCCTGAGGGACACCACTCATTACTGGCCTCCAGCTGGACACTGAGCCATTGACCAGAACTCTTTGCATGCGGACATCCAGACAGTCCTTTATCCACCGAGTGGTCCACCTCTCAAATTGATGTCTCTCCAATTTAGAGACAAGGATGTTATGTGAGACAGTGTCAAACACTTTGCACAAGTCCAGGTAGATGACATCAACTGCTTTACCCCTGTCCATCAGTTCCATAGCCCCATCATAGAAGGCCACCAGATTGGTCTGTCAGGATTTCCCCTTAGTGAAGCCATGCTTGCTGTCACCAAGCACCTTGTTGGTTTTCATGTGCCTTAGCATGCCTTCCAGGAGAATCCGCTCCAAGATTTTGCCAGGCACAGAGGTGAGACTGAGTGGTCTGTAGTTCCTTGGGTCATCCATTTTCCCCTCTTGAAAATGGGGTTATATTTCCCTTTTTCCAGTCATCAGGAACTTCATCCGATTGGCATGATTTTTCAACTATGATGGACAGATCATCTCACCTAAATGTAAGCACATGCATCCGTGTCAAGCTCTTGACTCTAGATTCTTTCTTCAAGAAGCCAAGGCGTTGTTGCAGCCCAAATAGCCTGTGTTATAAACCTGCTTCAGGGTGAGATCAGTTACACCCTGGAAGCACTTTTGTCCAAGTACTATAAAAGAACTTCAGACATAGATATCTCGGCTACTGTCATATAGATTTTTGGGGTGAATGCTACCCTACATGCTTGCACAGCAACAGAAAAAACAAGAAGGAGTGGGGGAGGGTGTTGGGGTTTGTTTTGGTTCGATTCTGTTGGCTTTTGGGGGTTTGGTTGTTTTTTGTTGGGTTTTTTTGGCAGGGTTATTGCTCTTCACCAGAACCACCCCGAAGTTTAGAACTGTAGTGGGACTTAGACTCACTCAGAAAGCTCACAACCTGGACCCCAGTATTCCTCAGACTACTCACTTCGGTATCTTATAGCAGGCTGGTGGTGAGGCTGTTCTCAAAGTGTGCATAAAAGGGAATCTAAGAGCTGTATATTACTCTCCAGCTCCATGAGGAAGAAAATACTTCCTTACAGGTTTGTAACTCTCACTGCCCTGTCTGCATACTGAGACAGCGTTACAAGCAGTGTAAAAGGTGACCTCGTGCAGCAAGGCCTTCAGAGTGCACAGCAAAACTTCTCAGGTCGAATAGTTATCAAACGCACATCTCACACTGATTTAAAGGTTGATTATGAAGTGGATCAAAGGGACTTAACACTGCATTTCCAGTCTGCTCCTCCTCCTGGTACAGTAGCTATTCTTGCTGTAACGTGACTTGCACTGCCATTGGCAAGAGGCATGCACCCTCTAGCAGATGCAAGGGCAAAGACTGGTGTCCAACCTCTATGTCCCAAATCACCGCGCAAACCTGGCACAGGTGCTAAAAGCTCAGTTCAGCTCTTTAAATAACTTCTGTGGAGAAGCTTAGGCAACTACAGCCATACAGATTGCCATTCTAGATTTGGAGAGAGAAAGGATTTGTGGATTATTTCCTCTGCCTTACACAGACCTCAGCCTAGATTTTTCTTTAGATGCCTACTGTCTTTGACAGAGCTAGGCCTAAGGCAACAGCAACAACTTCTTGTCTCTCTCATCACAACCAGAGAGACAAATAATTCAACAAGTGGGTCAAACAACATAAACAACATATTAGCCTTACACACACAGAGTAGAAAGTGGAGTTATCATCTTGCTTCCTGTTTTCTTCCAATGCATGATTTCATCAACTTCTTTGTGGTGCACAGGGTAATTCTGTTACTATGGTAAACAATTTATCTCCCTCACTTTATTAATAGACATTCCAAACAAGTAAAAAAAATGTGATCTACAAATTTAGATTTATGCCTTTGGCAAAGGCACTGTTTTGTAGATTAGCAGATACAACTGCCCCACCCAGAAAACCTTGCTATTCGAGGCTTGTATTATGCTCGCATAGATGTTCGCAAATAAATACGGGGTCTGATTATTTTCATATTAATGGCATCCTGCTTTATCAGAGCATTGCCAAATCATCGGTTTTTTGCCAATCTTGCACGGTTTTGTGCCTTTTTTTTTTAAATAAAGCTCCAACTTTACTAGATGTGATTAGCCAGAAAAACTCAGCTTTCCTTTCTGAAGTCTCAAGCAAGTGCTGTCACAAGCTTGACTCATGATACCCTAGGGGCCCAAAGAACAGGAGTTAATCTTCACATTTTCTTAATCACTCTCAAGACTTTTAAGGGTCTGACTCATGATTTCTAATGTCTACAGTTGGCAATACTGCATATACATTACATGTGTCACATCATCCATCTGCCAGTAAACAAAATCCTTTTAAAATGTCCAATTACTTACTACTCACACTGTGTCTAATAAGTGATTTACTTTTTTTTTTTAATGCAGAAATCTCTGGTGCCAAGTTATATCACTGCAGTAGTCACTTGTACTAACAGAAAATAAATTCCTCATTAATCTGATTAAAAACAATTAGTAAAATCTACCTCTTAGTCATGCATGTGAAACCTCAACGTAACTACTTTCCACTTAACTCAGCAGCCTACAAAACAGAAGGCCATAAGCCATGAAAACTCTTATTAAATATCAACTATGAAAGCATTTGCTGTACTGCCAGCATTAAAACACAAGTGTAAGAGGCAACTAGTGCAGATTTATTCCTTCTGAGGAGTCTCTCACGGTGTGCTTACTGATTCCCCCAGCCCACCAGTGGAACACCATGGGCACCACCTGTTTGTACTGAGGGCACTTTGGGAAGAGCTGCAGGTTACCTCCGACCTTCCACTGAGACCAACACCTCCAGCAGGCCAGGCATGTAGCAGCAGGTTTGTCATGTTCTGCATTTCCAAGAAGCTTCTGCTTCTGCCCAAGAAGGGTAGAATGTCTTTGCTCATAGCATGGGATGGTAGCATTTCTATGTTTAAATCAAAATTGATGGCAAAATCTGATGTTTTGATTACTCATGTTGACATTTAATCAATTTTACACTTTCCCTGAAGTCCCTCATTTAAAATACTTGGCATCAGATAACCAAGAGAAATCAGAGAGCCACAATTACAAGGGAAAACATTGACATATATACAGTTGAACTGATTTCAGGCTTATTTAAATTATCCAGTAATTTGACTAGACATCTACACCATTCAATTCACCTGACTCTTTCACTTGGGCTCTACTTTCCAGCCTACAAATAAAAACCTAATTATATCTAACATGTATTTGATGATTATACCTCAAAATGAATTGGAAACATCTAAACACCTACAAAAACTATGTGCAACTTAATTAGTCTGAGTCAGAACCATTCTTCTCCTCCTCTCCACAGATCTCACAAGCACATTTCTGTAATTTTCTAGACTACTAGAAAAATATGAGCAAGGAAAGAAGAAAGGGAGTAAAGCAAGAAAGAACTTGGAAGATATCTTTGTTTCAAGGACTTATACAGATTACTAACTTAATTATCAGATTGGTAATTAGTAATAGGTTATAATTAAGACAACAAAAATTTAATAGATTGAACTACTGTTCAACACTCACAGATACTAGAGGCACAACCAGTACAATCCTGCTGTGATGGAAATGTCTGATGTTCATTTTGCCAGGAACTACACACATTTACTCTCTATGTTTTGAAGAATGGGGTTGATTGAAGAATGGGGTTCTAAATAAGTAACTTCAAGAACCTTAGGCTTTGTTAGCAACTATAAAGATAAGGAAATGGCTAAGATAAGCATTGCGCAAGAACTGGCCAGAACCTGCCTGGTGGTTACTGACATGACAAAGATCCTAAAACAAAGTGATGAAGAGCAAGATGATGAAGAAATAACCACCAGGGGTCCCAAAGCCCACTAGCACATTTTAGTGCGCATGCAGGAGGAATTCTAGAAGTATGATGTAATGCATAAATAACTCAATGAATATGTATGTGATCTAATGAATATGTATGTTTAAGGACAATATAATCACAGCCTGATTGATGCTCAGACGAAACACGCTAGGAGGAGCTATCCCCCGTGGCACCCAGCACCACAATAAAGAATACCTGCTTGTCAACTTAGTTAGCAAGTTCCTGGAGATTTCTCCGAATCAATTTCTTGCTAGATAAATACACTGTTTTCTGGCATTGCACTGGTATATCCCCATGAACATACTGTATGATTCAATGCTTTAATACCTGTGTGGTTTTTGCCAGAAATAGATCACATATACTGGTAAGACTAAAACTCATCCTCAATCAAAACCTTCTGCCAGTTCAAACAACAAAATGGCAAAGAAATTACTCCATCCCTTAGCAAACACTTTAAAGGTCTGTATTAGTACTGGGACACATCAATTTGCATCTAAGATTTGTTCATTCTCTTTATGATGATGTTATCCACTTCACCTGATGTGAGAGACTACTCCAAACTGAGAAACAGCAGGAAGAGCAAGCCTTTTTTTGCCCTTTATTTTTTTTGAACAGATTTCTCCTTTGCATCTTTGAGTATGTGTTTATATTTCACTGATTTTATTCAGCTCCTATACTCCTTAGCCTTAATGCAAAAAAGTCATCTGCTATATGAATTAGAAGGGGAAAATACATAATGCATGCAATAAGGAGGATGCACTGAATTAGATCTTAGTAAGCATCTACATCTGCCACTCAGTCATTGCCGATAGCATTTTCCTGAGGCAATATATATTCTAGACTGTAGTTTGGGAGTTGGGGGGGCGAGGGGGGGAATGCGCTGTTGAAGTAAACACCACCAAAAAATTGAGGCAGAAGCACTGCATTGGTCCATCTGAATGTAGAGGAATAGTACCGGTATTCACTCATTTCACACAGAAAAATTACACAGCTATACAAAAAGGCTGAAAATCCCTCCAAATTCATTGTTTCATAAGCAAGTGAAAAGACAGCGTAAACGCATCAAGGTTGTACTGATTATGGTCAAACACATTACAAAATTATCATACCATCTAGAACCGTTGTTCCAAGGAATCTTGTTACACTGAGATGTATAAAGAGATAGGAAATTTGACTTCTTAATGTAATTAAACATGATCACCTCATGAAACAAAGCAGATTCTACAGCACATTGGACAAAAAAAATATATCACAAGATGCATTTGGCCTAAGCATGCTCGCACTGGGGCTATTTGGCATTTTCTCCTTGAATTTAGAGAATAAAGTTTGTACGCTCTGAAGCGCAAATTTGTTTTGTAGCTCTGTTAGTAGATCAAAGTTAAAAGTGATCAAACACACATCAGGCCAGAAGCTCAGATGCGGCTGCCTGTCCAGGAGCTGTCAGCACTGTGCGTTTGTACAGCTAACTATCATGATGAAGGCTTGATGGGAGACTCAGGTGAGGATAAGACATGTTGCTTCCTTCCCCCATGCCCTGAAAGACTGATTTCCACCCCCGTATACATACTTTTGGGAGAAATGCTTAGGACTCCAGAGGAGAAAACGCACAACTTTCAAGAAACAGCGGATTTAATATATACATATACATTTTAACTCCAGTAACAATCTCCCCAGGGCATTTCCCAAATGTCTTGATAACGCTTTTTATGATGCAAACACGAAAAGCAGTAACAGCGTTTTATTTCCAATCGCATTTTTATTTCCTGTTTGGCTGCAAACATGTCTCTCAGTAGAATCCAGAGCAGGGTCACCCTGTACTACTGTTTGACAAGCTACCACCAAACAGGTTTGACCACACACATGATGTTAGCCCACACCAAACACCAAGTGAAACCCTCACATCTGCATAAATCTGATTTCTGAATGGGACATGGAACATACTTTGAATTAGCATTTGGTCACATCTGCCTCAGTCACTTCAGGGGAAAAGGACATCACAGGAAAGCCTGAGCTTTGGAACAGGAGCTTGAAAAACACAGCAACACAGTAGCAAAATGAAAGGCAATGCAGCACATAAAAGAACAGTGTTGGGTTTGGGGTTTTTTTGAAGCACAATAGGCGCAAAGTAAAACCTAGAATTGAAATCAAAACAGAGAAATCTTAGAGTTATGTTAATATATCCTTCTTTGGTAATCTTTACAATCTACGTAAAGCACTTTACATATGGACAGTCCTACTTCCGCAGCACAGTGTCCAGTTGGTCATATACCGTCACAATGACAAAGTCAAAGCAGGTACCATAATGAGTCGCATCAGCACCATTTGAGCATCTCAAGAGCTTACATGGCAGCACACTTTATGCGCCACATCAGCTGAATACCTGCATTTAATGTGATGGTGCAGTTGTTCTCCCCTGTCTTCTCCCAAGAATGGTCTTATGTAAAACCCTATGCCACACCTAATGTTGAAGCAGCCTGCTCTTCAAGGCAATTGCAGTATATTCACCAGTTCAAGTATGCACTACAATTACACTGGTGTAATTTCATAGAATCATCACAGAATGGTTTGTGTGGGACAGGACCTCAAAGATCTAGTTCCAACACAGGCAGGGACACTTCCCACTAGACCAGGTTGCTCAAAGCCCTGTCCAACCTTGCCTTAATTTCTGAACAGACATAAACAAAACTCTCTTAATCTGGAACCAGAACAGACACCACTTACGGAAACAGCTATGCCAGTGTATGCTATCACTGCCCATTAACCTGCTTTCTCAGCTTAGCTCCTCCTCTGCAGGAGACTGCCTCTGAAATCCGCTGGCGGACTTGCTGGTATGAAGGCTCCTTCGCCTGCTTCAATCAGCTTTTCCACATTTCTTCAGCTAACTTAAGCTATTCTGACTGAATCAGGTTAGAAAACACTGATACAAGTTGCTCTGCGAAGAGCAACCAACAAATGACAAATAGCAAAGTGCAAAACCTCTGTCATCTGTTCTGATATGAATCCCATCATAAATGTGATCAGCCATGGACATTCAAAGAGTTACAGGTTCACTCCAGAAATGTAACTGTACTATTAAGCCTCCCCCCCCACAGGCCTCTTAACATTCCACTGAAAGTGAATTGTGGGGGCCACACTAGTAAGTCACTCTGTATTTTAAGACCAGTAAGAACTACCCTCTTAAGCTATCTGGTACAAGTTTTTGCAAGTCTCTTGCACTGCTTCAGCTTAACCAAAAAGCAAAACACAAAACAAAAAAAACACACAAAAAAAACCCCACCAAAACCCCAAAAACAAAACCAAAAAACAAAACCAAAGAAAAAAAACCCACAAAAAATAAAAAAACAAAACCAAAAAACCCACAAAAAACAAACCCAAACACCCCCCCCCCCCCAAAAAAAAAACCCAAACAAATAAAATAAACAACACACACACACACACAAAAAAAAAGTCAGGTATAAAAATAGGAAAGCAGTAAAAGAAAAGTGACAGTAGGGAAGGGGGATTTAAATGTTTTAAATTCAGACAGCTAGCCTGGGGAAGTCATGACAATTAAAAGTGTCAAGAAACACACAAGGGTACTAGTAGCAAGAGAAAGTGTTTTGCTATTATGAGAACGAGAGAGTTTGGAATATTGTATCAAGAGAATTTTACCAAAAAAACTGTTCACAATAAAGCCTATACTAACTGGACCTTCAGAATTCCCCTCCTCTCCCATCTTTTGAGAATCATCACAATGTATAAACAAGGTAATAGCACCAGTATTAATAACCTCTGCATGCAGAAATTGTCATTGCAGCAGTTGAATGCAGTCACACAACAAGGTTTACACTCTGTTCATAACTTGTCTTATACTCACAGGTACCAACAGTAGAACAAAATATATTTACCATATCATACACATGCTAGCATTCCTGTAATCAACAGCATTAAGGATAGTTTCAGGCAGTATTCCAAGATTAATCTCATTGGATACTTGCATTCTGTTGAACTGTCTTTTTAGAAAAACAGCATCTACTTAGAATGAAACATGTTGGCAAAATGGTTTTTGAGGTACTTGGATTCTGATAGAGCCAATACTTCTGTAATTTGAGAAAGACTAAAGTTCTTTTGGTACAATAGAATGCATTAAAAAAGAGCAGTACTACTAAACAGCTACCTTCAGGACAAAATGATCACCAAATCACACCCATATCAAACATTTGTTTAACAACCATTAAGTTCAACAGTTTTAATAGAAGTTTTTGTAAAAAGAAGAATCTAAGTGGTCAAAACCAAGGTAATCCTTAGCTTTTCAGTTCAAAAGCTTTGACACACCAGCACAACTCTGAAAACTGAGTGACAATGAAACAGATTTTCTTTGGCCTTGTAGTTTAAGCTTATCATTTACATTTGAATGTTGATTCCTCCTAACCATTTTGTGCAAATCTGAGAGGAATGCCTTGAGTTTTGCATTGCAGGTAAGTGCTCTAACACAAATTCTCAGAAGTAGGAAGGATTACAGTGATTAATGCTGTAGTCTGTCACTGTTGAGTCCTGTTTTTTCCCAGAAATCTTTTAAAATCTCTGTGCATGTCTTGAAATAGCAGGCCTCAGTTCTACATCAAGGTTTGGATGACTATTAAGAAAAGAATTACACGTCAATAAATTTCTACTGAATAGGTTTTCAGATTTCTAGAAACTCAGTTTTTACTGAATTCCTATTTCCAGAGCTAAAGTGTTTACAACTGTCTGAAAAGACATTCTTCAAGTCTACAGAAGAAAATCCAATGTTGTCAGTGCTCCCACCTCCTTTATATGCACACATAGCAATCTCAAAAATACTAATCAAGCACAAGCAAGGCATTTTAAAAAGGTAAAATCACACATTTACACAGCAGCCACTGTGAACTTTATTAAGAAAATAAGTGTTTGCCAGTTAAACTATCATCACTTTATTGACTTCTCCACTTACTTGTAGAAAATCAGCTCGTTCATAAGGGCTCTGGAAACCATTTATTGCCAGGTAAATGTTGAATCACTGGCAATGTATGCTCTCCTTGGAACTCTGGCAGCCTTAGGATGAAAAGGACTATATACACCTTTGCAAAATGCAAAGTAAGCAACACATCTTTCATTCAAGCAACAAAATTATTCTTGAGGAAGATACCATGCTAGACAAACAGCAAGAACACCTTTACATTAAGCAATCTTTTTTGTTGTGCCAGTTCCACAAAATGAAGTGCAATCTGCGAGGGAAAAAGGTCCGAAAGATACCAGTTACTCATTCTCTTCATGTAGTCAAGTCTTATTTCTCAGGCTGGAGTGGCTGAGCTAAACCAAAACACAGCATAATGATCTATCTTCATGAAAATGTCCTGTTGCTAATGCATCTGCTTTTGCCTCTTTTCCTCTTTAATAGTCCTATGCAGTCCCATGCACTAGAAGTCAGGACAACGCTTCTTCCTTCATCTGCAGAGCTATATTCAATCCTCTAAGCAACTCAACACAGTTCATACACATCTCCGAAAAGAAGTTCTCCATTTCTAAGTAATCCAACCATCGCTATTTCTTCAACTCCAGAATTTGTTTTAGCTCCTTTGTCATCTTCAGCTTGTAGCCACGTGGCAAAACAGCATTGTCATGGGCTATGTATAGTAGGATTTAATCTTTATTAATAGTTTCAGTAGATTGCCCGAGGATTTTTTGTACTGTAGTAGGCTTCACATGCAGCTACATAAGCAGATTCTGGGAAGAAATCATCATGGTATTCTGCTAAAAACCTAAGAAGAAAGCACACACACAAAAAAAAAAAAAAAAAAAAAAAGAACAGAACATCCAACATTTAAGAGAAAAGCTATTTTCAAATTAATTTTTAAACTCAGCAAAACCACAGCCTGGGAATTAAGAATTACTGCACTTTGAAAGCTGGCATACAAAAGGCTTGCCCTATTTTTACAAGTTCTACAGCTTTCCCTTATCATTCTCAAATCAAATAGTAATTAAAAAAGTTGCTTAAACTCAAAAGAAAAAAAAAAAAAACCAAAAGTTGAAGCTACACTCAGAAAAAGTATGTGAAGAACTATGACAGAAGAAAAAAAAAAAAAACCGAAAGTGAAGAGATCTTTCTGCAACTTCTGTCAGTCACCTGCTCAGCATACTATTTTCATTTATGTCAAACCCAGAATTTTCAGTTATCACTATGCAGCATCTTATACAAGTGGTCGGTAACCATTGAGTCAAACTGTACCTTTTAAGGCAAGTAAACTTAGAATTTGTTGTTTCATGTGCCTATGCATTAGGGTCTCCACCTCTCAGAAGTATCTGATTTAAATACGGCTCTCAAAAACAAAACGCATCCTTTGTAAATCCAGTTCCCTAATTTCAGATTTCTGCAAGACGATCTTCAAATACTACTCAAACAGCCAAGCACCCAGTATTTTATCATGTCTTCCTGCTCTGCTAACATACAACTCTATATTCAGCCCTAAACCGAAGAAAAACACTGTTGCTACTAATACCAGTTATGAACAGCTAAAATGACATTAAGCTTTCTACTCCCTCCTTTATATACAAAGATACCACATATGCAAGGGGGGTCAAACAAGCAAAATGGCTCTTAAACCATGAAGTATATGATCAAGCTGTACTTCAGGAACACGATCACCACCCCACCACCCCAAAAAAAAACAAAACCTCCAAACAAAACCAGAACAAAACAAAAACCACAAACCTTCAAAAATACCTGGATATTAAAGATCAGCATCAATGATCATGGCAAAATGCTAGCCACAGGTTCTCTGTGTTAAAGCAGGAAGCAATGGAAACAACAGGAACAGTGTCATTTGCAGAATCTAGTTTTCTCTCAGAATCCCTGGCTAAAGCGAGGACTTCACTACTGGAAGCTAAAACCAAGCAGTTTTCCATAACCAATACTCTGAACACAAAAAGGCCAAATTAAAAAAAAGTACAGGTGACTGCAATTAAAACCACAGTGTTTCTGCAGCAGCTACACTACCTGAACTAGGCATGTCCTTTGATCTTAGGCAAGCCAAAACATCAAAGAATACTGACAAAGATTCTCTAAATAAGACAATCTAAATTTAATCAGGAATATATTAATTGCTGAGAGCTCTTGTCATTAATACCATCCACCACTTACTTTCCTAGGTTTATCAGGCCGTAAGTTGCTCTAATACCTTATGGCTTGTTTTGGACTTTTTTTTCCATGAGACGAGATATCCCTCAGAAACAATTAAGTGATACAGAGAAACAGTTCACACAATCAGATCCTCCTGATTTTGAGCAAAATGCTGTCAGTCATTTGCACTATACACACCCCCCTCACCCTAAGAAAACCACTACAAAAGAGTAGCAACGTTATAGCAACTTAGAAGTTAATAAAATACCCAAGTCATCAACTGCTATGATCTCTGACCTAGTTAGCAATAAATCACTGTCTGGGATGTAGGGCTGGCATGAAGCAAGTGTGAGAAGGCCTAAAACTTCACTGACTCAAGTGTAACTTTTAACATACTTAGATTCTAGAAGATTAAGATCAGCCACAATTGAAATTAATAGTGCTTCATTAACACACATTAATGTCTTGAAGAGATAAATGAACTACAATGTCATTGGGTAACATTCCGTAAAACACAGTACCAAGTGCTAGATCATATAAAGGAGTATGTTAAAAAAAAAAAAATCAGTAAAACAAAAGAATCTTCAGAAGATATTGGATAACTGACAGTTCCAAGAATTTTAAGGCCATGTAATGGGAAAGAGGTTTATTTTCTCTAATAGATTTCCAGACTTTGTTGAAGATCATTGGTCATAAATGCCAGTTCAGTGCAAGCTAAAGTAACAGCTTGTAAAGATGAGAAATATTAGGCAAGATGCTTGTAGCACAGCTACAAAAGGCAGAATGCATGAAGTCAAATGTACATTTCTCTGTTCGTAACGTAACAGTTGTGAAAACCAAAACACCCCAGAGCTAGCAAATACAAATTACTTTCTGTAGAGCAGCAAGAGGAAAAAGGCAAAAAACACATGATCAGCTTCTGTCCCAATCACTTATATATCTTTCTCTATACAGAGAGCAGTGACCCTTCTGAAGCTGAATTCTATTCAAACTAGATCACAGTTCAGAAAGCGAGCAGAGAAATATTAAGTCTTTCAAGACTCCTAGGTACTGGATATCTCGCTAATGCTTTGCTTTTGGAAAAGCTGAAATAACATAAAAATCAGTTACACTGGTACCTGCAAGTCATGAGCCAAGATTTAAAAAACAGAGGCAGCTGTACTTAGCAAGCAGAGCCAGTGTTCAGCTATAGATCAGAAAGCACATTGCTATTTAGCTATTCAGAAATTGTTTCATTACTTTCAACTTCTAAATCTGATAAATTCAACCACCTGTTGCACTGCCTTTCATTTTTAGACTTTTTACAGAGTTCATATGCATACACCTACACAGTGAAACTGCTTAGGAGTTTTGAGATGCACAGTCCACACAGACATCCTGATTTAAGACAGCATACTTTTTCTCATCATGAGCACCCACAAAAAGAATGCTTATGCTTTACTCATGCTCATGAGGCACACAGAGGTAACAGAGCACAAAGCAGCTATTTCCCTCTCTACCTCAGGTGCCTAGAAGAGCAACATTTCAGAAAGGACTAGACGGGATGTAGACAAGGGAAACAGACATGAGGGCAACCTAGCTTGCTGAATTCTTATGTTCTGATTCTCAAGGGTGTCATTCTGTAAGCAAGCTTACCTCTGGTGACTCCAAGCAAGAGCCTCCCAAATATACTACCATGTGGCTGAAAGTTATCCAGGCAAATCTACCAAAAAGAGCCATAGAACTATCATTGCCCACATTAAAAGGCCACTTGACATATGTATGTCAGAATATTTCTCAACAGTGTCACTGAATTAACGAGCTTTAAGAGTGTCATCTGGTAGCAAAACCTGAGAGCATCAACACAACCTATTACCTGAACAGTCTCTGCATGAAAAAAAAAAAATTCTAAACAACAGCTAGCATGCATAAATAACCTCACAGACAGCCTGAGAAATGTGAAAATTACAAAGAAAGGAAAATTTTAGTCATTCCATGAAGGACAACCTCACCATAAACATGTAAGAATACAGAGTTAAGAGGAAAAGTTTCCAGGTAGGCGACATTTATATACTCTTGCTGCAGAGTTCAGGAAGGTAAGCAGATGCTTTGATGAGATCAGTGGTCTGGGTTCGATGCTGCTTGAAAGGCAACTGCAACGATCAATCTAAAGGCATTTGCTTAAAGAACATGATGGACCCCAACTCTGAGAGTCACCTCATCAAAAGAAATGTCATTTGCAGATTAAGAAGCTATCTCTTCTCTGAGACTACAACTTGAAAGCAGGATTTAAAAGCTTAAAAGCTTAGTTTCATACAAAAGTGTGTGCCACCACCTGATCCTCACCCCTTCTGGTGATAAGACATTTCTCCATCTGGAAGACTCTTCACGGCAAAAGCTCACCAACATGAAGTTCATCATAACCCCAATGCAGTCAACAGAACAAATGAAGTGAGAAATTTCAGATGTTCATTCTTGTAACCAGTATCTCAAGAATATGGCAAAGGAACAAACAGGCTTGTTTTATTGACTGGACTCTTGTCATTCATCCACATACAGGAACAGAGATAATCTTCCTGGGCCTTTAAAGGGCAAGAACAGAGAACTCTGAAGATGCCAACGTAACATCTCCAGTAATCAGGCTGAGTGAGTGAAAATTACAAGTGGTGTCTTTTAGCAGACCTTTTGGGAAAACAGTCTTAAAAGGGCTCAATATAGGAATCTTTGGTTGGTCATGAGGATGAAAACCCACTTTTGGCAATGCCAGCACAGATCCCAGAATAAATTCTTTAGAGCTGCCTTCTAAAAAGAACTATCATAACATATTAAAAATATTTTGGGAACCTCTCACTTCAGACACATGACCCAAACCTCTCATTTAAACACCTAGGCACCTGATAATTTGGTAAACGGAAAACAGTCAGGAAGAATAAGCACACACAAGCAGATTCCACAGATCAACCAGGTAAACAAAAGCCTACTGGAAATAAGCCATATAATACCAGGCACTCATTGATCAAGAAGTATTCACCATAAAGGTGCCAAAAGTTTGAAAGGTCCCAAACAAGGCAGTTACCTTTCTACGCATTCAGTGAACAGTGAAGCCCAAACAGAGCAATAGTAATGCCCTAAAACATGGTATATACATTCATTGTGCAAGTAGAATTACTTTAAAGCATTTCAAAACTTAGAAAATAACATTCATTTGTGTCCTGGGTTCAGCAATAGCAGTAATTTTTCTCCTTCTTAGTAGATGGTGCATTGCTGTGGTTTTGACTTTCAGCCTGGGAACAGCGCTGATAACACCAATGTTTTTAGTTGCTGCTCAGTAATGTTTACTCTGACCAAGGACTTTCTGAGTCTCATGCTCTGCCAGGGAAGAGGGGAAGCTGGGAGGAAGCAGAGACAGAACAGCTGACCCAAACTGATCAAAGAGGTATACCTCTTTGGTACATACCACAGCATGTCATGCCCACTATAGAAATTGGGGGCAGTTACCTGGAAGGGTTAGATCACTGCTAGGGTCAGGCTGGGTATCGGCTGGCAGGTGGTGAGCAGTTGTATTCTCTTCCCTTGTTATTTCCCTTATCATTATTATTATTGGTGGTAGCAGCAGTGGTTTGTGTTATACCTTAGTTACAGGACTGTTCTTATCTCTAACCATGAGAGTTACATTCTTTCGATTCTCCTCCCCATCCCACCAGAAGCTGGGGGGAGGAAGTGGGGGGAGTGAGGGAACGGCTGTGTGGCTGACTGGGCTTAAAACACGACAACTTGCCTGCCTCTTAACCCATACCTGTCCACATTTAAACCTTGACTTTCTCACAGTTAGGCTCCAATTCCATAAAGTTTTTTAGTATGTCAGAATTGCTATGCTGCACAGATATATTTTGTAAAGTAACGAGTTAATCCCAAAATCAAGAGGAAACAGAAAACCCCTAATCAATATAAGTAACAGTAGCAGAGCTCTCTTCTTCATGATCTTTCAAAAAGTGTTTAATCAGTTGTCTTAACTTTATCAAGTAGCCTTAACTTTACTAAGTCATAGTGAGCTGGAATTCAGTCACAAGCAATTTCACCTAAATAAAGATGCTTTCTATTCCGTTTGCCATGTGCAATACTTAATTTTTTCATTCTCAGAACACCACTAATAACCTCTCATTAACTGCACATTAGCACAGACTAGTGGTCATAATTCATCACTGCAGTTACACATAAAATTACTACACTCAAAAAGCGCTGTGGTATATATATAAAAAAATCTGTTTCTTAAGGTTACTTCAAAAACTTCGTCAGTTTTCTATATATACATTTTATTATCACAGCCTTCTAATTGGTTACGTTCTGACTTGGCTTCCTTCTCATAAAACACTCAACATAAAAAAAATAAAGTTTAAAATACTTTTCAACCCATGGAGCTGAGTGGGACAATAGATACAAGCAGGGAACAGAAGAAATGAGATCTAAAATGAAAGAGAAAACTTATAGGATATCCTGAATTTGAAATATCAGTGGTTTCTAACAAAACCAAAGTCTTTGACCATTAAGAATGTAGCTTTCCACAATATGAAATACTATATTGGCCTCATGTGGAAAAACTTCTTTGAAATTTCAGAAGTGTTATTTTTAGGAATATTTTATCACTTACTTGTTATTCTGTATTTCACAAAAGTCTAAATACCTATGGCTTGAAGTGTTGTATCACTTACTTGCCTTTTTTTGTTAAAATGCAAATGACATTGATTTAAATTACCTCCCCAAAGATGGGTCTTCCTATTTTAAAAACTGAAGTGTAACAGTCTCCTAATTTTTTAAGTATCTCCTACTGGTCAACAGCCCTGAACAAGCAACCTCTCTGATTTCAGCAGTTTGCCACATCAAGGCTGTGTTTACATCAATGGAAACTGCAAACCAAAAACTGGCACCTTCTTGCCTATCATTTCTCATCACTTAAAGCAGCCTCCGGAGGCATGCTAGGCACCCCACAATATAGAGAAGTCATTCATCTAGTTCCAGCCCCCTTTGCCATGGGCAGGGACACCTCCCACTAGACCAGGCTGCTCAAAGCCCAGTCCAACCTGGCCTTGAACACCGCCAGGGCTGGGGCACCCACAGCTTCTCTGGGCAATTTCTGGCAATTTCGTCATGTTCTCCATGAAGAAATTTTTTTCATTATGCACACTTCTAGAAAGCTGCACTAAGCACAAATGATCTTTTACACATTATGAAAGTCAAAAAGATGTATTTGATATATCCCTTAAAATATATGTTGTCTGGGCAACTGAGATCAATCTTGTCTAGCAGCAACCTGAGGGCATGACTGGAAAATATTACTCATGTAGCATCTCAAAGTGAATTTAACACATCTATCAAGTACTGAGTAAACTCAAAAAAACAAGCTTCGAGACAAAGTGTTATAATATTAAATAAGTCTCAGTTTTTCAGCCCACAAGAGTAATAGTACAAATGTTAAATGCAACTAACTTTTACCCATAAAAATCACAGTTCAAAATTAAATCAGTATTGTACTAGAACTAAATCAGCTGTCTACCCCATGAAAGATTTAAAAATACACAGAGCTACTTACATTTGAACTACTCAAACCAGAATTCAAAGAAGATTCAGAAACAGTTCTATTAAAGCAAACAGATAGCTTCAATCCCTTATCTGCTACTAGAAAAATAAAAAAAAGGAGGGTACTTCAGCTTGTCACAAGAGCAATTCACTAAAAGAAATCAGGCAATTGTAAGTAAATTGGTTGCTATCATCTAGTGCATACAGAATGTGTAGGACAGTTCTTATCTTTCAAAAGGTAAGCCAGAATAGAAGTGACAGAAAATATTTTTAATAAGCGTCCATTAATCCCTTAATTCCCAAAAACAAGGAGACAGAATGTGAAAATTGAAGATCTAGTACAAGATATCACCTCAGCCTCAAGTTTTCTCTTGTGATGAGAAACAGATAATGCAGAAGTATTTCTGTGATAAAAATCAAGTCTGAACAAGTTTCTAGAAAATGTAATTGTTTGACTTATTTCAGTAACATATGAAACAAAGAAATAAATGCCCAAAGGAAAGATGTCCTAAAGCGCCATGAATACATGTTTAAAAAAACCCTAATCATTTGCACTTGTTTCTATGTTACCTATTTGAATACAAAAGCAGTAGCATATCCGGTAAGGAAACTAGTCCAAGAATATTTATGACAAATCTACCTAGGACGGAATGATTCCTACAGCAGTAACTGTAACTTGGAAGCTTTTTCAGGAAATTTGAACAGTCCTGGTGAAACCACAGAAATCAATATATTCAGCAAAGAAAAGAAACATTGAGAACAGCATCAGCAAAACATACATGACACTGGCTTACAGAGCACTTAAAAAAAACCCACACAGCCCTCAAATGTTTTATTGAACCAGACATGCCATATCCACACTATGCTTGGCTTGAGGTGCTCATCTGGGTTTAAGTTGTAGTCTGGTCTTAAGGACAGAATTCCCACTAGTACTGGAGTACACTTCTGGTTGTGTTTTCCGAAAGAAAATTAGCTTATATATGCAGAGCACTCTGCAGTGCAACACAACTCATGGTAAGTGGGAATTACCAAGAGATTTGTTTCAAAAGCACAGCTCTACCTGACCTAAAAATGATAATGTGGAAATGTCTTCTGATTTTTTTCTCTTTAAAATTTCTATTTATAGATGACTACACATTATAACAAGATAATCAAATGGAAAAATAAGACATATGAATACTACCACTAGAACTTTCAGTTTATCACCTCCCTGCTTGTATGGAGGCTGCAGAACACATTTTCTCCTTTCTTCTATTCCATACCACCACAGATCATCCATACAATGGGTATGAAAAGACTCCACTTAAGATGCTAAAGAGACCTGCTCTGCCCAACACAGAAGAATCTAAACAGCCAGAGGTCTGAAAAACTGATTTGATCCATGGCGAGTTAAGCACCCTAAATAACATCCATTCCAAGCAAAAATAGGTTTCCAACAATAAGCACCAATCCTGTCCTGTTTAACTTAAACACAGACTGAATACTAACTAGTATCTGACAAAATAGAGATGTAAAAAGGAATCAGTATAACTCAAAAAATTAAATGCTTCAAGAGAAAAAATTTGTATTGTAGAAACTTTGACATGTGAGACATCTTTTATTTTAAATTTAAAAATGAAGTAAAAACATTTTGACGCTTTCATCCCCCTCACCTTCAACGGGACTTTTGATATGCTAGTGTCGCATCATATTACTTCTCAGTACGTGGCTACATAAAAGAATCTTTGACCAAAATTAAATTATAGGAATTCCACATTTGTTCCAGATATTTACCATTTACAACACTTTCTCCTGAAAGTTTTTCTTGGCAAATTTATTTTCCACTGTATTGATGCTGCACAACACAGTAACACACTAGGTTACTAACTACTACTACTACTACAGTGTCACGCAGAACTACTAACTAGAGTACCTGACTGACAAAGATGATCGTGGTGCAGGTATGATCATACTGACTCCAGCTGTGGAGCTGGTGTGGTGAGAAAGAGTCTGGGTAGGTCTACAAGCCCCTGCACTGCATAACAGAGAAACCTTTCTGTTCAAGGTTCAATTAGGACAGATATCCTTTTAAAAACCTACTATAATTAAAAACATGTTTTAAAGCACAAGTTTCTTCCCCTGCTAGTATTGATGCAACATCAAAACTCTCAGATTATGCTGTCAAAAATAACAATGCAGCTTGTATTTCTTCATAAAACATGCTTCTTGGCCAAGTCAGAATTGTCATTCTATACATACTAACAAACAGACTTTTATACCTCAGCTTTCTATCACTGTGTTTATCAAAATTCTAAGTAGGGAGCACAGGTTCCCTTCAATTTGAGTAACAGGATCAAAAGTCTTGTATTACTCTTTATTCTAATTGCTATTATTAGAATATAATATTGACACATTCTTATAGTTATAAAAAATTAATATCTTATTTTTAAAATCCTTTGTCATTCCCAGGACACTTAGATCTATGCAACAATGCAAACACTGCTGTGGTACCCTGTGTCACATTACCTCAGAAACATTTCAAAGTGTTTTACTAAGGCCTTCAGGTTTTTGTCAGGAAAGCACATCTTCCCCAGGATTTCTGGTAGCTTTACTGTAAATAAGAAAAATAATGTTTACACCTGCTTTTGTAAAAGCAACTTCTAATTCCTTTTATCCATTCTACAGAAAACAATATAAAAATTTCTTCTCCCTGCAGCCTCCGCTTTTCCTTGCAAGTAACCCACTGATCTTTCAAAGTCCTACTGAAAAGAAGCATGCTGAGAAAGTGAATGCTGCTTCGTTTAATGCTGTTTGACAGCATACTGGAAGTAATGCTTGTTTGCTTTTGTTAAACGAAGGCTTACAAAGCCAGTAAAAGATAACCAAATTTATGAACAGCCTAAGAGTTTTAAACTGATTAAAATGTACATTTCTCCTAGAATAAAACTAAATGCAATAAAGCAAGCAGAAAAACATGCAAATACAATCACAGGGGCAAGGGGAAGCAATTCTGATTGAGCACAGACTTTTGCATCACTTTACCAAACATTCGTAGCAAATGTTGAGAGCCATAGATATATGATGGAGGTGGTGGTTGATCACTTGGTGGATAATTTTCTGGCATCAACTTCCACGACAAAACCTACACATAAAACATTAAAGATTTCATAACTTTTTATAGCACCATAGAACTTCAAAATCAAAGATGAAATAAGTAATACAAGCAAAACCTTTTCTTAAATGTAACTACTCTGAGGTCCACAAAGCTTTTAATCATGGAATCCAGGACAGTAATATACAAATCTGTTACCTCATTCAATTCATTGTTTCTTCTTCCTTCAAAGCCAGTAAAAACTGCACCCCCCTCTTTGCTAGGAGTCAAAGTTATTGGTGAAGATGATCCACTATGGACAGGGGTTTCTTCAAAACAGAAAGAAAAAGAAATCAGAAATAAATTTTAGAATTTGTTTAATGTAACTATAAGCCATTAAACATAACTAAAGCCTGCTGCTAATTTTTTTAACGTATTAAACACTGGAATTTAATAAATGTTATTCTGAAGTAGGCTCACAGAAAAGCAGCTCTTTGAATTCTATTGAGAAGTGCAGTACCAAAATACTGAAAATACTGCTTTGTATTTTTCCATGTGGTGTAAGACCTCAGAGATAAATAATGGATAAAATAAGCAAGAAATTCACACTTCACTCATTCAGTTCAGAGTCTACACTGCATTAAAAAAAACCAAACAAACAAAACCTGAACAGGACTTAAATCTTGCTTAGGGCAACAATTTAGAGCAAAGCTTACTTTTTTCCAGGTGCAAGAAGAGCTTTGGCATAGAAGCTGGGGTCTCAAGATGCCGTCGTTTAGGCTGCGGGGAAGCACTGCTTTCCGATAACCTGTCACAGTTAGAGCTATGACGTGTGGAGCGTCTCAGTGACTGCAGAATTTCAGGCTCAGCTTTTCGCCTTTTTGGCGTGGCTGGCTCCCCTGCCGCAGGCTGGCTGTCGGTTGACTGGGGAGTTGGTGGGTTCAACAGAGGAGGACTAGGGGAAAGCTCCTCCTGATTTCTAGGAAACAAAGGCAGCTTTACAGAAGTGCCTGTAAGAGATAAGGGCTCTTCCTTCAAAAGAGATTCTTCAAGTTTCACATATCTTGTTAGATACTTACTCAGATTACACAGTTTCCTCCAAGTAACTATCAAAGTGGTGAGGCCTTCTCATAAATACAATTTTCCAGAAGTGATTTTTTCACATTTAAAAGCCAATGAGCACAAATTTACGCTTCAGTGTAATTTTTTCCCCACAAAGTTGCAGCATACCTCTACATCAAGCAGTACAAACCCCTTTTGTAGTTGCCCAGATGAGAATTCAGGTTCCAAATTCTGAATTCAGGCAAGATAATTCACAGAAGCGTTCAACATTTTATCAGGACAATTTTTAAGACAAAATCTGTGAGAAATCACCCTATGCTGCCTATATAACCACATTCTATTGCATTTTCCACAGAAGATAAGTAGCGCTAGACTTCTTAACTACCTGTTAGCATTTGTTGAGTTTTCTTTGATGGGAAGAAAGAATTTTGATGAAGTCACTTTCTTAAATTGAGCTTGTTCATAAGGATAGAGCAAAATTAATGGAAGCGTGAAGTCAAAAGTTATTCTCAGCCCATCCACCATCTCTTTACATAGCTCAACACTAGAGGGGGAAAAAAAAAAAAAGAAAAAAAAAAGAATTATGAATTTCAAAGTTACATGTCAAAATTTTTCAATGCAGTTGTAGGAAAGTCCCCTTTAATATAGATCATTAACATCTTAACCACAATATGCTTATTTCATCACTAAGTATTGATATGCACACTTAAAGAAACAGTGATTGCTGTAGGTAACTTCAGACATACAGATGTTAAAACTCTGCTTAGTAAACTCAAAATCATACAACTGTTCTGTTGCTTTACTATTTATGGATTAATAAAATAAACTCTACAGTAAATTAAGTTAGTCAGATTTTTTCCTGAAAGCATTATTGTGTTTCTCCAAGTTCACTGTGCTGAAAAGCAAGGCACCTGCCAGAAAAAACACTCAATAAACTGAATCTCTGTCTAAAAGGCACATGCAGAATTTGATCTACAGCTGCTGAGATTCAGTTAAGACTGTGCTTAAGATATATCCACTGACCCAGCAAAACTAGATACATTTGCATTGGAGATCAGTTCCCAATGGTCCAGCAATCAAAGCACTACATATAGAGGCTACTAGGAATTTAAATTTTAGCCTTGTGTAAAAGACTTACAGTGTTAGGCGAGTAGTTGTACTGCTACAGACAGAACCCAAAACACTGCGTGCAGCCTACCTGCAACCTCTCTCCTCCATGAAGATATTAATCTCTCATGTTTCAAATATATGTATGTGCATGGTAACAGCAATTTGATTCTGCCAAAGTGATCCACGTTACAAATCCCATACCCCCTATCACTATTCCATATAACCTGCTAAAACTACTGCCTTTTTTTTTTTTAAAAACACTACATATAAATTAGGTCAGGTGGACCATCAGGTGCAGAAATTCTATCACATCCAAGAAGGTGAATTACCTTCTGTGTTAGTGCAGTAAAGGCAATACTAAAAAGATGTCAGCTGCATCTCTCCTATTTAACAGATCAGTGAACTTACGTAAGTTCTCCTTATTAAAGCACCATCTTTACTGAGGAAGTCATTTAAACATACACCTTTTTTTTAGGGAAAAAAAATAAATATTACAATGTGCATACAACCTTCTGTTCTTATTTCTGATGTCTCATGTAACTTCTTGTTTGGGAGATTTTATTACAAAGAAGGAAAGTATCATTAATCTGACATCAGTATAAACCTAGACACTCATAGATCAAAATACAGCAAGGAATAGCATCATTATGCATCAACAAAATAGAACACAGTAAGAAAAGCCAAGATTTCTCTGTGATAAAATACAAGATTTCACCCCAGTGTAGACTTCGATAAAGTAGCAGCCTCATCTGATACTGAGAATCTTTAACATAACAAAAGAAACAAACAAAAAAACCCCGCTGAAAAGATGCAGGCTTAACACACTGAATTTGGAATTTAAAGATACGTCAACTAAAAGAAAAGAAAAAACATCACCTGCACTTGGGAGTTCTTTATGAGGATTTGTCTAAAATTTTTATCCTTTATAAAATTTGAACCTGTTCAGTTTTACTTAAGCAGAGTATTCTCACATCAGATACGCTCTCTGTGCTGAGAAAATTCTTCTAAAACATGTCACAATATTTGCAAGAACTTACACTATAAAAGGGGATATTAAGGTTTTTGCATTATGACTTTTCAGAGTATAGGGACTCTCCCACTGATAAACAAATTGTGTTACTGTACTTTCCATATCTGTCAAATATTTCAAGCCCATAAATAGACATACATCATTGTATAACCTCACAGAAGTGAACAGTCTTGAAACAGGACACAGAATGCAAGGTCATTTTCCTAACAATAAAGGTGGACTAAAGATTACTTACTTCTTCTCCGGTGGCACATAATGAAGATTCATATTAGCATGTGGAGTCATCTGATGGTGCCGAGATCTTTCATTGGCTGAAAAAGCAGCGTTAATAGCAAAATGCTTCACATATGACTCCAGGATTGTTATTATGTTTGTCTGACAAGGAAGCTTCACTAGCTGAAAAAGAAACAGCAAATTAATGTCTTAGAAAAACAGTCAGTAAGTATACCAAGCTAAACCAGGAGCTTGTAATGTACTGACTACTTTAACAAGTCTCTATTGCATGAAGATATTTCAGGTGTGATTCATTTCAACCCTTAAACTGCATTTTTGATCAATCCTTTATAAACGTCTGGACAAACAAAACCATGGTCAGGATAACAAGCTTACATTTCCAGCTTTAAAAAACAATCTGCACTCTAACATACAACTGGGTACTGAAATGTACATTCTTAAACACAATGACAACTCACTGTTTTAGCTGTTGAGAAGTTAGCTCCCTACACTCTTTTTACTTTTCCTTACTCTCTAAGCTTACCTTTCCAATAAAGTTCAAAAAACCCCAGAAGTCATATACACAAAAACTACTTCTGAGGGTTGCCCTCCCCAACCCTCTGTGCACATCCATTTCATAGCTCTTATTTCATACCCGTTTTCTTCTATTAATATAGTAACAGTCTTCCTCAAGCTTCTTTTTCAAGACTTCAGGAATTTCTATGCTTATTGCTCTTTCTTCCATGTCCCTTTTTGTATGACTGTCTTGTTCTTCTTTCTACAACAGACCAGTGAAAGAAACAATATTTGTTGCGCTTATGAATATCAGTGAAAAAGAACTTCAATACTCAGGACACAATATAACAATCAAGTTTTGTCATGCAAAAATAAAATTATATAATTTTATAGTAATTATTAAGTGGCTAGTAGCCTTACTGCAAGCAGTTTAACAATACTTCTCCAAAGTCATTTGAAAATTCATGTTCTAAAACATTAAAATTTAAGCTTTAATTTTAAACTTTAAATTTAGCATTCAATTAAGTATTTAACACAAATGAATTAACAGAAATTTCTTAGGTTTTGCTGCTTCAGATTACCCACACTGCAGTTGAGATTCTACAGACCTTTCGAACAACTGTTTATGCTGTACTTCCTTTTCAATAACATAGAGACAATACTTTTTTTTTTTTTTAAGTCAGCCTCTTACATTTTAATGTAAGACCAGAGCTGACATGCCTGTTTCACAGTAAAACAAAAGCCAAAAAGATCCTGCTGCTATTCCTGCCATGGGCAAGGACACCTTCCACTAGACCAGGCTGCTCAAAGCCCTATACAACCTGGCCTTGAACACTGCCAGCTATGGGGCAGCCACAACTTCTCTAGGCAATCAGTGCCAGTGCCTCACCACCCTCACAGTAAATAATTTCTTGCTAATATCTACTCTAAATCCACCCTATTTCAGCTTAAAGCCATTCCCACTTTGCCCTGCTACTTTGTTAGCATGCCCTTGCAAAAAGGCCCTCGCCAGCTTTATTGTAGGCTCCCTTGAGGTACTGGAAGGCTGCTCTAAGGTGCCCCTGAAGCCTTTTCTTCTCCAGGTTGAACAACCCCAACTCTCTCAGCCTGTCTCCATAAGAAAGGTGCTTCATCCCTCTGATCATCTTCGTGGCCTTCCTCCTCCTCGTATGCTGGAAGCCCCAGAGCTGGACACAGAAGTCCAAGTGGGGCCTCACTAGAGCAAAGTAGAGGGGAAGAATCATCTCCCTCAACCTGCTGAACATGCTCCTTTTGATGTAGCCTGGCATATGGCTGGCTTTCTGGATTAAACTCCAGCTAAATTACCAGCTGTGGCCTATATTTTATACAACTCAATTCTTCCATAGTTTCAAATACAACTGAATTCTATTAAGAAGCTCACAAACATACCATTTCTGTCCTCTCTTCTATGTCACTTTCTTCACTTTTTATTTCTTCGTCTGTTCCTTCATCACTGCCATCAGAAGAAGAACTACTTATAGCTGTGTAAAAGAGATTTCAGATATTTATCTCACGTTACTACATTGCAGAGATTAAGACAAAACAATTTCAGGACTCAATGAAAAAAAAAAAAAGGGGGGGGTTGTTGGAGAAGATGGAGAGGGACAACCGAACAAAGCCAATACAACTAGCCTGTCTGTTTAATGAGGATTAATAGTTCAAATTGAATTAAACACACAATTACTATTTACAACATACTATAAACTTTTTAAATATAGAAAACAAGTTTACAGGTAGTATTCTTGCACCCTCTCTAATTGAAAAAACAGATCACTTTTAAAAGCTCATTATATTACTGAACAACCACTGATCATTTTAATTTTTACTGGACTTCAGTTCTTAACAGGGATTAATGTATTAATCATTCAAATCAGAAGGTCTGGATCTGTGCAGCAGCAGTTAACATCAGTAATTGCCAGACAGTGTATCTGGCGTCTTTCAAGCTACAAAGCAAAACGCTATGAGATAGAAGACCAGGCTTGAAAGTGAAATCAGCCCATCAGCTGACATGAAAGTCCTTCGGGGTGGGGGAGAGGGGGGCATGGGGGGAAGATGGGACACAATGACACAAGGAACAAAAACCAGTAACATACACATAAACACACACCCCCCCCCCGACCACTCCCTCACCTCACCTCCCCAACAAAACAGAAGAAAATCCAAACAAACTAACAACAAAACAATCCACTTATTGTTCCCTAAAATATGTACGAACGCTAGCAGGGAAAGTGTCTTATAGTCTAACACCAAGCAAAAAAAGCCTAGACTTCTTGCACCTATTAATGCTACATTAAACAAAGCATCACTAAGACCTGAAATCACTAAGTAAAATAGCTGTGTGGAAGTGACAGAAGAAAAAGCCTCTGGGATACAAGAAAAAAGCAGGAATCTAAACTTAATAGCTACGTAGCATGAAACATAGTGCTTACTCTTCGTATGACTGCTCCATGTATTTCAAATAGGACCATGACACTCTTGTGTCATCCTATTATCAAAAAATTAAAGGCATCATACCAGCTATTAAAGAATGAAAACAAGCTCACAGTTTTCGCTACTCTCATCATTTTCTTCAGCAGGAAGGCTTTTTAATACAGAGTCAACACCAGGCAGCCTGCAACGCCTCTTCTTTCTTCCCTTTCTTCTCCTAAAGAACACAAAATGGTTCACCGAAATTTGGCTAATATTATCTGTTTGCCTTACCTAGCTAATTATATTACAAGCAAATGCCCAGGAAATATGTTTACTTTTATTAATTAATGTTGAAATAATTTGGACAATGCTTATTTGAGAGTGGGTACCTTAATGTCTGTATATTACCTCGTATTTGTGCTCTCAAACGGATCCTCAAAGCCATGGCCAACCAATATTAGATTACCTTTGGCTGAAAAATACTTCCAGTTTTCCTAAGTTATTTTTCAAGTACATTTCTTTGGGAAGATATAGATCCAATACATATACATTTGGCAACAATAGTTAAGAATGGCACAGTTATTAAGTGTTAGTTGTTTAGTGTTATTTAATAACACTATGTAGGTATCAACCTCAATAACATAAAAGTAGCTCTCTAGAATACACTGGCTGTACTGGGAAGCAGCATGAGCTTAGAGTCCTAAGTCACTTGCAGACACTAGGATGTATCTGTTTGAATCTGAAAACGAATCCCTCATTCATTTTGAGATCAAAAGGGTTTCTTACATGCGAGCCACAGCCTTCCGTGCCAATTTACGCTGTAATCTGCGGTTTTCGTCTGTATCGCGAAGAACATGATCTTCAGCTGCCCATCTATCCCAGCTAAGGGTAGGTCAAAAGAAAATTAGCAACATCTATGAAAATATGCTGCTCAATATACATTAAATCTGAAGAAGAAAAAAAAAAGCACTCTCAATGCAATTCAGAAGCAACATCTATATCACAAGGTTTGCATCTTTTGTATTCACATGGCTTCAATTCTTGTGTTACTATAATCTCTCAAACCTTGATTCAACATGCAACAATGTTTGTAGCACTGACACATGCTATGAATGATCACAGCCAGCAACTGCACTTGTGTACTGGCCCTGATAACAAAACAATACAGGTCTAGATTTAACAAGATATAAACTCAATATATTAATGGAAACCTAGAAGCCACAAGTATATACCAAAGAGAGATATCCCACAAAGTTTAAACTCATAGCTACTGAACTAATCCACTGAAATTTGTGGATACAGACCAACACGTCAAGATAAGCAAGTAAATTAAAGGCATACATTAGAGCAAAAACAATCCTGCAACACTTGATATTCTGTGCGATGCCTGTTTTTTGCATTATAATATAGAAGAAATAGAAGAACTGAAACCGCACATACAGGTCCTTACCTTCTATTCCAGCCGTTAAAATGGATCAGATATTCTGGAATCTTTCTGCCTTTCTCATCTTTTCCAACAATAATATCAACAATCTGCAACAAATATTAACAGCATGTATTAAAAACCTTGAGAAAGAGTCAGCTTTCCAGTACTTAGGGAGTTTATGCACAATGGAAAAAAAAAAGCAATATTTATGATAATTAAACAGATCTACAGTTTTACCAGTGAATATTGATATGAGCAGAAAGAATGGATTATATGAAATGGCAAGAAGAACTAGCTGGTTTATTGTGCACTTTTAAAGTTGGGGACTGCTAATCCTCTTTGCCCTGTCCTCAAATGTCTCATGTTTTCAAGACACAAAAGGGAAACACAAAACAAGGCAATATCACAACAAGGATAAGCAGATACACATCAGGGCTAGTAACGTTTTATCCCGTGTGCTGTCTTCATACTTTCAAAGTAAGGGACAAAATAGTTTTATATATATAAACCTCGGAAGCACAGCTGTCTCACAACAACACAGAATCTTAGCCACTAAACAGTAAAAGGCTTTGTGAATATCTGAGCCTTTGTTTCCTTCCTCTCTTTCACATGTAAAACAGGTCTGTCTGAAAGGGCCTGCTCCTCAAAACAAGACATTTCAGGTGGATCATCAAGAGCAGCATCAGGACTAACAATAACAAAGGAATTATTCTGCCTGCATTTCAGTGGCTCTCAATAGATCAGGTATCTCCAGACGCATGCAGTAGCTATGCTAATGTTTTAATTCGGGAGTCCAGAATTTAGGAACTATTGATGGAGTCAAGGGCAGTTATGCTGTAGCTTTTGGTATCTGAAAGTAAAGGAGGCACCACTATTTTTTGCACTCGTGTTACCACTAGGGCTGGCAATTAAAGCTGTTGGGGTGGTCAGAACATACGAACACACATACAGACAAAAGTGCAGCCCAAAACATAACAGGAAATCAGAGGCTCTGATCAAAAATGTCTGAAAAACATTGGTCTACACAACTAGCAAACTTGCAGCAAAACCATTAATTTGGTCAAGAATCGGGTTTCAATCCTCCCATGTTATCCCTCTCTGCAACGAAACAAACAAAAACCCGAACAGAACTCTGTTTGCAGAATAGGTAGAGACTTGGAATAGAAAAAAATATATCCTGTGTCCCACTGATAGCCAAAATCAATATTATATCTACAGCACTACAACTACAATCAGTGTTTTTGAGGCCAGGCCCAAGTGAGTCAGTCACCTCTAATTGCAACACTTACGGTCCATCACTCACTGTTTGCTAACGTATTCCTGTATAACTCTCCTGCACCATCAGTAGCATTTAAACCCCCAAGTAAAAGTAGGGCAGCAGGTACGGGGAATAAATCAAGCTCTGCTACAAAAGCTCAGGAATTAAAATAAGATTTCAGAATTACTTTGCAGGTGTTCAGCCGAGAACGGAAGGCGGGAACCGCGTCCGTCACTTCCAGAGCCCCTCGGCGGCTCTGTTCTCTACCAGCAGCGCCCGCAAGGCCCCAACGGCCCGGACTCCACCGCCCCTCCGTCACCCAGGCAGCGGGACGCCCCCACCCGCAGGCGAAAGGCCCAGAGGTCCGTACGAGGCTTCTACCCTCCCCCTAACCCCAGGGCGGAAGGACGGATGTGAGGGGGAAGAGCCGAGCCCCACCGGCGGACCGGGCTGAGGCGGCCAGGAACGCTGATGGCGGCACAAGGGCGGGAGAGGAAGGAGAGGCCCGGCGGGCAGAGGCAGCGCCGCACTTTGTCTCTACAGCCCGTGACCGCGGGCGTCCCTCTCCCCGCGGCCTCTCAGCCTCCTCCCTCCTCCCCGGGCCTGCGTCCGTTCCTCGCAACAAGTGCTGCTGGCGCAGCGGCCTCCCTCCCTCTGCTCTGAACCCACAACGGCTCCCCCAGCCGCCTCCCGCCCGGGGGCGCGCGCAACGCCCCGCCGGAGCGTTAACTGCAACGCCGGCCCCGCCCCGCCGCGCTCCCTCCCGCCCGGCCCACGGCGGAAGCGGAGGAGGGTGGAGGGCGGGAGTGATCTGTAAGGGGGTGAGTAGGGTAGGGTCGCGCGCGGTGTGTCACCTTGGCATCATAGAGCACTTTGGCTTTGGTGGGGTCGGGCTCGAAGCACAGAACTCTCTCCCCACGGTGGAACTTAAATTTCATTCCCCGCGAGGTCATTTGTTCATCATGGCGCAAAGGAGAGGAGCCACGCCCCTCCAGTGGAGGAGGTGCTGCGGGGTGGGCCCGGGCCCGCCCCGCCTCAGGCGGCGGGCGGGACGGAGAGGGATGTGGTGGTGCATTGAGCTGTTCTTGCCGGGTTCTCCGTGGAGCTGGGCTGCCTTTTCATACTCGGCCCGCCAACGGTCCCACGGGGTGCCTGGCACAGCAGCCGGCCGCGGGAGGGTTGGTGGTGAGAGAACACGTCCCTCCGGGCGGGAGGGCGGCCGCCTGGGCTGCCTGAGGCGAGAGCGCCGGGCCTTATTGAATCACCCGGCTTTGCCGCCCCGTGAACACGGCCACGCCCGCAAGAGCAGGTGCTGAGGAGTGTAAGCGCGCTTTGAGACCATAGCAGCTCTTTTCTCCGTTGCTGCGTCCTTTGAACATCACCACTGTCCCCATTCCCTACGCTGTTTCTGGTGTTCTCCCCTAAGCAAAGAGCCTCCCTGTACTCCAAAGATGGGTATTTATACATTTTAATGTCCCTCAACGGTTTGCTTTCCTCTCTATTGTTCTTTCAGCCTTCTGTGAGAAAACAAACTGGAAATAAAGAGGGCGTTGGACTACAAATTCAATTACCTGAAGTTTGATTTACCTTTCCAATGTTCAGTTTAAAAACTTTCATGTCTCAAACAGGATGTAAATTGTGGAAATAATCATCAGTTGGCAGTTTTCTTACCCATGTACTTCCTGCTGACTAGAAGCTTGGAAGGTACTGATGGGGGTTCAGTCAGGGGAATACTGCAATTTGCCATACAATTATATTAGATGCTTCCTCAGGCCATGACAGTTTTGGTGCCAGTTCTGCATTTCCAATTTACATAAGACTGCGACAGAGCCAGGAGGCCCAGGCCTTGCAGAAAGAGCAGTTAATTTATGATGATTTAGCATTTCTGAACTTTTCTGTGAAAGCTGTTCAGGTGGTAGCTATCCCTAAACAGAGAAAGGCAACTGTGCAACTGAGCCTATGCTAATCTAGTGCTGATGGAAAGAGATGTTTATATCCTTCTTTCTTACAGTCTCTGAGGCTGATTGATAGAAAAACTGGAAATGGACAGAAATTCTATGGCAGAGAACATACTAAGGAGCCGCTAATGGATTACCAGAAGGTTTGCAAAGGGAAAAGGCAATAGGGGATTCCCAGAAAACATGATTCTGAGGGGATGACTGCTCCCAGGGGTATTATGGATGAGTATTCAGTTTCTCTTGATTCAATTTTTTTATAGTAGGGGTGGTGGGAAAAAACTGCGAACTTGCTGCTAAGACAGGGTGGAGTGAGAGAAGCTAACTGATGGAAGAGAAAGGGTGTGAGAAAACTAAGGAAGTGTTCCTGAAATTGTTCAGAGCAAACTGCTGCTTAGGTTAAGAAACAGCCTCCAAAAATGCATTGGTGCAATGCCAGTTGCAGGAAAGTGTTACTGAAGTTCCCCTTTTTTAAAGAAAAGGGAGCTGGTGCTGGTCACTTGCAGAACAAAGCTGCTTCCAAGAGACTACCAAAAAAAAAAAAAGGGAGAACAACAAACTTGTGCTTGTGTCCCTGGCTCCAGCCCATGCTAACAGTACCCACAGAAGAGGAGCCTCCCGCCTTTTCTGTGCAGCTTTATGTACTTCAGTGCTGCCTCCTAGATTCCTCCTCTTATTCACCTCATCTCAGTCTCTCTTACTTCACCCCAGCCCGCTTTCATGGCTCCCACCCAAGATACTCTTCAAGCCTTTTGTCTCAAATTTCTTCTCAGTTTTCCTAACATATAGCACTCTGCCATAGCATTTGAGGTCCATTTGTTGCTCTGTACCCCCTCTCCCTCATCCCACACTGGGGTACGTGCACGTGTGCATCTGCCCTTATCTCTCTGAGCCACCTTGCTGTAGGCAATCCTTGCCAGCAGGTCCTTGCCCTTGCCAGCTCTCCCACTAAGGATCCTGCTCTAGCAGGGTTTTTAAAAACCTGTATGTGGGCTGCACTCAAGTAAGATCCACACCAAGGCAGCCACAAGAGCAGAAAGGCTGGCATGTTTAGGAAAAACTGACCCTCTGATAGTGCTACCCAGGCAATGCTGAGGTCTACCAGGGGACTGAATGCAGAACATAAGATTTTTCAAAGGTACTGAGTTCTCCATAGTGAGGACTGCCAAATGGCTGTGTAACCCAAACAGCAATGACCACTTGGAAAATGGTGACAGTGCACCTACATTGTGCACACTGCCTGTGCAACGCTTGTGATGGGTTGTACCTGACATGTATAAAGTATAAACAAAGGTCCAGTGACAGATGTATCAGATTTAGCAAATCTAAATACAACAGCTCCTCACTTGTATCCAGCAAATCTGCTACAAGAAGAAACGGAAGGCAGCAGGGCTCTGTCAGCAACAGCATCTTCGGGTTCAATGTCCTAAATGCCAAGAATGGGAAGAGGGGCGGGAATGACCAACAGCAGGACTTGTTCAACGTTGCTTAACCAGATAAGCTGACCCACTGCGTATTTTGAAGAAATTCCCAGGATACGACATTGCTTCCAGTAAAGATAATTGGGTTTACAGCTCCTCTGGGAGACAGAGCAGCACGGAAGAGGAGACCCCAGCCTGCGGTTGAGCGCCCTCTGCCAAAGCATACCCTACCACATCATAAGGACTAACGGTTTCTGGGGGAAGTATTTCAACTGCCTCCCTTACTGCAGCCTCAAAGAACACACCGCCCAGAGCCCCGCCGTCACGCCGTTTTCATTTGAACACCACAAGAAACAACGCGCGTTGAGGGAAAAACGAGCACACCCCGGCGCCTGCACAAGCAGCACAAGATGGAAGCGGCGCGGGGCCGCAAGGCATGCTGGGAGCTGTAGTCCGGCGGCGGGCAGACGGATTGGTCTTTCGCCCGATGGGGATGAAGTGGCAGGTCCTTGCAAAGGGGAGTCCTCCCGCCTCGTCACTTTCTGCGCAGCCACTTGGGGAAGACGGGGTCTTAGACTGGGGAACCGGGGAAGCAGGGTGTCCGGGGCAAAGTGCGGTGCCAGGGCCTCTGTGGAAAGGCAGCGGGAGGCGGGGGCTTGGGGCGGGCCGCGGCGCTGCTCGGTGAGGTGTGCGCCGTCGGTGGGAGCGGAGGGTGGTGCCGGCCAGCGTGAGCTGTGATGGGGGTTCGCGAGTTCGCCGCTGCTGAGTGAACGGGCTGGTGGCAGCGTCTTAAAATATATCATAAATATGTAGATACATTTGTGGTGTGGAAACCACAGATTGATTTTCAGTCAGTATTAAAAGGTAAAAACAGTCATTCAAGTTTGTCCAGGTTGTCACTAAGGAGTTCCCAAGGTACTGCTATTCAAGTAGGACTATTAAGGATGTAGTGAGGGTCTTGTACATCCAAATAGCAAAAGTTAATTTCCAGAAGCAACAGTAGAGAGACATCTGCATGCATTGCACATAGTTAATAGTAATTATGCAGTCATTATAGGTTGTTCTAAATCACATTAAACCATAAGATGTAGTTCTATCTCTAAGTAAGCAATAAAGGTGCTTCTCAAATGCTAGCATTTCACCAGCCAAAGTACATGTATTTGCAAGACATGAGTGAGCGTTACGATTACATCTCTAATGAAGAAGTCTAGAGGTAGCCTCTCCAGCAGAGTCCTGGCTGAAAGGACACCTAAAGCAGTGATCAAAGGTACAATCTTCTGCAGTGTTTGAGATGTTGTGTTTAATAAATCAACAGCTTTGCCTCCAAGAAAGACCCCTTCTATCAACAGCTTCTCCTAAAGCAAACAAAATGCATTATCCCCAAAATTGGCTAGCTGCTTGGATCAAAAAGAGGCAAGACATTTAGTGGAATGCTGGTTTTATGGGTATTGTAATTATTGAACCTGTAATATCCTAAAGACATGCCCTGTTAGTTTGACAAGATGCAATATGCATAGCTGTCTTAGTTGTTATTGTTTGAATATTGCCTAGTTTTCATTATTTTGCCTGAGAGAGATTGATGTTATGATGGCAGGTATGTAGTTACCCAGGTCATCCTAATTGGTTCAGTACTTAGCCCACAGACACTGCATGGGAAGGCACATTGGCTGAGGGCAGTAGAGGCAGATGGTGTTCGCATGAACTCCAGCATCCACAGTGTTAGTATGCTTCTTATAAATGCTGATGAAACTTCAGTTGTGCTTAAGCAATGGATTTTATCCCTGCCTCCTTCATTCTTTCAGGCTGGAAACTGCAATTCAGAAATTTGTGAGAATTCTGAGGGTGTTTTGGCTTCATGAGGCTCTCATCACATTGCCCAGATTGGAAACAAGGCCTCAAGATTGTGTAATTTTCTTCCTAAATGTTTACTTAACAGCCACCACCTGCACAGGTTCTCTGGTATGTGTTGTTTGTTAGGAAACAAAATTACTTGTTTTGGAGTCAATCGGGGGAACAGAATACATTCTTTTTGGCAGTGATATTATTCCTTTTTGCCCACTCATTTTTCAGAGTAATTATAAGCAGTAGCTTTAGTATTAGCATCCTGGAAATTTTCCCATTAATATTACAGGACACTCGGGATGCCAAGGACATCTACAGTGAGCAGAGAAGGCAGTTAGAATCAAAGCACGGCTCACAAGAAACAGGCAATAACCCTCTGAGAATATTTTACTGCATAACAACCATGATGGATCGCAATGCAGAGGATACAATTTCAGTGTGTCTGCACATTTAATGAAGTAACAGCCCAGTTGTCCTCTCCCTAAGTTAATAAAAATTAGCTTGAACACCAACATAATGTTGTCTTTGATTCTTTGAGCTAATCCTCAGAAAGCTCAAATGGTAAATGTTTAATAAAGGGAACATACTTCCCCAGTATTTTTAAGCTATATAAAGAGATATGTAGACATACTAAACTATTTGCCACATTTTATTAAGACAAACCCTGTTCCCTTCAAATCTCCCAAAGTTAATCCCTGGTGTTTACTCTCGTTTCTGCTGTTTACATTGGCTTCATAAACCTTCAGCCTAAACAGAGAAAAAGAAGTAAGGATTCTTCCCATGAAACAGCTCAAGAGAGAAGTCCTGACATCACTTAAATGAAGCGTACTTCCTGCTTCAACATAATTAAATTGTGAGATCTTAAAACCAAAGGAAAAACACCCACCCTAATTTACTGTAAAAGTTACAGACAGTTCTGGGATAAAAAAGAGCTTTGTTTCCATATGCTACTGATGGGGAGGTTATCTTTACCTGCGAAGGACATTCCTCCTGATGTTCTTGTTTGTATATCTGTTTAAAACTGAGAAGTTTCAACCAAAGTAATTGTTGCTTGTAGGGACAAAGGTGCACAAGGGAAAAAAACCAAAATCTTTACTAGTTTTCGGCCCTCAAGGATTTCAGCAGGACGGTGGCCTTAGTGACACAAGTGTGCCTTCTGCCATCCCTGGGAAGGTAAAACCAGATTGTTGCAACTGGGCTATATTTGCAACACCAAACAGTTGTTAAGTTAAGGACTGCTCTCCAGGCAAGGGCCAAGACATGACCACAACCACCTAACAAGCAATGGCTTCCCTTCTGTGTACCTGAGACACAGCCATTATGTATTAGTATGTTTGTGCTTTTTTTTTTTTTTTTCTTTTGTTGGCTGTTGCTATTCCTGCAAAAAAAGAGGCTTATTGGAGTGATGTTTTTACAGTATGAAGTTGAGGCACGTATGCAATGCCCTGGAGAGTCTGAGGGTGGTGAAAAGAGATGATGCTGGGCATGGGAAGTGGAAAGGAGGGAAGCTGATATGGCATTGCCTGGTGCATGCTGCCTGCTGAACTGGGCTGCACCCACACCATCTCCTAGTCTGAACACTGTCTGGAACAGCACTAGCTGACAGAAGCCAAACCTTTTCCAGGACACATGCTTGCAGTTAAGCATAATGGGCAATTAGCAGTCCAGTGCTTAAGCTGATTTCCAGGCCCTATTTTTGCTAGGGCTGTAGACATAGCTTTAGAGTACTTTGGGTAAAAAAACATTATACTGCATGCAATCAGTAGAAATGTCTTTAATTTTAGAAGGTCTTAGGTCAGGGTTCCCTGAAGCAGCTTAAGAAGTTTCTGCTGCTGGCTATTTTCTACTCCACCACCATCAGCTGTCCTGGCACAGTTTTGTGTGTAGCAAGGATTGAGACCTTATTTCAGTAGCAAAATTGAGCAGAAGCTTGGGCCAAAATACAAAAAAATATAATAGGAATGTTCTTTAGAAAATATGAAGACTTAACTCTAGGTAGACATCCTAGTTACTTGTGACTTCAGTATTTTTGCCTTGGTTCCTGTCTTGCAAAATTATAATGATACTTCAAGCCAGCCGGGAACTAAAGCTAAAACTTTGACACCCTTCTGGTTTAAATGAACCATGAAGCAATCACAGAGAGTGAAATGGCACTGGCATCAAGGCATGAAGCCTGCAAGCAACCAGGCAGCAGGCTGTACAGTCCTTGGGCCTTTAGGCCTTGTGCAGTTTTATCCTCAGATTTGCCATTTAGTGGCCCAAAACTCTTAGGATGCTCTGAGCACACTTGTTCTGGGAGAGGTTTGACCGTGGCAGCAGAGTGGTGTCAATGAAGCTGCAGAAGCGTTTGAGGGGAAAAAGAAAAAAGGATGAAATATTCATAATCACAAGTAATTCAGTGGGTGTTCACTGAGGCTTTACAAATGCTCAACCCCATCCACATAGAATAAATGTAAGGAAAATAGAAAAAAAAATGCTGTTTTCCTACAGGGTCTGTCATTTTATGTTGTTATGGATGGCAAAAGGTTGTGGGGGAAGAAGTAGCAATAAGGTATTTGTACATACCACATATCATAGCAATGAATCATTTGTAGTAGAAAACATGCTCTGGGCATTAGGATCGTGCATACTTTTCTTGGGAAAGATATGGCTCTCTTGGAATGCAAGCCTCCCTTATTCCTGGCCTTCGCACTGTGGCATCATAAATAATGCAGTAAGCTGCTGCCTGAAGTCAAGAGTTGGAAAGGAAAAAGAAAATACAGGCCCTACGGCTGCCTTGGTGTTCAGAGAAGTGCAGAGTGAGACAGGGTGTACGGGCATGTGCAGTTTGAGTGGGGAGGGAACAACTGGGGTCACTGCAGGAGAGCTAGATGGATGAACGTTCTGTGGCTGAGCAGAAGCAGCCAGTGCCAGTCAGAGCAGAGGGCACCATAAACCCCCAGATTAAGGGCAGAAGCAGCCCTTTTATGGGTATATAGAGCATGGGTGTACTGCGCACCACTGTGCATCCCACCAGCTGTCAGATCCAGTTGCCCGGGGTGTGAGGATCACAGCCTTAAATGTCAGCCTTTCCTGTTCTGCAGTGTCCACAGCACAGAAGACTCTTTTTTTTGGATTATTTTCCTTCTTTGCAAAGCCATTCCCTGGGTATTAGTGCTTGCAGGGAAACAGTCCTCTGATGTGGTCTGCAGAAGAGTCCTCGAGTTCAGACAGCAGGACAAACTTAAGGTGAAATCCTTGACTTTTGGAGGGGACCTTGGGATGCACACATGGCTCTTGTTTTCCTCTTCAATATGACCTCTGTAGCACCATCAATCCTGCTGTTCTTCACCCCCTGTTTCCTATTCTGGCATTTTTGACTCTTTGCCTTCTTTCATTGTATAATTTTTTTCCCTTCTCCCCTAACTCTCCCCAACCATTTGGTTTTCTTCAGGTCTTTTTCCTACACACCTTCCATTTTTGTGGGGTGGGGAGAGATGAAATGACATTTAGTTTTATAACAAAATGGGATGATGTCTCTCCCTGGCATGGAAGATCAATCAGTGACAAAACTTGCATCTGCTTTTTTCACCTGATTCGGAGAAAGTTTTCAGAAAGTTTTCTCTGAATCACGCCTAAGCCTTTTTTTGATTCCAGTTCAGCTTTCCAAATAGGAATCTTATGAGCAACTGCCTGCATCTTGTAGTACTGAGCAAAGATTTCTGACAAAAGAAATTCCATGTAAGCAGCTTCCACCCTGCCTATGCCTTAATTTTTGGTATCCTCTTGTAGCCTTCAGCTCCCTGTACCTTCCACTGCCTTGGTTGGAGTGCAGGTTCCTTTTAATGTTCTTTTGATGTAGGAGGTTTTGTGTGACTCAGAAAGGGAAGGGTTAGCACATGCACGGGGTCAAGCTTTTTTCTTGTGTAGCTGTGTATAACTTGGCAATTCATTAAAGTAAAGGGTGGCTGATACAAAAATCTGACCCTGTGCACTTGGTCAAAGAGTTGGAAAAGTTGATGTGAAGTACAGGTGGGTGAATTGCACCTCCTCCTCTTGAATTATGAAATTACCTTTTGCAAAGAGAGGCAGTCCTCATGCTGCCAAACATACTGCATACCTTCAGTTGATATGCTGGTCCAGTAAAGTCTCTCTTTTTTGTATGTCCATTCTTTTGCTAAGCTCTATTTCTCCTGGTCGTCTTATTCCATAGTATAAAAAAGGGAAGAGACTTTAAAAAGAAATACCTGAGCTGGCATGATACAGTGTGGTCTTTTATTCAGTAAGGTCACTCAGTCAACATGTTCTGTACCTGTACATTGAATGATTCAGACAAAGCAAAGTTTCAGAAGTCAAGGTATAGAGTGTTATTGAAATATGATTTAGGATTCTTTAAATATTCAGCTGTCTCTAGTACATCAGGATCTGGACTATACAATTTGTGGAAAATCAATATAAAAAGGTTACCAAGGTAACCTTTGGAAGACACAAACAACAATGCCTGCTACAACAGATGCATTTCCTTGGAGCATTCTTTGTAGATTTTCATCTGACAATCAAGATGAGTATTTCTGAATTATTTCTAAATGAACTGACATGGCAAAATCCATATTGAGGATATTTTTTTTTTAACTTACCTACTTTTATTCCTTTCCTTAAAGAAATAATGGTGGAGTTAAGGCCAACTTGAAAGTTTTAAATTCACATTTTCATGTGTTTATAAGCTGTCCAGTAGCTTGATATTTTTCATGCTTTATTTGGCCCCTATGCTTTTAAGTGACTTCTCATCATTCACAAAAGATTTTTAGACATCTCCTGAGTTATTTAGACCCTGAACATAAATTTCTGTAGTTAAAACATTTTGGGGGTATGTGTTTTCTTTTCCTGCTTGCTTGGATAACTCCAAAATAACCTTAGCTTGAAACTTGGCATGTAGTTCCTTTGGAGCAGATTGTCATTTTTCCGAGTACTCACAAGGAAAATTCACTCAGAAACGGTGAAGCTCTCCATGCTGTTCCCTGAACAATGCGTATTTGCAAAGGAGTACTTCAGTTTGGAATGATGGTCCTGACTGCATGGGAAATAAGCATGAATAGCCTTTGCTATCCTCAGAGTGAGGATTTGACTAATGGCTTTTGGAAAAATAAGTGCAGGAAGGCGTGGAGTTCTAGAAGCAGTTAAGTGTCTTCCCATATTTTCTTCCCAAGCTGAGACTAATTATTGTGGACAGACAATCCCTGCTTATGATTATAAAATGAAGGATATTTGGCATGAGGTAGAGGTCAGAGGTGGGCTTATGAGTTGAGAACTAAGAGTAGCGAGCAGCATGGGAAAGAATTTGTGGAGTTCATTTGTGAACTCTGAATTATGCCTTTGTGGTGTGAAACCCTGCCCTCTCAGACCTTCCTTTTATTCCAGGCTCTGGGTTACTTGGAAAACCAGTTCAGAAATATAGTGCACATGTTCCCCATCCATTTTGCCCACTCTATCTGTCCTAATAAAATTACAAGGAAGGCTATGCAAACCAGTTTGAAAATGGGAGTGGAAAAATAAAGCTTTTTTTTCTCCACTCCCTCATTGCTGGGGACTTTCTCCCATTTCTTAGACTACCACCCAGTGTTCAATCTCTAAGGCTGTCCGCAATGAGCTTCCTTAAGGCTTCCCTTAATATTGTTTCACTGTGTATAAATGCTACTGTTAAAAAAAGGTTAAGTGATGAGGAATGGCTGGGCAAGCTGGTGGCTGGGTCCTTTCCTCTAAAGGTAGGATCTGGACCTAGCCTTGCTCCAGTCAGTGTTTAATTATTCCCAGAGAATGAAAAGTGTCAAGAGAAAAAATTGTCGGTCTAACCTAGTCAGTAGGTGGTGACCACAGCAGTTCCTCAGATATAGAGTGAGGTGGATTCAGGTGTCTAACATAGAGAAAATTCTATAGCCCTGGTCTACCCTACCTTAAATGTGTTCTTTTCAATTAAATAGGAGTAACAGTTTTCTTCCTCTGATAGTTCTGTGATTTTTTTCCCTAATCGAGCCTATCTAATACCTGGTATTTAAATTAATTTCAGCATAACTAAAATTATTTTCCTAGTTAATGGGATTTTTTGGTTTTCTTTTGCTAGAAATTTTAAATACATTTATATTTTATATAAATATATATACATTTATATATATATTTAAATACTATTAATTTTAAATACATGATTTTTTATGTATTTAATAAATAAAATATTAAAAATTCTAATAATATAAATGTTCCCACTATGTTTTATTAGTAAAATTCAAGGGATTGTTTATGCTAAATTAAAGCAGTTACTTCCTCTTTTCTATTACTCAGGCTGCTACCACTGGTACCTAGAGAATTAAAAATGTATTTTCATATTCTTTCAAGCCTTGAAATATATTAACATATTTATTTTGTGCAAAGTGAATGCATCTTTGTTCTTTCTTCTGGTATTAGTTGGTGTGCTCTGGACTAACCAGCCTTTCCCAGGGAAGAATGGTTCTGCTAAAGAATGCACAGTGCAAGTTGTTTATTTTACCATTTACGTACTTAACAGAGGTAATGCAGCCTGAAAAGAGAAATCAGGAAAGCATCTCAGATGGTGGGCTTGCCTATGCTCTTTCGTTGTTTTGCTGGAGGCTGAAAATTCAGCAAAACACATAATTAGTGTTTGAAATTCCGTGTTTTGTTGGAAATTAAGCACAAGCTAAACTAATTTCCTATTTAGCAAAGAGGACTAACACATGCTGAAATATAAGTATCTACTTCAGTGTCTAGCTTAAATTGTGCTTAAATCTTTAAGGTTAGGACAAATTAATCTTTCAGAAATGGAAAGCTTCTTAGCTGTCCTTCTGGTCATTATGTCTCTGTATATATTTTGGAGAAATTCAGGGACAAGCATGTGCTCTGGTTAATCTAGATTTACAGGAACACTTCGCTATGCATCCATTTAATGGACTACTTAGACCAAAGGCAACAGGGGATCCTCCTTGAACCATGGGGAAAAAAAACTGAACTTGGCTACAGGACACAGGAAGAATGGAAAGATAAAGCAATGAATAATTTTCCTGTAAAGCCTGTTGTTATTAACTGTCTCTTTAACAATGATTAGATCTTGAGAGAGAAGAAAGCTATACTCATTAAACTTGTATTGATCTAGGGCCTCATGTAGTTGTAGGAAAGTGAACAGGACAGTATAAACTGACATTCAGACTCATGAGATTTTGAGGCGCAGTACTTTAAATCATATTTTTATCTACAGACATGGCTTTTGCATTTGACTTTGGTGTAGATATCTAAATGCCCAACTCAGCAGAATAGTTTGCAATCATCTGTTTGGAAAATAAGTGAGCTGATAAAATACAGTAAAGATACTCAAGAAATGACTGCCTGGAGTTGTACTACTGACTGATGGATGATAACAATGAAATGCTTAATTCATCTTTAGCAAAGGCAATATCTTTTCCATTGGTTCTTTTCCATAAACCCTGAGTGTAGAGCCCTTCACACCAGCCCCCTTCTGACCAGCAAACAGCTAGTTGCAGTAGCATCTTCCGCCAACAGCATGCATCACTATGGCTGCTGTAGGGATAAAAGGACCTGGCGTTCAAGGGAGGCCAAAGTAAAAGCTGAAGAAAATAGTGGAAGCTGTTGGGACCACCAGCATGACAGCTCTGAAGGTACCTGCCTTATCACAGTCAAGAGGTGAACATCGTCCCTGAATATGATTTCTCCAGGGAGTCTCTGGGGCTCTTCAGAAACAGAAATTAGGATGATGCCCATGCTGTAGGGGACAGGACAGTGAAGATGATGTGGGAGGCTCTTGGTATTCTGTTGTTTTCAGCCACAGGCATCTCAAGATGCCCAGGGGTGAGAAAAAACAACCACGCTAACAGATACAGAAAACAACTTGATAGATCTTTTGCTCACATTTTCTGCTTGGGTTTTTTTTTTCTGTTTCTTTTGGGTTTTGGTGGTAGTTGGCTTATGTACTAGACCTTGTGTGCTTTGCTATGAGGAAGTTTAGTGTTACTTGCTACATCTCATGATCAGCCTGCCCATGAGATTCAGTTTCTCATACTTCTGTGTAGTCCAGATACAGGCATGCAAATCTATACCTCCCTAACCTGCCTCATTGTACCAGCTGTGCCTTCAGTGATTCATCACACACCTCAGATGGCAGCAATGTTGAGAACGGAGAGAGGTCTGTAGGATTCTCCTTCATCAAGCATCAAACAAGCGCTGCCTTGGGAATTTGTGACAAACCCAGCAAATCCAGGAGAGCTGGTGTTGTTTGGAATCTTCTTGATGGGCAGGGGGGACTGATATGAGTCTTAGGGTCTTCTTGGATTGTGCGTAACACAGGAAATGATATATGAAGTGGTTCATTTCCAACAGCCTAGAAGATCGCTCTTTCCAGTGCTGACACTGGAAAGACAGGATGTTGGGATTACAGAGATGTTACTTGGAGTAAGTGGCTCATTCCCATCCCATGCTATTACAGTATTTGGCATCCAAAGGATGACATTTTGCACTTAGATTCCTGTGTAAACTAAATCACTTTACATAACGCTGTTGTTTTTATATTTCTACTTAATTTATTTATTGAAGGCAATTATTTATATCAGACTACTTATGCAATGTCCAAACTTCTTTGGATCATGTATACTAAGATGTTAAGCAGAATAGACTTGGCTACTGAAAGTGGCATAGATTTATATCTTGTACACATTTGAGAATACCAAGGACTAGAAAAAAGTTCCTGATAATTTTTAAGTACCTTTTGAAAAGGAGACATAAGAAAACTAACATACCTATAAAGCATTGTATAAACAGGGCATAATATGGAAGAAACATATGGTCTATATAGAGAGCATGAACTTAGAAGACTGAAAGACTTTACTGATCAAGTTCCAGAAAAACTAGCAGATGGGACAAGACATGGTTATTTAAAGACTGAGAAATGAGTGCAAATACTATTAGACTCTGACTGTATTTCAGTGAATAAACAAATTCAGTCCTTACTCCACAGTAACATAACATGTCATTCCAATGCTAAACACAGTCCAAGGTACTTAATCTGATTATTTCATGGCCATCTCCCACATTTTAACAATACATTGAAATGAAATCTAAGTGTGGGCAAGAAAAAAAAAAAAAGAATATATAACCTATTAACAATTTAAAAGAGGCTATGAATTGTTGGAGTTTACTTCCAGGGAGGTACTGGAGCCTAACATCTCCTTGCAGGCAAGCCTTCCCAGCAAGAGGCCACTGCCAAGCCCCCTCCTCATGCAGAGAAACAGGACCTGATGGACAACCACAGCTTTCACTTGACTTTTGTGAGACTTCTGTGGACTTCTCTGTGGTGCTATTTTTTTCTTGCACAATGGTTAGTTTTGTGTACTGTTAACATAGATTCAGTAATGTGCATGAGAATGTCTTCACTCCAGCTTGGCATTGCCTTGCCATAGCTCTGGTGCCCGGAGTTAAGTGATATTCTGCTCTGAGTTCATACAGACAATTGCAGGGGAAAGGCAAAGCACTAAACTGATTATCAGCTTACATTTTATTTGTTAAATATTTACTGCCAACAGCTTACAGCCTCTCTGGGGATACATGATTATATTTTCCATCCTATTATGAAAATAAATCTCCTCTCTTCTTCAGGATGCCTTTTCTGTTTAAGTAAAATTAAATATCTCTGGTTTTAAGAGACTTGCTGTGGTTAAATCACTGCCTTGTATTTTCTTTAATAGTGATCTCAAATGTGTTTGGGAAAACACACTGATTAGTCCTCTCAATTAACAGGGCTGGATACAGCCAGAAAAACAGTTTCCAAAGTATCCAGCCTCAGTCCAACATGGTTCTGTGTTGCTTCGTGTATGATTTAAGCATGCTGTAATATTCCCAGGAACTCCAACTGCCTCTTCACAGATGATGTTATAAATAGGACAGCATTTTTTAAATAGGTGATTTCTGGTGCAAATGATAGCAAAGGCGTCCTTGATTTTTGTGGAGGCATATGCAAATATTCTGCCTGATATTTGGGTACTTTTATTACAGAGCCAAGTAAGGGAGAGAACAGTACTTTGTATTTTAATGAAAGAAAAAACACTCTTCTAGGCTGAGACCTTTCATATTTTCAGGTTCAAAGTGCACCTCTGGTACTGCTGAGCACTTCTGGATCTCTGGTACATGAACCTCTTGAGGAACCCTGCTGCAGAGACTGAACAAGTATGTTACAGCAGCGGTGTTTGAATCCCACCACACAGAAAACTTCATCTTGTTTAATATTTCCTGCTGAGGGTAAAAAGATATCCTTCCAGCCTGGAATGATTTCTGGGGTATTAGCTAAACTTTTCCAGGTTTATGGCCAAACTCTTTGAAATGTGGAAATCATGGATTAATGTCCCTTTCATGCAACTTCTCAGCTAATTACTTAATTCTGAGCACATGAGGGGTTCCCATGACCATGCATGTGTTTTCAGTGACTTCAGCTGCATGGCTGTGCTTGTAAGACTGAAACTTTGTGTGAAATAGCTTGTTTTATTACAGGCTTAAGATGTGGTTCGACAAGATGATTTAGGGTGTCTCATACCATATCTAACTGTTGTGGTTTAAGCCCAGCTGTAAATCAGCCACGCTGTCGTTAGCTCACTCCCCCACTTCCTCCCTCCCCTCCCAGAGGGATGGGAAGGAGAATCGAAAGAATGCAACTCCCATGGGTTGAGATAAGAACAGTCCAGTAACTAAGGTATAACACAAATCACTACTGCTACCACCAATAACAATAATGATAAGGGAAATAACAAGGGAAGAGAATGCAACCGCTCACCACCTGCCGACCGATACCCAGCTCGACCCGTGCAGTGATCTAACCCTTCCAGGTAACTGCCCCCAGTTCTTAACATCCTGGGCATGACGTGCTGTGGTATGGAATACCTCTTTGATCAGTTTGGGTCAGGTGTCCTGTCTCTGCTTCCTGCCGGCTTCCCCTCCTCCCTGGCAGAGCATGAGATTCAGAAAGTCCTTGGTCAGAGTAAACATTACTGAGCAGCAGCTAAAAAAATTGGTGTTATCAGCACTGTTCCCAGGCTGTAAGTCAAAACCACAGCAATTCACCAGCTACTAAGATGGAGAAAAAATTACTGCTACTGCTGAACCCAGGACACTAACAGGCTCAAATTGTAAAGTGCTAGACAAACTAATTCTACTGGTTCATACTGGTTAAAAAAATGTAGATAGGAGGTATGTCTTGTCCTAGACACTTGCATAGTCTGTCTGGATTACTATTATATAAAGTATATATAAGGTATTTTATGAAGTGATATAACACCTTCTTTTGGCTGAGATATTGTTTGTCCTTCTCTGGCTGGCATAAAGCCAACATACATAACATATTTTGCACCCTGATTCATAGTAATGCAGAGGTGTTCACATCTGATATAGTCAGATTTATGCTACCAGGCAATCCAGTATTACGGCTTCTGTATCCATTGCCATGATTTATGACACTTTTTACAGGAGAGCCTAATTCAAAAATCAGCAAAACTCTTTCTGAAGTTAGGTGACTTTTGATCAAGTCAGTCTCTCATTTGCTTTGCTCCTCCCAGGTTAAAACAGACTGGGTAAGTTCATTGGTTTTAAAAGAGTGCTTCATTTCTTGAGGGAGTGACTTTGACTTATTCAGTAAAATGCTGTAAAAGTGACTTTCCCACAAATAAGGAGCAGTACATTAGGTTTCAAGAAAAAGCATTTTATATTCAACAGTGCCACATCTTAGAACTAATTTTTGAATTGATGTATCTATGATAATTTTTTGAAAGAATTTTCAGTGTAGTTATTGTCCTCTTCATGTATTAGCCCTGGGGAGAACAGGGACAGAACCTGTAGTGTGAGGTGATACCTGTCATGAGATCACCCAAAGGTGACCTCAGCCTAAGACAGATAGCTAACATCTGCTCAAGCTACAAAAATTAGACACAGTTTGGGGTTTCAAAGGCCTCAAACTATGGGAGTGTTTCAATATGATTTTAGTCTTCAGCTAGCTTACTTACAGGGCTCTGCTAGCACAGTCTGCTGCTGGTTTCTTTTCCTAGCAGTAAATCTGAATGCACTCCTAATTCTCTTGACTACAGTCCCATTCCCAAAGTTATACACATGATAAGGCTTGTGACTGAAGGAAAAAAAAAAAAAGCTGCTCACAAAGCTGTGTCTCAGACTTTTTCAGACCTGTGGTTTGATTCCTGAGATACGTTCTTCTACACCGACTTTCAAAAGGTGTGCACCAGCCAGGCTGAGTGGGGCTGGCCTTGTCAAGATGGTCATGGAGATCAGGAGGTTTTGCATCGCAGATGAAACTGCATTACCTCATCCTTCCAGATAAACATTCACCTGCTTACACACATGCTTCTGGCTACAGACTCACAGCGTGAGACAGCTGAAGTTACGAAAAACAGGCTGCAGGTTGCTTGGGCATAGTTAGTGTTGGAAAAAAACAGCCAGTGGATGTTTATTGCATTTCTTATCGGTTCCTGTAGTCTCTGCTTTTCTGGGACTCTGTGCAGCCCCAGGACTCCATGAGTTTGTAAGACGGATTGCAGAGGGGATGAGTTGTTGTTTGGGTTGGGATTTTTTTCTGTCCTATATCTGCTTCTGTAGTGAGGCCACACTACATACTGGGGTTCCCACATGCTGAAGCATACAGTAGCAAATACAATGGCAAGAGAACTAGTTCTGTCAGTCAAATTAACTCTTAAGATATTTTTTCCCTCTCCACAGGCTATGCTACAACAGCACAGAACTACTTAGTGTTCAGGATTTGCTCAAGCCAGTCTTAGGTGGTGGTTTTATTATGCTGTGCACACTGAACATGCATTTTTTCAGGGATCGGTAGTGTTTGGGAGCAGGCTGGAGAGCAGCAGCAACATAGCTTGTTTCTCTTGAGGAGAGAGTCCACAGCGAATTGACTACCAGGCATGTGAAACTAAAAGGTCTCCTCTCAGAGAAAGGGGAAATACAGCTTGGCCAATAGAAGTTACAGTGCCTGAGCAATAGCAACGGGTTCAACAGTTACCAGTTTCATTTCTTGAGCAAAGGAGTCAGAGAGTCATAGACCTAGGGCTGGAAAGTGGAAGGGGAAAAATTAAGGCAGTTTAGGTCGTGTTACAAGCATATGGGACATGCTGAAGAAGGAGATTATTGAATGATGGCAGTACCGATTAACAAAAATATTGGCTGCAAAATTTAATATCATTTGCTGCATCTGTCATCGTTATGCCCATAGTGTATCATCTTACCTAATTTCATAGATTCATAGAACGGTTTGGGTTGGAAGGGACCTTAAAGATCACCCAGTTCCAACCCCCCTGCCTTGGGCAGGGACACCTCCCACTAGACCAGGTTCCTCAAAGCCCCATCCAGCCTGACCTTGAACACTGCCAAGGAGAGGGCAGCCACAGCTTCTCTGCACCACCTGTTCAGTGCCTCACCATGTCTACTAGGACAAAAATATTTCCACCTTTTGTTTGCTGATCAGAGCCTGCCTTAAAGATCAATTCACTTATTTATTGCAAAAACAACATCCTGTTTTTAACCATGTCCCAAGCTGCCGAGTTAGGAGTGTCAGTGGGTGAGAAGGAAAACAAAACAGCAATAGGAGCGGTAGGGAGTCTCCTAGTTTGAGGGATGAGTTTGCAGAGGGGCTCCAGAGCAGAGTAGGGGTGTAGCACCAGCAGGGATGCTGGTGGGGGCCCAGGATGGGGTCCTGGGGAGGGACCATGGTGTGGGCAAATGTGAGGACCAGCCAAGGACCAGAGACACATTTGTGGCACTCAAAGTTGTGGTGAGGGAAAAACAGGTGGAAGGATATGCAGCGCCTCTTGTGAAGGGAGAGAAGCAGAGGATGCTGCTATGGGCAGGTGGAGCATAGGGAGGCCCTCACATACAACACAAAGAGGCATGGAAAACTGTGCAGGGTGAAGACCCCAGATGTAAGGCAAGGGAAAAAAAGTTCACAGGGCTGGTTTTAATCAAATTTGTCAGTAAAAGCTTTTTAAAAAAACTAAAGCAAGAATATACAGCAGAGGAGGAAAGAAACAAACAGTGTAGGGACTCTCTGTGAGGAATAGGAAGCTCAGAAGCAGCTTCAGAAGGGGGATAGTTCAGTTTCAGTATTTAAGTCTGTATTGTAGGCCTGTATTGACAAAGAGCGAAAGGTGTCCTTGAAAGATGCCTTCTCAAATTAAGCCTCTTCTTTATCAGTAAGAAATAGGGTTAGGTCTATTAACCCCCTCCAACTTTCTCTTTTTACTTAAGCTAAATATTTTTTTTTTCTTTCCAAAAGAACAGCAATTCAGCTCAAACAGACTGAGAGCGCTTTTTCTTTTGATCTTTTGGTTTGCTTCAGGAGCTGAGAAATCCCTCTGAGGCTCACCAGGAGCTGTTACAGGTACTTTGCAATCTGCAAAAGTTCACCCCTCCCTGGGGCACATCTTTGCAGAGCAGAGTAGAAGCTCTCACAGTTGCTGACCAACACTGCACCGTAACTCACTGACATGCCTTGGAAACATGCCTTGTTTGCATTGCACAGCTAAAGATTTGTTCAGCACATCCCAAAGGGAATGACAAAGCACCTCTGAACACATAGGCTGCTGCCAAGCTGATCCTGAGGACTGCACTGAACTACCTGCTTTGCAGTAGGAACCCTTATGCCAACAGCAGGCATATCACAGCACTCCACTAACCATGACCTCTTGCTTTCAGCAGGCACGTCTCTGACACTGGAGGGAAGCCAGGCGAGTGCCATATAGGGACAGCTTTGCTGAGCTGCATTAGCCATACATCCTCCTGCACCAGTGAAATCCTCAGCTGACCTGTGAACACCACAAGGGAAGATGGATCTATCCCTAATGCTCTAACTCAGAACTCTTACCAGTTAGTGGTGAACAGCAGGATGGGCCTACATGGCTAGAATCAAACAGCAGAGCACCCATCTTTCTAAGTTTTCAACTTGAAAGCAAAATAAATGTGTAAATGTAATGAGAGAAAAAAAAAAAAGATTAGAATTAACAATACATCAAATTAACCATTTCAATATATTGTCTGTTAGCTGACCAGGACTTATTACAGTATTCCTGCTTACACTGAGAATACAAATGTTAGCCAGATGTGAGCATACAGGCAGTTAATGAAACAAATGGGAGGATTCTGTGTGTTCTTTCTCTTGATTTACAATACCAAACTACTGCACATGCATGTGAAGAAATACACCTGAATTCAACTTTCCACTTTGGGCAGATACTAACCATTTCCATTACAAATGCTTATTTAGTTTATCTCTTCCCATCTTTTTCCCAGGACACATGGTTGTCCCCAGAATGAATTCTCCCCTGTAAAGCTCTGCAGTGTGTTAGAACTGATTTCTCCAGCCAGAAGGACAATCTGTGTAATAATTTTTGTGTTATGAAAACATACCATCTTCTAAAAGTTGGTAAAAATCAAAGTACTGAGTCGCTATTTGCTCTGTAGTCTGCTGGGAGATCTAAAAGCAATAAATGGAAAGACTCTCAGTGCCTCAGGAGGACAATGAGAACTTTTATTGCCCAGGAAAGAAAAGCTTATACTGAAGCTTAGTGCATGTGAAGATGCATCCTGTTTTAAAACAAGACAAATGTTTTTCTGATGGTGGGAAGAATATTTTCCTGGGATACAAGAATGATGTGCACCAAGAGAGCAAGCAACAGACACCGTGTCTTACCAGCCATTTGTGATCTGGTTTTCTGACTTCACTCCGCTTACCTAGGTTGGTCCAACAAGAGGTGCCTTGACTTTATGTGGCAAGCTCTGTGGTGCACTGCTGAGATAGCAGCTGCCCCCTCGCCCCCTTGAATTTCAGACAGGGGCTGCTGTTGCAGTTAGTGAATATAGCACATCCGTAACTACTTGTAGTGCAGCACTCAAGACAACTGACTTCCCAACAGAAGATTTTCTCCCTGTTTGAATGCAGGGAGAAAATTCTGGCAGCTCCAAGAGACGTTTCTGAATCGCAAATGTGGCCCTGAATGAAACAGACACGTGACCATTTATTTATTTATTTATTTGTGCTTTGACCTACATCACTGGGGTGCTTCCTTAGCTCTGTGGTACCTAACACCAGGATCAGCTCAGCTGTCTCTGCACCAAGCGTCTGCCTTCCCCAAAGTGACAGTGACACTGCACGGAGTCTGCCATGCCAGTGCCATACACGTGCCACAGGTTCAGCTTTCTCTCCTTGGCTTCTTGTCTGCACCTCCAGGGATTTTTCAGGTGTTTTTGTATCTTCATTGGTAAAGCATAGCAGTATTCTGCTTGCAAGTATGGATGAGAGAAACTCCGTGCAGCACAATACAGCCTAGCTATACCAAATGCTCCCAAAAGACCATTTTGCGATCGTGGGCTGGTTGTACAAGCTAAGTCTTGGAAAGGGCCAGGACGGTGTCCAAAGGAAAAATCCAACCATCTGGAATCCCTTGCATGAGAGCCCATCATTTCTAAATCCCAAAGCGCTAGATCCTACAGTCCACACACACCCAAAAATACGATTAACATTGACAAGGCAAATGGCTGCATCAAACAATCTTGAAATGGGAGCTTATTTGTGTTAAAACACAGATTAAATTCCAAGTTTAAAGGAGCAATCCAGCTTTTTAATTGCTCCTTTCAGTTGTGGTTTTATAAGAAGCAGAAAATTACTAGATTTTGCAAAATGTTGGGAATAATAAAACAGCCGTTTTTACATTATGCCAGAAAAAGTCCAAGTGAATGAAAAACCCCCAAAATAGAAACTAAAAATAGTGCTGCAAATATAGTCCTAGAAATTGGTTCACATCAAGCTGGTTATCCTCTAAGCAAAAGTATTTCAGGCCATCTCCATTAATGTAAAAGCCAAGACACACACACCTTTACGCATTAACAAGTTGCATGACAAGATCAGTCATGCAGGAAAGCTTTGCAGGAAAGCTTTGCAGTAAAGCTAGAGAAATATCTGTGCAAAGTCCTAGATTAATCCATTTTCCTTTCAGGGAGTAAAAAAAGCAAAAAATCTTAATTGAGATGGGTTTTCAGTTCCCTTTCTGTAATATAGAAATTGCACTTTTCTCGGAAAAAACAAGCAAACAATATTTCTGACTGCAACCTGTTAACATCTTCAACAATGAAAACACTCAACTGGAAATCCTTTTATAATGAATGCAATAATAAATGTACACAGGTGTGATGCTGAACATAGAAGAGGCCCATCTGTTGAAAAAAATATTGGAGTAATTTTTATATAGTTGCAGTAAGAGAAGCTTGACTTTAAACAAAATGGGTTTAGGTATGGTTTTGGGCACGATGACGAAAGTAAGGTGTCATGGGTTCAGCAGCAGCAGTCATTTTTCTCCTTCTTGGTAGCTGGTGTAGCACTGTGTTTTTGATTTTGGGCCTGGGAACTGCGCTGGTAACACTGATGTTTATAGTTACTGCTTGGCAATGTTTTGGTCTGGCCAAGGACTTTCTGAGTCTCATGCTATGCCAGGGAGGAGGGGAGCCGGGAGGAAGAAGAGACAGGACACCTGACCCAAACTGACCAAAGAGGTTATTCCATACCACAGCACATCATGCCCAGGATGTGAAGACGGAGAGCAGAGACCCGGAAGGGTGTGGTGGTGGACTGGGGGTGCACGGCATGGTCAGGTTTTTGGTACTGGGGGGTTCGCTGCTGAGGGGTGCACTGGCTGGGTCGCGCTTGGTGAGCAGTTGTATTCTCTTTCTTTATACTTCTCTTGTCATTATTATTACTGGTGGTAGCAGTAGTGATTTGTGTTATACCTTAGTTACTAAACTGTTCTTATCTCAACCTGTGCGAGTTGCTTTTTTTTTTTTCCTGATTCTCCTCCCCATCCCCCCGGGCCTGGGGGAAGAAAAAGAGGGGAGGGAGTGAGTGAGAAAACTTCGTGAGTTTTAGAGGCTTAAACCACGGCATAAGGTCATGTGGCCAAGTTTTATTTAAGAAACATGAGACGCAGAAGCTTGTACTGTAAAGAACAGCACCATGTCCCAGAGGACAAGAGACCTGACAGGAACAAAATAAACTCGAGGAAACAGGAGTTGAGCTACTCATGCCCACTACCTAGCAGAAGTATTTAGATATGTTGAAAGCATCTTCACTCAGAAGTTATTAGAAGAAATACTGGCATATCTGAAAATTCTGCAGGCTGAATAGTGTGTCTTTAAAGGAAATGCTGAGAAGTTGCAAAGGAGCCCTGGTGAACTGTCACACCTCACAGAACAAGAGTAGGTAAAATCCAGCCTACATAAAATCAAAGTAACACACAGAGAAGACAAACAATGAGTGTATTTCAGAGAGCTCTGAACAGTTTCTACTCAGGGCATCTCCACTGACTGCCCCCCAGGAAATCTTAGCAAGAAAGAAAAAAAGTAATTCCAGGACAAAGACTGGAGCATAAACTGCAATAGGAAATATCACAGTGAAACATTCATATGCCACATTTAACAATTTGACCTGTACAATGGATTCATCTTTATAATTTCTGACAGTATCTCTCAGTATTGACTCTCTTTAGCATGACACACAGCAAAGTCTGACAGGCTTTGCTATTTCCTTACTGCTTGAAAAGTGCTTCTGAATTATTTCCCAAATATTGACCGTGTTTTCTCCAGCCCCCTCTAGCTCTGCAGTCACAATTTCAATGCTTACACACAAGTGTAAAACTCAGCTTTTCTAGACATCAGCTAAATTCCTGCTTCCGCTCTCAGCTGCCAGAGCAAGATGAGCCCAGGCAATCCTTGTGTAGCCCTGGCACAGCCCACAGCCAAGGCCTTACAGCACACAGGGATGGTGAACTGACCCTTTCCTCCTGCCAGGGCCTCCACAGCAGGCATGGTAGAGAAGAAAGGAGGAAAAGCAGAAAATCTATAGCCAGCCTCAAACCTGACCTTTTTTCTGGAGTCCTGTGTAAGTACAAGTGTGTGGTGTGGCTGTGCTTCCTACTTACCCCAAATCCTTAACATTCACATCATAGGTGAAGGTCATTAGCAAAATAATAAGACAACTCTTCCATCCTTAGCTGCCTTAGAGGGCTTACTCCACTGGCCTAGCAGGGTACAGCTGACTGTGGTCCTGCCTGTTTTCAAAGGGTGCAGCAACAGAGAGGGGAGGATAAGGTAAGTGGCACTTTCTACATCTTCCTAAATAACTCTTCACCATGCTGCCTGAATTGCTCTCCTTTTCGTAACGATATTTCTTCCACAGATGGGGCGGGGGACATGGATGGGACACAGAATATCAGAAGAAGAGGTCCTTTGCTTGTTGTTCATAATTCAATCAATAATGCCAACCACTAGAAACCTGTGGTGGAACTTCACAGGCATCAAAACACCAGTACAGAAGTTAATTTAATTGCCAGTAGTTTTGAGCACAGCAAACTAACAGATGAAGCTATCTAGAGCTAACATTTCAAAGCCTTCAGGTTCTTGCTTGACCAGGCTCAGTAGTTGCATCGCTATTTTTAAAACACTCGCAACATCAAACAGGTACATGTTCTCAAGGCAACAGCTGAAGAAAGTCACTTCAGCATTTTGAAAGAGGAGTAAAATATGCTTTACTTTCTTGTGGCTTGCCAGGTTAAGCCACAGAGTCAGCAGCTAGCCATCTTAACGGGACATGTTTTGTCAAGTGATTTTCATCTCCACCACAGCCAAATCATCCCAATATATGATTTGCCACTTAATATACAGGAAATATTGTGAGACACTGCTAGGCAACACAAGCTATAGGAATAAACAGGTTTACCTTTTCTGGCCCTCCACCACTGATACGACCAAAGCTATAACCGACATTTCCTAGACTTAGGAAAGCTTAGTAGCATTCACTGCACTTTTCTTTCCACACTCACGAGGAAACATCTCTACCAGCCCTCCTCACCTGTTCCTCAGTTCCAGAGATTCATTCTTGCAGCAGCTTCACAGGTCAAGGTGTCAAGACTGAAGCTGTAGGAACACCAGAAAAAAAAAAACCCACATAAAAGGAGTTTTTTCCTTTCTGTGCTCTGCAGAAACTGCTCATTCAGAGACTGTGGCTTGGAGAGATCAAGAGAAAGGAAAAGGTGTGGCACATCATGGAGCCCTGCAGTTCAGCTGTTGGGCACCAGCAGGGAGCCAGGTGACACAGGGTCCTGTTCTCGGCTTCTCCACTTCGGGAAGCACTCCAATATTAACAGCTTCCTCATGCAAGAGGCAGGTACAAGATATGCTTATCCATTCCTCTCCCTTCTGGTGGGAAGCAACTGAGATTAATTATACTTCTACTCAGTAGATGGCCACAAGCAACTTGCACTGCTCTCAATAGTGCAACAGTGTTGTAACACATTGAAAGTTTGCTTTCACTGTTTCGAGCACTGACAAAAAAAAACAAAACAAACAACCCCAAGCAAGCCATGTTTTTAAATGCTTGCTAAAGGAATCCACAAAACATTTTAAGTAAGCTTAACCCACTGATAAGTTTTATTGTTCTCTACCTTATTTGTACTGAAAGATTCAATTGTATTCCTTTTGCATTTCCATGCAATCAAAATATTTAAAATAGAAAATGCATGTTTTAGGAAACGGTACATACCAGATCCCACCCACTCTCCTCTCAGAAAGCATTTGCCACTGTATTATGTTTTATACAATGAAAGTACTTTTTGTGTCCATTTTTTTTAAGCATGCTAAGGCACAAGAAAAAGAATGCTCTTTTAAGGTCCCTCCTTGAGCTGCATGATTCTGTAACCAGTTCCATGAAGCACCCTTGTGCCTGGGGGGTCAGCATCACCAGCAGCTTGGCCAGCCTTGCCTACTGGCCAGAGCTCCTTCCTCTGCTCATATATTGGCCTACAAAGTACCTACAGCAGTTACAATGTGCATGCTCACTTTCTGGTACCAAATTTCATTAAGATACTCTACCCATGGCTTTCCCACTGGCCAGGACCATTTTAAGCCAGGTCGCCGAATCCTTTTTTCCCCAAGTGGGAAAGCGAAACACAGATTGGGCCCCCTGAAGTCACTATATTTGCCATTCAATACCAACACAATTATTATGCTGCTTCTGGGACAATATCCATGATCTTGCACATGTAAACCCACTCACTTCTCCCAAGAATCCAATGCAATGGCAGTGAGATTTCCCCCGTTATCCACTGGTACTTGATAACAAAGTTAGATACCTGGCTTGGGAGGCTGCTGGTGAGGGAGAAAGGACAAGGAAAATGACACGGAAAGAACGAAAATGAAAAGCTTCTCCCAACGCACAGCACTTTGAGAAGGCTATTGCCTCAAGTTGCTCACAAGCTGCTGCCACACCATGTGTGGAAAGGTGCACACCCGCAATCCTTGGGCAGAGGCATCTGAGAGATTTCCCCACCTCAAGCTGATCTTTAATTTAAGAGCTGTGAACAGTTGGAGTCCCAGCACCTCTGTCAACTCCTTGCATAAACTTCATTCCCCAGCTTCAAGAGGAAAAAATATTTTCACTTAGATTCACATGGATCAGCCATGGGAGACACGTATACAGGAGGGAACCACCTGCATGCACTGGTGCTATTTCTTCCTTCCAAGCACTGGCATGAATGACATTTGACTGTTAGGGAGTGAAAAAAGAAACAGGGATTGTAAGGGAGGCATGATGAAAGATAAATGCTGGAATGCCTAAGTAGATGGTGGCAAGTTTCAGCAGGAGATACAAACTTCTGGCATCAGTTACAAATTTCAAGAAGCTGTCTTTGTTTATGCCAGGGACATCTATAGGGGAGCACACAGGCCACGTCCCCTGCCACCAGCTTGTCGTGCAGCTTATCAACTAAGCAGAGACTTCATATAGCCTTGTAACTTCATGTAAATTCCTATTTTGGGATCACTTAGGGCACTTATGGACACTTTGAAAATCAGCAGTGCAGATGGCACTTAATAGCTGAAGCCAATGTAAGCCATATTTCTGTTTTCAAACATCCATTCCTGGCTTCAGGTTGTCAGAATTGCCAATTTAAGCGGCATTTTCTACACTCGCTGATGTAGATGCACATACAGTGCTCATATTGCGTAGTTCAAAGAACAAAAAAACCCCCAACTGAATATGATCTTTTAGATTGCACAGAAACAAAAAGATGAAGCTACACAGTGAGTGAGCTTTGTGGAAAGGCTTTTATGGACACAAATGTTTGCAATTAAAAAATTCAGAGAAAACAGATTTTGTTTGGACGCAAACATTCTCCTGCTACCCTGGAAATACTAACACAGCAACGCTGCACTGAAACACTGGGAAGAAAAAAGTGTTCTGTAAAGTAAAGAAAGAGCAACCATCACCAAAAAAGGTAAAAGTACTTCTTGAATTATTTCAAGTTTGTAATTATGTAAGATATTGTAAACATGTTCCTGCTTTTTAAATCTCCCCTGCCAGTTAGCTGATTGCCCAGCAAACTGACAGACTGCAAAGATACCAAATGGTTTTGACAAGAACTCCCAAGGGGGAAAATCCAAAAAAATCCCAAAACAAAACCCAAATAAGAAATAAACTGAACAAAAGCGCTAGGTCCAGATTATGTGATTAAAAAATTATGTGCTGTATTGGGCTGGACTAATGCACACTGAACTTGTGACAAGGTAGAAGTCAAGCCCAAGTGCCGAAACAAGAGGGGAAAAGTAAGATCCAGCTTTTATAATTAATCCAGCTGGGTTTTCAGGGACATAATCTCTTTGTAGGAAGAATTGCCAACAGCATTCCCACAGATACAATCAATGGTTACAGTCCCTGTTAAGCACACGACCTAAAAAAATAAGTTTGATAACTTCACTAGGCAACATTTCCACAAACATCTAGTCCATTAGCACTGACTCACATCCCTCCCCACAATGGTTACAAGAGTCTCTGGGGTTTTGGTTTTGATTTTACCACAGGAGTGGACAGAAAGACCTGCTGCCAGTGCTACTGGCTTCTCAGAAATACACGAGCCTGCAGGCAGCCAAGGAGTCTCCTGCGTGCACTCCATCCAGCCACACTTAGACATACTGGGTTTCTTCATGCTTGTCCATACCAACTTGGCAGAACTACCTACACAGGGGTGAAAGGCTCCGTACATACAGGCAGTCCGGTCAGACGCTGCTTGATCCCATGGCTGGCCCTCAGGACATGACTGCTGTGTTCACGAGACTTTTATGAAGAAGAAAAGTTGGTGAGACTATGGGAGAAAGAGGGGGATGGGAAATTAACATTTAAGTTTAAATTGGAAGTCACATCAAGTAACTGATAAGACCTCGAGCTCAGAAGTAACAATTTTGCTCCACTGCAGTTGGCTTTTTTGCTCAACTTGCGAAAGGCTACCCACATGCAACTTGTTCTGCTGTCGTCTTACCTTTGAAGACACATCATTACACTACTAAGGCCAGAAGAGTACCAACACGGCTTCATTTTTTTCGCATGCTTCAAATAACAAAACTAACTGCTGCACAGGTGGAAGTTAGAAATCCCATTTATTTGACTCTATTTTTGCAGAAGCTTAACTCCCCAGCCAGTATTTTAGTTTCATCCCTAAATTGCAACACATTTTGGGCTGTCAGTCACAATGTGCTGGTTTTAATTTGTTCTTTGCAATAACAATGCATATCGACACAGCACACGAGAAAGCACATCTGTGGGGGAAAAAAAAATCCTGTCTTGCTAGAAATCCCTAAAAAGAAATTTACCTGAAATCACTCCCCAGAAATACATGCGATGTAATATTAGTCAACTGACAAAAACTAGTCTTCCATTAGATACTGGTCCTCCCAGCATATTTTACAAATATTCACAACTGGAAATTCCACCAGCCTTGGGGGAAATCCTTGCTGCAACTCTGTTGATAATTTCACTAGGCAACTTTGTTGCAGCTAACAGGACTTACAGAAATAGTATAAAAGAAAAAAAAATTCTTGTGTATCACAGATTTCCACTGCAGATCACAGTTACTGAAAGAGTAATAGACCCATGGTTCATTTCAGCTCTAAGACTCATCAACAGCGTGCTCTGTTTTCACACATCACTTAGTTAAAGGGTTATCCTTAATGTCTGCTTTCAGAGAGTAGGCATCTTCAGTATCCCCATGCTGCCTGCCATGCCATGTAAATGACAGCAAGTTTAGCTTATAGTCAACGAAATAAACCTACTCATAAACTAGAGATGAACAGAAAATATGCAAGTCATCATCCTTTCAAGGCACACACTGACTCAACAGGGACAAGGCAACATCACGAGCTGTACAGGTAAGAGTCAACTGGTGTCATGACTTACACAAACCCATGTAGTACTAACTGCTGGAATTTGAAGGAACCCATTGAAGTCCAACATTTTTAATGAGAAACTAGTGGACAAAGAAATTTCATGCATTAGCTTACAGCACAGTGATGAGAAGGAAAGTACATGTACAACAATAAACCCCAAAGGATGCACAAGTACCACAGTGAAACTACTGGGTGGCCCCCAGACAGCATCAAAGGCCAAGTTTATGAAGAAATAAAAAGAAGGGAGGCATGGGGAGGGGGGGGCAGTGATGACACCCACATGTTATAAAGACACCACTGCTAGTAATTTGAAAGGAAAGTTTCATTACGAAAACAGGCAGCAATTTTAAGACAACCACTGACACTAGAGAGCAAGGCAGAGCCCCGGCAATCGTCTACAGCAGATGCAGAAAACAGGGTGGTCCAACCCTGCACCAGTAGCAGCCGGGAAACTGGGAGGTGACGAGAGTGCCAGGAAGGGCACCAGACTGAAGGCGGAGAGAGTAACAAACCCAACAAATTCTTGGCAGAAGGAGTCGGCAGCAAACACTAGGAAGTTTCAGACTCCAGCTGGGTATGCTGCTCCCAAATTGGACAAGAAAAACAAAACTGCTGCTGCTTCGCTGCCCTGAGTCAGTAGGTTAAGACCCATGCTTGTGCAATTCACCAGTAGGACTGAGGAAACCATCTGCTCATCCTTCCTCATTCCCCACCTCCCTCTCCCCAAATCCTGGTACTATTCCAGCACTTCCGCAAGAGGAGATGCCTGCAGTGGTCCATGTGTAGCAATGATGGTGAAGAAACAGCAAGGAACAGTGAGTAACAGCAGTTCTGATTTCTGAAGAAAACAGGACAAAGGAAGACTGTAATGCGTATTCTGATTGTTGAGCTTAAGCCTCTTCTCAAAAATTAAAGGTTTTCTAACTTGTAATTCCATGTGTAAAAGTACTCTATGTTCTACTGTACTGAAGGCAGGTATCTCAGCATTCAGCAGATCAGAGTCCTAGTCTGGAGGCCATGAAAGTACTTGTACTCCACTACAGTGGCTATTTCATTTTCAGACAGATCAAGGCCTGATACCTATTGTTGTCTTCACAACTGTCAAAGATGAATAAGCTACAACAACTACAGTTGCAACATTATCAAGCACTTCTACAAAATACAGAAAGCAAATTTCAAAGGCTGGTTTTCTGCCGATAGTTAAGATTTGGTTGTGCTTTAACAACTGAAACCCAGAAGTTTTGCAAAAGGTCAGGTGATTGGAAAAAGTGTTTACAAAAGGGGAAGCGGCAATGTAAGAACGAGGGAGGGGAAAAAAGGCTGAGATTAAGAACAGCATTTATATATAAAAATTTATTTAGGTGATGTCACAAACAGTTTAATTATCAATTTACAAACACTTTGTGTTATGCATATTATTGAAACTATCAAGAAAGGAAAAGGAGAGCAGGTAACGGCAGCTTTTTCCTGAAACAACTAAAGGTATACCCTTACCATCATGCGCATTACTGGATCATAGTATTACCTTGATCATACTCCCTACTATGCAAGGGAAAAGGAAAACAAAATACTGAGATGTAGAATGATTAAACCATGAACCAGTGAACATGGTTTTCATGAACATCAGACTACAAAAGTCTAGTCTGATGCTCAGGATCTTAAGTGTTCTATGAAGATAAAAACAAGAGAATAATTTAGTTAAATTATTCCATTTGACCAAGAATTCTGTAATGAACAATTGGGCTAGATAGAACTGATTTCTGGCAATGACAGCAATGGTTAATGCATTTTTCAGAGAAGAATGGAGAGGCAATATTGAGCCCCACAGAACAGTTCTGTTGATAACCTGAGTTATTTTACCAAGTGTATGATACTGCTTCAAGTCAAATATACATTTATGTTGCATATATTCTTAATGAAATGATAAAAGTAACAGCTGTAACAAGACAAGTTATGATTTATTACTTTTTTTTAACAAATATATTACATAGGTTTTTGAAGTGTCCGGTTGTGATCTGCAAAGATCCAGGATTGCACACAAGTTTGCTCAAATGAGAAAGGTTAATCTGCGCACTGAATTGGCTTATACTTTCAAAGTAGTATTTTAGGGCAGGATTCTCCTCCAGGAGACTGTTCCTGACCTCATTCAACCAATGTTCAATTTATTCACTTTCCTGAATCTTTGCCCTCTTTGGATAGTCTGTGACAAGTGCTGTGCTGCAGGAATTCCTGTTTTCCAGCAAACTGGCTTGCTCTGCAGGTTTGTAGTCCATTGTTACAATTGCTGATTGGGTAAAATGAATTTCCTACGTCTTCTCTAGCACAGCTTGCAACGCAACAGAAGCAGAGGTAAAAGAATGCACTAGTATACCAGAGCTCCACTTAAACACCAACGGAGTCAGGCTGTTGGCACCAATAAAAAATTCTGTATTTAACAAATCTGCAGGTATGTAAAATCCAAAGTCAGTCAGTTTTATAAATAAACTCACCCAGTTAGCCTGACTGCCATCCCAACTGGCCTTCTGGTTTCATGGAGTCTGGGGAAAAAAAAGAATTGTCTGAAGTTATACATAAAGACATAAATTTGTAGGAATGAATCTCAGCCATCCTACACATGCACCAATTATTGCACTCAACTAAAACTAGGGTTTCTCACTTTGCTCTTTCTGCACAAAGCAAAGTTACTTCTCTTCATTGGCGCCTTAAAGAGGACAGCTAGCTTCAAACACCACACTCTGTTTTCCATGACTTTGTTTTTACTGGTTAACCTTCCTGGAACTGCTGAACTAGAGACACAGGCAGTACATCAAGCTGAAATTTAAGGAGCTTTCAACTGAAGGAGGAAATTAAATCCAGTCAGGCTACCCAACGTTATCCTCTGAAATTATGAGAACAAAATGAGTTCCATCAAACAATCTGGGAGAAAAGGTCATTGTAAAACACCTCCTCTTCCTCTTGACAGCATGAATGTGGAAAACCTTAGGTTCCGGCCCAGGCCATAAATCCGTAAAAGGCTATTCTCTCCCATTTTAATTCTCTGATTTTTTTTTCCCAAACGTGAACCCATGCCTTATTTCTCTAAAGTAGTTCTAAACAGCATAATTAGGGCTTGCAAGGAGCTGGGAAGGTACAGGGGAAACCCACAGGTCACCTCCAAGAGAGTAATATTTCCTTGCTGCTGCCTTGCCAATAATAAACTAGGCCTCATCTATGTTTAACAGTTGCTCAAATCATTATTTCAGTTTTTAAATAGTTCTAAGTGACTGCTACCAATTAAAAACTGCCCTAATAATAGGAAGGCGGTTAAACCCACACTGAACAACTCCACAACTTTTACTTTTGCTTTTCATTGTGCTGCTAAAGCATTACAGTTTTACAAACATTAAACTTTCCGGCATTTTGAGTTATTTAGTTAAAATAAACACGATGAATTTGTCTTTGCACAATTTCTGATTTAAAAAAAAAAAAAAAAATCAACGCCACTGCCAAGAATCAAGTAGGAAGTTTCCACTGAGCCAAAGAGGATTGAGACCTCTGGTGCCTTAGCAGACAACAGCACAAAGCTCTGCACTGACAGACCGACTGCTGTGGAAGAAGTTACAAGCCTGGTTAACATGACAAGCTGAAGATCCAGTCTCAGGTGAGAGGAAAGCTACAAGCCATCACCCATCTGGCGCTCACAAAAGATCCATAGCAAAACAAGAACTGAGCTGTTGTTCTTGGGAACGGAGAAATCTAAACAGAGATATCAGAAAGAAAGTTGCATAAATCCAGAGCACCAACCACAGAAGGCCGCAAGGCCTGCATTGAGACTGTTTATCTCTGTTACTGCCTCATATTTGCTCCCTTGCTTTGTCGCAGGCTGGCCCAGAGAAGTCACTTTTGCTAAGTCAGGAATTGGTGTGACAAACATTTCCAGAGTCCCTGAAAAAGGGTTCTCCCTTTCCAGGTCAGGCTAATAGAGATGAACAATTTGGCCACTCCTCTGCACTGGCAGTTCCCAGGGAGCATAGCACCTCATGAGCTAGCAAAAACCTTTCAGGAATGCACAGGTTCTTCCTCCTGTCCTAAAAAATACTGTTTAGAAATAAATATAGCCAGTATAACAGAATCCCCCTATTGTCATTCAGCTGGCATGAAACTCAGCGCTCAGAATTTTCTGTGCTAGGGATTTCAGACACTATAGTCACCAGTTTAAGAGAAGCAGCACAACCCCTAAATAGAGATAGGCAACATTTTGCAGCCACAGAGCTCACTGTCATAGCCCAGGCCACGGAGAGGGTGGATCTGCCCATGTACGTCAGGTTATACCAACTCAGTGACACTCTATGCCTACACAGAAAGCAAAATCTTAACGTACACAAAATCTTCCCTACTTTCCCTAATCACACATTTTTCCCCCTAAAACAGGCCAGAACATGTGAACTAAATCTGCAAATCTCAGGCAATCTGCAAGCTGTGGCCATTCACATTTAAGTTCACCTTTATTCATATCGGTATTCCTGGCCTCCCACACAGCCTGCAACTGTAGTAGTAACAGGAGGGCCTGTATTCTTTGCCTTACGTACAGATGACTGTATTGCTGAGAATGCAAATTCTTTTAAGACAACTTAGAGATAAGAACAAAACAAAGCACCTTTCTTCTAGCATCTTAAGGAAAATGCAGTTATATACCAGGGGAGGGAATCTGCAGGGGTCCCAATTCCTGGTGGCTAGAGCAATAAATGCTATTATTTTGCTGAGAGCATACTTTTTACTCCAGCAATGCCCACACCTCCCATGGTGGCCACTTGGACACCCGTGCAGTCCTATGTCTTGCCAGCTGACACCGTGACCCACCATAACTAAGCACCATGGTTAGCATGAGCACAGGTCAGCGCCATGACATGGGAGCTGCTGACCAACTCAAGGGTGCCCCGACTGTCCCCTTCTTCTCTTCCCCTCCGAGGGGGCACCATGCCCATCCAGGGCAGTGGGGAAACACACGGCCTGTCACACCTGGCTTTTCTCCTCCTGCTTGGGGCTCTGTGAGGGAGCAGGTGCTGGTGGCGGTGGTGGCGGTGAGGCCTGCGTCTCGACCTCAGCACGAGGCTTCCTGGGGATGAGCGACTTGAGGGGTGCCATCCACTTCATCCACAGGTCGAGGTCGACGTCGCCCCACGGCAGGTTGGGGTCCTTGGCCGCCCGCCGCCGAAAGTCCTCGTCGTAGTTCATCCACGAGGTGCCCCCGTACGTGGCATGCAGCTTCCGGATGGTGTCCAGGTACTTGAACATGGCCCCGCAGCGCGCAGGGTGCTTCTCGCACAGCACACTGGCGTACACCAAGAAGGCCGAGACCCACTGGTCCAGCGTGTCCCCCGGGCGCGGGCCGTACTCGGGGGCCAGCTCTGTGTGGAGCAAGGAAAAGAGGTCAATGAACTCCCCCCGCCAGATCCGCTCCTTGGTGGCCTTGGCCAGCTTGTAGCCCAGCGGCCGCCGCAGCCCCACGTAGGGGGTGGCCGCCGGCTCCGCCGCTGCCGCCGCCGCCGCCTCGCCCTGCCCCGCTGCCGCGGCCGCCGCTGCTGCCGCCGCCGGGCCCCCAGACGCGCCGCTCGCCGCCGCCGCCGCCGCTGCCGCCGCCTCGGCGCAGGGGCTGGCAGCGGCCGCCGCCGCCCCGAGCGCGGCCTGCCGCTCCAGCCAGCGCGGGTTCACGTAGACGGTCCGCAGGCGCGGCGCGGCCCCCGCCGCCGCCCGCGCCGAGCCTTCGGCGCCGGGCTGTAGGCGCAGCACGGCCAGGGCGGCCGGCGCGCCGGCAGGGAGGTCGCTGCCGTCCCTCCGCGGGGCCGGCTGAGCCGCCGCCGGCACCTGGAGCAGCGAGGGCGCCGCCCAGGGCGGGGAGCCGCCCCTAGGCCCGGCCGCCGCCGCCAGCGCCTCTAGGCCCGGGAGGCCGAGTCGCGAGCCGGGCGCCACCGCGCCGAGCACCCATCGGGTCTCGGCGATCCCGGCGCGGTCCCGGGGGCTCCGCGACCTCCCCTCCTCCCGGCGCCCGGCGAGGGCCGTCCCCAGCGTCAGGGGGGCCGCGATTCCGGCCCGGCGCCGACGGCGGCTCCGCCGCTTCCCACGTGGCATCGGCGCGGCGGCTCTGGGCAGGGCGCGCGGCGGGGGGCGGGGGCACGGCGGGGAGGCGGGGCCGCGCCGGGAGGGGCGGGGCCTGGCTACCCGAGCCGCACACCCCTTTGTCCCGCGGCGCTGTCCGCGCCGCCGCCGGCCCCGGGAGCGGGTCTGCTGCTGTGCCCGGCTGTGCCGTGCGTGCGCGCCTCGGCTGGCCGCCTGCGGTGAGGCACGGAGTTAAACGGTCCCCGCGGGGTCGCACGGGTTCTTGTTGTGCGGCGCTTAAACGTGCTGGGCTTCGAGCGTATTGCATATATACCGCTTATTTATATGTACGTACATAAATATATCTGACTATATAGTGTAAATACTATATGTATAGACCTATATTATACGTATAAACACATAGACATACAATATATACTATACACGTATACATACTATATATATCCACTATACATATACGCTATTTATATAAAACTATATGGGGTTATATATAAACCATTGTATATATATACACACTTGCTATATATCTATATATAAATGCTACTGTATGGTAGGCATTCAGTAGCAGTCACTTGTCATTGTTATTGCTCCAATAAAGCAAATGTTCGGAGGAGTAATGACATTCCATCACTCTTCCCTTTCAGTACAAATAAGCATCTTTTATCTTTTTCTCTTTATACAAAATGTTTTTGTTGTTGTTTCGGTTTGGTTTTTAAGTGTGATGTCACCGATCTAGCTGTCCTAGCTGAGCACTAGCCAATCTGAGCAAACACTTGCCAAGACCTCTCAGCGTATCTCAGCGACTGACCTGCAGTTCCTATGCCAGCTAAAACCCAGGAGGATGTAAGGACATGGACCTATTGCAGAAGGGCCACAAAGATGCTCATATGACTGGAGAGCTGGATTGTTATCTTGTCTTCCTCCTTCTCTTCTTTCATCTTCCTATGGAGATAGGCTGAGAGAGTTCAGTTGTTCAGCCTGGAGAAGAAAAGGTTCCAGGGATACATTATAGCAGCCTTCAAACACCTAAAGCAGCCTACAAGAAAGCTGGAGAGGAATTTTTTTAAAGGGCATGCACTAACAGGACAAGTGGGAATGGCTTTAAGCTGAAATAGGGGGAATTTAGATATAAGGAAGAAATTCTTCTCTATGAGAGTGGTGAGACACCGGTTGCCCAGAGAAGTTCTGGCTGCCCCATCCCTGGAAGTGCTCAAGGCCAGGCTTGGAACCCGGTAAAAAACAGAACTTTGTTTTGCAGTAAATAAAAAGTAAATTGATCTTTAAGGCTCTCCATAGCTCTGATCAGCAAACAGAAGTTGAAAATCTTTTTGTCCTAATAGAAATGGTAAGGCACGGGAACAGGGAAGCTGTGGTTGCCCTACCCCTGGCAGCGCCCAAGGCCAGGTTGGAAGGAGCTTTGCGCAATCCGGTCTAGAGGAAGGTGCCTCTGCCCGTGGCAGAGGGGTTGGAATTAGATGATCTTTAAGGTCCCTTTCAACCCAAACCATGCTATCATTCAGTAATTCTGTGTCTTTATAGGAGATGTGGCCCTATAGGCAACTTTCTGGTCACTACACCATTACACTGGTCAGTAGGGTGGAAGAGTGATTTTTTAATTTTTTTTTAATGCTTAATAAACTCTAAAGAGAGTAGCAAAATGCTTCTATTTTCTAATTCACCCTTATTTTCTGAGATTTGTTCAGAAGTCTATCCACTTTCTCAATAAACCCCTTGAAGATACTGGAAGGCTGCTATTAGGTTACCCTTCCCAAGTCTGAACAACTCTAGTTTTTCCTCACAGGGCAAATATTCCAGCTCCCAACTGCCTTGGTGGCTGTCCAAGGGCCTTACTTAAGTTTATCAAAGTCCTCCTTAACTGGGGGCACCCAAACTAGCTACAATGTTCCAGATAAGATCTGTTAAATGCTGTGCAAAAGCAAATAATCATTTCCTTTGGTCTACTCACTATGCTTTTGTTAATGCAGCCCAGGATGCTGTTAGCCCTCATCCCTACCGGGGCTCTCTGATAAATTATGTTTGGTCTATTGGCCACCAAGGCTCCTGGGGGCCTTCCCATCAGAGCTGCTCCTTAGCCTGTCACTCCCTAGTCCATGTAAATGTAGGGGGTTAGTCCTCACCAAGTACATTTGTCCTCTCTGACTCTCATAAGACCCCTGTCTTCCCATTCATCTGGCCTATTTTGGCCCCTCTGAATGGCAGCCATTTCCTGAAATATGTTGACTGTATGCCATAATTTGTTGTCCACAGACTAGACGAGAGTGCACTCTGTGTCCTCCTCAAGGCTCTTGATATGGATGTTAAACAGGACAGGTCTCAAGACAGGCTTCTGAAGAACTTTACTTGTAAACAGCTTCCAGGTAGAGTATGAACCATTCATCATTGTGATCCAATCTGTCTTCATCTCGAATTGTCTCAATAGGGCAGCTGTGGGAGACCATGCCAAAAGTCTCTTGTCCACTGCCTTCCTATCATCCATGGATTAAGGCAGGTGAAGCACAGGGAATTCTTCTGTATTCCTGCTCTTTGTGCTAAGACTGAAAATATTTCAGAATAAACCCAATGACTGGAAAATCCTAATTGTCAAACACACTCATCCCTCAAAATATTTCTGAATTCTCATTGTATTATAGATCCATATCACTCTTGCTCCCTTTCAGAAATACAGACTTGAAACTTTGAGGAGGGATCTTTAACATTGCAGTAAGTTGGCTGACTTCTACACAACGTGGTGACAAGCAGTCAGAGCAGAGAATAAACATCTTCATTGGATTGAAACTTTCACTGTAAACAAATATGATAATGGCAACTGTTAGGAAAACCCTTCCAGCTCCAGAAGTCAGGACATCCACTGTCTATATCGCTACTCATAGCTCCAGGAAGGACTGCCTAATTCCTTGATTGCTCTTGCAGTCTTACAGGCAGCAGTAACCTAAACAGCTTTTCTTTGGAAGAGAAGAGCTGATGACTAGTATTGTGTCACTATCCTTCTGCATGTATGGCTGCATGGCTCTCATGGCTGGAGGTTTGGGGAGTAGGACTCTCCTTTTGTTCTGTGCTTGTACAGTGCCCACCAGAGCCCCAGAGCCTAGCTGCATGGGTGGTGTTGCCAGGTCTCTCTATAATGCAGTTCACAGTGATAATAAACAGCAACTTACGAAATAATCAGTAAGCACTTATATTGGTATTGCCCCAAAGATACAGGCAGCAGCTAAGACAGGTAGTGAAGTTGTCTATGGGAAGCATCTCTATACATATGCTGTATTTACTCACTGAATTTGAGCTGTGATTCTCCAGGTCTCTCTCTCATGAAAACTATACTCCAATTTTTTATGAGTGCTTTCATGCAGAAAACCAGCTGTGCAACAGTAATACCTGGGTGAAGTAAGTGAAAATAAGAATGCTTTGCTCTCACTTCATTTAAGTAGCTACTCCTAAGCTGACAAGCAGGCAGTTCACCTTACTGAGAACAGCAGGAACTGTTTCCAGCAGATTTTGGAGGCAGGCGTGATCATCCTCTCTGTTCTTCATGCGATGAGCTCCTCACAGCTCTGAATTTGCCCCTCTGCCTTATTCTTCATGGGTTTCTCTCCCTTTCTTTTCCCATGATATATTTGTAGAGGATAAAAAAGGTGTATACTTGGAGGCACACATCTGTATAGCTGTATTGCAGACATGTCTCTCAACCAAATTGCTAGCATGAGCACAGAACTGCAGAAGCAAACTCAGATCATTGTTTTATGCTTCAGAACTTCTTTTAAGCCTCAAGCATGAGACATTATTGAAGGCATTAATGAGGAGGCAAAATGAAGCTTTAAACAGAAACAGCTGCAACCCTAGATGTGGAGGAACTAGCAGGCTTTGGAATTAGGCAATAGAACAGCTCATTACAATAAGGAGGAAAAGCTCCTTTTCAAATTAAAAAAAAAAAATCCCATTGGGAAGCATGAGATCAAAACACCTTTGAAAGTGGACGGGCCAGTGCACTGTTTCTTTTCATGAACCTTAAATAACGCCACAAAGGAGAGAACTCCCTCTTGATGATGTCTACTCCCTCTATTGATGAAACTAGAAAATGCTGCCAGGGAGCACTCACCTGCATGGGCTCCAAGAACACCTGGGAGGACACACAACCCTGCACTAGGGTTTGAGGAGAAAACGCAGCATGGAAATTAAAAAAAAAAAACAAAAACCAAAAAACAACCACAACAACAAAAAAAAACCACCAACAAAAAACAACCTTTGTGCTGTACTTGCTTATGTTTTTCAAAGTAGTCTGTCTTTTTCTATGGAATTTTAAGAGTTGTCTGTGATACTGTTGGGGAGACCGTGGAGCTTGTGGCTTCTCAGATCAAAAGAAGGATGTTTAGGCCCCATGGAATCAGTAGTCTTAACAGTGATTTCATCTGAAACAGATTCAAGACTTGCATTGGAGCTCTTAGCTTCTCTGTGCTTAAATGTCTTTCAGTCCCTCCATAAGTAAAAGAATAGGTCTTGAAGCAGAACAGGGTTTGGGTTTGTGTGTTTTGCCTTTCATCTCAAAAAATATAATGGCCGTAGTCTTCACTGACAAATACGAAACAAATTTGAACTCACCCATGCAGATAACAGCTGCAGCTTAATAAAGCTGAAACACAAAGTATGGTGTTGGTCTTCCATAAAGAACCTGACAACCAATTGCCATTGAACTGTTTCCAGTGAGGGGAAACTTTAAAGATCCCCAGCAGGAGAGGAGGGCAGGAGTCAGATCTTGTAGCTGAGGGTCTGTTTCCTCCAGCCCAAGTAGAACTGAGCTGGCTTGCTGGCTGCCAGCCTTCAAGATGATGTGCAGTATTCTTCCTCTTCATGCATTCCACTCCTGTGTTTCTGTACAGTTTGGGCTTTCCCAAGTTTGTTCCTTTCTCCTGCTAAAGGTTTCTATGCCTATGCTTGAAAAGAGCAGAGAAAGTCTCTACACAGCCTCAAGCAATTTTATCTGCCCTGAGGAGGCTTTACTTCATTGGTCCCTCTCCTTTCATTCTGCTGCTGTAAGGTTCCTAGCAGAATAGTTACAGGTCTTGGGTGATCCACGCTACCTGTTGAACTTATGTCCATGTGGACTCATGACCTCTATGCAGGGTCCCTCTGCACAAACTGTCACACAGGAGTAGCAGAGCAAAGTAAGAGCCCATTGTGGTTACATGTGTAAGTCCATCTTCTCAAACTGGCAAAGGAAGAAAACACAGACATGAGCCCAAACATAATTGCTGGTCGAGCTCCGCTGAAGACCCAGCCCCGGTAGCCCTGCAGACGTGCAAAATGCACGCTGCGAGTATCCTGCCTATAGCTGTAAGTTTTTCTTAAAGGGACCAGCTCTCCCCAGCACGAACGGGAGAATACGAGTGTCCTACCTAGGACCAGTAGCCCCGCTCTTCCCACCTGGCGCCGGCCCAACGGTGCCGCGGAGCTGGACTTGGCATACTCAGGCGAGGGCGTCCCCCGGCTGTGCCTCCGGAGCGATCTCTTCGAAAAACAACTTGCTCCCTCCCCAAAATGCATCCGCACGGGGCGACTGCGGCCACAGCGCCCCGTCGGGGCCGCCCTGGGCAGCGCCCGGCAACCGCGGCTCCTGCGCTCGCGCAGCCCGGTGGGGCTGCTCGCCTCCGCGCCCCGACGTGGGCCACACAGGGACCGGGTCTCCCGACCTCGGAGGGAAGCAGGCGGGCCCTGCCACCCCGGACCCGACGGGGCGGGGGCGCGGCGAGCGGCTCCCGTGTGCATCGCGGCCGCGGGGGGAGTGACTCTGGCAGCCTGCGGCGCTGCTGCCTCCTTCCCTCCCTCCCCTTTTCTCTCCTAACTTTTTTTTTTTTTTCTTTTTCCTTTTCCCTTTCCCTCCCTCTCCCTCCCAACAAAGTGAACCGCGGTGGCGGCAGCAGCTCCGGAGCAGCCCGAGTACCGGACGCCGACATGAGCCCTTTGGTGCCGCCGTCGGGTCGCGCTGCTGCGGGCTGAGCCCGGGCGCGGGGGACGCCCCGGAGGCGCACCGCTCCCGGAGGCAGGGGCACCGAGAGCCCAGGACCCTCGGTCAGCCCCGGCTTGCCCGGGACAGCGGCTGCCGCGATGTCAGCGCAGAGCCTGCTGAGCAGCGTTTTCTCCTGCTCCTCCCCGGCAGCTGCAGCCCCCGGCGCCGCCAAGAGCCTCTCCAAGCGGAGGCTCCGCCAGACGCGCAGCCTCGACCCCGCCATCATCGGCGGCGGACGGGAGGACAGCGAGGGCGCGGGCGGGGCGCCGCGGACGCGGGCCGCCGGCAGCCCCCCGGGGGAGCGTTGCAGCCCTCGGGGCGCGCCGCCGGTCCCCGGCGCCTCCTTCTCTACCCCCAGCACCCCTCTGGAGCGGTCGCCGCCTGGCAGCGTCCTCTTCGACGAGGAGAACCCCCGAGGGAAGCGGAGTCCCGGCTGCGAGCTGCCCTTCCTGGCGCGCACCCCCTCGGCCTCAGCGCTGAGCGGACCTGCCAACAGCATCTTCTCGTCGCCTCGGCGCTGGCTGCAGCAGAGGAAGGGGCAGCCCTCCTCCCCCGGACCTCGCCCCGCCGCCTACGTCGTGTGGAAATCCGAGGTAAGCCCGCCCGCCCCCCGGGGACGGGAACCCGCCTCGCCGCCCTCGCTCCCGCCGGGCGCTCCGTCGGGGCGGCCTCGTCGAGCACCGGTGCCGGCGGTCGCCGGGACTGGGCCGCCCCATGGGGCTCTCACCTGAGCCTCCTCCCCGCCATGGTGGCTGTCCGCGGAAGGCAAGGGCACAGGCCGGGCTGCGGCGGCCGTGCTGTGGAGGCCGCCATGGGAAACGAGTTCCACGATGTTGGTGGGGCGATGGCAGCATTTGATGTTCCCTCGACAGGCTGCATCTGCAGTTGTCCCGGGTGTGTAAAACCTTCCCCTGCCGGTTTCACACCTCGTAAAGAGAAATATGCAATGGCTTCTAACAAGATACACAAATTATTTTTAATGTGCACACACAGTGAGCTGTGATTTATTTGACAATGCACGTGTCAAAACCACATGAGGAGCGATCGTATTCCAGGACAAATCCAACTTTGCAATGCAAATATTTATTCGTTTAGCTTGGATGTCTTCGATGTTGGGCTGCAGATACTGTACAATGTGGAAAATGTATTCAAAGAATGTGGCATTGTTTCTTGATAGCTGTTGCTCTGCAAGTTGGTCACGCACCGCTCTTTGCAGTGGGAGAAGAAATTTTTTGTTTGATGAAATTCTCGATCCAGTTTGTGGCGATGAGGTTTCCCACTTAACTGCTCAGTACTGCCTTATGGAGCTTTTGGGTTGAGGCCACAGGCAGCCTTTTCCTTTTTATTTCCATTTCCATTTCAGATTTATTTATTATAATAGCCGGTATTGACTAGATCAATCAATGAAACAGCCCCGTTGTTCCACTGGGAGGCAGAAGTGATGAAGAAGGATGAAAAATCATTGCCTTACACAGTGATCTGGGATCTGAAGCCCAGATAGGCACCGTGGTGGCACATGATCACCAAAAGCAGTTTAGGAGGGTAAAGGCTGCCCTGACCCCAAACAAATCCCTGCATCCTTCTGATAGTTTGGGGTATAAAAGTGGTCACCCTTTGCCACTTGGGATGGAGTGACAGTGTTTGGGCAATGACTTCAGGCATGATGCTGAGTGGTGTTGAAGAAGGCAGTGAAGATTTTTAGCCCTTTTCAAAACTGGATTAGTATTAAGTCTCATGACCAGAAGTTACCCTCAGCAGTGTTTCAACTCGATGCTTGAATTGTAAGATAGTTAAAAGGTCATGATTTCAAAGGGCTTTGAGGATTTTGCAGTGTCAGTGACAAAACACCTCTGCTGAGAAAGTGGGTAATGACCTTTAGATGCTCACACTAATTAAGGGTAAGGTGGCTGCTCATCCTCTTACAGTTTGATAAGGAACATCAAGAAGTGTAAGATATGCAAGATTTCTCATGCAGAGTTTCCTGACTAAGCCCAAGACTCAGAGGCTAATCTCCAGACCACAGACATAAGAGGGTCTCCCTGTTTTCACTGAATCCACACGAAGGTGTTGGACACTTGTGGCATTTTTTTCAGATCTTTATGTTGTCAGACCGTGTGGTGCAGCACATCTCCAGGCTGCAAACTCAAAAGTACGATCTGTTTTCCTAATTTGGCATGTATGTAGTATTTTCAAATAGTCAAACCTGTTTTTTTGGGGGTCTTATTATATTACTAATAACACAATTGCAGTATAGCAATGTAATTTGTAGTTAAATCTGATTCAGTGCAGTTTCATGTGATGTTACAGCGCTGTTCTTTGACAATTTGTTGTTTGCCTGGCAGTTGAGCCTGGATAAGAATCTTTCATACATTTCAGAAATGGGTGTTTACACTAACAAAGTGTGGTCTTATATTTTGGAGTCATCTTTTCTGTTAATGAGGCCCTATGTTCATTGTTACTGAGACATATGTGTGACGATAGTTAAAAAAATAATCACCTTTACATTACGAAGAAAGCCCTTCCATGTGATTCTAAGAGATCAGTTCTGGCCTGAGTCTGGACCTGAGAACAGGCCTGAGTCCAGTGCTGTCAGGATAAGTGACTACCCGCATCTCTGTGCTATGCCCCATGCCCACGCTGGGTTGTATGTCAGCTGCTTTATAACCGGATACCTGCTGTTTTCAGCGTTGCTATTTTCAAGGCATTATACAAATATTAACTTAACAATCAGCAATGACACGTATGAATTATTTTAATCTATATTTTAAAAGCATTTGCACATGCATTATTGTTATAATATTCCCCCTCTTATTGCAGGCATGCGTCCTAATGATCATTCAGTTTGGTTTTATCATAAAAGTAGCATTTCTCATAAAAGATTTAGATGTTTGCTTCCTATTTAGTCTTTATTGGACAATGACTTGCTCAGTTTTTAGGGCAGGAAGGATTCTCTGTCTCTGGGGCTTCACTTTAGCTGGGGCAAAGCAAGTGTGTTGGAGGAGCTGAAAAAAAGCATATTTTACTGGGTGAACAGGAAGTAACTCTAATACTGTAACTTTAAAAGGTCCCATTATACAAATCATTGCATTCTCGATAGGAAATCCATAGTTTCATTTTCTTCAGTTTTGAAAATGAAATACATCGTGGTGATGATTTTAGTCAGCTGTAAAAAGACAGTTGAATAGATGACTGCAAGCATGGTTTGAGGACTTACAAATTCCCATCCTATTAGCTGGGTAATAAAAGAAGCATTCGTTGCAAAAGCTGTTTTCCTAATGTCCATTCTAACACCTTTAGTAAACAACTGTACTTTTTAAAAAATATTTCTCTAAAGCCACTGTGCAAGAAAAAGGGTTATGCACTAAAAATAATATTTTAGGAGATATATGTGGGCATTATTTTCTTCCCTATACCTTAATCTCTAAGGCAGTAAAGAGTCATAAAAATGCCATGGAGATTGTCTCTTCAGAAGCCCCCAGAATAGTAACTTCAGAGCAGGACCTCCTTCATCTGTCACAAGCCAGATCTGCATGGTGATGTCGACCGGGACACAGTGAAGATAATGTTTGCAGCATGAACTGGGCAAATCCTGCCTGTGGGCAGCCCGGTGCTACAGGGCTGTGGGACAGGAGCTCTTAGCCCAGCTGTGTCCATGTTTCAAAGAGTGAGCTGAGCACTCCCCTACCAGCTGATCTGTGATTTCTGTGTATGAGGCCAAAATAGCTTTGATATTAGGTGAGGAGGAGGATTGATGGAAAGGTTTCAGCTCAGTTCACACAGCCATTCGTAAACTATTTTTAATGGAACACCAGAGTGCACAGGGTATTTCCAGTTTCAACAGCAGGTGACACCTAAAGGCTTTATATAAAGGAAGGTGTTAGACCTATATTCTTGGATCCACAGGTATTGTAATACGGAGCATCATGTGAGTGATAGAGGTGTCTCCCGCTCCCGGGTGATGTCTCTTCTTTGTTGACATGCAATTTTATTCACAAGGATATTTTATGACTGTAAAGATTATTTTTAGTAGAGCTTTGCTACGCTGACAAACATACTTTCCCCATTCTATTATCTGCTCATGTATAAGCTGCTTAAATAAAAAACCCGTTCTTGGGTCTGTTGAAATCAGTGCCAACATTTCCAGTAGCCTCAGTGAGGAAGAGCCAAGGGGGATTTGTAACAAGGGGAAAAAACATTCATCCTCAATTCCCATGAGATCTCAACTCTCCCTTTAAGCCATTTTCTTTAAAGAAAATGAACTTTCACTTATAATATTAAGTCTGTTATGACTATTGTGCTTTCATTAAGTGTTCAATAAGGTTGTGACTCTCCAAGTAAACTAAATATCTTGGAAAAAGGTGGTAAAAATGTGTAGAGATACCTTAATGCCTTGATTCTACCAACATTTAGTCATACATTTATGCTTAAGTATGTGAGTGGTCCCATACAAGTTAGGGGTGCAAGTGTTCTACCGTGAATGACTGAAATACCTTTGCCAGATAAAAAGTCCAAAGTAGCTCAAAATGAATAGATTGGTGTGAAGTCTCGAGTTGCGTAAGTTCTTCTGCTTGCTTTTTTGTCGTAAAGATGGCAGTGGAAAGCCACAGCATGTGTATAACAAATACAGCAAATCATGTGAATGTATGCGAGTAATCCATTATGATAAACCAAATGTACACACTTAAACTTATATGGCCTGATTTTATCATACTCTGTGCGTTACTGACTAATTAAACATTAACATCTCCAGCTAATATGCTCTTTTGGGGGAGAGCTGTTTTTAAAGTAATGGTGGTGTAACGCCTGCAGCCTGCAGCTGCCAGGAAGCAGGAGGCAGCATCATTAGCTGTCAACTTGCTCCTTGTTGCCATAGAGTTGCTGCAGCAGGCTCAGCCCTTCCTCACTTCCTCCTCCTGGCACAGCCTGCAGCTGTCCTGCTTGCTTGCTCAAGGAGGCTTTCTGTTGAGCACATGAGATGAGGGTTTCCCATGGTGCAAGAGGGAAGGTTGCCCTGGTTCCTTACCAGGTCTTGGGGCAGAAGCCAGGAGTTGTATTGGTGTCTCCAGAGCTGTTGTTTGGCTAAGCTGTGGCTGGTAGCAAGGATGTTGGAGATGCTCATCTGCAATATCAGAACAACATTAGTTAGGCCAAATTATTTTATAATTTCTGATTGAGTCATATGGAGTGATCATTTAGGGCATAGCTGTCGAAAGTATGAGCGCTCACAACACCAATTTCAGCCGATAGGTGCCTCGAGAGGTCAGCTTCCATAAATTTTTGCTTGATATTTCAAGAGCTTGAATCCATTGGGAAGGCAGTCTCAGATTCCCTCTTTCCATATCTCTTTGCTTGCCAAAGTTTCCTCCTGAGCATCACTGGTTTTTTGCAAATTAATTTTAACTCCAGTTTTCCAAGTTGCTGTGAATGGCTAGCTTACCTCTTTCTGCTTTTTCACAGCCAGTGCTTGCTTCAAAACTATGCTGATGGAGGGACATACATGAAAAATGCTTTCAGAGGTAAAGGGTAAAGCAAAATCCTTAAAAATTGGGCAGACTAAGTGGTCACATTCCATAGGGATATATATGTATTTTTCTTTGAGGTTACTGGGACAAGTTGTTTTGTAGGGAGAATGGACTGATTGCATAATCAAATTTACAGGAGCAGAACTTGTTCATTGTAAATTTAGAGAAGAGAGAGCTTTTTGTTATTTTTTCTTCCCCTATTCAACTTGTAAGCAATGATTGATAATGTATATTTTGGGAAAAAAGAGAGAAAGAAGGCAGGTTTCCCTATTGGTTAAGATGCATGAGGAAAATGTTAAATAGAGGTATACATACTGCATCACTTTCAAAAGATCTAGCATGAGATATGTAAGCAAAGACATCCTTTCCTCAGTTTTCAGTAGGCATTACACTTCAGGTGGTGCTGATGTGACAGCATGTTTGTCAAACCAGTGGTTAAGCTGAACCTTTTGAGGTGTAAAAGCAAAGCTGCTGCACTTGGAAATAAGGCTCTGACACTGAAGGCTGCAATAGTTCACATCATCTAAGGGTGAGTACTCCCCAATAAACTTTAACACTACGCATGCAAATATTTTAATGGAATACCTCCCTTGCGACAATGCCATATTTATTGCTCTCCAGTTGCCATAGTCTTACAGGCTTTGTCTTTGCTGAACTATAGGCCTCATGTTTTAAACTTCATTGCTTCTGCATTTGCCTGTGTTTATTGCGTGGCTTGTTATGATGAGATGCTCTAGAACTGTTTCCCCATCAGATGGAAAATTTGTTTGTCTTCTGGAAGGAAACACAGGGAGTGTATTAAATTGCCATCAGCATTAGTTGATCTTTTTGCCAGAATGATCTCTGAAGAGTGACACATCGCTGAGGTGTGGGCTCAGTGTCTGTTATCCTTAAGCACCTTGATACCTAATCAGTATGTTTTTCTATATGGGTGCCCATTTTCTCATGTAGAGCCCTGATCAATTGTCCAGGGAGCAAAATGAGGGTCTGCCAGGTTTAAACGGGTGTCTGTCACTTTGGGTTTTTTGGTTTTCCTTTGAAGAGTTAAAAAACTGAATGCTTCCCAATCATCAAAATTGTCAACTTGTCATTTTTCCTTTTGAGGCTTTCTGATAAGATGAGTGGGAAATACATTTTGGAAGCTTTTCGGGTTTGTTTTTTTTTTTTTTTTTTTAAAAAAAAAAAGTGAAAAACTTTGTGAGCTGATATTTGTGTTCTGCTTTATTTTCTTCCATAAGACACTCTAGAACTCTAGACACACAGATTAGTTTCAGCCTAAGTCTGTCTCATTCAATGCTGTTAGAGTTCTATACTTGAAAATTTGGTGGGCAGAAATGTTGTGTGTCTCATATGAAGAGGAATGCTATTAAAGTAGCTAAATATATTCAATATTTCTGAATTTGGCAAATGCACCCTCCCCATTCCCAACTAAATTACGTCTGAAAACATTCGGTGAAAATATGGGAGCTGACAGCTAGGACAGACAGAATTCTCCCCAAGTGTGCATTGCTTAAGTTAATGGGAAAGGAACTTGTGAAAATAATAGAAATGAGACTGTAAAGTATCTTTGAGCAGCCTTTAAAATATCAACAATCCAGCCTGCTTTCTTGACTTCATGATGGAGCTGTAGCACATTTAGCTTTGCAGACTCTCTTGGATGACAAGTACTGCAGCTCTGACAATTTGCAGGTGGAGAACTTTTCAGGTCGTTCTTCACTCTTCTACAGTGTTGTGGCTGTATAAGCATATAGGTAGGAAGCATGTTTTGGGAAATTCTGTTTTCCTTCTAGATGTAAATATCATAATGGAAACCAGCAGGGAGTTCTGAGCACTTAGGGCTGAACACTCGTGATTGTATACTAAATCATATCACTTTCAGAGTTGCAGCGTTGAAATCTTGATGTAAGAAGGTAATGAAAATGAAAGTTATAATGGCAATACTCTCTCAACAAAGATGTCTCATTAAACATGATATAATGCTGCTCATATTTGATTTTCTGGCTGAGTAGTGTAGCATTTGAGAATATAAGGATCACTGGAATTAAGCTGATTTTCAAAACATAGCTTTTGAATATCCTGGGTTACACTGGTTTTTAACTGAGTCAGGTATCTGGATGGGGAGAGAAGAGGCGTAATATTCCTTCATCTTATGGAAACTGGAAGGGGAGCAATAGGGAGGTAAGAATAAAATTCAGATTTCATTGGAATTTGATATTATGACTCATTGTCCAATTTTGCAAGGTATTGAGCGGACAGATTTTGATCTGAAAGAGTACTCAACTGTGTGCTTTACTTTTGGCTGGTGAATAATACATGTCAAAACAGAGTATCAAGTAGGAAGCAAAGCCTTTAGATATCGTTCAGTACTAGGAATCTTACTTCACCTCTCTTGAAAGCTTTTATATCTATTGTTTTGTGCAGATTTTTAAGCTGTGCTTGTTACATATATATATATATATAAATCTATTCTTCTCCTGTAGCAATAACGCATATTAGTGGAAAAGTATGCACAGGCTTTCTGGTTGAGTTTCAGCTTTTCCTAGATGTGTGCAGACTGGCTATTTCAAGTTGCATGTCTGTTCCACTCTGGTTGTCAGCAAGAAGTTAGTAAATCCCCGGGAGGGTTAAGAGTGTTTTTAAAGGATTTGATGAGCTTCCAGTGCTTGATGCTTGCCACATTGTCATACTGGAACCAGATGTTGGGTACCACATGTTCATGTTTTTGGAGCTAAGTAGGTTAGGTACTGTGTCTCTGGCCCGTAAAAACAAACATCAGTTTCCCACCCTAAAGCGCTTGTCCCGGGGTCATCATCCTCACGATCCTGGCTATGGGAACTGCTTGCATCAGCCTCCCAAGTTGTGAAACCAGAGATGTTTTTTCTGGATCTTCCTACTTGCTTTTCTGTATCCTCTCAAAGAAAAGACCTTCTGATTTACAGTATTTATCCATAAGGACTCTTTGACAGTGTAAAGTCAAAAGGAGGTTTTTGAGCATTGCACTTAGTGAGGATGCGCATGAGCGCTTGGGCCCATGTGGAAACTCTCCCTGAGGCTGCTGAGAACCTGAAAGAACTTTGGGTAGATCTTGCTTTTCTCTTTTCTCCCCTGTTCATATATGGCTTCCTGTTCAGTGGTCTCAGACCTTTTCAGGTTGTGCTTTTATCCATTTCTAGTTGTCCTTGTTATGTATATGGAATCATAAAATAGTTAGGGTTGGATTAGGGCTGAATCATAGAATAATTAGGATTGGTTATCTTCAGTTATCCTCCATGCCAAACATTAAAAAGGAAGATAACGTGATCTTTTTTCTTGTTTTCATCACCTGAAGTTTGTACTAAATAAAAAGCTGCTTTACTGTAGCTGTAGCCTCTTATTTGTATTGGCCAAGTCAAATCTTAATAAGTCCTTTTGTTCTCATAACTGGTTTATCTCATAAATGGACGAATTGGCTTTCAGCAAAGTACAAAGTATGATACAGAGTTTGCTGACAAATGAAAGATTTGGGTTTTTTTTTTTAAGTGTGATTAGGATTACTTTTGCACTGCCTCAGTCACACTTCGCCAAAAGACTGGCTTCCTGGATTTGATTTTCAGTGATGAGACTGTACCTCCGCTGAACAACTATAAATGATTTAGTAAGAGAAAGACTAATACAAATTTTCCATTGCTATTTTCAGGTTTTATTTGCTTTATCCCTTTGTTTTCTGCCACTGTTGTAATATGGAAAGACGTTTTTTGAGCGCTGTCTTTTTCTTTTTACTCTGAAGGGTAATTTTAGTTGAGTTGCACCCTACTGAGAGTAATGTGGTGAGAAACCAGTTGACAGTGCCCTGTTCAGTTTTCATTTGCTTCTCTCTCTAAAAGTCTAAAAATATTCCTCCTACAGGAAATGTTTTTCATTCTGTTATGTCTTTTGCTTCCCGTAGGAGGTATTTCTTTTAATTTATTGAATAAACCTTTCTGAATTGTATTCCCATCAGAGTTTAGGCACAATAGAGTCCTTGGGCAAACTGTGCAAGAGATCTCACCATCTTCTGTTTTTAGAAGATATGCAATTGTTTCTTCATACAGTGCTGTCAGGCTCTGGGACAAGCTGACACTTAAGTGAAATGGGAGAATTTGAAGCTGAAGAACACAGATTAACACATCTGCTATAACTTCTCAAATGTTGTTGTTTTGATTGTATGTATCACATATTTATCCTTCTTATATTATAAAGAAATCCCTCTTCCCTTTTCCCTGCCCTCACTATTAAGAGGATTCTGGGCAATATTTTGATCTCAATCTCATTACCACAATTTCTTTTGTAAGTGTGTGTATACAGGAAAGCTAAATCCTTGTAACACCCTGGTTGGAAGTCAGCTATGTTTAGCTGTTAATTTAATTTGGATGAGAGTGCAGACTGTTATTTGAAAAGGGTGGTGGGGAGAGAGACAGGGATAGATTACATTTTCATGCTCCAGAATAAGACCCTATCTACTCTATCTTAAATTAGAACAATATGGTTGAGTTTTCTTGTGGCTATTTCATAACATTCCTGCTGACAAATAATGGTGTGCTCTTTGCTTCACTACTGTTTTTCAAGCATGTGTTTGTGTCTCTGCATCGAGTGATGGCTCTTGTAGCAGCGTGCCATGGGAACACATCTCATAGGTCTTTACGTGTATTTGCAAATGATGTACAAAGTAGGCCACTCCAGAGAACTGGTACCAGACCATAGCCAGCTGGGAGAATCAGACAGCCAGATTACTTCAATAAACAGAATTAGAAGTTTCTTTTTCACGAATAATGTGACTTAATTCTATATTCACTAAAGGAATGTGATGTAATTCTCAGTCAACCTGTATGAAGGGTTTTAAAACAACTTTCTAGCAGAATAATTAGTAAGATTGCATTAGTAAATGTGCATATTTGAAGAAACTCTGGCACACTGTCCAAAATGCTTCTTGATCCTTTTCTCTGCTTGAGGTCTTAGCACACACCATTTCCATGCTTTGTCAAGAATCAGATGGAACCTTTCTGTTTCATAAACTGCTCCTCAACTATGGCAGACCTAATGTGATTCCTTCTTGGAGTGAACTATGTAACAGAGCCTCCCACCTGTGTTTTGTTTTTTTATTAGCCCAGTTACATCTAAATTGCACCATCTCACATGGATCAGAGCAAAACCAGTTAGATAAGTTAGAGAACAGTGGAAGGTGTGTAATGTGGATAACAGGATGCCTGCATACTGGTTTGTATGAACAAAAAGGTAACCAGCAGTTCAAGGGAAGTGACTTCACCCATGTGAGTCCACATCTGGGACAAAGGAGATGTTGATATCCTGGAGCAAGTGGAGTGGAGGGCCCTCAGTACAGTTAGGGGATGAGAGTGCTTAATTCCACTTCTACTGCCTACATGGAGACTAAGGAAAAGATGGAGCTGGGTGCTGTCAGAGTTGCACGATGACAGTCACAAGATGCAGCAAGAGGAATTCTGAGCAGATCTGAGGAAAAACCCACTCACAGCAGGATTGGTTCAGTACTGAAATGGGTTGTCCAGGGAGGCTCTGGAATCTCTGTCCTTGAAGATTTTCAACCCTTCACAGAGCAGGGCGCCAAAGAACCTGATCAGATTTGGAAACTGGCCCTGCTTTGAGCAGGAGATTGGGCCAAGTAACCTCCAGAGGTCCCTTCTGAGCTTTTTTTTTTTTTTTCCCTGTGATTCTGTGACTTTGAGTATTATCTCTTTCCGCAGTAGAATGAAAACTCTGCTGTGTTCCCTTGTGCTACAAAATACCTTTGATGGAATGGAAGTTACTGTGTTACTTCAGAAAGTATGATGCTCTTCAGCATCAATATTTGAAGCAGGCTTATAACAAGAGTGATTTCTTTCATTGCATTGTTCTCCAAAGTTGTTGCTGTGCTATTACTCTGCAAGGCATATCCTACCGTTACAGTGCAGCGACATGATTGGTGTCTTACAAATGCAAAGAAAGCCAGGGTGGGTTTTTTTAAAGATGTCAGTAAAATTTAAGAAAACCCAAACAACCAAACCCGTCTCAAGTTGAAGTGTTTTACAGAGACACCTTGACAGTGCTGTAGCAGAACTTCAGCAGGGATTTGGCATGGAAGTTTCAGTAACTACTTGCCAGGTAGGTTTCCTGCCAGCTCATTTAACTAATCCTGCCTGCATATTCCTGCATTAGGGAGCCCAGGGCTTAGAAGTTATCTACCAGGACAGTGCGCTGTTGAGACCTGCTCTGAAATTGAGCTGTCTGCTTTTCTGAGTTATTTCAGTTTAGGTTTAAAAATATTGAACACTGGGCAAAAAACACTGTCATCTTCCCCTGCCCCATTTCATGGTAGTACAGTGTGCTCATGACAGTCCTTATGATGTGCTGCCTAAAACACTTCAGTGCCTGTAGTAAAATGATGGTAAAGAAGCACTCCTTACAACGTAGCTTTTCTAAATCTCAGTTTTGTCATCTTCCTGAGTGCATTATAAGAGTAAAAATAATCTTGGAGAGAAATGAAAGAAGAAGAAAAAAAAGAGGTATTTGAGAAGGAAAGGAAATCTGCTGAGCTTTGGGCTGGGAATTGCATCAGACACAGAAAAGTAGGTGGGGCAGTGGGACAGTTGAGGCTTTGCCTATATTGCTTTACACAGCAGCAGTATAACCTGATCCTGACCTTACAACCTAAGAGCTTAAGGGTACAGTTATGTAACTGAGATCAGTCAAAGCTAAACTAAACTAGGCTGGAATAGGCATATGGGGCCACATGGCCCAGAAAAAGCTGGTACCAAATTGGCTTGCTGAACTAAATGCATCCATGCCTCTATTTAAAAGGAGCACAGGTTGTAATTTGCTGCTGTTTGCAATGCAGTAGTGGGAGTTTTTGAGCTTCTGGAGTATGTTGGTCAGCATTTGATCTCCTGTGTCTCTTCTCCTTGCTCTTGAGAAATGATTTTGGCAAGCCTGTGTTTAGCTGGCAGAGGTTTTGTCAGGCAGCTGCAGTCTCCAACATCGAATGTGAAATTGGGCTGACAGAAGGACCTTGCCCACAGTAAAACAAAGGCTTGATGGCTTGGAGTCATAACCTTTTGCAGCCTCAATAAGTACACTTTAACTTGAATGGACAAGAAAGTAAAAGGAGAGAAAAGGTGACTGTGGATTACAGCTGCATGGTTCAAATAAAAGGAGACAAGGAAGGGGAGAAGACCGAAACGAGGTAAGAAATGAGTAGTGAATTAAAACCTCATTAGGACTGGAGAACAGGATTGCCACCGAAGTGCCAGCGCTGCTTGAAAAAGAGAGCTTTAACTCCTGCTCAGGCATCCCTGCCCCACCTCGCTCATGGCTTGACATCCTGTTTTTCTCCTGGGAGCGCTGTGCCAGGGGTGCTGTCCTGGTGCTGCTCTGCACTTTGTGGCCCTGCCTACTGTGCCACGTGGCCCTCAGGGAAGCTTTCGCCCATGGTGTGGCTTGATAAGATGGAAGGTTGCTGTTCTGACCATCATCTCTAGTGATGAGATTTTCGAAAGCCCCCGACTCACTTCTGAAGATGAACCTCGAGCTCCTAGATCATTTAGATAGTTTTTGAAATCTTATTCTAGATCTTTTATATCCTCATTTTTTGTTATAGTAATCAGAGCCTCCTTCCTTTCTTCTTCCTTCCCACAGGAAGAGGTCTATGCTGCTGAGGCCTTCCACACAGCTAAATACCATTTTTTAGCAGTAAAGGGGTCTCATGTCTTGTCCGTATGTTTTCTTGAGCTGTTTCTCATTTCAGTAGCACTTTCAACTTGTCTCTCTAAATATTGTTCATACTTTACTTGTGCTTGTTTTGTGGTGATTACTATGTTCTTTAGCACGATTTGCTATATTATATTTGCCTCCTAGTGTCATTTGTTTTTTTCAGCTTGTGACAGCTTATCTGCTTGTTTTTTTAGAAGCAAGTCTTGAGGCTGTATCAGTGCATTATTAAGTTCCAAATGTATGTACTTTATTTCTTTGATCTGGTAGCATCCAGCTTACTCAGATGGTAAATGGAAATCCTGATTGCTGTAGAGTACAGGATCTGGCATAAGTGCCAGAATTAAAAGACTAGATCTGCTGCTCTTTGGTAACTCCTTCTGTTCCCATGATAGATGGCCTGAAGGGGACATTCGGGGAGTGATGCTGCAGTGCGGTATTTGTCAGTCAGAGCTTCCACTCTGGGAGTCTTTTCAAAACAAAGCTCCCTGGTGTTTAGATACTGGGTTTGAGGGCTTAGTTGTTTGGAAATCACTTGACAAACTGGCTGGAAGCTGGAAGCTTGCTTTCTACGGAGGAATTCTTTCCTGCATTCTGAAGGCTGCTGAAGGCTGCAGCCTCGGCAGAGCCAGTGAGGTGCCACTGCGGGAGTGGGTAGAGATAATGGGGCATGATCCATATTACCTGTGCTCCAAAAATGCCAGCTTTTACACCGTGCCTTCTGAATCCTGATGCCTGGGGTAGGAAATGGAGAGACCACTCATTGCTTGGTAGGTTGAAGAGCAATTGCACCCTGGAAATACAGACATTAGGAGAAGAGATGAGCTCATCTTTATGTCCATACTAAGTTGTGGTGTCTACACAGTTTTCCATGGTCTCAGATGGCAGGACACCTTTTCTGAGTGCTTATAGTTCCTGGAGGCCCTTCTGTATCAAGTCCAGCTGCTTGGACTTAGTGTTCAGCATGAGCATTCAGCTTTTCTGGAGCTGAAGATAGCAGGCTTCAGATGTCACTTGAATTACAGTTGAGAAGAATGAGATTTCTGCAGTGAATTATTTATTTTTGGCTTCCTTACAGTTTTTTGAAATATGGTCTTTGGTTGAGATAAAGGCATTTAATAACCGTATTGCTGTGCTAGATGGTGACTGGCCCTGTTAACCTGTTAATTAAAATAGGACCAAAGCATTTGTAGGAAAGCAGGAGCTCTTCTTGTGCTGGATCTAACTCAGGCAGATGGAGTGGGAGCCAAGGGGCAAAGAGAAATATGGTTGGCAGCATTTGGATCAAATTGAAACAAAGCTGGAAGGGAACAATTACTTGGGATGCTCCCAGGGAGAGTGTGGACGATTCCTGTAGAAGATAGATAGCAGGGGGAGCTACAGACGGGCTTGCTTGATGACTCCTCTTGGAAGAAAATCCAAGCCTAGAAGAGTCTGAAAGTGAAAAGCAGAGGGCTGTGTGCTTGACATATTCCTTGGAGCCATCAGTAAAGGGCCAGAGGAGCAAGGGAAGGGGTCTCCTTCCAGACCTGAATGCTGGGGATGATGGTGCAGCAGAAGCAGCTGCTGAGCTGTTGGAGGACACAGAACAAGCAGCATGTGGGGAGTGTGATGGGACCTCCCATCAAGTCAAACGTTATTTTTTTATTTTGGTTATTTTATAACCCAGCCTTTACAGAGAGACTGAGAAGCCCAGCTGGGAAGGTTTGGGAAATACTGGGATGGCTAACAGAGATTTAGTGACCACTGAGCGTAGAGGGAGATGGACTTGGGGTAGCTGTTGTATTGATGCACTCACTTGGAATAGGTGGCTATGTTGCTGTGACTTGCCATTGTAGCAGAGATTATTCTGTGCAGTGGTGAAGTGCTCTAATTTGCTTTGCTAGCCTTAATGAATGCTGGAATGGAACCCTGAGGAGGGGATTTGTGAATTGCTTCTCTATATTAGCACGCGTTCTCTGAGGGATAGTTGCCCAGGAGAGGCAGCCTTTAAGTGGTTGATGAGAGGAGGGGGAAGAGTTTAGGAGCACAGTAAGGGAAAAGGAAATTAGAGGTGCTCTGAGGTGGCTGGTATTATGAACTGCAGGGGAATTACTTAATTTTTGTGACAAGATATTTTTGCCTGTAAAATATATATATATATATTTAATACATATAGTGTTTCTTTCTAGACTTGCAAATAATGTTTGCTCTGTTACTTTTTTGCCTGGAAAAAAAATATTCTTTGTGTCGGGTTCTTTCTCTTCCATGAAGCATTGCCATGTGGAAAAATGTTAGCTTTGCCATTTCACAACAATCTAAGTACATCTGGAGTCCAAGTTACTAAAAAGCTGCATGTTACTTATACAAAATTTCAATGTGCAATGCCAAGGAAAAGAAAAATCACGTAAAATGTACTGTTTCTTAGTAATGTACATCTCTGTTGTAAGTCAAGGTTTTATTGTCCATCTCTTTCTTTGTTCTGTCAGGAAACATCTCCCAGCTATGAAATGTGGTTTCCTGGATATGAGACACTGCAAAGCAGGGTGGGTGAGAGCTGAAGCTCCTCAGACATGTGTTTGAGTGCTCAATGTGGTGAGCCAGTGGGATACTGCTTTACATTCCAGCACAGCCACTCCACAGTTGCCTATGCCACCACACCAGGGACCGCCGTGCTGGATTCAGATGATGCTAGGTGCCTCTACCAAACTCCTCCAAATTCCTTTTACTGAGGAGCTTCCAGAACAAGGAGGCCTGAGCTGTTGTGAGATCAAATTGCCTCTGGAGATCAAACTGCCTCTGGAGAGAGCTGGAGGGCTTCTGCATTTACTTCAGAGTGAGGAACTGGTGATTTATGCTTAACTGGCACAACATCAATGTGTAGAAAAGGATCTAACATGCTGAATTTGGAAGAAATGAAGAATTTTTTTTCCATGCTTTGTATTAGGATAACTGTGGAAATACTCTGTTTCTGGTTTTGCTTTTGTTCTTCCCAGCTTTTTAGGAAATATTTGAACTAAAAGAGTTGAGGCAGTGCTCAAGACCATTGAGGGAGAAATTTACCCAGTCTGAAAAAGCATCAGCTGCAGATTTTACTGCAGGGACTAAGAAAGATTTTGCTTTCCTTCTTCCTCCCCTGGTACTGTGGAATGGGGTTCATCCACTCTGTAAAAATATATTCTATTTAGAGTATTCACAGCTTAGGTGCTTCTTAGAGTATCTTTTGGCTTCCTCCCGAAGAGTGAGACAGAAGCAGTGGGCAGATAATCACTTGGTCCTTAGGGGCTTCCTGGGGGTGGCTCATTGAAGCACCTGCAAGGGGCAAGGCTTGAAAAATCAGAGCTGCAGATAAGCCTGTGGATTTGATGGGTAATCTATGCAGGAGCATAGGAAGCATCTGCTGAGGACTAGGTCTCTGTGCCAAATGTCCCTACTGAGTAGAGCAGTGGGGTTAGGTGGGATTTGGCAAGTGCCGCTGGGTGTTTCCCTGATGGGGGAAGAGGATACAGCATTAGTTATTTCTGGAAACTACACAGCCTAGAGAAATTATATTTAGCTGTTAGATAACTGGTTTAAACTGGGATTATGCCCAAATTAGGGATGACACAGTAAAGTTGAGTGATAAGAGTATCTGTTGTTTCTTCCCTGACTAGAGGGGGTTGTGGGACAGAAATGGGCATCTGACAATGTGAAAATCCACACAGAATCCAGAGGATTTCTATGGGCAACCCTGCACCACTGGTCACCTTAAGCTGCAGAGGTGATTTTTACATTACCATAATGTTTTGGTACCCTATTTTTAGGTTAGGACATCACTGCACAAGATGCTATGTAAACACAAGAGATTTTTTTTTTCTTTCCAGAAATTTTATAGAAGAGACAAGAGATAGATCCAGTTGCACCAGGAATTGTACAGAGACTGTGAGGATGGGACCAGCTAGCTAGGGGGGATAATGTTTAATGTTTGATGCAGGCTGGGATGCAGTGGAACGCTACATAGGAAAGGTGACATTTTCAAAGCAGAATAGTGTTTGCAGAGCATGACAGATGAATATAAGCAAAGCATCATTATCTTGGAAAGACAAGGAAAGAGAATGCCACAGCCGTTGAGAAGATAGAAGTCTGCATAGGATTTCAGGCTGGGGTTTGTATTGAAAAGGGTATAAAAGTAACTTCTTGTAGCTCTTGGATGAAAGTAGGTGATAGGAGGAATACTGCATATACTGACCTTTGCTATCTCCCTGCCTTCCTTTCCATAGGCATTGGATTTTCTCTATCTGGTGAGTATGTCTACATGCACAGTGTAGCATCGTGTAAAGATCTGTCTCTAAGCTGGGAAGCTGATGTGTTTGTTGTAGGGCTGCTGCACTCAGTCTGCTGAGGTCCCAGAGTAGTGCAGCTGTGGACATCCTGACTAAGCTGAGAAATCTGATAGAACCTAATAAACTGTTGAGGAGAGGGTGCCAGGTACTGGGAAGCAGCAGTATTAATAAATGAAAAAGTAAATTAATTTAAGTATCAGTCTACTTTTATATTAACAGTGTCTGTTTCATTGGTACATGCTATATGTGACTGGAGTATTCGATCACGCTTGTAGGGTGAAAGGAGTTTGACACTCTTTACATGTGAGATTACCCGAGGAGGAAGCATAAAACCAAGTTCAGATGTTGCCTCTGTAGTGATACCTCACCACTCCACTTGTCTCCTGTCCTTGTCTGTCTCTCTGACAGCCCCTTACCTGGGGCAGTTTTACTCCCCTTCCAAAGAGGTGTGTTATAATCTTCTTTCCCAATCCCCCTGAGCAGTGTTGTTGTTACCCCATCTATCTGCTGAGCACAGATGGAAAGTGTGCTTTAGTTACGAGACAGCTGTGGTAGTTGTGAAGGTACCAGTCCTTGCACTGTGTTAGTGAAGTGGCTAGACAAGAGTGGGATTCTGCCCCTTCAGCTGGCAAAGCAGTGTCATCATGGTCAGAAAGAGAGGGAGTTACATGTATGGTTTTAATACACAAATTTAAACTCTACACAGAAACACCTTTTTTTTTTTGTTGTTTAGTTTTCTTTTCTTTTAGAGCAGCAAAAAGAAAGTCTTGGCAAACAATGCCAGCAGGTTAAGTAATTCCTTTGTTTGAAAACTATTCAGTTTATTCCAAGGACCTTGTGCAATGTTTTCTTTGCACCTTAAATGTCTTAATGGAGAGCTGGCGTCTTGCTGTGAATTATTAACACTTACCTAACAGATGTTTATATACGTTTGCCTCCAAACTTAGCTCTGTAATTCTGTCTGAAAGCACTCAGTTTTCGAGCCTGTGCTTTGATAAAAGTGCAAATGAAGTAGGAGAAAGTGGCAGTTGTTTAGGCATAACAGTTGTGCCGAGCCTCCTCCTTGTGTTGCTAACCACGACCTTCTGAGTTTCTTGCCTGTTTGTTATGACCACTTAACTACTTCTGAACTGTTACTTTGTCAATAGCAGTAATTATAAGCTTCTTTCTAAACACTTTCTTTTATTGCTTCTCTATGAGAAAGGCAAACCAGTCTTCAACCATAGGCAGTACTCTGGAGTGCTTCGTTGCCTGGGACCCTGTTCCTGCCCAGACTCAGTACAACCAGGGCACAGCTTTTGTCTTCTTTAGCACTTCAGCTCCCTACAAGGAGAGGTGTACCCTGCAGCGTGACACTACCTTTTGTTTGGATAGGTGTCTTCATGTTCTTCATTCAATACTTTTTGGAGACAGATTGTTAAGCTCCCACCTTGTATAATGGTTAATAATGTCTCACAAGGAAGTTGCTGGGTATTATAGCCAAGGTTGCGTGGTACAGTTCTCATCCTGGTGCCCTCCAGAACTGTATCATTCATCCCAAACCAGGGATTACTTCTGCAAGAACTTGCTGTGATGGAAGGGAAACTTACTTAAGTAAAAGTTGGTTTTGCATTGTCTACTTTTTAGTGCTAGGAATAAAAAAAGAGAAAAAAGTGCAACAAAACTGCCAAAAGCTGAAGAGCCATTCTCCACTTAAGAGGCCAAATCTCTTAATTGTAAATGCAAGTTCAAGAATGTGACTTGAATCATTGGTGACACTGTCACTTGAGAAGAGGAATTGTTACCTTTTGTCCTAGAAGATCAGTATTTCTGTGCCTTGGTTAGATCTCTGCATGAGGAATTGAGAGTGGAGCAGGCAACTTCTAATCCAGGGTTCAATATTTCAGCCTTGTTAGGGCACCAATGGCTTTCACAGAAGTCCTTGCTCTGGTAGTTAGACATTACCAAGAGTAGTCTAATGATTTACCTTTCTCTGAACAAACATCTCACAAAAAGACAGCACAAAGGCAGATGCAGTGAAGCCTGCCCTGGTAACTCTATGTTTGTAGTGTTGAAGGCAAATACACAGAAATCTTCCCTGTGCAGCAGCTGCAGCTTATGGGACAGTTCTGAACACCCAGTGCTTAGCCACCACAAGGTTACTCAGCTGTATTGGCGGCAAAACAGCTGAACATGTGTTGGACATGTCGTTGAGCATGTTCTTGGACCTGTGTCCATGGGCTCTCTGAAGGGCCCACATGCATTGTGTGCTGTCATCAGAGTGTAAAAGGGACCCAGTTTGCTGCTCCTCCACCCTTTAACCCAGCTGAGTTGTAAAAGTGTCCTTTGTGTGGTGTTAAAATCAGGAGGAGGTGGCAGAGCTTTGCTTCTAAAATAGCTTATTTCACTGAAAGAGCAGAAGTGCCCATTTCTGGACAATGAGAAAAATAGTGGGCTTGAAATTAAGGAAATGAGAATATGCTTTAAGCATTAAGACATGTGAAATCACTTTTCACACCCCTTCTCATAAATTCATGCGATGCCATTAATAGGACAAGAAAAATGGTACTCTTTGGGCAATATTTAATATGTAAGATTTTAAATCTTTTATTTTAAAGTCTTTTAATCTTAAATGGAAATTACCAAGGTGAATCTCAGAATTAACTGTATGTATTTAATCTTAATTGTTGAATCTCTTTAAACTACTTGAAAAAAATAAGATTTTCAATTTTAAAGGAATACAGTTGGCTCTCCTTAAAGGTATATATATCAGCTTTTGGGTGATTTCTGATCCTGGGCTCCAAGTTTGCTCATACACGTAGTAGGAGCATGGTCTCATGCAGAATTAATTTTTATGATGCCTTTATCTTGCTAGAATATGCCAGACTTCGAAGTGCTATGTTGTGATTGTTTTGCAAAAATGCAAGGCACTAGTCTGAATGAGACTTATTCCTAGCCAGAAAATCAGAGATGTTTTTAATTATTTATTTTTAAACAAAGAGATCGGTATGGTTTATGAACATGAAGGTTTATCAAGCAGCCTATTGATTTTAATTGGCATGGTTTCTTTACCAGTGGTGATCTTATCCAAAACATGTCTTAACATCTTCTGGAATCAATTAAATATTACTTTGCAAATGGTATGGTGTTTCAACAGATGTGTAAACACCATGCTCTTCCTAACAGGAAAAAGTTACAAATAAGTCAGCTTTAAAATTAGGGCTGGTCGTGTAATGCTCATGAAAGAAATATGGTCTTTTATGCTGGAAAAATAGAGGGTATCCTGGTTCCTATTCTGGGACTGAAGCAATGTAATTTTTTGTCAGTGAATCAGAACACATGGTCAACTTTTAATTCATGTGTTTATTTTAATAAAAGTAGTATTCAGTCAAATACGATACAGCGTGATTTTGTCAGTCAGGACTCTGCTGTGGTCTCCACTTGACCGTATTTATTTCTGTCTGTGATTGGGGTTTGTTTTTTCAGTTGATTTGCCTTCCCGTAGTAGGGAGGATTGTATTTACCGGGGCTTACTATGCCTAATCTAACACAAACACCTGCTGAGAAGCTGTAATACAATGTCAACTGTGGCGGTGAGATAAGGACCTGATTTGTTTTCATTTGACACTGTTTCATATTTACTATATTTCTTTAAAAAACATTTTGGACATTTGGGTTCGGTATGCATATTTGTTTAAGCTGTCCCATCAATCACTGCTATGTTTTACTTCCATATGTCCCTGCATGAATCTCTTGATAGTCTTTTGTGTAAGATGGGATCTGTCTCTTCCCAGACTTCCTACATCCACAGGCTTGTTTAATTTTGAGACTTCTTTCACTTCACTGTTCTTCTTTGTTCTGTAGGTGACTCAGTACTTTGTGGCTTAGACAGAGCTTCATAGAGAGACTTGTTCATGTTGTTAGAGGAGCAAGAAATGTTCATTTAGGAAGTGTGTTACTTCAATGACTTAATAGAGTGAATGAGAAAGAAATGCTGAATGTGTATGATTATTGTCGTATCTGTTATGCTGTTTGCAAGTGGCGAATTAACACATGAATACATCACTCATTTTGATGCTTTCATATAAATATAATTTCATCTTTATATGCAGAGGTCAGAACCAAATACACAGCTGAAAAGGTAAGATTTAAAAGAACTACACCCATGTAACATCACAATTATATTTCTTGTGCATGCATATGTTCCTGTACAGTTTCGTGCATGAATAATTTGTGTACATTCAAATAAAGGACAGAATGTTCCCCACATTTGGCTTTGGGAGGCCAAATGGTATGCGCGAAAACTGGACAAAAATAAAGATTCAATATTGGCCTCGCATCTGAGGAAGCTGTAGAGCATAATGCTTCTCTCCAAAGTCCTCTTTAATTTTCTATTTAGTAAATTAGCTTCAGATCTTCCTATCCAGTGCCATTCTAGCATAGAAGGAGGATCATTGGCTCACCAAGTACTGACCAGCAAACTAAGACATGCACATGGTGCATCTTGGTGTAAGTGCCACTTTTGGACAAAGGGGTGCTAGGGAGCCGACCCTCATCTGCTAAGATGCAGACGCCATGTGGCTAGGTTGAGTATTGCTTTCCTTGTGCGTGACTCTTCCCTTCATGTAGAAGTGAAGAGGCAGTGGGGAAGGAGGAGCAGGTCTGGTGCAAACCCAGGTCCTGCTTCTGGGCAGGGACAAGAACCAGTCAAACACAGGGGCAGAGCTGAGCTCTCGAATCTGTTGGTGAAGAGGTACTCCGCAGAGATGATTTAGCTGAAGATTTAGATTGGCTGCTTCTCTTACATCCTTAGGGCTTTTCCGTGTATTAGGAAGAAAGCATTATATAAATGGTTTTATCATGTGTCTTTCACAGGTGCTTTTCATTTTTTGCATGTGATTGCGTATCCACTGCTTGTTCCAGCAACAGCATTAATATGTTCGGAGATATAGAAGAAAATGTGTAGCACATCATGCTAGAGAAAATCTGGGTGACTGTGTAATTAATGACTTCTTCCCACTTGAGTTTAGAGTCAAAGTTATACAAGCAAATTTGTCATCAAAAGTTTCAGGTCTGGATATTTACATTTTACAAGTATATTTACATTACAGATTTTGTGTTCCTGGTGGCCTCTCAAATGGGATTGCGTTTATCAACTGTCAAAATGCTAAGAACAAAAGAGAAGGATGCTTTTTTTTTTAGGCTGGTCCATCCAGGTCAGAATTCTGGGAATTCTCCAAAAAATAGCAGTTACTTTGTTACATTTCTGTATACGTGTGGAAATCTGGAACTGTTGCAGTTGCCTTTTTTTTTTTCTGTTCTTGTGGCTTTGTTCGGCTTTGTTAATGGTGAGCTGCAAATGAAGTTATTAAACACCCACCCACTTAATTACAATCTGCTAAACATGGGTCTTGAGAAGGCCAGAGCTCTTTTATTTGTAACCTGAAAAATTTTCAGTCTCTGTTCAGTGTTTTCAGTATCTTCTTTCCACTCTGCTTCAGATTATTTGGGTCTATCGGGGTCTGCTTCATTAAGATAATTTAAAATGGGGCTTTGAGCAGCCTGATCTGGTGGAAGGTGTCCCTGCCTGTGGCAGGGGTGTTGGAACTCAATGATCTTTAAGGGTCCTTCCAATCCAAACCATTCTGTCATTCTATGATCAGAAAATGCTTCATGGTTCCCTGGCTAACGATAGCAATAGGTGAGGTGTCTTCTCCTATTCCCCATCCTCAGTTTCCCTCTTGGCTTTAAAAGCTCATACGAATTGGGGCTGAGGTATTTTTGTGAAAATGCATTCACTCATAGCCCTTTAAAATGGGGTTAATTTCTTTAGGACAATATAACTCTGGGTTGCAAATAGCCTTCAGGAACAAGGAACAGACTCCAGAGAAAATGCAGCTAATTTTAATTGTTTTGGGGGGTCTCAGCAAAAAGCTTTTGCAAGACTTTCTTGCCCATTATGAGTAGGTAAACACCCTAATTTTGCCTCATAACATTGCTAAAATAAATGATAACTGTAGCTGCAGGCATGTGCTGTGGTTATTCAGACAAGCAAAATTCCTTCTTAACCAAGGAAAAGAGAAGGAAAGAGGTCACTGGGAACTATCACCAAACCTGTAAAATTTATCTGTAAAATAAAGAGAAAGGTGTGAATTGCATCTGTAATTTCATTGAATAAATTATAGTAAACTAGAAAACAAGCAAAAAAATATCCTATTCTGTTGTTTTTTTCTGCTCAGATGCTTCTGGCATTCTCCAAGATTGTTACTCAATTTTTCTGGGGGGAAATTTTCCAGATACTAAAGATGCCATATGCTGTCTCTGGCTGAGTTATAACTCCTCATTTGCTTCTTGTCTGGGTCTTCAGTTACATTTTTAAATTTTCTTTCTCACAGTTACTTGTCTCATAAGATTGATTTGTATTGATTGATAGCTGTTCCATGTGTTGCGTGTCAGTGGCAATATGGAATATGGACAGGACTGCTTTTGCATGAAATCAGACTGCAAATGCACTAGTGTGTGTTCAGCCTACCTCAGGTATACTGGATGTTTGAAAAAGCAAGCCATGCTTTGCCCCTACAGCTAGGGGAATTACTACCTTGTCAAAAATCCTGGACAGTATAGAGAGATAGTTAGAATGGATTGCCCTTTATTTCCATTTCTTTCAGATTTTAGAGCCATAGCAGCCTCTTCTGCGAAGTTTTTATAGATTTGAGCAGGAAGGGGGGGGAGCACCCTTTCTTCCAATCAGTTCTTCAGTCAGTTCTTTAGCTTTTAAATGAACTAGTTCTTGAACTGGGCCAAACTGAAGAAAATGCTCTTTAGTATCAGCAAAATAGTTTGTGATTGAGCAAACCACTTTGCTGGTTTATCACTTTGATGCATCCTAGAGCTCCTTAATCAGTTTGTTCTCCAGTTGAGTGGTTTAACTTTCTTGTAAACTTCATCAGCAGATGTTTACTGTTTGAATTTAATGTCAATTGTTTTAATACAAGGATAAGACCTAAGATCATAGTACAGAAGATTTTCGCATTCTGAAAGCTTGTTGTTTATTTTTTTAGGATATAATGTCATACACTGTAGCTGAGTTATAACCACTTGTCTGCTTGTCTAAATAGATCTGTTTAGAAATAAAAAACCTAAAGACCATAGTTATTCATCTTGTCAGTCACTTTTTACATGTCTGTTGCTCAGAATCCCTGGATGCAAACCGTACCTGGCCTTCATTATTTCTGGTCTTTCTCATCTTCAGCTATCAACAGTATATTTCAGGAAAGATTAAGTATGGGTGTTGTTTTGCTACTGTTCTTCCACTATAAAGATGGACTGCAAAAGATTGTCATGGTTTAAGCCCCTCATGCAGTTCTCTCACACACTCCCCCCTCTTTCTTTCCCCCAGCTCCCGAGGGGATGGGGAGGAGAATCGAAAGAATGCAACTCCCACAGGTTGAGATAAGAACAGTTCAGTAACTAAGGGATAACACAAACCACTACTGCTACCACCAATAACAATAATGACAAGGAAAACAGCAAGGGAAGAGAATACAACTGCTCACCACCGATACCCAGCCCGACCCAGCAGTGAACCCCCCTCTTCCAGGTCCCTGCCCTCCGTTTTTACATCCTGGGCATGACGTGCTGTGGTATGGAATACCTCTTTGGTCAGTTTGGGCCAGGTGTCCTGTCTCTGCTTCCTCCTGGCTTCCCCTCCTCCCTGGCAGAGCATGAGGCTCAGAAAGTCCTTGGTCAAACCAAAACATTCTAAGCAGTAACTAAAAACATCGGTGTTGTCAGCGCTGCTCCCAGGCCGAAAGTCAAAATCACATCAGTGCACCAGCTACCAAGAAGGAGAAAAATGACTGCTACTGCTGAACCCAGGACAAGATGCAAAGAAATCATGCAGCTTTTGTGTTATTTTCCTTATTTTTGTATTGTCCCTTCTCGTACCTGTTTTGCTTTCTTTTATTCCAAAATGTCTTTTCCAGCACATGGCTAGAAGCACTCTAAACTTAAGATGTGATCTTAGAGCAAATGAGCCACAACTGTGCTCATACCCAAGCCTCCTGTAAAGTAAGATAGGTGGGAAATGAAGTCCTGATGTACTGCTTCCTGGGGACTAGTTGTGTGAGTGTGGGTGTCCTGTATGCTCAGAGTGTACTCTGTCCCCTAAGTCCTTCTGAAACAGCCGGCATTGGGCTGAGGAGAGCATTGCTCTCTTTCATGTCCCGAAAATAAAGAAGAAACACTGAATCTGATTGCTGGGAAGTAAGAAGTGTTCAGTATAGATACAACTTTTGTCTAGATATTCCGTAAGACCACAGCCTGTGTGCTCAGGAGGATGCAAGTCAATGAACTCGTCATTCCTGTGCTCACCCAGCAAGAGGTCACAGTTGTCTGTATATGCAACAACTGGAAATGAAGGAAAAATTTCTCTTGTTGTTTTTGGACTGATACTGAAAAATGAAGGAAGGCTTTTCTTTGTTTTAAGTGAGAGGTTTGCACAGTCTGTGCTTTTGGCTACTAAGGAAAGAGTACTCCTTTTAGTATTTCACTCTTCTAAATAATAAGCGTACTCGCATGATGTGTTTAACATCATGGCCCTTCTGAGTCGGGAGTACGGTCAACTCTTAGCTGATTTTCCCATGTAGTTTGGTCCCCAGTTTGGCTAGAGCAGCACATTTTCACAGTATGCGCACAGAGCTATGTATTTTTTTTTGTCAAATTTTTCTTTGGCATATTATGTGCTGTCATTTGATACTATAATTTTATATTCTGCCCTTCTCCTCCCCTGCCCCTAAAGTGGTTTTGATATCTGTCAAAGGTACTCTATGGCTGTTTGCAGTTATTTACCTTTTTCACAACTTTTGTTTAGCATGGTTTATATTTTCTTCCAGATTGTTGTGTTATACTTTCAGGTCATTAATCTCTACATTCCCTTCCCAGGGAGGCCATGGTAAATCAGACCTTGGAGGTCTCCTGGAATTCTCTTTAGCAGAATCCAAGGTCATGAGTCTGAATGCGTTGTTTGAATATTCATCCAGCAAGACCTTTGGATATGCAGCAACTGAACTCAGCTGAGCACTGCTGCTTGCAGCAGTCATGTGCAGCCTTGTTTATTTAACCCAGGCTGTACTTTAAAGAGGTTTTGATTACAGGCATATTTGGAATCCTATATAGATCACAGCAGCACTGATGTCTTTACATTGTCTTGGAGTATCTTTGTTGCTGCTGAGCAGAAAGGGAGGCTCTTTTCTTTTCATGTAGTTACATAATTAATGAGTTATTCTAAGGGCTTTTAGATCTTATTATTTGGGGAGATTTTGAGTGAAGTTACACAAGGTCAGCATTTCAGAAAAAAGTGAAACTACATTTTATAGCTGAGGGAATAAGATGCATTACCAGTTCTGGCGGAATTTAAGTGTAGATAAAAATGTCTGTAGTTCTTCTGATTTCCGGAGGAGCTTCCTCCCAAAAATGCTGGGCTAAAGACTGTTTTCCAGGTTCTGCCGTTAGACAATTCTAGGACTTGCCAGCGTATGAACTTTGCCAAACTGCAGGCAAGTGATTTTGAGAACACTGTAGGCAGTTTCCCTGTGGCTATTTTGATCCTTGTGACAGAAAGCAAAATGGTAAAAATCACATGTGTTTCCACTTAATTTTCTTCTGGGATGACATGAGCAGTTATAAAAGCTAGTTCACAAATATTCACGGGGAAAGAGAAATAGAAACAATAACAAACTGGAGTAGAGAGCTGGAGGCACAGGATTAGGATAGCTTCATCCTTAGTTTAGTGTCTGAGCAGACCCTGGTGTGGAAGGTGGGGGGCATCTAGAAGGAGTTAGGAAGGTGGATTTTGGATTTCTCCAGGGAGATTTATTGTAGGATGTATGGGGAATGGTCATTCTACCTTTCATATGTATTAAAAGATTGTTTCTTTAAAACTACACATAAATGGAAGAAATCTGTCAGACCTGCAGTGTTTAGCACTGCATTCTGTCAGAGCCTTTTAAGAAGTAGGTGCTTGGAGCAGGCTTGGTGAATAGCTATAGATCTGTGGGGTGAAGGGTCTTTGGGTGTAAAGCTGGGATGTTTTAGGACGTCAGAGAAAGAAACGGGGGTTTTGCAGCTTACGTGTGATCATGTTGTCTTTTCAGCTTGCCAGGATGGAGAAGTCCTCATCCCAGCTGATCACGGGCTGCTCCTACTAGTGTGGCAGTGCTTCAGGCAGCCAGCAAAGCTGCTTTTGAGACCCACATTTGTTAAGTCTCAGTCAGCCAGGTTAGCTTCCAGTACTGTTCTCTTTTAACACAGCTATTTCTGCTGAAGAGGTGCCAGAATATGACAGGTAGCAGCCACACCAGCAGTCCAGGGCAGGCATTAATCTCTACTGAAGGGGAGATGACAGGGAGCTAGGGCAGGCCAGGGGCCATAACCTTTGCAGTGCAGTCAGCTGGCATTGCAGAGTGACATACAGCCAAATACCTCGGCATGGGGGAGGCATTTAATATCCACTGTGCTTTTATTTCTCATTATATGTGTCAAATATGTTATCTTTAAGTTATGAGATGAGGTTTTATACTAGATAGAAGACTCATACTATTGCAGTTCAGTTTGTAATATCCATAAATTCTGTGTGTGATATAGTAGAAATAGTTGCAATACAACTGTAGGCTCCACTGCAACCGTTTGAAACATTTTGAAGGGTTATGGCAAAAAGTACTAAGAAATGCAGTGTTTGGACATCACTGTAAGTGAGTGCACACCATTCAAGAAGCTCTGCATTAGTTAGACCGTGTGCCATAGAGTCAGTCATTCTGGCACTGGCTGTGGCTAATGTTCAGTGGTGTAGAAGATGAAAAATTCATAATGCAAGTGTATGTGCCTGTGTGAATACAATTATAGAAGGAATTAATACGCAGTAACTTCAAAGAGCACTCTCCACCAAGCAGAAAATCACAGTTTAGCCCATAGAGTCTTTTGACCCAAGATGTCTGTCCATGTTGCCTTACACGGCACAATTTGTTTTCTTCAGTGTACACAAGTGTAAATGATGTAACCCCAATTTTAGATACTCAGCTAGCCATGACACACAGCCCTGAGAAATGCTCATTATTCTTTGGCTTTGCTCTTCTTTTTACTTCTTATTTATTCAAACAGATTACATTCCCATTTGGATAGGATTAGCTGTGGTTTGAAAGTATTGCTGTGGTTTGTTCTGTGAACATGAGTGTAGTATTCAGCTGGGCGATGTCTGTTTCATGACCTGAAACATTTCGGATAGAGCAGACAAGACTGTCAGCATTTGTATCTAACTTGATTTCCTGTTGTATAAAGACATGAGGCACATTTGGGGACTTCTTATGAACTTTCCCATGGGGAGAACTCAGAATTTGAAGTTGTCTTCATAGCTTTTCTAGGAAACAGATGCATTTTTTTTCCCCCCTCACTGCTAAACTTCTGATTAACATTAATGGATGCTTCCTGACCAGGCTAAAATAGTAAGTGCTCAACGTTTTGCTGTGATGGGGCACACAAGAACATCATGTGGCATGACCTGCATGCGTGCACGTCTCCAGCCCGTGCCACTGCTTATGTGGCCCAATGAGGCCCATATACAGCTGTTTTTCAACAGTCAGTAAGGTGACTTTGCCCTCAAGCAATTTAACTTTGCTTACTTAGGATTAAAAATAACTAGGTATGTGCAAATAGATGTGATTTGTATTTAATGCTTTTTTTGCTGTTTGGTGTGGCAAATCCCAGTTTTTTGAAAGAGGCAGGATTATGCAGTTTGGCTTCCAAATTTATTTTTCAAAACGTGAAACAAGCATTTCAGCTGCTGTGAATAGCTGCGTTGCTGCTAAGGACGTGAGGTATTTTTCCTAATTTCATTTAAGAGTTTTATTTTGGATACAAGTAATTTTGTTAGTGTTGGAAACCCATGCACAATAACATAACTCTGATTTTAAAGAACTGAAACTCCAATTGACTAGCCTTGTGTCTCTAAAGGCAGAGTGCACTGTAAATAAGAAGACACAAGCCGTACATGGGGAAAAGCTTACTTTTAGATTTTAACCTCCTGAGCTAGACTACTGAAAATTTGTGCTGGGAACCAACCTCTGCATGAGTGCACACCATTATTTTAGCAGGAAACATATGGGGTTTTATCCTGTGTAGTGGAGGTATTGTTAAAACATAGTGTAACTGCTTTATGCTATATATGTGGGTTTTTTTAGCACAAATTAAAATGTTCCTTGATTCAAATTGAAGTAAAAAAAAAAGTCTGGTTATATTCAAATTTAAAGAGTTAAAAAATAGGGTACAAATTAGACTAAGCTCAATAGCAATCTCTTCCTTTCTCATTTACCCCCGGGAAGCACTGTTCCACCTCCCAAGGGAGACTTGTGCCAATCACAGACCATATCATTGCTAAGGAAGACTTGCAATACATGCACTACTGTTCTTCTGGTCTGGATGGCATGTGGTGCAGGTGTGTGCCGTTAGGCAGGGGCTGGACCCTATTTCTCACATTTGTTTAAGTGGCTTTAATAGAGCACATCAGAGAACCCTTACCTTCAGATAAGCATGACTTGTAAGGGAAATGTCTTGGGAAGGAAGTTTCTATCCTTGTTCCAAAGCACAGACTCAGGAAGAAAAGGAGGTCTTGTTGCCACTTCTGTTTTGTGAAGCAGCAGGCAAAGATACAACAAGGGGACAAGTTGTAAACCTGGATTACAGGTGCGCGTCTTCAGTCACATAAACTCAGGTAAATCTCAGTTCTTTTGCTAACTCTGTTTCCCTAACTTATGTTTTTAAGTTATGGCTTAGACTTCATTCTGTAATACCTGAGAATCTACAGCCTTAAATGTGAAATATCTGTACTTCTTTACAGTGCTTTATACTGTGCATTAATAAAAGGGCTACCTCTAGTAATCCTTTCTATTTTTGATATTCCAATTCAGTCTATCTCTCACCTAAGAGTTTTAATTCATGGAACCTGAAGAAACTTGTGGCTTGTGTTGAATACCACAACCAGTGCAGAATTCAGCAGCAGGAACATGAAATGCTGGTATGGTGTCTCCTCTTTGCATTTCCATGCACTTTGGCCTTTCTGCCATGGCAGAATATTCTTTGCTGTCTTCAGATTCATGCTTGTGACAGAGACTGCTCTGACCTGCTTTACCCCATCAAGTCCTGAAGTTCCTGCTCTATATGACACAAGTCAGGTTGGATGGTCCTCTGGACATGTTGTAAAGCTATCTGTAGTCAGAGAAAGTCTTCAGTGAATTTTGTGTCAAATGTTTTCTCAGGAGCTAGACCTACACCAAAGAACCCCCATTCCCACAAGAAAGTAACACCATCTCAAAACTCTGTGTTTGCAGCTGACTTCAGCTCCTGTAGTATAACTTATCTCATCCATGGTAAACACTGAGAACCAAAGCTTACTACTCTTTCAAGATGAACCTAACAGAGGAGAATTTGTTCTTTTCTCTATTTTGGTGCTTCCTATTTTTATACCGCAATGAAAAGTAGTACCTAGTACTTCACAGGGAACCTCTGATTTCTAAATGCAGTTCACTCTCAGGGTCGAGGAGCTGGAAACTTGTTATTCATTTTGATTTTTCCTAGACTTTTCCAGTCCCTTTGAGCCAGTGAATAAATTTTCCCTTTATTTTCTTGCCTATAATATGTCCTCATTGCACTCCACAGCTGAAATGGTTTCTCAGAGCAGGAAACAGTTTTCCCAAATGTGTATTTGTAGTATTTTCTTGATAAGGATGGACTCTTGAACTTTTCCTAGTTACCTATATATAGATTTAAAGAAAACTCTGGAGTTAGTTCAATTTCTTGTTTTATCTATGTTATTCTTTAGCAACATTCAGATATACACAATCAAGGTGGTAAAACTGTTTTTTACAAGAAACCAACATCGAAAGAAGGGTGATTCTTTGGTAACTTTCTGGGATACTAAAAAAGGGGTCTGTAAGCATTTTAGCAGCATACAGTAAGCCAATGCCTTTTCGTATTGCAAGTTGCTGTGTGAAGACATGTAAAATCTCCTGTAGGCATTAGGATTCCTCAGCTGGGATCAGGGATATCATGCAGAGCTGCAAAAAGCCTTTTATGATTCAGGCTGCTATCTGGTGATACAGTATTCAGAAGAACTGTTTGATGCTTTCCGACAACACTTTACATTTTAATCTATATCAATTATTTTTAAAATTACATTTTGAAGGTCTGGTAGCATTTCAAGGGAGTGAGCAGGGTGAGTGGGTGCGGAATATGACAGCCAAATAGAGGTGAGTCTGCTGCAGCTCTGTATCCCCATTTCCAGCATCTATCTGCAATGGATATATATGCTCATTATATATATGCGTCTCTGTGTGCAGGTATATACGTGATTATATACATACACGGATCGACACAGAGGACTCACAGCAGTCACACAATTATGAGTGGCATAGGTAGCCTAATCCTGTTTCTTCTCTCTGTCTAAGATGAAAGTCGAATACAGGCCTCTATATAGCACAACTGTAAGGACGTATATTCAGCACAGGTATGTGCATACATGCTTTCAGCCCCTGAGCTCACGGCAGCTGCAGGTACCCCAACAACATGGACCTCTCTTCCCATAGTCCAGCTCCAGCTGCTGCATTCAGAGCCCTACACACACAATTGCAGGCAGCATAGACTACTGACAGGGATGATCCCCTCCTGTGATGGTTTGGGGAGTGGTGAAAGGGCCTCCCTTGTGTCTGTGGTAATCAGTTGTTAATGAGCCACCCTAATGAGGAAGCTCTGTGCTCAGCTGCATGTCTTGACCAACATGTTCCTATCCTAGTCCAGAAGAGGGCCACAAGGATGATCAGGGGACTGGAGAATCTCCGATATGAAGACAGGCTGAGAAAATCAGGGCTGTTCAGCCTGGAGAAGAGAAGGCTGCGTGGAGACCTTAGAGCAGCCTTCCAGTATCTGAAGGGGGCCTATAAGGATGCTGGGGAGGGACTCTTCATGAGGGACTGTAGTGAGAAGACTAGGGATGACGGGTGCAAACTTGAACAGGGGAAGTTTAGGTTGGATATAAGGAGAGAGTTCTTTACTGTGAGGGTGGTGAGGCATTGGAATGGGTTGCCCAGGGAAGTTGTGAATGCTCCATCCATGGCAGTGTTCAAGGCCAGGTTGGACAGGGCCTTGAGCAACCTTGTTTAGTGGAAAGTGTCCCTGCCTATGGCAGGGAGATTGAAACTAGATGATCTTAAGGTCCTTTCCAACCCAAACCATTCTATGATTCTATTTCTCTCCAAACTGTTGGGGTAAGCACCAAACCAATTGTACATGGGTGAAGTGGTACCTAAAGTTTAGGTGCACAGTGTGTTAATTTCCATAAGGACCCTGTTGAATATTTGTTAGAACACCGTTTATCTTTTTTTCCTGGAAAGCTGAGTGAAAATATGATGTCTTTTGATTATCGAGTTCTGGGATCTTTTTTTGCGCTGTCCTCACACTGCTCAGGGGCACTTTGCTGCAGAGGCAGATAGCTTTTGTAAAGCTATAGCCAAAACTTAGTGCCCCTGTGGCAGATTGCAGGGAGGCTTTCAGGAAGGCTTTGAGCTCTCCAGTGGAAAACAAAGAAAATGATGTTTTTTCCCTGGAAAGATGACTTGGTACCCTGGAAAGAAGGAGATGTGTGTCATATTACACTGAGTCAGCTTTATCACACAGAAGATTTAATGATAAAAGCATGTTTACTCAAAACAGATTTACAGGAATGGAATGAAGTCACTAAAAAAGTTAAAATCATGAAACCATATTACTAAGGGTGCACTTTAAGCAAATTCTTTTTTCCTGCTTCAGCATTTTAGGCAGCTTGTTAAGCTAATGAGCTCTTTTGCATCCTACTCCGTAAAATAGTTAGAATTAAATGACTAATTATAGGGGTCTGCCTTCTGGGCTCCCTTTGGTGGGCCATGAGGCAGCACATGATGGTGTTGGACCAAAGTCATTCACACCCACCATCTCAAGGCCATGTCTTGATGAGCATTTCTACATACCAGTGCTTTCAGTAGGCAGAAAGCTACTCCTGTCAGGTTTTGGTACTCTTAAGGCAGCATGTGGCTGAAAAGTTTTATTTCATGAGAAATAACAATAATAGACTTCCCCTCCACCCTCCGTATTGATTGTACTTGCTGTATGCTTTTCAGAGAAGCTACCCCACATCTATAAACGCATGGAAAGAGGAACAGAGTGCCTATGCACTGTGATCTTTTGCTATCTAATAGATTAAGGGTAACATCTCCTAGGATCCTACAAGAGTCTGGTTTCTTACTGACTTTGTTTTATTTTGCTGCACTGGAAGTGGTCTTTTATGGAATGAAAATATTGACAAGGGAAAGCTTAAAGAAAAGGAAATATGCTTATAAGAAATTCTGAGCTTAGGATCTGGTTTTAGAACTTGAAGCATTCAACATTTGGTTCAAATTAAAGCACAAGCCCCTAGGCTGAATCTCTGACTAAAACAGAAGGACAGGATAAAAGGTAGGCTGATATTTTCATATTAAAAGACATTAATCTTTTTTCATTTAGAGGGAAGTTAGAAGGGCCTTCTGTCCAAAATGGAGTGAAGTTAGTTGATCCAAGGTAATCTCTTCAGTTCCTTGCACTAGTTGGTTGTCCTGTAGGATAAAACAGCTCTGAGCCAGAATTGTGGAGATCACATCATGAGAAAGGACTACTGGTTCATTCTTAGTAAGATTGTCCTGAGCTGCAAGCCATTAAGCTACTTGTATTTCAGAAATCAACATTTAGACTGAAACAGTAAACCAGTCTCAAAATTAGTTTTCATTCCATAATGATGAAAGTGCTTGCAGATGTGTGAAATGCCAGCCACCTGTTGCGCTGACATTAACTGTTTTCTTCACATTTGATGTACCTAAATACTTTCTTCAAGCCTAGATGTGTAAACCTTTGATTCTAAATATTGACGGTTGGTTGAGTCATGATAGCTGTGGATGTTCACGGTCTTGATCCATGGAAGTAAAATAATTCAAGCAGTTTGTTCCACCTGCTGGCTTTTGCTGTGTTGGCTGGAAGCAATGCACTGACACCAGAAGAATCACTGTTAGAGAGGGGAGAATTAGTCTCTTGGCTTCAGTGCTTGCTTGACTGACTTTTCTCAACCATTCTTTTCCTTGTCTTTGAGAACTGTCTTTTATGAGCCTCAGCTGAACTTAAAGCTCTGATGTCCTTGGTGGGACTCTTGGGCCTGTTTAGTTTTCCTTTTAAAATGCAAGGAGGCTTCCCAGTGACTACTGTGTTGATAGCATTTTTTAAAAACCTGTAAGGATTTATTTCTTACTGTAGAAAACACTGGATTGGAAGGAAGAAGCAGGAACTTGGCCTTTTTTAAATGCCAAATACTGATTTTTTTACCCTATTGATAAATGGGCTTTGGCAGTTAGTAATCAATATTTACGACCTTTTGAATATTTGCAGGATGCTTCACTAGATACAGAGCAATTAGTTGCTTCTAACATTGGTACTTGCTTAATCATTTTTGATGGCTGCTGGAGAGGAATATGGATGTTCTCCTGGGTAATGATTAAGCTCCATGGACCTATCAAATCTGGTAAGACTCCAAAAATGTGTAAAAACTCTGTTTCGTAAATTAAGATGAGAAACTATAATTAGGTGTTGTTTGTAGTTCAAGCATGAGGTCATATTTGGCATATTGCTACAGAAAAACTCCTAGCTCATGGCTCAGTTCTGTTCTTTCTCAACTCAGTGTCTTCAGTGTCTGCTCTTGAGGCTGCCTGTCTCTCTTAAAGAGGAATGGTTCATGTGATACCAGCTTTTTAGAAGCTGATTCAGTGTTATAGCCCTCATGGGAAGAGAGGCACTGCTTGGAACTGGTCATGACTGCATGATTTCCAGCCACCTTGTCCTTACATAAAACTGATTAAACAGCTTTAACTTTTTATGCTGGCATAAAATCCTCTAAGGCCATTCTAGCTTTACAGCCCTGCGCTTCATGGGAGAGGCACACAGAACTTGCTCCAGCTTTTTTTGATGTTTTTTTCCCACCCTTCTATTTATACTGCTAAATAACTGTAGTAATTTGGGGTTAAGAAAAGGGTTGAGGAAGAATAATTTCACAACAAAACCATGTTTGGAACTCTAAAGCATCACAGGAAACAATGTTCTTCCAGCTTTCATGAAGTTGCAGTTAACAGTCCTCTTGTATCTTTTCCAGTCTTGCCTTTTCACACAATAAGGATGGGAGCTGCTGAATTTTGGAACAACTGCATTAACTAAAAGTCTCTATAATTGTGGAGGAATAATTTGATCTGTAGTAAGTCTCTTTTCAGTTACCTGAAGCTTTCCTGAATATTTATTTGGATAAAGTTTTGAATCTATCAAAAGCTTGAAAGCCTTGAATATATTGTGACTATTTAAATTTAATTTACTTTTGCTACAATCAGATACAAGCAAATCTGTTCATTGGAAAGGCAATTATAAGGAAAGAGGAATTCCGTTCTTCATACAGTTAAAGAATCATCCTTTCAAACCAGACATGTCATCGGGTCATGAGGACAACCTTACTAATTTTGTTAAATTGTTTCCCTGTTTCGGAGTTCTTTGGCCAAGTATACATAAGTGCTTAACGAGAATACTGCAGGGTTTGTAGTTAAAGGTAAAACACATCTTTGTCATGACTTTTTTTTTAATGTTCTATTTGCTATTTGAAACATCCTCCTTACCTTTTGTCCACAGAAATGTTTTACTTTTGCAAATGTGGAGTTTTATTCACTCTACAAGGTTGAAAAGGATGCAATAGCTCGAAGGGCAGAACAGACAATATATGCTATTAGAATAGTAGCAGATTTAAAGCCTGGTAACTTATGCTTTAATAGGACTGTAAAAGAAAAGCTCATAATACTAGAAAATAAGCACTTCCCCATTCCCAAAGGAGTTGTAGAGCATATGTATAGACCTGATGCATCCTGAGAGAAGGCATTTCACACCACTATTGTGTGAAGCACAGCAGGAGAAATATTAAAGTAGATACAGAAGAGATAAATAGAAAATTAGATATTAAAGAGGTGGAATTTATATTTACAGGCATCCACTCTCTACATTAAAGGTAGATTTCATGAAAAAATATGCATAGCTTTATAGGCAAGTGAACAGAAAAGGCAGCCCAATGAATTTCCCCCTTACCTTCATTAGGGCAGTGAGGGGCCAGGATGTTGTCAATACATAGACAATATGGCTGATGCTGTTGTGTCTCAACCTGAGATGGCTCCTGCAAGACCAACCGGGTTGTTCCTCATGTGTGCTTTGCAGCATTCCCAGGCAGAGAAGCACTGTGCCAAGAACTTGGACCAACCCTTTGGGCTGCACAGGTTATGTGTGGACCTTTGTCTTGCTGGTGTCCACTGCAGATTGAATATTCTGTCTGGAGATCTGACCACAGAGATACATGTAAACCTTCCCCAAACAGTATGATTTACAGAAAACACTTGACAGCCTAGTTTTATGGAAGGCTTTTATTGACATTCACTTAAGAAACAGCATCATTCCTTTGTGGTTTTGCAACTCATAAGTAATGACATGATGGACTATTCTGTTTAAATCCTTTAGACCATAATGGCAGAGTATGTGTTGTGTGTGTAAAGTTGTTTTTCTATGGGTTTGTCAAAACTCTTAGCAGGTGTTCTTACCACTTTTCTAGAAATCATTACTGTATTGTAGTATGCCATAAATAGTGGGAGTGAAACAAATGTTCATCTCCTGAGTGCCCGTAAATGTTCTGCCTCAAATATTCAGTTTAGTCTGGCAAATAGTCCTTATGTGACTTTTCTCTCTTGCTATACATTCTATTTCTTTCTGCTTGGAGTGTAGCACTTGGTTAACTCTTTCTGTGAAATCTAATCTAATTTTAAAATGTCCAGTTTTCAGAGCAATGCAGGAAGTAACAGCACATGAAATCCTACTCCTCAGCGTCAGTAGCTCTGCCTGGATGGTAAGATTCTTGTAGTGTTGGAAGGAATGCACCAAGACAGCTAACAAATGTCACCACTTCATGTACACAAATGTGTTTTATAAATAAATAAGCAGATTTAAAAAGTACACTAGTTGTTACTTTAAAAAACAAAAACTTTCCCCATAGAAACTTTTGAAGCTAAGCAGGAGGAGAGGTGAGGAATGTTCTTTGTAGAATTGTGCTCACACTAACATCATGGTGTTTTAATGATGGCTGTCCAAATACAACAGCTGGTTTTGTGTTCGTAAATGGTCTTGGTTTCTAAATAACGTAAATACTTCAGTGGAGAAAATGAAATATGAAAACTGTAATGTAAATGTTTTAAATCTCAAAAGCCTCTTGCTCTTGCTATTGAATATAATATTACATATATATGTATAGATATATTTCTGAATGTGCTGTCAGGTGCTTTAGGCTAGTGCTTCCTGAGACTTTGTGGGACAGGAGCTGGCAGCTATCTGAGCCTGCTCAGTACTCTGCTTTACATCCTTCCAGATCAGGAGGCACTGAGATTAATTTTCTCTACCTTCCCCAAGCAATAAGGTAGCAAAGAAAGGACAGAAAGTGGCAATGCTGGAGGACACTTGTGCACCAAAATTCCTGCAGTAATTAATGTATCTGCTGGGCATTGTTCGCATTTCTTAGTATTCAATAAACCCAGACATTTATAGTGGAAGTTAAGAAACTGTTTGTTATATGACCCAGCAGGAATTTTGTTTTGCTGCTCTTCTACCAAATAGCCAATAAGGTGATAAAGAAAATGGTTCCTGGACCTCTGCTGGCTTTTAAACACATTGCTCTTCGTAGTAGCTGGAAGCAGCTTTGTGTTTGTTACTGACACCTACTTAGTCCAAAATAATTGTGAAAATCAATTGCCTACACAGCATGTTAGTAGCTTTAAAGGACAACTCCCCACCACCAGGTTGCATATCTACAGAAGGCATTTTGTCAGAAAGCATTCACTGTCTTAACTTCTTCTTAAGAAGCCTTATAAATGAACCCCAAATATGCCAAGTTGTTACAGGATGCTTACCACACGTTGACCAAGCCTTGAATTTTGTCTGCTTCCCAAGAGAATATTATGCTAGAAATATGTCTTTCTCCCTTTTCCTTTTTTTTTTAACCTGAGGTGCGTTAGAAGATGCCTAAGACATTTTCATAGTGCTTCAGGCAAATAGTCACGTAGTTCTAGTTTCAGTAGTTTATAATAAATATTTGAATCAAAAAAAAATCTAGAAATGTGATGCTTACAGGTTATTTTTCATCCTGAAAATAGCTTCTTATATGCTTGTGATGGTGGATTTACATGAAGTAGTTTAAAAAACGACAGTAGCATGTCCTCACCTTATTCCTGGTGCATTTGTTCCTGATAGTATCTGCTGGCCTTTGCTATTGAGGGAAGTTTGTGATGCTCTTGGTTTTGTTTTTTTTTTGTGCCAGCACTGTAGAATCAGCTGATATAAGCCAGAATATAATTTTTTTTATGTCTAACACAATAGTGAACTGAAGTTTTTGTAGTTTGCCTAAATTTGCACAGTGTTCAGTCTGCTCCCATTTTCTAAAAACTTTTGGGTAGCTATTATAGAATCATAGGATAGTTGAAAAGGACCTTAGAGTTGGAAAGGACCTTAAGATCATCAAGTTCCAAACCCCCTCCCATGGGCAGGGACACCTCCCACTAAACCATGTCACCCAAGGCTCTGACCAGCCTGGCCTTGAACACTCCCAGCGATGGAGCATTCACAACTTCCCAGGGCAACCCACTCAAGTGCCTCACCACCCTTACAGTAAAGAACTTCCTCCTTATATTCAATCTAAACTTCCCCTGTTTAAGTTTGAACCCATTACCCCTTGTCCTATCACTACAGTTCCTGATGAAGAGTCCCTCCCCAGCATCCTTATAGGCCCCCTTCAGATACTGGAAGGCTGCTATGAGGTCTCCACACAGCCTTCTCTTCTCCAGCCTGAATAGCCCCAACTTTCTCAGCCTATCTTTATACGGGAGCTGCTCCAGTCCCCTTATCATCCTCGTGGTCCTTCTCTGGCCTTGTTCCAACAGTTCCATGTCCTTTTTATGTTGAGGACACCAGAACTGCACACAATACTCCATGCGAGGTCTCATGGGAGCAGAGTAGAGGGGCAGGATCACCTCCTTCAACCTGCTGGTCACGCTCCTTTTGATGCAGCCCAGAAATTCTTTACTGCCATTTCATGGTATGTATTGTGAAGCAGAAGGGGTCTGTTTTCCTACTCCAGTGACTCCCATGGTATCATTTGCACATCATGAAGTGGAAGGTTGTTGCCTATGAAGGACTATCCAAGTGCCAGAGATGTCCTCAGTGGTCTACAAACTTTTTAACTGCATCACCTGCAAAGCACTTTTGACTGTCTAACTTGGGGTGATTTAACTGAACTTGAGATTTCTTTGGTAAATTGAATACATGCTGGAGAAAACCTGTAGTGATTATTGCATGATGGATAACAGGGAAAATTTTTTATATTTATGTTAGGTGAGAGCAGTTAATTTGGTGAAATGCAATCTGCTTTGCCAGCCTTCTCTCGCCTTGTTTGCTTCATCTGAGCGTCTATGTAATTGTTACAGTTTTGCTGCTCCACATCTTTCAGCATTGGAAGTGGGGTGGCAGGAAATCCAGCTGAGGCACTGTTGTTATTTTTGTTCATCATACAGAGTTTATATTTTAAAAATAAATAAAGCTATTTTTATAAAAGGGCAACAACGCGTGTGAACATAACGTAGAAAAATCACAGAGGAGACATCAAATCCTTAAATGTTAAATAATTTACTTTATAAATTAGGAGAGTTATGCCAATTCCCATCCTATCTGGGACCTTTCTGCAGTGAGACTTTTAAAGACTAGGATGAGTGTTTCACAGCAGACTGGCAGGAGTCAACAGTATATATTTCTGCTTTAGTATTTTTCTTCTTTTTTTTTTTTGCAAATGCAGATATAGAAGACACTTTCCCTGCGTGTTCTTGAGATTAATTCCTGCTCTATTCCAGAATAACGTATTAGACCTTCAGGCAAGAAAAGAACATGATGATCCATGCTGACCTCCAGTGAGGCCAACCGTTCCTGTATCTACCCCAGCATCTACTGTCTGAAATAAAACAACTTGTGATTTTTTGTTTGTTTTTTTTTTTTAAGTGACAAATTAAGTGCATTAGAAGCAAATGAACACTTACACTAATTAGAGTATGTTGGCTCCATATCAGATACAAAAACTGTTCAAAAATATTATTTCTTTTTTTTCCCTGATCATTTTCATACTGAATAGTAAACATGTTACTGTGGACTGGATGAAACCCTAACTAAATGTTTGATGTATCTTAGTCATAGTAAAAGTAAGAAGGGCATTATAAGAACAGCTGAAAGCCTGAGAGCCTCTGCTCCCCAAAATCCTGCCCTTTGACCTAACATAGAGGTTTAACTTTGAGGCAGAGGAGGTATACTGTGTTGTCTGATAACCATTCCTGGGGTGGGAAGATGGTATGTTGAAAACACGAGTGGTCAAAGGAAGAGCATTAGGAAACCAAGCACCTAATCAGAACAAATACTAGGAACAAGATTGGTGGAGAAAAATTGTGGCCAAGGAGTTGTTCAGGCTAAGTGTTGGCAGGATAGGGCTGGAAACCATTACCAAAGGCACTATCTTTTTATTGATTGTGTTGTGTAGAAGGGAAAAAGACATTGCATGCTTTTTGTAAGATGGTTGGGCTTTATCAGTCAAATGCTCAGTGTCACTGTGGTTTCCTTTTCTGACGCAATCTGCAAAAGCAGGATTTTTGCTTTATGGGTCAGAAATGCATAAATGCTTATAGGTGCTATATACACATCTGTGACCATGCATGTAATTTACATTTTTGGTACAGCAAATTAACAAGGTGGAGTTAGTAGTGAAGGTCAAAATCTAATAAGGTTATCTGCTTCAGCATAAGGTGCTTCATTTCAGTACTAAAATGGTAAAGCGGGGCTAGGCTTGTAAGCCAATGCACATGAAAAAATAATGAATACATTTTGTACTGATTGGCCGAGTCCATCTTCCTCGGATTACCTTGGCTCCAAAACTAAAATATCTATGGACCTAGTTCTAAAAATATACAGGATCAGGTAATACCTTAATTCTGATTTCTTTTGTACTGCCTTGGTTGCAGCTGGAATAGGGTTAATTTTCTTCTGTAGCTGTGGTTTGGATTTAGTATAACATTGATGTTGATAACACACCGATGTTTTAGTTGTTGCTAAGTAGTGCTTACCCTTGTCAAGGACATTTAAGTCTCCCATGCTCTGCCAGTGAGGAGGGGCACAAGAAGCCAGGAGGAAGCAGAGAAAGGACACCGCACCCAAACTAGCCAAAGGGGTATTCTGTGCCACAGCACATTATGCCCAGCATAGAAACCTGGGGGTACCCAGAAGGGACCAATCACTGCTCAGGTCAGGCTGGGTATCAGTCAGTGGGTGATGAGCAACTATGTTGTGTATCACTTCTCTTTCTTGGGATTTATTCCTCTCTCTCTTTTTCATTTTATTGTTCCCCCCCCCCCTTTTTTTTCTTTTTATTTGAATTATTAAACTGACCTTATCTCAACCCATGGGTTTTACCTGTTTCCAATTCTCCTCCCATCCCACCGTGACAGGGAGAGGAGGGGATTGAGAGAGTGGCTGTGTGTTACTTAGTTGTCGCCTGGGGTTAAACCATGACATGTTCAAACTTTGAAATGCTATCACTTGCAGCTGGCAAATATGTACTGGCAGGGAATAGTGCTATTGTGAAATGATGCAGACTAAAAAAAGTCACCTGCTTGTCCTAGGATGAGTGCCATTGTTGTCTGACAGAAATATCAGGCTGGTCTCCCAACCTCTGGATAAGATGCAGATGTTTCCAGTGAGAGAGGAATTTACCTATATAGCATAGGGGATGATGTAGCAAGAGGTGACAGTGTTTTGCATGTGACTTCTTGTGTCCACACATAGGACTTTTTTTTTTTTCCTTTTCTCTAAAGGCAAACCCACAATCTGGTAAATATTAGAAGATTGCTCATGTACTGGAAAAGATTCAGGGTAGCTGTTTGGTTTGGCTGATTCAATTTTAAAATTAATATTCCTAACAAAATAATAGAAAAATACATGTAGAATATTGCACCTTTGGTTGGTATTTATGGTACAGTGCTCTAAGTTCTCATTAACGTTATCATCATCATTTTTACATAGTAGTTGGGCGTCTAGTCAAAACAATGTATGCTTTCAAATAACTAGTGTTGTGCCTGGAATATTTCAGCAATATGTGACATTGGCTTTCCTTATTGCCCTTGCTTTGCTCCTTTTTTTTTTTTTTTCACTTGGGCATTAGCTTTGTGAACTGGGTCCAATATTTGAATCCAATTGTTGGATTATTTCTTTCCCAGTTATTGCCCCCAAGGCTTTTCTGCACAATCCTATTTGATGCCTATATTGAAACTGGGCTGCAGTTAATCTTCCAGGGTGGAATTACTGAAAAAAAAAATTTGAGCAGATTGATGGTTTCCCCTTTTTTAGTCTTCACGTCCTTTTGAATCCCAGCTTGAAGGTGAGAGAGCAAACGCAAAATGTGCATCAGTTTATGATAAATATGGTCCTCATAAAATGAAATACTGCAACCTGTAGAGGAGAGGTAATCTCTTGCAGTCTTTAAATGCCTTTGCCCTGCTTCAGCAAGCTGCTACCAATAGCCAGTTTGTTCTATACGATATTTGCTAGATGCTTTTTATTCCCTCTGTGAACAACCAGTTCCTACCCTCCATGGGTGTGAGAAGGTTTATGGGCCTTGCCCTGTCACCTTGCCTCCCCTTTGAACATGGCTCCTCAGATGAAATCTGGACCTTCTTGTAGACCTCATTCCTTTCATATTTGTTTAATTTCATCCTGAATTGACTGTCTTCCTGCTCTGGGTTTTGCTTTGATGTTTCTCATAATTCCTTAATTTAGTACATTTTAATGTTTCTGTCCATGTTTCTTTCCTGTGTATATAATGTCAAATAGGGAAGAAAATCCAGGATGATATAAAGAAAAGCTTTATCAGCTTTAGCACAGGGACAGTTCTGTTATTTCTGGGCAAAGGCCACAAATGAGTTATTCAGGACATGATAAATGAAGGGGAGACTGTTGAAGAAACTTCGGTATCATGCATAGCCCACATAAATCATTGTATGGATAGAGGAATACTTCCAAGAATTTTAAATTATTATTGTGACTAGACTAAATTAAAAATATAAATGTAAGTTTATTAGAACAATCAAATTGATTTAACAAGTTGGTATTTTTTAGAGTGGTTTAAGCATGATGGAGTCTTACCAAAGCAAGACAGACTCTGGGGGGTGCTTGACTAGATACGATTGCTGGCCAACTCCTCTGAGGACCACATCTCCAACTCCAGTATGGTTTGTCTGTTGTGAAGCCATCAACTCCTGAGTCCTCAGACCTGAAGCAGGAGGTGCTGTAATTAGGACTACCCTAAAGTCAGGGGGTTTTGGCCCTTTTCTCACCTGTCTTCTCATTCCCCACCTTTGTTCTGGCACCCTTAGTGCAACCTGATTAGGCTATACTGTCACTGCATCTATAGTGGTAGTGTTTATTTTGCTGAGCAAAAAGAAGAATCAAAGGGCATTTGTATTTTTGGCAGAACAACATTTCTAGGTCAGGATTGATTTATAATGTCTTTTATGAGGGTCCAGTTGAGTCAAGTGAGAAAATAAATGCACTTGAAGCAAGCTGGCAAGACCCACAAAGGCTTGGTGAGCCAGTGCACACGATTTTTGTCAGCTCTAACAGGGCCTCCTTCATGTTGCTCAGCCTGGATCACTGGCATACTTTGCCCCTTTGCTCCAGGGTCCTCTGGGAGCTGTGATCAACCATACATACTGCCTCTGCCTTGAGTGCCTACTCTTTCCAAGACTAAATTATTTAGCTTGATGCAGTTTGAGCTTGGAAAACTTCTCCAGTAGTATAAAGGACCACATTTCAGTCCTGAAGAGATGCCAGCAGTCAGACTTGGTGATGAACTTGTTTTTAAGAGAGCAATTACTCTTCCCACTTTTCACTACACTGAGTCTGGTTTGTCCAATGCCTCCAACCATAAAATTTTCGATCTCTGAAGTGGAGGAAAATAACATCTTTTTTTTTCTGAGATACTGATTCAAAATCAGCAGCTCATTTGAAGCTCACTGGTGATCTGGAATGCTGAGAGAATGGAGGGATTAATTGTAGTTATGGGGATGGGATATATTTGACCATAATTGTGACATAATCCTTAAAAGGAAATGAAAAAGCTGTGCACAGTTCTGATTTCTAATTAATTTTTCACTGCTGATAGTGGGTCTAAGTAATCTGTTGCACTTCAGGAATAAGATCTTGGGTTTATAGCGCCTAATTATGTACACAGTTCAGTAGCTGTCAAAATGCAAATAAATCTTTAGGAATTAGAGAAGGAATAAAGAAAAAAACAGAAACAGCTTTTGAAGCAGTTGCCTGATCCATCCTTGCCTCCTCTGCTTTGGTTTGCTGGGGAGCAGCCTCAGGGACCACAAGCTGCATTTATTTCAGGTGAAACTCATGCAGAAAATGCAGTTCAGAAGCGCACCTAGTGTGGTGAGCTTGGGCTTCTCTCCAGTGTCTCCAGGTACTGGGGACCTGATACTGGGCCAGGCTAGATATTTGGTCTGTTCTGATTGTGTGAAGGATACCAGGATCTTAATTTTAATAGAGACATTAATAGAGATATTATAGTAAGAGACTTACTGAAAAATAAGAGTGATATATTGTTTTTCTTTTTGGGTCATTTGAGAACTAAGTACCTTACCAGGAACTATTGTTGCATCCCTTTCTGAATGTAACAAAGAAGAACATGCATACTGTTGCTAAAACAGTTCACATCCTATATTAAGAACAAGCTTATCTCTCTCACAAAAATTAGATTTACTGTTGCTGTTAGTGAAAGACTCAGAATGAGATCCTCTGGCTGAGTTCCTCTCCAGCTAGTTCCATCTTTGAAATTCCACCTCTAGGGTTTTCATTTCAGAGAGTGTTTTCTGCTTCGTGGTGATGCCCATCTTAATTCATTCTATACAGCATAACTTGAATATATTGTTGTAGCTGATTGCCACTACCTGTATATAAACCACAACATTTTCTAATTCCACATGTCACAAAGGAAACTGAATTCTGGCTACTTGAAATCTGTCAGAGCAAACACCTAACTCAGACTCTTTGGGTTACTTTCTGGAAGTCCCTATCTCTCTCTGCCAACTCCATGTGCTACTTACAATCACATGATCACAAAGTGGTTTGGGTTGGAAGAACCTTCAGAGATTATCTAGTTCCAATGTCCCTGCCATGGGCAGGGACAAGTTCTACTAGATCAGGGTGCTCAAAGTTGTCTCCAGCCTGGCTGTGAACACTGCCAGGGCTGGAGCATCCTCCAAAGCTTGTCTGTGCAACCTGTTCCAGTGTCTCACCACCATCATCATAAAAAAATTATTCTTTATATCAAATCTAAACCTACCCTCTTTCCATTTAAAAATGTTGCCACTTGTCCTGCTACTACAGGCCTTGGCAAAAAGTCTCTCTCCATCTTTCTTATAAGCCCCCTCTATATAAAGGCTGCAACAAGGTCTCCCGTGAGCCTTCTCTGCTGTTCTCGGACTGAACAAGTCCATCCCTCTCAGCTTGTCTTCACAGGAGAGGTGCTCCAGCCCTCTATCATTTCTGTGGCCCTCCTCTGGACCTGTTCCAACAGGTTAATGTCTTTCTTGTGGTGGGGACCCTCTGGGTACTGCTGAGTGCAGTACTCCAGGTGGGATCTCATAAGAGTGGAGTAGAGGGGAAGAGCAGAGTAGATTGGTAAACTTGTCTACATCAGAACTAGCCTGGAGCAGAGTGTGTACATCTTACATTTTCTGGGCCATGAAGTTGTCTGAGGTGCCTGGAGAGCAAAACTTGAGGGCAGTTAATAATGGAAGCATTTCAGGTTGCCGACAATTTCTTTATGCATAACAGCTTTTCAGTCCAAGGCATCTTTTTGGTACAGTGCCCAATCCATGTGCCATGAGCCTGAAGGAGGGTGTCAGCAGCAGAAGGTGGGCAACAGTTTGAAATATAAGGGAGTAGGTACAGACTCACAGAATATTTGTGTGGCCCTGATTGCTTCAGTAGTCAAAGAAGTGGACATTTTAAAACAGGGCACTGTGCAGAAATAGAGAAAGACTTAAGAGAGGATTTTGGCTGCATGTTCTCAAGCAGTCTTTCTTTCTCATCCAGGTATCTTAATGAATTGCCTGCAATGGCCCTGCCTACATGAGCAGTGAGGTTTTTCAGGGGCTGGTCCTGTTCATCTCAAGATCATAAGCTCTAGTTCACTAGTGAGTCAAACTTGATTTTTTTAATATAAAGGTGCTCAATTTCCAGATGAACATCAGTGATTAGGAACTAACATGCATATGCCTGTGTAGAAGGAAGGACGCTGGTTGGGTGGTGAGCTGTCACTTCTCTCTCTTCCTTCTCTCTCTTCACTTCTTTACGTTCAGGCTTTGGCTGCAGTCTCTGGAAGCAGCTGCTATCAGACTGTTGAAAGATCATCTTCTGATGCCAGCAGCAGCATATGGATGCCTGGCACAGCTCTTCGAGCAGTTGTCTTGGTTTCTATTGCGGTCAGCATGCAGCTGGAATTTTTTATCCTGCCTGGATGCTTTTTCTCTTTGGCTCACCTTGGAACTTATGTGTTCCATCCCATGGGGGAAACAGGACTCCTTGCAGTTACTTCTCAGTCCTTCTGTAGAGGGTCCTTGTAGCTGAAATAGAGGGAGAATTCCCTTCTGCCTTTGTGTTTGGATGTGCATCTTGTAGGAGAAGCACACTAAAACAGAATTCTCACTCTGAAGCTGTTGCACACTTGCAGAATAAGTGCTAGGACTGTAAATACAAAAGGAGAAGCTTTTATAGAGGTGGTTGCAAATCTGTTAAAAAAATTTTGTATCAAAAAAATTAGTTTATACAAGCTGAAACTTTTTGCAATGTATGTTTTTTTTTTAATTGGAGCTTCAGCAAGTCTCTTTATGGGAACTAAAGCAGGATTTCTGCTAGCAAATAGAGATATGAAAGCAAAAAAATACCAAATCCATGAGCTACTAGTAACAGACCTCTCCCTCCTTTTCACACGGGTATGAGGGAGCCAGGTTCAGGTTCCTACTCTACCTGATATAGCACTGTGACAACGAGGCTGCAAATATGGGGTGTTTCCCATTACAGCCTTTTAGTAGGCTAGCTGAGGTGTTAGTCCCATAGCCTGCTGGCTAGCATGTGTGCTTGAGACACAAGGAACTACAGCTGAGTCCGGGGCTTCTGTGAACCAGGGGTGAATTCAGGAGAGGAAGGAAGAGGTGTCTATCCTCAGAATGTTAGAAAGAACTATGTTTTGTCACACTGTGGGGCAAAACTAGGTATCAGTGCTGCATTAATTATGTTTTAAAGTGTCATGTTTGTGGTCTGTGCTGTACCTAACCACTCATTCTCTTTTCGTGCTTACTCGCTTACTGTGCAAGGGTGTGAGACATCTGGGGTGCAGGTTTCATCGTCCTAGGAGTACGCCTCCGCTGTCCCTTGCTGTGCTGTGATAGATCCTTCCTTGCCTGGCAGCTGTTTCCTCAGGCTGCAGGCAAGCACACACCCCACCGCAGGAGAAGCCAGAGGATTGCTACCAAATTAGGAGATGGGGTTTCTGGCTGGGTCAGCAGAGATACTATGAAAATGAGAAAGACAGCTTTCAGACCCGCCAGCTGCTTGTTTCTGGAGCAACAACTATTTCAGGGGATGCAGTAAAAGCGAGTATATGTTTTGGGGTTGGCTGGGGCTTCCTTTACTTAGGCTGGGTGGTTGTCACTTTTGGCGCCTTTGGACAACTTTTTTTAGAAGGAAAACCTGCATTTCATTGTGTCCAAAAATGCAGTCCCCAGACTGCATCAGGAGAGTCCTTTATGGAAAAGCACACAGCAGCCTGTTGGCGTTTGCAGTGTGGCCACTGCTGGGCTTATAGCAGTTGCCACAGTATGAGCTGGGGTTCAGCAGTCCCTGTCTCTGCTCAGTTTGGTTGGTCTCCTGCTGTACCAGGTGGAAGGGAAGGAGAAGGGGCTTTGGCTTTCTCAAACTCTTGCTGCTTTATGGAAGTGGGCAAAAGATCTGAGTGGAGCTATTCTTGCCCAGGAAAGCCTTTTACATGTGGTAGCTTTGTATTGTCACCACCAAGTAATTCACAACAAGGGAAGTAAAAGAGAAGGTGAGAGTGAGCAGCTAGGGATAGCCGCTTGTCCTGGCTCCCGCTGAGGATGCATTGGCTGGGGACTGCTTTCACTTGTCCCCACTGGCCCCTGTTCACCCCAGGTCTGTCCCACGCAGCAGTAATATCCATGACTGCTCGTGGGGGCTGGGAGGAAGAAGTAGGGGAGAACTGGACACTTTCAGGTGGTTTTAGGATGCAGAGTGAAATAGGACAGAAGTGTTGTTGGCAGGTACTCATTGCAGCTCCAATCTCTTAAAAATAATAGGTTTTGTTTGGCTCTAAAATCAAAAAGGTTAGGACACCATTAGTTTATTTTGTGCTAACAGCAAGTCAGCAGCGTTACTCCTAGGACCTCATATGATCTTTCCTACCTGAGCTAGCTCAGTATTTCTCTCTCTTGGCAGGCACGTTGACTGAAATAATAAGGGAAGATGTGACTGCGGTTACACATGGTGCTTGGCAAGGACTCTTTGTCCTGTACATTAGCCACAGATTTATCCTTCTGCTATGTGTACCATCAGTTTTTAATTTCCTCCCTTTATTTGGTATTCCGATTTCCCTTCTTTTTCTTCATTATCTTTTCCCTTCCCCCAGCCTTGTTTCTCCCTCTGATTCAGTGACTGCCATCTTTTGCCTTGGATCTCTCCCTGTGTGTCAGCAAGAGGAGAGAGTGTACACACATACTAAGTACAGACATCTCCTACACACACGTGCATCAGGATCCCTGCCAGTCCAGGCATGTGCACATGCCCAACTATGTTCTTCTTGGTTTTGCACCAGTAATTTAACCTAAGCCAACTAGCTTTTATTAAATCCACAACCGTCCGATAGGGCATAGGCAAGAACTGCAAACCATGTGTTTCTTCTGTTTCACCACATGCTCTTCTGACTGCATCTTATAAGTAATATACCCCTAGTGAAGTTATGGCAAGGTGGGGTGTTTGCTAAAGACAGTCTTTGGATTTGTAGTTTGGACTGATCACACCACAGATAAAAACCTGTAGATCTGTTCTATACATTTCACTAGTCATTATTACCAGCTTTTACTTTTTTTTTTTGGTTTTTGTTTTAACAGGGGAGGAGTAACACTAGAGCAATTTGTAGTACACTGCTTGTAACTTAAAAGCAAGGTATCAAACATATAGCTGTGGTCTAATTCCAGTTCCATCCTAGAAAATAGACATTTAGTCAAAGAGGGGACTTTAGATTCTTGGACTTTACCCAGCGTTCAGTCCAACGGCGCTTTAAACACAGGCAGGAAATAAAACAATTTTTGTAGTTTTCCTCTCTTTCTAGTGGGCTGAGAAAATATAGAAGATCTTTCTTTTCATAGCAGGTTTGCATTGTGCTATACTTAACTGGCTGTGCTGAAGTTACGTAGCTAATGTAAAAAACCTCTTAATTTATAAACTGTTTACATTGGAGAATGTCCTTCTCCAAAACTGTTGCTGTTTTTAGCTCTGTTAGTGTTGGTGTATGGAGCATGACTAACGAGAACTGAACATGAGCAACGATCTTAGGCTGCTGCAGTGTATATCATTCCTATATGAACAATCCTTAAACACATGTTATTTGGGAACTTTAATAGCGGTATTTAAAGAGCATTAGGCACCATTCTGACTTTTGTTGAAAAGAGAGATATCTGCTCTAGCGAGAGTGGAGAAAACTCTTTTCCTTCCTGTAGACCTGACTGAACACAGAAAGAGGCTGAATGGCTATGGTAGATCCTCCCCTTTCCTCCCACTTTTTGGTCAAATCTTTTTTTCCTTAGTTCTGCCTATTTCTGAAATGTGACTTTCTGTTTGTTTTCTGACTTAGCAGATCCAATCTCATGAGGTATTTACAAAAGTGCAGTCTGGACTAGGTCTGGGACACAGACAGTGTACAGAACACCTTTGTAATTTTTCTGAAGGTAGGACCACTACTTGGTTAGCAAGTTCTCTTTCTAAATGAGTCACTGTTGCAAGATTCGTTTTCCTTGTACTAAATGAAAGGTCAACCACAAACCCATCCAACTTCTGGTTATCAGATCAGAAATGCCATAGCCATGTGGAGCAAAGAACTCATCCAATGTTGACTTCTGCTCTTTCAAAATTTCGGGGTTAATCTTTTGCCAACAAGATTTTTGTGAGTCAGGTATTGTTCTGTCCTTTTGCAGCCCACATAAAATCGTAATGATTTAGCTTACTTAACAAAATGTAATTGTGTGTCTGTTCCTGGTCTGGATCAAATTCCTATCTATCTCTGGCTTATCCAAGTGTGCAGGAACCATGACTGAAGGCTCTTCCTAGGTGTATTTTCATAGTTGTTTTCATGACTGGATTAGGAATTAAGGGGTCCATAGTTAAATGCATATCATCACTAGCAAATTTCAGAGTCTATCTGTTAAAGTCTATGTCATTCACATTTTTCTGAGTACTTAGCAGGGGCAGGCGACCTCAGAGACTTCAGTGATAAACCCCTATGTGTTTGTGTTTGCTTGGCCTAGAGAGTTGACATTTCATGCCATGTGAGCTGGCTGCGTGCTGCACTTCTGCATTTGAGAGTTATTTTCAGCTACCAAAATCAGAATTTAAGAGAAAATATCGATGATCCTAGTGTATCATCTCACACAATTGCAAGTGAGAAACAGAAGAGTAATATTGTTTTCATAATAACTCAGGCATGCTACTTGACCACTGTATTGCTACTTAGTTGTGAATGGTGTTGTTTAGGAATTTAAAAGGGAAAATACAATAAAATGAGAACACTATGAGTTTTAAAAATATTTGTCTTGCTGTATCCCTTCAGCCCAAAGTAGAATACTGAGCAGCCCTATATTTTAAAGCATAACATTTTTTCTTTCAGTGGTGCTATGTAACTGAGCTGCCAATCTACCTTGTTTTATTTTTTTCATACTTCTGTCACTGTTTCTACAAAAGAAGCACAAAATATTCCTTTCTCTGCTGTGATTAAGATTTATTATCTCAAGAAGATTTAATTTTCCCTTCCATTTCCATTTCTGTGGTAAAGCAGTGACCGATCAAAATCAAATCATTGTATACCAGCTAAAAAGGTCTAAATTAGGACAGAAAGAATCAGTCCTAAAAGGGAAGACATCTTTGCCATAACATCTGTTTCTTTGAAGGAAGGAATAGTTTCATTTGGGAGGGAAAATACATATTTATAGATATGAAATTTTTCTTCTGTGGCGCTTTGGTGCAGTTGCTACATTCCAGCACTGCATTTTATGTTAGTAAAGGCAGTTTAAAGCCATAAAAGACCTGCTTGTGCTAGCTGGTAGATTATTAACCTTCATAATGCATTTCACCCCCCCTAGATTTTCTCAATGTAGTATATTGCCTTACTAATCCCTTTTTGTTACTTGAACAGCAGTATTGTCCAAAAAAGGGTGGAGAGAAAATTGCTTTACGCAATAAATTCAGGGGTAAAAGCTCTGGAAGTGGCAGTGGTCAAAGAACATTTGTCCAGGCTGTGGGAAGCTCTGACAAATAGTTTCGGAGACCTTTGATGACATTATTGAATTGTTACAGCCGTGAACCAATCTTCTCAGGAGGAGAGGTGGCCATAAAAATATCTGAAGTCTGGTTTTGAGCAGAGAAGACTATTATTGGTTGGACCATTATGGAGGACATGAGAGCATTGGCAAGTAAAGCATGGCAAGTTTGGCAGAAATAAGCTTCATGATACTGATTGACAGTGTTGCGCTGGGCCTGAGCATGTGTTGATGCCCATGGGTGAAATACTGTATGGTCAGAAGAGGCCAGATGAAGAAACAGAGGCAGAAGATCAGACACAACTACACTGTTAGGCTGATGAGCAAGCAGGGGCCTGGGAGAACAATGGAGCAGAGGAAGTGCCACGTTGGTGCTTCCATGAAGACTAAGACTTTCAAGTGAAGTGTGTAACGTTTCCGGAAACTGTGTATTGCCAGTGAGAGGCTGAAGTACATATGTTTATTTAAAAGACCTGACTCTGCTCAATTTTTAATGCATTGATCTTTTTTCTTCTTTCCACTGTTTCCATTTATCTAATAACAGCTTCTTGGGTGGTAAACCCAGGCAAAATAATTCTCAAGCCGTGTAATTACTGATTATGTGGCAGCTAGGGAAGGATTTACACTGTTCTTGTTGGAACAGTCTTAACTGAAAGGCAGCAAATTCTGGACATGGGCAGATCAACAAAAGAAAAAAATGGAAAATTTATTACCCTTGGCTGCATTTGTTGTTGCAGTGAGTGGGTGTGAGAGAAATACTTTCATGATTAGGGTCAGATTCAGGGCACAGCACTGGATCAGATGGTTAGTAATAATGTCTATCTTGTCTCCAGTTACTATGCTTGCAACATCAATTGACTACAACTAATTTGTTCCAGGGCATAAAACTTCATTGTTTCCATTTCCATTTTGTTTCAAGTCCTTGCTTCATTATTATCAGGCCACTTACTTGTGGCAGAACTCTTAAAGAGGAGCTGGGACCATATGTCCATGGGTTTTGTGTGCTGGATTCATGGATAGGGACAGGTTGCTTTTCCTACTGAAAAATCCTCATGGGTGGCAGCAGGGAGGTCAGGACAGCGATGGGGAAACAGGAAGGTTGCAAAGAAGGGAAGAAGAAGAGACTGATCTCCTCTCCTGCTCTGCTGCTATGTCCCAGATAAATGGCGGCACTGGCCAGCTACCTGTATCCAGCACCATCCCTCCTCCACAGGGCCTCTGTGCCTCCTCTGTGGATACTTTCCTGAGTATTTAAGTCTCCTGGGTGATGAAAGTTGGCTCAAATGCATTAGGTTGCAGGAAGGGATGTACAGTGGTTCTGTTTTGCATTTCTGTGATGCCATGGGATTCACCAAGAACCCCATCCATTTTCAGGTGAAGTAACTATCAGCTTTTGCAAGCAAAGGGAGGAAATCCATTTTGAGGGAAAAGAATTTCAGAGACAAGTGCTAGTACAGTTTCTTGCTCGTTTAATTTTTTTTCTTTTTACAGAGATGAGTGAAACAAAAATACATGTGTAAGATCTAGGATTTTGTAGCATACTTCTGTGCCAGGAAAATGATAGCAATATGCAGCACACACACATCATCCACTGTTGAAAAGATTGAAGAAAAATCTTGGTATTATTGGAATGATAGAAACTTACTGCCCTAACTCTGTCATCAAAGATATATGGAGAAAGTCTATTCAAGAGATTATGGGAATTCATTAGGCACAAGCAGCTGTGAAGGCGGCCTTAAATTTTGAGATTGATGGAATTTTTGCAATACAGAACATTTTAATTGCTTAATTTAAATGCTGGTGTGTTTCTTCTGACAGCGTGTTTACTTTTTGCACTGGTATCACAGTGCATCATATATGGAAGTAGCAATTGCCCATCCACGCCCACTGTAAAATGCCCTTGGTGAACTAGATCATTTCAGTTGTTTATCACATACAGCGTTATGACAGGCAGGCTAAATACAGTAAAACAGCAGAAGAAGTATGTGGGCCCATAGCTTTCATTTTTCTGAAATGCATAACTGCTTCGTAAAAGTAATCTCTTTGACAAAGGATCAAATTCTCATCTCTCAATGTGGCTGGAGTTACCCCAGCAAATATGGAATGACTCAGGAGACTCTCAATCCCTCAAACCCTTAATCTTTGCTTAAGCTAGTGTGAGCCACCTGCTGCGGTGGAAGCTGTCAATGGAGAGCAAGAGGACGGCATCCTCTAGCAGAGCCTTGCTCAAACTCGTCCAGAGGAAGAAGTGCTAATGTGTCTCTCACACTGAGCGCTCAGATGCTAGGTGGAACAGCCAGAAAGACCAAAAACTTTCAGAGGAGCAGAAACAGTGAAATCAAAGTGAATTATCTTGCCCGTCTCATTCGATCTGTTTTTCTTATTAATTTTATTGTCTTTTAATCTTTTCTCCCATTTAGCTGGATATAAATAATTAATTATTTATCTTGCGACGTGTATGTGTCCCAGCAGTGAACCTCCTTAAACATTTATGTCAAGCTAAACTGAGTAACTATTGCTGATTGCATCTATTTTGACTAAACCACGTGGTGAAATATTCAATAAGGAAATTGTACATATTGGTAACCAGCAGTAGCAACAAGAAGAAGATGAAAATGGATAAAGGGAACTGCAAAGATCAGAGAGGAAAACCTCCCATCCAACAGTCATAGTACCTGCTCCATCCTTGCCCTCTTTCCACACCAGGGACCAGTGCTTGTCTTGGCTAGCAGGAAGCACAGGCACCTACATGGAGCAAAACCCAGCGACTCCATCAGCAAGCTTTCCTGATGGTGCCTGCAGACTCTGCAGGACCAAGGTATGATTGTGTTTTTCATTGCATGGACAAAACTCTCTTCTGAATGAAGCTTGTGTGGTGCTGAGCAAGAGGAAGCCCTTTGCCCTGCACCATGTGCTATGAAGGGCACTTTCATACATGGGATGTTACACACCAGTAAAGCTGTGAGCATGGCTTTCACCAAATGCTAGTTGGACAGGTGCTGATTGACACTCTGTCTTGGCTTGAAATGCTGTCTAGGATGCCTGATAGCCTTCCTTGTGATCTACTCTTAAATTAGCCTCCATCTATTCTGTCTGCCCTAAAAACAACCTGTTTCCTTGGACAGAGTGTTCCTGCATCATAAACTTGTTAAAGAATTCATTTTACCAGAGTGGTGTTGATCTGCGTCAGCCTCTTTTAGTAAAGTCCTTGAAAGTCCATGCTTTTCTTTCAAAGGAAGGAAGCAAGCAGTGTTTTTCTAACTTTTGCCTTAGCTCATCATACATTTTACGAGCAGGTGGGTAGTCTGCACTGTAACAACTTTCTTCCAGGAACATTCCTTTTGTTATGTTCAGATGAGTTTTTATAAAGGAATTGTATTTCACATAGCTTTCAGTAATGCTCATTTATGAAACTTCCACCGTGTAAGTCAGATTGTGCAAATCTCATAACTGTATTCACAAAAATTATTTACTAACTGAAGAAAATTTAAAGTGGAAAAACATTTTAGTGCTTTAACTTTCCTAAACAGAAAGTTTTCTGTAGTTCTTTTCTTGACCCACAAAATTACAGTGCCGAGCACTGATTCTTGAGGCTTTATATCTGTGAATGCCAGTGCTGAAAATATGTTTAAGGTCATAGAAGCTATTTTAGCTGGATATTGTATAACATTCCCAAAAAAACAGCAAGCTAGATTTTATAATGTCAGAATTCTTTTCTTCATCTAGTTATTCCAGTTTGATCTTGCATCTTCTAGTACCACTACATAAGAAATACAAACTTTTGCTGCCAATCTTGGTAAAAAAATTGGAGCTTTTGAGATACGAATAAAAATACTGTTTCCAGTTTCACAGATGTGTGCTGCAGCTGCTTGCCTTGTAACTTGCCTTTGATTCAACTCAGCAGCTTCAGTGTGATTATTAATTAGATAGTAGTAAAACATGACTAAAGAAAGTTTCCTTGAAGTAGAGCTTATAGTAAACAACCTACTTTTCCATTTCTCCTCTACATACTAACAGTGCCTTGGAAAAACACTCGCACTTTATAGCCTTGTTGCAGCACTTCAGCTTTCAGCTGTTTTTCAAGTAGAACTAAAGTGAATTTTAATATTGGATTGGCAGCACGGTCTTTGCAGGATACTGCTGTGGGAAACTCTTCTTAGCCACCAGTGCCCATCATGGAGCTACCCTGGCTCTCAACTTTTGGGCTGGCTTCACAGGTTACTGGGGTGCATGCTAACTGCAGTGGTAGTTTGTATATAAAGTGAGTAGGTCAGGTGGTAAGGAGAGGATTGTTGCATGGTTTGAGTTGGAAGGGATCTTGAAAGATCACTAGTCCAATGCCCCTGCCATGGGCGGTGACATCAGAATGCACAGCTGAAGTCAAGGTTGAATCCAAGGTATGGGGACTACACTGCTTACCTGCTTAAGGGAATAAATAAGGTGTAAATTTTTCTGTTAGCCAAACCTGTGGAGGCCTTTGAAGACCGTGGTAGTGTTGCTGTGATGTTATTCTTTCACCCTTTGGTTTCTGATATCTGGTTCTCATTCTACAGTTGCAGCTTTGCAGCCAGCACTTCAGTGAAAATCCCACAAATTGAATTTTGTCTATTGCTTCTGTTCTGCAAACTGTGATCTAGGCTCAACCCCTACTCCCCAAAACACTGGTATATGAAGTGGACTTTTTCTGAATGTAATTTTTAGCTTCTTTTTTCTTCTTGTTGATGATTGAAATAGTGGAAAAAACAATTGTCACCACCATTTCTCTCAATTCTTATTTTTCTTCCTCTTGATTGTCTTTTTTTTTTTTTCCCCAGGGAATAATATGTTATTATTCCTTAATAATTATTTCCACACCTGGAAATGGTCCCAGAGGTCTCTCATCTAAGAAGAAAGAAAGACGATCACACTGTAAGCAGATCAGGGGCTCAGATCCCCATGTAAACGCCAGCTTATGGGCATGGAGGTTTTTACTGCTGCTTATGTGATGCGCATTTTTGCCTTTGCCTTCGCCTTCAATGTAGCCTTCATCTCTGAGCTGGTCTCAAGATGTTGTTCCTCCAAATAAACTACGGGTAATAGTCTGGAGATACCTGGTGTCTCAGCATGGTGATCAAAGGCAGTGAAGCTAGCTTGATGTAAAATACACTTTTTGGCCATGAATGGGAGGAATAAATAACCAAACCTGCATCCAGTATCTTTAAACATCTGTTCTAGTGCTGTCTGGAGTCCTGTGAACCATTTATAACCTCAGGAGCTTTAAATCCGTACTTATTCTTTTGGTGTCTTTCCTATACATTTTTGTAGCAATGGCTGGTATTTTTCTTTCCAGTTTACACTTGAATTTGACTTTTTATGATTAATAGTATTTGTTTCTGAGGAAAGTAAAAGGTGCTTATATTTCTGTTTGTAAATTACTTATAATGAGTAAATTATCTTAATTAGTATCTTGACATAATCTTAATTCTAGTTTAACACAGCATTTAGCTAGAAAATTTACTATGTCATTTTCAAGGAATAGTTCAGATTTGGGTAATTCAAAAATATGAATGGCTTTTATTGTATCATTGGAAAAGAAATAGAAAGCAACAAATATTAACATGTTTGAGTCACCCTGACTGTCTTGTCTTGTCTATCCTATATAGAATATATATTATCATACAAAAGGAATATCCTTTTAATTGAATGGGGAAAAAAAGATTTCCATCCCCTATGAAGCAGCTATTTTTCTTTCAAGCTTCCTGTCTAGACTTGTAATCAGTAAAAATCTCCAGGAAGTGGCTCTTCCGTTGCTGCCTCTAGTTCTGGACCCTGCTTATTCGGGCTGGGTGATAGGCAGCTCCATTCAGACTGTTCAGCAGCATCTCCTGCCTCCACATGAAGACTCCCAGGAAAGCATCACCATTTTTAATCCGATTTCCATAGGATCCCTGGGGAAAAAAATATGTTTTCCTATCTGTGGAGATGTCCCTATATGGTTTACTTGATTGAAGAAGAAAAGCGAATGTCAGCGGTTGGTCCTAATGAAGGTGCTGCAATGGTATGTGGGTGTCTGATAACCCTCCGGAGATCCCAAAGGACCTCTCATTATATTGGTGGTTGCTTTTTGGTTTGGGTTTTGGTTTCGGTTTTTTTCTTTTTTAATTATAAAAATTGTTTGGGTTTTTTGCTGAAATTATCAAGGGTAAAATCCTGGCACACTGCTACAATCAGTGGGAGATTTGCCAGTGAGTTTAATGGAATTCTGTAAATGTCAAAAGAGTTTATTCTGAAATGTGACATTTTATGTTTGTTTTTAAAAGAAGTCCTCCCACTGGCAGAGCAGCAGTGCGCAGCTTGGGTTTTGGCAGTGCGCTCTGCCCACCAGGGCTGTTCTAGGGGCTGTGGCAGCCAGCACGGTTCCCATGCTGCTCAGCACTGGCTTTCCAGGCAGGCCGTGCTGGGGTAGCTTCTGCATTAGCCAGTGGCCAAAAGTGGACTAAGGGAAGGTGGACTGGCAAAGTCGCATTGCACCACTAGCTAAAGAGAGCTGGATGATCTCGACAGCCAGGTGAGAAGTCTGCAAGCAAGCAGGGCCACTGGCTTACAAATGTAAGAGCTGGGAAAGCCAAACAGGTTGGCATAGCCCCTGCCTGCACTTCCAGGTTGTTTGGCTCCCCTGTATCCAGTCAACACTGCTCAAGCATTGATAATCTAAGTGGCATACTGGCTAAACCCATATGTCATGCAGGTCCTTGCCTTAAGAACTTATCTATTCATTTTACATTTGAATTTCCTTCACATGTATACTTCAGCAAATAGCAGATGGTATTGCTGTCATCCCCTGCATTGTGGAGACCCTACTCAGGACCACATCTGACCCCATCAGTCACCTGATAGAGGCTGAGGTGCTGGCTGCTTTTGGGGAGGTACGGTTACACCCCCAGCTCTCCCTTGGGCAGCCTGAAGTGCGCTGTTATCTCAAGGAGAGTAGTTGTGGATTTGCAGGCAAGGCTAATGCTTTAGAAGGCAGAGCTTTTAAGTTCTCTTTTTTTCCAGCACGCAGCTGATGAAGTGGACTTGGGTAAGTTGTTTTGACATCCTAGAAGAGCAAGGAAATAAGGAGCTGATTTTCTTTCTTCCTTGTCAAAGCAGTGGGAAGAAACTATCTGAAGTTTGTAGTAGTGGGAATAAGATGGGGTTTTATCTGTTCCGGGCAGATACCGAGACACCATGTTGGGCAGTAAAGTGCAGCACATGGGGTTTAACCCAGATACACGTACGTCAGGACTGGAAATGTCCCAGCAAATGGGGCTTGTGCTGCACAGCCCATCCAGTTTCTTGCACCCCAAATGTGATTTTAGGATATATTAACTGTGTTGTAATAGTTTGGTGTTTATTTAATTCTTTGCAGAGATATCATGAAGGAACACCATGCTTGTATAATGTTCAACTGCTCAGTGGCAGTGGGTTCAGTGGTTTTGAAGGCTGTACCTCAGCAGCATCCTGACAATGACTAGAGTTAATCTGTAAACAGAAATCTGAGACAGCGCAGGCAGGCAAAGCAGGTAGGAAATAATTAGGTGCACCCCAGAGCTCCTTGGGATAGCCACAAAACGGAAAAGAGAAGAAAAAGAGAGCTTTAGAAAAAGAAAATGCTGTGAGGCAATGCAAAAGTCCAATGGGGAGAAAGTGATTTTGTGCCCAAATGTGCATATGCAGTGATTTTAACTTTCATGTGTTTTGCTCCAGAGCTTTTATTTGTGTCCCATGTTCTTGTCCCTAATAGTCTTTCCTGCTTTTGGAAGGGGATGAAGGAGGATTTGGTCAGCAACAGCTGATAATTGTTATTAAACTATTGTTGAGCTTACAAGGGATGAGGTACACTGGAAATCAGAGATTGTTGTGAAAGGGGGAATTGTAGCTGAGTCTTGATATAGTGCATTAATGCTGAGCTGGATGACTATGAAGTTCACAGATTTGATGTTTATGGTTGTATGTGTATGAAAGTATTCCATGGTTGCATTTCCCACCAATAACAACTGGAGAAAATAATTCTTCCACATCTTGTAAAAGTAAATTTGTTGCTTTTCATAGTGTTGTTATTACAGTGTGATCACAGAAAATTAAGGCAAAGCTGCTGTTCCTGGTAAAAGGGGATTTAAAGCAGAATTCTAACTGAGAAAAACTGATTTCTTATTCTTTGTAGCCTTTGTATGTGGCTCGCATCCTTGCAGCTGCTTGCATAACTCTTGCACACTCTTGTTCTATTTTTTTCTACAGTGTTTATTTCCCTGAAAACTCCTTTTGTCTGTTTTCATATCAGTCTTTGCTTCTGACCAAAGGCTGTCACAGACTGGCTCCTTATAGCCCAAGTCCTGTTTCAGTAGTGTTTGCTATGGAGAAATACTTCTGGCAACCCGGAGAGCTCTCAAATCCAGCAGGCTTCAGGATACCAGGAAAGTGTTTAAGCCATTTTAATATGATAGTAGTGTGTTGGGAGCATCTGTTTTGGTTCCAACACCCCATGTCACATGAAGCTTCCTTTCTTTACACTTCTGAGAAGGAATGTAGTGGGGTTGTCCCATGGCACTCCTGGGAACTGGCCAAATAGGGAGGCAGGGCTACAGGCAGGATGGAGGTAGAAGGAGATGCTTCCCTCAGGTAAGACCAGGAAACCCATACAATTCAATTTTTTACAGTGCATCTCAGAGAGAAGAATAATAGAAAGGGAGTTAAAAGGAGTTTGTTGGAAAAGGGCTAAACATTAAACTCGTCCCTTTTTGAAATCTGAAGGATATTGAGGTTGTGGCTTGACACATAATCCCAGAGAGGACTCAAGATTATTTTTTTTTCCTTCTTGTGGTCTTGAATGCTTATTATGAAGAGGAAATGTAGATTTCTTCATTAAGAAATCACATGGTAATTCTAGGGCTTCTCAAGAAGCTGGTCAAGTTATTTTATTGGGTCCTTGTCGGAAATGCTGTGGAGAAGGAGCAAGAGCTCTCATAGCTGCTAAAAGCCTGTTACGTGGTCCAGTCTGAAGTGGGATGAAGTTTAGCAATTATTTGTAGTGTCCTCTTGACTTCCTGAGTGAGAAAGTGGCTTGGAGCAGTGCCTTAATTTTGCTGAGGGTGACAGACCTTGTCTATTTACATGGTGGGCTCCATGGTTTCCACCTCTCCTTCCAGCAGCGGTCCCTGCCAGAGTAGCAGGGGCATATGCCCTGGGTATTAATGGTGCAGATGGAAATATTGGCAGAGTGTCTATAGCTGTACCATGGTGGTGTTATTTTGTATTGGGAATGTGAGGGGCAATGGGATTTGCACCAGCAGGTGTCTGGATGAGGGATGTTGGGATGGTGTGGGTTGCTGTGTTGGAGCAGTGTTTGGGTGCCATGGAGAAAATGATACCCCACGCTAACAGGACGTATGTGCTGCTGGGATATATCTGATGTTGCTGATGCATCCCGTTGGGGCTGGACCTGGTCACCACCATGACAGCTCCCAGAGGGGCAGGCTGCAGGGTCATGGATGAGTATTGTGGAGCTATTGACGTATGGTCTCTGCTGCCTGTCTCTGGTGTTTCCTCCTTCCTGTCCCTTGTATATAAAGATCAGCCACAGCTGCTGAGCAGTGCCCTGGTAGTCTTCATCTCTGACTTCTCACCTTTCAGATGCGTAATTACGTTTTCAAATAGTGGTAGTATGTTTTGCTGTTTCCTCCCTTGTGCAGCCCACGGTGAAGGTGTAGGCTTCCCCAGGCAGCATGGTTTGTAATTTTCTTTCTCCTGCAGTTTTTCTTTCATTTCAGGCATTTTAACCTATAGGACACTGAGGTCAGCATTACTATTGTTAGAGCATTTTCCAAGCTCTTATTTAACAGGCCTTCAAAATTAGACAAATAAAGGATATACAATGAGTCAATCAAGCCATCACTGAATTCTTGAAAAATGAGCAGTAGCCCAGTACAACCAAACTGGAACACTATAGGAGCTCAGGAAATGCTTCCTCTCTTCATACATATATTTCCAGATATTTCAAATTTTTTTTTTTCTTTAGGATTTTTTTTTAGTGTGAGGACCAGGATGATCCTGAGCTGAAATCCTCTCGAAACCCATAAAAATACTTATCCATACACGCAATGAACTGATCTCTGCTTTCAGCCTTCCATTTTGTTTATATTTTGTAATTATTTGTGTTCCAGCTGTTGTTGCTCTGTATAAATAAGAAACTAGGGAAATATAATGGAGTTTCTCATCAGATACCCTCCAGAATCTGTTTGGTTATTCTTGCAGTGCCATCTGTTTTTAAAAAGAAGGGCTTGGATTGATCAACCATAACAACTGGTTTAGAAATAATATATTTTCTAAGTAGATTGGTATGATAAGTATGATTATGTTTGGCATGAAAAGCTGGTAAATCTTATTTCTGTATGTGTAGCTTTTTGTTTTCTCCAAAGGGGAGCAATACTTTTTCCTCTGAAAAATGGCACTGTTGCTGGAGGAATTTTTTGTACTAAAGGGGCGAATCATATTTCATCAGGCATCCTAAAAATCTCAGACTCCTGTCAAGACAACTCTTAGCCATTCCTGAAAGAGTTTCTAGAGCAGACATCATTTAATTACTGTAGCATATAATGAATATACAAATTATCACATAATACTTTACATATCTTTAGAGTTTCTAGCTGGACATCGCTCTTTTCCAGTATTTCATGCTTTATTACTGCCTCCCTCAGATTTCAGAGATGATGTTAATATATTTACACTCTTCCTAAACTCAGCTTGAAGCAGATGAGACCCATATGTGAGCTAATAATTCCATATACGGGGCACGGATGAGATCTGAATGCTTGTTTCTCTTTTCTCACTCTCCTACAAGCCCACATTGAGTATTTTTGCATGATTCATCATATTAAATAAAAAAAAACAATTTACTAAGAAGTAGCTATTATATGTTAGAGAATTTGGTTGAACACATGATAAAAGGAGAATAGACCTTCAGTAAATAATTCCAGCTGGAAAAGCAAAGAGACACATTGAAAAGTCAAAGCATTTGGCATCTTAGACATGAAATGTTTCCTTTTTTGTGTTGTGAAATAGCACTTGACGCTGAATATAAGTACAATTTAATTTTGAAAAGAGTGAAAAGTAGCCCCTCACCTCCTAGAAGAAGGAATAGGAAGTATGAATTGATGAACTGCTTGTTTTAATTTATAGTGATATTGATGATGAACAGTCATAGAATCATAGAATAGTTAGGGTTGGAAAGGACCTTAAGATCATCTAGTTCCAACCCCCCTGCCATGGGCAGGGACACCTCACACTAAACCATGCCACCCAAGGCTCTGTCCAGCCAGGCCTTGAACACCGCCAGCGATGGAGAATTCACAACTTCCCTGGGCAACCCATTCCAGTGCCTCACCACCCTTACAGTAAAGAATTTCTTCCTCATTTCAGGAAGAAAATAAAAACAGTTTCTGTACAGGACAACTGTGTTTTCTGCAGTTCTCAATTTTTCATATTAATTCTGAAAAAAAGTTTATGGCATGATAAAACAATGCATGTTGTGTTTCAATGCTACAGGGTATCAGAATCGTATTGCTTTTACCACTGAAAATATATATGCATAATATATAATGCATATGTAAATAGAAACTGCTTAATATGTAGAACATTTAGTTGTTTAATGTAAAAGAATTTGCATTCAAAAATGTACCCAGGGTTTTTTTCTGTTAACTTACCTTCTGTAAGCTAGGACACAGCCACTTAGAAGCTTGCTTGCCTTTATGCACAGAGGGACGCACACATCTGGTGGGCACACCTGCACTGCACGACAGTAATGGAATGTACAATTTTTTGTATACATCCACTATGCATTCTGGATATTTACATCACTGTTCCTGCCTGTGATTTCTGATGACTGAAGAGTCTCATCAGATTGTTCTGATTTGATAAACACCATTGAAATTTTAAATAAAATGTTGCCAGTGATATTGAGTAAATTATGGAAACAAATGGAATAAGTACACCTATGTTAAAATATATTTCAATTTTACAGTATTTTATAGGTTAATAATGGTTTATTATTATGGCTTCTTCCAATATCATTTTAGATGTGAATTGTAGTACAAATATATGAAGTCAGCTTTGAATTATCTGTGGTTTGAAGTCCTGTTTGAATCTAGTCAGGGTGTAGTAGTTTACTGGACACATAAAATTAAAAGTGCATTTGCTCAGTGATCTGCATCTAAATGGCTTATTGCAGTCAGTACAGCTTCATGGATGTGCTATTTGCAGGATACCCTCCATGTACTGAAATGTGGAAGTTCTGGGAAAAATGTGTTTACACAGGACAGAAATAGAAAAAGAGTGTATTCATAGCTTGTGCTGGAGAGAAAACAAACCATTTGTGTACTGGTGAAAGGACTAGACCATATGGTTCACATTTTGGAGGGGAAAGAAATCAGGTAACAAACAGTAATCTCCGTTTTAAATCTCTCTGCATTCAGAAATGTACCCAGGGTTTTTTTCTGTTAACTTTAACATGTAGCGTTAAAGTGTTGATTTCTGTTAAGGATGAGAAAAGATGACCCTAATCTTACTGTAGCAAATCAGCATACCTTATATACGCATATGCACACCCCCATATATACATACATATACACATACAGATGCATCACCTTGGAAAATAATGGAAATCCTATTGAAGTTAATGTTGCTGACTACTGAGGTAGCCTAGAATCAGCATTATCATGATATTTCATTACTTGAGAAACAGTATGGGATTGTTCAAAATCCAACTAAAGACTCCAAGTGAGAAAAGGAATACAATTCTCACTTTACTGTTCCCAAATTGTTCAGTACTTTGCTTTGCAACCTTAAATTTCTCTTCTTAGTTTTTTTAAAAAGGAAATAAAACCAAGTTTTAAAACAAAATCTGTAATCCTTGTGGTAAGAATGAAGTTAAATCTAAATGATAAATTCAGAGCCTCTGTACCATATTCATTTTAGTGCCTCAGCATTTCTGACAAGCTATGAAGAAATGAACCTCCCGCCTTTGCCGGTTGCACATTGTTGAAAGCTGTAGTAAAAGGCACAGTTGTTTTTTTAAAGCCAGCGAATCATATGCAGCACAAAAAGCCAGATTTTTCACTTTTAGCATCTTCTCATTCTTACTAAGGGCTTTTCAGAGATGCAGCAGCCAAATCAATTTCTAACAGGGTGGATTATCTTCACATCAGCCACTTCCGAAGCGTGACTAATTGCTCCCCCTCTAAAGCTCCAGCAGCAGCCGGGGGGAGAGAAGAACTGTCAGTAGCTATGCTGCAGCACTGACAGCAAGTGTGTTACTATCTGAAATTAGAAGTTCACAACAGAACCTTTGGGGCAAGGTGACACAGCTACTTCTTAGCTGTAAGTTTACTTCTTGCTTGCAAAGGCTCGCCTCTGGGTGTTGCACTATGCCAGTGCCCTTTCCATCCCAGCCCTGGGGCTGCCTGCCTCTGCTCTCATGCCTCATGCCTGCCTGCACTTGGGGCAGTGCTGCTTTTGACTGGGAGAAGATTTATGATGCTTAGTTCATTGTTTTTCTCTGTGCATTGTTTTACTGAGCATCCATGAACTGATATGGCTTGTCCTGCTCCAGGTCTCGGAGGAATTACATGTCGTTCAGATGTGTTTAAAGGTGAATCTTCAGTGCCTTCTCCAGTTCTTTTTCATATTTCTCAGGAACCAGTATATGCTACCAGTTTGCTTGTTTGCCCATTTTTGTGGAGCTAATGCCCTTCTCTGGGCAAGGAGAGTTCAAGTGATTTCTCCCCCTCACAATGCCAGCCTCACTCACTTCCCTTCCTGCTGGCCAAGGTGCAGGTCTGTACCATAGGCTGCTTACAGCTGCATTTTGACTCTGAGCTTTGTTGAATTTGAAGCAAGATTTTCTTAAATCAGTTACAGAAGTATTTTGATGATGCTCATCTCTTGTTGAATTCAGTTTACCACTGATAGGATGGTATAAAGTGCGTGAGATCCCTTCTTCCAGGCGTACAAGGAAAGCCACCTAAGAAACAAAACTGCCAGTTGTTTCTCTTGAGGAACTGTCCGTGCTGACAGAGAAGGAGTGTATCATACTCTGTTTGGCATTTGTTGCTTCCATATTTTAAGCTTCTGCTTTCATTAATTTACATATTAATTTTCTACTTTGCCACTGATTATGCTCTATTTTTGTGCCTACTTTTCTTAACGTCAATTCTTGCCCTTAGATATTTCACACGATTGTCCCTTTTTGATGAAAAGTTCCCATTGCTGTCCCAAAAGAAAATGTGTTAGCTGTGTACATCTGGAGGCTTGAGAGGTTAATAATTGTGAATATCAAAGATCCTCCCATGTCTGGAGAGCTTTATAGCAAATTAAATGTTCCTTGGAGATTCTGCTATTTTTTGCTAGTGTTTGGCATCAGCCTGTTAATAGCACTCTCTGTTTACAGAGATTGTTGTCTTTCCTTTCTGTACAAAAGCAACTTCCTTTCTGTCTCCTCTGTTTCCACCATCGCTATCTCTGGGACAGAAATGAATTTCAACAAGACTTTGAATAATAAAGAGATGAGTAAGTAAACCACCAAAATATGGGGAAATGCGCCAAGCAGTCTGATCCTTATGCCCTGGTGAGGTTAGGTAATGGAGGAGAAGGGCTGGAGAGAAGATGGCAACAGTGGCAGCTTTGTGAGATACTACTGCCCATGGAGCAGCCGTTTCCACCTCTGCAGGCTCTTAGTTCAGCTGCTAATAGCATATGGGTTCATTTGTCACTGTGCTGTTTATGGGGTTGTAACAGGCTGTAACAGGAGTTAATGTATGGGTACAGGCACGAGTGCTGTGGCTGGGAGGTGTTAATGCGGGTGGCAAGCTCCCTGTCCAATTGTAAAACATGACCCCAGGGCTCGCCAGCCCATGATTAGCACCAGCAGGTCCTTTACCACTGTCCAAGGGCATTCCATCCCAGTAGGACATTTGTGACCTACTTTAGAGCAAAACAATGAAAATATCTCTACTCTTGAACTGTTTGCAGTGAAGTTTTTAAGTGTCTGAAGTTCTTCACATAAATTGTAAATCATTCAGTTAGAGGCCATGTGAGCTCGTCCTACAAGCCTCAATGGTTTATAAAGCATCCTTTGAGGAGGTGAGCTTTTGTCAACCTAAGCAAAATTGTCTTTTCCCCAGGAAGAGTGCAGCTTGGAGGATGCTTGCTCCTCTTCATGTGTCTCTCTCAGTTCTGCTTCCAAAGAAGAACCAGCATGGGCAGGGTCAAGATTTGCAACCATCAGGGCAGCAATGCACATCATGGACTTCCAAAATTTGCCTAGCTTCCCAGATAGAAAAGAATGCATGACTGGTCTTGCAAGCTGGCTAACATCTTGAATAGAGTAGTTTCACTGAAGCCATGCACATCAAAACCCTGATGTTTTTCTGCTAAATCTTTGCAGGATTTGGGACTGTTTCTGCACCACTGCTTTCTTGCCCAGACACACGTGTTGCACATGTCCTCATGGTTTGGTAGGCAGTCCCATGTGATGAAAAGTGATGTAGCATTACCAGCCTGGGTTAGTATTGTTCTTCTATAAGAACTGACTTCCTTGGAATTAGGGGCTGCAGTTGAGTACAGGCAGCTTCACTTTGTGCTGCTTGGTCTCCAGATGTGCTGTGTTGTAATGACTCTCTAAATGGCAATAATTTACACTGGAAGAAGGGTGTGGAAAAATATTTTCTAAAGTGTATTTCAAATTTTGAAGGCAGTGCTCCCACAGGAAGAATTTTAAATAATTACAGCAGTGGCATATGTCAAGTTCTAAATAGGAATCAGTGGGGCTCCTTAAGCTATCATGAGATCTGGAAGCCTGGGTTTCAGTCTCCTGTGTGCACAGTTGGTCTGCCAGCCTAGGGGCTGTCAAGGAGGAAAGAGACCTTGGGAGAACAGGCTGATTTCTTCTGAAAGGGAATGGGTTTGACAACTTCTGGTAAAACGTTTCACGCTCAAAGAACTGTCATGTGCTAAGAAGAAAACATTTTGCTCTAGCAGTGGTGGCCGTAGGGTTTTGGTGCTTTGTTTTTTGGGATGTTTTCTTTGTTCCTACATGTGTGTTAGTAAGTTGTAGGTGGAAACATAGCTTAGCATAGAAGGTATCTTTACTTTATGGTGCTGTTTCTCTTTTTCCTGTTTCTCTGACAGTGTTCAAAGACAGTAACACATAAGGGATATGACATTTTAGTTGTTTCCATATCAAGTGAAAAAGTTTCGGGCTAGGTTATGACTGTGGATTGTTGTCGCAGTTTAAGCCGTAACTCAGTTTGCTCACTCACTCCCCCCTCTTTTTTCTCCCCCACTCCAGGGGGATGAGGAGAACAATCCAAAGAATGCAACTCCCATGGGTTGAGATAAGGACAGTCCAGTAACTAAGGGATAACACAAACCACTGCTGCTACCACCAATAACAATAATGACAAGAGAAATACAAGGGAAGAGAATACAACTGCTCACCCCCCGACGACCAAGCTGTGAACTAACTCTTCTGGGTTCCTGCCCGCAGTTTTTACCTCCTGGGCATGACGTACTGTGGTATGGAATACCTCTTGGGTCAGTTTGGGTCAGGTGTTCTATCTCTGCTTCCTCCCTGCCTTCCCCTCCTCCCTAGCAGAGCATGAGGCTCAGAAAGTCCTTGGTCAGACTAAATATTACTAAGTGGTAACTGAAAACATTGGTGTTATCAGCGCTGCTCCCAGGCTGAAAGTCAAAAACACATCTCTGCACCAGCTACCAAGAAGGAGAAAAATGACTGGTACTGCTGAACCCAGGACAATTGTGCAAAGCACCTGCAATGCTTGTGAATTTAGCCAACAGACTTAATATTGCCTGCATACCACAGTGAGAGATGCACCAGAAAAAATGGGGAGACGTGTCTTCCCAGCAGCCCCTGCCCCTGCGGTTTCAGTGTGTGGAGACGGGCAGTTTATTTTCTGGTGTGTTTATTCAGTTGCTCGTTCATCACCTGAGGTTGCTTTGTTTCAGCTTTAAAGTTTAAAAAAAACACTGTGAAAGAGGCAAGTTAGGAAAATATGGCTTGATTCAGGGGAAAGATATAGAACAGGTGACTGACATTACTGAGTGATGACTTTGCCTCTGTCTGCCCCTTCCTCCTTTCTTGTCTTCAGATGGTGACAAATTCAGTCAGAGAGATAACACTACCCAGACCTCCATGGTATTTCAGTGTTGCTGTGATCCTATTTTCAAACCTGTTTCAGGTCCTTGTTTCTGTCAGTGCGTCCCAGTGCTCTCTTCATTTTTCCACTGTTGTGCATACTGAAGAGTGACCTTCATGCTAAGTCATGCTTTGTATTCGTTAACCTGAGTACACCAAAGCAACAAAATTAAGCCATTTATTTTCACATTCAGGTTTCTCTAAACACGGTGCTTATGAGAGAAATAAGTACCTTTGCAACTGAGAAAAAAATGAGAATAATTTTCATCCACATAGAACAGGAAAGCGTTATTTTGTATTCATGTACAACTTTTGACTGCTGTCTAACACAACATAATAATAAACAGTTGAGAAAATAGTTCATCAATCAGAAAGTAATCAGTATATCAGTCTGTACTCTTAGTTTCTAGATTTGGCTGATAGAACTTTCATCTTGTTTTACTCTTTATGTCTGTCACATTAATTTATTGCATACTGCGTTCATGGCATATAGTAGCTATGTTTAAATTTATATATAGCTCATTTTGCTTACTTTCTTTGTCTATATGCAAACCTACAGGTTTTGAACTTGAATAAAATCAGATGCTCCACATGCCTTGGCATCTCATGTGAGAATTCGCTCCTTATTCGGTGGAGTAGAAAGCTTTAGGACTTTAACTTATTCATAAATATCTCAAAGGTCTTTGCTGGCCTTGTTATCTGTTTGGTTTACATAGATAAAACCCCTAAAATGAAACATTTGGTTGCTGTGAGAATAGGAGCTTATTTGGAAACCCTGCAGAGAGAGACTGACTTCCCTTTGATGTGGAAATACAGTGGGGGCTCCTGACAGCTGTTGCTGCTGTGGGGGGCCTCTTTGGTTGGGGAACAGCTATAATTAAAACCCCTGAAATGCAGTGAAGTGAACATAGTGAAGAGGGAGAGAGGCTTTGGGTTGTTATATAGTTTTCCTGACCACATGTGACAGAGGAAGGCTGTTGCTGAGTGAGTGCTGCCTTACAAAGCAGGTACCCAGGAGCGTTTTGCATTGTAGGAGAAATAACACTTTCTAGATTGGTGCTTTAGAGACTAAAATAGTATAGGGACAGTGTTTGCTCATAGGAGACAAGGTTTGGCAGTGTGGGTGTGGAGCTTGTGCCACTGCAGGTTTAGAGGAATCAGCAGCTGCTTCACTCTGAGGAGTGCATCCAGCCCTCTGCCTTTGGTTATTCGTCTGTCTTTCTGCCTCACAGGCACACACAGCCACACTCTTTTGTTGCCATGCATATGGTGAGACTGGGCATTGCTGGTGCCAGCACGATGATCCTTGGGGGTGCATATATATGCCCACACCCATGTGCTTTTAATAGCTGTGATTTTGTTTCTTAATTGGCTCTTTACAGCCTGCAGGCCTGTGGGGACAGAGACTAAAAGAGCAGGGCTTTGTTCTATTTTATATATTATAGATATGCTATTTATAGGCAATAAAATCACTGGCTGTCCCATGAGGAAAAGAACTAATGAGCTCTGTTGCTTCTTAAGTAAGTCACACTCTCCTCCTCCTCAGCTCCTTCACTTCATTCCCTGATATTTCTGGTACTCCTCCCCTGTGAGAGTACCATACTCCTGGCACTGTCCTTGGCCAAGCGGCAAACAGGCAGTGTAGCCTACAGGTCCCTATTTGATCACCTGTCTGGCACACGGGCAGCCCAGCAGGTTGAATGGACTCATGCTGCACTTGGTTGGTGTTTTTTTTCCCCTGGGAATCCCTCTGGGCTTATGCTTGCCAGCCAGGGATGTTACAGAGTGATTTTATCCAATTAAAACGTTACCATTTCAGCAAGTTAAATAGAGTTTCTTTAGGAGGAAAAGTCTATAGCAGCACACATTGACTAACACAGTCCATGTCACTGCTGCACAGAGACTGAGGTTTCATGGGAACTTCTGTTGCAGAATAACCCTGATGCTTTCTTTTTTGAAATCTTTAAAAATAACAGCACACCATTGTGCTTGAAAGGATACCATTTTGATGAAAATCTACCGAGAAAGACTTATTTTCCTATTACTTTTTAATTCTTGGCACAACCTCTGAAGGAGACTGAAAGTAACCGTATTTGCTTGATTTAGGGAAAGGAGCAGAGGTGGAAGAGAAAGCTTTGCATTATGAGTAGTAGGTTTTGCCATATTAATCAGTTAGGATTTTCTCACTTGAAAATGAGGCATCCGGATGTTATTCCAAACACGGTGTCTTAAACATACTCAGTGGTAGGGACAAATGGATGTACTTATGTAGATCTATCAAGCATATACGTTACTTGACCTTGTTTCAGCAAAATATTTTGCTGCTTCTTTGTGCTGAAGGAAAAAGAGGTGGTTTGGAACTGCAGCCTAAAAATTGTCAAGTGCTGAAGATAAAAATGTAATTCTGTGGTTTTGTTCACAAAATTTATTTTTAGATTGGCCTGTCTTCTCCTCACTGGTGAAATAAATCACAAGTAATTTATAAACAGCAGATAAAGATTGCAAAACTTTAGGCTAAATGCCCTTAGTACAGGCTGGTGGGTTCTCAATGTGTTAGAAATTGCCTGATTTTGGCTGCAAATGCATTCGTAGAATCTTGGAATCACAGAATAGTTTGGGTTGGAAGGCACCTTAAAGATCATCCAGTTCCAACCCACCTACCACGGGCAGGGACACCTTCCACTAGACCAGGCTGCTTAGAGCCCCCTCCAGCCTGGCCTTGAGCACTGCCAGGGTTGGGGCAGCCACAACTTCTCTGGGCAATCTGTGCCAATGTCTCACCATCCTCATAGTAAAGAATTTCTTTCAAATTCGTTTTTAAGAATCTAATTTGAACCTACCCTCTTTCAGTTTAAAGCCATTCCCTCTTTTCCTGTCACTACATGCCTTTATAAAAAGCCCCTCCCCAGATTTCTTGTAAGACCCTTTAGGTACTGGAAGCTTCTCTAAGGTCTCCCCTGAGCCTTCTCTTCTCCAGTCTGAACAAGCCCAACTCTCTCAGCCTGAAATCTGCAGTTCCATTGCATGAATGGGAAACAAGGTTCAGTACACAAGTTTGGAGTTCTTAGTTGACGATAATTTCTTGCAATATATTTGATTCAGCTTCATGGGTTTTTTTTCCTATTTCGACCGTTCATTTATTTTCCTCCTTTTGTGGGGCCGATACTTCTTAATTCAGGCAATTATGTTAGTGTACCCAGCCTTTCTTACACATTCAGATATGAAGCTACGCAGTACAAGTGTCAGTTTTGTGTCGATGGTGCTGGTGGTGCTTCCCCAGCTGCACTTTGCCATCACATTCACTCTCCATCAGGACCTGCTGGAAAAGGCCTTTCCAGGGTGTAGTGAGGTCCCCTCTTGCCCACCCTGTTGCCACCTACTGTGAAGTCACAGGGATTCTTGCCCTGTTCCTTGCATACCCTAAGCTTATGCTCATGGGGGATGTATGCATGAGGATTGCAGCTGTCATCTAAAATGAAAAAAAATAGTATGTTGGGGCTTGCAGAAAGCTATCTTGGAAGCCAAGGGCAAGTAGAAACTACGCAAAGACATTTATTTTTAGCTTGTTTTGCTGTGAGTGAGTCTCATGCACTTATGCTGTCTCATATGAATAACTTATGATTTTGTGCAGGGGTGCCAGACTTGGGAGAGAGGGAGAAGTTCCCACCAGTTTTTCAGAAGTCAACCTCAGATAGAAGAGAGGTGTGGGTGAGCATGGCCATGCAGGCAGACAGTTCCCCCTCTGCTTCTGGTGCGCCTCAGCAGGCAGCTGCTGGCTGCCCTGTGATTCCTCATGGGCTCTTCACTTCATGTCAAGGTTTTGAGGTACTAAGCCACATTTTGGAGCACTTTGGTTTGGTAGCACTCTGTCTACCTAGAGAGATGCCCCAAATACACCCTGGCTGTGAGTGTCCCCAGACCTGGTGTTCCTGCTGGCAGCGCACAGCATGAAGCATGTGAGGGGCTCAGCCTGTTGAAGGTACTCTGGGGGTTCCCACCAAGCAGGCGCTGCTTTTAGCAGCTGGAAACTTATCAGAGACAGGATATGACAGTTGCCTCTCTTTGGCCACATCTCCTCCTGGATTCTGTTTTCAAACTGGGAAGAATCATTAAATGATCAGTTTAATCTCAAAATTTAGTTATAATTGCAGAATAAAAAAACATTTCCCCAACCTCCTCATCTTCCTCCCGCTCCACTGGTGGTCCTCATTAAGGGATGTCATTTTCCTGTAAACCAAGTGACATCCAGGACAGCCTCAGAGTGGATCCAGTTACTAAGCAGGCATTTGCAAGGCTGGCTTTTGCATGCTTTGCGAGTTTTACTGAATATATTTAGTAACTCCAATTGTTTCTGGTAGTGATTTTTTGTAAGCACCATTGGGAAAGCTTGTAAGTGTAGCTGCGCTGTTTTTAACATCCTAGCACCTCTAGCTCACACTGGCAGCAATGGAAATTGATAGTGTTGAACGTGAGCCTGGGATGTTCCTGGTTTGTCAGCATTTCCAGAAACTCTTATAAAATCCTTTAGGGTCAAGTCCTCAAAATTATTTCAGTGAATCCTGAATGATAATTAACAACTGCATTTATTTTAGGCTGAATGAGAAGCTAAATTTCAAGGGAGTTTGTGGGGTTTTGCCTCTCGTGTATTTTTGCCCTTTATGCAAAGAACATTTTGAAACTAAAGCATTAAGTTGAGGAAGCACACTGTCCCATTGTGATAATTTTGGAGCACATCAGCTCTTTTGTAACTACTTGTGCATCAACACAAGTGTTTCAGCAGCATGAAAATGAACAGACGAAACACTCTGATGCCGTGACTACATCTGTGCATGTGTGATGTGAACTAGAAAGCCTTGAGGGAGCAGTTTCACCTTGTACCCAAGCTCGGCCCCACTGGTTTGAAGTTCAGCCTTGCAGCCCCCTGGGTGAGCAGGGGGTGTTGACTGGAAAAAAGCCACAGGGTGGCAGGGGTAGATAGGTAGCCTGAATTTAAAAGGGTCCTAAGTCCCACATCAGCAGCTGAAGAACAAGGTGGTGAAGCATTAACTGCCCTCTGCAGGTGAGCACAGTGTTCCTGGGGCAGAGACCTTGACTGAAAATGGGTGCTTGGTTGCTCATAACAGTACAGAACTGCTTCCAGTTTCCTGCAAGAACATCATCCATGGAGAATGAGGCTTATTCTACCTGTGACTTTGATGAGCAACATGGGTCTTCCCGCATACCAGAATTAGAGATAGTTTTTGCCTTCTCAAGAACAGATTAATAGGTTGTCATGGTTTAAGTCCAGCCAGCAACCCAGAACCATGCAGCTGCTCGCTCACTCCCCTCCCTTCCTCCCCCTACTCCTGGAGGATGGGGAAGAGAATCGAAAGAATGTTAACTCCCATGGGTTGAGATAAGAACAGTCCAGTAACTCAGGTATAACACAAACCCACTGCTGCTACCACCAATAACAATAATGATAAGGGAAATAACAAGGGAAGAGAATACAACCGCTCACCACCCACTGAAAGATACCCAGCCTGACTCGAGCAGCGATCTAGCCCTTCTGGGTAACTGCCCCCAGTGTATATAGTGGGCATGATGTGCTGTGGTATGGAATACCTCTTTGGTTAGTTTGGGTCAGGTGTCCTGTCTCTGCTTCCTCCCTGCCTCCTCTCCTCCCTGACAGAGCGTAAGACTCAGAAAGTCCTTGGTCAGAGTAAACATTACTGAGCAGCAACTAAAAACATTGGTGTTATCAGCGCTGTTCCCAGGCTGAAAGTCAAAAACAGAGCACTGCACCATCTACTAAGAAGGAGAAAAATGACTGCTACTGCTGAACCCAGGACATAAGCGATGCCTCATGCTGCTCTATACCTTGTCAAGGGAATATCAATTTAGTGATTTCAGGAGAAGATGTATCTGTTTCATGCAAAGGAGATTTCCCAAGGGAAACGTCACATTGCGTCTCAAGGAAATGATGGTGGGAATTGCTACTGCTGAACCCAGAACAATATTCACCCCTTATTCCATACCATTCTTGTCATTCTCAGATCCCACATTTTTCAATATACCATCACTCTTGTCTCATATATATATACATATATCTCCACACACAGACAAAGAGATAGATCTCATTCCTTAGTTCATGGACCAGTCCCTATAAAGCTGCTGAATTCATCAGGTCTGTGATGTCAGACTCTGTCTCTTGTAACAGTCTTTCAGAGCAGGAGAGACGGTGTGTCTCATGCTGCTCTGTACCTTGTCAAGGGAATATCAATTAAGTGACTTCAGGAGAAGATGCATCTATTTGATGCAAAGGGATTCCTAAGGGAAATGTCACATTGTGTCTCAAGGAAATGATGGTGGGAATTGCGGAAAATACCAATTAAAAAAGAGAGCAGCATCAGTCTCTCCTTGAATGCAAAACGCAGCCTGCTTGTCTCCCTACCCTTCACCACCCAGGGAAGATGTATCAGGGGAAACTGACACCAGCATGTCTGATCACTGCTGCAGTGTGAAAGAATCAGTGTGAAGGAATTGCTCCATTTCATCTATGTCTGCCCACTTCATTTGGTATTTTTTTCCTGTTCCTTAGATTGCCTCCTTTGCTGTCTTAATTGAGCTGGAAAAGGTAATTTTGGATGTTCTGTAAGAAAAGAATTTCATTTAACACAGACAGGACTGAGTAAATGAAATTTCTGTTTGAAACTGGCTGTTAGTGCTGTTTCCTGTCAACTTCAATTTATCCCCTATTACTTACTATTAGAATACAGCATAAGATAGGCTTCTTAGAAAATTCAACTAATGCATTTGCTTCTTGGTCATTATTATACATAAATCTTTAACACTTCAGTCCCTTTATTGTTTTACTCCATACATTTGGTTTCTTAACGGAAAGTTACCATTGAACTGCGTATCGTTGAGACCTGTGCACAGCTTGGACTGAAAATGATTCATGTAGTCACCATGACAAGCTGGTCAGTGCTGTGCATGGTGGTGGTGGGAGTAGGAAACTCCGTTAAAGCTAGGTATCCATAAACATTAGCTGTGAGTTTAGTCATTGACAGCAGCATCAGCTTCCAGTTAATGGGCTCAAAAGCTCAGTGGCAGAGCAGGCTGTGGTGAGTGTCAGAGCAGCAGCAGTTCTGGTTCCCTGGAAGAGCTCTGTGCTTCAGGGTGGCACTGGAGTTACCCTTTTTTGTCTCCATCTTACTAAACAGCTTCATAATGGTGCTCATAGGTAAACTTTAACTCATAAGGTATTTCTCACCAGCTGCTCTTTGCTAAAAGGGTGCAGGTTTAGACCTGCCAAAGGTAGATTTTTGTTCTTAAAATGCCCTTCCCTGATTAGTAGAAAAAAATTCATATTCATGTTCTGAGAATTCAAATTCATTTCTTGGGTGACCCTGGCACTGAGAAGGACAATTGGGGTTCATAGCTGTTTGGTGCCGGTTGAGGTGACCTTAGCTGTCCCATCCATTGGCAGTCTAACATAGGGCCTGTGTCACTCTGCTAGCTCCTGGGGAAGTCTCAGATGTTCTAAAGTGCACTTGAAGTGGCACTAGATGGTTATGCTTAGGCCCCTGGGTCATTCCCAAAATATATGCATACTCCCCAGTGAGCTGAGTGTTTCAGTGTCTCTGATTCCCCTGAGATTACCCTGTTACTAGGGAGGAAGGAGATTAAAGTCAGATAGGGTTATTCTAGAAAATTTAGATTCTTGATTACAGAAGCAAAAGTAGGCATGCTGCATAAGAAAACAGAATTCAGTTCTGGGTGATATTTGACTGTAAACCTCATCAGCAGTTGCTCTAATACTCAGCTGGTATAGAGGACTGCTTCATCCCATCTCAGAGACCTTTGTAGAACTGTCATGTCTCCATTCTTTTGGTACAGATGGAGAGCCCAGCTGCTTTCCAGAGGCACTGTAATCTCCTCTTGATTAAGAAAGCTGCTCTTTTCTATTTCTTATCACAATTCTTTTCCTTCCTCTTTCCTGCCCTGCTTTCCACATATTCTCATCATCTGTTCCCTGCTGCTTGGAACTGGCTTTTAAAGCCACAAGATAAGGACATCTTCTAGGGTTTTGGTCTAAAGTGAAGGTGGCAGAAGAGAGAACACTTATGAAAAATTGCCTCTTTTGTGACATTCCCTGCTTTTGAGGGCATTTGCTTTAGATTGTAGTATTTAGTGTCATTCTAAGGCTGCAAACTAAACACCAAGGTACCCACTCTAAGCTGCACATAAGCCGGGACCATATAGCCTATCCTGCCGTACAAAGTTTTACCTTGGCCTTTGTAGCCTATAGATTAAAGGGACCCTTGGATCATGGGGTCCAGATTCCCACTTCTTCTGGCAATCATAATGGATGGTCGGTCCAGTGGGCTCTGCAAGTATCTCCCTAACGGCACAAGGTGAAGTATCCAAGAGCAAGCTGAAGAGTGTTAGTATTTGAGATCATTGCTTGTATTGAAGTTATTGATACCTGTGCATGCAAGGGTAAAGAGGGCTTTTGCAGGTGGAGGGCTTACCCAAAGCCAGCATATATGTTCAGGAATACCCATGCTGCTTGTCCCAGCAAGATATGGAGTAGTGAGACTCCTCAGGTTCTCACAGAAACATAGCTTGGCATGCAGAAAGCACACTGCCAGCTTACATGTGCTTTGACAAGAGCAGTGTGCCCTGAATCAGGCCTGGTGGGTAGGGAACGGCCCCTCAGGCTGCCTCAGGAGTGTGAGTGGTCAGTCCTGTGGAGTGGATGAGATGGTTAGATCTCTCCCTACAGCATGGGGTCCCTGTGCCTCTGGTCTCCAGCCTGGCCCCCATCAGCATCATCCTGGGCATGGGAATTTTAGCAGCCAAGAACTTCTCTTGTCTGCTAGCAGGAGTGCTTGCAAGAAGGGTGGATCAAAGGACCTTCGTAGCTCCAGATGAACTGCCACACACCTCGTTAATCAGCTAGTAAAATGCAATGAAAAGCCTGCACTTGGAAAGCCAAGCGAGGGGCCTCACACTCCCTTATACTGTGAATTTCCTGTGTTGTCCTCATTTAACCTTGCTATGCAGTGGTTTTTCTTTTTTTTCTCGTTACATTTTTTATAGAGTGGGTATTAATGCAGTCCTTTCTTCTTCAGCAGTTGGTAGCATCCTCAGAAACAAAAATCAAGTGCAAATAAAAAACAGAGGCCCGTATATATTCGGAGTTTATTTTACAAACCTATTTGTAATGGCCAGAGAAAAAAACACAATTAATAAGGAAGCAGAGAGTGGAAGCTCTATTCTTTTATCTGAATATTTGCTTTGGCAGTGAATCTGGAGTTCTCTGAAACACTGGCTTAATTATCGCTCAAGTTTGCCAACTGTAATTTTCTCTCCTATTATTAGAAATAAGGGCATTATTTTGTTCACTCAAAGAAATTTATTTTTATAGCAAATGCATCATGTGCATCCTCTTAATGTAAGAATCTTACTTTTTGTTAACATCTTGCATTTAAGTTTACCTTATGGACCCAAACTCTGAGATTTAACTCTAAGGAACATTAATGCATCCTGAGTCAGATCATGTGTTAAGGACTGTTTCCTGCCAAGTGATTCCCCCTGTGGACACATACACAGCTCCATGAGTGTGTAGGCTTTAAGGGAAGGAAGCATAGTCAGACCTTTCTGACCCTTCTGAGCATGAGCATTTCCCTCTGGTGGAGCAAGAGCTATGTCTCCTACATAGGCAATCTCTGTATCCAATAAGGTCCTGGCTCGAAGTGTGCATGTGTTTCGGCTTAAGTTCTTAGCAGCCCTGTGTACTTTACAACTGTGCTTTAGACTTTTGAGAGTGAAATCTAAAAGCAAGGAAGGAAAGCATTTAATTTACTTTTGATAGGAACTGATAGCTTCCTCCCCCCCCCCATATTTTCTCTGAAGTAGCTGACATAGAACTTTTTTCCATAATAGAACATTACTCCTGATTCTAAGAGTAAACCACTATCTATTGCCTGAGTAGTGATAATACTGTCAATGTTGGTGAGATGATTGCCTTTGCAGAAAGACTTCCTGTGAGTAGTAAATCTGATGATGATGTTTCATGTAGAACATGAAATAAGAAATTTGTAACACCTGCAGAGAGGATATCTTTGCTGTACAGTTTGGACTCTTGGGAATCATAGTATCATAGAATGGTTTGGGTTGAAATGGTCCTTAAAGATCATCTAGGCACAGGCAAGGACACCTTCCACTAGACCAGGTTGATCAAAAACCTGACCAACCTGGCCTTGAACACTGCCAGGGATGGGGCAGCCACAGCTTCTCTGGGCAACCACTGCCAGTGTCTCACCACCCTCATAGTGAAGAATTTTTTCCTAGTATCTAATCTAAATCTACCCTCTTTCATCTTAAGGAGTCATTAGTACCGGCAAACTTTACAAACTGTTTGTGATTCTGTATAAATATTCACAAACAAGCAAATGAAGTAACATCCATGTGTGTTTTATGCAGTCTTTGTTGAGCTACTTCAAAGGAGAAGGCTTCCTCTTTTCCTCAAGACCTGTTCTGCTTCTGACTGCCATGCTGCAGTGTATGCAAGGCTTGTTTCTTATAAATGTTCCTTATCCATCAGAAAAGAAAACAGTCAATTTTGTTAAGGGCTAGAGACTCCAGTATTTAAAAACATCTTTTAATTTATTCTGTTTGTTATTCTGGCAATTCTCTATGACCATTTTGCTTTAATAATTTCAACATGTTCCCTTTCTTTTTCATTTAATCTTTTTCTATGCTGTTACCTGTTTAGAAGAAAAATTTAAACCCTCTTTAGTGACTTTTGTCCACATAGAGGCATTTGCATGAGTGGGGTTAGAATAACTGGCGTCTATTACAAGACTAACATTCTCCCTAAAAACAGGTTATGAATCAAATTACCACTTAGCAGGTTTTGTCATGATCTGGTTGGTAAACTTGCAGAGAGCTTTGTGATGAAATTTCTGTATTTATCTACTAACTGAAAATTCTCCTGGGGACTTCATATGCTTTGATACGTTAAATGCCCTTCCTTAATAGGAAAAGGAAGGAACAAATAGGAAAGGAAAGGACAAATTTTATTAAACTACAGTGAAATTTTGTCGTATATCTGTATGGGGATATAGATATATATTGGGGGATGAGAAATAAATTACAGGAGCATTATAGCTTTTAAATATTACATTTACAGTCAAGAAAAGCAATTAAAACAATGAAATGGTGAGTTTGGGAGTATTGCAGTGGATAGGTTGGATGTCAGTTGTATAATCATATTACTACTGCATAGCAGCACACTGTATTTTAGTAAAGAAGCTGTTTGTAATAGTCTGTACACATGTTTCTTGCCTGTGGCAAATGCTAAGTAATTCAATTTAGTTTAGATTGCAGTAACAGTACAGTAATTTAAGTCATACTATTTGCATTTATCTAGGCCAAAGCATATGTATGAAGAGACACATCAGCTGCCACACAGTAGCATGTTAACTCTTGTTATTAACTGTGTGCTCAAGCCCTTAATTCTGCCTAGGAAGGGAATCCCTAAAAAATATTCAAAAATTTTAAGTGCGTTAAATTGCTTGGTCATTCTGTTTTCTCTTAGCAAGGAGCAGAGTACCTTACATTTAATGTGAAAGTGGGTTCTTTAACATTCTTTGTGGCGGATCCATGTAAGCCATCAAAAATGTACTCTTTAGTTCACAGAAGGTATTGAAATCAGCCGTTCCAGCTTTTCATTAAGAACAGAGTTGCATTTATTTTTTTCTTGAAAATAGTTTGCCAAAAAAAAAAAAAATAGTTATTTCTGTCATCCTGATACTGTTCTGAAATTTGCGATGATTGGCTGAACAGGTTTGGATGGAAAAAGGTTTCAGGCTATGATGGTAGTTCTTCTGCTTTTACCAATTACCTGTGCTTAAGAGATGATAATGAAGAAAGGGTTCAAGCCCAAAAGGACTTGAAACCACATCAACTATCCCTTTGAGAAAGTAATGTGATCCTCAAAATAAAGGATATTTTGGGGTATATTACTCCTTATCTCTCCTTTTGATCCTGTTCCTTTAAAAACAATAAAATAAAAGGCTTACATATTTTTTGAGCAGCAGGAATATAGGGTGAGAGTCCCAATGCACTGGTGGTTATTTGGATTTGCCCTGTATCCAGACCTGGCTCAGATGGTTATTTATGTGCTTAAAACAGCTCTTATTTTATAATAGCTTAGCACTTCGCCCCACCACAGCTGCTGCCCTCTCTTTCCTATGCTGTTAGAAAACGTGCTCAGGGAATAGCCATTTCAGTGCAAATTTAAAAATGTTTTTGATTTGCAGTAGAATTATGGGTTGTTTCTCTCTTTAATTTCAGTGGGAAAAGCTTGAAGTATTTTTTTAAAAGCAAGCCAAAATTTTATTTTCCTCCAAGCAAGCAGGTACTCCCACAGTCACATAGAATCATAAAACCATTTAGATTGGAAAAGACCCTTAAGATCATTGAGTCCAGCCATTAACCCAACACTATCAAGTCCTCCACTGAAGATCCATTTTGCCACCAAAGCAAGTATCCCCAGATGGGTCCAGTTCTCTGTAGCTTTGACCCAGGTGCCGTCATCTCTTTCATCTTAAATTTCTGGTGATCTTGGAGTCTTTGTATGACATTACTTCCTGCTTACTCTGGAGAGGTAGACTACCCTAGACTAGATGGCTACCCTATGTAGCAAATCTTGTATTGTGATAGGCTTTTGAAGCTTAACTATGAAAGTAAATTCTGGAGACTTAGAGGAAAAGAGCGGATATGTTGATGGCAGTATGGACATTCTCCTCTGTGTCCATTTAATCATCTGCTCTGTGGCATCTCCTTGTTTGCATGGTTACTCTGGCTAGTAAGAACCCGCTGCCGTGATTGCATCTTTGCATGTGATTGGAGAGAAGATCTCTGATAGAATTGTAACTTCTCTGGAATAAAGTAAAATGAATTAATTAATTTACTAGAAGCTGGAAAACTTCATACGAGGGGTAGGGAGCAAATTTTCAGTAAGGATGTGCATGTTTTAATGTCTTATAAAAAGGTGCAGTGGGATGCCTGTAACTTGGTGTTTTTAAAGCAGGGTTGGCTTTCCAGCTGCCAGGAATTAGAAGTTTACTTTCTGAAGCACTTTTTTTCCTTTAAGGGGTATGCAACATTAAAAGTTCAAAATTTCAAAAGAAAATACATTTTTAACTGTGTTTTGATAAAAATAAACTATTTTGATACAGATAAATCATAGTATATTTTAAGCTTTTACCTTTTTACTGTATAATTGTGGAATATTTTTATTTGTCAGATAATCTCTTTCTAACAGGCAAGCTTTCCAGTGAAGATACATTATCTATTCATGGGACAATGCTCCTATAGTACCTGTAGCCCAGAAACAGGGCAGATGAACACTATGAACCTACTAGAATTCAAAACCTCTGCTGAAAAATTATTTTCAACTAATTCATTTTTGTAGAACTAAGTTTTCAAAGTATGAGTTCCAGAAGGATAAAATGGTTTTCATTGTTCAGTGTTGGCTTATGGCATTAAAGGAATGCATGACATTTTAAAGAGAACAACAGGTTCCTTTTAAAAATAGTACTTAATTCAGGAATAACACTGTCCAGTGAAAGATCATGAGAGCAGTAGCAAAGCACATACTAATGCTCATTTGAATTTATCGACTGTATATTTTAGCCTCTTTCCTAATAAACACAGAACAGACTTAGACAAGATACTGGTTGTACTTTATATTTTGTAGACTCTGAGATTACAAGCCATTGTAGAAAATACTGTTCTTTTAAAAAGAGAATCCCACTAAAATCAGGGCATATTTGTAGTGTAACATGACATGTAGTAACCTGTACCCATGACTGTCATCAGCATGAAGCATAGCTTTCTGAATAGCAGAGGACTCTAAAAGGAGCTCTTGGAGAAAGCCAGCTTTCTGCTTTCTTTTTTGGTTCCCTGTCCAGTGGGGAAGGCAAAGCCCTGCACAGTCACAGCCTGGGAAACAAAAGGGAAATCTGTAAATGTCTACTGGAACTAAAACATATGGAAAAAATTAGAATTATATCTTTAAAAGTCTCATCAGTTTGGAAACTACAGCTTTTTCATGGCCTACATGAAATCTGAACTGCCTTTAGTTTTGTCTTTTATTGGAGAAATAGTGACGCTGCTGCTTACCATGTGCCATAGATCTAGTGTCTAGAAGGATGTTTTGTGTGGTGAGAGGTCACCCTTTCCAGCCATCTTCATGCTCTGAGGTGTCTCCTTGAAGGTGACCATGACATCAAGGACCCTTGCTGTTATTGAGGACCTTCTCCCAAATGCTGCAGGACACTGGGAAAAGTTCTTAAGAAAATTAAGGCATTTTTGAGGAAAAAATGGTATTTTTCTGAGGTTTTCATTTACAAAACCTATGCTTTTAGGCTAACGCAAACTTGTCTTTTGAAGGTTTTATTTTGGATTGGTTTTATTAATTTTTTTTTTCCTTTTGGAGTGAATGCAACTGCTTCTATTCTGGAGATTGCAACCCAGTTTCAATAGAGATTAACAGTTTCTAGCTTTCCAGCAACCCTGGCTGCAATAGTTCTTGGTTTTTTTTCCTCTCTCTCTTCAGACTGATGTAGCAATGACAGCAGGGAAGAGCTCTGAGCCAGTCAGAAGTAGGGGAAGGTAATTTTGGCAGGTTTGCAGAGCGCCGAGGTTCTGTGTTAAGGTGCCTCCCTGGTGAGGGCCTTCAAGTAGATAGATACACACTGTGGGAGAAGCTAATTGCTCTATTAATAGTAGGATGCCTACAAAAAAATCCCTTAGAGTGCATCAGTGACCAGTGTGATCCTAGAAAGCTAGAAAGCAAGGCAGTGACAAGTTTAAGTGGAATGAAAAACAGAAGCTCAGCTTGGCTTCAACCTGGACAGACCACTGCAGCAGGCTGACACTCAGTGCGCTCTTGGGGGATGTCTCTCTTCTCTTTTTTTGTTTCTAACTTGCATATTTTGTTTTGACTCCTGTAAATGCCACTGTTAAAGTCCAACACTGAAAACTCATGTGTCATTAAAGAGGCACCAGCCTTCGAGATTGTAAAAATCTTGTGTGACAGAGAAGGGAAGAAACAGTGGACTATGTTGAAGGTAGAATCTCCCGGTATATGTTTGGGACCTGAAGGAAAACAGCACCTCTGGCAGAAACCACCACAGCCGTGTGTCCTTCTGCCCTTAGTGCCAGCCCTCCAGCTGGAAATACCAACCACAAAATGCACATCAGTGCAGTGAATGTAGGACGTCCTTCTTCGGGTGTTTCTGTGCAGCAGACATCTGCTGCTATCCCAGATGTGGCCACAGCTCTCGCTGCTGGTGGCGATGGGTGTGGGAGATGCTGTCCCATGCTGAGCAAGCCCTGTGAGCGCTCATCTGTGCTGCAGCTGTGCACGCTGCCAACCCAGCCTCGCCGCCCTGCAAGGTGCCTCTGCCGCAAGGCCAGGGCTGGGAGCAATTACATGACTTTGCTGAGTGTTTAAACCAGTTAAAAATAAACATGCTGGGAAAAAAACACTTACAAAAGACCGTAACTACAAAGAAGTTCCCCCTCTTCCCTGCTTTGCTGTTTAAGTACTGATAGGTTATCTGTTTGGGGGTGGAAGAAGAAGAGCAAGGGCGAAGAGCGAACAAAGCAAGTTACTCCTGAGTTCAAGACTTAGAAGAAATTTAAGCTTCTTACATCACCTTCTTCTAGTGTGTTTCCTCACAGAAAAGTACCAGGACTGTAAAAAAAAACTTAGGTGATATCAACAAGAACTGTATTTTGTTAGAGGGACATGGAGCAGAGCAAAGCAAATTACTTGGCCACATATTTTTCATCAGACAGGGTTTCTGCTTCATCTCTACCTGCAGAGAGTGAAATTCATGTAACTTTTTTTAAACCTCATCCTAGTCCTGCTGCATTGTGAAAGCTGCCTTTTTCTAAGTCCCGTGGGTCTCTGAGCTTCTTCAGCATAATCAGGGTGAATGGTGGATGCCTATTCGTCTCCCTGTGTTCTTGGCAGACTGCTACAAAGTTGAGTAGGAAAAATTCAGTTGCTAACATTACTGGGGAGAGTAGGAAGGTGCGTTTGGGCATGGGAGACGGTGTCTTTTGGTTTTGTTTTTTTACTATAGCCAATGCTGCATCCACACCACAGAGGCTCACATAAACACACTCCATTAGCCACTGCTGTTGCCATGGTGTTTGGCAGTGTGGCATTCAGTGATGTTATGGTGGATGGCATTGGCTCTCATGTGTGCAGTGAGATGGATTTACAAGCGCTTCTGGGTCCCACAGCACTCCGTCCTTTCTATGCCATCAGGCTTCGTGATGTTCTGAGTGTTTGCTAGGGTTTTGGTCGGATAGCAGTAAGTTATTCCCTGGCATGCGGTAGCAGATGTAGCTCCTACCTCTTCCTTGCACATCATAACTGTGACTTGTTCAGCTGGGTCTCCTGATGCCTTTGTGCATCAGAGCTGGAGCCAGGTTGCTGGCAGCATGTCCCCTCATGGGTATGCAGAGCCACGCTCTCCTCACTTACACCTATCTGGCAGTGAATCTCAGCACCAGCCATCCTTCAGCATGCTGTTGCCATCACCAGTCCACTTGGATTATGCTGTTTATGTTATATCTGGTAAACTTAGGACATTTATATTTTGCTCTGCATGTGAGTGTGTGTATCAGTTTGCATAAGCATGCATGTCCATGTGTACTTCAGCTGTTTTATTTTGTCAATTCTTAAAATACTGTAGTGTATTGTGTTCTTAGCAATATGGAACTGAATGTCACTGTTTTAAACTGGGCATTATCAAGTTTGCTGATTTTAGCTTAATTACGGAAATCCTATCCTTGCTGGGATGAAACCAGCTGTGTCACTCTTGAAACGTACATATCATGAACTTCAAATAGATGTGTGAATGAGAGCAGTCCTGTTACTTTTGAAGAGAAAAATTAGGACCACAAACAAACAGTTGCTTACCTGTTTTTAAGATCAGAACCATAAAGCACCCGCTGCACTAAAAAGAAATGAAAGCCAAGGCCTTTACTGAGAATTTCGTGAGGCTTCTTAGTGCTTGAACTAATTTTTATCCTGAGAAGTAAAAGCTCAAATTAAAGCTTCTCACCTGAAGCTTTAATCAGCAGAGCTATTCAAGAAGGTCAGTATGATGTGATACAACTCTTCAGATTCATAGCTCAGAGCCATGGGTGTTGCTACCTAAGAAAGCAGAGATACTGGTGTAGCTGGATGTCAGCTAGCAAAAGTTGTCCTCCTGGAAAACTTCATCTTAATTGCTTTACAATTCTTTCTCAATTTCATCTCCACTGTCCTTCACATTCCCCAGAGCTGGCTGTCTATTTTAAATGATTCTTCCAGAAGCAGCTTTCCATCAATTGAAGAGGGCAGCGGTGCAAAGTCATGGGAAGCAGGTGCCTGTTTTTTTGGAACTGTCAGGAGCATGGCCACCATCACCTCTCAGACCATCAGGTGCCCTGCCTAGCAGAGAAGAAACTGAAAGACCTGGAGACTTCAGGCGGCCATGTTGTTAGTGGGTTGTTAGTTTTTCTGATCATATTTACAATTTAAGGGCAGTATAGTGGCATATAAATACTGCAGTCTTACATAAAACTAATCCTTCCAAGTCTTCGATATGCTCCTGAAGGGCCTTTAGTCTTAGCAGCTCCCTTCTTTATATTTTGATGGAGTTTTGATTTTTCCTCCTGGGTTTGGAAAAGTTATGTTATTCTGTAGCTGGCAGAAGAAAAACCAGGGCAAGCTCTCTGCAGAGTGCCGTGGGGGACACTTCACAGCACTTCAGAGATGGCTAAAATGAGTTAAAATACAGTCAATGGAAGGTAGAGTTCATGGAAAGTCCATGGAAATTCTAGTCCATAGAAAATGGGAGAATTTTGTCTTGAGCAAAAGCCAAAGTCTCCTGTGGAGGCAGGATCGAGGTGCTTCAGGTGGACCTCCATTTTGCAGTCTGATCTACCTGCAATACACCCACAGGGACACTGTGTCAGGGATGTGGTCACTCCAGTAAGTTTTCAGAACTTGCTGCAGGAAAATAGTGAGGAAGTATTATCTTTGACTCAAACAGCAGCAGCATAGAGGATTTTTAGGAGATTACTTCACCTTGATCAATATCTGAATTTTTTCTGTATGTGGTGAGATATCTCTAATGCATATTATGCTGTTAGAAAGTTATTAAATAATACATTTGCCAAATATTGAAAGCATCTGAGAAAAGGGTCTGAAGTCTCCTTCTAAACCTCCTGTAATTATTAAAAGTGAAAAAAAATATGCTCTTGCTGGCATTGTTGTAAATACAGGCTGTAACAATTTGTTATGATTATACAAAAGTTAGATGGCTTATTTATGTAGTACGTCACATTCCTACACCCATTCTCACTAAAATCATACCCCAGCTTCTTATGCCCTACACACTTTCCTTCATTTGTGGCTACAGCAGTATCTCGTATGCGGGAAAACAGTCATCTTACTTTGCAATGTTTCATACATTAAATAGCAGAAGTTACAATGAAGGCTCAGAACTTGTGTAGCAATGGCATTAAGCTTCCTCCTTTTCCCTCCAGACAAGCTCTGGGTACCCAAAAGGGGTCACTGGTTTTTGCTTTATTATATCTGTGGGGGTTTTTATCTCCCATTTTTGGATCTCATCAACACTAATGGTGAATAGGAGGATAAACTGGATGTGTTACCTTATTAGTGCTTAGAAATTATAAATTGACTATTATCAGCTTTCTGAAGTAGACAACAGAATATTCCTCATGTGCATTGCCTTTTAATAACAGGAAGAAAGAAGGATGACTTGAGTTTAGCTGTTTAGCTTTAGATGTTGCTGAATGCTTTGTTACAGCTGCTTGCAACTGCAGTAGCCCCTTTTTTTTTTTTTCAATTCTATAGTAACTAGAAAATGCTGTGATTGGTGTGGGGTTTTTTTAACCCCTAAAGCAGAGGAAGCCTGTTTTAGAAGCATGTAACATATGCCTTTGGTATTCCATGTTCATTAGGATGCTGAACAGTCCTAGATTTGCATCTTTCTTTGCAGATTGCAATTATCTGTTTTAACGACTCTTCTGTATTAAAGAAAAATAATAGAAGTCTTACAGCACTGTTAAAATGTTTCTAATCTTCCTTAATTTGCAGGAAGATAGCAGCAGAAATCAGTGAAGGATGAGAGGAAAAAATATGGAGCATCCAGATATGCTTTCCTGGCTAAAGAAATGCATAAAAAGGTAGAAGTTTTCACCACCCAGATACAAAAAGGACCAAAGGACGTTAATTCTTGGTAATGGGAGTGTAGCATACCAATGCTAGTCATTTCTGCTCCTCTAAAAGTGACTGAAGTCAAGAAAGTTTGCTTGGAAGTGATAGATATTTAGGATATGCAACATGAGAAGTGGTCTTTTTCATTAGAGGGTTCATACTGCAAACAGTGCAGTGATGTGTGTCTTACAGGATGGCGACTGTCTTTTCCCTTGATGCTTGTTAAATGCTGGTCAGGTTTTATTTTAGTAAGTTATTTGGGGGGAGTGCAGGGGGAAGAGAACTTTTACCCTTTGGTGCTGCCACCCTGCAGAGGCCACTCTACACTGAGGACAGGCTGATGTTAGTTCCTCCCTTAATTCTTAGGCTCTTTTAGGACTCCTGAAGATTTAAGTACAAGCATTTTCAATCACCTTAAAGCCAAATAATCACTTGACAGGATGAATTTTGAGGAGGGGGAGCTAGAAAGTGAAGATTAGTTACATCTGCTCAGGAATATTCACAGCAACCCTTATTGCTGTGCAGATGGAGTACTGGAAGAACAGGAAAATATTTCACGGAAACATTTGAAGAAAAAAAACGTGTCACATTTTGAAGCTGAACTAACTCTGTGATTTGAATGTTTTCACCCAGTTCCACAGAGGATATGCTGAAAAGTGCATTCACCAACAGCCTGGCTTTATGTCTCGCATCCTCATGATTTCCCCCAGCAGCTGTGCGCGGCTCTCTTTTCAATAACAGCTTTATATTTTGTTCCCAGTGGAGTTTAGTTTCACTCTTTCTCCAGACGTGAATAGTGATTATTTTATCTTGTTTAAGAGCTGGTTAATCCTGAGTATAACTGTAAAGCCACCTCACCTGTAAACAGAGGTACCACTGCCTGGTGTTCAGGTAGTGAAGCAAGGACAGAGCTGAAGGCAAATGCGCGTACCAATGTTAGATTCAGCATCTCCTTATTCTTGCCTGCACTGCCATAAGGAAGGTGAAAAAAAGGGCAGCAGAGAGAGGGCTGCTTGGAAGGGCTTCCGCAGCAATGGTCTGTCAGAAGGGTCTACCTGGGTGTGTGCAAGAGATGGCAGAGCTGGTTTGGGACAGTATTTATTAATGTGCTATTTCCTCTGCCAGTCTCAGCAGGGTGGGCTCCTTGTGCAATGGTTCAAGTGCTTCCCCAAGGACAGCTTAAGGCAAGAGAATGGGGAAAAGTTCACTATTATAGGTGTAAAATATTTTTTATGTCTCTTACATTTAGTGTTTTGGGGCTTAACTCCATTTCACAGATACTCCTTAATTTCAGTTTTATTAGATGACATACTCTTCAATTATCTCCCCTGTCTCTGTCCCCTCCTTTAGTGTTACAAATGTATAAAATATTAAGTATTATTTTGTAGTTCTTTATGTTATCAGAGTTTTGGTCAGTGACAATAATAAGTAAATTTGATTAAACTGAATTCGTCATTCCCTCCATAACTTAATGATAATGACCATACTAAATTTATTATGTAAAACCCACAGCATGAGATTAGAAACTAACAAGAAGATGATGCAAAAACACTGATCCTCTCAGGGAGATGCTGATGTTGCATATTATTGTTCTGCTTCCTTTTTTCCCGTCATGTGAGGAACCTTCTTTCTCTTGAGCTTCAAATCCTTTCCAGCATCCAACAGAAACTTAACAATGTTGATTTATTTGGCTTCTTAGGCCCTTTTTAGGAAAACAAAATATTTGGACCTGGCAACAGATGAGCACTGACACTGTGTTTTTAAAACACTTTATTCACAATTGGGTAACAGGGTAATTTTAAGACCTTTGGTAGCAGGAGGACGATAAGAGCTTTTTTAAAAATGGTATCTGCTAATATTTTCCTGTAGCTACTTGTAATTATAAGAACAATCACGACTTGTGCTTGTCTTTAATTTAGAATAGTTCTCATTGCTGTCTGGATTGCTGGTGAGGCATCATGGTTTTCTGCATTGTATCTGGATAGGCAGAGCAAGTAACAACACAACTGAACTGAACTGCCTTATAATGAATTGTAGCAGCGTAAGGAAGAAGGCAGACTCCAGAGCTTGTCTCATGGCCAGGGTTTTTTTTTTTGTTATGATTAAGTGCCTGTAAAAATAAGCCATTGGTTGAATCCAGTCCTTAATTTGAGAGGGACAAAATGAACTGGGATTACGAAATATCACGCCTGAATCCCTTAATCACTAAAAATCAAAGCTTTTGGTGATGTCCCCTGCTAAACCTTTTCCCCTTGCTGGAACCCTGTGTCTCTAAGATAAGGCTGTAGAGAGATGTTCTAGAATAACCTGCTTGGAGGGTCAGAGCAAAATCTTTTGTTTCCATGGAAAAAGGCAAAGTGTTCTGCCACATGGGAGAGGACAGCCAATACTTGGGTTCTTGGTGGGAATAAAGTGATAATTTTAGCACTGTCAAGCCAAACCAATGCAGCTGTAATGTCATGGGCTGGAGGCAACCACCATGGTGCTGTGCTTGCTACTCTAGTTCCAGCCGGATGTATTGGCATTGTTGCGGGAAGAGCCATATAAATCTTTTTCTTGGAAAACGGCTAATCCTCAGGTCTTGTTCTGCAGCGTTGTCTATTGCTACCTTTCTTGTCCCAAGCCTTTCTTTCTTCCCTTCTTCTTGACATGGGTGAGTAGAGATTTGTCTAGTCTAACTCCAGATATCTGCAATGCACAAGTCTACGTGAGTGTTATCCACCCTGATGTCTCTTTGCAGTTGGTCCAATGGAGAGAAGCAGCACTTTATGTGCCTATTAATGAATGAGATGATCAGTACCCTGGGAGTGCCGACTTTGCCTATAAGAAGCATCTAGATGAGCAGGTCAGATCTGCTAAGTTCAATCCTACCCATGTGTCAGTCCCCTAATGAGAACTTCTTAAAAATGGAAAAAAAAAAAAAACAAACCCAGCAAAACCCAAACAAATGAAAGGTTCAATTTTAGCTGCTCCATCTGGATGCATATTCCAGTAATACATTACGTAAATAACATGTATTTAACATTTGGTTGCTCCCAGCACTAGAGTTTTGGAAATGGATGGAAGTGAAGAAGGGCCAATGCTTGCAATCTGCCAGGAAGACTTCATGCTTGCTGTCATCTCTCAGGAAGGGCTTCTGGTTGACCTATAAACTGGTGTAAGAAAACATTTCCATTGCAGGAATTGTCTTTAGATGCCTTATAGTCTAGGAAACAGTCATGCTTCCCCTTCAAGCGAGTGTTATGGCTCTTTCCTGTTCTTTAATTTAGAAATCCTTTGTGCTTTTTTGTTGTCGTAGCTAAGTGTGCACTTCTTCTTAAATGAGATCTGTATAGATGCTAGTCATGACATTTGCTTGAATATTAAAGACCTAACTACAGATCTGTGAAGTCTCATTTGTTTTGGCTGTCATTTGCTCAGCAGCCCACATCCCACTGTCAATGTGCTACAGTGTCTGCAGTTCTTGCCACAGTATGGGCTGTGCTACCAATGGGCTTTTCCCACAAAGGAATTTATTTTGTAGCCCCAGATTTTTATAAATGGAAATGAGTTACAGCGCTATCATCCCATGTTCTCTGGTTTTCTCTGGACCTGTGTCCTAGGAAGCTTCAGGATACCTGGCAGGAAAGGAGTTAATGCATTGGAAAGGGATCACTGCAAACTGGGTGGGTTTGTTTCCCCCCCCCCCCCCCCCCCCCGTTAATCTTTGGTATTGCACAAACCTCTCTCCTTGATTTAGAAACTTTAAGCTAGACCGCTGCTTTGGGATAATAAACTCTTCCTGGAGAGTGGCATAAATAAATAGTGTCCTTTGCTTTTGGCATATGTACAGAACAGTCACTTTTCTTCAAGAAAATATCAACAAAGCCAGTACACAGTCAGGCCAGGATTAATATTAATAATCCATTTCACCTCTGGCAGGGTCAGGTTGTGCTCTGGCCCTTGGATTTTGGCCTCGTGCTTTGAATCTTCTCTGTGCTGCTCCAGAGAGACACTGTCTTTCCTAGGACAAATGTGTTACAGCTTTGCTTTGTGGGTTTTTATTGGTCCCACTCTGAGTGTCATTCTTCCAAGCTGGGCCCCATAGGAAGCTGGTGCTAAGAGAAGGCAACAACATCTTTTATCCTCTTCAAGAGAAAGATTAGAGCCTGAGTCATTCTTGTGTTTGGCAGTGGTTTTCCAGCTCTGGTAGAAAAGTGAAGTGAGCACAGAATGAAAGCATGAGCTAAGCTAAGCTAAGCTAAGCATGAGCATGAGCTGAGCTAACACTGTATCTTTGAGGACTCTCTAGGGAGCTTTTCCTGATCAAATTTCATCAGGAAACAACAGAAAAAGGGATATCATATCCTATTCTTGCATTTTTAGGAGGCAAAAAGTTGACTGGTTGAAGAGGAGCTCTTTCATCATGGTATATTTTAATTTGGTCACTTGTGAGAAGAACTTGTGTGTCATTAAACAGATATTAAAGTTAGTGATGGCAGGATGCTGGCCAGAAGATTACTTATTGTTAAATTAATGGCAATTGTGGTGAAATCTCCTTGATCTACTGTGGAAGTCTCTTTAGGTTGCTGGAAAGTACTTTTACCCATTAGTATGGAAGTAGATCTTTTGTGTGGGTGTTTTTGTTAAATTGAGGCGCTGAAAGGATATGAGAGGGACACACTTGGAAAGTTTCCAGACTTAGACTCGTCCTCTTCGTTTCACAGAGATTATTTATGAGACTTGAAAGCACACATTTATCATACAATCAAGAGTGGAAAATGATTCTAGGCCTCTTGCTATCACCCCTTTGCTTTATGATGTTATCTCCCCAAACTTACTATGAAGAAGCTCTGGTTCTAATTTTAACTCTGAGTTTTGATGATAAACTAGTTAGTGCTAAAATTGTGCACTTTGTAGCTGCTCTTTGTAGCAGCTTTCTAGTAATCCCTCATGTTCCCAGGTGAGCTATGGTGACAATCCCTGAGTTTTTGAAACCAATGGATGTTTTCTCATACAGTATTTATCACATTTTAAAATCTTGCAGCTTTCTACAAAATGGGCTGCCATCAAGAGGAGAGGAAGCTTGAATGTAAACACTGATTTGCTCATGGAAAATGTAAAAGCATTTGAGGTCATTTGGGAGAAGAATTAACCACAAAATGATCCCATACTAGAAGGATCCATCTGTTAAGTTCAAGCTTGGTTCCATACTGGAAACATTGCGTAAGAAACAGATGCTCTTCTTTAACAGATTGTCCATCATAGTTTCCATAGTACTTATGATTCCCGGGGGAACTGTAAGCCAAACATCAGAGGATAAATTGCTTAAGAGTTTATTGCCCCAATAAATAATTTTTGAATGTGAGATGTGCACCAAAGCATCATTAGCTGTTGCAGTGATACTAGTTTCTGCCTGGTGTGAGGGTCCTGGTGTTTTCCTTCAGCGACTGACTGTGACCGTAGGGCTTGGCTTGCAAGTTGCCTGATGCTTCGGGGGAAAAAAAAACTAACCCATTTCAGATAGCTAACACGACAGCTCTTACCCCACTATTGCAAGAGTCAAATGCCATGCTTTAAGGGAACATCATCCATCTGCAAGCATCTCATCTTCATTTTAGACTTTTAGGTTTTTTGTGTTATTTCAGAATACCTATGGAGTTTACACATGAATAGAAAAAGTTGAGAAGAGCGTACTCTTCGACATACTCTATGGAAAAGGTGTCTTCTGGGTAATGCAGTATTTATTGGCATTTATTGGATTCCCTCTGCTCTGGGATGAGGTGCCCGCAGTGCCCAGTCATGTTTGGTGGAATTCTTCTTTTCTGCACTCTAATATGAAACCTTGAAGTCTTGTTTTACATGCTGGAGAGACTGGGCTTTTGCTAGATGGGGGACTGCTGTTTCCTTTCAGATCAGTAAAAGACTTTGTAAGTGGTTTTATCTTTAGGCAGATTTAGCTGCAGGAGACTTACTGTCCTGAGAAGAAGGTGTAGCACTGTAACATCTACTCAGAGGAGGCAGGTGGGAACATAAAATACCTGTAGTCCACAAGACTGTATTTTTTCAGACTTTCTGGTGCTGACCAGTGAAACACTTTATTTGTTCTGTCTGACCTGCCTAAAATTCTTTTTGGTTATTCACAGTTTCTGAGGGCAATGACGTAGTAAAACATGAATATAGTAAAATGCGAATATGTGCTGTATAGGATAGAGATAGTAAATATTAGGCATCTGAGAAGAAAACTTTCAATGGTGCAGGTCAGAAAGCACGATAAGGGAGTTTACTGTATATATCCTGCAGATAACATCTAGGAGTACCAGCTTAATTTAGAAGAGTGCAGAGAGGAAAATCTTGCTTTGAAAGACCTGCAAAATCCATCTTTATAAAATGATGACAAGAACTGGCCTCTGAATAGGAAATGAACATTTTCTTGAAACAGAGATACTTTATATGATAAAAGCTGCACAGAAAGGTCATTTAATCCTGAAGAGTCACAGATCGCTGGGGTATTTTTCTATGTTTTGATATCTGTTTCACAAAATGACAAGATGAAGGGGTCGATAGAAAAGCATGACTTTGTATGTATAGAGTCCTTTATTTATTGAAAATCATCACTGGTGGATAATTTCTAAAAATGGTGCTACAAGTTACTGAAATGCTGTATCAGTTTGTCCTGGGTTCAGCAGTAGCAGCCATTTTTCTCCTTCTTAGTAGATGGTGCAGTGCTCTGTTTTTGACTTTCAGCCTGGGAACAGCACTGATAACAGCAATGTTTTTAGTTGCTGCTCAGTAATGTTTACTCTGACCAAGGACTTTCTGAGCCTCATGCTCTGCCAGGGAGGAGGGGAAGCTGGGAGGAAGCAGAGACAGGACACCTGACCTGAACTGACCCAAGAGGTATTCCACACCACAGCATGTCATGCCGAGTATATAAACTGGGGGCAGTCACCTGGAAGGGAGACATCACCGCTCAGCTGGGCTGGGTGTCAGTCGGTGGGTGGTGAGCGGTTATATTTCTTTCCTTGTTATTTCTCTTATCATTATTATTATTGGTGGTAGCAGTAGTGGGTTTGTGTTATACCTTAGTTACTGGACTGTTCTTATCTCAACCCATGGGAGTTACATTCTTTCAATTCTCCTCCCCATCCCTCTGGGAGCCGGTGGAGGAGTGAGTTGTGTCAGTGCTTTGTACATCCATAATCCCCAGCCTCTGATATTTTTAATGTAATTTTTCTTAGCATTTAATATGACTTTATGTTTCTTTTCTGTCCCATAAACACTTGGTTCCTATGGCAGCTGGTGGGGGAAGTCCTCTAGTGTGTTTGATGCAATTTACTTTTCACAGCGCTGTCTTTCAAAGCTTTACACAGGATAGGATCCCTTTGGGTGGAGTACTGAACTTGCTGTGTATCTGGTAGGACACACTCTTTGGAGGGGTCACACTGACCAGCACAGAAGAGCAAACCGATGTGACCATAGTTAGGGACATCTCTCTGGATACACTCAGCCTGTCTGTGAACTGACTCATGTTGCTGTTCCCTGGTGGTATCCTCACTGTGGACCAGTGTGGGTGCTGGGTGCAGGCAATGGGAGGTTTTCCTGCTGTCTGGAGATAAAGGGGTTGATGTAAAGGCAAATTCATGAAAACACTGCCTTATATCTTCACTCAAGATTCTGTGTCTTCACGTCAATTTTTTTACTTAGAAAATAAGTACAACAGTAGCCAGAAAGGTTACAGCAGTCAGCTGTTACCCAAAATGAATATATCTGCTTTGTACTTTCTTACAGAGATTTTCAGAAGTTTCTCTTGGGAGGAGAACATATTCTGAGGGTAAAAGGACTGGTATCAATACTAATTTCTCCTTTGCTTTTGGCATTTTGGTGGTGGGACACTGTCTCATTTCCTGGACTGAGTTTGAGCAAGGCAAGAAACAGAAAGTTATTTGCATGGTTCTTGAAGGAAAACTGTCAGTGTATTGTCTGAAAGATGGAGCAGAAAAGCCAGTAAGTGGCATAGCAAAAAGGACACTTGGGCTTGCACAGCTTCATGGAGATGAGCCCAGGGAGACTCTTCACTCTCTCGATCCTTCTGTCAGAAAGCCCCTGTGGCTGGTACTGTTCAGTCAGCATTGCCAGACTGCTGGCACTTGTTATCAAAGCAGGTACAAGGGTAGGAACAAGTGCTGTTTAGACATGTTGACAGTGACATTTAGATATTCCTAGATGTAAAAGGCTCCCACAAAATTACCAATGAACCTTTTAATACTGTTTTTATGTGAGGTTTGATGAATAGTGATAACATTACAGAGGAAGTGGTATTTCAAACTGTGGAGAAATGCTTGCAGAGAGGCCCACTCAGTCTAGTCAAACAAAGAACTTTTGGAAGTAGTCAGAAGCAAGGGGTGAGTTTTTCCACAGAGAATAGAAAAATGAGAAGAACAGAAACACCAATAAAGAGACGTTTAAAAGTCAGAAACACAGACCCATAGTAAAAACCCTTGAGTCCAGCTTAGCTACCTTACAGAAAATGTGTCAATAGTAAAAGTTATTTAGTTTTTTATAAAGTAAGGGATTGCATTTGCACTGCAGAGCTAGCAGAGCAGAGAATAAAAATGATCAAGTGAGAAATACGCTTCAGCTTTCAGTGATATCCACTGAAGGAAAGAGTACTAATGGAAATGAGGCTTGGAAGTAGAATATAGCACAATCAAGAGGAGGGCAATTCAACTGAGTGATTCAGAAGGTGTTTCTCTAATAATTGGTAGGTTCTTGAAGTAAATGGAACTGAAGATCAGGCAAAAAGGATTTTTAATGAATATCAAGTCAAACAAGTTGGTGATTGTCCCTAGAGGGACACAGGGCAGGAAATGTAGTACTCAAATTTGAGACAGGTAGAAAAATGTGGTCTAGGCAATATGGATTCATTAACTGAGTTTCTTTATGACCTGAGGGATTTTAACATGCATTGAAGTAAAGACAAATTAAAAACATATAAGGAAATGGAAAATAACCTAATGCTTTCCTTGAAAAGAGCTCATTTTCAAGAAGGGGAAATGTAGTAGATCCGATCTTTATTTTAGTATTGCCTTGAAAAACGTAGAAACTGTGGGAGATTGGTTTACCATAACCACGGTAAACTCCCTGTCATTGCAGGCATTAATGGGAATTATGTAGTGAGCAAGAGGTCATTCCTATATACTGAGCCAGATGTCTCTCATGGTCCAAAATGAAATAACATTTTTATTAATGACTTGGAAAGTGGCATAGAGACTTAAGTTTATTCACTATGCAACCAGTGCCAAACTGAGAGAGGAGCTGCTCTGCAAACATTGAAGAATGGAATTAAAATTGCAAATAGACCCCTAAAAATAAAGTGAAAGGGAGACATGTAAACATCAGTATTAATCTGATGATAAATTTTGGGAGGAGAAGAGATTAAGAGCCGCCCTGAGGAGAAGGACTTGGGGGTGTTGGTTGACGAGAAACTTGACATGAGCCAGCAGTGTGTGCTTGCAGCTCAGAAAGCCAACCGTATCCTGGGCTGCATCAAAAGGAGCGTGACCAGCAGGTTGAGGGAGGTGATCCTGACCCTCTGCTCTGCTCCCATGAGACCTCACATGGAGTATTGTGTGCAGTTCTGGTGTCCTCAACATAAAAAGGACATGGAACTGTTGGAACAAGTGCAGAGGAGGGCCACGAGGATGACCAGGGCACTGGAGCACCTCCTGTATGAAGATAGGCTGAGAAAGTTGGGTCTGTTCAGCCTGGAGAAGCGAAGGCTGTGTGGAGACCTCATAGCAGCCTTCCAGTATCTGAAGGGGGCCTATAAGGATGCTGAGGAGGGACTCTTCATGGCGGACTGTAGTGGTAGGACAAGGGGTAATGGGTTCAAACTTAAACAAGGGAAGTTTAGATTGAATATAAGGGAGAAGTTCTTTACTGTAAGGGTGATGAGGCACTGGAATGGGTTGCCCAGGGAAGTTGTGAATGCTCCATCGCTGGGAGTGTTCAAGGCCAGGCTGGTCAAAGCCTTGGGTGGCATGGTTTAGTGTGAGGTGTTCCTGCCCATGGCAGGGGATTTGGAACTAGATTATCTTAAGGTCTTTTCCAACCGTAACTGTTCTATGATTCTATGATTCCACCCTTGTTTCTGTAGGGAAGTTTTAAATGCAAATGTCTTGGGGAAAGACAAATTCTGCCCTTTTAATTGAGTTCTTCCATGAAATATATGTGCTCTTAGGGAGAATACCAGAGCAAAGGAAGTAGTGGGTAGACACCTTTGTACCATGAACTCATTTAACAGAGAGGTTTCTCTTTTTCTAAATGTTTGCATTAATTCAGCAGTGTAACAACCCACTGTGCTTTGTGTCTTGAGCTTTCCTCTGCACATACATAAGGATGAGAGTGGGCAGCCCTGCCCATTGTGCATGCAAAGGCAGTGCTGGACAGGAATGTGTGGCTGCCCATTGCTGTGTGGGAGCCAGCCTGGGCACACTCAGGCCTCTTAGTCTTGGACTATAAACACTTTAAAATGGACTTTGCTGGAATAAAAGCACAAGAAGCAGGGTGCTGTGCAATATAAGTGGACCTAGCCTTGGGGAAGTTTAATCTTCATTTCCCGAAGAGGGCACTACTGGAGATGTTAGAGAGCTTGGGAATTTTTTTATTTTGAGGAAGTGGAGGCAAAAATAGGAAGGTTTGGGTTTAGTTTTGGTTTTGTTTTCCTGGAAGGATCAGTTGGGGGAGATTCCTCTCTGCTCCCTTGAAATAAAAAAATCCCCTAGGATGGGATAACTAGACAAATAGAACTCAAGGATCATGGTTTAAGACGATAAAACCAGATTAAATTTAAACTCTTTGCATCAGAAAATGTTGTTAGTTTGTTATCCTGTAATCTAGCCCTCTACCTGTTAACATATACTTACATGGATTCTCACATAACAACTGGTTTCATCTTTTTATTTCTCACCCCTTACATTTTAACATTGTGAAGGAGGAAGAGAGATTGTTGAGAGTTCTTTCTGTTCCTCGTGTATTTCATAGTAGTGCTGAGTTGCTTTCTAAACTGTGAGCCAAAATACTTCCCAACCCAGTGTCCATATGTGGACACTACCTACATCCTTCCTGACAAATGAAATGCAGCCTGGGTTTGTAGCTTCCTCCCTCACTCCCTGCACTTTGGTTTTACTGGAAAGGCAGAATGGTCATGGTACATGTATAAGAAGACTTAGAAGTTCTAAGTTATTTTATATCTAATTTTATTCTACTTTTTTTTTCTGCTTCACAGATAATGACTATGTATTTTTATTACATTAGTCCCTCCCTTTGAATTTCATCTTTGCAGAAAGATGTAAATGATTCAACATCACTAAACCCAGTAGAATTAATTAAATTAAGCTGAAAGATCTAGTTACTTTACAGATCCTCATTCTGAAACTATCAGCCAAGACTTTTATCTGGCTAAAAAGGAGCAGTTTTGCACATCAGCAGGCCAGTTTAGATGGCTGTCTGAGGAGACTGTTTTAATTTTGTAGGTTCAGATCAATAAGGCGTGCGAATCTTTTACTTCATTGTAACAACTTCATGTAGTCATCAAATACTACATCTCTAGGTAGTAATGCCACCCAGTGGAGAACAGGAATATGGTCAGCTTCTGACAGAGGCCAAAATAAGACGCAACTAAGAATTGCTTACTAGTAATGATGTAAAAAACACTCGTTTTAAAGAAGAAATTACGATTTTTGTCCTTTTCTGTATTAATTGTCTTACTATTTTCTTATTTCTAACTTTTTACAGAGGCATCTGAAATTTTAAAGGTTTTCACTAGTAATTTTTGTCTTATTAAACTAATATCAGTATTTTAAAATGACACAAAAATTGTGTTGAAAGTTGAGTTCATGTAACTATGAGATTCCCTTATTTAAAAAATTTTCCTTTGAATTAGAATATAAAGTAGGATTTTTCAATCTTCTAGAAAGAAGACTTGAAAAAATATTACGAGCAATCAAAATGCCTTGCCTTATGTTGAGGTGGTTTTATATTCTTCATAATTTCTTATAAACAAAAGAAAAACTGAAATAGATTGAAAATTTTTAATTTAATTTTACTATTAATAATATATTTTTCCCAGGAGAAAAAGCTCAATTCCTACATACTTATACTAGAGAAAATGTTTTCTAGTGGAAAACTAGAAATATACATGAGATTTTTTTTTTCTTTACCAGTTTTTGGGATCCTGAGATCTTGACAGGAGTGAATTTGTTGTGAAATGACTGATAGAATATAATTAGGAACTTGCAGTCAGATATGTTTCTTTAGGCACAATCACATAATATAGCATCATTCCTGAAATTCTCAGGCAACCCAGGGTAAAGAACACTCATAGAAGAAGTTTGGTAAGTTGCATCTCACAGAGGTGTAAAGCACTCCACATGTTGCCTGCCAGCTTACTAATTGTTACCAAACTGTACTTGATGTTACTTGCCATTACAAAGGCTGCCGAGGCTGCTGCAGTTACCAGGGGCTTTGCTGCACACTGGTTGCTGAAGGCAGTGAAGGCATTATAGGAGGAGCATGAGTTAGCTGAAGGCAGTAGTTAGGTCACATAACTTTGGTTCATGCTTCACCATCGTCTTTGAAAGGGTGGGTTTTACCTTAATGGCACCTATCTGGTCTGCTACTGAAGTAGCTCAAGCTGTGATCCCTGGTTGAACTCAAGTAGAGCAGCCCACCCTGACATTGTTACTGTCCCGTTGTTATTGTCCCATCCCAAAGTGCTGCCTTTGTCCATTGCTTGATCTCCTGGTGAGAGTTTGTTCAGATCTGCTCATGAGCTGCTGCAAAACAAGTTAATTTTTCAAGTAATTGATTGCTTGGCAGGTGAAAAGAGATCAAGTCACTTTCACTTAATCTTTCTTGGCAATATTACTGTTTCTGTTGTGTTGCGAGGGAGACAGCATCCACCATGGCTCTTAGCCGCACTGTTAGTCATATGGATCAACGCTGCCCAGATTTTGGAAAACTGAATCCTCCCAGGGAAACTGCAGCCTTTGCCAACCCAGCCAGCTGATGCTGAGGACTCACTCAACTCAATGGCTGTTTATACCTGGCCCATTTGAAGCTGTAATAGCAGGCTCATGAAACACCGCCCCATAGCAAGAGCATTTTACCAGTCCTTCTGTAACAGTTTGGATTTTTCCATCACTGTTTTCCCAAGTCCTAGGTTTAATGTCTTCAACTCCATTGCAAGTCTGTGGTCACTCCTGGCATGGGTGACGGGGTGCTCAAGGCTGGAGTAGTGAAAGGCTGCCCTGCCACCAGGAGCATGGCCAGAAGCAAGCAGGCATGGGCTTCAGTGGGACATCTCTTGCTTTGTCATTGTTTCAGCTAGCAAATCACTTCCTGACTAAACCCCAGGCCTGATGATTTTTTAGGGTCCTCTACTCAGAAAGTTTTTCAGCTTTTTGAGCTCCTTTGGTTTCGTTGCTTATTTTTAAATACTGCCTGTGGTCTCATAATCATGAAAGAGCCAGCAGCTTTGCTTTTAAAGCTGCTTCCCTAAAGTTCGCAGGTGCATGTAAGTGGGGTTTTTTGAATACAAATAAGCTACAATTTGCCATATGATTATTTTATTTTTACATATGGGATATGGGAATAGGGAGAGAAGTGATGACTGGGAGTTAGAAAAATACACTGTGTTCCTCTGAAGGTTGTCACCATTCTTTGTAGTAGAACAGTGACCAGTCTTTCAAAAATGATTCATTAAAAAGAGCTCCGCTGGGTAATTTTTCTTGTTTCCTGCAGATTTGTACATAGCATTTTGCTATGACTGTGAATGGAGCAGCAAGACATGATTAGAGCACTTACCGACAGAGATGTATTAATGTCAACTTACCAAAAAACTGAGGTCTGTGTATTAGGAAGTGTCTTTTATAGCATATTTGCTGCTAATGTAGGGGTCATCTGTTTGAAAATGTTGTTTCATCACTGTTGAAGCTGGAGTTTTTAAGAAAGCTGATGACACAAATATTAATCTTACTGGACCCATATTAGAACAGTGTGTGCATGCAGCTACGTAAAATAAAAGGAAATGTCATTCTTGTTTGTTTATGTGCAAGCGTACCAAGTTTATGCATCTTTAACTGTAGTTGTTATTACTCTGGGTTCTGCACGGGACATTTGTGATGCAAAGAATGTTCAGTGATTCACTGATACAGAGCATGAGGACACATGTGATGACTCACTTTTCCCCTCCTCCTTTCTTTTCCCATTAAAGTGAAGAAAAGCTTAACAGCTTTTACCAGAATATAGGGAAAGATTTATACAGGCTCTAATAGTTTGAGAGTGAAATAGATTTGATTGTAAATTAAGTTTCCCTTGAGATTCCCTTAAGGGAAATAAGATTCCCTTGTTTCCTTAGATAAAGAAAATTGAACTAGACAAAACACTAGAGAATTGCTACAAAAATTAAGTTTACAGCAATGCCAATTTCTGATAACCAGCTACAGCAAAGTTTGCTAGCTTGGGGAGAAAAAGCCGAAATTAATATGAAGAAAGTTCTCTTCTAAACTCTGTTTTTTCTTCTCCTATTTACAGATATAAACAGATGTTCCTATTTTACTGTCCCAGAGTTCCTCCATAACAATCAAAATTTTTAAAAAAATATTCTTTGGAAGAATAAAGTAAAAAAATAAAAAAATTGGGAGCTACCTTTGGGGAGAAAAAAACTGGGCACCTGTTGTGTTGTTGTTCAGTGATTTAGTAAATGGTTTTGATGGGCTAGTCCCTCTACGAGGGTTTAGATTCTTCTGGCATTATTTTCCCGTGCCCCTCATTTTTGTATCCATTTGGCTAAAAATGAGTTTTGCTTAGCATTGCTTATTCATGGTGATCCCGGTCCAGCTTTTCGGGATGGAAGAACTGTATTTCACAGACCACACGAGGGAGCATTGTCCTGCCTGGCTGGCTGTAAGCAGCTCTCCTAGTACTGGGCTCTTCAGCTCCTTGTTTTCACCCTGTTAAAGGAAAATACTTTCTTTAGCAGTTCTCAACATTTTCCAGGCTGAAGTCGTTTCTCAATAACCCAACCCCTTTTTTTTTTCTAGTGGATAGGATTGGGAATTTATTGCTTAACAGGAGCAGATATTGAGTGCCGGCTCTGCAGCTGACCCTGACTTTCTGCTATGTGCACAAGCCATGCTCGGAGCGTGTGCCTTGTGGGAGGGCAAGTTGGGTTGGGCTGGTTTATGGACTTTCTGCTTCCCTCTTTTCCTGTCTATAGAAGCAGAAGTTCAGTTAGACCTCACCTGCAAATAATCCTTCTATTGCACTACCTCTAGTTCACTAGTTCACATTACAGTGTCCACAACGCTGGAAGTGTTTGTCAAACAACTTTTACTATTTATTTTGTACTTTAGATTTCAATAAGTAATCTTCTCAGACCATCGTCATCCTTTCTGCTTTTTGGAGGGGCGGTTTGCTTTAAAGCTTGCACAGACAAATTCTTGGCAGCTGTATTGTTGGCTGCCCTCAAACTGGCATCCGGGATGAACTCAATCACAGTGCTTGCTAGCTGCATGCTCATGAGCTGCTTGACCCTGTTCTAGTGCTTGAGGCAGCCAGAATGGCTCTTCCCCTTGCAGCAGCAAGCTTTGTGGTCTCAAGCCCTGCGACATCAAGTCAGGACTAAAGCTCATGGCCATGCTTACGCGTCCCATGGGACAGGTGGCTGCTGGATACTGCCAGGGCTTGTAAATGTCCAGATGTTAAAATGAAGTCTCTGGGGTAGATGCTCCCAGAGCAAGACTTTGGGTAATTCATGCATATCTGCTTTTCCTTTAAAGAACTGGAACTTCTTTTTTTTTTTGAGGAAGTGCTACCACATGTAGAAAGAGAAATGTGAAAAGCCCTGCAAAGACCGTGGCAGCCATTTGCCAATCAATCTGGAGAGGAACATTATCTATGAGTCATGCTACAAGGAGACCCTTGAGCAGACAGTCCTTTCGAAAGCCCTGTTTTGTGAGTCTCTCCAGTACTGATCTCTCCCTGCAGTGAAATTCAACAGGTGTGTTTCAACTACTTTTCCTAGCTACAAATGGCCTAGCACTTTGTTGGGTAGAAGAAAGTACATCCATAGTGATGGGTGGCTTTTAGCCTCCTGCTGTCAGCTTTTCCCAAGTATCCTTGTTGCCAGACATTGAAATCTTGTATTTCTTGCAGTATCTTGTTCATACATTCTTCTTTCATGAAAATTCAGAGGTCATGATTCAGAGGCTTCAAGCATGACTGCAAGGAGTTCAAAATCCTTATGTACTTAAGGATAAGATACCGTCATGTGTAGTGATCATACAGAAATCTGTCAATCTGGCGATGCGCTTTAGTTTGGTCTGTGGGAGTTGAGGTAAAGAAAGTATTCTGTTCGTCAAAAGTAAATGATCGAGTCTGTCAAGTAAATGATCAAGTAAGTTTCTCAGCACTCCCTAAATAGGTCTAAATAGTTCCAGGAAAAACTTGGTTCATCCCAACCAAGAGATATGAAGGAGACTTGTGGAGGATTAGCTTCTTGGAGCAGTCTCAGTGGAACAAACCATATCACATGGGTTTGTATGATGATAGGATTAAAATCTATAGAGGATCACAGCTGCTGGGTTATACCTCTTATTATTAGACCAAGCACAGTACCCTGCAAAATGGAGTAAACAGTCCACACTGGAATATCCATTTGAATCAGCAAACTTGCAGATTGTTTCCACCACACTCATTCCCACAGGAGATAAAGACTTCCTTGCCATGACTTGCTTTTCTTATTCCCAAGTTTAAAAATTTCCAGTTTTTGTGGAACAAATGCTTGTGTTTTCTGAAAACAAGGGCATTTTTAACTGTATGTCCAAAAAACTTTATAGCAACTTTTTAATAATTATATAAATATAGTTCTGGGCAATCTCCTAATGACATTATGCCAGCTATATCCATTCTTTCTCCTTTTCCATTTTTCTCCTCTCTTTCCCCATGCAATAGTCAGCTGTCCTGTACAGCAAAAGATTTCCTGGCCACAACTGTCCTTGCCATTGAAGTGGCAGCGCTAATGTATCTATGACCTATTTCCTTGACAAATTGCACCTTTTCTCCCAGAGCTGGCCTCTACAACTGCCCTAAATTTCCACAAGTCTGTTCAGTTTCTGCTCTTGCATATTATCCAGGATTTTGCTCATTAGTTCTTGGGCAAACTGCTACAGACAGTTCCCCTCCTAGAAACAGAAAGTTGGGAAGCACAACTATGAATCTGACAAATGATCTTGCAAAAGCACACAGTCATACAACTTCTCTGCATTCAGTCACATCTTTTCTTCCTGTGTGCCAAGGTTTCAGCGAATGGCTCCATAATGAGGAAAGTTCAGTTTAAGTTAGGCCTCTGGTTATGAGAAGGATTTTAACATTCTGCCCAGCTTCTTAGCAAGATACAACAGTTGCTGCCTTGAGGCAGTACCCGAGAGCAGTGGTGATAATGAATTTATCAGCACCACCTAGACAGTTTCTGGCTGCAGGGATAGATCCCTTCCAGAGGGGGTTCACAACATCATTCTCATGTTGAGGGGTGGAGGTGCTCCCAGGTTAGATTTCTGCCACAGAGTGTTGGCCTAAGCCCCAGAGTGACTAGGAGGAATGTTGTCTTTGTCAAGTGCTGCTATCACTGTGGTCATCACATTTTTCCATCACTGTGCAGTCCTACTGGTCAGCTTGTGGAGTTAAGGGCCATGTGGGACATGTTCTGCCGAAGTCCTGTCTTGGTACCTCCATTCTTTTGTCACAAATCATATCACAAGAGTAGCAACATTCCCAAGAAATGCTATATGTACACATACGTATTTGTGGATATTTTTTAATAGATCTTGTAATGACACCTATTGGTTCACAGTAACTTCTGTGTATTTCTGCCATTTCTGGGAGAACGTCTTTTTCTTATATTGTAGATGTTGGGTAAAAGTTACCATTCTGATGCTGGGTGGGATGTGCAGGAATATTGGGTATCAGATATTATCATTAATGAAAGAAAGACTTCTTTTTTTGTGAGTGCATGATTCAGTTTCTGCAAGATATTAGAAGGGGCAAGAGTATGAGCTACAAAATGGATTAGGTAAAAACCTCAAATGCTCTGAATGTACCTTGAGGCAATCCTTAAACTTTGCAATGCAGGAACTGGAAGAGAAAGCCAGTGTAAGGATAACTTCATGCTTGCCCACTTCTTACATGGTCTTGTTAAACGTGTAGTAAGTACTGCAAGAGAGGAGCTGGCTGAGGTTGAGCCAACCCTTGCTCTGACACACCAGGCCTCAAATAGGCTTATTCATAGATTGCAAAAGTTAATTTTTAATTCTGCTTATGTAGGTAATTGTGGCGTTTGTTTTTCTTATGGAATGGTTATGACTTTTCAGAAGGAAACTTGAAATGATAGAACAGGAGTTTAACAGAATGGCACAGAGAAGATGATTAATTATTTATGGAGTGTACAATAAGTGAAATTTTGGAGAAAAACATTGACCAAAAAGTTGATTCGCATACACCAGTAACCAATAACAGCTGTAGTTTGAACTTGATTTACCAGGAGGGTCTTCACCTGGATATCCAATACTTACATACTGCAACATCGGATGCACTTCCAATTCTATTGATTAATGAAATTTTTTACTCCAGCATTAAGTTAAAGAGAGGAAGGGGCTTCAGTAAATGAAGAATAAGACTCAGTTCTGTCAGTAACTTGCAACAGGAGACCTAGCCTGCTTTTGCTCATAAGTAACATCTACTTTGTAGCATTATAATGAGACCTAATTTTGGAAATTATTTATGATTTTTGGAAAACTATTCACTTGCACATGAATATATAGTTTTATCTGAACAGAGTTACTCCATTGTATAAAATATGACTAAGACTTCATGTGCGATTTTGGTCATCCATATTCAAGTACAGTGACCTAGGGCTGGAGTGGGTCTATGTAAATGCTGCTAAAATCAGAGGGGTGGGAGAGCAAAAGATTTTAGATTGCTTAGCCTCACAAAAAAAAGGACATTGAGAAGGTGGTAGGATTATCCTTTCTTAGAAGGGACAAAATACAAGGGATGAAATGGAAGAGCACAGCTATTTAAGCTGAAGATTTAAAAGGCTATAATGTGGCATTTAGTAACCTTAGGAGAGAAATTAGGAAATGGTTTTCGAAGCAGCAAGGCTCTGAGACTTTCCAGAATGAAAGTAATGGGAGTAAAGGCAACAGGTTTGCAAAGATACTTGTCTGCTCAGAAAGTTGTGACTGGCCTCGCCAAATACTGCCGCAGCTGCCAATACCCAGGACTCTCGGCTCAGAGATGCTCTTCAGTCCCTGAACTGCAGGTTTTGTAGCTGAAGTTGAAGCCTGTTTTACTCCCAGGCATACCTTTTCACATAACAGCATGAATAGACATCAAAAAAAGCCGCCAGCCACGAACAGCATGCACTCTAAATGCTTTAAGCAAGCTGTAAGGATTGCCAGATCTGTGGGTTTGACTTCAGATGCTAAAGAATCATGACAACACACTCTGTAGTAGTATCTTCAGGTGCAGCACCCTGCTTCTGACTGTCTTGACCATGAACGGCAGCTATATAGAGGGCAAGGGCAGTGGTGGAGTTAGGGGCAGAGCTTGGGATCCCTCAGGCAGGTAATTACTGAAATTCTGAACTCTATTTTAGAATAGTGCTCTTTCAAAATTACTTCATGATGAGAATGCTTTGAGAGGCCTGCAGAAGGAAGGACTCACCTAAAGAAGGCATTGAGTCTGCCTATCATCAAAAGAAAAAAGTCTGAAGAAAAAAGGAGTATGGTTACCCGACATTGGTAAAAATGATACAAAACCAACACATAATGGTTCTGTTGGGTTTTATCTTTCACTTTCTTTTTTTATTTTTTTTTTCATTTAAACACCAATAAAATGTTTCTTCAGTTATACTTAAGGTTTTTTTTTCTTGCAGCTTCCTTTTCTTGACTCTTGACTTTGATTCTTGAGAAATACTGATGTAGGAAATTAATAGGTTTTGTAGAAAGGTGACGCATTACTGAGTGTGAACTACTGGTTTTGGATGATTAGCTAACGCTGAACAAAGAAACAAAAAAAGCAAGTGAACAACATTGCAAATGTAGCCCTAGAGAGCATCAGAGATTGTTAGGAGGCTCTCATAAAGCAGTCTCCATGGTACACAGCGTACATTTCCATGGCCTTGTTTATAGAAAGAAGTATTGAGTAGGCGGCCTAGCTGTTCTTCTTCCTCTCTCTAGGCAGCCTTACATTAGAAGATTTTAATAATGCAATCACTGTTGTAGCTGTTTAGCACACCTACAGATCACCTTTCATCCCCCCACCTCTTCCCTAACACAGGAGTGATGCTGGAGAAAAAGAAGGACCACTGTGCAGAGGTTTCCCCTCCTTCCTGCTCCTCACAGAAAGAATCAGCCCGACTTCATTTTGAAGGGAGAGGAGCTGCTTGAAGGCTAGGAATGGGAGTCAGGAAATGACAAATCTGTTTGCCCTATAGGTACGATTTTGCAGAAGAGACTCTGTGGGAGAGAGATTAGGAGAGAGGAAGGTGATCTCAGGGGAGCAGTGGGAATAGAAAGACATCCTCAGCCTCACTCACACTGACTTCGCTTCATCATGCTTCCAGTATGGATATCAGTGATGGCAGGACGGATTGAGGAGGCAAGTGATGCAGCTGAGCTTAGCCATACTCCTTCTGCATGGCCTGATGGTATTACTGCCTGTTTTAGGGGAACAGCTGTGACAGACCAGAGCCCTGAATGGCACATCATGTTTCACTACCTGGAGCTAAGCGTCAGACTGAGAACATGCCAAGTCTTTCCAGCAGGTCTGGGGTGCCCCCCTGGTTCTTTCATGCACTGTCATGTACCGACCCAGCAAGATGCAGCATGTACTAGTTAAAACCAAACTTGAATGCAGCTTTTAAAATACATTACTGTTCGGGAAAAGGGAGGAGTGTGTTAAAGGGCTGTCAAATGTAGAAATCAACAGCGTGTCATATATAGAAACCAACAGCGTGTCATATATACGCTGCAGCAGTGCTGTAAATGGGGTCTCATGGAGCTTGTAGGACCGAAGTCAAATGTGTAGATAAGCCCATTCCTCCCCAGCCATGAGGGAATATGCACCAAGAGGCTGTGCTAGGAACAGAGATGCCTAATCTAAAGGCCTTGAAACATTTGTGAGAAGGGTCATGTGAATCTGAAAGTTGGTGGCAAATATCCTGCCCATGGGACTTGCACTTGCTGGGACATGTTTATGTAGATGGAAGTTGTTTGTCCAGATGGACAAATAGCTTTGCTCTCTGTTTCCCTGTAGCAGAAGAGCAGTGCATGGATCACATTCAGGAAGTTGGCCCTCTTTATTTTATAAGAGCCTAAATATTTACAGTTTTCTTTCTGGGTGAAAGAAAACCAGGTGAAATTGTATGAAAGTCCATCTATCAAGAGGAATTAAATGAGCTGACTCATCCTGTTGCTGTAGAGTCTAGCTCTGTGGTTACAAACCAAGGCTGAGGCCAGCTCTGTGCTCCAGACCTCTGCCAAGGCAGCTGGGTCACATCTGGGGTGTGAAGCTGTGTGAGCCTTGATATCCGTGGCTTTTCCTGGCAGGAACACTTCATGTGCAGGTACTCCCTCTGGCAAAGCAGCATGCAACACGCTGAGTGTTTCTCTTGTGGGCTGGAGGTTTCCTGCGCAGCAAAACAGTGCTGCTGGAACAAGGGTGTCCCAGCCAGAGGCAGGTTTAACACATCAGCCTTCCTGTGTGAGTATAATGCTTGGGGTAATGAAATTTAGAAACCTGACTTGGCAGACTTCCCATGTATTCATAAGTAAGTTGTAACACATGGGGGTATGTAATACCTTTGCCATCAGCTCTTACGACCCTGTCCCCCTTGATACTCCACTGCTGCATGATAGGGCTGCAGCACTCAAAACCTAAGATTGTCGATGACAAATTGCATATGATTTCCAGCATCCAGATGCATTAAAAAATAGTCATAAGTGATTTTGTCTGCCAAGATTGAAGCACCTTTAAAAAAGTATGGATTACTGCATGCTTTCCAGAAAAGATAGTCTGCAACAAATTGCCTCATTTTAAATCCTCCATTTTTTTCTAAAGGGACTAACAATTTTTGATGTCTAATTTAGGCCACCAATCTTAAGATAGAAAGCACTATAAAAATGCCAAACACTTTTAATGTTGTCTGCCACTGGAGTGGATACAGTAGGGTTTATATACTGTGGCAGGTGAAGTAGAATTAGCATTTCATAGTGTTAAGCCATGGCTCTTTTCAATGTGGATATTCTATATGTTTCCTTCTTCTTTACTCCAACAAAAATATTGTAAAGTGTGGGTTGTGAGGGCAGGGAGTACTAAAAATGCTATGAATGCTTTTTCACACTGTTTGAAAGAAAATTGGCTTCAAAATTTAAGCCACAGAACAGTTTCTTGCTGAATACTGGTTAATGTGCTGTAGGTTTAGTGTTTGGAGAACACATCTTCAAAATACTTCTGTGAGGTAAAGGGTGATGGAAGAGGCCATTGCAAGTTCAAAACCACAGGAACTTTGGAAACCAAATTTTAAATCCATAAATTGCATATAGTGCTAAATTCAAACGTGTGGCAGAGAAATACCAAGTATTAATCATGTACTGAAAAATGCGTACTTTGGCTGTGAACTTGAAAGGTATGAGACAAACCAAAATACAAACACACCAGTTTAAAATAATTACTAAAATAATATTAGTTTTGCATAACTAGGGTATTTTTTTTCTGATTTCAACTCTGTTGTAGCCTTTGTTTTTTTCTCATTCCTCCTGGAAGAAGAGTATTTCATTTGTCTGCTCATACACTTAAGGAAATGCCTCCTGAAATGCATTGGATGCACGCAACAAATAGTCTCAAAATGGCTGTCTACCAGTCATCCTCAGTTCCTTCCCCACTGCATCTCTTTCCTCCCATAGCTTCTGTTTCATCTCCTGCTGCTGTCTTCCCACAGTAGCATGTAGTCTTTGAGTTCCCATCCCTGGGTCCTTTCTTTCTTTCCTCACACTGCCCAGTTGTCATTGCCTTTGCACAGCTTCCCATTCAGTACAAGTGTGGGATGAACGGTAAGCCTTCCTTCCAAGAACTCTTTTCAGCTTAATGCACAACGTATTGGTCACCATCTGTTCTAGGTTTAGGATGAGAAGCCTGATGTATTTACTTCCTTCATGTGGGGAAGCAGGGACCTCACAGAAAATAAAGGTACAGGTGGAAATCAGCCCAGTTCCAGCTGCACTGATTTCCAGTAAATTACCAGTGCGAATTCTGACTATGCTGAAGTCATGCATAATCACAATTTTCTCATGAGGTTTACAGCCGTGTATAAAGGAATAGGTCATATATAAACACAGTGACTGCTATATATTTTAATACAACCATAAGAGCAAAATAGCAGTGGCTAATAAATACCAGGATGCCAAATAAATTATAATATCTTTTACATTCCAGTAAAGATCTGAAGTACTAATAGAAAAGATTTTGAATGAGAAAATTAAAAGTGGGCGACAATCTGATTTTTAATTCTCTCAGTCATTACATCTTTTATTATTGGTATCACTTATCATAGGTACTGATTTTTTGCCTAAGCAGAACCATTTTCTAAAGTTATATCTCCTTAAAATATGAGAGGTATGAGAGAAGGGGAGTAGTGAGTAAACGTGAGCAGATGTACCCTTTTGGAAAGAAATTAATTTTTATGGGGCAGCGGGCCAGCCTGATATGATGATCTCTCACTGCCCAAGCACTGGATGTTCTTGCATGTTTCGTTGTTCCACTCTTCCACATGTGGAATAGTGGTGTTAAAAGGTTTCTAGTGGAGTTCAATAAAAAAATGAAAGTACAAAATTGAAGAAGCTGGCACTGATATGATCTTTCCTAAGGGAAGGAGTCCGGTAGTGAGCTGTGAAGGACATGCTGTTTAGAATAGCAATCTTTTCTGCAGGACCAAAAAACCTAAACTGATTCTTCTTACATATGCACAAAGATGAACATTTATATTACTGGGAAGGAGGCCTTTAAAATTGATGGTCTCTCTCATTTTAGACTGAACCGGCATCAGCGCCCAAAGACTGTATAACAGAGTTTTCTGTTCTCACTGCTCCCTTTCTCCTTAAGGATTTGTGTGGAAATACGGGGTTTGCAGTATTTTCTTTATTCACTTGTTCCTCCTCAGTCTCAAGTATTTCCAAAGGAATTGCAACATGCTACTTCAGATTCCAGCCTTTCAAATGCTTACATAGCCCTAAATTTCATGCATATGGGTAATTCCAGTGAGATTAGCTAAACTAGTTAAGTGTGTAGAAGTCAGCATACATACACGTGCATTTCTTGAAGAATTACATTGGTTAACTTTTCTGAATACAACAGTTTTGCATGTCAAAAAGGTGAGGTTTGCCATTTTGTTAATATTGAATGGAAAATGACGATGCAGTTATTACTGGAGGGTTACTGGAATAACCCCTCCAGTAGGGGTTCAGTGTGCTCCAGTAGTTTTGTGGTTGTTTTTCTCTTGCAGACTTAATGATAGCTGAAAGCACATCACTATGAAAGTGGCACTGAATTATTTGCACTTATCATAGCAATTTTCTGGAAATATTATTTTTCCAGTTTCTTGCCAGAGATTAGGATCATATGAGGAAAGCAGAGTTATTACTCTGCTTGTCAAATTCACGCAGAAATGCACTTGCCATGATGCAACAGTGAGTCACCTTTTAAGCTTGGCAAAGGTGAATAAAGTAAAGCTCAGGGAGAGCATCTTAAATGTGTGGGACTGCAAAAATCCTTAACTAAGGACCAATCTTGGCTCACAGGACTCTTAAATCACCTGATGAGTGGGTCAGACTGAGAGGTGATGTCTGCCAAAAGGGACAGTTTCATGCTTTCCTCGCTTCATCTTCCCCTTTACATTGTCTTTCACCTCCTATCAGGTCTTGGCATTTCTTTATAGTGAACCAGTTCACCTCCCAAATGTAGCAAAGAACCCCAAAACAAAACAACACCCCCTACACCTGGGTTATTCTGCTAGTATTTTGTAGTAGAAATTGACAGAAATGGAGTTGACTGGAAACTTCTTATTTTGCCAGTGAGGAAATTAAGTTATCTCAATCCTCATCACAAAATTGCAGCATTTAAGCTTGTTCTACCAGGCAACATAGAGATATGATATGAATGAAGAAACAGCTGTCCTTGGATAATGTTCTACATGAGTGTTTGAGCTAACTTATTTATAATTATTCCAGAAAAATGTCCCACACAGACTGGGATGTGCCACTGATAATTCATTAGAATGAGAAACCAACTCACATTGCTGATTTCAGGCAGGCTTTGCAAGGCTAGGACAAACAGCTATTTAACTTGAGGTGAACAAGACTTAATTTGGGTATGAGGTTATTAGCTACTACCAAACCTTGAGGCACCAGGTTTAGTCACTTTTTGCTCAGAATGGTCTGGAAAACCCCAGGCTGTCCCTTGGGTGTTTGAAAAAATATGTTTTCTTACTGCACTTTTAGAACCTGAAAGCTTTCAGCACTGAACAGTTTCAGTGAAAGGAAGGGAACCCCTTTGAGAATCTGAATTACTGGAATCAAACCTAATTATCAAGCAAAAATAGGAAGTTCAGCCTTGATGTGCCCTTGAGGCCCTGATGTGCACCAGTCACAATACAAACTTTGTTTTCTTGAGAATCTGGGATTATTGTATTAGTCATCAAGGCTAAGGTCATGGGGAAAGTGAAAAGCTAAACTGGCTCTTTCCCAGTGAAATTTGTGGATTGCTCATCTTTTTCTCCTTGTGGCTAGGGAGGAGACTGTATTTGGTTAACAATAGGCTTATGAACCACAAGAGTTTTGTGAGGAGTGTCCAGGTGGACAGATTACAATGCATGAGGAGCCATTGTGCACTGCAGTGGCTCTGAGTCAATGTCCCTGCTTTTCCTCCGTAGGCAGATTGACAGATCATCCCACTCATTCTGCATCAGGAGACCACACGATGAGCTGGCTCACCTTGAGTGGCCTTCCCAGTTAAAATAGAGCCAGCACAAACTGAGGCTAACATTTTAAATCTAGGTCAGCACATTGCTCTGCTTCAATAGCTGGCCTGTGGCTGCCTAGGAAAAGCTTTCATGGGTCTTTCCCCTGTGCAGGACTTTCTGCTGCTTCCCTGGCATCAGTGCAGTAGCCTGTGAGCTCATGGATATAGAAAGGAGTTGGCCTGCCCTCTGGGATGGCTTATCATGGTCTGTGCAACCAGGAATCCAGCTCAGCATCAGGGATGGGGGAAGAATTGCCTCCATGACTTATCATGAGCCTCTTCCTGCAATTTTAGAAATGTGATGTATCCATCAAAAAAGCAAGATAGCTTTATGCTGTCTTAATGAGTTACATCTCACTGGAGAGCCCTACAAGCACTAGTGCACATGAAGGAAGAGTGGAAAGGATGCAGGCACAAAACCGCCTAGTCCTGGGGAGGGAGGAAAAGCCCCTCACTTTCTGGGAGCAAGCCGTCAGGCTGGTTTAGCAGCCCCTTAGCAAGTTCTTTACAGGGGAGGACACCAGATATAAAACAGCAAACAAGAGCACAGAAACAAGGTACACGATGGTGACTGAGGGAAAAATATGACCAATGTTATGGCCAGCCACAGTAACAACAGCCTTTTTGGCCTTAAAAATGACCAAGCAACAGAAAGTGTCCCCAGAGAGGAGAGGGTGTTTTGGCTTAGAGTAGATCAGGGAGCAGTGTATTAGTTGACTACAAGCCCAGTGAGCAATACCTCAGTTTTGGTGGTGAGTGGGACCCCAGTGGATGCCAGAGGATGTGTGTGGAGGGGACTAGGAGGCTCCGTGGATGCTCAGGATCCCTGTCCAGCTCCTTATGAACCCTCTGGCTGGAAGGAGTCAGCCCCTCACATGGGGACCCTTTGGTTTCTGTGGCATATGTCTCAGCTGATGAACCCTCTCTTGCTAATGTGACACTGTTTGCTTTTGACATTCCAGTTCAGCATGGAGGTATGAGACAATAGGGAAGGCAAAGAAGCCACACACCCCAATCTTATGGTCTGATAAGGCTAGAGGGAGAGAGATTGCTCCCAGTTCCGGGCAGACCTCTCACTTTTGTCTCACTAGAGGCCAGCCTAAAGGTAATGCTATTGTCAGCCACCCTCCTTCCAGCATTATTAACACCACCCTCGTGACTGCAGTGTGCTAAAAGGAGGCTGGGAAAAACAAGAGACATTCATAGGGATTGTTATAATTGAAATCTGTGAGGAGCTGTATTCACCCTTTTTTAATAGGTCATTGTTACCATCTAATTTTCTAAATCTGAACTCACCAGAGTCCTAACTTGAGCTATTGTAACCCTAATTATTTGGAACACATTTGGGTACCAAAGTTAGTACTCAGGGAACTGGAGAAGTGACATTAACTCGGTGTCTCACTGGTCACCAATTGTGTAAGCACCCCCATGCTACACCATGTTGGTGCTTGGAGCTGTTTTCATTTTACCGCAGGATTTTCAGAAGTTTAACCTGCCTTGCTAGAAGACATTTCTGGAATGGTGAACAAATGCCTTTTAACCCAAGCTCTTGCTTCAGTTTCCTCTTTCTGTGAAGGCTGCTGGACAATCTGTGCTCGCAAATGGCATCACCTGCAGACCTCCAGCAGATGTATCACAAGTGCCCAGGAGCAAGGGTGGCTTAAACCAGACCTGCTGCTGGCAGACTTGTACTGCTGCCCTACTTCTTACTCCTGAATGATGGGGCCCTTTGGGCACAGGGGGCTTCCCCAGGCTGGGGACTCAGGGCAGGGCCTGGCATCCAGGTCCAGTCCCACCCCATTCAGGATCAGGGCATCCAGGGGCACCGGGGCAACCCCAGCCCTGGGCATCAGCACCTCCCTGGGATGCAAATGGGCACAGGCCATGGCCAGGACATGGGCACAGCTCAGTGGGTCCCATGTCCAGGCAGGGCTGTGGGGAGCTGGAGACTGGCCCTGCTGTGGTGTCGCTGGAGAAGGAGCTGACAGACCCAGGAGGCTGACATGGGGGTCCCCCAGGTGGTTCTGTCTTCTTGTTGAGAAATGTGTCATGTTTGAGTTCTTCTGGAACAGTGTCTCCTTGTCTTTGGCACAAGGCTAAGCACAAGTATGTCTTCTAAATCAGTGCTTCTGCTAATTGTTTTGCTTGTAGGTTTTGTACCTTTTGGAATGTGCTTAGTTTTAGGATGTTTGTAATTCTATGCATGTTGTCCTGTCATTCAATGTGAGATAAATTAGACAAAACCAAAATTCAAAATCAGGTAGATCTGTGTGGCTAGATTTAATGCCAGAAATTTAATGTTAATAATTGTGTCTGACATGCCTTTCAGGATTCGACATTTAATGAGGCAGTGATGAACCTCACAGAAAACTATTTCTGAATCTGCAGATAATAAAAACCCAAAAGTTGCAAAACTGTCAGAGCCAACCATTCCCTGAAATTAAAATATGATTATACCTGAGTAATTAATGCTGCACAAAAGCAAAGTATCTGCAAATAAGTCCAGCTTGCTTCCTTCTCACTGACCATCGACCTTGCTGTTTCCAGAAGGGTGTGCGTATCATGGTTTTCTGACAACACTAAGTGCTTTTCGTAATCCTCTTTTGTATGGCACTAATTAATAGTAATTTTAGAATGTGACATGGAAACCTTTGGCTTAATTCTGAAGGGGGCCCAGGGGCCCTGTTTGCACTGCACCCATCAGACTGCTGTAGCATCCCTGCAGTCCTGCAGGTGAAGGTTATGGTGTAGCAGCACTCCCTTAACTTGGCTGATACCTTGAGCTCTGGAGACCCACTTACAATAAAACTCTCAGCCACCATTACAGTATTTTGAAATTCGGTCTGGTTAAGTTGTAATTGCATGATTTAAGGCAGTTGGTGTTCTTTCTGCTTCCTCTGTGTCAGCACCCAGACATGGCTGCATAGTGAGTTGTTGGACCAGAGAACTGACCCACCTGAAAACTCTTTTTTTGCTGCTTTTTTTGCTGCTGGTTGAATTTTCATCATGTCACACCATTTTTAGCATTGCAATGAAGAGGAGACTGGGAACATGAAGACAGAAGTGATGAGAAGGTGTGACCATGAGTTTAAGAAGCAGTAAGACTAAAATTGGATTAAACAAATCAGGAAAACATCTTCATTTGTAGCTGGCGTAGATAGATGTGGTGCTCACTGGGAGATAGCCAAGCTGTTGCACAGAGCTGTTTGTTCCCAGAGCCAAGCAGACACGCTTGTGTAAGCAACCTCTTGTGAAGAGACTGCATTTTGTACACCGATCTCATACTGGTCTCAGAAGGGAAGATAATTGAGAATTCGTGCCTCCAAGTATGCAGCTGGAGAGGTGAAGGAGCAGAGTGGTACGAGCACTCAGTGATATGTTTCTGGTGACTGCTTTTCTAGCAGTGTGTGCCTGGTATGTAATTTCCATTGCATGATCTGCTAAGGACTGGCAGCAGCATTTCAGCTGGCAGAACAGTTGGGCAAAGGGTTAATGAAGCATCAAACCTCATGTTTTAGGCAGCCAAGAGAGGAGTCTTTCTCTGGTGTGTCCCTTATGCACTCCCTGTTTTCATTCCAGCTCTGAGCACCAGTGTTGGCAAGGGAAGCTAAGAGCCTTTTTAGCAACAGAGAAAGAACTGTGGAGTAAATCGCAGTGCTGCAACCATGATTATCGTGACCATTATCGTCTTGTACAGAAGAATGACTTAGCCCTGTGGTCATTGCTAGCTCTGTCACCCCTTCTGCAGATGTCTGATTTTTCTGTGATCTCTATTTCAGATAAATATTCTGGTAGGTGGGACAGCAGGCAAACCTAGTGCCAGGTTTGTTCTTGTGTCTTCTCAATGACTTCTCAATGCTAAATCTGGCAACAATGACAGGAACTCGGATATCTGCCTGCTGAGGATTCACTATAAAGACAAATAAGATGATGTGAGCCCCCTTGCCTCTGAGTATTGATTGACAGGGTGCACTCTCATACATCACAGCTATGTGGTCCCTCTAGTCACATAAGGGCTCTTTTCACTGCTCTTGCTCTTCTCCACAAAAAACGTGTTCACTTGTTAAACTACTTAACCGTGACGCTCATCCACAGTCATAAATTATGGTCTATTTTCCAAACATCATGTTCTGACCACCGCTGTGTTTTGTAAGGGGAAAAAAAAATAATTAGAAGAATTAGTTGTTGCCCTTAAAGAAGTGCATTTAGCATAGCCAACACCAGTCTTAATTGCCACTGAGCTCTTATGTAAGTGCATTTAGGATTAGTTGAATAGAAATTGCATTATAGGTGTGCATCTTGCCTTATGACTTCTTAAAGCAAGGTGGTAATATTTTTTATTCAGTGTCGGAAAGCCCAATTGCACAGGAACTCATGGAATTCAGTTAAAGAGTATTGTGATTTGATGGATTCCCCTATTTTTGATAAACCTGCTGTGACAAGAAACTACATTACAGTGGTGGAACTGCATAACAAAGGATGTGTGATCCAAGAATGATGGCACCATCTCTTAGTAGTGTTATGTGGTAATGCTTTAACGTCCCTTCAGGAGTTGAGGTACTGTGCTAGTAAGCAGTAAGTACTATTTGCTGTATATAACTCAATCCCCTCCTTGTGGAGGAGCTTGTGGAGGTACTGTGGAAGGACTGTGCTGGGTCCACTATGTGCTGCAGGTGTCAAATGTGGCAGTTGGTTTTAGCAGTTTAAATTCACACAAGAGCTTCGATGTGACTAGTTTTCTGATTTCCATTTTCACACACAGTTCTAGTTCTATTCACAGTGCTTTGTAGCTGCTCAGCAAGACAATCCACGTGACTTTCTCTTATTTCAGATTCATTTCAGGTGACGAGCAGGATTACACATAAATGGGATTTACAGTGTTGAACATTATTTTGAGGTGGGATTAGAAATACTTTGAGAAGAGTTTCCTGATGGTGTGTCAAGAATGTACACTGAGTACATAAACATGACCTTCTCCATCTTCACCTTTTTAGATGAAAACAATACAGCCCTTCAAACAATGCATACTGGGTGATTATTTCACTTCTTGGGTATCTCAGGTCTTTCCTTCAGACATGTAGAATAAGTGATATGGCAAGACTTCCTAATGTTGGTACCAGCATTCACAATTTTGTCAACAGAAATCTTTAGAAAGAAGCACGTGAATTAAAAATGTGAGCATATCTCATTTTAAATGACATATCGTGCAAGAAAAACTGATTTTCAGCTGCAGACTGACTGCCTAGAATATGGGAAATATTTTCATTCCTAATGTATAGTCTGTCATTCTGAGGATTCAACAGTTTCAGTCTCCCAGATTTAGTATTTCTGGTGCACTACCATAGACAAGACAAGGTTGCAAAAGTTGTGTCACTGTGCTCTTTCTTACAGGTAAGAAATTATTGCTGACACTCATCTCTGAACTGTCAGGAAACCAACTGGTGTATCTGGGTGCAATGATTCAGGTTCGATAAGAATAAATTCAGAGAATTCAGAAGTTTTTTTCTTATGTACAATAATTTGTTATTAACTGTTATTTCAACATCTCCAGGTTTGTTTGCTTGTCTTTTCTTTTTTCTTCTCAGTTCTGTGAGGCATTGAGAAGCGTCAGTACCAAAAAGAAAATAGTAAAAACTGTGATATCTTTGCAGCAAACTCATTCCCCAGGATTGGCAGCTCAGTTATTCAAGATTTATCTGACTACCTAAGGATACTTACTCAAAACTGGTCTCACCAGGGACTCATGGTTTCCTTATTGCTATGTATAAAAAAATGCATCTCTTAAAAAAAAAAAAAGTAAAAATAATAATTAGCTTTTAACATAGTTTCTTTAGAAGTGGGTGCAAGACTTAAACTGACATAAAATTAACATAGGGCCAGGACAGCTTTCCTGTCATTCTCACAAGGAAATGGTAGCTATACCTCTAATCATCCCAACACAGATCCTCCAGTGGACATCCCTGCTGAATTTTGCTGGCATGACTTTATACATTGCCTGAGTTAGGGAGAGCAGTCATTGGTGATGCTGCTCAGCCAGGCCATCTGAGCACAGGCACATCTAGTTTTGTTGCCCCCCCCTGGTTTCCCACTGGCGAAAATAATGTCTAGCAGGGGGACAGTGTAGACATCTGAGCGCAGGAGCACTCAACTGTGATCTGGGCCCACAGGCTCCATTGGCACCAAAGAAACTTGCATGGCTTCTATTTAAATCTGTTTAAAAATTGGTTTTGCAGGCAGCACAACTGCCTGATGGATATGTTTATTCAGTAACATTTTAACCTGCTCCACTAGCACTGGCACTGGTGCTCCTGGCAAACTGGTTGAGAGAGAGAAACAACCTTCTGGAAAAAATGAAGTGATAGTTTTTCTTCTTTGTGAATTCCTGATACCAGCTCCCTGTAAGTTCAGGCAGGAGCTAGGGCTAGCAGGAGCAGGCTGAACTGAAACTCTTGTTGTCACTGCATCATTACTTGTAACATGGAAGTGCACCCTCAATTGGCTTTAATTCACTCCTGACTTAGGTAGATCAGTTTCAAATTCCATCTCTAGTGTGCTGCAGAAGGTGCTCTGCCAAAACCTGCTCCGCCAAAACCTGCTCCAGCAATCTAAGAAGTTACTGGTGCTTCCTTCCCCTTTCCATCTCCCAACTGGAGATGACTGCCCTCACTGCAGTGGGAGCAGAAGAAAAGGTCTGTCAGTTGTGTGGAAACTGTCAAATGTTGGCATAAAGCTACTTTCAGCAGCAGTTTTAGCTGAGGAGCCAACATCGTTCTAGATCAGCTTTGGCACAAGTGTTCCTGTAGTGGAAATAACCACACTGATGTTAAAGCTGTGCTCACACTTTCTCTGCTCTCAGTCTGGGAGGTGAAGACAGAGGAGGGGAAAAGGGGACCTAGTAGTCCCCATTGGCAGACATGCTGGCTGTCAGATACCTTTACTCTGTTATGGCTCTGTTCTGGAAGATGAATTCATTAAGTAGTTGCCTGAATTTCCTTTAATAAGATTTTTTTTGATATGTAGTTCTTTAATTGACCTTAGTATTTTTATTACATGGAGAATTGTTATATACAATGAGTCAGATTAGTAGGGAAAAAAATCTGAGATGAGTAAGGAATTGGCTAATGGAAATATGACAACAATTAGCTCTGACAGCCAAATGAAGGCTGGAAGGAGGTTACAAGAGAAATTCCTGTTGGTCTTGGGACCAATTTAGTATAATAGGCCTCTGGAATAAAAGAGCTGCACTAATGAAATATGCTGATGACTCAAAGTTTGTAAGTGGAATCAGAAGAAAGGAGGATTAAGATATCCCTTTCTTAAAGGGAAGTAAGGAGATGGATTATCTTGCAAATCAGACAAATGGAAGTGGTGTGATATGAGAAACAGCGCGCCTTTCTAAGGAGATGAGATTAAGAGTTTGTTTGGTTTGGAAAAAAAAAGTCTGATAGGATTTGATTGCTACAAAAAAAAAAAAAAGATAAAAATCGAAATGCTTAGGGCTGTTTCAGTTTTAGGACTGTCTTAGTGTATATATACAGATGATCTGAAGGAGGACACTTTTAGACTAGAAATTAGAATAAGTTTCTAAGCATCAGAGGAGCAAAATTTTGCAACAGCTTCCCAGCAAGAAAAGTGGAGATGCTTACCTAGCTCTGTCTGTGTGCTTGGGTAATTCACAGAAGGTTTAGTGTGATGTGGATGTTTGCGACAGTAGGAAACTAGGTTTGAGATGCAGAATTCAATATTCTTTTTCCTGGCTGGAAATATGTGGAAAAAAACCCATTGACGTTATCGTAAATTCAGACTGTAAACTGCTAAAGTTGCTTACTTCAGAGTGTGATCTTCTCTCTTACTTCTGGTAATTTCATTAGGTTGATGACAAAGCTGATGTTGATTTATCACTGGCTTTCAAAATTCACAGCCTGTTGCTCTGAACCGAGAAAGGTCACACCTCTCTCAGCTGTTGTTGCAGGTTGTCAGCAGAGCTAGTTCAAACACTGTGCCACCGGTATGCAGTGAGTCAGAGTTTTGCAAGTGCTCTTTGCATCCCAAAGGGCCAGGGATTTGCCCAAGTTTCTATCAGTAATCTTGTACTTACAAGATAGAAGATTGCAAGAAAATGTGCCAGGCATCTGAGTACTGCAAGCTAAGCCTCTGTGGCCACCTGGGCTCAGCAGGAGGCTGTTGGCACTTGAGATATTCTGACCTCTCTTCCTGTAGGGTGGAACATCAAAGATGTGTGAACTTCAAGCAGAGGCCTTGGATGTAGCAGTGTTCTGCCAATTGCCATGACAGTAGAAAACAGCCAGTTAAAATAACATGGGTTAGGTTAGAGAGTATTTAGATTGGGCAAATGTGTTTGTTCTGTCCTGATTTCCAGGACTGCTGACCAGAGAAGTTGAAATTTCCTGTGTCTACCTGTGAGCACAGTGGCTAAAGAGTGAATAACAGAGCTTTGCTTATTTAGGAGCAAATTCTATTAGTCTTAGCTTTGTTCCTGAATTATTTTTTGCAGTTTATTGACATCAAAATGTGAGCCCTCTAGCTGTAGCTGGAACTGTATCTCTGGTGAATTTCCTGTGCAGCCCTTAGCTGGCCTCCATTCTGTATCTATAGGTCTCTTGTATAGGAAAAAAAGTCTACTAGGGTGGTCTGTGGGGGTTTATTTTCAAGATTTTTCCAGTCTTTTGAGTAGAAGATGTGTTCTGATACTGTTCTCATCCTAAGGATGATCCCCTTGGCTTTCCATTTTGATTAGCACTTCCCCATATCTCACACAGATAATTACAAAAGGTTTTGCTTGGGCCTCCAACAGTGCACTCTCACCTGTACCGAACAGTATGTGTATGCACGTGCGCATGTGTGCTGACCAAAGTGTTTAAGAGAGCTTTTGGTCAGAGAAATCTTTTACGTTGGAGTTAAAATATCCCTGAAGATGTATGCAATTCTGTTGCAGTTCTTGATGGAGCTGAAGCCTGCTTTTTCCTCCTACCCTTCCAGTGTAGTAAGTAGACTATGAACAAGGCAGGCTGCTTGATAGCTGAGTGACAGCTATCCAGGGAGGTGGCATGACAGCCTGTTATTTCTCTGAAATTTCTATTCAGTGGAATGTGTCACATTTCCAGCCTTTCACTCCATTTCAAAATGGAAAAAACAGAGAAATACAGGGTTTTTTTCATGAGATGGATGCTTATAATTCATGCACACCTCTAATTCTTGAAATTTTTCTCAGGAATATAACATGAAAATGAAAATATTGTATTTGAAAATATTTTGTTGACTGAAGAAAATGAAGCATTCTGAACACTTAATGAGCTCTGTTGCCTACTACCTATGTAGTTCTATATCTATATGCACCTGAATCATGCTGTTGAAACTATATAAAGTAATGCACTTTAAACAACCATAAATGAAATTAAATACCTTTCAAGTGGTGTAAATAAATGGAGAGTTATTTTTCTTTTTTATAATTGTTCTAGGACATTAAACTAATGAACCATCTGTAAATTATGTTTTCAAACTAAAATTGTGCTTAGAATGAGAAGATGAGCACATTGAATAATTTGTAATTTTTATTTAAAACCTGTATTTAGAATTGTTTGGGAGAGTGTTTTAAACCCCCCCAGTCATTTTCTGTTTAAGCGAGTTCTGTTTAAGATCAGTTTAAGACTGATCACTGTAATAGTTCAGTTTCCCTTGTATTTCTGGTTACCTGCAGTGGAGGGCAAGGCCCAGCTCTAACTTTGCTATTTATGCTCAAGGTCATTCTGTCTCTGGGTTTCTCTACATGTATGGCGTTTCTTGCCTGGGGATTTTGTCAGGGTAAGTGTTGTGTGATTTTCTACAACTCTTTTAAGTGTCTCACAGCCTGAACTGCCACATAATGGCATAGCACCAGATGCAGTTACATCCAGTGTTTTCCATATGCCTTGCTCTCAGTGCCATAGTTCTGGGTAAATGCAGATAAACTCTATATATCTTTTATATATTTTTATATATATATTTTATATATAATTTATATATTTTATATAATTTTTTTCCTGATGACTTCACATACTTGTGAATTTACTTTTTTTTTTTCCTTACTTTACCACTCCAAAACTTGCTGGGCAGGCCCACATAGACACACTAGACCTGATACTTTCAGGAAATGTGGGATCAATTGCATCTGCTCTAAGCAGGGAATATACACATATACCCAGAAAGTCCTGGCTTGTGCAATAACATTTTTTACAGTTTTGTCTTGGTACAAGTGGACTCATTTTGGGTAAGACCCTGGTTTGCAATGGGATGTTCTTGGAAATGATTAAACTTCCTGGGACACTTCACCATCTGGTAGTTACTGGACAAGTTACGTTACCAAGGCAAAACCAAATGGTGCATCCAGTCTGTTATGAAAGCAGTGCCAGTCAGGCTTTGCGTGCCTTGCAGCTGCATAATTACCTTTACTATTGCCTCTTCCTCTGGGCTGTAAAGGAATCGTGTTCTTACTCATCGGTATCTCTGACACATTAAGTAAACGAAACAGCAATGAAGTGTGCGCAGTGGGCATACCGTAGCTTAGAAGACTTTAGCTTCAGTATTTTTAGGTCATCACTGACATCACTGCTGGTGTGGGGTGATTTTGTGCATCTGCACAGATGATGTAGCAAGCCTAGTGATTAGTGGGCTATTAGCAAAGAAGGATTTTGCTCCAAATGCTTCCCTGAGCACTGACATAAGTGCATTTCTGTTCTAAGGGAAGAAGGGACCTGGTGAGGTGCACTGACCTTTGCTGTGCAACCTTAACAACTATTTTATAGCTAGCACCTTTATTAAGTAGCTCTGAATTTCTCTGATTTTTCTCTGTAACTTTTAAGCCCTTTTGATAACTGAAGTTGATGATGGCTCTCCTGGAATAACTAGTGGGATTTGGCTGTAGAAATATACTTACTTGCTGTGGGAGAGGCATTCTGTTGCAACAGAACAGGTCCTGGGTAGGACCTAGTACATCATGACCTGGGTCCTACTCAGTAGTGCTCAGTGCTGCTAGTATATGAATGATTAATCAGTGCTTAATAAAAAATTAGCGAAGGCCATGCATGATACGAAACAGCCCTAAAGTTGTTGTTACAGTTTTACAAAGCAACAGTAAGTGTGGTGTTTATGCTGCATGCACTTAGGTGCCTGAAATGTCAGTGCAGCTGTCACCCTTCCTACTCTGATAGCTATAGGTTCAAGACAAATAAAAAGTTTCAACTTGAAGGGAAGAGAGACTTAAAGAAGGATGACAAAGGCTATGGAGATCCACAGTTGGTTTTGAGGAGAAACAAAGTATTAGACATACACCAGGTCTGTTCTAGGCAATATGAAGGATGAAAACTCTTGATGCTGTGTTTGTGTCAGCACAGTGGCGTGCAATCCTTAGGTCAGTCAAGCTCAAGCCTTGATTATACATTTCACCTTAGGTTTCTCATTGTTCACCTTTCTGGCAGATCAGCCTTCATTTCCAAACTGTAAATGTAACTGCACTGTTTTCCTATTTTTTCTATTCAGTGCTGTTGTTCAGCTCCTGTTAGGTTTGCAGAGGTTGCTGTTGTGTATACGAGGGTACACAACTGGGGTTACTCAGAGCACACGAGCCTGGCTTCACTACTGGCAGCACAGATAGTGGTGTATTAATGGACCCTGTGGCATTTCTCCAGTTGCTGTTACGTCTGAAACATGGCATTAAATGCATTCTTTTTCCTCAAAAAAAGGATTAGGTTCCCTTGTACACAATGTGGCATCTGGAGGGCTTATTTATAGCACATAAACCAAAAAAGCCCTTTCCTCCTGCTTATAAAACAGCCACACATTTACTTCATATCTGTATGATATTAGCACATGAATCATGCACAACAAAATCAAGGCCATATCATAGCAATGCAACATTTCAGAAACAGAACTTGGCTAATGTAGCAGAGAACTCTATGGGAGGCAAAAGTAGTTTTGTTTTAAAACCAGTTTCACACACTTTCATCCACTCTCTCATACCCATGTACGCAAAAAAACCAAAACCATCTCTCTGAATGGTTTGTCTGGCATTCAATCACATCTGGCCAGGGTTAAAAACATTAAGGTTTGCAGGTGAGTGCTCATCCCCTCTCTTGGGTCCTTTACATTTGCGACCGTTCTCTGTGTTTGGATATGATCTTTGTACCTTGTAGGAGCTGACAGGGATTGGGAGCTTTTGTCTCTCCATCCAGCCCTACCTCCATGAGTCATCAGTAACACTGCTGATTTACTCAGCCTTTTGTCTCCTTGTGTGGGTGTCTTATGTCTCCAACTCTGGTCTTCATGTCTTCCCACCGCAGCAGCCCACCCTCCCGGACTGAAGGGCAATACCTTCTTGATAATGTTGGGCTGAAAAGGTAAACAAAATCATCATGAAAGTGACTTAGACAGTAAAAGTTCAGTGACTTAATTGCTCCTTATTTGTAATTATGTATGCATCATTTTAATAAACCTAGCAATACTGATTATATATTCTTTAAAATTATTATATTCTTAAAAAAATCTTTAAAAGGCTTAATAGTACTTTAATGAGGTGCAGGTATTATTTACCATGTTTTTCAGAGGAAATGAAGCCATTATCCCAAACTAGGGGTACCAAAGTCTTGGTGCCCCTGCCCACCACAGCGCCTGAAACTAAATAGCATTTATCATGAGGGTTTCCTGCTTGAGCAATAGCAGCTCAAACGTCACTGGAGTGTTTGTAACATCTCATACTTTAGTGAGATTAGGGAACAAAATTCTGCTTACTTTTTTTTTTTTTAAGACTTGCTCATACATTTCAGCTTAGGTCAAAAACTGTAGCCTAACTGGTAGGGATATTTCATGGAGCAGGACTGACTCTATCTCAAAGGGGCAAAAGGGAAAACAGAAAGTTTTCAACCCTAATCGCTAAAACCTGGTAGTTAATTAAATGAGGTAGAAGAAAAGAGCTAATTCCTGGTGTCAAACTCTGTCAGGTCATTTGTTCTTCCTTTTATAACTGGGCTGATGATAGTGCCAATATGTATCTGACTGCAGTAATCAGTCAAAGAGCAGTACTTGGGAGAGCAGGCAATATTGTCCATGCTGTGGCTGGCGGGACGTGCAGTGGCTCCCAGGTCATCTTTGCTACTGAGGGTGGAATGCTCATTCCTGTGGGGACACAGCACTTGCAGCAGTGTGTCCAGCTCAGGATACAGCTTTGGATGTTTTGGAGAAGCACGAGGACTACTGAAACTTAATACAGTTCAATATGTGAGTACCTAGAAAGCACAGAGATAATTTTAAATCACCCTTATCCATTTAATCTTCTTTCTCCTAGTCTGTCAGCAGCTTTGGAGCGTTCTGCAGTATTTATTATATTCCTTTGGTCAAGTGGTTGATTTATATTTGTAAAAACATATTTTATAGTGTGACATAGAATTGCACTGAAAAAATCTTGGCCAAAGTAAAGGGATGGTGTTAAAACTAAGCCCTCTGAAGTTGAGTGGTTGAAGGTGTTGCTACCCACAAGGCCAGCTAACAGGAACCCCGCCACACACCAACTCTGCTGGGAGAACAGTCCTTGTGTTATTTCCTAGCCCACTTTTCTGAAAAATCATCTGGACTATCCAAAGAAATTCTGGGGGCACATAGAGACATTCTTAATAATAATAATAATAAAAGCTCCTTTAGACACATCCATCAGCCCTTGTTTTTCCTCAAATTTGCTTGTAGAACTTGGAAAGACAAAAGCTTGGGATTAAGTTAGTTTAAATCATTTGAGCATGAATTGGGAAGTCCTTGGCTAAGCAAGTGAGCCCACAGGCCTGAAGGGGCTGCCACCTCCTGGAGAGGGGCTGTGAAAGAGTACTTGGGAGGGTAACCTTTCTCTCCAGAGCAGCACTAGTCCACAGAGTCCTCCTGAAATCCACTCGCTGTTTTACGCCTTGTCCCCACTAGATCTGTTTTTACTAGACTATACTGATTTAGAAAGAGTGTTTTGAGACATCTGGTGTAAATCCATTAACCTCTGACTTCAAGAAATAATCACAGCTGTCCAGAAACTGGCCTCAGGCAGTGTCTATCCTTCCAATTATAATGTGAAGCACCTGTGTGTCCATGCACTATATCAGTGTCTTGAGTAGATTTTTTTCCTAAGCATTTAGTGCACCGTGGTTTTGGGGGAGTTATGACTTTGCTATCACTATGGAAATGTCAGACTGATGAACTATCTGAAACATTTAGAAAGCAAAGAACTATTTTAATTTACTAGTGATAAATCCGTCACTTTTCTTGAAGAGAGTCATGTCTTCTGTGAAAGTGCAAGTGCTTGTTCCTGTGACCGCTTTCTCCTCAGCATCCTCATTCCATCCTCTGTCAGTCTGTCTGTCCTCTATCCCTGCACCCTCTGATCTCTGGATCCTGTGAGTAGCTGTTTTTGTTTGGGGGCCAGCTCCCTCTGTGAGCCCAAAGAGGGGATTGCCAGGAACCTTATCTGGACTTCCCATGGGAAAACAAGTTGCTGAGGCTGCTCCCAGACTAACTCACAGCTGTATTATTAGTGCATAAGTTTGGGTTGGTTGTTTTTTTGGAAATACAATACACAGCAAAAAAATGGTCAACCTTAAACTTGCAAAATATCTTTCAGAACTATGGTTGCACTCATCATTTGAGAAATCTGCTGTGCAGCCTTTTATTCTGTGCAGGCTCTTTCATTTGTATGTGTAGGAGCATGGCACATGGATATCATTGGGATCCAGTCCATACCCCAGCTGTGTACCTCTGCACCTGCTCCTCAAGTTTGTAGTCTCTGAGCAGGAAGAACAGCAGCATTATTTGCAAGTTCTGAAATGTTTTATTCTCTGTGTTGGTCATTGGCTAAGCATACATCAAGGTAGCCTTTTGTAAAGACTGGCAAAATCTGTGTGCCTGCTGACTCTTCCTAGTGGGCTTAATTCAATTTGCATGTTTGTGTAATTAGTGTGAATTTGGAAACCCTTGAAGGAAAGCTGATGGAACAAGAAAGCTATATGATGAACTGATGTACAAAAACCACTGCTCTGGAAGTGGTTTTTCACTATACCTTTAAGCGCTGCTTGTTTGGGTACATGGCTGTGTCCAAATTATACCTTTCTGCTTAATAGCTCTCCTTTCTCTGTTTTGTGCTCACTGGTGATGATTTCATAGTGATTACTTCTTGCTTACATTAAGCTCTAAGTATCTTCTTCCTGCCATTGCATCCATTGACCTAGCACAGTGACTGGGGCATATGCTCTGCCCTGTCAGACACATTTGGCAAGGCTCATCTCTCAGTTTTATGGAAAGAGATGTTGGAGGATCCTGTCCTTGCAGCGACTATGGAGTCCCAGAGGATGGAGTGGCAGTGAAATATGACTTGAGAAGAAAAAAGCCAGGCATTTCAGATCCCATGTTTAATTTGGCAGTTAGCAAAAGCACCCATTAGGTTGGAAACAGAACAAATGTGCTATGATAATTAGTGAGAAGCAAAGAATATGGGGCCCCTGAATACTATTTTAATTAAAGTAATTTTTCAGATAAGAACAGCATTTTAAACGCATGCCATCTTGGCAGCCCTGAGAGGAATATTAGTGGCAATATGAACTAGAAACTCTGACAGTCACCTTTGGAGAAAGAGTAGCTCAAATTGGTAGGTACAGCCAGATATGCCCTTCCCAGATCCATGTGGAGCTGTAACAAAGTTACTTCCCTTCTCACAGAAGTTACTGATTTCTCTGCTGGGTAATTGAAGACGTGAGCGCTTACACTTCACTGTGATTAAATGGCTTTGTTTAAATCCCCAGCTGAGGGGACTCTGATTTCCCACTGAGGTGAGATAGCTAACAGCTGTGGCCAGTAGATTTTAAAGGTCTCTCACGTGGTTGCTTGCAATTGCCTAATTATAGTTTGAGTCAATTGAAATATATACTTCTGCTTAAACTGTCATTAACTCATTGGTGTTAGGGCTGCTGCCTTCTATATCAATTTTAAATAATGAAAAAATTACATTCTTTTTATTCTCAAACACTGCTAAATCCATTTCCATGAATTGCAATGTTGTGCAATAAGTCAGAGCAAAAAGTGCTAAAACATGGAAAATCCTGGCACCCAGATCCAAGATCCTAGGGCAGCTTGTATTTCATTTGTTTCATCAAAAATTTGCGAGTGTTTGAAGGAAAATATTCATCTTTGTTGTTTGCAAGAGGCCCCCTTGTCTGCTTCTCCAGACTTTTTGTTCATTTTTGCTGTCAGTCATCAAGGATGTGGCTTTACAAGCCTTTGCTGGCTGAGTAGTTGCTGGGCTTCTTTCATTCCTCCTTTTCAAGTGCCCCTGATTCTGGAGTCTCCATGTTTGAAGCATCAGTGCTAGTAGGAAGCCTAAATTTCCACAAAATCAATTTTGTAATGTCTTTGTCCAAGGACACCCTGATAGCTCAGAGGCTTCTCTGCTCATTTGCTACGTACTGACCTGCCCTAAACCTAGATGTTTGGTTTGTCACCATTGGTAAAATAAATCCACATGTGTTTATCCAATGCAATCTAGTTATACTTCAATAATGATTTCTGCTTTTCCTGTGTCCTTGGGAATTGAACTGTGAGAAAACCCCATAAACATACAAAACTTGTCATTTGTGTACAAATGCACACAAACTTCGTATCCATTGCCTTTGTTAGTTGAAGGCTTAAGTTGTGCACTTATATTTGTTGAAGAATGTGTCATTGTTTAAATGCATATATGTATGTACATATATAATTGTGTATAAACCCAGCCTTTTGACTTGGAGCATACTTTGAGATGATACCACCTACGAAGGTTTTAAAACTGCATAAGCCATAACGGTCAACTCTTTTGTAACCATGGACTCGAGTCACATCACAGAAATGCTGTTAGCTCATGGTTGCTGATAAGCCCTGGATGAATCGCTGCTGTCAGCAGCAGAGCAGTCCCAGTTGAGGATGTTTTGTTTCTGCTGGCCTCATGGCAGAGGCAGATGTGGCCGCGAGGAGTAAAGAAGAGCAACTGAGGACTACAGTGGCTTTCTCTGGGACTAGACAAAGTCTATGATGTGAGGAGAAGAGATCACAGTAAGAAGGATGAAGTTAGTAAGGGAAACAGTGGTACATGAAATACAAGGACATGTTCAGGCCGGTATTTTGCCTCTGATAAAAATACGGAGGGTGAAGGTTGCCACAGAGCTGGACACACCCTGAACGTAGTACATATATGACTGGGCTGCATTCCACAATACATATCTTTGAAGTAATGCGTGTTAAACTGGACAGTAATTGAGAGAAAATTGCGATTTACTGGGCATTTAACAGATGTGATACTTGTTAATATGCAATGAGCAAGTTTGATGGCGCAACGAATACAGATCCATGGAAAATTGAGTAAATCACTGTAACTGTTAATGAGTTTCTGAGGAATCTCCTCTGTGCCTGGTAAGAACCTTTCTTTTATTAGTTTGAGACCATCAGAACAGTTTATCTGCCCTGTGAGGGTTATTAACATATGCCAAGAACATCAAGATAATATCAGGAACACAGAATGAGAAATAATAATTTAGGGACTGAAATGTAATGGCCTTAGGGGAACATGTGGACTGGTGACTGGATAGAGTGGTAAACCAAATATTACAGGGGGGTTTCTTTCCAACAATGCCACAAATGGCTTTGTGGCCAAGAACTCCATTGAACTTCCCTGTGTTTGAGTCTATTATGGAAATATTCATGTTTGAATACTTCAGCTATCTTCAACGTGTGTCAAATCTTTGTCAGTGAGTGGCTTTGGGGTATTACAGTGTAAGATATTGAAGATGTGCAAGGTTTATCACAGTATCTTAGCCATAAATACCTCCATGCACAGAAAGCTAGCATAAGTTCAACCCTGTTTCCTGGATGAAGGAGTGCTTTGTTGCCTTTCTTTCATTCAGAAAGATTTCTTCTTACCAAAAGAGTGCTTTTATGAAATGAATATTTATGAATGTCTTAAATTATATTTATTCATTCCACCAACCTTGTAGCAAAACGAGGATCTGAAAGAAAACATGTCTGTATTGCTTCAGTCTGTGTCATTCCCTTGGACTACAGGATTTTTGCAACAAGGATTATCCCTGACTATGTGCACATCAAATATCTTTCTTGAGCTCTTTATGTGTTGCTTTAGTATAGTAATCGTGTGGAGGATCAAAACAAAGGGATTACAGAAAAAGAGGGATTTTAAGGTTGTTGTCATATAAATTTACACATTTATATAAAGCCTGCATTACTGCTAAATTCTTGTAGCTATTTTTATGGATAAATCATGGACTAATATGTAAGCAAGTTGACTGATAATACTTCTAGCAAGAACAACAAAGTGGATGTAACTACAATTTTAACTGCAGTGGATTGACATGCACTAGTTTCCTTTATATACTATAGTAAAAAAAAAAATGGCATCTGTGAAGAGCAGTTAAAAAAAACCAAAGTAATTTGAATACACACATAACAAAAAGACTTATCTCTTCACATTGGAAAGAAATTTTTTAGAAGTGACAATGGAAGCATTTAGTGGAAGGGCATAGTGTTACTGTGATTGTAAATGTAGTGACTGAGACAGGCTGACATGGTTGCAACTAAACTTGGGTTTAAAAGCTTCTTCAGTTTGCAATTAGCTGTGAGAAAAACACAATGAAGGAAAGGAAATCATGTCTGGACTTTCTTCTGTAGATGGGTATCTATGCATGAAGAAGTTGAAGAGACAATTCATCATTTCTCTGTCTTCTCATTCAAAGTTTGTCCCATTATAACTATGTAATTTAAGAGAGAAGAAAATATGTGCTAAATATTACATAAGATTAGATACTAAGATTGCTTAACCAGTTCAGAAATTAAAGATTTAAATTGTACATTTTTCATTCAGTTTTGGAGTTACTACAAAAAAGAACTGAAAATGTCTGACATCTGTCCCACAGAAAATGTGGGAGCACACTCCATTAATGCCACCACAGTGACATAAAAAATAACCCAGTGTTTCAATCATAGGTAATGACAGTGTGGAACTGTAGTCACAGAGGCCAGATAAAGTTTTGAGCAGAATTAGGCTGCCCACTGACTTTACTTGTTTGAAAGCTGAGTACTGATTTACAATCTGTCTTATGAGAAAATACAACAGACCACCAAACTGACTAATAAACTGAAAAAATAAATCGTATTTCTTGTATATGTTTGCTGTTTAAATTTCCTGTTTTGTTATTGCCTGACATTATAAGAGTGTTGCTATTTCTGTCCTGATTTTTGGGGGTACGCTGTTGATACCTATATGACAGAGACCAGCTGGGTATATATGGATGGATACCTGATAGAAATTCAGAGCTGGAGCATCTTTATTTGAGAATCTGTTTCCTCTACAATTCTGAAAGGGTTTGGTTTGGTTTTTTTTTTTTTTGGCCAGTCTTTTTATTTTTAAGTCAGAAATTCAAATCCTTGGGTGAGGAATATCCTGTTAGCTAAATGAAGTGTGGTGTTGGTGGAAGTTAAGATGATTTCATGGTGGGTGTTTCCTTTCCTGGTTCATTATAGTGTCCACCTGCTACTGAAAACCAGCTTTTAGTTTCCAAATTATAACTTTGCAATTCTGTACTCTACTAGGGCAGTTTGGAGATGTAATTTAATATAATGAATCACAAGCTCAGTTTCATTACATGAAGATCAGGTGAAAATAGCCATCAATTATGCCAAGGGATTTTGTCCCACTCAGCGCTCCAGCTAATTTTCTTGTTTCAGTAAGGGGAATTCACCTTATGCCAAAGATCTGGAAGTGACATTGGGCATGACTAATTCCTGCATTCTCTTCCTGATAGGCCTGCTTGGTGCTTATGCTTAAAATAAATTTGCAGATGTTAGCTGAGCTGTGCAGCGCTCTGTTGCATCTGTTTAATAATACCTGCAGGGTGAAGGCTTAAGCAGCATGCCAGAACTACAGGTCCCCCCAAAGGATCAGCTCCTGCTTCAATAGAGCTCTTAATCTCTTGACAGTAGTGTGGTCCTGCTCACTATCAAAAAGAGGATCCCAGTGCTTTATTGCAGGTGGACCCAGAGTAGTGGAGGTGTTGGTATACTGTGAATTCACTGGAAAACAGTGAATTGGCTGCATTATGGAATGCATCTTGGACTGGCAGGCATCTTGTTTTCATTGCACATTTCAGAAGCACAAATTAGTAACTGTTATTTTTTTGCATTGCTTAAGAGGGAAATGATACAGCTTTTCTTTGCAATTATAAATCTCCAAGTGTGGGCTAAGTTACACAAGCTAAATAGCCTTTTTAAGGACTATGTCCTTGAGAATGTACTTGCAGCGCTGTTGTTGATTTGTACTCTTGTGTTAGTTCTGTTTTACAAATGCAAATATTTTCTCAAGTATTTAAAAGCCACATCCCTGTTTTATGTAAAATACATTCATCTCTCATCTTTCTAGTTATACAGAATAAATCCTTTAAAAAAATTTCAATTGAGAAGCAAACAATAAATGGATCACATATTCAATAATAAATCCAGCAAAGAGCCACTTAGTGGAATGAATACATAATATTTTTATGGATCATTGCTACATCAAACCCCTCACTGGTACTCTGCCTCTTTTCTCTCCAGCTTCCTGCATAATTTAAGAAAATATCAGTCGACGTCACCTAATCCCCAGATTTTTTTGTGTTTAGGAAATGGCACTGCAAAATTAATGGACACCAAGAATATGATCATGAGCATATGTGAGTTTGAACTCAAGCCCCAGAATTGTCCTGGTTTCTGGAAGATGCTTAGCATGAGATGGGTTCCTAAGCGGGAGCATGCAGTACCACAGATCTTTCCCAGCTCACTGAGTGGTTTTAGTGCAAACACGTGCCGTGTTGTCTGGATGTAATGGTGAAGAAGGTGTTCAAGTCGCATAACAGACTGCTGCGGATGCTTTTCAGTTGCTGCAATGAAAGTGAATAGGCCAAATCAATATAACATATTGTAGGGAGATGACTGGTATATTGCTCTGAAAATAAGATCTGTAGCTTTTAAGTATAAATTATTCTGTGCAATGTGAATTGCACGTGGCAGGTCTTATTTAAAAAGCACAGCCTGAAAGCACAGCAGTAGGGAAGAAATTAGAATGTCCTCATTCATTTGAAGTCTGAACAATTTAAGTATCTATTATTGATTTGCTACAGAAACATTGGAATATCCAGCAAATGGTTTTATTCCATTTTAGCTGGAAATACTGATATTTGCCCAGTTGACTGATTGTTCTATGTGTGCATAAGTCTAAGCCAATGATATGAATATAAAATAATAACAAACTCATAAGATCAATCTAGGGCAACACTGGCCACGTTCTGGTTTTACTTTCTGATAATACATGTAAGAAATGACTGAGTTTACTAACCAAACATTTAACATTAGCTTACAAAAAAGACAAATGCATCATTTTTACTGGAAAAAAAAATACATAACTCTAATTATCTTTCCCTTTAACTCCTCTAACTGTACATGCTATCTCCACATTGCCTAGGAAGTAGGATACAGAGATGCTGTTGCCCATGTTGCCTCCATATGCTGCTTGGGTTTGGCACTTCAGGGTAAGACTGGGCTACTTTGGAGGTGCAAGCTAGGACTTCCACACTGTGCTGCTGCATCATACAAATGTCGCTGCTTGGATCCTCGCTGGTTTGGATGTGAACACTGCCTTGTGTGGCACATAGTGAAGCATACGCTCTCCCTGTCTTACTCTCTAGTCATCCCTTCTTCCCCTGTGGCCATGCCTGGGGCCAGCCTGGCCATGGGGGAGGGTGGGGCATGGCAGTTGGGAGTGCATGTGGGCAATCCTTGTTGCCTCCATCTCCTACCCCTTCCCTGCTCCATGGCCCCTGTAAACACTGGACCAGCTGCACCAGTACCCCTGTTCCGCTGGGTGCCCAGTACCTGTGGCAAGGCTGGGTGAACAGGTTATGTGGTGATGTATTTTCCCCCTGCTCTCAGCTTTTGCATGCTGAGCCTTGCTGCATTTGCACTGTGCATGCTGCCATAGGCGTGGGGCTGGTGAAGAAGGGGAAAACATCAGCGGGGGGAGGCGTTTTCCCCCATCTTGTCCTTTGTCTTGTGCTGGTTTTGCTCTGCGTAATAGGAAGGGAGCTTGTGGCATGCCAGTGGCTGCCAGGATACTTGGCCTTCTCTCAGTCTCCCAGCCAAAAACCTCTGCTATGCTCATGCCTTGTCAGACATGATGCTTCAGGCCTCTTGTGGCAAGGATATTGTGTGCCTATCTGTTTGGAGAGGTCCTCATCTTGATTATATCTCTGGCGTGATGCAGACATCCCACTCATTGCCAAGGATTTACCAAGGGAGATGAAAAGGAGTGACAGATTTGGGGCGGCACAGTCCAGCGGCACTGCTGCACCCACCATGGCAGCTCCCTCCTTTGTGCGCTGGCAGGGCTCTATCTGCCTCCAGCAGAGAGAAACACCCATGTCAGTGTGCCACATTTCTTTTACCCAGTTTAATGAGTTCATGACCCCTAGAAGAGATGCTGCTGTTGTAATACGTACTTTCTGAGGAGACACATATAGCTTTTGGCACCGCATAGGTATGAACAGTTCTTCATATTTCAGTACCAGACACATAGCTTTCTCCTCTTTCTCCTCAAAAACCCAAGGAGCACGTCGGTAATTTTTATGTAAAAAGCAGATACCTACAGATGCCTACAGTGGGTAGGTCATGACTCTAAATTAACTTGTGGTAAGAGGTGATTGTTCTGAGAAAGGGTCTCATGGAGGCAGATAGGGCTGGCTCCTTTAGAAACCCTGTCAGCACCACAGCACTGCAACTCGGTGCCAGCACCAACTGATAAACACATCAGCTTCTGTCAGGGGAGTGAGAAGGGGGATATGGTTTGAACCATGGACTCATTTTAACAAAAATGAGTCTTTTTTTCTTACTCCTACTCTTTGTACTCTTTGTTCCATGGTATTGTCATTATATGTAATGGGATTTTTGACCTATTAAGTGATACACTTGTCATGTCTATTTTCAGTTAAAAGGCACAAATTAAGTGGCTGTGACCACAACTTCTGCACAGCTGAGGCCAACTGTGGCATAGCCAGGAGTCTCTAATATCTGCAGTGAAAGAACAAAATCTAGCAAACATTTTAGAGCATTAGCAGAAATCTGCAGTTAGAGTACAGCATTCTGCCAGTCAGTCTCTTGAAAAATCAATAGCAAGACACACACTCATTTTTTTTGCAGAGAAGGTTACAGCAACAAAATTAGCATTAAGAGCTGGCTTCATGCAGACATTTATATGCTGGCATGAGTCATGAACTTGAAAAGGAGTCTGCCTAGGTAATTAATTTTCTCTGCTATTACAGATCTTGTTATTTGCTCATGTATTTTCTTAAAGGATATGTTTAAAATGTATTTTAACCATAAAACTTTGGGTTGAATTTAATTTTAATAGTACTCTTCAGCATGACCTCCAATACAGGGAATTCATGACAGTCTTGTGCTTTAAGTATTTGCCTGGCATTGAGCGGCTTTCCCACAGAAGACTGACCTGTATGAGTGATCTTTTACAAGTTGTTCCCTGCTTCAGCTGCTTTCATGTTTAAAATGGGGCTAATTAAATTAATTGTAGAAATGTCTCAGGAGTTGAAAGTGTATGTAAAGAATCTTGATTTTATGATGGCAGAGCTTCCCTGAGCAGTGATCTGAGGTGTCGCAAGTCACAAAGCTGTGATCTTGCAGGGACAGTGAAAATGCCATTATACACGTGTGAGCTGAGTCATTTACTTTATTCTTCTAAGGCTGTGGCAGTGAGAATAACAAGCACAAGCTGGTACCAGCACTAACTCTCATAGCAACCACCTATTTGCTTCAGACTGACGTCCCTAAGGAAAACTCAGCTAGGGACACTCCTTAAAGTGCTGGGAGATGCCCTGAACCTAAGACAGCACTGCAGAGCCCATTTTTCTCCACATCATTATTGTTTCCCTTGCTGATACTGTTCTGTAGGTGAGAAGAGGCTCAAAATACAGGGCAGAATTTATTGAATCTCACAGGTACAATCTCATGAATTGTCATTCAGTTGATACTGAAGGTCACCTGAACACTGCCGATACGTACGCATGGTCTGTGCATGTGAAGCAAATGAGAAGTTAGTCTACATCCCTGCAAACCTCTCTTTTTGCTCTGTGTTTTGATGTGTCCTAGATACCCATCTAACTGCACTGGTGCAAAGCTTCTGAAGGCTTTCAGTGACACTGGTTATGTTACTACAGGTGCAAAACAGCATCCACAAATTGGCAGCAAATTAAAAAATGTCCTCTGTGCTGCTGTCATTGATGTACCTACCATGTTAAGCCTGAAGAGTACAATACTGAATTTTGGGGATGTTAGAAGCATGCTGGATATAGAATCATGGAATAGTTCAGGTATTTGGAAGGGACCTTTAAAGGTCATCTAGTCCAGCTCCCTTGCAATGAGCAGGAACATTTTCAGCTAGATCAGGTTGCTCAGAGCCACATCCAGCCTGGCCTTGGATATCTCCAGGAATGGTGCATCCACCTCCTCTCTGGGCAACCTATTACAGTATTTTGCCGCCATCACTGTAAAAAATTTCTTCTTCACATCCAGCTTGAATTTCAGCTGTTTCAGTTTAAAGTTTCAGTTTTCAGGGTTTCCGTTTAAGTTTGGTATTTTGAGTTTAAGTATATAGATTCTTGTGTAACCTACAGTGCCACTGAATAAAACTAAACCCACATCTACATTAAAAACACTTCTATTAGCAAATCCATCCTTACAAAAATACATATTTTAGGTCCTAAGAGTTACTGGCTTAGGAAAATAATTTCTATTAAATGTATTTCTTTAATGCTTGGATAACATACTTTGGACACCAAGTACTTACTTCTTGGGGGAAAAAAAAGGTTATTTTTTTGTAACTTACTGAAGTCTTGATTATTTAACTGGTTGCTACCCATAGATAAATGTATTCTAAAACAATGATTAATGTGATTTACAAGTGTTACTGTTAAAGTCAGTTTGGAACAGCTTGAATCCCTAATGTGGTAAGAAACTGCAGTCAGTTGCATGATAATGTAATTGGGTTTTTAAGTTTGTGCTGTATAACCTTTCTGGAACTTGCTTTCCTTCAGGAAAAAGCAGGTAGTTTCTGTCTGATACTGCTTTGGCAACAAGAAGACATTAATCAAATCCTTTAGTTTTTGTTGGATTTGTTAATGCCAATCCTCATTTTGCACAAGGAAAGAAAAGGGTTTGGTTTGGGAGAGATTTCTGGAAAAATCTAAGGGAGGTACCAAAAGTCAGCAGTATGTATGTTTCTGTGTGGGGCATGCACTTCTCGCACCTGCACTGGGATGGTACTAGAGTAGACCCATTCCATTTAACCATGTGTTGTGCACATCCCTAGCTCCCTGACTTCCCAGATGGGTACACTGAATCATTATAAGCAAATTTGCTTTCTAGACCCGTACGCTTCTGAAGGCACTGCCATGGGGAAAAGCCTCTGGAAAAGGGGCTTGGATTATTAAGGAGCACCATCTTGGGAGCAATATGCTCAGAAAAAGACCTGGAAAAAACTATCCCAGCCAGTATATGGCTCGAATGCCAAAGTATGCAGCAAATTCAAGCTAAATAAACTTTGTAATTTGTTTCTACTGCTGATTGATAGCTATCATGATGGCTGTCGTGATTTTGTCCTTCTCCTTGGGTTTATTTTTTTCCATTTTTGAGAAATGGGTTTTTTCTTCTCCTGCAACATAATAGGTATGAAAAGAGAATTCCTTGGTGTTCCTTACTTCCCTGGGTATTTAGTTGTCGAAGAAAGGCAGATTGGACAAACCATCTGGTCAGTCTTCCTGCACAAAAGCCAGACTTCTGTCAGGCCTCACCTGTAGTTACTGCTCTTCTTAGAGGCTTAGCATAAGAATATGGTCTCTTTTCCCCTCTGTATTAGCTTAAATACCTGATAGATATGAACATTCAAGAAAAGAGCAGGATGATTAAATGTTCTCAGTACAGTGTTGCCAATGAGTTGCCTTTGATGATGTTCATCTCTGTATTCCACCAGATACTCCACTGGGGAAAGTCTGTGTGGTCTCTAGCTGCAAAGACTTAATGCTGAACCTGCTTGCAATTGCAAGTCCTCTTTCTTCTTGGAAATGAAACTGGTGGCATTTTTTTCTGAGCCTGTTTCTTTTTCTTTTCCTCCAAGGTAGAACCTTTTTCTCCAAGCCAGGGGTGAAAAAAGGCATGAGTCAAACGTTGAGAAAATTTCACACTGCTTAAAACAATGCTTTAATGTTCTTTCAGGTCAGAAGAAATTAACTGTATTTTGTTAAAACACCTATACCTGATGGGAATACAGTCTGATTCCTAGCAACTGTGTTCGTCTCCCAAGCCATCATTTTTAGAGGCTCACCCTTTTGCTGAAATACTTTCTAGGCTAGACAGTAATTCCTCTGCTGACTTCTATTTATCTATCTCACATGTTTATTTTCCCTTCCTCTGCTCTGGAGGAAGGGAGTGTCCATTTCAGGTTCTGGTTGCTTTTTCAGTAAACTATGAATTTGTGCTGTTTGTGGAGCACCTGGCAGAGAGAGATGGAGACCTCTCCGCTCATGCCTAGGCTCATGCCTAGGATTCTCTGTATCAAAGCCAAAAGAAATTGCGCTGCTCTGGAATATCACCACTGCAAAGAGCTTTGGGGAAGCTGCAGTGGCAGGGCCCAGCAGCCACACAGACATCTCCCATGTGGTCTGGGCTCGATGTCGCTCTTACATTAAATACAATCAGCATTCAGGAGGCTGTATCCAGGTATACAACTGCTGTTGTGTCATCCTGCTTGGTAAATATTTTGGGATAGCTTGAATATGAAAAGTGTGAAAATACTTCTATATGAAAATATGAAAATACTTTTTACTGTATTGTATTTTAAGGAAAGCTGGAGTGATTTCCAGAGGTAGTCAGGCAGGGAAAGAATTGGCAATAAAGAAAATTTTGCTTCCAGCTTAGAGGGGAAATTTGCATTGCCTTGTTTCCTTTTCCATATGTTTATGGAGATACATATATATACAGAGACATATATGGATGCTTTTGTGATAAAAAGGTTTTGTTTGTTGGGCACACTTTGGTGTCTATCTGGTAACATATTTTAACAATAGAATCGCTCTAAGACATGCACTGAAGTTTTGGCCATTTTTGAAGATTGTCTTCTTATGCTTTGAATGTGTCTAGAACCATTCGTGGCATCAGTTTGGCAAGAACAAGTTTTGTCTGAGGAGCAGTTCTGAAATCTCTGAGATTTTTTTGCCTGCAGTTTATGCTGCAGTTCTGCAGCACATCCATCCTGGGTGCTAGCTAGAGGACAGAATGTAAAAATTTCGGCTTAATGCAATTTTGTGAAGCAGGCTTTGATTCATGACCACATTGAATGGAGAGGACAGAAACAAAATGTCATGAATGATGAAAGAAAGAAAGCACTTCACCTTCCTGCACTTGCTTTCTCCTGAAAAGGAGGACTTTCTATGTGAAGAACTTTGTATAGCGCCAAAAGCAATATTAGTTTTTGGAATCAGCTTTCAGGATGTGCTGAAAGTTGTGTAATCAGCGCCTTACCTCTCGGAAAGACTGGGTGCTTTACTCCTCTACATCTCTTAAGCATGCAGGGCCTGGGAAAGTTGTTTTTTTCAGATACTCGAGGGACCTAGCTAGAGAACTAAATGGTCTGGAAGCATATCAAAAGTTTCTCCACCCTGGGTTCAAAGCTAGGCCCATCTTGACATCAGACTCTTTCTCCAGGCTACAACAATATTTTGGGGAAATAAAAAATGAGTAACTTTAAAGACATCATAATAACTAGAAGAATACAGTAAAAAAATGCTAAATAAGGTTATGATTTTTGTTAAAACATAAGGAAAAAGCAGTATTAACTCAGTCAGAAGCACCAAAAAAGTGCACAAGTAGGGGAGTGATCTGTTCGCAGTACTGCCTAGTCCAGAGAAGAGATGTAATTCAGGATAAGGACTTCCAGGTGATCAGAAGCCTCAGCTTCAAAACTGCGTTCCCTCTAGAGACTACAACACTGCTGTCCTAAAATGAGCATGCATTCAGAGAGCCACTTAACATGACACAGTCATGTTTTTACCTGCATTTGTTGAAACAGGAGTGAGTTACCATAATGAGATGAGAATGTACAGAGGTGCAATTTCAGTTTAGTTTAAAGCACTGGGCAGAAACTGGGGGGCGGAGGGTCTAGAAGTTGCTTCAGATGCTGTTCATCTTTCCCTGCTGCAGGTGGTGTGCCCTAAATCTGAGCAGCAAATGGGTGGTGGATGTCAATACCCACTTTATCACCTTGGTGCATGAGAACTGGAGATCTGACTCTCGGAGATGTGGTTTCTTTTTAGATGATTTAAATAATATTTGGGTTTAGGTGATATTTATGAAGCATCTTAAAGTCCACATAGTTCGCATTCCCCATAGTCCCATTCTGCATTCCACATAGTCCCATAAAGTCCGCATTCGTGACTATGCATGTGTAAACAACTTGTCTCTCCTTTTCAGCAGCTGCCTAAGCAAGTTTTGTGATTAAGCACTGTATATTTTGGACTGTGGTTCCACAGGGTGAGTGGCTTGGCAGCAGCACTGGATGAACAAGTTCCCACCCATGGCACTGCACTTAGGGTGGTGTAAACTGGTGCAGAAGTGGGGTTGCCTGTGATACAGATAAGAGCTAATTCTTGGACATCAAGAAGTCCTTATCCCTGGTATTGCCTCTGGCCCACCAGGCTTATGAATTGCTGAATGCATTTTACAATGCTATATGCATATCAGAATAATTACTAAGTGGTCAAATGTGACTTGAAAACAGCTTTTGTTCACTGGGGAATCCTCCTCCCATTGCACAGTTGCTCAGAAAAGGCTACTGGGGCCAGGGCACTGGTCCACAGTCCCCAGAGAGTGAGCTGCGGCTTGGTGGGACAAGCAGGAAGGCAGCGCTGGTGCTGAGAGACACCCAGCTGGAACCGTTCTCTGTTCCTGGCCCCTGGAGCTCACACCAAGCCAATGTTTGCACAGGGCTCTGATGAGGAAAAGCAGTGTATTGTTCATTACTCATAATAACAAACTCCTGAGTCTCCAGATAAGTGAAACACTTCAAAATAAGCTAGACCTAGAGATTTGGGCTGGAGTGTCCTGAAGGGTGAAGCAGAGCCATTCAGATGATATGCTAAGGGGCAACATTGGCATGTATTTCTGCTGAGGTTTCCTCTTCATAAATGGTTAAGTAAACAACCTACGGAGCTGCTGGTCAGTTTGTCTCACTTCAATATCTAGCATAGAAAAAAGCAAATAAAGATTATTTTGTAAGCAGTCAGAAGGTGACAGGTTGATATAGCGTGAAGAACATGGATTTTTAGGAAATAGACAAAATCTTGCAAAGCTTGTATATTTTTGAAGCAATCATAAGCTTTCTAGTAAGGTGGTTGATACAGAATTCAGGGCTGATATCATCAAATTGAAAATGAGTTTAGGAATTAATAAAGATATTTATGCAATAGCCTTTGTGTCAAGGGTAAATCTGTATTTAATTTTGTTTGTATTTTGCTTTCATGAATGCTCTGGAATTTTAACTAGATGGTTATTGCAGTTTGTGGAAGGTTAAGTTTTGGAGCACTGAAACTGCCAAAGGCTGTGGAGAATTCTAGCAAAACCTGGGACTTCCAAAAGGAAATGCAATGTCATAAAGTTATGTCAATGAGAGGAAAAAAAATCCCAAGCCAAACTTGTATCAATCATAACCCAAAGAAAAAAAAGGTTATATAGTAACAGTGGGGAAGAGGATCTGGACATTAATAGATAATAAATTAAACACAGCACAGTATAATTTGCAAAAAGGCAAAGACTGTTCTGGGCAAGATTCCTAATGTTTCTGCTATATCTGATCCAGGATTACCTCCAGTTCTCCCCTGTAGGAGAGAATATTTTATATTCTGCTCAGACTTTTACGTAAAGCTTGCAGAATCATGAAACACAATTTACAGATAATGTGTGTTAAAGTAATTGCATGATGTAGTTTCAGTTGTATTACAGCGGGGGGTTCTGTGTGTGTGAATTGGAGATATATTTGGATTATTACAGGTCATGGTAATGGTTATACATTGTATTTATCCTTTGTCTTCCTTTTCAGTCCTCAGAGTGATAATTTCTTTCTGAACAACGTAGGCAATATCAAGAATACTCTGTGGAAGAACAGGGAACAAATAAAAAGCTGCTTCAGTGATCAAAGGACAAGGATAGCCAAAAAAGTTAGGAAAAATTACTTTAGGCTTAACGCCAGCCTTCATGAGAAGGCAGATGGAATCAGATATACACAGTGTAAGAGGACAGCTAAGAATATTTTAAAACAGAATATTGGTATTTTTAAAAGTAGAACTGAAAGAAAAGAGTTCCTGCAGGTGACCAAAGAAAAGCCAGCACAAAAAGGGTGTCTCAAACTATGTATTAGGGAAAATATGTAAGACTGGTCAGAAAAAAGGAAGAATTTGCATCACTCATGGAGTTCGGTGTGCTCAAAATGAGCTTAGTTCTTAGAGTGGATATAAGGAAACTATTTTCTATGGAAAAAATGAGCTTCATTGAAACACAGTGTTATCTCAAAAAGTGCTTGCCATAATAATAAAAAAAAACCAACCCCAAACCAACAACTTTTTGTCAGGACAACCCCTTAAATCAAAGACAAATTACAAAATGTTGAGATTCTCTACTGATGCTTTACATTATGAGTAGGAACAGAAGAAAAATTTTGTGTGCAGGTAAAGGTTTTTCCAATCAGCTCCATGTCTTGCTTTGCTTGGATGAGCAAGATATGTCTGTGTAATGGTGCTAAGCCTTGGTGAGTCAGAGATGTACAGGTCTGTCAGGCAATCAGGTATCCCAGATGGCAGGATACCTCACCCTCTGAAGCTTCAATCCTCTCCTGCAGCGGGGACACTCAGGGCCAAACATCAACATTAGAGCGTCCCCAGCCATGGCAGCACAAGGGAAGAGAACAATCAGGAGACCTGTCTATGTGTGGTGGCTCTGTTCTACAGAAAGCCCCTTTCTCGCAGCTCCAAAATGTGTGAAGGGGGGGAAATCTCCATCTCCTATGGCTCTTCAAAACTCTTTTCCCTGCAATACAGGGAAACTTCTGCAGTTTTCTGCCTTCCCTTTGCCTCACTACCATGAGCTCCTGGGAGGGGTGGAGTAAAATGTGTCAGTGGAAAATGAGGAGTAAAGCTGTGGTGCGCATTGTACAGCTTTTCTGAATCCTCAGCATTTAGGCAGAGCAAAAACAGCTTTAAAGAGAACCAGGAAGATTTGAGTTCAGGAGTGTGTCTTCAGCAAACTGCGCAATTATCTCACTTGCAAACTCTGAAGTGTAATGGGTTAAGGAAATGCCCTTTTGTTTCTGGAGAACTTGCCTCAATAATCTAAATTTGGTGGTCAGTTATAAAATTGCCAAACAATTAGGTTTCCTTCCTAGTCTGTGCACATAAATGGCAGCAGCCAAGATGTGCGAGTGTTGCATGTCAGAGCAGCAGTAAATGAGCGGGGCTCTCCAGGAGGGCGAACAGAGGCTTCTGCAACAAGTCTGAGCACTTGGCAGGAGAAGCGGAGAGGGTGGTGACAGCAGGGGAATGTGGGGACCACGGTGGCCTCCATGGAAGGGCCCAGAGGAGGCTGTTGCTTTGTGTTAACCTTTCAAAGCAATAAGCATTTCTCAAGAGAGCCTATCTGACTTTTTTGCTAAATATAGGACTGCCTTTCTCCTTCCTGGTCAGTAAGTGTGCGCTGTGGTGCTAAAGCTGTCTGCTGACTTTGTTCTTTCTTTTCCTTCTGTTTCCCTCATGTCTTCTGTGATCAGCTCTGTAACACCCTTGTAAAAGCTTTGCTGCTCCTAATTTGCCTCCTGTCATTCCCTGGCTTGGAGCTTGCTCTAGGGAAGGCACAGGAGCCATCTGTCCTGTGGCCATGTCTCACTTACATGGAAGAGTCACGGCTGTGCATGGAGCTCCAGTGGGATTCGGTGCTCAGGTGGGATTTGCAGGCAGTGGGTGTTGTTCCTGACAGGTTGGAGTGCCTGTCAAACAACTCTCCACCCAGCTTTACTTCTTCCTATCACCAGTGAGGTCCAAATGAAAATCAGAAAAGCCATCCTGCAGAAGGCCTTGTTCTCTTAATGGGAGCCTGTACATCAAAGGACCATGTTTCGTGGTCATGCATTAATGCATGAGTCTACACCAATCTTCTGCCCCAGTTCAGGAAAGCATCCTTCTTCAAGAGCACTCCTGAGCACCTGCTTTCATTTGCAGATCTGTTTTTATGGCATTCTGATTTCTAGAGTGAAAGGTAGGTTAATATCCTGTGGAATGGTGGCTTGGGTGAACAGCAGTACTGAAATTTGTGACGACATCCCTTCCAGCTTAGTGAGACCTAAAGGCCTCTTATGCTAAGAAACTTGATCCATTAAAACATAAATCTTCTTACAAAAGCTTAAGATAATAGATCAGATGAAGTTTTAATCAAATCTGAAATCTAAAATGCATTTATTTAAAAATTAGTATTTATTTTAATATTTATTCCTATTTATTGTTTGAGTAACGAATGACATCTTTACTGATTTCCTTTTTTCTGTTTGGTCCAAAAGCAACTGTTTTTCCAGCCATTGCAGTTTTCCTGCTTTACATTTCTTCTCGAAGGCATTCAGCTTCATTCAAGCTTCCCCTTTTCAAGCTTTATTTTGTGAGAAACTCTTCACAGAGGAGGTCAGCATTTTTAGACCGTGTCTAGTGGCATGGCAAGAAATCTAGTGATGGCACTGCATTTGCTTCTAACGGACTCATTGATTGCAGATGAGGTGCCAGACTCCTGTGAGGTGTAGGTACATCAGTATAAGAACTCGCATACTGGCTAAGAGGATCCCTAACACCATAATGCTGTTTTCTGTGGTAGGAGGGAATGATGATTAAAGAAAGTGTAGAAGACAGTAGAAAAATTAAGAAGCATAAGATATGAGGTATGTTTTCCCTTTCCTTATGGTTAGTGAATTAGGGTCTTATTGAACTAGACAATAACCTGAGTAATTTTGTTTATTGGCCACTGATGGCTAGGCACTTATGTATCTGTTTTTTAAACCCATTTTCACTTATGGCTGTCACAGTCCTGACAGTGAATTCCACAATGGAGTTATGTATGGCACAGAGAAATACTTCCTAACGCTGACAGGGCCTGTCCTTTTGTAGAAAAGGAATACAACAGGTAATGTAAGCTCTTTTTGAATAATAAGCCCTGAATATGCATGATTTTAAAAGGGCAAGTGTTCTGTTGCACAAAATGTTTAAGTACTGCAGTGTAATTGCAGGTCACTTTGGAAAAGCAACCTGTAATCATCCATTCCTCCCACTTTCCCTGAACCAGGTGTGGCAGTTAAGCAATCTAAGGAGCAGTTGATCTGACAGAAAACTAATCCACCAGAAGTCTATTAATTTTCCTTCAGAGTAGGATCCTTACCACACAGCCACTAAACCAGGAGCCTGTGGACACACATGAGGAAAGGAAAGGGATACAAGAGCACTACTATGGTGGCAGCCCACTGCTGGATGGTTAAGCGCTTTGTGAGTCTGCACAGGGTCACAATGGCAGGAGTGTTTGAGAAGTGTAGAGTAGCATAAGTCAGATTGTCATCTGACATATAGATAGTGTAGTTTTTCAGGGTTTTCTAATAAGTGAGAAACTTGGGTTTTTTTTCTTGTCCACTAAGACAAATTCCACCCTCAGTGACATGGGCACAAGAGCCACCGAAATTTGGACAGCCAACAAAATAAGGACATGAACCTGCTTGAGTGAGTCCAGAGGAGTGCCGCAGTGATGAACAGAGAGCTGGAGCACCCCTCCTATAAAGACAGGCTGAGAGAGCTGGGCTTGTTCAGCCTGGAGAACAGAGGAGACCTTGCAGCAGTCTTCCAGTATCTAAAAGGGGCCTACAAGAAATCTGGAGAGGGACTTTTTATAGGGGCATGTAGGAATAGAGCAAGGGGGAATGGTTTTAAACCAAAAGAGGGTAGATTCAGATTAGACATTTACCGAGAGAGTAGTGAGGCAGCGGCACAGGTTGCACAGAGAATCTGGAAGTGCCCAATGCCAGGTTAGACAGGGCTTTGTGCAACCTGGTCTGGTGGGAAGTGTCCCTGCCTGTGGCAATGGGGTTGGAACTGAATGAGCTTTAAGGTCCTTTACAACACAAACCATTCTAGGATTCTGTGATATTAACTGATACTTGGATATTAACTGCAAGGAGAGCAATGGGCTTATTCCTCTTCTACTTGAGTAGGAGAAGACTCATAAATGTTATTCTTCAATCTGTTTCCCTGAACTCACTTGGAAAAAAACTCACACCAACTGTGCTACAAAAGGTAGCTACAATTTTTCTTCCTCTCCATTATTGCTCTTCAGATCTTAAATGAAGATTTTCCATTACAACATGAGTCATTAATGTACTGCTGTTTTGTATAATGCACAGTGTCCATGTGCATATTGAAAGTACCTTTATGTTCTGGTGCTGTAGGGAAGAAGTAAAAATTTACTTGCAGACAGACACTGTCAAGTTCGCTTAAGTATTTGAATTTAACTTCTGAATCAAAACAACACTGATTCACCTTATTTAGTTTCGTTTGTATGTATCTCATATTATTTAATTGCAATAGAACCAATTGTGCCCTAATGGTATTGGTCATTTAATAATATTAAACTGAAAATAAATGTAACAGTTAAAACATTAAATGATTCTGAGTCAGCTAATAAAGCCACAAAGCTCAGATCTTAAGGGACTGGCAGGTTCTAATGAAGATTTAATTCATATCTATTTGCAAAATTTAGTCTGATTTCTTAAAACGGTGAGGGGGAAATCTGACTCTCTTTTCCCCCACTTAAGAAGTCTGCAAAGCTCTGTTAAGAAAATAAACTGAAAAGGCTCCAAATAACACATGAGCTCCAGTGGAATGCTGTGGTCCTGCTGCAGCTTAGGCAGAGGAACATCAGTGGCTCCAGTTGTTTGTTTGCAGCTGACACAGAGTGCTCTCCTCCCTTCTGCTGAGAGTTCCCCCACCTTTGTTTTGGTTGGATTCCCACCAAAAATGGCAAAGGATAGGTTTGTGTGTCATGACTGCCCTCGAAGAGCAGAACTGCCACATCCTTCTTAGCCTCCATCAACCAAGCGGTCACCACGGTTCATGCTCTGGTACCTCCTGCAGCATTTGCTTGCTGAATCTGTGGAGGGATTACACACTTTACAGTGCAAAGCTGAACACTCTGCTCGTTGATGGTATTTTGGAGGTGAATCCAGAGGAGCTGATAAAAGGTCACAACAGTGGCAATATGGAAGATTTTCCTCTGTGAAGTTCTGTCATGGCTTTCTGTTCAGTTGAAGTAATATGTCTGAGAGACGGCTTCTTCCTCTGAGACCCTTAGCTGGACCTAAGGTCATCCTGGAGGTAGCAGAGACAGCTTTCATATAGCAGATATAGCACCAAGAGGTGTGTAGCTTTCTCTGCCTTTGGTTCAGGAGCAGTTTTTCCACAGGAGAGCAGGAACAATCTCATGGTTATTATTTTCACAGATTCACATACTGCCTTAGGGCTTTGTAAATAATCACAGGGGGAAAAATCATGTTAGAATTAGATTTAGACAAACATTTAATTATGTACAGAGTTTTAAATTTATGAAAAGTCTTTGGAGTAGAAACATACTCAAAGCTATGCAAGTAATTAGCTACTACCTTGAATTGTCAGCAGCCTGTGATTAAATAAAGAGCAAGAAGGAGATTTGTATTGCACTTCAGGTGTTTCACAAAGGTTTTGAATTAAACTGACACAATACCAATAGCATTCATTCTCGAATTGATAGAGTAACTACAGCAGGCTAAAAATCATCCCATTTACTGGAATAATCCAAACAGTACACAGAAATATACAGGTGTCATCTTCTGGATCACTCTAGACTGATGAAGAAGTCAGTTCAACTGTCTGTTCATCACTACTGTGCAGTAGGTCTCAGAAGTGCCAACAGACCAGGATTTGTGAAAGCTGGCTGCTTATGGTTCAAGCAAGAAATCAGTCGAATCTTCTCCATCTATCAGTGTAAACCATTCAAGCAAGTCAGGATGTTTTGCTTAAAATTAAATAAGGAGCAGCATAAATTTTTTTCTCTCTGTGGACCCATGGGATCAGTAATTTCTGTTAGGACAGTGATGATTCACCCAAGATCACAAGAGAATTTCTTGTGCTGGTACAGCTGGGAGCCTGATGGTGCAGAAGAGTGTGCCACAGGTGGTTTTCAGACATGACTCTGTTGTTGCTTATTTGTTGTTGGAGTGTTCATCTGTAGAGCAACACCAGGCCTAGACACCATCAGTAGCAAAATACTGTTGCCTGCCTTCTCACGAGTACCAACAAAAAGTGAAAACCTATTTTTATTGTCTCATACAACCTGCCTGGATCTGTCCATACATGAGCATTGCACTGCTTTACTTTGGAGTGTCTTGTGGGCATGTAGCCAGTCTCTCCAGTCTTCATGGGACAGTTCAAGTGCCATAATTTCATCATAAGGCAGCCACGAAGTTGTACTGGCACAGGGATTGATCTGTATACTTGGCTGTGGATAGAGCTAAGCCAACAGGGATTGTTCAGGCAACATTGCTGGGTCAACTGGGTCCCCAGCTGTGTGTGCTATTTAGAGTTAGAGAGGAGCAGAGGGAGCTTCTGGCCATTGTGTCTTCATCTCTGAGAGCTGCTCCAACAAGCATTTGAGCCAGCTCCAAAAAGACCTTGAGCTGGGAGCATTGGCCATATGAAGGCTCTTGGTCACATGAAGGTGTCCATTTCCAGCTGATAATCAAGAAGTTTGGTCATCCCTGTTGTATTGCCATACCCATTTCTTCATTCTGTATTTGCTAACACAATCTTTTCTTTCATTGCCTGTCATAGAAAGATTTAGCAAATTTAGTAACAGACCTTTACCTATAGTGAGTATCCTATATCATATCATTTAGTGGGGAAAAAAAAAAGAATCCCTTTGTAAATTTCAGGGGGAGGGATATTTTCCCGCCTCTCTGCCAGGCACACATATACCCAAAGGGTAAGCTGTAGGTCCTTTGATTCCTGAGTTTGAGTACTTCAGTCTGAGTTTTATGGGTAAACTTTTACATGAGATTCTATTGAAAGATTGTCATTAAACTGAGCACTAAAGTAAGAGATATTGCTTGAGCTATTGAGTTTACAAATTACAGCTTTACATACACTGAAAATAGGGAAACCCTGTGATTACAGGCAGAGTGATATTCTTATAAAGCTGTTCTAGATGGCCATGGCAATTCTGAATAAAAAAGGAAATGAAATATATCCATTTGATCCCTGTAATAGAATCCTCATCAGGACTTCAGCTACATGAGTGAAAACTTACACTTCTAAATTGATTTTGCAATATAGGACCAACTTTCCATGAGGCTGATTTAAAGTAGACACGTAGGAAAGGAAGGCATGAGTGCTCTAGTTGGGGAGAAGAAGGAAATACCTGAAACCCCTCTCCAGCTGTGCTGTCTAGCTGTTCATAGCCCAGAGACCAGAGCAGCAGCGAGCTAAAAGGAATGAAAGAGTTAAAGTGTGTTTGAGAGAAGCAGGAACAGTGTAGATGTGTGGAAGGAAAATGCTTCCCAAAATGGGTCAAAAATAACAAATACAAAAATGTACTGAATGAGCTTTTGTTTTTGCTTAAGATTAACTTAAATTTTTTAGAAGAGAAAAAAAATACTTTCTCTAACAACACAAACCCTGTGTATATTTACCTGAGGCTTACAGAAATAGCTCATATGATGAGTCTGGCTCCACAAACTCCGCCTAAGAGGCCTGGATCAGCAAAATTCAATCTGGAAGCTCTCTCTAAATTTATGAAACTTGTCTGAAGTTTCCAAGTTAACTAATAAAGTAATCTTTTGTTTGTAAAAGATATAACGGTCTTATAAATTAATACTGAAGCCTGTGGAAACCAATTGTCAGCATTCAGTGCTTTAGTTAACTTTTGTTTTAATTCTACCGATACAGAAATGGTAACTCAAGACAAGATACACAAAGTGAGGGCTATTTGTAAATATGTTTTATTATTTTTTGATATCTTTTTGGCTTTTTTACTTACTGGAGACTTTCAGCAGTTTCATGCTTCAAATAAATCTTAAGGAAGAAGTTAAAGCAAGCAGTCAGCTGCTCTGGGGCTGATCAAATAGTGCTTTTCTGCCTGTTTTACTAATAGATGAACAGGCAATCCCATTTATAGAGCATACTACATGTTGACAGAGTGCATTACTTCATTTTGCTGTATTGGCAATTTGAGATCTTAACAAAACAATGCTGAGGTCGCTCTCATTCTGTATTGCCATCCTTGGAATGCGGCTTGGGTTTTCATTAACTCTGTCGCTACAAGGTACCACAGATGGAGGCAGATTTTATAGGGGGAGAGTAACAAACATTGGAGAACAGAAAGTTGTAAACAGTTGGAATTCTTTGTCCCATGTGGATGAATTCCTTTTCCTTAACACTCTCTGATGTTCTCAGCATCCTGTGGACACTTGGTGTGATTGGAGGTGAACGGGTGGATAGGTGGCAAGAGCTCTGATCCCTCCCAGCTGTTGTGTGGGACAAAGTGGTCGCAAACTCCTGCAGCCAGTGAATATAAGCTTCAGTATAAACAGTAAAAGTTTGGAGTTTCAGCCCGGCTCTTGGCTCGCAGCATTCTGGCTCTGCTTAGGAGCACAGATCTCATCCAGGACTGCTTCCAAGATTTCCCCTCAAATTTTCAATCAAGGGAGGACAAAAAGGGGGGGAGGGAGAGGTTGGAAGTAGTGAGAAAAAAAGGGGGAAGAGCATGGCTCTGCTTCACTGCTGCATTATTCCCACTTATTATTCCCTATGCTGGCTTGATTGAAGTCACTGGTAAAATTACTGTGAATCTTTCCAAGGCCTTTTCTGTACATACATTTTTATGAGTCTTACCAGGACAGTTAAAGCAATACAAGTCACTTGAGAAGAATTTAACTGCAAAGGAACTGGGCATCCTTATTGCAGAAGGAGAGCAGGCTGGTGGGGGATTCTTCAGGAATAGCTGCAGTGCTTTCAATTCATAGCTTACCTTTTTCCAAAACAATTGCCTGAGAATAGGCCAGTGTTTTATACAACCCAGCCTTTTCTCAAGATGTTTTGCCCAGGGGGATCTTTCCCTCCCAAATTAGCATAAGTGTCATTGCTCAGTGCTGCAGCTATATGACCACTGGATCCCTGGATCTGGGAGGCTATTGGGCTGTGCCCTGCCTTCACCTTTCTCCCAACCAGCAAATGGAATAGCTCCAGTTTGGGATATACTGGAATAACTGCATTCAACCTCTTGAGGGCTTCAGTATACTTACATCAGTAAAGGATCCTACAGCTTAAAACAATACAGCCCTTCAAGCAGGGAAGCTTCTTGGGTGACGATGCATGTCTTATATGAATCATGCTTTTATGTTCCCGTTGCTTTTTTAAAATCACTTTCTCAACAGTGCTTAAACTCAGGGCTCCAGTTTCCAGGTAACAGGGAGAACCAGGTGCCCAAGCACTGGCTGATTTAGCCTTTTGCTGGGTGCAACTGGGAAGCAGTTGTGAGCATTAACATAATATAACCCTTCAGTTAAACGCACCTTGTTTGGTGTGAGGACTAATTTGTGAGAGTGAGATGTCATCTTTATGGCACAGCAGTCACATCTGGTGCAGCTGTTGTCATGACTGCTTCGGGGAAGAACAAAAGTGCAGTAAATACACCTTTTGTTGTGTTTACTGGGCTGTTTTCAGCAATGTGTGCTGCTAAGTACTGAGTTACTCCATGAATCCTCTTGGGTAAGGTACTAGTCTTGTTTTGCCTGAACATATAAGACAGGTCTTCTTGCAAATCTTTCCCCAAGTTCCAACCTCTGTGCACTTTGATTTATATTTTGGGAACATGTGACCATTGAAACAGACTATATAGCCAGCTGGACAAAAGGTTTTTAACAGTCATTCTTTCCTTTGGGTAGCACAACTTGTTGTAGGTCTCTGTACATGGATGTGTCTGCAATGGCAGCTTATACAGGTGAGCACACATAGCTGGGTCTCAAAATATGTTCAGCAGATGAAACATGGTATTTGCTTTAGACTGACAAGTCCAAACTCTTTTTACTCTATTGTGTATATGGAGTAGGTCTTCAGTGACTGTAATTGGGACCAAGACACCTAGTCATGCATAGATACCGACAAGTAGCTCTGAATCTGAAGATGAATCCCATCTGGAACACTTGGACATGGTTGTCATTGTTTTAGTTTTCTTTCTTTTTTTTTTTCCCTACATACTTTACAATGTTTTCAGGCTTAGGGTAAGTCATCCAGAGTGTTTAAGATTCTGTGTTTCCCCATTTCTCCTTTGAGTGCTGAAGTCAGTTCTCTGATATTCTTTCTCACTTGTCACAACAGGTCAGGGGAGCTTTTGTGCCTGGATCATTAGGTGATTGAAGTGTTTTACTAGAAAACAAATATGCTTTGATGCTTCTGCAGCCTTGAGGACAAAACAATGATGACCTTACAGCCAAGGAAAATGATGTTCAAATAAGACTCATTACTGCTTGAAGCCCTCAGAACTTCATACAGTGAAATTGTAACTATACACTGACATTGTAACTGTAGCTGCTCTTTGGAGCAGAATCAGACTGTGAATTTAAATTGCTAAAGCATGGTATAAAAATACTCATTGTTAACTCAGTGGACAGCCATATATACAAGTTTAAAATACCTCATAAGGGACTCAGTGTATGAGGTTATCGCACGTGATTTCATTTTATAAATACAAAAGAAGAAACGTCACAGTAATGAGTACAAATTTGCTGCAGTGAAAAAAGCCAACATGTTGGCCTCAAACTACTTCATTTGCAACTTCTTGAATCCACTTCCAATCCATCCAGGAAAGCTATCACTGGCCTACAAGCAGGCTGAATGGAGACTCCGAGTTTACGACTGTGAGAAAATTCTCCTGGGCTGTCCCACAGCCTAAGGCCCGGGACTGACTCAATGTGTCTATCTTTGGTTAAGTCTATCCAGTGATCCAAACCAAGATCCAGTGATCCTGAAAATTCAGTGTTCCCATTTCCAATGCAGGCTGCCTGGCACAGCCGGTCTTCGGCGGGCTCTCAGGCTGTAGAGCAGGCTGCCTGCCAGGGATCCACACCGCTGGAGGTGGCACAGCCCAGCAGTTTGCCAGTGCCAAGACCTCAGGGCATCACAGGACCGTAGAAAATACGAATTCCACAGTAATTCCTAGGCTGGTTTTCTGGCATCCCAGGCTCCCTCCCTCCCCTAGAGCTGAGATGTACTGGGATGCCTCCCAGGGGCTGTCACTCCCAGCACAGTTTGTGTGAGGGCTCTCCCATGGCTCAGAGAAAACAGGAATTTTTGTCAGGCTCATTGCTAGCCAAGCAGACTACTTCACGATTTCTCTTTTTGCTCAAAAAAAGTATAGGAAATTTTAGTTCACGAGAAGTTTTAAAATGTTGACTTTCGACTCAATCGGATGAAAGTCAAATTTTGAAAAGCAAAGTTTCCTCTCATCTGGAACACTAGCTTCTCAACCAGCTCCAATGAATACTAATACCCTGACCCTTAATGTACAGTTGAAATCCACAACAGAAAAACACAAGATCCATCTGCTTACATGATCCCAAAATTATTGACAACTACAGAAACATGATGTTTGTAACCACTTCACATGCAGCCTGAAATGTATTAAACAATGACTTCATCTGAAGAGGTTTGTTAACATTATGAATATTATTACTCTTGGTCACAAGAGGCTTGGTCTTGTTCCAGTCTTGAAATAATTACTTTTACACTGAAATACTGGTTTTTGAATTACAACGTTAAATCAAAATGTACAGTAGTCACATTGCATCTTGGGAGGTTTTACTGTGTAGTTATGACTGCACACTAAATGAATTTTAGCAATCCTATACTATCCACAAAACAATTCTGAATAAACTTTAGGTCTGTGAAAGAGCCCTTCCGCCTCCCAAATTCTTGTCAAATACCCAGACGGTAAATTTAGATAGAAGCCCATGCTTCTAGGTGGTTGTTGATAAGCATTCCTCTTTCTACTCAGAGCGAGCAAATCATGTATCTGTAGCTGATTTGTTTCAAGTTAGCGTTTTTTACATCTTTTTATACAGCTGCAATTTCTGTAAAAATCATATGCAATGAAAGAAAATTGTGCTTTTCTGCCTCTCCAGTTCTCAGAAGACATTTCAGGGAGAAAGATAATTGCTAGTGAGAGCTCAGCCCAGTAATGCAGTTCACAGTGAATGTGAGTTGCAAGGAGATAAACAAGGAAGGAAATACATGAAGGGCTACCCACTTTCAGGAACTAGAAAAACCTACTTGTGAATTGTTATTTTCCCAGATGTATAACATTTACAGAGATGAGACTTGACTGGGATTTTTGCTTGTATGTTTAAGCCCCTTAAATTGTTTTGAAACTCTAAACCTGGAAGTTACATTTTCTTTCTGTTTTTTTTCCTTCTTTCCCCTCCTTCTTCCCCCCCCCCCCCTTCCCCCTTCATTTTTTGACCCTTATTCTCATCTGCCTTTTTAGCTTGGTCTGCCAGCAAGGAAAATCAAGCCTAGGAAAAAAAAGTAGACTTGAAACTGTCAGTTCTTTTCACATGAAACAGTGAGTGGTCCCATTTATTTAAATTGCAGCCTTTGAGGAGGCAGGATAACTGTTAGTTTCTGCTGCAGCTTTAAATCCCAAATGAATACTAATGACCCACAGGATTAATGCTACTTTTTATTGAAAAACTATTTTCTGCTATGTGATAGGATCATGTTTTTGATTTACAAGTTAGTAGTTTGGCATTTTATTTTATAGATATTCTAACAAATTTTCACTTACACTGAAGGTAGAGACCTATGTGCAAACATAAGGGATGAGAAGTAATTTAACCTTTCTCTAAAATACAAGACTTTTAGATTAAATTTCTTTGCCAAGCTGCTAATAACTGATAATGCAGTAATGTGCACAGTCACACAGAGGACATCACTGGCCTATAAATTATACAGTATATATATAGGGGCCTATAAAATAAATAATGTCAGGATTTATTGGATTAAAAAAAAAAAAAAACAGGATGAACGTGCGAATTAGAATTAAATACCTGATTGACACACCAGTACTAACACTCCTGGATGCTTGCTAACACACCTTCATTAGGGAAAAGGTTTCCTTTGTGATCTCTCCAGGAGTTGTCTGTTTCTTATACTTGAATGCCCACATTATTTTGAGTCTCGCCTTCCCCTGGGGCTACTTATAAATTGCTGCTGCTGACCATAGGCAGCCGGCATGGGGAAGAGTGGAGGGGAGGGTCCTCCCCTAGATGCTTACTGATACCATTCCTAAGAAGAACTGCTCCTCCTACCCCACCGAAGAACACAGTTTACCAGTTTGAGTTTGTAATCTGGAGTCCAGTTTGCCATCTTGGGCTTCACAGAGTTGGGCGGTGTGGGAACATTATGGGGGTGTGCACAGAGTGCAAGTCCTCTTAGATCCTCAGGTCCACAACCACCACATGGGGTTTTGTGTCTGGGAAACCCAAGCTCCTTTGTCTGTGCTTCTTCACTGGTATGAGCAACACTTGGGCAACTGCTCCTTGAGAGCTATGAGAGTTTCATGATCTTCTAGGGTAATAGATATTGTATAAAGGGATTTCAGATGTCTAGGAAATCATGGCGATTGAGTTCTTTCTAAATAGTATTTCTTTTGTCTAAGGAGTTTTGTCACTGTTGTGAAAAAGCAGCTCTGTGGGTGAGACAGCACTTCATTCTTCATGGACATTAAGTACTATTTCCCTTAGTTCTGTTAGAAACTGGTGAAACTATCAACATATTTTGATAGGGAGCAAAAAAAAGAAGTTAGTTCTGAACAGAGGATCTTTGCGATATTATTATCCCTAAATTCTGATTCTTTAGTTTCTAGTTTTCATTTATAGAGCTTTATGCATTTGATTTACTTGCCTGTCATCTTTTCTCTCTCTTCTTTTTGGGAAATAGATGTCAATTGTAACTTACAGTGACTGAATGAACATTTGGCCAGGGTAAGAAAAGTGCTAATTCCCTCAGGAAGAAGTGTGCTGCCAGTATCACTCTTGGCCCTGGTTCAGCAGCCACAGAGGCAGGTCTTTTCCAGATTTGGAGTTAGCTCTGTGTGGAAGCTGCATTCATGTGCTATTAGAAAGGTCAAACAAAACACGACCTTCATGCTTGCTTGAAGCTTTTTTACCTGAAGATGTCGTCTGGTTTTTCACCCACTAAGTACAGGAATCCCAGCTTTCTTGAATGAAAAGAATCAAGACACTGAGACTATTAATGACTTTTCTGAAAGTCAAAGTGAGATTTAAAGGTTGATCCCATAGCTGGGCTCTCAGTGGGCTTCTCCTCACTTAACTGCAAGTGCCTGACGGGCAGCCATCTGAGCTAATTGTCATGGACTCCCACTGGAGTGAAGTAGACACTTCAATTTATGTGACCTATTTTAGATGTCTACTTGGAATGACAGAAATTGTCCACCAGATGTGTCAGTTTCTTCCTTTAGACTAAGGGAGCCTGGGGTGATAAGCCAAGATGGAGGTTGTAGATGTTTACATTTAGGTGAGACAAACCCATTACTGCCTTAAGGACCAAGCTGGCCTCTCTCCCATAACTGTATGGATTTGGAAACTTTTTCCTACCTCATCTGATGTGACATAAGACAGCTTGAGTCACTAGTTCCAGAAGTCATGGCAGACAACTAGAGAAGTCATTTCTCCCCAATTTCATAATTGTGTGCTGTCTGCAGCTGAATAGCTTGTTCTCTTTGTTTCATCAATTAGTATTGAGAAAGCACTCAGTTTATAGAGTAATACTGGAAAAACAAAACCTGGCTTCATTAATGATCAGCACAATAAAATTCAATTCCCTACACACTTCCTAGCTGCTGTGTTGGAAGCAACTAAATGGAAAGCATTTAAAGACAAAAACAAACAAAAAAAAAACCCACCCAAAACTAACCAACCAACCAAAAAAAACCCTCCAAAAAATAATAAACAACCCAAGGAGCCAGTACCTCCTACAACAGAAATTATTTAAAATTAATTACTGAAAAAAATCTGGTTTATGTTGTTTTTTCTTCTTTGAGTAGCCTTGGAGTGAATATGCAGGAAATTAACTTATGCTTTGTATCATAGAATCAAAGAATGGTTTGGGTTGGAAGGGACCTTAATGATCATCTAGTTCCAAATCCCCTGCTATGGGGAGGGACACCTTCCACTAGACAGGATGCTTAAAGCCCCATCCAACCTGGCCTGTTAAGAGAAGTTGACTTGGAAGTTTTACACTTCCGGAAGTGAGCTGCCTGCATTCCTTTGGTACGCATTATCAGGTAAATAATGGAAGAAGGAAATTTGAAAGGAACACCTGGGAGGAATCATAAATGAATGTGAATAAGGAAGGAATATGAAAAGGAAAAAGGTAGTCAGAACTGCTATGAGAAATCTGTATGTTGCTCCTAGTCCCTAATAGATTGTAGATGGCAACAGAGCAGTGCAGCTCAATTCATTACTGCTCATTGAAGACCAGGGATGTGCTCCAAACCCTGTGCAATTTGAAGTCAGATAGAGTCCTTAGGCACCATAAATACAATGTAAACAAGCTTTCTAGTCATAGCTACAATAACTTGCTTTCAAAATCCACAAAACTTTTGTTTTAAGGTCTGGCCTTTGAAAACACCTTCTGTAATTGGCAATTGGTTTTAAATGTTGTTGTTAGGTGCACAAAAAATTTGGACTGTACTATGACATTTCTGATAGCTGCAATTTACCAAATCCTTTAGGATTTTATAAATGAAAATACTTAAAAAGTCCTTTCTCCCTATTTTACATATGGTGTGGACAGAAAAGATTGCATCTAGTAAACATGCATTTTTCAGGGTTGACACCACCCCCTGCCAAGCCATAAATTTCTGCCTCTTTCCTTGTCACTGTGGAAAGTTCTACTACACTTTCCTGCTTGCATATTCTTTATTTTTCATCTTAGCTGCACCAAGGTAAGAACCTGTCACTATTGCAAAGGCACTTCCATGCACACTCCTCTTCTGCCCCAAGCACCCTCTTCCCAACTAGATACCCTCTTGCCTTCCTTCGTGCCAGCTCTGCACTCATCTCCTCCCTCGGAGAGCTGATTCAGGCTGTTAAATGGGAAGAAAACTGCACGGTCCCTTTACTGTATCGGTTTGTGACAAGCACGGAGGCAGAGAGAAGGGAGGCGGCTGTGGCAGCGTTCGGCTGTGACAGGGGTGGTGAAAAGGGTTACGGGAGCCAGACTCTCCTTTACAATAGCAATGAATTGCTAGCTCAGACGAATTCCACCTGCAAAACTTCACCTTTAGTCCTTCCCCTCTTTGGCTTCTTTCTCTAGGGCACTCTTCACCTTCCTGCCTTTATGGTTTTCTCCCTTTTCCTAAACTGCTCTGTTACCTTAACGTTTTGCGTCTCTCCCTTTGCTAGTCTTTCTGCTCCCTACCTTCAAGCTGGGGGTTTCTAATCTCCTCCAACCTACTCTTTTCACTTTGGAGTGTTGGTTGAAACATGCTCCCCATATTTTAAGCTTTTCTGATGTTTAGCATTGCCTTTTGCATTGACCATTTTCAAGAAGACAGGGCTAAACAAAAGGTGGTGATGCTGTGGAGCTTGAGGGTAGAAATCCTGGACGCCTCTCCCCAGTCTTGTTTGCCTGCTTTCTCTGACTTCCTGTGGTCAAACACCATACCTGTGATGCACAGGAAAAAACATCTGGAATCAGAGCATATGATATTCGTAGAGTTCTTGGGTTGAAACCATCTCCTTGAAATAAATAAAAAGCTGAACATCAGAAGGGAAAATCAGGCACTTGGATGCTTTTTATTTTTTTCATTTTTTTTTTTTTTAATTTTTTTTTTTTATTATTATTATTTTTTTCCCCTGCCTGCTTGGAGATCCTGATGGCTTGAAATGTTTGATACATAAGGTTTCTTTCGGCTGGATGCTGCTTTCCAATGCATGCTCTGCAGCTGTTCAAATACCTACCCTGCCTTGTTTTCTGGGAAGGGGGGTAATACAGGTTGTTCATTTGAGAGATAAAAATGGACTGTATGGGTAAAGGCAGACACAGTATTCTTTGTTCATGCAAACTAACTGAAAATTACCTCCCTGTCCATGGGAACTCTTAAAGATTATTTCCTCTGCAACAGAAATTAAGACCCATGGAAGATTGTAACTGGAAGCTTGTTGGGTATAGTACATCATCATCAGAACACATCAAAACTTTGGCTCAATCAATCTATCTTTCCAGCTTGTATTTTAAGTTATTTTACAATTTTTTCCCCCAAATATCTTTTGTTTTTTCCTTGAAAGAATGACATTCCCTCTGTTTAGGGATAATGCAATGTGCTGGTAACACGTTTGCCTAGATTGCAGGTCAGAAACAGTAAAACTTATTAATTTCATACAAGTCATGCAGGACCAGAATAAGGCCGCTCCCTCAGAGAACAACTGAGAGTAACTGGGGAGTTACTGTGCTACCCATGATTTGTGCAGAGCATTGAAAAATCATTAAAAAGGTAGAAGAGGACTCAGGAAATCATCTAGCCTGTCCCTTGCCTCACTCTGCTGAGATCATGCCTAACTGAGGTTTATGTATTTTTAAACACTTCTGTTGATGGAGAATGATGTGGTCTCCCCAGGCAAGTCACGACTAATTCTAACACAGCAGAATGCAGTTTTCCATCAGAATTTGTTTCCTCTACTACTGTTTGTGTAGATACATTCTCATAAAATTACCAATAGGTCGTGAAATAGCATTTCATTTTGCAAAGCCTGCATGTTAAAGAATCATGAGCCAGGCCTCCCCAAACACGCATTATAAAAACATGTATTATAAAGTCAGTTTTAGTTGCTCCTCTCTTCTTTACTTAGTCCTCTCTGGCAGCACCTGGAGGGTGGCGGGGTGGCCCCGGTGCTGTCAGGGGCCGGCCGGAGGCTTTTCGCTGGGGATGAAGGACGGGACCACTAGAGCCGCCTTTCCCGAGCGGTGGCCGGCTTCGGTCGGCGCTCTAGCGCGGCACTTCGCCCGGTGGGCAGTGGGGATCTCCTAGGACAGTCGTTGCCGGGCGAGGAGCCCTGGTGCTGCCCTGTCCCCAAAGAGAGGGAGGTCGGCCCCTGTCCGCCGCCAGCCCCGCGGGTCGGCCCGCAGGTGCGGCCGGTCCGAGTGCAGCGGGCGGGAGAGCGGCCCCTCCGCGGGGCGGTCACTGGCCCTGGGCGGGAGGAATGAAACCGCCGCCCTCCCAGCGGCGCGGGGGAGCGGCAGCGGCGCCTCTCCTCTTCCTGCTGCCGCCCGGCCCCGCCGAGGGGCTGCCGGCTCCACGACGGGGAGGGGACAGTCGTAGGGCGGGCGGAGTGGAAGCAGAAGTTGTAAGGAGGGGCGCTGGGGGCTGAGGCTGCCGGGCGGGAGCTCCGCGTTGCCGTCGCCGCTGCCGCCGTCCGAGGGCAGAACAGCGTTCAGCCCCACCGCCGCCGCTGCAGCCTCCGCCGCCTCGCCGAGTGGAGGGAGCGGCCCCTCCGCCGCCCTCCCGCACCCATGGGGGACTCGGTGTTCAGCGAGAAGCCGGCGCTACGCTATGCGGTGAGTGCCGGGGAGGGAAGAAGCTGCGGGGGACCGGGGCTCGGCGGAGGTGCAGCGGGGAACGGTGCGCCCACGTGTGTCGGGGATGTGCGTTCCTCTGTCCGTCCGTCTGTTGGTGTGTGCGCTCGGGCGCGAAAGCCGTTCCGCGGCGCCGCCGGGCATGAGCACCGGGGCCGGGGGAGGCCGGAAACAGCTGTGCCCCGACGATGGGCGTGCAGGGGGGCGCTGAGCAGCAGCCTTCTCTCCGCTTTCCCGTACGGGAGTTTGGCGCTTTGCTGGAGATTACATGAAAATTAGTTTTTTACAATAAAAAAGCGGGCTGTTAGATCTCAGCCGCGGAGAGCGCCCGGGGGACTTCGAGACCCGCGTTCCCCAGAGTCCCCTCCGAGACGCCGGCGGGACGAGCCCGCGCGGCAGAGCTGGTCCCCATAACCGATTCCGGCACCGCTCCCGCCGCGTCGGGGATAATAATACCGTGTTTTATTATTTCCTTCGCAAGAGCTTGGGCTGTTGAGAAGCCACTTCCTTTCTACCGGCCTTATTAGGAGCATTTTCTTGGTTGCTCGGGCAGACAAAAAAAAAAGAAAAGAAAGCCGAGTAAAACACCCCGGCAGCCTTCTCTCCTGAAGGCATAAATAAATGCCAGCAGGAGTAATGGTATGAGAGGTCTGATGCTGCTTTCGTTCACACTTATGTAAATAATGAGTAATTTTACTGCTGTCGATGAAATTACGTGGGAATTGTCAGTCGGAGCAGAATTGCATTTCTGGTCCTGGTGAGTCCAGCTGCTGGTGTTTCCGGGATGGGTTGATGAGCGTGTCACATACAGGATGCAGTGTGCTGCTCGGTTCACTTTGATTCCTTTAGTATTGTCAGTTAAGTTTCTTTTTATACTTGTTTAAACCTTATGTGAACAGTTTAGAGTAGGAGAGGTTGCTTGGTTTTTTGCCTTTTTTTTTTTTTTCTGGTGGAAAATTTGTTAATACTTTGTACCCATTCAACTTTAGGTATTAGTGCATTCAGCCGCTCTAGTAATGCTGCAGCTTTTAGAGGTAATGGCATGTTGACTAAAATAGTTATGGAAGCAAATATATTTTGTATCACGTATGAGTATCATAGAATAGTTTAGTTGGAAGGGACCTTTAAAGACCGTCTAGTCCGAACCCCTGCAATGAGCAGGGACATCTTCAACCAGATCAGCTTGCTCGGAACCGTATCCAGCTTGGCCTTGAATGTTTCCAGGGATGGGGTAGCCGCAACTTCTCTAGGCAATTTGTGCCAGTGCCTCAGCGCCCTCATGGTAAAGAATTTTTTCCTTATACCTGATCTAAACCTACCTTCTCTAAGTCTAAAGCCATTTCCCCTTCTCCTGTCACTGCATGCCCTTGTAAAAAGTCCATCTCCAGATTTCTTGTAAGGCCCCCTTTAGGTACTGGAAGGCTGCTCTAAGGTGTACCAGGAACCTTCTCCAGGCTGAACAGCCCCAGCTCTCTCAGCTTGCTCTCATTGTGATTTACCATCTGAAATTTATTGTTATTGAGATGTGCTAGTGATTTCACTTGGAAGCTAGTTATGCATCAAATGAGTTGGAACCTCTTCTTTTAATAGGGTAATTGTCCTGTTCATATTTAGACACATAGGAGACCAGTGCCAGTTGCATCACATGCTAGCTTCATGAAACCTTTATTACTTCCTGTGATTGTGCCTGTCAGTCTACCATTAACTACTACTTACAAACACATTATTGTTTCTGTCAGTTACATATCAGTCCATTTTCTTGCCTGCAGTGGCAGCAGATAGTTCAATGACTTCAGGTTGGCAGGCACACAAAGGAAGAAGCAGGATGGCCAGCCCTCTCAGGAGACCGTTAGTGCTGTTGCAAAACCACTGTTCTTTGACTGCTATATATTGCAGAAAGAGGAAATTGTGAACCTAAAAATAATACTTGAACATAAAATATTTTTACTATTTTAAGATATATTTCAATAATAGATTCATACAATCATAGAATGGTTTGGGTTGGAAGGGACATTAAAGATCTGGTTCCAATCCCCCTGCTATGGGCAGGGACATCTTCCACAGGTTGCACAAAGCTGCATCAAACCTGGCCTTGAAATTATAAATAAATATTAAGTATAATAAGAAAGAAATATATTAAAGTAGCAACACATAGGTAAATCCAGAAGGCAAGTGGTTTTTGCAGGTGATGTTAATGGTTTGTTTGAGGAATATGGATCTGGATGCTGGGTATTATCTGTGGATACACTTAATGTGAAGTCTATGAATAGCCTAATTGAAAACAAATGCTTGTTGACCTGAAGATAAGCTAAGACTTTAGAGCTTTGTTGGATTGAGGCCTTGGTAATTACTGCTTAAATGTAACTTAGTACCATTCTCATTAACTTTGAATAATTGCATGGCATAAATACAAATCAAGTTCTTGAATTGTTTTGATAACTGTTAAATAAAAATTATAGAGTGTTACAGTATTGAATAGCAATTAATTTATTGGTGGAAGTAATTATAGTGATATCTGTGGTGGGCTTTTCTTTTGCTTTTCAAGACTAATAATTAAAGTTTCATGATTTTCATGAAAGTGCATAAGGAGGCATCTGCATTAGCATCTTGATTCTCATCAGCAGTGTGCTTTTGAAGGGAATCTCATCCCCCACGTGTACGTTGGTTCATTTCTTGGGGCAGTCCTGGAGTGAAGGAAACAGTCTTTATTCAGGTGATGCTGAAACTGCGGGATGTGTTTCTTGGGCTGCCCAGTGCCGGGGGGTACTTGAGCTACAGGACTAAGATAGAATCAGCTTGAATGTAAACTTTGAAATTTGTATGATTGGACTTTGGGTCCTCTGCACCAGCTCCTTGGTTCTGCAAGCTGTACCCTTTAATTTTAGTCATAAGTTACTTCTACCTGCCCACTAATCGGCTGAATTCACTCTGCAAGCTATTTTTGGTACTATGCTGTTTATACCTGATACTAACATCTCCAAATGTTCCAGGAACGCTTTTCAGATGATTTCAGGAAGAGGGATGGTCACCTTCCTGACTTGGTATTCCATCCTGTTGGTTCCTAAGTGGTGTCTTGGTGTTCTGTTTTTTTGGGGTGGTGGTGTTCTCTGTTTGTGGGGTGTTTTGTTTTTTTGTTTGTTTGTTTTTTAAATCTTAGCAGCAGTTACAGGGGGAATAGAAAGCTGCCTCATGTATTTTGGCTAAAACACCAGAAAGCAATATTGTAGTCACTTTATTTTAAGAGCTCTGTTGGTAACTTGAAATGTAGTTTTTTTACATATGGGAAGAAAAGACTCAAAATAGCCTCGGCTGTTGCTCGACCAACCCCTCAGTGGTCCAGAGCAGGAAGCTTGAAGTATGATCTGGTATAGATGTAGCCATTTTAATCTTGCTGTAGCACCTTTGATCTTGTTTTGTCTTGTAACATTTACTAGAAGGGCTTTCCCTGAAGGGAAAGAATGTTTTCCCTGATGAGGAAACTCTGGTTGTCTTCAACCAGGGAATAGGAGAAAATGGGTAGGAGCTGGGCTTCGGAAGTGGCTGCCATGACCTGTAGGGTACTGTGGGGAATTCATCTGAAGAGAAGATGTGAAACTTTTCCTTGAGCCAAACCCCAGGAGTTCTGTCAGCCAAAGCGGAGGGGATGTGTGTGTCCCAGGAGAACGCAGCTATGATTTGGTTTAAGGCTTCAAGTCTATTGCTGATAATGAGGTCACCTCCAATTCAGATGTCAGAGAATCTTTTGGGAAAAGAAGGGTTTTTCCTTGCCTCCGGCAGTATTTGGGGCATTCATTCTCTTGCCTTGTGTGTTGGCTCAGCCTGTGCCCAGCTGACCCTTTGCTGGTGTGGTATGCAGACTTGCTGCTCACTCTTAGCATCTTAAATCCATCAGTCTGCGTAGAAGGATGGAGGAAATAAAAGAAATGATTTGCAAGGGAAACTGACAGTAGTGAACCTTGGAATGCCTACTGGAGCTCAGAGGGAGTTAAAAAGATTATTTTACTCCAGTATTCTAGTTGTGGTAATGCTGATTGTAACAATTAGATTACAGAATAATTCAAAGTAGAATAGTGAGATTGGTGGTGATGCTGTAGAATTATAACCTAGAAACTGTAAGAATCTCCTTGTGGGGAGGACCCAAACACTGACATCCTCCTGTGGTCTTGCTTGTGTTTCGCAAGAATCCAGAAAGTCAAGCAACTCTCCTTAAAAGTGATCTCAAGACACATTGCCTGATGACTTGAGCCTTCATCCAGTCACAGATTTTAACAAAATTATGTCCCACAAGTTGACCACATTTATTACTGAGATTTTTAGTACATTCTGCAAGTTATTTATCTTGTAGGACTACTAAGTGTGCTGCCTTCACCTAGACCATTTGTTTGGTTTCTCACTCCTCCCAGGGGGCTTGTCAGCAAGAAGCAGTACAGGAGCAGACCAGATGGATGCATATTCAGATCAACCATAATGCACATTTGCAGTCAGGTTTGGCAAGATGGAGGACAGGCTGTGGGATTCGGGCAGTCAGTGCTCAACGTGAAAATAAATTCTTGTCCATGAGGCTCTAAAACCTAAAAATCTCTGCTCCACCGGAGGTAGATGCTTGTTTTCTCATATACTGAGTGTCAAGGGCAGAATTCACTTCTTAAAAAAAATTAAATCACTCTGTAAGTGTTGTTTTCAAATTAGGAAATTGTGAAGAAAACTTCCAACTTAATCAGATAAGCAAGCTACTGAAGAGGCAATTAGAAGTAAAGGAATGGTTAAATGTCAAATTTCTGGCTCCAGCTCTTGGATTTTATTAATCAGGTTCTTATGCTGACCTCATGCACGTTGGGTGTTTTCCTGGAGGAATATGATTTCCAATTGCTGTTGAGCCTAATCCTTCATTCTTCATATGGGTGAAATTCCCAGCGATAGTGATGATTCATGCTTACAGTTTTGCAAGTGCTTCTATTGCTAACCTCTAAGAAGCCTATATAAATATAGGAAACAAGCACTATTTGTCGCTCAATAGCAAACACCAAGGCCAAGCTTTGATTGGGACTGATGGAATCTTAAGTGAGTCCATCAGGCTTTTATCTGCTGTGCAAGGCGGCTGCGAGTTAACACCGAAGAGCTGGGATGAGGGGAAGACAGGAAGCAAAGAGCTCTTGTGTGTCATAGGCTTTTAAAAAGTGGCAGGAAGTAGATTTCAATTCAAATCAGGTAAAATTTTTTACAGTGCTTGATGTATTCCTGGGGCTCTCCACACATGCATATGAACATTGTTCTTTTCATGTGTTCAGGAGAAAAGATGGGGGCAGATGCAGGTTGGGTTTGGCAAGGCTTGCTTAGGTAGGTGCAGAGCCACACTAATGTGATCCTATTAATCTGCTGCTAGATATTTGCCAGGAATAGAGGTGGCCTAAAGTATGGAGAAAGTGGCTGCCCTGTGCATAGACAGCAGGAGGTAAAGTTTCCCTTTCGTTTGATTTCTCTGCCTGTCTTTACACAGTATAATCTATCACTGCAGTGTAATTACAGTTCTTGTAATAGTACTTACAAAGATGCTGTTTAATAAAATTCCATGGGCATGTTGCTTCAGAGTTTTTATTTGGAGAGGCACACATCACGTCATTCAGCTCAGATGTGTTGGTATGCTTCCCTGGTATAATTTAAGGTGATTGTGCTTCTTCAAGAAGGCATTTAATCAACCAGCAGTACTCCTTTGTGAAGCTGTTGGCTGGATGAGGGTTTGGGCTTATGCTATGAGGAGGTCTGCCTCAGCAGCAAGGTCATGCATGGCCAGAATCAGCAGCCTGTGCCTAGAAGGAAGGTTAGCCATGCAGATGAAGTGCAAGATGAGAACTGAGGATTTTGGTCTCTGTCATGTCCTTTTTTGGTGATTTTTGAGCAAGGCTTTTCTCCAGTCCTTCTTTTATTATTTATTTTCCTGTGGACGTACTTCACTTTTTTAAAAAAGCGTCATGTGGAAGCACAAGCTGACCTTTAGAAGCTGTTCAGGTGTGAGCGTGGTGTGATACAGAACTACCCTGAAGTAAAAATGTTGGATTTCATGTGGTCGATATTCCCCTAGCAGGCTGATGGTTTGTATTTCGGTTTTGTTTCCCAGAATCTTTTTGAAACCTGCAGGCACAGTTTACCCTTCTTTCAGCCTGAAGAGTGAAAATCTGAAAAAGGAAGATGATAGAAGTAGTTTGGTCTACTTTTATCTCCAGATGCTAATCAGTTACCTTTTATGCCCAAGTGTCTGTGGTACTGTGAAGGAGGTTACTTGCTTTCTGTTGACTTAAAAATAGTAAAGTACTTTTGCTGGCCATGGCTCTTCAAAATCTCATTTATTTAGAATTTAAATTTCAAATAAAAATCACACCAAAGAAACAATGTATTTCACATGTCAGGTTTACTGTGTCTTTTGAACACCTTTGAACCTCTTTAATTTGTCTGCTAAGTACCTGTATCATTCACCAAGTAGTATACCTGTGCAAGGGCTGACTGTTTCTCTTGTTCAAGTGGAATGCCTGTTCCTGCAGCAGAAATGCAGCTGAACTCTCAGTGGCTTGGAAAAGTTGTAATCAGAGTTCAAATTTCACACTGTTCCTGCCTAGGACATTTGCGAATATAGAAAGCCATTTTACTTTGTGCAGTGAAATGGCTTTTTGTTGTCTAGGGAATAAAGGAGGTGTGCATGCATTGTATTGCTTACAAAAAGAATCTGACAACCTTTCTGTAGCATGCCTTGGCTGATGAATCCGTATGGTTCATACTGAGTTTCTCTAAAGGGGTGTCAAATCTTAATGGTCCCTTGGGAGATGGGACCTAGGACTTAGTGGGCACGGCTGATTCAAAAAGGAAAATAAGTAATGTTTTTCTTTCCAATGATTACTATCCGAGTGTTACTGACAGTGCACAGTTAAAAGGATTTCCTGAATATATTCTCTACTAAATCAAAAAGTGTTCAGAATTGCTAATGGGGAATTGAATATTACGATAGTACTTAAATAGACGGTAGGAGAGTTCAGTTGCTAAGGGCAACATAAGTAAAGTTTGGGTTTGTTCAGGCTCTGGTGCCCTCAGGTATGCAGGAAGAGTAAATGCTGATCATAACTACTGTACGATAGTCTGCTATTATTTTGTACTTGGATGCTTTACGTTTTTGAAGCAGGTGTGTGAATCTTTGGAAATGATACTGGAGGCTGTTTGGTATCTCATAATATAATTGAATTATTTACCTTGAATTATTTACTGTTTACATTTTTCTGCATTACTTTCTCTGAATCTGATTATCAGTCACCTTTGCTTAGGCTGCCATGAAAGTAGATGATTCCTATGTTTTTATGACTGCTACCATGCTGTGCAATTCCACTGGATTAGAGCCAGTCTTCACTGGTCTTGTTTCTGTAGGTGATAATTTTCTTCTCAATCAAGCATCTTGAATAGCTAAGTGTATCTATAGGTACCTGGTGCGTAGCACCCAAACTTTGGACTGAGTATCTGCATCTCCTGAAACTTGAAGTTATTTTCTGATTTACATATTTAGAAAGTTGATTGTATTGTCTGGGTTGTTAGATTTGATTGAGAGACCTAAATTAGGTGGTGTTTCTTATGTTCTTCTTTTGCCCTTTAGTTTGTAAAAGCAAGCTCCTGTTATGCTCATCTATACATGACTTGGCATACGGATTCAGTATTCTTGCGGGCTGAAACTCTCATTTGAGTAGATTACTGTATTTTTTCCAGTCTGGCCCTATTAATAAATATCCCGAGGCTTGCAAAGCACTTTGTTGTTTAAGCACAAGCTGTGGAAAAGAATTTTAAGATCATGGTTTGATAGATGGATACTAAGCTTGCTTAAAAACTTGTAAATAGATTTATACTTTGCAGGTGGGGTCTCGAATGAGCATGATGTACTTATAAGAACACTATATACTTATAGTGCTGTCTGTATTGAAATCAAAGCCATAAACAAATTGTGTGGGAAGAAAAACATAGGTACTTGCAGCCAGGTCCTGTTCTTGCTGAAATATGTCCCAGCTCTTGAAACAGATGTTGAGTCCAGCTTTGTGCAGAGGCCACACCCTCTGTTTCCCTTAGCAAATTGTCTCGCATTCCAGCAACCCTCTGGGCAAAACATCCTTTAATTGGCACTGTGGCCTTCAATGTTTCCTTTTTTCCCCTCTGTGGTAATTGTTCATGTCCTCTATCACTGCAGGCTGTCATCAGATATTTGGTTGGTTTGCAAACAGAGATCTCTGAGTAATTGGGGAACCCCCTGATTAGCTAGTTTCTTCCTCTCCCAGATGCCTGTTTCAGTGGTCTTTACTTGTGAGTGCTTTCATATTCATTCACAGCCTGTTCCAGCATCTGACAAATGTTAGAAACAGGTGGTAGGAGAGACAGAGTATGACTTGGCTTTTTACTGGAGGGTGGATGTCTTTCAGAGTTGCAGCTGATAAATCTTATATTTCTTGTGCTTTATGCAGTGTCTTGCAAAGGTAGGGGTAGGAGCAATGTCAGGAGTGGTGGAAGTTGTTTTAACGCATGAAAAGTAAACGAGAACCTCGGGAGCCTTCAGTGAGGGATGTGAGATGTTCAGGTCTTCAGAAGATGTATGTATCTCAGTGACATATTTTCACTGGAGATATGTTTTATGTACATCTGCATAGCTCTCAGCATCATTTGGGTGACAGGCAGCATGTCTTAACACTTCTGTTCAACTCTGGTATAGGACATGGCCTTCTGTAATGGGGAGCTACTGACCTGTATCCTTGCAATCTCAGAGTTGAACTGCCACGGTGCTGGGGTGCTGCGTGCCTGGGGAGGAACACCAGAGGTGGCTGCTAGCAGAGATACAGCACCATGTAGCTGCTGATGTTGCATCCCTCACTTCCAGTTGTGTGTGATGTATAGAAACCTAAATCGTCCAGGAGCAAACAGCAAAAGATTTCACCTACTCCTATGCTGTGTCACGCGAACCCATGAGTCAGTCCTTGGCATGTCCTGGTAATTTTGGATTTGAAGCCACTGGGTTTTCCAGAGGTGGTTCATAGTCCTTCTTTAGCAGAACTCCTGCTCAGTTTGCTGGGCTTCAGGACACCGTTTTCTTCTTTCAGGCAAGGACCAAAAGGGTGCATTGTTTTGGGCTGCTTTGTTTTCTTGTGGCTTTATGAACCCACATTTGAATGTTCTGGCTGGAAGAAATGAAATCACTAGTGACGAGCTTTGTTTTCAGAGTTAATCAGGAGCGTCAATATGAATTCCTCTATAAATATTTATGGATTTTTTTTTTTATGTCCTTGTCCTGAAGTGTATTCAGGAGGCCTTATATAGATTGATATAAATCTGAAAATCAGTCTAAGCCCACAGGAAAGCAGACCAATTAAATGCAAAGTTGAGAACTTTAACTCCTTACCTGTCTTCTTCCAGAATGCATCTGCATTTCAGTCAGGATTTGCCATGCATCGCTGCACAGCCCATGTGAAGCAATGTCAAACTCTGTATTTATGGGAATTGAAGATGATAAAAATGTTGCAACAGGGCAGAATTAATCTTCTTCAGAATGACTGAGGAGAAAAGGAGTAAACCAGAGCAACCTGTGCAGTCCTTTTCTGTAATTGTACATTTCTGTCAAATGTTGCTAAATTCAACAAGCGGAGCTTGAGTTGCTTGCATTTATTTACAGACGAGATGCTCTTGTCCTTTGTGATGGCTTATTAGCTGATGATTTACCTCGTGGCAAATTAATTTTGGGGGAAGCTCTTCTTTCTGTGAGTTCTCTAATGGAAAATAGCTGTGCCAGTACAGGCGGCTCATGACATCAAAAGCAGTCCTTGCAAATCTTTATCTGATAGCGCTGTGGTCTCTGAAAACATTCCTTGATATGAGTGATTTGGGAGTCTCCATTTGAGTCTTTCTGCATGAATTTGGACAATTTGTCATCAGTGATGCTGAACAGAATAATGTATTTTACTTCTGGATAGAGTAAGTAATGGCTGGAGAGTATTTAAATCCTTTTGGTGCTGGAACAATTTTTCTGGCTATAAATGAAAGTTGTCATAATGTGCCTGCATGTCTGTGAATTAGATTGAACTGATTGTGGCCCTTCTGGCAGTGGGATGAATTTGGGCTTTCCTGTAATGTGTGTTACACCATTTTGTATCGCTTTTCACGTATGCATTTCCATCATCCATTTAAAATCATCTAATTCTGGATCTGCATTGGTGCAGCCTTTCTGAAACCCAGGTAAGCAAGACCTGGTTTTGTGCCTTTAAATATATCATAATGGCATTCAGACCTGTGAAATGATGGGGAAAAAATGATGATGACACTTTGGATTCTCAAATTTATTGTCTTTCAGTAACTAGTTCTGAACAGCTGAATTTGAAAAGATGCCTTTGCTTGGAGCCAGTCCTGTACATTTAGCCAGCTGAAGCTTCAGGCAGGGAGGTTTTTTTCCCCTCTCTCATGTGGTGCTGCCAATACAAAATACCCAGTAATTGTTATAGTGCAGCAAAACGCTTTCAGTGCTCTTCCAACTCCTCTTGTCTGTGCAGGGCTCAAAAAAGGTGAAGGGCAGTATTTCTGTCCCTGGAGTAAATGGAGGGTAATTGAAATGCACACAGAGAGCACATCTGATGAGTAGCAAGCTACTGGCTTGTGGTTTTCCTTACTTATTTCTTTTTTTTTTTTCTTTTTCCCTCTGTTTTGAACATAACTGCAAAGTGTTTGGCAAGAAATTTTACTGCCCAGAGGTTCTTACAGTTATCATCTGTGACAATAAATATGGTACCTGTTACCTTAGCTTGCATTTAACAATAAGCAGAGTTTACTTGTATCTTACTTGAGGCTTCTTTTGTACCAGTCATTAAAATTGCTTTGCCTTTATGTAGAATTCATGACTGAAATAGGAATTCCAAACTAAAAAACACATGGAATTCCTTTCCTTTAGTAACATGTTCCTTTGTGTGGTTTTTGTTTATTGCTTTTTTAAAAGTTGTTTTAAATTGTCTCTCGCATGAAAGTGAGAAAAAGAACAGTTGTTATGGATGACCTCCTGAGCACCTGTATTCCACAATTTCATAAAAACTTTGTGCAGAGCATATTATCAGCTCAACTGATCCTGTATTGTTTCTGGTGGAATACTTACACTTTTAAATCAGTTTTCTAGTCCTCACTACATCTTTGGTGTTAAATACAATTTAACTGGCTATTGATAATTACTTATTTTAATGTGTAAGGTTTTGCAAATTAGAATATTACTTTCACTAAGAGTCATAGGAAACAGCAGGGTTTTCCACTTTTCCCAAGTTACATGTGTGTTTGTGTGTTCATATTTAGTTTGCTGATCCACATTCTCCAAGGCAGGTTTGTTAGTACTGAGATCTTCATGCTCTTCTCTTTTATGAATTATTTTTCCATTAATTTTGCTGGTCTCATTTTGCAAGGTGGAGTTTCAGCCCTTCAAATTCACTTGCACTGTAAGTCTTCAGCTGCAGAGAGATGTAGAAGAGGATTCCTTCTCTGTTTCCCGCCTTTTCTTCTATGGATTTTCACTGCATTGTGTGTTGGTTTTTTTTTTACATGCTTGTATGTTTGCTTTATTGCCTAACACTATTACTTTCAAGGGTTGTTAGCCAGGCTAAGTTAAGGTTTTATTTTACACTGATAGATGCTTTGTTTACAATATGTATTAGAAATGCTTTATCTAAAGCTGTCTGAAATGGTTCAACTTTGCCCACACTGAGGTCTGAAATAAAACAGACTTCATCTTCACTGAAAGCAGATTTCAGTCATTATTTCTAAAAATCTCAGCATTTGCCGGGCTGCTTGACGAGGATGAGGATGGTTTCAGTGTTCTTGGAATTACTTATGTGGTCTTTGTTTAAAATCAGTTTTTATCCATTTCCTCTTACTGTTCCCATTTATGCATGGCCTTTCTTCTGCCACATCATTCCGCATGTGTAGCCCCATGTGTCCCCCTGAGCTCCCTAGCAGAAGCAAATCTTATGTGGTACCTCCTTCCATGCAGGCACCTGGATTGTCTATTAAAAATTAATGGGTTAACTTATACCTCTGAGATCTTCTTTAGATTCTATGAAAAGAAATTTTTTGGGTAACCCTTTTATAAGTAATCTAGCCAGTAACATATCTTATAATAAAAACTCAAATTGTGGAATAATCGGTCTTTTTCCTTCCCTAGACTGCCTTGTATACTGTTATGTCCTATATAATTATTACAATTGAAGACATGGGATTTTGTCAGAATGTTTTATCAGTATTTTTAGTTCTCAGGAATTCAGTAACTCTCCTGTAATCAGAGGGAATTCAAATCCTGTTTCTGTTCTCGAGTTCATTAAGACAGCATTTCTTGTGAATTTTCTTTAAAACCATTGTCAATGTGTATTGCATGTTGTTTTTCTTTGTATGAACTGCTACGGTGGTATATTCTGTACTAGAGAGAGTAGCATTAAAAAATAAATGTTTCTTGCTGTAAAAGGCAAATTACAAATATTTATTTTCCTCTCTGGAAATGAGCACACAGGTAGACTTGAGCATTTGAAAGCAAACTGTTGATGTGTTGAAACATATCTTGTCATCTTAGAGCTATTTTAATTAACTGCAAATCAGAAATCAGTCTACCCCTTTTTGAGCAACTGTCCAGCTCCTAGGGTAACCTTTATACTACCCCCTCTCTTTTTTGAGTGTGCCAGTTCCATAGTTTTTAATGAAATCAGTTTGATAATCTGGTAGCAGCAGAGCTTGCATCTAGCTTGTTCTGTAAAGTTTAATGCATTTTGGTGCTTTCAGAGGTAATAGTGTCAGGAGTGTGTACATATGTCCTTGGTTTTTGCAAATAACCTTGTTATGTTCTTGGTGATTCATGTTGCTGGTTTCTGGCATGAAACAAGTTTTTTTATTTTCCCCAACTAGTGGTCACACTATTCAGTTTTCTGTTAACTGAGTAGAATTGATATTTATCTATTAAGGATGCTAGACCAAGGGAGAAAAGAGGGGGTCACATTTATTTTGGTATCAGTATCTGCAGTTAATGGAGTTACCCTGAGGAATTAATGTATCATATTCTTCAATTCCACTTGAACTGGCCTTTAGCTATCTTTGTGGATCCATTTAAAGTAAGTTTGTATACAAGGTAAACAGGGTGACTGGAGCAAGACAACAATAAATACTCTGACTCATCACAGTGCACATTTAGGTATTTAGGCAGATATTTAACTCTAAGTGCAGTTTCTCAGTCTGGCTCCAAGTAAGTAGATAAAGAAATGCACCTTTTTAAATGCATTGATCAGGCAAAGGAGATTGCTTTTACATGAACTTTCTTTGAATCTCCTCAGGGCTTCTCTGCTTGAAGTAGAATTGGAAAAACAAATGGCTGTATATTCCCCATTACCCATTATATATGATGATGAGGTTTCTTTTCATTTGGAATTGTTCTTTTTGTCCATGTTGGGTTCCATGCAGTTCATATGGTCTCAGCCCCATGAGTGTGCTTTCAGCCTCAGCAGTGGCTGTAAGTGAATTTAGTGAAGACTGAACGTCAGTGCTATTTGTGCCCTACTGCGCTGACATGCTCTGAGCTACAGGACTGTCCTCATTGTGTGGGCACTCTGGAAGCAGTCCTGCTGATGGTTTATCAAGGTGTCTTCCTGAACTCAGTCCTACTGGCAGGAGCCAGTTACCGCAAGACCACCACCTCTTCAGCCAGCGTGCACCAGTGTTTGATATGTGCTGTGTCTGAGAGTTCCTTTTATGGAAACTGTGATGGCACTTAAAAAAGGACTGGTAAAAAAAAACTATTCTCTTGTGTCTGGTGAATCCTGAGCCTTTTCTACTAATTACCAATGGCTTGGTTTTCATTAGTTCTGGAGGTCAGCTCCCAAAGACTTCACCTGTAGCTTTGTTTGCTCAACATCATTGAAGAGCAACACTTGGAGATTGAGTTACACATTCATATAAATCTTTCTGGCTTATAAACTGCCCTGCAGATACACCCACATAAGCAAAGGTCACACCAGGATGCAGACCTATCTTCCCACCATGTTGGTGAGGAGCAATGCTCAAAAGATGTTTCTGTAGGAAAATAGACCTTTGTAATCACAACCATGTCTGCTTTGTATTTTTCTTACGTGTGTATATATTACAATGTATTGGTTACATATTTGTGTGCATTTTAATGCTATGTTTGTATATATCATTCTTTTATTTCTTCTCTGCTGGAAGTATTTCTCTTGAGGTTACGTACAAGATTACCCAATCACCACGTTATGATTGGTCTTTAATAAATGACATCAGCATTGCCACCAAACAAAAGAGCACACAAAGCTTGTTGGCTGGCCTCTTGAGGGTGTAACAGAAAACTTTCTCTCTTGCTAGAAGATGCGTAAGTTTCCTTGCCAAGACCAAGTTCAGTTATCCATTTTTGAAATGCTTCCTTTATGAGTACAGGCATTTCTTGTATGCTATAGAAAGAGCAGCATGCCATCTTTGATGCAAGGTTAAATTTGCTGGTGTAATGCCTAACTGTGACTATTAGTGTTGGGTAACTAGTGTTGGTGTTACTGAGACCTCACCTGTGAGTTTTGCACAATTATTTCTCAGAAATTCTTTTCCTTAAACCTACTCTCTTTTCAGTGGTGCTTTTGTCTTTCCACAAATTTTTTTCTTTCCTTTTTTTTTATTTAAAATTAAAGAAAGTTGCAGTTTTGACAGTTGAAGAAGTAATTGCGTTACTTTTGTGAATGAAAAATGTATCAACTTGAGAAAAATTTAAGTGCTAAGATGTATGTATTGGTAAAGCATAGGTGGACTTACAGTAATAACATTGATGTACTTGACTTTTTTACTTGCAGCTGTGGTTGTAGAAGGGTGCCTCTTGTACAGCACATAGGCTGGATCTTATGTATCAAAACAATTTATCCAAAAGTTTTTCAGGTCATATAACAGTTTTGGCAGCCTGCTTTCCTTGCCTCTTTGATGCTTGTGTACCTCTTCCCTGCTTCACATTCAAAACTGTGTCTGCTGTTTGACCTGGTGCTGGGGAGAGTGTCATGATGCTATAGGCCACCTCTTAGTCTCATTTTTTTATAATTGCATCAGGAGTACGTGGTAGTTTCCTGGCTCACTTACACTTCCCATACATAGGTTTATAGCCTCTTAAATGGGTTTAAATGACTTCCTAAATGATCTCTGAATCATGTACTTTTAGTTTTAGTAAGTCTATGTAGGTATAACTGTGCATCAAGGAAAATTGTACAGTGGAAAAAGAAGAAAGAATAGGTTTTTTGGAGCCACTTTAAACATCCACATCCCCCCCCCCCCCCCCCCCCCCCCCCAATTCTTTGGTGCATATCTTCTTCCTATTTGTAGTAGGCTTTGATTGTTTTTAGCATTCGCACTTTATTTCCTGGAGACTAATGCGATTTAACACTGCAGAGGGACCAAAGGAAATGATCTTTTGACTGAGTCTATTAATTATTGTTCCCTCGAGAATCTTTTTCTTCTTCCGAAAAAATGCCAATAGCAAATAAAAAAAGCATTCTTGAAATAGGCTAGCACAATTATTACTCATGTGCTTGGCTAATTAGGGGACTGATCCTTCTCCTGAAGGTTTCAGAGAGGCATATTTGTTCTGTTTTGATGTAACTTTTCATTAACAAATTAGGTTTTGAGCCTGTAATTTTTCATACTTGCTTGAAGCTTACAAAATTTCTTTGGAAGGAAAGTACATGGAAAGTTTAGCAAAATTTGACTTGGCTAGTATGTAGGAATGTGAGACACGGGGGATCTCCTGGGCTGTGGATCCCTGCCCCTTTCTGTTGCATCCAGCTACGTGTAATCCCTCACATAAACACAGCAGGCTCTGTGTCTCAGAAGGAGTGAACTGAAAAAAACCTACTTCAGCTGACAGGCTCTTCAACAGCTCTGTGACTGGTAGTCATCTTTTCATATTTGCCTAAATTTATTCTTGGGGCAATATAACCTTTGAGCTTAAACTGCAATTTTGCTGCCCTAATATTTATCCAAGTTTTCCTCCCCTTCATTTTGTTTTGGTTGAGAAAGGGGAGCTGGCTCTTGGCAATGATGGGCATCTTTATTCTGTGCCTTTACCTAGAAACTGTCCTTTCCATGTGTTGCTTTCTTCAGGTGTGGACTTCATGTGCAGTAGAAACAAATGGCTGCCTGGAAGGACTGAGTGACAGGAGCTTGTATTATGGCCTGAAGTCAAAGATAAAATGTCCTCTGTCCTGATCCCTCCCCGACCCCAACTATAAATGGAGCATTAGCTTAGCAGTTGGCATCAACATTGCAGTGTTCTCCATTTAGATGAATATCACCCTTGGTGACCTTTTCAACTCATGGCTTTATTTATTTATTTCCCATCTTTTAAATAGATGCCCTAATCAGCTTTATCTGTGGTTCATCAGAAGCAGCATCCTCTCAGAGACTGGGATCGGCTGCTCCCTCAGGCAGAGAAGACAAGGAAGCTGATCCCATACCCAATTTTTCTCATTCTTCTGGAGTTTCTCTTGATGCTCGTTTCTCAAGGCTCCTGGTTCTGGGGAGAGAGGAGGGAGATGTGGAGTTAGGAGATAGCGAGCTGAAGGTAATGGGAGATGAACAAGGAAGGAAAAGGGCCAAGTCCTGATGAGAGAGAAAGGTATTAGGATATTAGGAAAAATTTCTTCACCAAAAGGGTGATCAAGCTTTGGAACAGGCTACCCAGGGAAATGATGGAATCACCATCCCTGGAAGTGTTCAAAAAACATGTAGAAAAGACCCTTAGTGGCATGGTTTAGTGGTGGACTTGGCAGTCCTGAGGGAATGGTTAGACTTGATTTTAAAGGTCTTTTCCAACCTAGTTGATTCTATGATTTTGTGAGGAGACTGCACTGCCATTGCATCTGGAAACTAGCCCACAGCCTGAGCCCTGATCACTTGCAGCCCCCACGCTTGTACCAATACACCTAGCATTGTCTGGGGGGAGATAGAATCACAGAATAGAATCATAGAATAGTTAGGGTTGCAAAAGACCCTAAGATCATCTAGTTCCAACTCCCCTGCCATGGACAGGGACACCTCACACTAAACCATGCCAAGGCTATGTCCAGCCCAGCCTTGAACACCGACAGCGATGAAGCATTCACAATTTCCTTGGGCAACCTATTCCAGTGCCTCACCACCCTTACAGTAAAGAATTTATTCCTTATATCCAATCTAAACTTCCCCTGTTTAACCTTGAACCCATTACCCCTTGTCCTCTCACTACAGTCCCTCATGAAGAGTCCCTCCCCAGCATCCCTATAGCCTCCCTTCAGATATTGGAAGGCTGCTATGAGGTCTCCAGGCAGCCTTCTCTTCTCCAGGTTGAACAGCCCCAACTTCCTCAGCCTATCTTCATACAGGAGGTGCTCCAGTCCCCTCATCATCCTTGTGGCCTTCCTTTGGACTTGTTCTAACAGTTCCATGTCCTTTTTATGTTGAGGAAACCAGAACTGCACACAATACTCCAAGTGAGGTCTCATGGGAGCAGAGCAGAGGGGCAGGATCACCTCCTTCGACCTGCTGGTCATGCTCCTTTTGATGCAGCCCAGGATACGGTTGGCTTTCTGGGTTGCGAGTGCACACTGAAGCCGGCTCATGTTCATTTTCTCATCAACCAACACCCTCAAGTCCTTCTCCGCAGGGCTGTTCTGAATCTTTTCTCTGCCCAACCTGTAGCTGTGCCTGGGATATAAGAACTCCTAGCATTTGTAATAGTAACTGTGGAAGAAGCTACTAGGTGCCTCCCTACCTCATAAAACCATAGTAATTGAAGATAATCACTGTGGGGAAAACTTTTTATCATATGAACAGATTTCTTTTGCCTGCACCACACTACTGTGACAATAACTGATTTTTGTATGGATAGCTGAATTTGAAGGGAACCTTCAAGTTTTACATTTTCATAGCAATAGTTAGTGATACACTGTCAGTGGGAAAATTGTACTTCTGCCTGGTACATAATATACCTATTTGACAAAGATAACTTTGACAACTTGAAAAGCCTAGTGATGAGGCACAGTCCATAGCCTGTATGTATGAGAAGAAATTAGAAAATGAAATAGGGAGGGACTCTTAACAAGGGCATGTAGTGATAGGTTGAGGGAGAGTAGCTTTAAACTAGAAGAGGGCAGATTTAGATTAGATATTAAGAATAATTCTTTCCTGTGAGGGTGGTGAGACACTGGACAGGCTGCCCAGAGAGGCTGTGGCTGTGGCTGCCACATCCATGGAAGTGTTCAAGGCCAAGTTGGATGGGGTTTTGAGCAACCTTGTCTAGTGGAAGATGTCCCTGCCCATGGCATGGGAGCTGGAACCGTATGATCTTTAAGGCCTCTTCCAACCCAAACCATTCTATGAAATAATGTGAACTTCTTCAGTCCCCTTCTTCTGCCTCATTTGCTTCACTGGTGCTACTTACGTTTTGCCAAACTTGAAAACAGAAAACACAAGATTAAACAGACACAGAATAGTACATATTGTTTAAAGAAAATCTGTTACAAACTGAGTTAATTTAGAAGATTACATACATTTTTCATTCAAATTGCTTTTATTCCTCTCTTATATGGCTGTATTTAAGATTTAAAGTCATCTTTGTGCTAAACAGTGGCCGTTTGTTCTGTGCACACTCACCAGAGATATGTTGTGTTTTCTGGGGAAAATGTAATTTGTTCTTGTAAAATCTTAAGGATAACATTAAGTAAAGATGTTGTTGGGTATTTTTTTTTTTTGCCTGTAATGAATTTGAATGAGGAAAAAGAGGGACAGATCTATGTATACCTCATTGTTTAAAGTGTAAGTGTGCCAGCTCTCTCTTCTACGTCTTTTTCCCCAGGGCTATAAAGTTTTAGTAGCACTTAGCAAAATGTTCAAAGTAAATACATGCCAATATGATTTTAAGAAGAGCAGAAGGCATTTTGAAGTAGTGACTCACACAGAGTGAGTACAACTGCACTCAAATTGCTTAAAGCTGCCTCTGTTATACTGCTAATATTAGAGGTGCTTCTGAAATGCCAATTCAAGATTAAATTGTTTTCGGACTTGTCCATCTGTAAACATCTGTCTAATGTAGGTAAGAATCTTCCATTAGGTCAGATTGGCTAATTCTCTGGCATTTTTTTGGCAGAAGGGGTCCGAAGACTTTTAAAAATCCTGGCAAAGTTTATGAATTTTTCCATTTTTCTGTCACTAGGAGTAGTTTAGAAATGGATTATGAGCGAGTTCTGGATGAAATGGGCAACAATGTTAGTTGTACTTCACAAACTGTTTGTGGGGTGGAGAGAAGGTTCTTTCATTTATTGATGGCCTGGAAGGTCTTTCCTAGCTGATGGGGTGGAGCAAAGACCTGCGCACTTGGCCTTGTCCTGCTTTAAATTTCCTGGGCAGGTTTAAGATGTGAGGTGCAATGGGATGGTGTGAGGAGTCTGCTGTAGATGCCAAGATCAGCTTTGGTCTAGAAGTCCTTAATGTTGCTAGAGAAAGAAATACTACCGGGAGATACATCTCTATGGGAAAATTTTATTTCTTGGAGATGGTACTATTAATAATGATAAGAAGGACATTTCTGGATGTTGTAGTCAGCATATTTTTTCTCCTAATAGTTATTGAATGAAAAGATCGCTGTTTTTCAGGCTTAGCTTTGGTATGTAGGAATGACCTTATGGAAGAGCTGACTAAGAAAACAGTCCTGGAACAAATGCTTACCACTTAATCCATTTCAAATAGCAGGCTGAACAAAATACAGTCAGAAATTAAGGAAACTAATTAACTAAACTAAAGAGATCAGGAGAGACATAATAATAAAACTCAGCAAACAAACAAAACCAAAACCAAAACGACAATGTCCCCGAAGTGTCAGAACTACAGATAAAATGTTTTATTGGAAATGCAAATGTAGGATTAAGTGCTTCAGAATAAAGGCTAAGCAGAGATCCTGCAAAGAAAGCTGTGGCTTGGAGGTTAAATGCTTCTGTGAAAATTGTCAGAAGTCAAGCTGAGCTCTTTACAGAGAAAATTAGTGCAAATAGAAGATGTTCTTCAGATATATGAACAAGGACTAAAATGAAGCCATGATGTATTAAAGGTGTATTATGCTTAAAAATGATCTAGATCTGATCTCAAAACTCGATAAGTTTTCTACCTCCACTTGCAATAGAATCATAGAGTAGTTAGGGTTGGAAAGGACCTTAAGATCGTCAAGTTCCAACCTCCCTGCCATGGGCAGCGAGCAACACTACGTAGTAGGCCATGTCACCCAAGGCTCTGCCCAACCTGGCCTTGAACACTGCCAGGGAGGGAGCATTCACAACATTCTTGGGTAAACCAGTCCAGTTCCTCACAACTTTCACAGTAAAGAACTTCTTCCTTATATCCAATCTAAACTTCCCCTGTTAAGTTTAAACCCATTCCCCCTTGTCCTGTCGCTACAGTTCCTGATGAAGAGTCCCTCTCCAGCATCCTTGTAGGCCCTCTTCAGGTACTGGAAGCCTGCTAGTTAGTGTTGGAATAGAGTGATTACATAAGATGTGCTATGTTAAAACCAAGATAATTTGTGTGAGGGCTTGAAAAGTAGAATCTGTGATTTAAGAATAAAACCTAGGTGTCTGGTCTTCCTTGATCTTGAGAAACATGTGATAGCCTCCTTAAATTAACAGTAAGAATGGCACAACGCCACAAGTCCTATGTATATTTTCTTCCCCTTAGCTATATTGACTGTTCTTGTAAAATGTATTGCTCTTTGCAAGTCTTGCATTGGCTGTATCATTAGACAGCATATCAAAATATTATGGGGGCCTGACACATAAAATATAAAATCTGATCTCAAGCATTTGATTGATCAGTCATTTCAGAGCTGCTCACGTAAGAGTAGAGAGTAAGAGATGTACTTCTTTCTATTCAAAAGAAGCAAGAATGTGACTCGGCACCTATAGACTGATTATTCTGATATCTGCTGTATAAAAAGACTTTAGCACAAGGAGTTCATTATTAAAGACAAGGGATAACGATGAATGGAAGATGAGAGGAAAATGATACATTATTTTACCATAGCCAGAAAGTGACAGAATAATTTTATGGTGCTCCTTGATTGATGTTGCATTTCTGAAAGGTGTGTTTGTGGGGTTTTTACTGTTGTTTTTGCTTGTTTGTTCTTCTTTTCTGAAAACAAGCCTTGTAGAATATATCAGGCGTTACATTTTTGGTAGCAGAAGGGAAGCATTTATACTATTGCAAAGAGTACTGGTACAGTTTGAATGCATGTATGACTGTTTCCACTGCCCCACATTCAAGATAAGTAACTTGATGTCTGAAGGAATTGTAAGCAAATATTTAAAGAAATAGGGGTACTATCATTCTGAGGATTGGAAGAGAATAACTTTGCTTAGCCTAGTGAAAGGGAAGATGAGAAGGGTGTGATTGTTGTCAATTAATGTATTAGGGGAACAAATGGAAACGAAAAGTTCTTTCCACTAAAGCACAGCAATGACAACAAATTAATTATAAACTAGGCATAAATAAACTCAGGTTAGGAGGTTTCTTCTATGAGAGCAGGGCGTTTCTCCAACAACCTTAGTCAGATGATGCTCGCTTTCCTCCTATGCTCTCTGTTCTAAAGTGCTGTCTGGAATAGGAAATCGCTGTTCTGCCCAGGACTTGTGGGGTCTACAAGAAGTACTGTTTTTCTCAGAAGAACCATTTTAGTTAACAAGATTTGCATTGAGGAATTTGTGGTGGTTTCTGTGTGTAAGGACTATTAACATTGTGTGCATCTGTTCAAAGGCTCATATTCCACTCTGAATAAATGAAAAATAGAGCCTTGAGTATCCAAGGAGACAAAATGCGCTGTAGGACATAAAACCTGAAAAACTTATGAGATATTTTCATAACTAGACTTTTTTATTGAATGGAATGTATTTAGGATGGGGGCAGATCACTTTAAAGACATAAAATCCTCTGCACCAATTGGTCTTCTGGGCTTTAAAGTGCATTAATATCATGAAGTCAGGAAATGCGGAACTTAAGCAAACTAAGATTGGTAGTCAAGTGCATTAGGAAAACAAAGATTGAGCTTTAGTGTCACTGGGGCAGAAAAATAGCTTGTAGTTTTAATGCAATAATTTAATCCACTTCCATTTTCCCACTTTTTTTACCTCTTGTAGTTACTTTTAATTTATTTTAAGGTTTCTGCTGAGTGGAAGAAATGTCACTTGGCCATCTCTTCCCCTCTGGTGAGGAATGAGAGCATTTTTGTCCCCATGTTTATGGGGGCAAAGCATGGCTTGGCTTTTGCAGAGGGATAGAGAAGAGCCCTGGGAAGCACAAGCAATCCAGTCCAGCAAATATGTGAGGGCTGGTTTTTTTGGGTGGGCTTTTTTTTTTTTTTGAAGGCAGAAGCTATGCTGCCTTAAAAGGACTTGTTTAAATTTTTGTGTGTGTGCCGAATATGTCAAGTTTGTATGGAGCCAGTGATTCTCGCCTCCTTTTAAAGTGAAAATTATAGAGTGCTTTACATACTGTTTCTCACCAAAATGCAGATTCTTTTTCTTGCTCCAAGTAGAATCACGGACCTGAATTTAGTGAGAAGCAGCTTGTGGATTGTTTTCATAATTTGCTTTTTTCATAATGTTTAAAATGGGTTGGGAGGCCAGGATCTGCTGGCTTCTAACAACCTTGACACAGTACACTCTAAAGAAACCCCTCTCCCCCCCTTCCCCCTGCAAATGTAAACAAAGCCTTTTAAGGCTATATGAGAAGGGTGCCTGACAGCTAAGGATATAGGTGCTATATAAGTCCTTCAAAAAGTGAATTAAACAATATAAGACAGATTAGAGTGAAATGGAAATGAGAAAAAGCAGCAGAAATGCAATGCTCCATTTCATGGCTTCTTTGCCTTAAAAGTGCTTCAGATGGTTGGGGAGTGTATGGTGTATTCTTATATAAACTTAGCCATGCTAGGATCTCAAAGACAGATCTGAAGAGTGGTTTACAAACACTCAGTAATTGACTTCCATGAATTGCTAAAGAATGGAGGCTTTTTGGATTTCAGTGTTTATGGTTTGCTATGGGGAACTGAGTAGTAGAGTGCTCATTTGCCTTTTTCAGGGTGTTTCCTTATCTTATGCTTATGTACAGCAGGCAAATCCTGAGAGCCTTTGTATAACATGAAAAATGGGGTTGCTACTTTAGGACAACTTCATGCTTTCCTGTGTGCATTATATGTCTGGCTCTTCCCATTTCAAGGTCTTGTGATTAGGTTGCACACTACACCCAACTTTCCTCCCACCAGGCACCATGCTTTGCTTCACTGTTCTAAACTTTAATAATTTAGGTATTAGCATGGGTTCAATGAAGTATCACTTAGATTAGTGAAACATTAAAATCATTCCTGTAAGTCAAATCCCTCAATGCATCTTCTCATCTTTGAAACTCCTTTCGAACGGCCTTGGCTTAGCCAAGGCTCCTCTCTAGCACTGGTAACAGGCTGTGAGCTGTGATCTGGCTATGAATAAATGTAATGCAGTAAAGTCTATCCCGATAAAATTTTTGGCATTACTTCTGTTTGTTATATGTGGAATTTTAAAAACATATTTGGTTTCTGTGTGGCTTGTAGCGTACCTCTGCAGGACTCTGATCCTAATCCCTTTAACATGAAAGGGAATTGTTTCTTCCCTCACTGGAGTCAGTTGAAAAAGTCCTTAGTCTCCTCTTTTTCCTGCCCCCCAAATATTACTGGTATGTCAGACACTCCAGCACTGCTTAAGCATTCTCAGGTGTCTGTCTCATTTTATCTCTGGAAATGGCTTTATTAGACTTTGGATAGTGACTCTTTAACTGAGCATTGACTTCATTTCTAATCACTGTGACATGGAGGGCAGAACACCTTTTGCTACTTTATTGGAGTCCTCAGTATTTTATTGGTAATAATTACTCACATGTGACACCTCCTTACAGACAGTGCAAGATGCAGCTAAATCCATTTGTGAATAAATGCTTGCCAGAAGTTCCTCCTATTTACCTCTGTTAGTAAGGAACACTGGGCTGGTTGAAGGAATAAAGACTCATGCCATCTTTTTCATGTTGTCACCTCTTTAACACTGAGTAAACTTCCACGGGTGATGCTGTTTTGATATCAGTGAAATCACATTTGTCACGGAGTATGCAGTTAACTGGTTCTGCACATTCAAATCCCTCTCTGTGGGAAAATGCGTTAAGGAGACTCTGAGTTGGGACAGAAAATTTGTGAAAAAACATTCTGGAAAGAGGACACGAGACTTGATTAAGACAGTGCTCTTCCCAGACGAGTCTTGGTATCAGATAGATGCCAATATTTGTAGGTTTTGAATGGTGCTGCTCATCAGTAAGGAGCTGCCCATCAGTAACCTTGAGTCCAAAGTGAAGATACCACTCTGCTCCAGAGGAATTTTACAGCAGTGAGATGAATGAAAGCTCCTCAAAGGAAGAAGTGGTCTGGCTTATCTTTATCGTTTTCTGACTTTAGAAAACATCGTGTTTTATTTTGAGAATTGCTTTCTTTGATTTGCAGTAAAAGACCAGACTGTTTCCTTGGATTCCTTCCACACAGTTTTGGGCAACTTCACATTCAGATTTCAATCTAAATTCTTTGAGCCAGCCTCATCATTGGCATGATAAAGTAAAATAAAATCTAAGTGTGATGGATTTCTTTTAAGCAGAAAAGTTTATTTTTAATTTATTGGGTAGTTTGGTAATGAGTTACTTGGGCAAATGTTTTTGTTATATTTTTTCTTACTTAATCTTTTGTTTGCCCCCTAAAGGAGAGCTCTTGCTTTTGGCAGCAGTTTTTATTGACCACATTTAGATGTAGCATAAGTGTGAAGCTAGCATGCTTTCTTATGCTGTATAATGAAAAAGCATGTGCTATCATTTTTGAATTATGAAGAAATTTGTTTTCATAATAACTTTGACTATTTCTTGGGGTGTAATTATCTATCACAGTTGGTACTTTTTATTTCAACATGGTAGTAATTATCATGTTAATACTCTTTAAAAATTCACTACTGACAGTGAAGGTTTGGAGAAAATAGCACGATGTACTAATTTGTTTTTCTAAATGATATTTTGCCACTTATTTTCTCAGCTGGTCGGTAAACTACTGTAGATAAAAGTTTGTTTATCTGACAGAAGAAGTTTTATGAGTTTAAAATAGTTTTTCCTTCCTCTGGGAAGGGTGGAGAATAAAAATAATAACTCACTTGAGTCTCCTGATAAACTTCAATGAATGGCACTATCAGCTTAAAACCCATATTTCTCTGTATGCATTCGTGCCAGTTTTGCAAGTACTGTTTAATATGACTTGTATCAGGGAAAGATTAGATGTTATCTTGGTTTGTTTTTCACTCTTTATTTTTTACAGAATTAGAGAATAGCTAAGATTGGAAGGACAGTTATGGAGATCATCAAGTCCACCCCCTTGCTCTGAGTAGGGTCAGCTACAGCAGGTTGCTCAGGGCTGTGTCCAAATGTTTTTTGGTTATCTCCAGAGATGGAGACTACACAGACTGCCTGGCAACCTGTTCCAGTGTTTGACCACCCTCACAGTAAAAGTTTTTCTTATGTTTAAGTGAAATTCCAGTCCATCTCTTGTCCTGTCACTGAGCACCCACAGAGAAGAGTATGCTTTTCCTTCCCTCACCTCCCCTCAACCTACAGGTTGATAAGACCCCCCGCCTTAAGGCTTTTCATCTCCAGCTGTCTCGGCCTTCCCTTCTATGAGAAGCGTTCCCATCCCTTTATCATCTTTGTGGCCGTTTGCTGGAAGACTTGCTTCAGGAATTCTCTGTCTCTGTTTTACTGGGGAGCCCAGACCTAGATCCCTTATTCTGGGTATGTCTCACCCAGGCTGAGTAGTGGGGAAGAATCCTCTCCCTTGACCTCCTGCTGACGCTTTGCCTGATGCAGTTTAGGAAGCTGTTAGTCTTTGCTGTGAGGGCACATTGCTGGCTCAAGTGCAGCTTGTTGTCCACCAGAACCAGGACCTCTTCTGCATAGTTTTTTTCCAGACTGGTAGCTCTTGTGTGTTTGTGTACTGGATAGTTCTTGTGTCATGCCCTAGTCTGCCATGATATGGGCCTACTGGGCAGCCTAGTCACTCAGTTTGTGAATCTGTGCAGCATGCCCGTGCTGTCCTATAGCCAGCATAGTAGTAACTCATACGGCATTTGATGTCTTTATCTAGTTTACGAGGCTCATGATTACTTGACATGACTGCAGTGACCTTCTATGAAGCATGGTCCCAGGGTTGAAATCAATACTGTGTGCCCAGTTTGTGCATGCAGTGCACACAAGAATACACAAGCTTGGCTGTGCGCTGAACTGTCTCTGTTCTTGGTATCGTAGTGTCTTGCCTTACACCAAAAAGTGAGCTGGTATCCAGAAGGCTTTGACACAAGGAGAATTGGTCTTGTTTTCAAAAGCCAGTGTATATCTGTTATTACATAACAATTTCATTGAGTGGCTTATAGGCGTAAGTCTTCTTTTAGTGTGGAACTTTCACTTATATTAAGGGGGGAAAAAAAGCCCTAAACAAACCCAAACCACAAACTTGCTTGTAAACCAACAATTAGTAAGAATCACGAGCAGATGTGGTACCTTTAACTACTTTTAACTTCCTATTTAAGGTGTGCTGGATTGCAGCTCAACACCCTGTGTTTTCATGTTTATGAAATAAAGGAAACTGGAAAGCTCTATGCACATTTCAGGGCCAAGAAATTTTGCATAGACATAAAAGACGTTGCAAAAATAATCTTAGAAGATACAAAGCAACTCTCCTCACCCTCTGCATCTTCCTTTGGTAAAGAGCCCAGCCCTGTAAGAAGACATCGCTGACAACATTCATGTTAGGGAAGAGAATGAGATTTGTTCACTTAAAACAATTATCTGAAGAATACTTGTCGTACTAAATTTTTACATGCAATAAGAATATCTTTTTATATTGACCTGACTGAGCACCATGATGATATCCAGCTGTGGTGGGCCACCTGCAGCTGTGGACCCTGTGGGCCAGGAAGGTTGTGCCTTCCTGGTGAGAAGAGGAGCTGGTGTGTGACAGTTGAGTATCACACAAAGGAGAAGCTTGTTGGGGGAGTTGTGCATGCATGATGCATTTGGCTGTTGATATAATTGGTTTATGCTGAGAAAAAGATTCTTATTACAGTCTAGTAGGATGGCAAACCACGATCAAAACAGTTACATTTGTACACAATGTGAAGAAGCTCATTTAATCCTCAGGCAAGTTTCAGAGGCCAGGTCCTTTCATCCCATTGCCTTGCCTAGCAGAGGTCCAGTGCCGAGGAAGAATCCTGTCCTCACTCTGTAATTCCTTCTCCAGACAGCCTCTCAGCCAGAAGACACTCTTGTCTCTTTCAGCTGTCTTATCTCCCTGGACCTGATGGATGCTCAAACAGAGCAGCTATGCTGGAAATGTGTGTTGCTTAATCATCTTTTAAAGCACTTCCCAATGACCTGATTCCCTTCAGGCCCCCCCAGTCTCCTCCCATCCTAGCTGGGTTTGTGTACGTGCGAGAGTTTAGGGAGCTGGAACACGTGGAGGCTGCTGCAGCTGGCCAGAGATGAGGGGAGGGATGTGTAGTTTTCCAAGTAGGTAGAAGGAGATGGCACGTACAGGAGTCGGAGATGAGAGGGCTTACTTAGTGGTATAAGGGATTTAGATGGAAAAGTAGAGTTAGCAGGCCAAGAAAATGGCCTTCTAGCAATATGGCCTAGATAGCAGTATGTAGGGGCAAATGTAAAACAAGACCTGAGAAGAGACAGTGAAGGGCAGAAGGATGTGGTCAATCTGAAGCTGTTCCACTTGCTCAAAAGAAACAAAGGTGACTTCCTTTGGTCCAGTTTAAGGAAAGCTGAGGGATGATCACAAGCTTATTTAGGCCAGTGGTGTCAGAAGTGCTTGTAAATTGTTTGTTTTCTGCCTGACTTCTCAGATGTTCTGCATACAAGTTGCTCTGCAACTTGAAAAATGAGAGGAAAAATGTGAAAATTTGGCTGTGCACTAGCACTGGAGTTTTCACAAGCAGGAAAACAGGAAGCATTTGCTCTAATAAAATCTTCATCTTCTCAGAGCAACTTCCACAATGGCAGTGCACTCAATTGCCCAGTTGTGTTCCATGTGAATGTGGCATTCAAAATATTTACAAGAGCCACTGGCTTGGGTTGTCTCACTTAGATTTGTGGTGGTGAGGACTAGTGGCTGCAGAGGCCTCTGCCTTTGTGCTGCCAGGTAGGGTGACTGCAGGGAGTCTCCAGCTCATCCTGAGCTTTGCTTTTCAAGGAGGTTTTTTAATGCTTGTCAATTATTGATTGCTTGCATGGGAAGGTCACAGTAATTCATGCAGGTATATATGGCTGAAAAGGTAGAGCTGTGGATTGAAGAGGTAAGACTTATTCAAAGGCAGGACCCTGCTCTCATTCCCAGAATACACATATTCAAGGGATAGGGTTACATTAAATGGCTTGACACCAAGAAATAACAAGCTCTTTTAGATTCGGTATCCAAAGAGAATTCATAAAGCATCAGGGGAACCTCTTGTCTTTCAGGTACTCAGACCTTTGCAGGGTTGAACACTTGGAAACCATCTTTAATTTTGTTTCTTTCACGTCTAGTTGCCAAGTTGCCTAATACCTCCTCAACAGTGACAACCAAGAGCTAGTTAGCACATGTAGAAATACATATTTGAAAATAAATGATAATTTTGTTGTTTAATATTCTTTTAGGTCTTGTCACTTTTTTTTTGTTGTTGTTAATTTTGAGAAAATGACTATGAGCATGGCAGCCAGCAGGCTTCTGTGCTTCTGTCAGAATATTTCCATCAGTGCATTACATTTGCTAACATGCTGTATAACTTGAAACCTCAAGTTAAGGAAGAATCCTAGAAGAAAAATGGCTAAACATCCTTGTTTGCTCTGAAGTACCTACAGTGTGGTTCTGTTGCATTATTTGTGAGAAGAATATTTATTATTTTAGTCATCTTCATAAGAAAAAAACCCAAAGATTGTGCAAGGTTAAAATAATAAAAAGGCTTTTTGAGAGGTTTGATGTACTCTGTCTCAGATGGAAGATTATTTTATCATATGAATATGTTCTGCTGCATTTGCTGCTACTTACAATGTAAAAAGGTTGGTTGTCTCCATTTTGCTGACTAAAGCAGCTGGTAGTGGTAGAAGATGTATACTCTGAAGATCCCTGGTATAAGTGGCAGCAAAAGCTAAACTCTTTCTTTCCTGAAGAGTTTACATTTTTCAAATGTAAAAAAGCTGGATGAAAATAAACTCAAATATTAGTTTGATGCATATTGGCTATTAAATTAGAATGTCCATTACAAATGCTCTTACTCCGTGATATGTGAAAAGTGGCTTGTTCTTTTGTTGCTAAAAGTTGACCCAACTCATATTCATTATGGGGTTGCAGTGTTGAGCCCAGGCTTCTTGGCTGTAATCTTGCCAGACGGTTCACTCTGGAGCAATGCTGCAGCAGCTGCCTGATCTACCTGCGTTTCAAAGCTGAGGGGGAACCAGACAACAACTAATGAATGCTATTTGAGTAGGAAGAGTAAAAGGTGGGGAAGCAATGGAATAGTGGGATTGAGAGGTTAATGCATCTGTTCCTAAGTTATTGTCCTTTTTTGTTAATACGTTGCCGGATCTAGTGTGGGCATAAAGGAAGTGAGGAAGAAGACGCATTGGAGAGAGTACAGAAGTTCATGATGAGGAAATGAGGAAAGGAAAATGTGGAGTCCCTTCAGGCAGATTAGATGGATTAGAAAAACAGTATTTCAGGGGAAGGGACAAGATCAGTGAGGAGCTGGTCAAATGACTCCTCAGAGATCCCTGAATAAACAGTAGAGCAAGTGGATAACTTTTTGATAGAGGACTGGGAGACTTTGTAGATCAAGAAGTCTATATTGAATGGAAGACATGAGTAATGATTAACTACAGCGATAAAGGATGTGGGTTATATTGTTCATCTTTATCTATCATGAAAGTAGTTACATGGGCAGTTTGGGAGTATCAGCATTAAAGATCAAGATAAAATGCTGTGTGACTGAATTCAATGTTTGTAGTCCCACTGACTTCTGTAGAATATTTATACTCTTAGATTTTCAGTATCTTACTAACTAAACTGAAAGATACCTGAAGAGCTCTTTTCAAAAGTTTGCATTTTAAGATCGGGAGCTGTATAAGGATTACTTCTTTAACATTTAGAATTCTAAGCATTCTAGTTCATTGCTTAAAGCAGGGATGACATAAACCCAAGGTTTTAATAATCTTTGGAGAGTAATGGCATTTTGACAAATCTTAAATTATAGCTGTCCTACCTTTCAACCTGTTGTACTACTTTAAGTTGAGGTGGAGTCTTCCGTCCCAGGGCCAGTGTAACATGTCAGGAGAACCGTCTTTTATTGACTTCTGTAGCACATTACTTCACTTTTCAGTGGTGTGAGTTTCCCTATTTTTCTATTGAGTCAGAGAATGTCTGGCATTATCCTTATTTATTTCAGTTATTAAAGATCAACAGCTTGATTTATTACTGTTTTTCTAGATGGTGCATGCGAGTAACTCTGAGTGATGCCTTTCTAATACGGTTGAGATGCTCTAAAGCATTAGAACAGCAGTCACTCCAAGCTAAACAAAGATCTTCCATTCCTGCCCCGCTGGGTTCAGTTTAACTAGGTTAAGATTCCTATTGCTGGGCAATATCTTTCCAGTGAAATATTTTAATGAGCCTGTCAGACATATTGATGAAATTAGTACATTGCTTTAGGAAGTTTTCTATAAACCTTCCCCAAGTTCACAACAATGTGCTATATATTTGGCAAATTATTAAGTATGTGTTAGCATGTATGCAGATGAGGATAATTAGTGGGGTATAGATAAAATAAAGTGAATGGCAAATGAATATGTCTGGGTGCCTACTTGGCCCTCCTTTTTGGCAGAATTATTGAGGACCTGGTGACAAGAAGGGGAAGGAAGTTATTGAAGTTGATAACTTCATTAGAAGAACATAAAAGAAACTTTCCTGTGTTGCAGTCTCCCTTGAAATAAATGTTATAGTCTCTCATTTACACATACATAATTTAAAGTCTGTAATACACACATTTTCTGAAAGCATTCATTTTTAAATTCGCCTTGGAAACTCATCAGTCTAATGTAGTTGAAATATTACAATTCTTTTTCTTCATGATATCTCACTTTCTTCTTTGTAACCTATTGACAGATTAAAATAAACAGATAGGAAAAAAGCCTTTTTTCTTTATTCTCTTCCCCTTTCCCCCTCCCCCAAACTTCTGATAGGTCATGGCTTGAAGACGCTTTGTTCTTGTCTGTGCCAAACTTAACAGCAACAAAAAAAAAACAACACCCTAACAACAAAAAACCCAAACATGTTTAAGGATTCTGTAGACCACAGTGATATTCAAGAGATAAATGGGGAAATCCATTAATAACAGAAATTCCATTCCCTTGTCTTGCACCACTTACTGTAGTGTAAGATGTGGAAAAACTCCTGAGTTTCAAGGAAAATAATATCACTGAACCAGCAGGACTGCATGTTTTATGGTGGTATTATTCGAGGTTACTTTGCCTCCACTTTTATGTTACAACTTTTAGTTTAGCTGTGAAGTGGGGCAACTGACATAGCATGCAAGATAGGAGAGAAGAGGAAAACATGAAGAATATTTTATATCCTTGTACATAATATCTATATCCAGTAGAAATATAATAAAATACTTAATAAAGGAAGGTGGAAGAAAGTTAGAAGTACAATTCATAATAGGAGTATTTGGTTTTAAAAACTTGAAATACTTGCTCTATATAATTTGCTTTCCTTGGTTGCCAGTACAATTATTTTCAGTAACCTCAGTCCTTTCTCAATACAGTATATTGTGAATATGCAATTACTAAAGGACCTAAGCTGGTACAGAAAAACTATTCAGACCGAACTAGTAATTTTCATTCAGGGACACAGTAAAAAATTGCATTTGAATTGTAAGTGGTTCCCAAGTGTTTAAATAAAAAATAGAGAAAAATAATTCTGAATTCAACTTTCATGTCACGTTAGTAAAAACCTCAGCTGAGCTGAGTAACTGCATTGGGAAATACTTTTAAGATTAATAAATAGCAATCTGTTGCTTACCATTAGAGTTCTGTATAGTTTAGTTGCTTCATATCATAGAATGGTTTGGGTTGGAAAGGACCTTGAGATCATCTGGTTCCAATCACCCTGCCCTAGGCAGGGACACCTTCCACTAGACCAGGTTGCTCAAAGCCCCGTCTAGCCTGGTCTTGAACACTGACGGGGATGGAGCATTTACCACTTCTTTGGGAAATCTGTTCCTGTACCTCACGCCCCTCACAGTAAAGAACTTCTTCCTTATATCTAACCTGAACTTCTGCTAAGTTTGAACCCATTACCCCTTGTCCTATCATTACAGTCCCTGATGAAGAGTCCCTCTCTGCTATCTTGTAGGCCCCTTTCAGATACTGGAAGGCTGCTATGAGATCTCCACGCAGCTTCTCTTCTCCAGGCTGAACAGCCCCAACTTTCTCAGCCTGTCTTCATACAGGAGGTGCTCAAGCCCCCTTATTATCCTTGTGGACGTCCTCCGGACTTCATTCAACAGCTCCATGTTCTCCTTATATTGATTCCTTCTTGTTTTGCAAGTGGTTAAGCTTCAGGGATGTTTTACCTACTTTTACAGGAGACATTTTTGAATCTTCTGCCTGCTGTCCAGTATGTTTTGTGAAGACTAAACCAGCTTTCAGTGCTCAGTTGCTTGTTCTGCCAATCCTATCTTCACATCCACCTGGAGCCTCCCATGAGACATGGGGGGTGTGGTTGCAAGGCAGTGATGCTGAGGAGCATCTTGTTCCCCAGGCAGGCACCCTAAGCACCCAGCTGTGGCATAAGCTGCCTCTTGCTCCCTCTTCTGTGTGTTGCATTCTCCATGTTGGCACTCATATCCCAAGAAGGGGGAGCGAGCTGTGAGCTGGCATTATACAAACCTGTTCTGGATGATGAGTGTAGTCATTTAGCACTCTGAAGTAACATAATCTGGACATGCACATCTGCTGCTTCTTAGGGGCTGGTTTAAGCAGCAGCTTACTTGGTGATTATGAAAGTGGTTGGTTGTAACTCCCCCTACTACTTGTGATTCCTAGTGGGGCATTCTTGCTTCTGTTGCAAGTGTTAAGGGTTTAAGAATGAAGCATCAGGAATGACGATCCCTTTTGCAAATCTGACCCTTGGAATGTATTCCCAGTTGGTAGCCACACTGGCTTTTAGGGAGGTGAATGAGAACTGCGTACAGTCAGCTTCTGGCAGAACCAGATGTTCACTGGAAAAAGGCAACAGTTGGCTCGGGCACAAGAGTGATGGTTCAGGTGCTGCAGTTGGCTTTCTGTCACTCCTCCAGCTCACCAAGAGTATTTCCTATTCCTTATTGCTGGATGGTCATTTTTTTTTACGTTTGTCACCACATAAAGTGGTGTGTAAAATGTATTTATAGCTCTTAAGTTCATAAACATGTATTGCTACGGCATTATTAGCATCTCTTCTACTTTGCTGCTGCTTGTGGTTCTAAGACACTTTTACCAATGAATTATAAATTGTTAAATAACTGTTTAGGAATGCTCTGACTCAAGCTTATTATGCATGTGAAGGCTAGTTTAATTTTTCTTGGTAAATGGTAACTGTTTTCCATATTAGTCTGGGACACTGAACAGCAGAAGGGTCTGCAAACAGATTCATCAGGGTGAAAGTAGGAAAACCAGCACTGCTTAGGCTCCTCTGCTCCCTTCTGTGTGGGAAACATGACATTTTCTAACCAGATAGTGGGAATGTTTTCTTCTGCAGGCCTGAGTCACTTGTGAGGAATGCTAAGATTAATGCACAAGATTAATTTTCTCACTGCTGCTTTCTCCATTGCAAACATGGAAGTTTGCTTGCCTTGGAAATTTTCTCTTGTTTCCAGCAAAACTTCAGGTACTCTGAGCATTTTTACTGCAGATTCAAACCCAGTTTTGCTCTGTAAAATCTGTCCTTGCCTTTTAGTGACTGTGAGCACAGAAGTCAATGCATGTCTCTTTCAGACTTAGCTTTTTTAGAGTACAGCAGTTTATCTTTCTGTTTGCTCCTGGTGTGTTTTGTGCTCTGCTGTCGTATACAGAAAACCTTCTCTTCTCACAGAGCTGTGAACAGGAGTTTGTACTTATCAGAGTTCTTTAGATATACAGTATTATTAAATTCAATTAATATTATGTTGAAAATAGACAAAATTATACCTGATCTGTAATAACATCTTTTCTGAAATGGGATGTATATTTAGTACTAGATTGACTAAAAGAGATTGTGCCCCACTGTCATCTTTATTAATTAAACATTAAGAATTGTTGACAGAATTGGTCATAAGTACTAAAATTAAAATAAGAGTTAAAGGGTGCCTTCCCAGGTTGCTTCAGAGCAAGCACTATTGTCTGTATATTGAATCTCATCAAAGGCTCATGGCTGACAGTTGGCCAGCTTTTAATGCACATGGTTTCACTGTGGTGTGTATTGCACAAATGTTGGTACTGAATTTGAGCAAAAAGACTTAAGACTCTGCCTGAAATGAGTAAACTACCTGTTGAAGTAATTTCAGTAAAAGTAGTAATACAAAAATGAGTTAATGTTCCTATGGCCAATGCGTATTAATCTATATCTTTTTAATATTTAACACATGCAGTTGAAAGTCATTGTAAGTGAAAGGAGAGCAAATGTCTTTGTCTCTGTAGCTTGTAAATAACACATTCTATGTACTATTCCTAAAGGAGCAGGGACAAGCTCCAGGTATCTTCCTTTGCACTTTGATCTGGGCATCAGTTTCTAGCACTCACTGTAACAGCTTTGTCCTGCTATAACCACTGCTGCTGTTTTTGAGGCTGTGGGGGAAATGCCTGGCTAACCTAACCACCTTGTGTCCCAGGGCTGCTGTGCAGAGTGGGAGAGAAGGTGATGCAGAGGTGACTGCACTGGCTCTGGGCCAGCCAGTGTCTTTTTGTCTCTTATTTGGCTAAAAGGAAAGCAGTCCGGAGATGCAGGAGATGAAAATGAAGATGCTTCAAATGAACGCGTGTGTAACATGATGTGGTTGTGTACATATACCACTGTTGTGCAAAACGTGGCTGTGTGCCTGCTAACGCCTGTTGATGCATTCTGTTTTGATGCTCATGTGGCTGGAGAAGTAATTACTCCAGTCAAGACTACCCAAAAAATAAATGACCACATGTAAAGTCCTACTCCACTGATGTCATTGAAATTTCTGCCATGTTCTTTATGTGTACTCAGGGTTCCTATAGTATTAAGGGGCAGAGATTATCTTGCAGTAAGTGCCTTCTTGTGCTCTTCGGTGGAATTCTGGTTCTCTGCTGTGGAAAGTAGATCCGGGGAGAAGGGGAGTAACATTAAAACTCTTAAAAGTTTGTAATTTCATTGAATCAGTGAGAAGGCCTAATTAGTAATTGAAAAGATAATTAAAACTTGACAGGCTGCTAAGTTTTGAATATGACATTATTCTTTTCCAGTGCTTTTTAAAAAAATATTATTCATGACTCTTTTGGGCCTTTTTTTCTTTTCTGCCTTCCTCCATCTAATTGCTTATTTCAGTTCCTATTTTCTAATGCCTTGAATTTTTCTTTCTTTGTTCTTGAATCTCTATATTGTTTTGCTGTCTCCTCATTTATGTTTTCTGCTTTTCCTCCATAGCTGTCATACTTTGACTCTGTTGTTTCCCTACTCAGCCTCAAATTTGCTACTTGTTAGCTTTCCATGAATTGTTCCTTTCAGATATTCAACACTTGCTTCTGCAATTCTTCATGATCCTTCTGTTTCCTTCTTGTTATACCAGAATCAAGACTGGTCATTATTCCTATTCATGGACATAATTTTTGAGACTTCTGTATCTTTAAGTAGAAACAAAGGCAAGCATGTATTTTGGTGTGCTTAACAAGGCTAGAAATTAATTGTATGTGTAAAAGATAAAATCTTCCTGTTGGCTCCAAGAGAATCAGATTTCGAGTTCTCTGTTTAGATAACCTTGTTACTTCTGCTTATCCATATTCAGGTCATCCCATTTCTATTTTTCCCATATTAATATATTGAAAAAGTCCAGATAACATGGGTGAAAATTGCCATTTAGTCTAAATGGGAGGGAAATTAGTCTTAGTAAAACTAATTGAAAATATCTGAAGTACCACACAAATCTGAGCAAGCCAACATGTGAGATTAAACTTGAGAGCAAACAGATTGAACCACAAACTGCAAAGGACTTCCTGAGCATCTGAGGCCTCTTCAAAGACATTTGTTTTATTTATAGTGTATGTTACCTCAGTATGTTTCTAAACAGACAGAAAAGAGGAATCAGAGTCATAAGATTACAGAAATGTACTTGAAGTTTAGCATGAAATGCTGCAAACTGCGTTCCAGCCTGTCTCAAAACAGTTGCTGTAAAGCATCTGTAGAAGAGAGAGGATTTAGCCCTAGATCTCAAATGATGCATTCATACTTGTGTGGTGAGCAGCAGGGTGTGGTCTACGTCTGAGATTGGTGGTGGATTTCTGTTCTTGACTCTACCTATGGTTCCTTTCTGATCTTTTCCTTGGGGCTAAATTAAAATAGGGAGGGAAGAGTCTAGCTGTAAAGTCATAACAGACTTTTGAAATACTTGGCTTTTTCTGAAGGGGAAACTACTGCCCTCTGTGTGTGCCTAGGCTTACTATGCAATGGAAAGGAAGATGCAGGTATCACAATGCAGACCTGCTAGTGTACCAGACAGGGCTGCACAAGACCCAGAAAACTCGGGTTCACTATTCTCCAGTGTGGCCTAGCAGGAGGCTCTATCTTCAGTTTATTGGAAAAGCTACAAGCTACTAGGTTAGAGAATAGTTTAAGATCGGGGATCCTTTATGCCTGCACTGGTTGATAATGGAGTTTATTTGGTGGTGGTGGTGGTTATTTTTTGTGTTTGGTTTTGTGGTGTTTAGGTTTTTTTCCTTCCTTCTTTCTTCTTCTCCCCTCCACCCCTCCTCTTTCCCCAAGCAGATATTCCCACTAAGCAGAACATGAAGCAGACATTCCCATATCTGGCCATGTTCTAGTTTCTAAATAGGCACGGCCGATTTTCTAATGAAAGCTGTGGTCAGCCCTCTGTCCTGGAAGCATATGGTCTTTTAGATATACCTCTGGGAGACCACCATCTGAAATTTTCACCTTCTCAATCACTGCTGTGTGGACATTAGGGTGGTGTGGTGGGGCTGAGGTATGGAGGATTGACTGGAATGGCATTTCATTGATCATGTCAGAAGGGCTGTAGATGCCTGGGCAGTTTCGTTGACCTAAGTTTAAACACCTATGTACAGTCCCTGTTAAGCAGCTAATACAAACTTTTCAACGTGGTCTTCCCATGTATAAATTGGAGCGACTGGGAGGAAGATATGTCACTACGAACGCAGATCGGTCCCCTCTGCAGCTCTATGGCTTCAATATGCTGTATACATTGCTGCAAACATAGCTTACAAACAAATAATAGTTGATTTGTCCTTACTAGTCACAAGTCTCAAAGTATTATTCTCACTTGGTTTCTACTACTCAGCAGAGAAGAGAGATTTTAATTTTTAAAATAAAATCAAGCATAGCCATTCTTTATGATCTCAGAATCTAGCAAGAAGCAAAGTTTTACCTTCTTCTGTTTTTTTCTCTTAATGTTATCTTCTGTGACAAGCTGATATTCCTTAGACTGAACTTTTCTATATTATAGAATCATAGAATAGTTAGGGTTGGAAAGGACCTTAAGATCATCTAGTTCCAACCCTCCTGACATCAGCAGGGACACCTCACACTAAACCATGCCATCCAAGGCTCTGTCCAACCTAGCCTTGAACACCGCCAGGGATGGAGCATTCACAACTTCCCTGGGCAACCCATTCCAGTGCCTCACCACCCTTACAGTAAAGAATTTATTCCTTATATCCAATCTAAACTTCCCCTGTTTAAGTTTGAACCTGTTACCCCTTGTCCTACCACTACAATCCCTCATGAAGAGTCCCTCCCCAGCATCCCTATAGCCTCCCTTCAGATATTGGAAGGCTGCTATGAGGTGTCCATGCAGCCTTCGCTTCTCCAGGTTGAACAGCCCCAACTTTCTCCTCCTATCTTCATACGGGAGGTGCTCCAGTCCCCTCATCATCCTTGTGGCCTTCCTTTGGACTTGTTCCAACAGTTCCATGTCCTTTTTATGTTGAGGATACCAGATTAATATGACTTTTTGAAGTCCTGCCCTCTTTTATACTCTGAAGTCCAATAACATGGCATTGAGAGCACCAGTAGCAATTAGCACCACTTCCATCACCTGCCTGACTTGTTACTGCATAAGTTGTCCGCATCCTTTTTACCTAGAGGGACTGGACTCTTACTCTTCAGTGTCTTGTGCAACTTATGTCTCTAAGCCCTCCTATGGAGTGCTGCATTTTGAATACATCAGAAGACTGCTAAAGATTCTGTGAAAAAGCTCAGTCACCAAAAACCAAAATGTTTCTATCTCACTTGACTAATTACTGATTGAATCTGCAAAATGAATACCTTCAGAAACCACATAAGAAAAGTTGTGGACTTGAGTCAAGCTCTGCTTAGCCCTTGTGGAAAGACTTCCTTTCTGTCAATCCTTTTTGCCAGTTAAGGCATTAGTAGAAAAAGTTCAATAAACAAGGAGTGAAAGCTGAAGAAATGAGAGTGGTTCTGCTCCTGCTGACATTTGTTGAAACACTGATGTGAGTTTCCTTTAGGGCAAGGTTGTCTTCCTATTAATGTACAGCAGGGAGAGTAGGTGTGGAGTCTATGCTAGGATTCTGTAGCAGCTCCACACTACTGGGTAGTTTCCACTTTTCTCACTAGCTAATTTAATTTACTGACATTACTAGGGACCCTTTAAATGCGGCATCATGGCCAGTTTGGAATTCTACTTTCTGGATTTTTGTTTTCTTGAATGGTGTACAGGGAGACCCAAGTGTATCAAAAGTGAATAGTGGTTTGTGGTACTGCAACTTTTGGATGACCAACTCAAGCCACTGTTTTTTTGTCTTTTTTTTTTTCCTTTTTTTTTTTTTAAAGGATGAGGGCCCGCCAGCAATTTGCCTTCACAAAATGAGTCATTGTAGCCTAATTCTGAGGCAACATATTTATGAAAAAAGCCATAGTCCATGTCACAGAGGGCGAGATGGTCACTTTGCTCATTCCTGGAGGCTTACTTACTGTTAAGATTTGAGACAGGGAACACCAGAAGTAGCGCAGATGATCTATCCAAAGCAGCAAGCTCTTTTGTTATGTGAGGAACTAGAACAGACTGATTGTTTGAAGTCATACAAATGTATTCTCTAGAGACACAGAAATGCTTGAAGTATAGCAGATCCCAGTGTTTAGCCAGGACTCTTATGTTCATACATCTGTCCAGAATGAAATTTGACTGGTGTGCTCTTACATTTGCAAAACATAAGTAAGATGTACTTAGCTACCACTGTAAATAATAATACTTTTAATTTCCAGGTCGGATATTCTTTAACATTCACTGAGGAGCTAAATTTACATCCTGTCAGTTTTGTGTGTCACATGTTGCTACTTATTAAAATTGTCAGATGAGTGTTGATTTGAACTGAGTAAATCTCTTGCTAAAGCTATGCCTTAGCTTCAGGAAACACACTATAATTAAATGCCAATACAAATTGCATATTGGCAATAGCTCAAGCACTTTATTGCAATGAAGCCTTGATTTCTTTTATGCAAGGTAATGTCAGAGCAACATTTGATTTATCCTGAATTTACAGGACAGTGACAGATCAGATTCTAGTTCCTGGACATTAAAATAGTTCTCTAAAAAATAGGGTGAGTGCAGTTCACTTTTTATAATTATACTGTTGCTTTTATGGTTAATAGTATATTCTTGATATGTAATTCTGAGTGTAGTCCTGCGGGAGCTGGATAGTTAGTCTTACATAAAGCAAGAAACATTAGAAAGGCAAAAAGCCTGACTCCACCTTATGAAGAACATAGATGACTGTTGCGTACATCGTATGAATGGTAAAATTCCCTGCTTTGTAGATTCAGTAGGATGTATATATTTACAAATGTGACTTTGTTTTTTTAAATAAGAAAACCTCTCATTCTCAGGCTACATATCAGAGATGGTAGGATTTCTTTGTTATTATTATTTTTTTCTCTCTAGTCAACCTCCCTTGCTGACAACATTTAGCTGTAGTCTGGAGTGTAAACAGTGCTCTTTGGATTTTTGTGCTTGGATTTAGTATTATTGAATAAAACCTCACAATACTCCCAGTGAGAAGCAAACAGAAGATGCAATATTTCAAACTGTAGTGTAATTTGGTTACTGAAAATTCGGATGTGCATCTGCTTGGTTAAGCAATAAGGATGTTTATTCTAATGGGTAACCCAGGTGGTAAATGAAGTGAATGTCTTGTATACAAAAATCTTTACACCAATACTTATTCATTTCAGAATAAAGGGAAATGCTCATTACTCAGCTGTTTGTTCTTCCAGAACATTCAGCAGCACTTCTCTATAACAGTTCAGTGCTAGAAACAATAAATTTCTATTCATCAGTTCCATTGTGCAAAATTGTACAGATATGGTAGTTAATATAATCGTGCTGAGCAATTTGCTTCTCATTTGCTTAACTGAGGATGGGATTCAAGCTTCATGTTCTGAGTGCCTTTCAATCTGGTGTATATATGATTAATGTTGGTGAGTCACTTCTGATGAGAATTTTAGCTTTCTCAGATGACAAGATAGGGAGACTTTCTGCTCCTCCCACCACCGATTTAAAAGCACTGCAAAAGACAGAAAGGAGGAGATAATTTTTCATGGTTTCAGAGTTGCACCCTATTAAAGGACGTGAGAAGATAGCCAGCCAAGTTGGCGTTTGCTGCACCGGTCACTGCAAACCAACTAGCACAGCTGAGTGGGATATAAGTGTAAGTAGGTTGTTACCTGCTTGAGAACCCATCCATTCTCACTATTTATTTAAATACAGAATTTAGCTGGGAAAACTAGTCCAGAAGAAACGGGGAAGAATGATTTGGGAAGGAAATATTTCTGAAGGTGCCGGAAGGCAAATAATGAGGTGAATCCTGCAGCAGTTCATCATAGGAACTAGTGGAGATCTGGAGACCTGTTTACCCCTGCCAGAATTAAGGTGGGGAAAAAAAAAAAATTGTTTGCATATAGGTTAGCTCAAAAGCTTGTTGTGGCTGCATGTGAAATAATGTCTGTGGAACTTCCCTGTAATTTTAGAAACTATTTGTTCTCTGTTCATGTATGTGTGTCTCTGCATAAAAAATATAATTATAGTTTTATTATGAGATCCAACAAATAGGGCAGAATGGCTTCAGTATTGAGAAAGTTTAAAGGGCACCAGGTCACATGTACATAGAGGTCTAATACTTGCGAATGCTTGGGCACATAACTGTATGAGAAGCTCTCAATAGCATTGTACAGTGTTTAAGCAGACTGCTGAGTTAATAACTACTGATTGGAACAGGGCTTAGGCAACTGACTTGCTTTTGTTCTAGAAAGCCCTACTAGACCTCTATGTATAATTTTAATCTTCTAAGTAATGTTAAGATATGGCCTGATGTTTAATCTTATATGCTTCACTTAAAAATTGCAGTCTGTCCCATATCACTTATGACACTGAGTACAGACCTGAGTTAGTACCTTGTGGTTTCTAGCTTCTGTGTCCATCTTGTATATTTAGTTAAGCTGCAGCTGTGAGATAGGACAGACCAAGATCACTTGAGGCTAACCTCTGCTACTGTAGGCAACTATCATATAATTCTTGCCATTATTGTAGTGATACCCACTATAGATAACATTACTGACTGTTTGGAGTGACCTCTAGGAATTTAGTCCTGTGTCTTCTGTCTAATACCTTTTGGATCAGTATGTACTTCAAAACTGACTCAGCAGAAAACAGATGGCTACAGTGAGTATAAATGCTGATTACCATGACATTAGTAATGGTGCTGCTGGTTTGCATTCACGTTGTTGGATTTATATGTCTAATTCTTCCTATTACAGAGGAAAAAATGGCATTCAATTTGTATTGCTAGCAGTTTGGGAAAAAAAAAACAACACCCGGGAAGGGCGGGGGGGGAAATATTGTCTAAAGCACATGGTGCCAACACTTGAGAAGGTGACTTCCATAAAAAGAAAAGATTTGAGGATGGTTCTGTAATTTATTGTGTCAGAGATTGACTCCTTCCCTCCTCTGTTCCTCACAGCTCTTGGAGCTCTGTTTTCTTTTCAGAAGTATAATGACATGCTCTGAGTGCCTGAAAAAACTTGTTTCTGCTGTAGGCTGAGAGCAGAGAGAGGACGAATGCTTTGGTAGTGTACGGCTAATGTGCTGATCTCAACATCAAGGGAGTAAGCAGGTCTTCACAAAGATTGAAAATGAAAAGATTTTATAACCTCTTCATTAGTTCTAATGTGTGTTTTCATTATTATCTGTAGTATTTTTTTTCTTTAATGAAGAAATCTATAGCTTCTTCACAAATTGCTTTTCCCTGTTGGTTTTCATAATCAATTTTTCATTGAAAATTTCCTGCTACAGACAGATGATGTTCAGGTTGAGGTCCTGGCTGCTATTAAGTGAACACTAAGCAAGCATACTGGTGGATGTTTGCACTTATTCATCAAGTGAGGACAAACTGTTAGCAAACCTGCAAAGAATTGCTAAATATTCTGTAAGAGTGCCATCTCTGTGTTCAGACAGTACATTCAGCTTGGCTCTTGGAAGAGACTTTTAAAAAGGCAAGAACAGAAAAAAAGGAATGGGTAAAGAAAAGCAGAGCTGTGTTTGTGTGGGTGAGGAGGAGAGTGTTTCTCCTGTGCTCTGGCTTATTTCTTCCCTCTTCTGTATGGCTTTTCCCCTATTTCCCACGCACCTCTGTCATGCAAGGTCCTGTTGCTCTCTATTGCGCTCTCTGGAATAGGATGTGATTCAGGAGGGGTCAGTTAGGAAGGGTCCTCACAAGGGGTCAGCCAGCTAGGGCTGACATTGGACTAGGTTTGCACCATGTACTGCCGCATCCGAATTTACAAACCTTGGCATGCAGCCTGCTAAAGGGAAACCACCCAACTGCTCCCTGGCAGCATCTTAAGCTCCAGATTCCCACACTGCATTCTTGCATCCATTCTAACTGAATGGGACATTGAAAAATACACCTTTCTGATCAAGAACTCTAACTGTAACACCTATGAATTACTGAGGCAGCCACTTTCTAAATGCCCTGAGTAGAACATAATGTTTTTGATATTCTTCTGAAAAGAGTTCAGAAAAATGACTCGGTACATTGCCTTCTCTGAATTTCCATTTTCTGTACAGCATTTTGAGTGTGTGCACAGAGACCTTTGTTTTTATGGTTTACCTTTTAAAATCTGTAGATGATCTGAATACACAAAGGAAATTTATCCTCGTACCTTTTTTCACATTATCCTATATATTATATAAGGAATGTTGAGAAAGTAATTACAAAAGAAAGATGGATTTTCAGATCTTGTTTTGCAGCCACTCACAAAGCTTAGAGCCAGGTTTGCTGTCATCCTGGCTGCTGCTTCCTGTGTGATGCTCAGTGGGCACAAAGAACCTCTCTAGCATCCACCATTTTTATCAATTCTAATTTATTGAATGGCAGCTTGTCTAATAGTGGTTGAAAATACTTGGTGGTTCTGTGCCTGATGGAATGATGTAGCTCTAAGAGTGATTCCAGTGGGAACAGGTGAGGAAAAGCCTATGAATTCACACATCTTTCAGATTTCTGAAGGTCAGCCATTGCTTTTGCTGATCTAGTGAAGGAGTGAATGCCTTCAGCTGGTGGCTTGTAGAGGCTTACTTAGGGGCTCAGAAGTATCTGGTGAATCAAAGAAGGGCATCCATAGCTGTGGGAAACTGGACTTTTTTTAAGATGCCTGTATGAAAATACAGATCAAGGCAACCAGCTAGGTTAAATGGTAATATCTTATTCTGTATTTTATGAAATGTCCATTTTTTACACTGTCCATAGAGCTCTATTTACTAATCTGCAAAAATGGGTTATGGTGCATAGTAAATGGTCAATGTACAACAGTTAAAAATAACTAAGTGATGCCATCTGCTGTCTTAAAATCTTATTTAATATTACATTTTATGATTGAATTGCTATCCACAGAAGAAATGGAAACAGCCTACACTGAGTTTAATGTCAGAACTGTGACATGCTATCTGATCTGTATCAGTTATCCAATATAAATATTGATTGTGATTAAATACAGTAGACTATAGAATGTCAGAAGGAAATGTGGTGCTAGTGTCAATCCAAAATAACTCCTCAGTGAATCTACTTTGCAATAACTAAAGATTTTTTTAAAATTCTTTCTCAGACTACGTTGTTTTGGTTTTTTTTTTCTTACATTTCTGAGAGGAAGATAAAGAATCTTGCGGAAGGGGGTAGATTGGAAGAACATGGCACACCATCCCTTTGGAGTGCATGTTTGTTAAAATGGATTTGTTATATAGTGACATTCTTCACATTGCATCTATATTTAATACAACTTGTTATCCACAATGACTTCGTTTTTTGGTGCTTTGTGGAAAGAGTTGTTTGACTATGGACTTCAAAGAACTTGAGAACCCCTTTTATGTAAGAGGAATTATTCAAAGAGAATGAACCCATCATCTCAAAATGGCAGAACAGATCATAACGTTCTACTGTTGAATCTACACACTAAACTAAATTTGAAGTGGACTGTAGACCGCAATGCTCAGCCCTGAAATGGTAGCTCATTCAAAGAATGTTGAATGGTTATTTATTTCATATATGTATATGTATTGTTAGGTTGGTTACGTTTTTGACAGCAAGAGTTAAGGATTTATTTTCTTCGTTATGCAGCTATGCCAGACTGCAGTTTCAGTTCATGAAACAGTGAAACGTTGTAAGACTGACCTGAAGGTCCTGCAGGTAGCAGTGCTTAGCAGGTATAAAACCAGAGAGACAGGATTTCACTCTTTTTTTCACCTTTGTTCTTTGTTTCTTTTTATAATGGTCTATAAAGTACTGTATTTTATTTTTACCTTAGTAAAAATAATCTAAACTTTGTGGAGTAGACTATAGATTCCAGTATTGCAGCAACTTGTAACTTCTTTTCCTGAATGGATATGCCTTATTTAGTTTGGCATGAATAAGGATATATTTGGACATAAATGTATGCAGAACCACAGTCTGGTAGCAAAATGTGTAATTTCTTGTGGTGCTTGTGTTTTTGTTGTTTTTTTCTCTCCCCCCCCCCCCCCATCAGTATTGTAGTGATGTGTATTTCTGCTTGTATAGTACAAGATGCATAATCTGTGCATTTTTTATGCCTTTGTGTAGTTTAATTTTCATGGCAAAATTCATCCAATGTATAAATCTACATTTTCAGATGTAGTACATTGGAACTGTACCATTCAAATACTGTAATAACAGATGTTCTTCAGTTGTTTCCTCCCCCAATTCTTGGGAGAATATCCATACAATTCACAAATGGCCAAACCAACAGTGAATAAATTCCACAGCTGACAATCCCTAGAAAAGTCTTACTTCCAGCTGCCTTTTAAATCAAGAGATACGAAAATAAGTGTAGCGCAATCTGCACTTTGACAGAGAGAAGGCTATGCATGTATCTACCTTCTTCTTATAGCTTGCAATACCTCTTTTAAATTTTTGGCAAAATTACTTCTTCTGCAGCCAGACTGTCCAATCTGGAGAGCCAAGAAATCATTAGGTCGATTGAAAAATACAGATATAGATGTAAAAAATATATACTTGTTGGCTCTTCTTTTTTTTGCTTTTGTCATTTTTCTTCTACATTCATGTATTTCCAAACTTCTCTGTTAAACCCTGAGGGTCCAAGCTCTGTTTTAAGAGGCAAAATAAAATGTGAAATTGAGATTTTTATCATGAAATCATGAATTGTGCTTAAAACCAGAGGAACTTCACTGCAGTTCAAAATTCACTGCAAAATGGCAAAACATCTATCAAGAAAATTCTGTTGACTGCTTAGAATTGCGAGGCATTCACTTACCTGCAAATCTTCTGTTGTAATTGTAGCCCCAGGTGGACATTAACTGTAAACTGTGTTAGGCCGTAATTGGGATAGTCACCAAACAAGTGGAGGGAAAAAAAGGACCTAATTTGGATACTATAATCTGTGAATCCCTATTGTATTTCTAGGGCGGTTGCTACCCTCCTAATTAGAGCATCCATAACAATGTGAGGAAATGTTATGCCCTTGGCTGTAGAAAACCTTACTTGAAGGCAACAATGGATTTAAAGCTCTTGTTGAAAAAAGCTGTTTTTTTTTCTGGTTGAAAAAGGAGGAGATTTTTTTCCTCATGAAAATGCAAGGTGCTGTTGGGACTGTTTTAAAAAAGTTGCAAAAATATACTCATATTCTAATTAGCACATCCTTCTTGGGGAATGATGGTTGGCTGTTAGCATAGGTTTTGGATAACATGTATCTTCCACTGCTCCAGGTAGGCTTTATGTAAAACTGAATGGGTTCCTATCTAAAGGAACATGCAGTGGCAGGGCTGCCAGAATGGTTCTTGTGATTCTGTAAGGTGATGTGAACAGTGGAGTATAGATTAAAAGTCCAAACGATGGGAAGGAATGACCAAGAGGTAGGGAAGATGGCAGAATGAAAGAAAAAAAATTGGCTTCTTTTCAGTCTGCTCACCAAGATTTTCTTGTGGTATGCTGATCTTGACGCTAACAAAGTGCTTCATAAATTCAAAATATAAACACAAAGGATTTCTTTCTCTTAATCGCTGGTGCAGTTTTTACTTTTCTGACTCTTGTTCTTTTCCAGCTGAGTGCTATTTCCTGGGAAGCCAACTCATGCATTTCAGAAGTGAGCAGTGCTTCAGAAAATCACAGATCTGACTAAAAAAATACAAACCTTAGGTGCAGTACTGACATGAAAACCTAGAAATACATGGAACCATGCATATGATCAGTACGGATCTTCCACGCTATTCCTGTTACAGCAACAGAAGCACTTCAATACCTCATCTGCTTTCTGGTTTTGAAACTAAATTGCCAGACACATCTGATTCTGAGTCCAAACTCCAAATTATCAGAATCTTCTCTTAGCCTTTGAAGTGCTATTCCGAGTACTGTATTGTGGGAGAGGGTTGCTTCATATTGCTACAAACCTCAGGTCTGTCTGAAAGGTGTCATGACATCTGACTTGCTGCAGTCTGACACTTAGCAGGGAGATGATTGAGTTGAATGTGGTTGCAAACCACGATTTCTTATCTTTGAGCAGTAATACTTATTGTGGAATTTTGATACCTGAAACAGAAAAGATGATTTGTGACAGACCTATGTACTAGGTGCTAAAATGCAATTTCGCTGACAACTAGCAGCAGAAAGTGCAGCAGCACTCTTGGGGGTGCTTGGATTACATACCTGACTGAACGGGCAGCTTGTCAGGATCGTAGATCATGGGGAAGATTATTGCGTCAAAACATTTTTTTTTTCCCCTCTTTTTTTTTTTTTCTTTGCAAGTGTGATACCAGAATGTTTAATTTTACACACAGTATTATTATGCGATGCACTGTGTGTGTGCAGCATTAGCACTCTGCTTAAAGAACTAAAGTCTTTAACATTCCAGATCAGTGCATGATAAATTTTCCTGCAGTGACCTTTCACTCCCTCTAGTTTCAGTCACTTAATGCTTGTGAAGGGTAACTGGCAGAGTGAAGTTTTATAGATTCCTTACAGATTCTGGATCTTGAAGGAAATGTAGGGTCTCCAAATGTGAGAACAGAGCCTGCAAGAACCTGTAAACTTGGCCACAGGGAGAAAATGACCACATCCGTTAAAACATGGGATAATGTATCTCCCATGCACTGGGGGTGGAAGAAATGGCAAAACCAGACTATATGAAAGCATTACCTGGTATGTCTAAAACCAGCGTTGTATGTGTTTCTATCTTAAGATTACTTAACATAAATTGATGTTATCTAACCCCACATGTCTCCACTGAGGGAATGTCATCCTGAATGCGCAGAACAAGCACATTGACTTGAAAGAATAAACAACTCTTCTTTGCTATTTTCTTTGAAAAATGAACGTAGGGAAGAGGAATGTGATTTCCTTTGCTACTTTTAACTCCTTCCCCAGGTCGAGCATGTGTCATAATCAAGCGAACAAGCAAAAGAATTTTTTCATTGGAACAAAGAGAAGGGAAGAGACAAGCTAAATCCCTGAAGATGTATCAGCTTTCAAAACCTCTTGCCACTTTGCATCACAAATTCTTCTAATATTCAGGATTTTGCACTGTAAAAACACCACCTGGAAACCTGTCGGTGGTACTCCTCAGTTAAGGCTTGGGATCATGTGGAGCTACATAGGTATGAATCCCTTTGCTGAAATCCAGAAGGTTAAGGGTGGATGAAAAATACAGTCAAAACAACACCCTGATCTTAGAAAACTACAGTTCCTACTTTTTCAGTTTCCCTTGCACCTGGCAAGGGCACAGAAGCTATTTTTGAACTGTCTAGACTATTCTAAAAAGAATCTCTTCTTTTTCCTCTTCTGGTCAATGGTCATCAGGAAGAAGGAATTAGCCAGTCTATTTGTGAATTTGCCTACATGCTAAGCCCGCATAAATGTTTACAAAGCACGCTTATTGAACTGTTTTAAGATCATATCTCTTCAGAACTATGCATTTATATAACTGACTTACATGTAGTTTAATCAGTCCAAAAAGCTGCCTACCAAAGTAAATTTTTACATGACATTTTGTATTTAGGTAAAATCTCTTTCCTCACCCTCCTCCCCTATTTAGCTTTATAAAGTGTATACATGTGAACGTGCAGCTGAGTAATTTAAAGTTCATATTTCTGATAATTGATTATTGTAATTACTGTTATTGATTGTTCTGATGATTTGTTTCTCCTATAGGCACACCTTCTTTACTTTATTGTTTTCCTGGCCCTTTAGGTGAGATTCTTAATATTAAAGACAGATGGTGGGATGGGTACATAACTCAGAAAGCATCAGTGTGTCTACCTTCTAGCTCTGATGTGGCTGGAAGCATGCTGCCATGCTTCTTGCCATTTCCCTTTTTGCTGGTCTTTCCTGATGCCACTGAAAATCTTGTTACAGCTTTTCTTCTGAAGATGCTTTTTCCCTACTGATGACTTTTCCTTTTATTTTTTTTTTCTTTTTTTTCTCCACAGAGACACGTTTAGGAATGTTTTAGATTGGTTATGTGAGAGTATATATGTGTTCATGGTTTCAGTGCTATGAGAGGTTGGTTATGATATGCAATAGCTTTTTAGAGAATCTGATATAATAAAAGAGGGAACACTTCTCACAAAACACCACTCTGTCATAATCTGAGACCATCATAGCTTTTTATTAAATGGGGTTGCTTCATCAAAGCTAACTGGGGATGGAAGTCGCTGTGGATTGCTGCTTTCTGGGTACTCAGAAACCTTTTGGAGTTGATTTTGTGCTAGCATGGAAAATCTAAGTAAAATGGTAGTAATCGTCCAGTTCTGAACAGAACTCAGAAGCAATGGTAGATGGTGTTGGATGGGGATGCAGTAAGTAAAATGCTTTATTTTCTCCCTAAGCTTTGCCTTTTGTGCTGGCCAGCACAGGCAGCACTTCCTCTGCTCTTCCATCTACCCAGCTGTGTCCAGCTGCTGGTGCTTTTCTTGTTCTTACTCTGGTGAGGTGTTTACAGGCAGACCGGTCTCTGCCCTGCTGTCTCTGCCAATATCTCTGTCTGACAGAATTGGTCCTGTTTAGACAGGAAATTTAGCTCAAGTATAATGCTAGGCTAGTGTGACTCAGAAGTCACGAAGCAGGCAAGTTCAGAGATTAGAGTGTTTTGCAGAGATGGCATGTGTCCATCCAGACGTGAAAAATGCTTTAAAATTCTGTTCCTTGCAGCAGGGACTGTCAGTACTAATACTCCTATTGTCGGTAAGCATTTGGACAGCCCACTTGTAATGACCTGATCCATGACAGTGATTCAAATGCTAACTGTAACTTTAATAGTAATTGAAACGTGAAAGAGCAGTAGTCGCCAACAGCATCTGGAAGTCCAAAGCGTAGTAAGGAATGACCAGATAAATATTTTCCCTTTAAACATTTGCAGGTGTATTTTGTATAATACACTAAATACATATATATACATGCAGACATAATTTAAGAAAACCTAATTTTTATACAGATCATGTTAACTGTGTGTTAACAGCGTCAGTTCACAGGGTGACTTTAATCCAGACACGCAGCTGAAAGAGAAGTTTTGCTTCAGCTTCTGAAGTAATGTTATTTCTGGAAATAAGCTTGTTGCTAATTTCTCACAAGTGACTATTTTTCTGGTGCTTATCGTGCTGTGTTGGCATGATAGAGCAACACATGCATCTGACTAGTAAGATTCTATTTAATTTTATTTACAGTATATTCCTTCTGAGGTTTGTTTCTAAGAAAAGGCAGGACTTGCTATCTGTCTTATCTAGCTTCACAGTGAATTTAAGACTGTTAGAATCATGGTTAGTAAGGGCATTAGATGAAGTCATTTCCTCTCTGAACTCTGGAGAATTTCTTCCCAGGACAAAGCTCAGAACATTTGAGTGCACATACGAATGGGAATCCAGATCTTTACATTACAAGTGACATCAGAGCTTGACAGTATTTATTTGTATAGTGATGGTGCTGTTTCACCTTCCTTTCTGCTTTCATGTTTTAACAACAGCTAATCATGCTTGGGTATACCAACATTGCCTGTCAGGTTTTCATTTTTAGTTGCCCGCATTGCTCACCTGGATATTTTCTGCACTGGTCAAATTCTCTATTTGGATAACCACCAGGTAACGGTGTTAATTACTACAGTTACCTTCAAATAGCCAATTTCTGTAAAAGATAGTGAGGGATTTCTCTTTTAAATCTGTGTTTTCCTTTTAGTGAAATGCATTGTGGGTAACACATAGTTCAGAAGTGTCTCTTAAGACTGTTCCTCCTACTTTATTCCAAGCCTACTGTCCTCTCTCTGCCCTTTCCCCTAGCAACTATGAAACTATTTACCACCATATTCACACTGTGTAACTCGGTTGTGTCTGATCTTTTGTCTTTTCCAAGGCTTGTAATAGAGTTTTCCTTGCATGACCAGTAATGATTCCATTACAGTAACAAAACATAGGCATTTTGCTATAGGTGAATACCCAGTGATTCAGTGGGAGACACCAACATCTTGGTCGTGGGATGGGAACGTGTCTTGCTGTAAGATGGGATGGATGCTGAGGCAGCCCTTTCTTTGTGACCCACTAGTCGCAGGTGCTGCCGTGCGCTTGACCTGAGCAGATGTGTGCTATGGACTCTATGGGGAGGGAGGGAGCTGGCACTTTGTCATGTATGAGGTGTCCTTCCAGCTGTGTGGGACTGTGAAGCCTCCAGAAGATGGAGCAGCAGGAAAAAAAAAAGTAGGCAAGTAATTCAGACAAATGTTTTGGGCAGGCTGGATCTTTGTTGTTAGCCTGAGCTTCCCTGCTCTTATGTGCAGTTACAAACATGAGCAAATCCATACATAGATGCCATGGTGTAACAGAAGATGTAGGCATCTTTCTGTCTTCTCACTGTACCAAATTAAATTTCACTGGGGAAATTCTCTGTTGATCAAGACTGGGATTTTGGGAACTGATGTTTTAGTTACATTTGAAACATAGATCAGAGATAGAATCCTTCCTCTAAAGAGAAAAGGTTGACTTATTTCACCATTACTGTTCTTTAGCTCTTCAATAAATATTCAAGATCTTGCAGTCTCGTAGAGGCCTCCTCCATCATAATGTTGACTTTATTATTAAAATCTGATTATATTGTACTTTCTTGAAATACAGGTGTTTATTTTATTTTAAATCCTGAAAGTTCCTGATAAATGCTTCTGTATTTTAATGGTAGTTGATATTCAGAAGAGGATGTCTGCCAGACTTGCATGCATCTACTTTATTCGTAACTACAAAAATGCTTTTTGGGGGTCAAAATTCTATCCTTTACTATAAACTTTTTAAGCTGGTAGGGGGAGGAAGTTGGGGTTTTTTTATTGGGTTTTGGTTGGGGTTTTTTTTTGTTTTTGTTTTTTTTTTTGGGGGGGGGATGGGTGTTCTGGGTTTTTTTTTTTTCTTTTTTGCTTGTTTTTTACAGACTGTGCTTGAAGGAAATGGAGTAGAAGCTATTTGTGTAATTGCAGTGCATCACCTCCTTTAAGGAACAGTAGCTCCTCATATAATTGGAGAGAATGAAAATCCAAAGAATGGGGAAAAATAAATAATCCTTCTTTCTCAAGAAATTGACTTTTTTTGGTACCGTCACAGATGGCTATACACGAAAATCCCTCCTAGTTTGAGCTTTCTTAAGTTACCTTGCCCTATCTTGACGCTGTTTACTTCTTTTTAATGCTGTAAAACTTTTTTGTGTAGAAATTAAAAAAAAAAAAACAAAAACAAAACCAAACCCATGTGCGTGTGCTATACTGCATGACTCATGATGCTTCTTTTGGGAGGAGGAACTTGCTGTATCCTGGTATGTATTCAGAAGTAGCCAAGCTACTAGGCTGAGACGTGAGGTTTTTTTTTCCCCCTCCCTTTATCAGGCCATATACACTCAAGCTTCCTGTCTCAGGAAATGGGTGCAAACTTATTTCTCTCTTCCCTAGTCCCTGTATTTTTTTTAATCCAAAGAAAACTGAGTTTCTAATAATCTGCTCCAGGAGTGTAGGATATGTGGGATAAGTTCTCTTTGGTTTGCAGTTAAAGCAGAACTCAGAAGAAATTGTTACCAAATGCTTGCTTTTTGTAAAGACCAGGTTCACATCGAAATTTACAGGCAGACTGAGGTAATGTCTTGCAAATTAAGAACTTGAAATTACAAAAAACACTAAAAAGGCATTTAAAGACCTGTCTCTGTAGCCAAATTCAATAGTTCCTCTTTCACATTTTATAATTTCTGTTTTTAAAATGTCACCTCGTTTATCTGGGGGCAAAATCTGGTTAGAACATCTGTTCTTTCATAATAACTTTTAGTAAAATAGTCTGGTATTTGAAGAAGCAAAGATACTTGTACATTATTATTATTTTAAAACAAAAGAATTCAGATTAAATAGGTGTGGTACTGAGAGGGAGATAAGCTTACAACAGAAAATACGATTGGAGCGGCGAAATAGGTGATACAGTTCATAGTATAATGTGAAACATGGAGCTGCAGGTAATTATTTAAATTATTTAAAAGGAATTATTTAAAAGAATATTAAGAGGCCTCTTGCTCAATGGCTGGTCCTGTCAGCTGACTACATACTTAAAATGCTATATTTGAAGAGGCTTCTGTAATCTGGGCAAATTTGAAAAGGGGTAATGAAGAAAAGCTGAAATGGCTGTAATGCTAGCTGTGTAATTTATTTATTTATTTAATGATAAGGATTTATTTATTTAAGGATGTATTGGCATCCCAAATGCATTCATTGCTGTCTAGGCATGAGCTAGAGGTATAAGCCATTGCAAGAACTGTCACTCAGGGCAGCTTATGTAACACCAAATGCTCACATTGTGTACAATCCTGCTGTTGAGATGGAGATTTGGTCATCATCAGGAGGCACTGAACAATGCGAAGCAGAGTATCTCCCCATTTTCTATGGCTATGTCATGAGAACACATCTTCCTGTAACCCTTGGTTTTAGACAAATTACAACAAATTACCTCAATGTAGCATGCACAATTTGCCATCTTGTTTGTCTCTTGTGAGCATACAGCACACATAAGCTGTTCCCAGAGCTGAAATGCGAATATATGTGCAAGTAGGCAGTGAGCAGCACTCTGAAAGTCATTTCTCCCAAATACATGCAAGATGAGTCACAGCCAAATGAAGATGGAAAGTGAATACAAAGGCAGAAGGGATCCAGGTGACATCAGCCTATTGTATCATTCTAGCAGAGAAGGTGTAAGTTTGCATGTTCTGCTGGAACAGTTTAATATGTGCCTACAGCTGTATGACCCATGGTTTATGGCAGTTGTAGACAACACACCATAACACATAGTGTGAATGCTTCTGTTTCTCTTTTAATGTACATCAGTGAGGTGACTTGAATCAATTCAAGAATGAAGCACAGATGCTAAATAACAGCTAGCTCAACTATGATTTGCCAGCCTCAAAGCAGTAATGAATTTCTAGGGTCAGTAACTTCTTAATCCAGCCTGTTCACATCCGTGAAATTGTGCCTGCATATTGTTTTGCAACAGCATTTACTTTTTTCATGTTTGGGATAATTATCCCTGATGAGGTTCCTGACTGACCTTAGCTGGTGAATTAACAGGATGGAATTGCTTGCTTAACTTTATAGTTGAGCACACTGTAGTTAATGAGGCCCTACTCTGTCCCACCTTTTATTTGATGAAAATCTCGCCGTTCTGGTTTGGGAACCTTAGTGCAAATTGCAGCAGCCCTTGTGTATAGCTCTGGAGTTCTTTGTTTCAGCCCTAAATATGACATGCAAAATGTCATGAGGTGGCCTAGAGCTGCTGGCTGCCGCTCATTTTTCATTCTGTGCAGAAAACCTACACGTGCTAAGCAGTAGTAAAATCAAATGGTATTTTGCACTTTGGGAGCATTCATTAGCATGGCAACCTGAGGCCTTGTCATGCAATTACATGGGTCTGGATAAATTATGGGGTACTATAATAATAAGAGATGTGGGGAAAGAGAGTCAGTAGAAGTGCGAAAGGAAGATGAAGCGCAAGAAAACAAAGCTGCTTAGAGTATCTACTCAGAGACAAGATGCAAAAGAGAAATATCAGAAGAACTAGGGTATAGCAACAGCAGCAATCTCTTAGATGTAGCAAAAAAAAAATGTCATCTGGTTTGGGATTTTTGACAGAAGATTAGCCACGAATACCTACTTTCAGCTACTGCTCTTTGCAGCAGAGCTGGGAGTGAGTAAGGACATCCCCCAGGGCTCCTCACTTAGCAGCAATCACTCCCTGCAATTAACCTGGGGAGAACAGCTTGTAGTTCGAGCTGGTGGTTGTGTGTCTCGGCTCCTAGGAGTCAAGTGACCTTGTTTGTGCTGTGTAGCTGGACCAGTATGCAGCTGTTTCCACTGTAAACACTCACAGAAAGTTGTTTTCAGGGTATGCTTCTGCATATTACTTTACAATTAGTTTTGTATGGACACACACGCTAACCCGTTCTCCCATAGCTGTACAAGTGCTTTCTGCTGCTGTAGTCAGAACAAGTACATTGTGCACTTTCAGTTCATTTTTGCCCTGTCAGGAAAACAGGTGGCTTGGTGTAGAAAGGAATGAAGGTGATGCTTATGGCACTGAATCAGCAAAGTTGAAGTGGCAAGGTAGTTTGACCCTTTCTAAAAGAACAAAAAGTAAGTTGGTGTGGAACCATTAAATTGGCAGTTTACAAGACACTTCACAGGAAAATTAAGGTAAAACTACTGTGATAGGATAAGGTAAGTATATCCAAGCCTGAAATTGTTTTGGAAGAGTAGAATTTATATATATTCCAGAATAGAGTCTGTGCAATACTACAATGCTTTCTTTTCTAGACTCCAATTAAAAATCGTTCCACTAGATATGAGAACAGATTTATTTACGTTAATAGTTTCTCTGAAACTGAAAAGATTCAGGCATGAAAATATTTTAAGCATCAAATTTGGTTAGAAATAGAATGGAGCTGCTGGGGATTGAGGGACATGAGAGGGGTGGGTAAGACCTCTCTTCTACTGTACAAACATCCTTCCCTGAGTAGTGTCCTTGAACATGTAAGAGCTTCCCAGGGATCTTTGCTTATCATTAATATTGGCATGCTGCACAAAGGGGAGGAGGAATATGTTTTTGCTTTCTCATGAGATTTTTATTTTTTTTTCAGGAGTGCGTGATTTGTCATGCTTTTGACAGCTTTCTCTAGGGCTCTCTTTATGCTAACGGTTCTTTTTTCTTCCCTTCTCCCCACCCCCACCCCACCTCTCCAGCCCTATTCAGATCTGTCCAGTGGAGGTGAATTCCAGCCAGCTGGGAGAGGGCTTTTTTTACCTCGGTGACAGAGCAGGGATCCCCTAGGCATGACTGAGCAGCAGTGGCTGTGGAGAGGGGTTGTCTCCTTCGTTGTTGGGTAGGAGACCCTGTCTTTGACTTCGGCTTTTGTGACCTAGGGATGTTTTATGTGGCATTGTCGCTGTTGCCTGTGCCTTACTGTGAGGGAAAGAATGAGAGAAGGAGTGACATCTGACAGATGTGTGGGCATTTTGCTTAATGCTGCTGGAAGATGTAGTGGTGCAATGAGATGCATGGAGTAATGTTCTTGATAATGCAGAGAAAGAATGGAAAAAAAGAGGGGGAGAGTGGGAGAGGCAGGGGAAAAAAATAAGAATGTTAAGGATTTCAGCTTAATTGTCTCGACGGAAGTACACCCTGGAGCAAAAGCCCTGCAAAGGATTTGTCAGCTCCTTGGAGAGCTTCTTTCTTTACAAACAACGTAAAAGTGCCAGAAACCTGTCCTTTGGATGGAGGAAGGCTGTGTTGTATGTGAGTGTTTTGGAGAAGTTCTGTATCTTGGAGGAAGAGGAACCAGAGTGTGGTTTGACAGTTGCTACAGCAACTAAGGTTTTTTTAATGAAAGGCAAGGATAAGTGATGGTATAAAGTCTTGTGTAACTGACGTATCTTCCCCCGCTTCCTGCCAATTTTCCAGTATATTAAAACAATAAGTAATTTATGAATTCAGCTGAGAAATGGCTCTTCATTTGCCCAGCTCAGCTGCATTTGTGAGAGTACATGATCTTTATGGAGACAGCAGAGAAGAAATTATTTACATACCAGAAAGCAAGGATTCAAGCATCTCTGAAAAGTATACTTTTCAAGGAACAAATGCATTCATTGTTCTGCCTGAAGAAATTTTGTTAGATATGAATGTCACTGAGCCAAGCCGTGCTCATCTCATAGCTTGCTTTCTTCTCATCCTCTCCCTTCCTTCCTACTGTGATTAGCATTTGCAAAGTTTTTTAAACTCTCTTTGGTTACCATGGAATTATTTTTTTGTAATGTAGAAATGATGATGTATTATAGACCAAATGAAAGATGATGCGGACTTGTGGCAGGAGGGGAATTCTGCTATGACCTTCCCGCAGCAGTGTTGCGGAACCAGCCCTGGCATAGACACGCTCCAATAACTGCTGTCCAGGGAGAGAATTTAACCCTTCTAACTTTTCAAGACCTAGCTGGCTGCTAACATCTAGGAGTGCAAACTACACATCACACCCCAGAGTATGCAAACACTTAAAGATACAAAAAGATGTTTTAACCTGAGCTTTCATTCATCAAAGGATACATAATTTAATGGCAGTTTCAGTTTTGCTAGTGGAATTTGGGGGCATTTTGCAACTGAATTTCAGGGGAAAAATTTGTCTAATATTTCTGGCGGCTTTTTTGGGGGGATATTTTATTTTTTTTTCTGGTTTGGGTTTTTGTTTAGTTTTTTTGTTTGAAATCTTAGGCTACAAGGGATCACTTCTATAGCACTTTGTGTCTACCTTGGGTTCTCTGTGTAAGATCATAATTAATTGAGTAAAAATTACTGATTTTAATTAAAAGGTAGATATTAAATCATTAAGCATCTTTATAAAATGGAACATAAATATGAACAATTATGGAATCTTAAAGAAAAGGTTTTGCAAATTGTACACTAATTTTAAAGCCTTGTTGTGGTGAAGCAAACAAGTTTATTAGCCCTTTAGAAGGAAGCTTTATGTTACAGATGTCCTTGCTGATATTTTGAGCATTAACAGCTCGTAACCAGAGCTCCCAGGTTTGCAGCTGTGAATCCTGTTTAATTTTGCTTTTTCTTTTTTAAAGAAGTTACTTTCGATGCAATTCGTGACACTTTTACACTGTGCACTTAACTAGGAGCCGTTTTTCAAGTGAATAACACTGAGGTATTTAACTGGAATAAGTTCTCTGCGCTTTAGTTGCTGAGAAGCAGTGCATGAAGCATGCGCATTTTTTTTCACGGGTGACAAAGTAATACACATTTGCTACCAATTTTATGCATTTTTAAACTCAGTAGAAGACTAGTTACTACCTTGTTGCCGTTCAGTAAGCCATGTTGTGTATACATGTGAGATGAGAGAGATAACTGAAGTATTTGAAGGGAAGAGTGACAGAAATATCTCATTTTAGGTATTTCTGTGTTAGTAGACAGTATTTATCCCAAGAGAAATTTGCAACATTTGAAATCTGTGACATGAATGTCTTCCTCCCCACTGTGTCCTGTCTGTTCTTCTCTGCCTCCTACAACACTCTCCTCCTGCATCCTTCTCTAGATGTTGAGACAGCTTATTGTTTTTATTTCCCTAACTCGTTCACTTGTCCCAGTGACACAACCCCATCTCCAAGTCTGTTTTGCTCTCATTTTCTGGCTTCCCCAGGGTTATTCTGCTGCAAGATTCTCCTTCACCTCTCACCATCTTTCCCTTTAGTGATACAAACCTGCATTCATCTCTGTCATCTGAAGCAGCATGTTACACTCTTGATTCTCTAGTTCAACTGCTGCCCATCTCCTTTCTTGTTTTCATGTCAAATTCATTGATTCATTTACTTGAAGTTACTTTTCTTCAATTCTGTCTAGCTTTCTGGGCTGGCTATCACCCCTTCTGCTGCATCTGACTGCCCTTGTCCAGCATCCCATGACTACTAAATAACACTGTGTTAGAAGCAGGACATCAGGAGAACTTCTTGTACTTAGTTAATGTGCTTTGGTTCTGCTCTTTAAGTCACACTATATGGAAATCTTTCAGCGCCACTCAATTGTTAGTGTGTAGGTGAAAGGAGGATACTTGATTTCGTAAGAAACAGATAACACCTGTGACATTAATAACTGGGTGTAACAGAAAATGCTAACACTTTTCTGCTTATATTGTTTTGAAATGGGCATAAATTTGTTGAGATAATGTGATAGTCAGGGAGTGATTACAAACACAATATGCAAACCTCCTGTACCTTTGAAGGTAATGTTATTTCCCCTCATCTGTATTTAACTGCATTTCAGATAGCCTTCCACTTAATGCTGTGGATTGTTCTCTAGCATGGGAGAACATGCAGGTATTTATTTGAATTATTTCAAAACTGGTCATGCTGTTACTTTTTGATACAAGTTCTGGGCTCCTGATCCTTGGGCACTTGACTGGAGCATGTGAATGCTGATGGCAGCTACGTGTTTGTCTGTCAGTGGTCTGAACAACTAAACTTTGAGATTTACTGAGTGTTTGGAATATTTTAGTGTCTTATTTAGCCAACCGCATTAGACTTCTCTTTAGATAAATTGAAGTTTGTCACGTGTTGGTATAATCTGAAAGCAAAAGGAAGTTTCTTGCAGTTTGTCAGACTAATTGGTCATCACTGGTATCAGTAAAAAAAATAGGCACATTGAGACATTAAATTTAGTAGCCTAAGCTACTTCTAGTTAAAAGCCTTCTGATTGTAGATATTATGCATGAATTTCTGTCCTACAAAGAATAAAGGAAAAGCAGTATTCTCTTTACTCTACCCCTCCCAGCCCCCACACCCCCCAGATAAAAAATGATGGGAAGTTGTCTTGAAAGTTGATTCTTACTAAATAGCTGAAAATAGCTACTATGGAGTATTTTCAAAATAGCATTAAAACAATGATGATTTTTCTATCTTCATACTGATAGAATTACAGACCAAAGGAGTTGAACTTGGAGCCGAGTTTATACAGTGGATAGTATTATTTTATTGTCAAAAACCAGCATTCCTGTCTTTATCTTCGACATTTTTAAAGGAAGAAAGCTGTTATTTGGGAAATTGAGCAGAATGGGTTTATGTTTTCCAGCAAATGGTTCTCTGTGCTTCTTCCATGAAAACAGGTGCTTGGCTATTAACTAGAGAATGCTTCATATTCAAAATTGTCCATAAACATTAAATTTACCTGGCAAAATTCTGCATCATTGAAAGGGAAGCTGACATAGCTCAGGTATACCTCATTATGATAGGATAGTTTTTTTCCCCAGTGTTCTGAAGTGTGTGTTAAGTAAGTGCACGTGGTCATCAGAGGCACTACTACATTTTATCAGTTACACTGAAAATCCAATTTAGTTTGTACTGATTTTACTCAGTTAACAAGTTCATGTGGTTTCTCTGGAGAGACTTATAGAACTGTAGGCATGACTGGGTTTCTGTGCTGTAGTTTAATGCTAATAAATCCCTAAATGCACAGATCTGAATTGAAAGGTAAAAAGGTTGGTATATTTAAAACCAAGAAACGACCAAAAAAAGAGGCAAAAGCAGTGGGAAGATGTGCAGGCTGTAGGACCCAGCTCTATCACAGTGAACATAATATCAACTGCGAGACACATCTCCTGACTAGCTCCATGCAGGCTACCCTTGTCCAAGGCTGAGCCTAACATCAAAGAGAAAGGCGAAACCCTCAGCAGACAGGAGAGGGAGGAGGCTGGGAGAGCAGTGAGCAAGGCAATGCTCAAGGTATCAGTGCAAATGCTGACAGTCTGAACAGGCTCAGAGACATGCTGAGGGACTGCTCTGCTCTGCTTGTGGACAGCTTCTCCTGGGTGGATGCTAGTGAGTACAACCCCTTCTAACCAGCTCCCTTACCTAAGGAGCATGTACCTTCATGCAGTGGGCTCCTTATCTCGTAGCTAGCAGAGAGGTCGTGCTGTGAGGGGGATGTGCCTTCTTTGAGGACTCCCCTGCACATTCCTTGATCTCATGCAATGAGGAAACATCCCTTTGGCAGTGTCTGGGTCACACCATAGCCACCCTCCTGCGCAGAGGCGCCTGATGGAGATGGGTATGCATGGGGAGTGCCTGTTACTTGGGAATGTAGCGTGGGATACTGGAGCATGGTGCTGTGTTGCTGGTGCCTCTTGAGGAAGCTCTTATGTAGCATGTGAAACCTGGCGAGTCAGAGAGTAAGCTGTAGCCTTATGTAAGAATGTAGTTATAAGAGTTAGCTGCAGATAAGGGGGTGACTGAGATATGTTGACTTTTGTTATCGAATAATTGATGCTCTGCTAAAAGGAGTTGGTTTTGAATTTGTTGAATCAGCTGTGGTCATAACCCGAGAGTGAAACTTTTGACAGCTCCAACCCAATTTGGGCCACTTGCAGTAGATCTTGTTATCCAGGACCCAGTCCAGTAAAGGGTGAGTTATGGAGTGTTATCTCTGTTGCCTAATATCTGCATGTGATAGCTTTTGGTGATGTGAGACTGAAAAAAAAAAAAAAGAAAAAAAGAAAAGAAAAAATGTTGGAAAGAAATTCTGGTAGCTTTCTAAGAAAGGCACTCAGCTTTTTAAAGGAAGAAGCTTTCTTTGATATATGATATCCTTGAGTGTTAAATGTGAGTCCAACCTTGCAGCACAAAGGGCTGCAATATTTCTTAACCCAAAGACATTTGGAGAGTTTTCAGTGAGGCCTGGCCTTTGTTTCTAAGTGTTCACAAGATCTACACTGCCAGGAATATTGATAGCTACATGCAGTTTTACAAGGAGGTGTACTCAGCATTTACTGTAATGCCAGCGCTTGCATAGGGGCCGTTACTTTTTCACAGAAGTGCTTTTTTACGTTCACGGGTCTGACAAGTCCTTCATTCTATTTCGTCTTTCTGTTATTTCACATGTGTACATGTGCTCACAGGCATGTAATAACAGGAGCTGTTTAGCCATGTAGTGCTGCAATGCTTGTATCTCGGGATCTATCAGCCAGATTATCAGGTTTGTGAAGTGATAAATCTGGCACATTGGCTGGGTGGTGGCATGGGTAATGGATTTCCTCAGCTCTGACAGCCTGAACATATGGAATGATGGATGGCTTGGGAGGGGAATGCTTGGGTGCATTCATATTGTTCTCTGCTTGTTCTGGGTGCTTGCAAGGTACTCTAGTGCAAAATAAGCTGCAGACATCACCACCAGAGTTGTCTCAGACCTGCTCAGTGTCCAGAGGTTTACTTTTCCAATTTAGCATTCTATTCCTTGAAATGTCAGCCTTCCCTGCATTATCCTGCCTAAGTTGTTATATTTTCTCTCTCTCTTCACTTGGGAGGCTTTTGGGACCATTCCAGGCTTTTCTGAAGTGGCTTTTTCCACTGTCAGGCAGGGTCTGGCACAAAGTCAGCACTGCTTCCTGATTCTCACCCTTCCCTTGCAGGCAGATGACCTGCCTTAAGGGAGCAACCTTTTTTGCAAGGTGAAATCTGGCACATAAGTTAAATGCTGACCACAAACATTAGCTGCCTGTGTACCTATGAACATATTAATTCCATGTTAGCACTCCTTGGTGCACCGTTCATTGATTGGTTAATTAGTATTTGTGCAGTGCTCTGAAGATGACAGGGATATGTACATTTCTGTTATCATGATAGATTAGCATATTACACCTAGCCAGAAGCATTACTGAAATAATTTATCTGTATTCTGGTGAGAAAGGTGTATATTTATTAGGAGAGTTCAGTGAGGCACAGAACACATCTGTTACAGTTCAGAAGAGGAAAAATTTGATAACTGAGTGGGAGTCTTATTGGAAACATCTTGCCCTATGCTGAAGAGGAATGAAGATATAAATTTATCTGTCTTTCTCTGTGGGTTGTAATGTCAACTAACTTTTCCTTCTTCACTGATTCTTCTCTATAAGACTCCTCTCTCATTTTGTGAGTGCTTAAATGCCACAAGTTTTATCTTGCCTGAATATCTATGGAAGAGGATAAAGAAAGACATGCTTTAAGCAGCTGGGTCCATCTTGGGATGCTCAGGAAAGAAACATGTACCTTACCTGTCTCTGCAAAACATGATCAAGGGGAGTTTGATCCGCACTCCTTGGCATTCCCCAGGGCTGGGAACATTCCACCTAGAGGTGTGAGTTTCCTGTTCCTTCTTCACCCTTACTCTTCATGTTCCTGATAAATTTTGCCCACTCCATTTAGTCTTGACCACTAAAATTGGTTTGTTTTCTTTCTTTCCCCTGGTGCCATGCTCAACGTGGTCTGTGTTCATGCTTTGCGTAACTAGATGTGAAAGAAAATCTGATCCAATAATACTAGCATGCTTTTTTGATCATGATATGTGCATATCCATTAACTCGAGGAGAAGCTTTCTTGGTCTTAAAATAACCCTCATTGCACAGACATAAAATTAATAGTCTAAGTCACGTGAAATAAGAGCCTGTGTCTAGAAATCTCCATGGTGCTGACCCTATCAATGGTTCTCTTCATAGACATATTGCACTTAAATGGACCACTGCCGACTTCTGGGCTGCCCATGTGTTTGGGAAGGCTTGGGAGGGAAGGAATCAAGAGGATGACTGACCTTGCAGTCAAGGTCTATTAATTGCTTTTTTCAAAGCATTCTGTTCCAGTTGGGCTTTTAGTGTTTGCTGCATTTCTGGGCTATTCACTTGCTCAGCTTAAGGGGAGTGATTCATACCTTAGCAGCCTCCAGAATCATTCCTCTCTCTTCATTAATCAAGGACTTAATCAGTTTACAGGGTCTAAGTGAACTTTAAGCCCTAGGTTTTTAAGTTCCCTGGAAGTTTTCCACTCTTTAACATATGGTAACATGCAGATTCACTAAAGTTAATGGCGCGATGCTTTTCTTGGGATCTTACTGCAGGTAATGTTATCTATGGCCAACTAGTATCTGATGGGGTCTCTTCACTCTTGCTCAGCAAGATGAAGCCTCCCAGGGTGGCTGCATTCCACAAATGGCTCTGAGTTGCTGGGAATCCCTGTGGGGCCCAAAAAATGTCCTAACTTGGTTTTTTTTCAGAGAATGTTTTTCAGTCATTTTACATGGCTTTGATGGTAGAATAAAAGTGATGGAAAAAAAATACCTGAACCACTTCATGCTGTTCTTTTTCGTCATGTTATGATATTTGAAACATACCAATTTGGTTGATTTTAGCTGTCAGGAAGAGAAATTTCCCATGGATGCTTTAGAGTAGAGAATACTTGTACTTTACTTTGCAGGAATTTTTAGGCAACAATAATAAATAGTCTTTGCATGTGAACTTGCATCAAGAGAAATAGAGATATTAATCCCTTAGGGGAAATCATTACTTTTTGCTTTCTAGATGAATTTCAATTAATTTCGTATGATCTCAGATTTATTTTCATCTTCTTTTTGTAAGCTCTCCTTCTCTGTTGTATTCTTTGCTTTACACTGGTATCCCTTTGCTTTCCCCAAAGTTCCATCTACCTTTTTGTCTTGTCTCTAGTGGGATACTCAGTGCTTCTCACTGTCTTAGCCTGCCTTGATTCTGTATCTTCTGTCGGATTGCAGTTTGCTAGTGTGGTGTTCCCTGCAATCTGCTAAGGCTTCCCCTAATTCTTTTCTTGTCATTCTCTCCCCTCTGTGTTTTCTTCCTCAGTCTGTCCCTTTCACTGTCTTAAAGGATTTTTTCCAGCAAGTGATCTCCTGCAAAAGCCAGTTGGCTGTGGCTAAAGAAAAGAAGTCTTTTCAGACATTGCTTATCTCTGCCTTGATTTCCAGCAGTGCCCTATGCCAAATATGTTGTATATTTATAGAGATTACCTTTTTCTCCAGCAGTAATTTGGTAGCTGGAGGAAGAAGGAGCTCAGCAAGATCCAGGAGATTTTGTTTTCTCAGGTTGTATACTCCACGAAAATGTGTTATACTTGTGTTCTCTTTCTCTATGACAGCTGTACAGCAAGGGTAGAGGTGAGGGAATTGGACTTCAATCCAGCTGTGTATTGAAGCTAGTGGGTGAGTTGCTTGATGTTGAGCTTGTTGAGCTCATCATCGTGAGTTGAGCTTGTGTTTTGTTTTTTCCTTAGTTATGTGTTAGGAAGTGAGGGAATAATTCTCTGTCAGGCCGGAGCCCACAAACTGGGAAATGCTGCTTTCAAAATTTGAAAGTGGTGAATATTTTCTGAAACAAGTAGCATTAGAATAGTGAGCTGGATTTGATTTCTATAGAAGTGGACTATATATAAAGGAAAAAGATTGTTTGCTCTTACCATTCTCTTAAATTGTCACTTCTTGGCTTTTGTCAGTGTAATCACAAAAATGGACCTTTCTGAAATCATATGACATCTCTAGATCATTGCAAGTTGGTAAGACGCATGCACCTGATAACTGAGTTCCTTTTACAAAATCTCTGTCTTGTGGGACAGGTTTTCAGAAGCTTTCACTCAGAGGTAGGCGTATTTTGTGTTTGCAAATGGTTAATGTGCCAACATGCTTCCCAGCTGTCAATGGCTCTGAGATATCACTTGTGGCCTTGGAAATCTTCTTCCAGTGAGCCAATAGGTAAAAGATGCAGAGAACCCTCAAAGTGTTGATATGCAAGATTTTGGTTAACCTCCAGGTCTACTGGCCTACATGCAGAGGGTTGTTGACTCAGTCCTTTTTCTGGTCTCATTCAAATGAACTAGTTTTATACGTTCCTTTTTTCTGATGCCAGTTCCTGATTCTCATTTCTCTTAAAAGTTTCACTTTGGTTTTCAGAAGCAAATGAGGGCAATTAGCCTGATTTTAATTCGCAAATTACCTTTAAATACAAATTAAGAACATTTCCCACTTAAACTCAGTGTTCCTGCTTCTGCTTGAGCTTAAAGGTTAGTAACTTCTTAATTAGCGTTCAAAGTTTTGCCTGTCCCATTACTGCTTATTGTTCCCAGGGTTTCGTTTTTATTTTTTGCCTGTGATACTTTTCCCTTTCATTTTTGTTTTACTCCATTTTCAATTTCTTTTACGTTTCGTTGCTGTGCTGAATTTCCTGCACTTTCATGGAGCTGAACTGCATGTCAGGCGGGTTGAAACTAGATGAGCTGAAGGTCCTTTCCCCCCCTAAACATTCCATAATTCTGTGAACTCGGCTTCCCCCCAGTCACTGCCTCTTGGGGTAGCCCCATGTGCTCTGTCTGGGAAGACTTCACTGTGCTGCTCCAGAGCTGTTTTGCTCCATGAGAAACCAAACGTCATGCTGGCAGCACTGCTGCTCATGCAGAATGTGAGCTGGCAGCTCAGCGTAGCATTGTACCGAGCCACCTAGGCAGACGAAGTCAGTTTGAGGTAGCTTGACTACCTCTCAATGGCTTTGGGCAACGCACAGAAGAAGCCGGAGTAATCACCTGCGGGAAGGTAATTTTGCTTCCCCCATTGCTGCTGCATTTTTCCTCATGTGAACTGTATTTCTAGTGGGTTTTGTATAAACATTCGTAACTGCAAGCTGTTCTTTGAGATAGAGGGGCTGATAGGGGCCCAACTCAAGGGAGGTGCTAGATATTTAAACTCTTCTTTTTGTGTTGTGTTACATTGTGGCACAATCCCACATGGTAGAGCTACAGATGAAATGAGGTGCATGATCCCTGACATTGCAATAGCTCCTTTCCAGTTGTCCCTATTTCTTCTCTGTGGGATTTGGAGACGAGCTGAGTGTAGCTTCCTAGGGCTGGAGTAGGCACTAAAGAGTTATCTAATAATAGAGCCCTGCATTATGATGGACAAAATCCTTTCTTTTTAAGCAATAATACTCGCTATACAGTTGGGTTTTTTTGAATGTTCAATACCGTTTATTCTTCTTCACTGCAAGCATCCAGGCAGAAGGACACGGTCAACATGCAGAAAAATCTCAGTTTATGGGCAGCATAATGTAATGGTTGGGCTTTACTTTGATTAGAAAAGCAAACAGATAGTTGGGTTGGAGTCAACTAAAGCTTCTTTTCCTGCCCTCCGCCCCCTCCCCCCCCCCCTTTTCTTTCTATCTGCTGATTGTTATTCTCAAATTTCTCTGGCTTTGAAAAAGAAAAAAAGAGTAAAATGATTTTTTTTTTTTGATCATACATGCCAAAAATATAGGATATGTTTGGATAGAAGATGGGTTGGTAGTAGAATTGTGACTGTTGGCTTAAGGAGATGCTGCCTTGACCGTTAAGCTGACAAGAGCTAATCTTTAGTAGTCTAGCATCATGCATAGGGGTGATGAGAACAGAAAAGATTATGCCTTGGAGGGGGATTTTGTCAGTGATACTGAAGAGGACCAGAGCCTGATGCCTGGACCTAAAGCCAGGCTCTATAAGCAGCTCATGCAGAAGCGGCTGATGGCAGCACCTCTGTAGGAAGCTTGTCACGGAGAGAGCTAGCTCAGGTGAACCCTCCTCACTTCTAGGTGGTTTTGTTCCTGTTGAATGAAGCAAAACAAAAGCATAGAGTTCTTTAAGGAACTGGAAGTACAGTCTCTGTAAGCATCGGTCTCTGGGGATGTCTGTGTGGTGTGGTGGAGGCATGGGTGTTCGGTGGTACAGCCCTGGCCAGCAGTGGAGCAGGAGCCGTGTTCCTGGGGCTTACCTAGCCCAGGCTCAGCCTGTGCTCACTGTTGAAACCCATTTTGGGGATTTCTTAGCAGGCAATGCTCACCACTGGTGGCTGAATCACTGCTTTACCATGGCCAGCTCTGCTGCCTTTCTCTGAGAGGGCTCTGGCAGCGATTTTGCTGTCAGAGCAGGCTGGCATGGCAGGCAATGTGGAGCTGGCTTCCCCAACTCTGCCTGGGGATGGTTTTATTTTTAATGAAAGAATTAAAGCCTCTTTGTCCTCTTGACTCTTTGGGAAAGTGAATTCTGACAAATGTGGGGTAAATCCTCCCCCAGCATGCCAGCTCAGTGACTTTTCTTGCTACATTGGTAGCAAATTGCTCTCTTCTCCTTCCCTTACATTTGTCTGTTGAAGATGCTGGTGTACCCTGTGATAGGGCACTGTGCCTTTAGTAGAGGTAACTTTTATGGTATAAGCCTGTCAAATTTCATTTAACGATATTATAGGTAATAGCTCCCTGTGTGAGTGTCACTTTTTACGGGAATATAAATGGCTTAGACTCTTCCATGACACGGAGTGAGTGAAGCCAGTGATTTTAATAAAATACTTTTTACTGAGTTCTCAGTTCTCCTAGAAAAAAACACCTGCATTCTTTCTTATCTCATTAGTAAGGGAAGGAGTAAGATATCGCCTTGTGTTCTCAGATCCTTTGTATAAACAAATTAGAAACAATCCATGGAGATTTAATTTTCTGGTTTTACTGGAAGTGCAGGATACTTTTCAGCAATGTCATATTTTCACTGTCTGAAGTCAAATTCACAGTACAAGTTCAACATGTCTATTAGGTATGTCTGTCTTTTAAGTACTTTTTTGCAGATTAAATTTGTAAGATCGTCTTTATCATTTGGTATATCATAGCTCTTCAAATCACAGCGTAACCATATTTTGGGATAGCATATGTATTCTGCTCAATCAATGTGTTATTTCTGTTACAAAGTGTAATGTAACACCTCAAGCTCATTTTTTAAATTCCAAGCTTTGTGCCTTTTGGTGTGGGTTTGTTGTTGTTGTTTTTTTTTTTTTTTCTGTTTGTTTTTTGGTTTGTTTTTTTGGGGGTGGTATTTCTCTTTTTTTCTGTTTTGCTTTGTTTCTTTTCTTCCTTTTTTTTTCTTCTTTTAAATATTTTTATTCTTTGCCAGTTACACACTTTTGTTTTTCCAGTTAGAGTGCTCACTGAGAAGGAGGGTTAATGGAGGCATGCACTGCTGACCACAGGAGATGGATGGATTTTTGAAAGCAAGTGAAAATGCCTAAAATACTTTAGCTTTTTTCGATTTCCTGGTCTCTCTGGTCCTGAAAGAGAAGGAAAAGAATGAAATTAAAACCAGCCTTACATAGAGCTCTGGTGCAATGGTGATGCAGTTTGTGTTTTGTCTCTTCCAGTATTGATAAGAAATGAGTTATAAGATATAGAAGAATGAGATTTATGGCTTTTTCCTGAGTAAAAGCATTGTGAGTTTTAAGTATAAAATGAGGAGAAAAGCAGTGTGCTAAAAATTGGGGAAGTTTGTTGCACTGTTAGAAGCTGTTACAATCTTCCTGCTTTCTGTGTCACATAGTGAGCATGTACTATATTGCATGTTTAGTTTCTTTTGAATATAAAAAGCCATGTTATTAACTCTATCTGTTTTGAAGGCCATAATGATAGTGTGTTCATGTTTTCATGTAGGATGTAAGGTCCTGCAACATGTAGTCTCCCCTTGGTACAGCATTGCAGTTTGGTCGTACATTTTTATTCCTCTGAAATTCCATGTCACTTTGCAAAGCTTTGACAGGACAGGCTGAAGGGTGTATTGATATGAGAGTTCTGCAGTAGGAGATCTGATGTGACAATCATCTGCCTGTTTAAAGTTTGATCTTTTGCTCCAATCTGACACAAATGTGTATAAACCAATTCCAACCTGCCAAGAGTGTGACTGCACAGGAAGATATATTGATTTAACTAACATACTCTGTGGCTGTAATGGCTGAGGGAAGAGGTGAGGAAAATCTTTCTTATGATTTCCTCTTGCTTTTTCTTGCTAGTGGACTGCTGTGGCTCCAAAGGCATGTCCAGGAGCAGATGGGGCAGAGGGTTCATGGGGTCTATGAATAAGTGGGGATTCCCCAGCTGCTGGGGAATCAGTTGGCTGAGGGTGCATCAGTTGGCTGAGATTTGCAGGATGCTGAGGCTGCTCGGGTAGGTTTGGGTGTTCACTTGCCTGCAGTTGTTCTGTTTGAGCTGACATTGGCAGGCTTGGTTGGTGCTGTGCTGCTGCTGAAACTGGAACAGTCTGGGGAAACTGCATCAGCTGGTGCTGGAGTGCCACCAAGGCTGTGTGTTGTAGCAGTGGTAGGCTCTGCATTTGTGGATGTTACTGGACTGATGGCAATGTTGGTTGGTGATGTAGCCAGCTCCCATTGAACCATAGCCATAGAATGGATGCACAGGTGGAGAAAGGCACCCATGTTATTCTCACTGTTGCTTTAACCGTGTATTCTGTGGTGGCACAAAAAGTGTCTCACTAAGAGAGTGAGAGGATGGCCCTTGTTACACTGTCTAGACCATACAATAGAAGCTCTTGGACCAAAGTTTGTCTTTCCTATCATTTGATAGTCTGCATATTTTCAAATCACAAGAGAACACTATTATGTTCTCCAAAATAGGAAGCATATTTTTTATTATTTACCCCCTTCTCCAAGTGAGGAGATAGTACAAAAGAAGTGTAATGGAAGAAATGTGCCACATACATGGGGTGTTTAAGGGAAAAGTATTTGTACACCACTGTAGTACCATGATGTATGCAGAGTACTGCCTCATATAGTGTCTTTCTTGTGCTTGAATTCCATCTATATAGCATGCAAGGAAGATTTCCTATTGCTTTCTCCCTACTTATGTCCCCATGAGGGCACTTCAGTGTTTTCATTTTCCAGGTGCCTTGATGCAGCACATTTAAATGCTTGGCATTTGGGTGTTCTTATAACAAATGTAAGCACCAGTGCAGGAGTAATATGCCCCTATATGCATACTCATAGGCAGTCAATATCTACATCAGTGATGGAGATTTTGAGAATTGTATATATAGAGAAAAGCAAAAGAAAATTGAAATGCGATACCTGGGGTCTCATCAGGCTCAGGTACAGTTTCAAAGACGTTAATACCTTCCAAAGAAGGTATTCCTTCCTCCAAGGAAGAAAAGGAGATGACAGTAATTCCCAGGTATGGCAGCTTAGCATACTTCCTTGACTAAGAACAGATGGCAAAGCAAAGCACTGTGTTGGCTTTGATCAAGCACTGAGTTGGTCATGCTATTTCACTCTGAGTCCGTTGTAATGCCAATGATGGAATAATTTTCTGCGGAAGGTTTTCAATACCCTTTGAAAGCTGAACAGCCTGCAGCAATACAAGAAGACAGGACAATGTACATGCAAAAACCACTCAAACTTTATGTGGCAAAGCATACAATTCTCAAAGCATACGAAGTTTGATTCATTTGTGGCAAATCAAATATACAGATCTTAAAACCACAGAGTCTGCTAGAATGTCAGGTGAGCCAAGAGTCTGGAAGCCCTGAAGTTTCCTCTCTAGAGTTGCTTACATGGATACACTGACCCGAAGTCACAGTTTTTGAGAAGTCCTGAATTTGCTATGTGAAACTAAGGCATTCTGGTAAATATTTATTTTTTTTTCCCCATGCTTTTCCCCAATCCAGAACCTCCTGCTGTAACACATTTTGGAAGCTTTATTGTGGACCTGATGTGAGCTGAAACTAAATTTAAAAACCATTACCACTTCATGAGAATGAAAACCACTATGTTTCCAGTTCTCTTCGAACTTCTCTGTTGCAGTCAACAAGGTTAAAACTTAAAGCCATCTGGTCTTAAAGGAATGGGAAATATTTTTGTATTAGCTAAACTACTAAAGCAGGGAAATAAAAAGGCAGATATCAGTTTCCAAAATCTGTAATTCTCTTTTCCTAATGTAATGTTCAAGCTTTCTTTTACGCAGATAGCCTTTTTCCAAATATTCAACACATCTGAACTTTCTGAATAAGTGCAGGCAAAAAGTGCTCCCTAAAACTGGACAAGATGTTTTGTGGGTGGTTTGTGTTTTGTTTGTTTGGTTTGGTTTTTGGTTTGGTTTGGTTTTCTTCCCCTTCATTTAAAGGATATCATGGGCTCTATGACTGTGGAGTTGTCTGAATACAAATGCATGAACATTGCCAATTCTTAGGCAAATTCCTTTGTCATACAATACAGCAATCCCAGAATTTAATTTGCTGCATGAATTTCCATGTTTAGAGCAACTTCCTGTACTGATAAACCAGGACTGCCACTTGAAGGTAATCATTGTAGTTGATGCAGTTTCATCTTCTGAACTTGCTTTGAAATTAATCTTCTCTGTCTGAAGACCCAGTGGGTCACTCACTTTGCAGTACTTTTTTTTTCCACACTGTTGGAAGGTGGTTGATGCTGATGTAACTCAGTAATCAGTCACTTTCTTCCTGCTACAACGTATTATTGAGTGTGTCAGAAGGATGAATATGTTTTACCTCCCAGCTGAAGTTGGTAAAAAACAGGGTGTGTTGCATGAGCGGTAGCTAGAAAAGGAAACTGTGAGATGTATTTTGTTTACCTTGGTGTTATGAAGCAAAATTACTATATATTAAAATTGCTCTGAAGTAACTTAACACATGGCCTTGGGTCTTGCTGACAATCATTGATTTCCTGTAACGAATATAGTGGTGACAGATTTTTCTCACTGAGTTATTAGTAAGCCATTATGGGTAGGATTTTTTGAGCATGAGCTTTCTCCTCTACTTAGTTAAACATATATGGCAATTGTCTCATACCTCACTGGTCAATAGAAAGGGCGAGCACTTCTTTAGATCAAGGATGCCAGGATGGGTGAGGTGAGTTGCTAAAAAGGTCAACTTCAGTCATATATATTCAAGAGAATAATTGCAAACAATTGATAACAAAAGTTTTTAAACTAAGCATGTACTTTAATGTTTTTCTGACTGGGAGATTTGCCTTCAGTCTGAAGCTGTTAGTAGCTTAATTTTACATGAAACTTTAGCAGTCAAAACAGTGTTGCTATCTCTACTTCATTCCTATTGAAAGATTAAGAAGGTTGGAGGAATTTGGAAAAGAAATCGTGTGTTTGGCCTGGAGTGGCTGCCAACTAGCACATCAGGCCATGGCACACCAAATAGTATTCCAGGACTCAGGAGGGTGAGATTTTATCTACAGTTCTAATCTTTTGTTACTCATGAAAGCAGTATAAGCTTCTCAGAGCAGTAATGGCCCAGACCTGTTAAATGCCTGTGTTAACTCTGACACCACAACGGGCATCTCTTTGCTAAGACTTCCCTGCTAATGCTGGACATGTCTGTGCAGCACTGTGCTGTGGCTCTTCTCTGGCTCCTCAACTGCTGGCTCAGCCAGCCACATGCACTTGATGCGGTAGTGAACCACGGAGGGTTTAGGAGGGCCCTTGCTGTAAAGTGGTCCCTCCCTGCTAGAGGACGCCTCTCAGGGCCAAGGCTCCTTCCTCAGATCCAGTGGCACTGTCTCATGGTCAAAGGCATTCCTAAAAGTTCTGCTAAAATTAATCCTGATCTGAGTCTTTGGCCTGCAGATCACCTAAATCTTCATCATTTCCTTTGGAATTTCACTTTATAGTTCTGTTATATGGTATGGTTGATGTTGCATTGCAAAGTAAGAAGATCATTCACTGTGAAGCTAACAAAACAGAGAACTGAATTGCTGTTATAGTCACAACACGACTTTAATAGGCACTGATGTAGCAAATGTTCCACCTAGGGAGGCATCTGGTAAAGATCCAGCCCTCCATCTTTCTCAAATTTTAGTATCTGTAACAAGAAGTAAAGCAAATACTGCTTTGCATATCATTATATCGGGGGGGGGGGGGAATTCAAAACAAGAAGCCAACAATGCTCATACATTAGCATCTGAAACTGAATTAAAATAATCTGTAGATATCAAGGACAAATCTTGAGCAGTCTGTTTGGGAAGTTGGATCATTCTGAAGTATTTGGTGGGAACAAAGTTGGTGATAAAATTCCTTTGGATTTTGGAATTTATCTTGAAACAGAATGCAAATGTTTGAACTTTTTTTGGTTTTGGTCTCCATTGTTTCTGCAGTCTCTGAGGACCGCTTCCTTTAACTTTTGAAGCCCGGTTCATGAGTACCAAGAGCAAAAGGACTAAATGTCATTTAAAAGTAATGCAGCAATACTTGCCAACAGCTCGGCCTTAGCAGATTCTGAGAGAGAAATGTGGGAGCAGTCATGGCCTTAAAAAAACAGCAATAGGTTTTAGCAACTGGAGAATCTGCAAAAATATTTGAACTGTGCATGATCCCTTCTTGTTATGTTGAGTTTTTGCTCTCATGATTTTTTAGGCTTTTTTTGTTTTTGAGAAACCTCACAGGAGGCATTCAAGAAAAAAAAATAATTATTTAAATATTTGCTTAAGAGCTGCCTTGAAGACCACTCCCTTGCCATAGTTATAATTTTCTTTTCTGCTTGTCCTGGCTGTTTTATCTATCTTAATGTAATTTTGTTCACAGAGTATAGAATTTTGTGCCAAATTTATAATTCATATATTATTGTTATTACAATGGTGAAATGTGTTTTTCTTTCTAAAAGTATTATCTGAAGTGATTTCTCTGCAAAAGCGTGTATCAAAGTTAACGGAGGTCATGCTTTCAAAGTGGTGTCATAAGCAGAGCTAAAAAACTGGGAGGAGTTTATTTCCATTGCAAGAACCTGTCCTGTTCTCAATGCATTAAGAAATAATAGGTTTTCAGTGAAAAGATTTCTCAGATTCAGAATTCAGTATTGGAGGAGGAGGATTAGTATTTATTTGCACACAGTTTTAAGCAGTCATGGAACTCTCACCTGTGCTTTAACCAGAGAGTGAGCATCCAGATCTCCATTCAGGGAACATTCTTGCTTGCTCCAGTGAAGAGAAGGAGCAGAGTGGAAGGGAAAATTCCTTCATTTGGATCACATTCTGAAATGCTTTTCATTTTCCAGCACTTAATGACTTTATGCCTTTAAAAATAAGGTCCTGAGGTCTTCCATCATTTGGCTCATCACAGCTGGGAATTGATGAAAAGTAAGGTATTTTGCTTTTCTTACAGTAAGCCAATTTAGATCATGTTCTGTGCTAATAGTACTATGTCAGGTTATGAAAACAAGATTCACTTTGATAATATTCACAAATAATTTCAGAAAACAAAAATGTATTATTAAAATTTCAGTTTTCATGTATAAAGCTCTTGGCTTCTGAGGTATTTAGGTATGTGTTTTGTCAGCCAGACATGGTGTTTCTGCTGTCCTGGTGTTAAGTTTCAGGACAAAAGAAACCAGGTTTTTCATGGCGATAGAAGTTAGGCTAATGCATTAATCTTTAAGTGATGTTTTCGATTTTATTACCCTTATTAACATCTCAGTAAGGAAGAACATTGCAGAAATGCTAAGAAAGGCATAATAGGTTTCAGTTGTTTTTTCATACTATGAAAAATACAATAGTAATGTAAATCAAGCCAAATATTTTCTATGACTTAAAATTTCCATGTACTGTGAACATTCTTTAATTAGAAGTTGTTGTTAATGTAGGAGATTAATATGGCATTAAGATTAATGGAGTATTAATTAAGATTAATTGGCATTAGAGTAGGAGAAGAGATGAACAGTAGTGTGATTGGATAGTAATTAGTTAGCTGAGGTAAAATCACAGAGTGAAATATGCTCATCTGCATTAGCTCTCAGGGAAATGACAAATACCTTTTTTTTTGCTGGCACAAGTGAATTCTAAAGAAAATCCTTATGCAGCCTAAACTTCCTGTTCTGCTCCACTTACACAAAGTGTTTTAAACACTGCTGATCCCCTTTTTCTTCCTTGTGGAAGTGAGACTATCCCTTCTGCTGTTGCTTCTTAAGGAATAATCACTTACTAACCTGCCAAAGAGTGGGGGGAATCTTTTCATTTGGAAAAGTAATTTTCTCTGGAATAAAGGAAAGATTAAATAGACAGTAACAGCTCCTTTGTATGCTTCTCAAAGTAGGAAAAGATCATAGATCTGCTTATTTCATTTGCCTTTCAGAAGCTGAGGAAAATGTCAAACTGTTCTCTTGTCTCAGAAGAATGAGAGAGAGTGGCTCAGGAACAGTTATGATCTCTTCTTAGGAACTGGGAAACTGTAGCCATTGGGGACCCACTGTGTCAGAACAAGTCTTTCTTTTTCTTTGTTGTTGTTGTCTGGTATCAGAACAATTGTGCAGGTGTGAAAATGGGAAAGAATAGAATGTACCAAGCTGGAAAATCTGGTTAAAAATGTGCAATGAAGAAAGCACTGGTACTGTGCTCTTGCAGAGCTAAGGACTGCCAGCAGCCAAATTTGAAAGATTTGCTGATTTGGCTGTCATCAAACAGCAAATGTCATCTTGTGCGTAACTGCTTGGACATAAAGTCCCACTGACTGTGGTGTGGGTTGGCGAGAGGTGAAAGAAGTACTTACCACTGTCTGTAAATAGTACTGGTAGCTTCATCCTTCTATGTTAACTGGAGCGTACAACTTTCTAAGTAATTTTAGAGAGGCAATCCTACTGCCTGCTTTATAAGACAACAATAGCAGATGGCAAAAAAAAAAAGGTATAAATCAGCTTTGTAGAAACAGACTTGTCTGACTTTGGATACATTGCGTCTTCTGTCATTTGACCTTAATTTAGGTGCTCAGGTGAGGCTTGGTGCCAGTTTCAAGAGTAGCATGACATTATCAGGACGACTGAGAGTGTCTTGCAAAGACTTGCCTAACATAGCTAAATGTTAATTAATGGTATAGCACTGATATTAATGATAAATATTAGTTATTTTTTGTCATTAGTTAAAATTTTGCAACTACGTAGTTTGCACACAAGTTCACTCTTACAGAAATCTTCACATAGGTTGGGCAGGAAAAGTAAAACACGAAATGTAACAATACCTTTTTGTGCAAGTTTGAAGAATTGACCTGATCAGTCACCTGTTCATTTTTCATTTTCATTCCCAAATGCAAGAAAACCAAGAAGAAAAACCAAGGCGATGCTTCTTGGTCTCCCCTCGCTTCACTCTTGACAGTGCAGCTGCCTGTCTTCTCTCACTTAAGGCATATTGTAGAGCGGGAGTAACTTTTGTAGAGGTTCATAAATGCCGTGACTGCAGGTATATCTGCCTTTCTACCTCCTGCTCTGCTCTCTTTGTCCACAGAGAGAGATTGAACCATATCAGAGAGCATTCTCTGGTGCTGAGTGCATCATCAGTGCTGTTGGGTTATCACCAATGTCTCTGATGTAGTTTAGGTCCAGACCAACTTTCTTAACCAGTTTCTGAGTATAGCATTTGCACAAGCCAGGGATTATTCAAGGCAGACCATTTGGACATGGCCACTCTGCAAAGGGAGACAGTCTAATAGTGTGGATTAAGGCTGTTCCCTGCCAGCTGGGTTGCTGCCAGGGCACTAGCCCTGGCACGTGTACTTTGTGAATATAAATTTCAGCCTCTGGTTTTCTCCATCCTGAACTGAAATTACACTACTCCTTAGCTCTCACCCTGAGCCCTGAGCAGGATAACCTTTCGGTCAACTGCCCCTACCAGCATTGATAAGGCATGGTATTGGGAACATCATAGGACTGCTGAAGCTTAGCAGATGGCTTACCTAAGGTACCTAAACATACATGTGCTCTTTGACTGGCAAATGTTTTCTACATAGTTATTTAAACTTTCATCACATTCATAAGCTAGCACATGGGGTCTTTTGTTAGCTTCAAGTTAACAGCATTAACACAGGTAACAGCTGTTGATGTGTTGTCACTTGTTCAGCTTCATCAGCTTGATTACATACATGCTCCTTGATTCTGGAGATGTATATATTTTCCCTTTGTGTGCTTAGCTGATGGAGGCTGCAGCTGTACCACCAGACCATGATCACATCTTGGCTCCCTTCCAAGGATGCTGGGGCATGGTTTTTCTGCACACGTGCCCCCTCTCTGCAAAGGAAGCAAGGCAGGTGGATCAGATAGAGCCTTGGTAAGGCCTGCAGCTTCTTCATCAGTGTTGTCTGAGTGGGGTGGGTGCTATGGTGTGTCTCGTTAAGTGTAGGGACAACCCTGAGGGTCACACACTTTCTGATAGATATTTATAAAAATAAGCATCTGTCATCGGTGTACATGAAGCTGTGCTTGCTCTTCAAGTAAGGACTGGCTCTTGCTTTGGGGACAGTGGGATCTGTTTCCTCTAGCTCTCTCAAGCCTTCCTAAAGATCTTCAGAATGCAGTGCTATACAAACAGGAGCAGTAGGGAATATTCACTATCACAGGAGCAAGATGAGGTTAGCTCTTAACCCATTTGGAAAACGCTCCACCTTGTAAGAGACCATGTAACTACATGGCGCTCTTTATGCTCAGGCCGGGTTGGTACCTTTATACGAAACTTGTTAAATATGTAGCAAATTAACACAGGTAGCAACTTGTTACAATGTGTTACAAGTTTCAAGAGGTGGTTTTGTTTCATTGCAGTTGTGTTTGCTAATGCATTAGCAGGGCACAGAAAGAAGTTTGCAGGCTGCTCAAGCTCACCCCAGGGTATAGGTAACCCAGCCTGAGAGGGGAGTGGGGGGCACAGGAGGAGGTTGCAAGGTCTTCATCCTGGTAATAGCCTTTTTTCGCTGCTTCTCAGCCTGTAACAACTGGGTGTTCTCATTCTGTTAATATTATTTTGATAATGAGCTGTTCTGAATGTGTAGTATCTTTCTCTTAAACTGGCTTTGCATGCCAGATATGAATATGCATGCAAATGCACACACATCTGCTTTCAAATTTTATGTTAATACCCTCACAGCTTCTGCAGAACCCCAGCTGTATCTGTGTGCAGCACTGGTTTCCTCTGCATTGTTTTACTGGGGAGGCAGAGTCCAAGATTTAGAAAACAGGTCTAGATCTGACACAGCATAAAAACCCACAGGACAGCTAGATGAATGTTTCTTGGCTTGTGGAGTCTGAAAATCTATGGTGGCTGTCAGCAGAGCCAATAAATTCTTCATCCTTGGCTTTAGGTAGTAACACCGTTCTATTGGCTAGGTAAATGCTCTCTGGAGCTTATTCTCTATCTAGAAGGTACTGTCTATACAAAGAAAAGTCTGTGAGGAGGTGTATAGGAGCACTGAAAGTGAAGGAGCAGATTCTGACTGTGTCTCCATGAGGAAAAGTGCCAAGTGATTTAGTAGGCTTATTAATTCAAACTGGAATGAGCAAATCTAGTGGTAAGGTCAGTGGGAAACAAATACTCAGTGTAATTTTTTACCTTCAAAATGTGGGTCCTAAATTATGAAACTAGATACTCATTACCACGTGGTTTTATTCTGATTAATAATGTGTTTTCTTCAACAGCAGTGTACTATAAGCTGGCCTTTCAAGCATTTTGTTGTGAAATATTTTCCTGTATCTATTTCAAGCGTAATTGTGCTGATTTTTATGCCAGCATAATTTGAAGTTAAGCAGCTCTAGGTATACAGATAGAAGACTATCAAAAGCTTTTTGTGCATCTTGTGCTAGTAAAGACAAGGGTTTTTTAAAAATAGGTTTTCATGTGGCTTTGTTTTGTTTGGTTGTTTTTTTTGTGTGTGTGTGTGGTTTTTGTTTGTTTGTTTTTGGGGGGTTTTGTGTGTGTGTGTGAGGTTGTTAGTTTATTTTTTTTAATTATTATTATTATTTTTATTTGGGGGTTGCAAAGGCAGTCTGTGGTGTTGTCTTGAACAGGTCTGTATGGCTGGCCCAGGGCTACATTATACAGCAAAATAGTTGTCTGGTGAGAGGCCGTGCTATTTGATGATAGAAGTGTTTTGGAGCAAGACAAAGTCATCCTTCTGGGCTAAGTTTTGCCTGGGATGCAGCCTGAACAGCAGTTTTCTAGAGCTGCCTCAAGTAATTCAGCACAGGTGGGTTAAAAGGGAACACACAGCTTATAAAAGGCAATCAGTTTTAAAATCATGCTGCATCTGAAATACTGTATGTGCTTGTAATACAAAGAGATATTAAGCAGAAGTTAAATGACAGTCCTTTTCCTGCCTTATCCCTCTGATTGTTGTATTCTTTTGTGATATTAGTAAGTGTTTAGTTTCTCCTTTGCCTTTGTATTGTACAGCGGTTGTTTTCCTTTTGTACAAGTCCTGCAGGGCTGAAGGGGCCGAAGGGTGAGTAGTTACCACAAAGCAGTAGGACCAGAGAAAAGCACTGAAGAAAAATAGGAAAACATGGTTAGAACTGGTGACAACTGAGGTTGACTGTGTGCCGTTACAACTTTCTGCTTAGCTCACTCCTGAGTCCCAAGGGTGGAGATGAGCAACTCTAAAGGGAAGGAACCTTTAAAGGGCTGAGCTGAAGGCAGTGGCTGCGCACCTACTCTGACAGCTCTCCTTCAGGAGAGGAGCCGTGTGTCTCTTGCAGGGACAATGTGGTGGGATGGATGGTTAGCTCGTTGCTAAGTTCGGTAGCAGTTATCACGTAATAGTTCTTGCAAAAAGTGCAAGGGAAACATAATTGGTTGTGTGAGGTGATACAGTTGAAACAATTAGCTAGTCTGGAACATATTCCTGCTGTCTTCTCCAGTGAGATAAATGAGTTGGGTCAGTGCCTCTTCCCTCTCCTTTTGAATTCTTTCTGCCTCTCCTGCCCTCTCTCTCTCCCCTAGGTTTCTGAGAAAGTTTTTATGTAGCTAATCTAAGGTTTTAGAAACTGTTTATCTTGCACAGTCTGAAATGCTTCTTATCCTCTCACCCATGGTACAGTGAAAAAACAAGTAGGTGCATTTTATAAAGGCATCTTTATCAGGAGACATGATGAGTGACTCCTAGAATTACTTTTGTAACTACCAGACAAATTGAAAATAAATGAGAACTTGAGACATACGGTCACACTGTAATAGTTAGCATCTTTGTCTTTCCCCTTAGAGCTTAAAGCTTGGATAAGAGAGTTTACTCCTCTCGTATGCAACTGTTTGTATAAAACAGCTAATGTAATTAGAACTTGTTGATTCACCTCGGCAGCAATGCTAAGGAACAATGTAAATATTAGGAAACACTATAAAAAAAAGCCCAAAACAAACCCTGGGGCTTTCTAGGTTGGTAGAAAACCTTTATTGGTTTGGAATACTGTACAGTAAACTTGGTCCTCACATGTAGACATGTCAGGTATCAGAAATGAATGTTTCAATGTGCTTTTAAAGCCTGCATGTTGTTTTATTGTATGCTTTTTGCAAATTCATAGAAGACTATACGGGAAGGAAAGAGTGAAACTAATTTCCAGAAGTGTCTCAGGATACCGGGCATTTTTCCACTGAACATCTCTGTGGAAATCTGGAAAAAGTGTTATTTCAGTCCTCTACAAGAAAATAGTGCTCTAACTGTACTTCTCTTTCCCACCATCAGTAAACTTGAGAAAATTCTTCCATAATTATTAACTAGTAGAAAAAAAAAAAAGAGCTTATTTTGGAAAGCATTTTAGGAGATTATTTGCTTTTAAACATAGTACTCTTGGAAATGTGAACTGTGGATGGTATTTGTACTGTTGTCTTCTGGTTCAGATTGAAGGCAGTTTCAGTCTTTTGGAAAAGATGGGGGAGGAAGACAGCATTAACTATATCATTGCCATCTATGGATGCTCTTCGCATTTGTCTTTTGCATGCTTCTCTGTGTAGTCTGCTGCAACCTGAATGGCCTCTGTATAGGCATAACAAATGTCTCTAATGCACTTGAAAGAGCCCTGGCTTTTTTCCTGTTCTGGGTTATAGGTGCTTTTTTTTTGAGAGAAGACAGTAAAAATCAAGGAAGTCTAAGGTCTTGTTACTTTGTATTGTTTCTAATATTCTGTTAGTTGCATAGCACCACAGAGCATCGCAATTTTAAGTTCAACATATCGCTGTTTATGATGAGTATGTTACTGCTGCTTCTGGCATTCTCTGTACTGCAGGGGAAAAACCCAAAGCAAAACATGGTCCTACTTTCAGTGAAGTTGCTGCAAATCAACCACTCATTTTTGTGGGGCTTCACATCCTCAGTAACTGAACTCATTGGGACAATATTCAGAGTGAAATTTTTTGTAGTGCTGGAGGTTGTTCTTTTAGATGTTGGTACCAAATTTGTTGAAAACCAGTAGTAGTATAATTAAAAAATGTACCCGATTGTTGTTTGTTTCGTAATAGCACAGCCTGTGCCCAGGTCCTAGGGGAAAAGACTCTCGCAGCAGCTGAGGAATGCAGCCTGTGAGCTCCTTCTTCCCAGGGATGCTCCACCCACCCTCATCTCTATAAATGGCAATTGGACTTCAGGGAATTACAGCAGGCAACCAGCTAAGCAAAGGCAGGTTCATCTGCAGCTGACATTTTCACTGCTGGGCATGCAATTAGTAAAATGAAGAATAACCTTGAGCATTGCAGGGGCTGAAGCTTCATCTGCAGCATGGTCTGGACTCTGTAAGGATGGGTTGGTGCAGTGAACTTGGTCTGAGCCACTTGTTTTAGAGGACTATGGGGGGGGGGGGGCTGCAGCTGAACGAATGCTTGGCCTCAGGAAACTTATGGCAAGCTTGCTACAAAAGCCTATGTTTTATCAACTAGCTATGGTGATGGCCACCGATAAGCACGTTCATCATGTTTCTGTTGCTTTGCTGGCAAAGGTCATCTCAGGGGAAAATTAGGGGTGCTCAGTAGGCCAAGGAAAATGGTATTTAAGGGAGGAATTCAGCTCATCTCTTGCACATCTGCACTATAGCCACAGTATAGACATCCACCTCTGAGCTGGCCACCATACACTCGCTCCCTGCTTGGGAGGAAGTGGGGGAAAAAGCATTTCTGGGCTTTCATTCTTACCTCTATAAACCAAATGAAATTAGTTGCTTCCCTGAAAGTTCCTGTTTCTCACCACTGGTTGGAAGTGCTACTTCGTATGTCTAGATAGATAAAGATGCCTGTATTTTTGAAGCAGTCCTACTGTAGGCCTGGTCTACCCCACAGCTCATCTGTCAGAGTTTGAAATGCCCATAATTACTCTGTACTTTTGTCATTGTTGGCTTTAATTACTGTGTCAAATGGAAAGGGTAAAATTTCACAAATTCTAATGGATCACTTAAGGATAAGCTAATTCATTGTGAAATGAATGATGTATGCGTAATAATAAAAAGTAATAACACCAGTAACATACTCTTTCATTAATTCTGTGTGAGAAGTCAGAGGAAAAACACGTTTCATGTTTATTCAGTGGAAGGTTTGAATGGAGAAGTATAAGAGAAGTAGCCTTCTGTGGGATAATAAATGTAAAGTTGCACATTTAACAGATGATTCATTCTTTATTATTCCCTCAGCTTCCATTTGCAAGCATTATGAGGTGTTTGTATCCATCTTCACCAAAACATCTCTTGTATACAGTGTATATAATTTATTCAGCCAGACTTATGTGTTCTGTCAATTGTCAGTCCTGTAAGATACTGGATGCTTCTCTATGACCCAGTGCTGTATTAGAAGGAAATATTACAAAGCAAATTTCCATCTGCATTGTGTGGGTAACTAGGGATTCAACTGCAGAGGTTCAGATGGGGTGAGAGCAGTCGGGATGGTGTTACCCTAGGTGTCTGCCACAAACAGAAATGTCATCTCCATCTTGTCACAGTGCAGTTACTCCTGAGGAAGGAGGAGCTCAGGGAGCTGCCCGTGGTTTTCCTAATGCCAGGAACTTAAGCTGCATGCTTCCAAGGAAGAACCACTTGGGTCCCAAATAAAGTAGAGTGAGGAAAATTGTTTTAAAATAATGAGATAGAATTTTAAAAGTGCATTTGAGTTCTTTTCCTCACATTCTCACTTTTCAAAAGCACAGAGAGCACATCTGCAGGCTTCTCTCTGCAACGGCTGAAGCTTTATGTATTCCTTATGTTTTCCTTACATATTCCTTACATAAATACGTGCACTGATATGCACCTGTACTTTTCTCATACCTCCTGGAGATAAAGCTGTAAAGCAAATGCCACAAAGTTAACTTGTAAAAATACTGTGAAATGTGAGTGTTACAAATCCTTTCAAACTCAATGTCTTTTAGAAATGTACCCAATTTTCAACTTGGCCCCTGGAAAATTACTCTTGTAGCTGAGGATATTTATTCTGTTCCATTTCTTGAATGGGATGCAGCTGTTGAATTCTTCAGACTTTAGTGAAGGCTCTTAAAAGGGCTTTATTTATATCAGGGTTTTCTTTCTGTCCTCTGGTTCTGAGCAAATATCTACAATGTCAGCTAGAGGAAACTGTCACACTGCAGGTAAGCTCATGAAATGCTGCTGCTTTGCCATGGTGATTCTTCTGAAGAGCTGAGCATTTACATGAGAGCATATATGTAATTATATTGAAGTGTGTGAGTGTAACTTCCAGGGAAGTTTGGCACATGGTAGACACACCTCTTCAGTGCAGGATATCTGGGCAACAAAGAGCACATCTAATGTGATCAGCTAAAATTCATCCACAGCCTGTTAAAAGCAAGTTGCAATGATACTTAAGTGTATGATCCCTCTTATTTCAAAGTACAGGTTTATGGCATGTGTTTCCCTGGAATATACTCTGTGATTATAAATTGCTTGTTTCAAATAATCTCCTCTATGTCATTAAAGGGCATTATGCAGATAAGAACTCCTGTAAACCTCAGAATTAATTTGCTTTCTAGACCTCTGTGTTACCAGAAAGCTTTGCCAGTAAGCTGAAATGCTGTGATATTTTGGTGGTGTTAGAGTTTGATAGGATTTCAAAAGCAATGTGCTGTGTTGGTATGTGTCTGTGAGATGGGGAGCTTTTGGTGGGGCAATAGTATAAGACCCAGCAGTAAATGTAACCTGGCAAGCAGTTGTGGATTTTACAAGGATATTGCAGTGAAAGCTCTCTAACTTCCTGTGTCTGCATGCCTTTCTTTAGCAAGAGCTTCATACTAGCTCTTAAAACTCACATTCTTGGTTCCTTCTTTTTTTCACTAAGCATTTCTTCAATTGATACTGAAAGGTAAAATTCAAAGAGGTTTATGTGAGTCTTTCAGCTGACTAATATATATTTTAATAAAAGCATTAATAATGTTGATAAAAGGATATGAACAGCTGCTATGGCCACTTAACACAGATTAAAATAATTGGATTGGGCATGTCTGGCAGATTGCCATTAAAAATTTTGAATAGGAGCAGAGAGCCTTTGGCAGCCAGCAGCAAAAGCATGTAGGGGACAAGGGAGGGGAAGGAAAGAAATAGAAGAAGGGACTAAGAAGAGGACATTGGAAAGCTTTCATGCTGTTCATTCACATAAAAATGGATTTTCAGTCTGCCTCTGAGTTTATGTTTGTCTTTCATTTGGAGACTGTGGATGGAGACGTGTCTTTTCAAATGCTTTGGGAGCTGGGACTGTGCTCCTTAAGCTTTGAGTTTCAGAAATGGGACTTGGAGCCTTGGTTGTGCATGTGGGGAGCTCCTGCCCATGCTGCTCCCTCCGAGGGCTAGATGAGGTCCTTGTTACACCCTCTTCTCACTGAATCCTCTTCAAATCTCATGCATCATTTTCCAGAACGTCATTTGAATCTGTAGTTCTGTGTATCCTCTCTTTTCCGCTGGTGGGAAATCTAAATGTGCCCAAAGATGGGAGTTTGCCCTTGTGATTCAGCGACCGGTGAGATGTGGGCTGTACCTAACACTGCTTGTCACATGTAGATTTTAGTACTTCCCTAAATGGAAAGTCTGAGGTACAGCTTTTATAAAAGCAAAGCTGTTAAGTGGGTTTTTTGGAACTCAGAAAATGTTTGACTGCTTTTGAAAGACTGAGCAAAAATATACTCTTCTCCTGCTATTCAGAGACTACAGAGCCTACGGCAGCAGCACAAGCATGTCTGAGCAAACCTGGCTTTGGTTCCACCAGGATTGCCTTTTAACTCTCCATCATTTACCAAAATCTCTGCAATTCCTTCCCAGGTTTTCCTTTTCTAGAAACAGGGATGATTATGTATGTTCTCTCTTAATCTGTCTCACTGCATGGGCTTTTATTAAAGCCTAATATAACTTTTCAGAGTACTTACATCATCTCTTTTAGAGTCATCAGTTTCTGCTAATAGGTAGCACTTAAAATCATGAGATGGAAAGTGCAAGTTAAATATATTTAGCTGGCTTTTATTTGCCTTCTGCTTTTTAGAGTTTGTGAGGCACAGGCACGCAGTCTCTGGAGCAGATGGGGTGTTCTGTGATTGCTGGACCAGACAGCTCAGATATTATTAAAGTGCTTTTTTTGCATAAGCAACTTGCTACCGCTTCTTTATTTTCATGGGTCGCATCAAGCGTAAATCTAACAGAGGTTGTTGTGCTTCTATCATTTATTTTTGAGTGAACTGTATCACCTGAGCTTAATGCATATAACCTTGCATGGTTCTGGATGTCCAGTCTCTCTCTTGGTATCCCCAGTATAGTTCCAAAAGTATTCAGGAAAGGCTGAAGTAGTCAGCAGTTTTCTGTTACTTTTTGTGGAAATACAAAAATGGAATGTGTTTTTATTCAGAATAGCTCTGTTGTGTCTCCTGGAAGCTATTCTGCAGGGGTTTTGTATATCCCAGGTCTTTTTAATGAGCTGTAAGGGACGTCCATGGTGCAGTGCCATCCATAAAGGTGAGGGAAGGAGTCTGTCACAGGAACTCCTGCTCATGAGAGGCAAGGTAGCCAAGCACACAAGGCACTTGAATCACAGCTCCCATGAGGCACACCAGAGTGATTTGGACTAAAAACATCTTTTCTAGCTGCAAACTTCTTTGAACTTTGCAACCAAGCCATCTTCTTCTCCCCCCCCCCCCCCCCCCCCCACCCACCCACCCACACACAGGAAAACTATCTTTCATGAATATTTTTTAAGACAAATCCCTGATATTATTTTTCCACCAAAAAAAAAAAAAAATTGAGATTTTAGGTCAATTCTGTTTCTGAAGCTATTTTTGACAGTCCCATGAGGCTTTTGTGGCCAGCATTGGTCACTGTTGTAGCAATTGATCAGCCAGTGGAATTGTCAGCTACCTGCTAATTTGGTTTTCTTAAGCTTGTGCTCCTCTGGACTGAGAGTCAAGTCCTCAGAATTTTACATAATTAGGAAACAAATGAAAAGTCCCATACTGCTTATCTGTGAAAGAAGTTAAAATATCAGAATCACTTAACCAGTTTCTTATTGAGAGGCCAAGCTCAGTTTAAAGTTTTATGATTAATATTTTTGAGTGCTCTGGGAAGGACTTAATTTGAAGTAGACAACAGAAGGTTTGGGGTTTTTTTTTTCCCCATTTTATTGCTGATAAGGATATATTTTATATAACTTCTCCACAAACTGTGAATATTTCAGTATTATAAAATTCCATCCAAAAAGGCATATTTTTCAATATAGAGCTGTACATGACTGAAAAGAGAAGCTTGAAGTGGAGAAAAATAATTCCTTAGATGCACTGGTAGATAATAGAAGTGATAAAAAAATAAGATCATCTCCATGTAGAGACAGTGTATCCCAAAGGACACTGAATTTTTTATTTTTATTGTTTTCAATTTTTTTTCCCCCCAAAGAACACTGTTAGCTGTCAAGTAACTTAAGAACCCTGTTTCAAAGCAGACCTCAACAAGTTTTGGTAGACTGCTCAGTTTCTGGGATGGAAACCCTTGCTGTAAACCTATAGTTCTAATAATTAGGAATTGGAATCTATACTTCCGATATAGTCCTATATTTTTTTTTTATCCAAGGTAAAGGAACATAACCATGTCTGGAGCTCATAAATACAGGGGAACAGGCAAGCTGGCTCTTCACAGCCACTGTATTTTCCCTTTCTGCAGGCCACCAAAAAAAGGTCAGTGATTTTTAAGTTGTTTGCTTGCAGGACAGCTGCTGTGCAGAGCCTGGAAATGGCAGTTCCTTCATCAGGTGGATATAGAGTGAGTGGGTCCATGAAGGACCGTGTCCCTTTTTCCAGTTATGTAAATAGCAGAGTTTTGCTTGTTAGAGGAAACTCAAAGGATAATGGCACAAGGGATTTGCAGGCTGAGGAAACTTACTTTTGATGAAAGACTGCAAGAACAACAAATGTACAGCATAATTAGGAGATGATTATCAGGCCACTGATCTCTGGCTGCAGCATTTTGACAGGGAATGATAAGTCTAGCTTCAGTGTTCTGGGTTTGTGTTGGGATGTAAGCACAATCGGTGGCAGTACTTTTCCAAGAAGGTTATTCAGCTCTCTTTGCAGCTAAGACAAAACCTTTTCCTTGGAAATCTGGTATGGTATGATGCTTAGTGCGCAACATGCTGGCTGTACTTAGGACTGCTCAGCCCCAGGGAGCTGTATGGAAAGAGACTAGAAATGGAGGTGATTAGGATTTGATGTCTGATCTAAGAAGCACTGAAAATGATGAGGCCTGTGTATTGATTTCCCTGGCGATTGTATAAGCCTCTGAAATTAGGGACATACAATGTCTGTGTTTGCTGCTACTGGGCAGGCAGTGGTGGCCAAGGTATCTAGGAAAGACTGCATGCATTCTGAGCTGTGAGTGCAGGCTCTCATACCCAGCAGGTGGGAGGTTATTCAGCCTACCTCAATTTAGTGGTGCATGAAGCATCTGGAAGGATGTATGAAAAGGAAATTATTTACATAATCTCCCTTGCCCTTCCCATGAACTCTATCCCGTGGTTTCTCCTGTTCTGTGAGCAATCTGATGAAGCGCTAAGTAGTGCCAGCTGAGAAACAAAGTTGTCACTCTGAATGATTTGGTGAAATGCCACATAGGGCAGAGCCACCATCAGAATCATTGGTGATTCACTGTTTGTTTTTCACAAATTTCCTAGCTCCTTGCCCACGCTCTATAGATGACAGCATTCTGTATGGGGACTGTGAACATGACAGACATTATTTATGAAGCAGGGCTTTTATCAAGGATTGTTTTTTCCCCAGCACACTGTGTAAACTGCTCAGTCTCTGTGTTGCTGTTGTCAAAATGTTATAAATATTGCTGGCCTGCCTGCTTCAGTAGAAAGCTTTGGAAGTTGTTTTAAAAAGCTTCAAACTAACTGCGTGTGAAGGTCAGGCAGAAGCCACAGAGAGCTCCTCAGTGTGCTCCAAGGAGTCATGGCAGCTGTATCCAGCATTTTTTCACCTTCTGATAGGGACAGTTTGGGCAGTTACAGTTCATTTCGAGCATGCACAGCCACAAGGGAGAGGGATTTGTGGAGGGGGAGAGCTGCCCCTTCCTCACCATTCTTTGCACTGTCTCAGGATATCTCTTCTGGAGTAAGAAGCAGGTAACCCAGTCCTGACTTGTCTGTGTGACTGGGCTTTCCCCTGGGCTGGGCTCTAGACTTCTTCAAAGCAGAGGAAAGAAAAGATCAATTCCCCCCACCCAAGAATCATGATGTCTGGCAGCAAAAGATGTCCTGGGAGTCTCAGCTGCTCCAGCTGTGCCCTCAGATGCTTGCTGTGCCATTTCAGGTCAATGACGCTATTCTTAACTTATTCCTGTCTAATGAAACAGTGTGGGTGAATCCAAGTGCTTAATTTAAATTTGATTTGATCAAATAGTAAAGGGCACTGGAGATGCAAGAGAACTTAGCTAATGACAAGGAAACTGAATAATCCTGTATGTAGTGGGATAAAGGTAGTTGTGATGGAGAGCATAGTGCTGAATGTGGTGCTCATGGTGACATCAGGTGACATAATTCTCCTGCTTTAGCTCAGTTTGAAGAAAAAAGGGAGCTTTGATTCAGTGGGAGAGAAAGCTGGCACTACCAACTACTTACCAGACTCTGGAGAGCCATCAACAAACTGAGAGCCCTCAAATACTGTTTATTTTCAGACCAGTTTCATGACCTGGCCTGTTTTCATAGTTGGACTGAGAGGAATGATCCTATGGAATGAGAAGTGGCATTAACATTTTGAAACCAAACTGCATAGTTTAGGCTGATTTGTATTTGAGTGGCTTCATCAGGTGGCTTGCTTTGAAGTCTGCCGTTAAAAGTTTATCCTTTTCTGTATGCTCTGGTCATGAAAGGCATACAACTCAGGCAGTTCTGAGCAAAACATGCTGAGGGTAAGTGGGTTTTGAAGGCTGATATCATGGCAGCTGAATAGGTTCAGTTTGGCAAGTAACAGTTTCTGTAAGCATCAGGTTTTATGACCACGTCTCTGTTATTGTTGCGTTTTTAAAGTCAGGTTAGCAGCATAGAAGAAAGTAGAGACCAAGAGCTGTTCATCTTCTGGCTCAGTCCTTGAGGAGCTTGTAACTCTAGCAATTGTTTCTGTTTTTCATAACAGTGGGAACTTTATGAGCTATTTTTCCCTTTCCCTGTCCAAAGTAAATGTGCTGCATAAAAACAAAGAAGTTGCGGGCTGTCTGGCAGGCACACAGTTTAGACTTGGGGTGCCTTAGATTGGAGGGGCTGTTTACAAAATGTACATTTCTCCTGAAAATTGATACTGCAGTGTTTTTACTTGTGCCATTGATTTTACGTCTCTTGCTTTGGAATGCCACATTTTTAATGAGCCTCTGTATCAATAGACAGCGGTGAGCATGAGGATGCCCTTTAGTGGTCTTTCCAGGCTTGTACCCTGCTCGATCAATCTGACTTATAGCTATATACGCATTCGGAGCAGTTTGTATGGTTCTACTGTAGCTGAGATGGTTTGAAAAAAAAAATATTTCAAGTCATGTTTGGTGTTTAAATTAATGTCAGCAGATTCATGTGCGCAAACAGGATACTTCTTATAAAAAATGCTGAAGTAGGCTTCTCAATAAGCTGATTGTCCCTTGCTGTACATTGCAAGAAGAGAGCACTCACTGTTTCAATATGCAGAAAACAGAGGAAAAGTATTTATTGAATGAAAAGTAATGATAATGCTGATGAGTGCAAAGCCACCTCTTTGTACTCACAGTATTTTCCCTAATTATTAGACTTTATTGTCTGAAGTTTTCCATAAAGAATTGTCCTTGCAGGGTCTTCAGGAAAGTGACAATCATCAAAACAGCTGCCAATGTTGGTGGAATTTGATATTTGAGATCTTAGAAAAACACAATCAAATTCAACAAAACAAAGCAAGAAACACAGTTTTAAACTAAACTGGAGTAGATTGACAGAGCACTGCACCTCAGTGGTACACTTTTCCTGCAGGCAGCCTGGCATGAGTATATAGGACAGGGTAGTGTTTGCGCACATGAACATAGTGTGAGACAACCAAAATGGAAGTGTGGGGTGATTATGTAGCAAATGAATTAAAAACTAATCCCAAAGAGCTAATTGCTTACTTGCTGTATGTTTTAAATGTGCCTGGTGGCATGTGTATTCTGCGTTGCTAACACTTGCAACACTGCTGGCTGGTGATATAAACTCATAACTCAAAGAAAACTTCCTTAAATGAAAAGATGCCTCCGACAACCCCTTTATTTCATTCCAGGTCATGAAAGAGAATGTGTGTGAGGGAGCACACACAGTCATAGCTTGTAGTCAGTGGGCAGCCACTGCTGGAGGTGTCCCAAATTGGCTCAGGGAGCACCATTTACATAATTAGTTTGCAGTTGTTCTGAAGAGGGCTGGCAATCTCTACCATGGTTCAGTATAGTAGTGGGAGTAGACATTAGTGGTCAGTAGCCTCCTGATTAGGATATTTGCCTGGGATGGAGTCAAGCACTGGTGAAAGCTCTTGCTCTAAGCCAGGTAGTACAGTCCTCTTCCTGAGTCCTCTGTGTCTTAGCTGAGCAACTGAGAGCTCTCACTTTGCTTCCAAATGTAAATATTTGGAGATGTCCTGCATTTTGTTCCTATCAACTAAATCACACCCACCCCCAGAAGAAGAAAAACCCCTAAAACTTTTTCCAACCAGACCTGGTATGTAAGCAGTCAGAATGGTGATTTTCTACATGCACAACAGATTTCATTTTCCTTAGACCCAAACCCCTTTTCTGTAAGTAATACCAGCTTATATAACATACTGATTTGGACCACTTGAAACAGTAGGAATAGGGGTTTATATTGAATTAAAGGCTTTACTCTTAGTCAAATTCCAGTTCTTGGAGTTATGGGATTAATTATTTTATTTTACTTCATGATCAGCTTCTGATGGTGAGCTCTAGACAGGTATTGTAATCTGCATGCATCTTAAAATATCAAAATCCAGGAGGTAAACTGAAGTACTCCAATATATATTTTTAGCCTTGTATATAATACTCAGGCTGATACGGTCTTTGCATGCTTGGAAATGACAGTGTGCATTCTCTCTTTCAAATAGCTGGTCATTTCCTTCTCTCTGAAATATAATTTTTTCTTTTATACCAAACATAAAAAAAATAGATGCTACTCATAACTGTTTAAAGCATTGGCTGTCATAACATTAATACTTATTATTGTATGCAGAAATGGTTAACTTCTGTGCTGTGCTAGTGGAGATCCTTCTTGTTTCACTAGGGCATTATGTCCTACATCAGTAAAGCTACAAATAGGACATGGTTATATTTGTTTAATCCTAATTGTTTAAATGCATTTCACATATAGTTTTTTTTCTTTCATGTGCTTAACACTAATATCATTGTTAGGCTTAGGAGAAAGAGCATTATTTCATATTTGAAATCTCATTGAAGATTCTTACATTTAGTAAGAGTGTAATAAGAATGGATGGCATTCATGGCATAAATGGATACTGCAACCAGTAGTATCAAGCAAGGGTGTCCTCAGGGTGGAACCCACCTCTTTGATGACTTGGGGCGCAGGAGAGCTCAGAGGGGAAATGAGAGGATGTGCCATTCTTCGGTGTGTCACAGGCTGTGGTTCCTTTTTCAGCTTCAAGAGCAGCTGAGCATTGAAGGCTGTTGGGAGCATGTTTATGTTGGTCACAGAAGATGAAGCAGGATCTATTTAAGGCAGCTTTGCCACTGGAAATAATACTGGTGCAGCTATTATGTTTGATTTTGGGTCAGCTGCCATTAGCTTAGAGAGTTCACGTTATTTCTGCTGAAGGAGGAGACTATTTTAACACTTGAGAAAAACGTAGCATCAACCTCTCAAAATATGTATTATATGATAAATTAACTGATAAAAGGGATAAGGATTCTCCTCTTAATAAGCCCAGGCTATTCCAGATCTTATGTTGAGATGGATGAAACCTCTGGCTGTTGTACTGCAGCCCACTAATGCGGTCTCAGATGGTTGAGTTGCTGCAGGTAAGCCTGTTTACTGCGTGCTGTCATGGTTGTGACAGCCATGCATGTACTCTCAATCTATGGCAAAATTCAGAGTATCGCAGCAAAAATACACAGCAATGTGTTTACCTGAAGACTGACAAAATTTCAACTGGAATTTTGCAATTACATCTAGGCTTTTTAAGGTGTTCTGTCTCCATTTTGGCATCTTCAAAAAAGTACTCATTTTCTTCTGGCTCTAATTGTGATGCTTCTGGATAAATTAAGAAATACTGATATCTGCTGAAGTAAGAAATTCTGAACGTGTATGTTGATGCATTTTAATGGAGTTTTCTAACTTCTGGAGGTTGGTTTTCTACATATATAAAAAAAGTCCACTTCAGTACAGAGTGGGTATGTTAGATATGCACTATGTTAGGATGTTTTGCTAGGCAGTACCTTTGTACATAATTCATGTTTATTAATGTCAGAATAGGAATGAAATGCATCTCAGTTATACATCAATATTTTTAAAAGAATACTTTTTAAATATTCTAAACAAGAAATAGTATCCTGAGGCATTTGGAAAACTTGGAGAGGTTGATTATAGAAGAACAGGAAATATTTTCCCCTTTATTTTAGTAACTTTAATACTGTTGTGAAAGCATGCTCATTCTTCCGCTCCCTGTTTACCCCTAGGCTAAAGTTAGAAGGACTTCCACCTCCTGATAACTGGAAATCACCACTGTAATATTCTGAAATGTGTATCTTTTTATGCACACGGGTTTGTGCTAGATCAAAGTGTTCCTGCTGTGGGTCTGAATTCTGCCTCCCCTGTAGAGAATACCAGCTTTCCAGTGTCCTGCAGGGGTTGTCTTGTGGCACTGATCTCAAGCACATGGATTTCCAGCCTGGGAATGAGCCAGCGTGCTAGGGGGGAGAAGTTGAAGTATTGTCTTTGGCAATGCCACAGCTGTATTGATTGCCATTAAATAGTTTTGATATCTAAATTGCTGTTTTCTAAAATGTCATCTTTTTGACAAAACTAATATCCTTTTTTGTACATACATTACTTAATACATATAATTACAGTATATCACAAGATGAGGCAACTTTAATGCAAGGCTCTGAACTGTAACACAGGATCATGTGGATTGTACTTTTGCTCTCCCAGTGAAGGCATTATATTAATAATTTTGCTATTGACGTCAAAGGGAACAGGATGTCACCCAAGATAACAACCATAATGAAGTCAGTCTTCTTAATGAAGATTAATTGTTGGGGCCTCATACTTCATGCATCCATGTTCAGATAGCTTCCTCTGAATGCTTCGATGTCACACAGCAAGTTTTGTGCGTCTTTGCATTTAGATGCCATTTTATTAACGTGAAAGACTTCTCATCTTTTATAACACTAGCAGTCCCTTGCGAGCAGCTCTGTAATGCCAGAGAATCCTAGGTTGCAATACTTCCTAGTGCCAGCTGGAAACCAGTTGGCTGCCTGTCATGGGCTGTGCTGGCTATGGAGGAGCATCTTGAAATAGGATGGCAGAGAGAGTCAGGCTGTAGCACACTCGTACAGTCTAATTGTTTGGTAACTCTTCATTAATCTGCAGGTGGTTATCTAGGATGGATTAGTAAAAGACTTGCCATACAGTCCTTAACTTCATGTAATGCTAAAATGATATTTAACTTAGTTTATTTCTCCCTTCTCCTTAACTTTCATTCTGTCTGGGAACAGTATGCTGCACATGGATGTCATATGATAGATTATATAGCTGTAGTGAAGTAACTGGCTTTCACTGCAGGACTAGTTTTGGTTCATACTAACATCTGGAAGTGAAGAAGAGAGGTATTACCTATACCAACAGTCATATTGAAGAGGTTATGCCTGAGGGGTCTGGTAGTAATTGTAGAGAGTAGAAATAAGTGACCAAAGTAAGTGATAAGTTTATAAAAGGGCAATGGTATGTGGTTTCATGAAGCTTAAAGAAGTAATGAAGCAAACAGAATTTAGATATTGTGATGCTACATTTGCTATGTTATCTGCAATATGATCTTTTTGTGTGCAAAACCACTACATTCTTTTACAGTGGAGACCCGTCTAAATAAAAGCTCATAGCTAGGTGTTGCTAGGATAGGAGACAAACAAGTAGAGACAATTGGTTTTGATCTCAGTGTTTCAAATGGATTTGAGCAAAAGACTAATGAAAAGTAAACAGCTAGTCTGATAATGGCATTTACCTAAATGAGTACAGACTAAAGTCATAAACAGTAGCAATAATGCAGTAATATAAAAATTGATTTCTCCAGCTTGCATTAAAATCTGTATTATCTAAAACCACTGTGTGTGTGGGTTCTTAGTTCCCACCCTGTGCATGATCCTTATTACTCACAAAGGCTTAAAATTCTGCAGAGTTCAACAGAGGTTGATCATCACCGTAGATTTATATCTGCAGTACTTGATTCCTGCAGATTCCCTGCAGTACTTGTCAACTGGTTTCTATATTGTACAAAGGAAAGAAGAATGAGGCTTCACTAAAAGATATGTGAAGTACTGTGTATTGGAGGCTCAGGAGAAAGAGGTCAGGTACACAAGAATAGCTTACACATGCTTAAGAGTAATTTAAGCGTGTAGAGTTACTTAAGTCAGGATGTACCACTTAATGTTTACATTGGAGCCACTGAACATCCAACTGATCAAAAAAAAAATTCTTGAAAGAATATTAGTAAAACTGCTGTCTGCATCTTATTAAAAATGTGCTTATGATTGGGGACAAGCAATACGGGAAGAGTGGACAGATTCTTCAAAGGCGCAACGTGCAGTTAATCAGTCATCTCCTTTGCTGAGTCATCTGCTCTGGAATTTTAGTTACTTACCCGATAAGTGAACTGCTTGGTCGAGTGGAGGAAAAATGTTAGATGTTGGTGGGAGAGCCGGGGAGAAAATGGAGCTGAATCTGGACAATAGTGAGGGAAAAGAAGCGACTGGCTGGTAGAAGAAATCAGAGAAGGGTTTTAGTCTGGTTAAGGTTTTGTAAAAACCAGTTTTGAAAGCACCCTTGCAGTTAGCTGTTTGCATCCTATCAGGCTGGTCATTTTACCCTCCCCCCTCAGCTTCTTGGTGATGAAGGAGCCATTTGTACATCATATTCTGATCTACAATCTAAATAATAGAGAAGAGGCTGTGTATGTATGTCTGAACACATATTCAGGGCATGAACTTTAAAAACCAAGTCACTCTGTGCTTAAAGATTATCTGCTCTTCTTAAGCTTGTGCATGGAGGTATGTCAGGCTGATGTTGAAGCTGAAGTAGGTTGAAATGTTCCTTCTCGTATAGGGAGAGAAATAGAAAGTATTCTCTGTGTCTGTCCTGTCCTTTCCTTTCTCATCCCTCCTTTGGTTGCCTCACAGAGTAGAGAATAGCTTAAGGCAGACGTGACTGATGTAATTGCACCAGCACTCATTCTCCAAGGAAGCTTGACTTTTGTGGACTCTCCCAAGCCTGGTTAATTTTGCATTAATTTACAGGCTGTATCTAAAATTGTACAGTGCTTTAGGAGGAAGATGAGACTTTTGATTTACCTTCTGTCTTGCAAAGCATAAGAGTCTGAATAGATTAAATTGTCAAATACTGCGTTTTGGCTCAGGCAGTGATATTTATTTGCCAAATAAAACAGACTTTTCCATTTCTTGAGCCTCTCACTTCTTTAGCAGATTAGGAGATTGCACTGGCTCTAACACATGATTTTCCAAAAATATTTTAGTTAGTCATGTGTTCCATTAGCATAGTAAAAACCTATGTTAATGTGACCTAGCAGAGATTTTATCAAGCCCATCCTGTGTAAGAGAGGAATGTCTTTTTTAGTGAAGAGCAACTGGACAGAGTGATTGTACTTTCTTTATTGATGTGTGGTGAACTGTCATGGTGTTGGAAGGCACAGAGCTTGCATCCTACCACTTTTAGCCAGACAAACCTGACTCAAGTGAGCTAAGGGACATACTGTGGGCTTGCAGACTGCCAGAACAAACAACCTGCTTGGAAGGAGCAGCCCTTATAATCTTGTTGGGTGCTTTCTTCTTTCCCTTGGTTTTAAACCCTTAACCTCCTATTAAAAAAGAAAAAAATATTAGATGGGGTGCTTCCATATTGAGGTGAAATTAAGGAATCCTACCCAGTAAGCCTGGGTGCAATTCCTGAGCCAGTGCTGAGTTGGCTGCTTTGTCCATATAAGGGAGAACAGCTCTGTGCAAAGAGATTTATTGGGGTCCCCAAATCAGAATACGAATACAGGGCTGTACCACAGCTAGCAAGCCATATCTCTCTGAGTTACACTGGTTTGGTGGGGCTAATGATTGAGCTGGGCATTGGAGTGGCACAGCTCACAGCATGCAGTTGCAGAGCTGACTCAGAGATAAAGCTGAGAATGCAGTTACATCCAGAGTTAGATTTGCCCTTGGTAATTTTTATCCCAGAAACAGAGCAATAATTCATGTCTCCATGCAAAATTCAGTTAAGGAATGTTTATTTGACTTGTGATAATTTCTAGAAGCCCCATGCACCCCATGTTTTTTGTGATCTGTGGAAAAGAGGACATAGAATCGTAGAAGGGTTAGGGTTGGAAAGCACCTTAAGATCATCTAGTTTCAACCCCCTTGCCATGTCCTAAACAGGATAAATATTCTGTTAACTCAGCATTTTCTAATGAGTATCCTTTTTGCTTCCCATTCCTTTTCAAAATTGAATATTTCTGTTTGAAAATTTTTATAGTAGACATGTCAGTGATACTTTTGTTTATGAAAATCCTTGTCTTGGAGAAATAGATAAGATAAATTACCCCCAAAGTGTACATAAATACCTGTATTTCTCTCTCTCACCCATTTTGACTGTGGAACGTTTTTTACATTGCATGTTATGAGGATTGGAATGCATACTTCTGTACTTGTAAAGTTTCTTTTGCATTATTAGAGTTGGAAAGGAATTGGTTTCTTAGTATACATTGTCTGGTTGTGGATTCTGTTCTCCATCATTTTTATCTATAAATGACAACAGCTTTTTAAAAAATGTAAATGTTTACTTACAGTTTTGCAAATAAGGTTTATATGATTCTTGCTGCTTTGATTTTGTTTGAGTTAAACTAATCAGCTCAGCTTGTAGTCTCCGTGCAAACCTTTAGTTTGAGTTTACGAAATCTAGTTAATTAACAGTAAGGCACTAGAAGAGCAAGAAGAGGTGAAGAGGCAAAAAACAAAGGAACAAATCCCTCTAGTTAAATACTGGGCTAGTGCAGAAGCTTGCATGTGCAGCCCATGTATATATAAATATCATAAAGGTATTGAGCATAGTATGTGCATTGAGTGTACAGATGTGCAGTTGTTCACATTGAAGTAACAGCTTTATCTGTTATGGTTGCCTAACAACTTACAAAAACTACTAGGAAAAAACTTCCTTGATGAGCTCAAACATCATGCATTGTAAGAAACCTTTTTAATGTGTAATTCCTTTGATTTATATTGCTAGATGGTGCTGCATATTTGTTAATTAATTTTTTTGTATGCATATATGAATACACACACACAGACGTAGGTGCATATATATGCATGTATGTATATGCAAATGTGTATAGAGATTGTATGTGTGCATTTGTATGTACACATATATGCAAAATATATGGAAATATGCAAAGATGTTTGCATACAACAGGATGTATAGCTGATAAATTAAGTCAAATTTTACTGATTTTAGTAATAAGGAGCTTCAGACAATGTCTTTTAAAGTCAATGAATGCCCTTTGACTGCAGATGTATGTGCAGAACAAGTGAATTGTAAGCGAATGGTGAAAAAAAGAGCACATAGTCAAGGTACAGCTATTGAAGTTTAAAACTGAAGATGAGAGCTTGAGAGTGAAGTTAGTTAATTGTAAGTCTGTCATGTTGTGAAGAAGAACGTGTTGGTGGATGTGTCTTTACAGCTGGGTTGATATACATCGGAGTTCCATTATCTACAGGTTCACCAGGTTATACCTACTGACAAGTTGATGTTTATTTTTTATCACAGTTAGAATGAAAAACAAATTCTTCTTTCTCAGTAGTGCTAAGATGCACTCTTTGATGCTCTGACTAATTCTGAAAGTCTTGAAGTTAATTGTCAGTCTTCAAGCTTGTCTGTGTGCTTGCATTTCTCTTTGATGATTGCTTCACTCGCCCAAGCTAAATGCTAGCTAAGAGTGTGGCTTTTTGTATATGTTATCAAAGGTGGGAGATAAAACAGCTGTAAAGCTTTTGATTTGCTTTCCAAGTATAATTGGTACTTAACAGAGATGTACCATGTTGTTTTCCTGTATAAATTTTAGCACGTACATTGTTATTAGGCTTTTCAAGAACATGAAATAGCTTGTCTTTTAGTCAGTCTTGGTCTAAACACTGTATAGTCATAAGAAGGGGATGGGATAAGGAGATGGAATATGTCAGAAAAGAGAAGGCAATCTGCCCATGTACTCTCTGAGTATGCTTTTGTGGAGTGGGATTAGCAAGGCGAGGGAGATAAGATGTGGATTGTCCGTGGACCTGGACACTGGAGGTCTACATGTCTGACTGTGTGGGGAAAGGAGTGATGACTGAGTACTGTACAAAGAATGAAAACTGGGAAAAGTAAACAAGGTTGTTTTTTTTTTCCTGCTTTGTGCTTTTGGTTACTGGAATCCTAATGTTTTTGCAACAATACTTGGTTAAATGGTTTCAGACAGAATTGACTTTTTGTTTTGCATGTCTGTACTCCTTTAAAGGAATTCTGCTTTTAAGAAAACAGATATTTGAAAGGTTAGAGATGTCCAAGAAAATGGCCTTTAAGAAAAAAGGACCTGTGTTGTTTTTCCTAACAGTGAAAGAGATGGTTCTGTTTATTAAATTGTGCATACCATATGATGCGTTATATTTTTCCATTTGATTTCCTGTAGGGTGATTTCACTTGGAACAGCATGTCAGGGCGCAGTGTTCGGCTGAAGTCAGTTCCCGTTCAAAGCCTCTCGGAGCTGGAGCGTGCTCGGCTGCAGGAAGTGGCTTTTTATCAGTTGCAGCAGGACTGTGACCTGGGCTGTCAGATTACTATCCCCAAAGGTAAGGGCTTGATAAACCATCTCTGTTTAGATTGCTAAGCCACTGACTTCATATCACAGCAATAAAAGGGAAAACACTAGCTTGTTTATTCCACAGACAATGTCTTCTATTTCATTTTTGCTTAAACATAGTGACTAAGTAAAAATGACTTTAAAGTTGTTTGTACTCTGTGTCCAATTCAGGCCACCTGGGGTGGGATCATCTGATCATGGACAGATATCTACAGGGTAGATAATCTAATTCAGACCTGTTCATGCTAGCATGTCTTAATATTCAGTTGAGAGAGAAAGGATTTTCTTAAACTTCCTGACCTCCAAAAGCACGTGTCTATGTAGCTTGGGTAGATCATGCCTTAGAAGTGGCTTTTTCACTCTGTATTTTATTGTCTCCAGAGGAAACCAAGTATCACTAGTTCAGACAGGCAGTGAAGACATCTGCATCAAATAAGAGGAATCTTACCAAAGTTTCCTAAAGACGGTGGTGCTGAAAGTAAGTTAATTTTCAGCATAAAACATTGAACTCCTAAGGGACGGGAGTTTAATTGAGATGGAGAAGCTCAGTTATCAGAATCCTGATGCAGGAAACATGCACATTGTAGATCTGTACTCTAGGTTTCTGTGGAAGAGATCTAAACCTCACTAAAGGCAATGCAGAAGTTTCCAGAGTTTCCGGTAGGCTGGAGATCAAGCTGTTGTGCAATCTACAAATCTGTGTTTCCTGTTGTTTCTTTTCAGTTGTATATTTATTTAAGGAATAACAAAGGATCACTGAATTTTTACCTTTGACTATGAGCAGAGGTACTGTGCGGTACCACATACACAGTGATTCCACCTGAACAGGTTTTTTAGTCATTCAAAATTAAACAGAGGAAAGTTGTCTAGTCTATGAAAATAGTTGTGTGGAAAAGACCAAATGTGAAAGACATCAGCTTGCACATTCACCAGCTTTTTATTATCTGTGGAAAACTCCTGCCAAAACCAACAAAATCAAACTTAACAGTTACAACAACCTATCTTTGTCATGAGGTGGATGCAATCAATGTCTTCAAGCCCCACCACAGCTCCCCTGATCCCTCAAAAAATATTTCTTCAATATGAAAACAATTTCACAGGATATTCATGGGAGGAACTGGATCACTAAGGGCACTGCAATATTTTCTGGTAGTCTGAACTGCTACTGGCAGTTCCAGTAGGAGATGAATATACCTCCGTGGAGGACACATGCATATAGAATCGTAGAATAGTTTGGGTTGGGAGGGACCTTTAAAAGTCATCTAGTCCAACCCTCCTGCAATGAGCAGCACCATCTTCAACTGGATCAGGTTGCTCAGAGCCCCATCCAACCTGACCTCAGGTATTTCCAGGGATGGGGCATTCACAGCTTTTCTGGGCAACCTGTTCCAGTGCTTCACCATCCTCATTGTAAAAGATTTCTTCCTGGTTTAAATCTCCTTTCTTTTAGTTTAAAGCCATTACCCCTCATCCTATTGCAATAAGCCCTGCTAAAAAGTCTTCTCCCATCTTTTTATAAGCCTCCTTTAATGACTGAAAGGCCACAATGAGGCCTTCCTGGAACCTTTTCTTCTTCAGGCCGATCAACCACAGCTCTCTCAGCCTTTCCTGATCAGAGGTGTTCCAGCCCTCTGATACTCATGGCCCTCCTCTGGACCTGTTTCAAAAAGTCCATGTCTTGCTTGTACTGGGGACCCCAGAGCTGAATGCAGTACTCCCGGTGGGGGTCTCATGAGAGCAGAGTAGAGGGCCAGGATCACCTCCTTCAGCCTACTGGCCACACACCTTTTGATGCAGCCCAACATATGATTGGCTTTCTGGGCTGTGAGGTCACATCGCTGGCTCATGTTCAGCTTTTTGTCTATCAGTATCCACTAGTCTTTTTCCACATGGCTGCTTTCAATCCTTTTATCCCCCAGCTTATATTGATACTAGGGGTGCCCAACTGAGGTTCAGCACCTTGCACTTGGCCTTATTGAACTTCATGAGGTTCACCTGGGCCCACTTCTTGAGCTTGTCGAGGTCCCTCTGGACCTCTGTCTATCTTGAGGTGTGGTCTTCAGCCCTCTTCTACTTCAGAGAATGCCACATGAAAATATTGGGGAGCAGAAGTCAGTGGGATAATCCATGTATTAGAAAATACAGAAAACTGTTTGGGATTCTTTGTGGTTCTTTGACTGTTTTTCAGAACTTGTGAGTGAATGACATTAGAACATGCTCCTACCTGCTGGGCATTTGCTTCCTGCAGGCATTTGAGTAATTACATTTACTGGCATAGGTATTGTGGAAAGTGAAAATTAAATGTTGGGTAGTAAGTGTTTGTGCAAATATGCTTGTTGGAAGTAGGTCAGAGTACAGAAGCAGCTCCCTTATCTTTATCATCACATTCATGCTGTTATTGATTGCTTCTTCATAAATGCTTCAGTCCTCCCATACTTAGAAGCCCCCTTTGTCTCAGCAAGTGCCATTGGTTAGCACTTTTAGGACAGAGCTGGCTATTCCCACATTTGTAGAGGAATGCGTAGAATGTAATGCCCCATATGTAATCCCTCTTCTCCACTATACTGTAGCCATTACCTTTAATGAAGTGCAATACTGACATTTGTTAGTTAAATGTCCTGTGGTCAGGGAGAGGGGACCACCTCCCACAGGAATTTATTTAACCAGCATGTCATTTAGGATATCTTACAATTGCACTGCAGTAGACAATAAGAAGGAATGCAAATTGATCAAGAGTTACTCTTTTTAGATATGACAGAGATAATTCAGGTTTGTTTCTTGTTCTCTTGCTTTTCTCTCTCATACCTGTCTTTCAGATTCTGTAATCAACATATTTTTTCTGCTCCCATCTTACTCTCCCATCTGCCACCAGCAACTAGACCAAGAATTGTTTATGCTCTCACTGGGTTAATATGTTAAGTTGCAAGAGGCTATCATTTCCGAGCAGAGCATTACACAGTTTCTCTAACAATGCAATTATTCTGTGGAAGGTTTTTATTTTGCTGTCTGACGTTCTGAATGGCAACACAGTACAATTCTAGTGACAGTTCTTTACATCTGCTGTTTAAAATAGACTGTTTTTCTCATTTCAGGGAAGTCAGTCTTCTTCTTGTAATAGGAAAACCCCTGCAATAAAATTCACCTTAGGTGTGCTTTTGTTTTGATGACTTTCTAATTTTGTGTGTCCTTATATGTAACTAGCCAGAAAGATGAACCTTATGCTCATGTCTTTGCAAAATGTGTTAAGTCAGGTAGCTTCTTCAAGTAAAACATTGGAGCAGAAGAGGACTTAATTTTCTTCTGTTCATAGGCTCCAGGTATCTCTTGAGCAGAGGAGGCATTGGATGAGGTTTCATCAGATCAGTTTCCTAAACACCTCATGGTTATACCTCTCCTCCTTCACATTCCTGTCCCACTTCACTAAGCCTGTGTTGTGAAAATTAGGGAATTATCTATCAAAGAAGAGGGAAAAATATGTAGGTACCCACCAGCGTTCAGACAAGTAGACATGCTGTAGCAGAATTGTTACAAACGACTTGACCATCCCATTAAAATCCTTGAAAGTATTATTTGGAATTGGCTTAGCCTATGATTGAGCTCTTCAGACTGCAAACTGGACAAAGACTTGTAAGTAAGTGGCTCATGCTAAATAGTAGGGCATCTCAATGAAAATAAGGACCAAACTTTATACATTTGATCTGGATTTCTCATATACTAATTTCTTCTTTGAAAACTCATTTGTTGGAAGGGAAGGACAATACAGGGATGTGGGTGCAGGGGGAATGGGTAGCATCTGTGCATTTTTCAGGCCCAGTTCCCTCCAGCACTGTGTGTCCTTGGGCTACCACATGCCACAGAGCCAGCTCCTCCTCACCTCTGTGAAAGAGGCCTCTGCTGTCATAACAGTGGTGTGATATCCACTCTCTGCCAAGTACAGCTATCTTTGTTATTCCTATTGGTTGGATGAAATCTTGGCTTTTCATCTGCGTTTTGACCTCTCCTATGTTGATGTTCATGACAGCTACTGAACTTCTGAGGAACTTTTGTTGATCTCAGTAGTTCAGAAGTATAGGAGCATGCGTTTGTTTAGGAGCATATGTTTGTTTACCTGTACAATGACAAGCAGAAATGTGGCCAATATTTCTAGTAACTCAGATAGAAATGGCATTTTTGCTTCAGATCTTCCTGACAGCAAGTCTTTGACTGCTGATCTTCATCTGTGTAAAGAAATAGCTTCGTTCAAATCATGTGTCAATGATGTTTTGTGTTTTATAGATTTTCTTATTTGTCATCCCTTTGTCCCTTATGACAGCACAAGTGGGACATGTTTTCTTCATAGTGTCAACAAAGAATAATGAAAAGTGGTTGATGTTTTCACATCAATAAATCACTTAGAGTTCCAGAAGTCAGTCAGTTGTGTTTCTCACTGGTAATACTGTCCTGTGTCACACAGGTAAGGTTCCTGCACAGTAAGCATCTTGGTATAATTAGGTAAATTGCATTATTACTGCAATAACAATCCAGCTGCCTGCATAGTCCTGGGATGCAAGAAGAAGGTATGTGTCTGTGCAGCAAAATAGAAAACTCATGTGCTGTTATCACACTGTCGTAGTTTAAGCCTCACCCAGGCTAATAACTCACGAAGTTTTACTCCTCACTCACTCTCCTCTTTTTCTTCCCCCAGTCCCGGGGGGATGGGGAGGAGAATCGAAAAAAAAATGCAACTCACACAGGTTGAGATAAGAACAGTTTAGTAACTAAAGTGTAACACAAATCAGTACTGCTACCACCAGTAATAATACAAGAGAAATACAAGGAAAAAGAATACAACTGCTCACCAAGCCCGACCCAGCCAGTGCACCCCCCCAGCAGCGAACCCCCCAAAGCACCAAAAACCTGACCATGCCGTGCACCCCCAGTCCACCACCGCGCCCTTCTGGGTCTCTGCTCTCCGTCTTCACATCCTGGGCATGACGTGCTGTGTATGGAATAACCTCTTTGGTCAGTTTGGGTCAGGTGTCCTGTCTCTGCTTCCTCCCGGCTCCCCTCCTCCCTGGCAGAGCATGAGGCTCAGAATGTCCTTGGTCAGATCAAAACACTGCCAAGCAGTAACTGAAAACACTGGTGTTATCAGCGCTGTTCCCAGGCCCAAAATCAAAAATAGAGCGGTGCACCAGCTACCAAGAAGGATTAAAAATGACTGCTGCTGCTGAACCCATGACACACACCATGTGTAATCTCCAAAGGTCTGAGGAAGAGTTGTGGATAGCAGAAGTCTTGTGGGCTAGGAATTTCCCCTAGGGAGTTTCCATCCTCCTTCCTCTTGCCTTTTCCATAGCCAAATACAGATGAGGTTCTTGATAAAGGAGAAGCACTGATGCCTGAATTCAGGTCTGGGAAAACAATTTAGTAAGTGCTGTTGGTTACTCAAAAGTGTATATGGTATTCTTCTATCAAATTTCTTTAAAAAGTTATAGACAAACCTGGGGGGATTTCTGGAGAAGTGCTGGAAAACAGCTGTATTGCTACTTATGTCTGTTTAATACTGCTTTTACTTATATAAAGCAGAGGTGTCATAATAGTGCTTGCTACCACAGCACTGCCCAAAATGGCTTTTGGAAGAAAACATTCTATTTATTCTTGTCCAACCCTATCTGCTAGGGCTGGGAGAGGGCATCAGTAGGAACTCCTTGGGAAGAAGGAGTGAAGACATTGGTTCAGTGGGGAGGAAAGGGATCTTAACAGATGATGGGGAAGAAGTAGATAAGAAGATTTCATTCTTTTACACAAAACCGCTGTAACCTATTCTGAGGCTTTATATCTGTATTATAAAAATGATGCTACATATTGCCGCTTGTAATTATTTATTTTGCCTTTTGTGGGTAGATGATAATTTGTTACTGACTCATATGCTGCCTCCCACTTTGGGAGCACAGGCTGCCTGTCTCACAGTCTCAGCTTCTGTAGGAAGAAGAAACCAGTGGGTGGGTAGGTACCAGTCTTTGTCACACAATGTTTATGCAATGGTTGAAGCATAGCAACTGAGAGCACGCAGACCAAACTGGTCCCTTTTTCTCTCCCCACCTTTTTAATTGCCCGATGACAATGGTGCATCTGAGAGTTAACAGGCTAAATTAGCGAGGTGTTGTAAGGGCATGCTCATTGCTGTTACCCACACAGTACAACTTGGACTCAAAACTGATTCCAGACACTGAAGAGAGAGAACAGGCACACAGAGCACATATCTGCTTGTGTGTTAGCTTTGTTTTGATTTGTTTTGACAAGCTTGTGGCAGCCTCTAATTATTCAGAAAGACATCAAACAAAAGTTGTGAAGCCTTTTAATATATATCAGCCTGGAGACTACTGTTTTACAGCTGCAGCTAAATATTGCAGCTGCGTGTTTGAAATTACCTGCTGGAAAGAAGTACCTTTCATGGGCTGATGGTGATAAAAAGTAAAAAGAGAAGCATGTTTATTTTTTCTGCTGAAAGGTGGTCATTGCAGCAGTTACAACTAGGACAAGTATCTGTGTTTTTATTGCACTCATACATTATAGCTTCAGCTGTAAATCAAGGCTCTGTTTTGATGTACACAACTGTGCAGTCGTTTTGGCTGCCAGAACTTGTTCTCTGCGCAAATCAGGGGCAAGGGAACAGTGAGTGAGACTCAGGATGTGTGTGGATGGGTTAACCACGGAGGGTTTTAGAGAGCTGCACCCTGCCCCACTGATTTGCAGATTTGAATGTCCCCTGAATCCTATAATATGAATATGGGCTTAAAGAGTGGATTGTTTTATGGCTGTGTTTAATCTTAGTTTAGCAGATCTATCAGTTTAAGGTAGCATCAGCAGATCTGTAGTTTAAGATTGCAGAATTGATGAGCCTTCTTGATGTCCTAATGTTCATCCTTAAGTGGATGACACATTCAAAGTGACTTTTGAAGATGGGAAGGTGAAGATACTGAAAGGACTTGAAGGACCAGAAATCAGAATGGGTTGTTGTGCTGAAGGCAATTGTAAGACTAGTCAGTTATGAAGCATAGAGGTAGAGGGAAACTACCTAGAAAAAAGTGTTCCCTTATATTCCCTAAAAAAGGAAAGAAATTAAAGTTTATGCTGAATTATTCTACCTATTAAAGTTCAGAAAAAATAATTTAGTGGGGATGCAGTAGAATTTGAGTCAGCAAGGGGAATATATTGTCTAGGTTTTAGGTATTTTAGGTATTGCCTTTGTTTTAGGTCTGACCCTTCCCAGAATCTCACTGTTTTCCTTATTAAACATTTGGTTCTAACCTCCTAAATTATTTCTGAATTTCAGCTGTGAGAAAGTTAACGCAGGATCTTTTGTTTGTATGTGCACTAAGTCAGATTTCAAAGGCCTGGGCTTACTCAGTTTATAAGTTCTACTGGGCAAGAACCCTAGAAATATCTTTTTATTTTTCATATGTCATTCTTTTCTCATGATTAATAATAATGAATCCCAGTATTAACCATTCAATAGAGTATTACAGGGATACTATCAAACTTCAGTTTGTGTAGGAAGACTATTAACAAAAGAGATCAGTCCCCGATTTTCAAATTGATGTGGTGAAATATCTTTGTTCCAGTCTCATCTTCAAAATACAAGACAGATGTAGCTAAGATTGAATATTTAGGTTATGTGTTGGCCTGGGACTGTTAACAGAACAGATGCAACAGACTGCAGTACGTGCAGTAGGTTGGGGTAAGGCCAAGGTATTCATCTCTGCTAAATTATCTCACTTTTGTTGGCTTGGGTCACAATCATAAAGTTACGTTGATGTAATGTTTTGGTTTTGACATGCACTACGTACAGAAATATATTTTTGCCTTTGTACAAGTGTTGCATGCATTTACTCTCTGCCTTTGGGTTTATTTTAATGTTTCTCAAATATTTGGAGTGAAAATCCTAAGCTGAGACAGAATTTGTCTTTACTTACCAGAACTGACAATAAACATGTTACCCAGCTATTTTAGCAAGTGTACCAAGTGTAATAAAAGAGGTTAACTGCCTTTACTAAGAAGTCTGTTTACTGTGTTGATGCCACCTATGACAAGAATGTATATCCACTTAGTTTCTTACTGTTAACAGCAACTAGGTCATACACAGTAGTTTCAGTAATTACAGCAAATGTTCCAGTTTCTGGGGGACACTTTTTTTAGACTTGCTGGCACGTCTGGGGAGAGAGAAGGTAATCCTTCATTTTACTGCCAGATCTTATTCTCAGTTCACTCAATTAGTTGTAATGAATATAGAATCATAGAATAGTTAGAGTTGGAAAGGACCTTAAGATCATCTAGTTCCAACCCCGCTGCCATCATCGGGGACACCTCACACTAAACCATGCCATCCAAGGCTCTGTCCAACCTGGCCTTGAACACCACCAGCGATGGAGCATTCACAACTTCCCTGGGAAACCCATTCCAGTGCCTCACCACCCTTACAGTAAAGAATTTCTTCCTTAAGTCCAATCTAAAATTCCCCTGTTTAAGTTTGAACCCATTACCCCTTGTCCTCTCACTACAGTCCCTAACGAAGAGTCCCTCCCCAGCATCCCTATAGCCTCCCTTCAGATACTGGAAGGCTGCTATGAGGTGTCCATGCAGCCTTCTCTTCTCCAGGCTAAAGAGCCCCAACTTTCCCAGCCTATCTTCATATGGGAGGTGCTCCAGTCCCCTGACTGTCTTCGTGGCCCTCCTTTGGACTTGTTCCAACAGTTCCATGTCCTTTTTGTGTTAAGGACAACAGAACTGCACACAATACTCCAAGTGAGGTCTCACAAGAGCAGAGTAGAGGGGCAGGATCTCCTCCTTCGACCTGCTGGTCACTCTCCTTTTGATGCAGCCCAGGATACAGTTGGCTTTCTGGGTTGCGAGTGCACACTGTAGCTGGCTCATGTTCATTTTCTCATCAACCAACACCCTCAAGTCCTTCTCTGCAGGGCTGCTTTCAATCTCTTCTCTGCCCAACCTGTAGCTGTGCCTGGGATTGCTCCCACCCAGGTGTAGGACCTTGCACTTGTCATGGTTAAACTTCATCAGGTTGGCATCAGCCCACCTCACAAGCATGTCAAGGTCCCTCTGGATGGCATCCCTTCCCTCCAATGTTTCAACCAAACCACACAGATTGGTGTCATCGACAAACTTGCTGAGGGTGCACTCAATCCCACTGTCCATGTCACCGACAAAGATGTTGAACAAGACCGGTCCCAACACCGATCCCTGAGGGACACCACTCGGTGTTTGTCTCCAGCTGGACATTGAGCCATTGACCAGAACTCTTTGTGTGCAGCTATCCAGCCAGTTCTTTATCCACCAAGTGGTCTACCTGTCAAATTGATGTCTCTCCAACTTAGAGACAAGGATGTCATGTGGGACAGTGTTGAATGTTTTGCACAAGGCCAGGTAGATGACATCAACTGCTCTACCCCTGTCCATCAGTTCCGTAGCCCCATCATAGAAGGCCACCAGATTGGTCAGGCAGGATTTCCCCTTAGTGAAGCCATGCTGGCTGTCCCCAAGCACCTTGTTGTTTTTCATGTGCCTTAGCATGCCTTCCAGGAGAATCTGCTCCAAGATTTTGCCAGGCACAGAGGTGAGACTGACTGGTCTGTAATTCCCTGGGTCATCCATTTTCCCGTTCTTAAAAATGGGGGTTATATTTCCCTTTTTCCAGTCATCGGGAACTTCACCTGGCTGCCATGATTTTTCAAATATGATGGATGGACCGTGGCTTAGCAACTTCATTTGCCAGCTTCTTTAGGATCTGCGGATGGATTTCATCAGGTCCCATGGACTTGTATGCATTCAGATTCCTAAGATGGTCTCGAACCAGATCCTCTCCTACAGTGGGCCCAGGGTCTTCATTCTCACAGTCCCTGCGTCTGCCTTCCAAGACTTGGGTGATGTGGTCTGAGCATTTGCTGGTGAAGACTGAGGCAAAGAAGTCTTTAAGAACCTCAGCTTTCTCCAAATCCAGGGTAGCCAGTTCTCCTGATAGCTTCTGGAGAGGGCCTGCCTAAACGTAGTCCCAGTCATTAAAGTGAAGGTACTGCTTATGCTGTTTGAGCATGTGCTGTTGTACATGTTGCATGCAAGTTTTGTAGCCCATTCCACCAGCTGTGCTGTCGAAATGGAGTGAACATTACTCCCCTGTATGACTTGCTTTAGTAAGGTGAATTTGAAGGAGCAGGGCTGGATAAGTGTGTGATTACAACACTGAGTGCTATGACAACCTCATCTCTGAAATGGGAGAAACATGTGTAGTTGAGCTTTCTGAATTTGTATTGTTCATTGGTGCACTTTGCCACCAATATATTGCAGATAAGCTTTGAATAAAAATGGGAATTCTGAATTATTCATTCTGTGCTTCTTGCTTGTTTTGGCAGAGAACAGTTTTTTTGGATGTGTTTTTTGCTTGCATTGCTCGTCATTGTATTTCATTGCCCATTTTCCTTAACGCTGAGGGTGACTATGATTTTTATCTGGACTTGCATTTTTGTGAGGGCTCCAAACTTCTCATTGTTTTTAATCACTGACCATGTTATGTACTTCACAGGCTGTTGAAAGCATCTAAGTAAACTGTAGCCTATACTTTGTGGAGCTATGGGACTACAGAGTGAATGCTTTTGAGCTGGCATCAGTATATCTTTTAAGTGAAAAGGCTTATTATCACAGCTCTTAACACCAACCTCTGTCATTTGTTTTCTCATATAAATGCTGTACCTAACATGATCCCTTGATGCCATGGATTTTTTTTCAATATTGCAGTGTTCATGAAGACTACATTAAAGACAAACAAGACTGTGAGCTAAATTCTGTTCCTTTACACTACATTAGTAAATCTTGGATATACTGTATCAGGCTTGTCATATCAGACTTGGTCAGAGGTGAAAACTGCGTATCTTGCTGATTGTTATTTGGCAGCTTCCCCTGCACCCCTCCAATTCAAATTTTCCATGGAAATATGGATTTTTCTGAGAATTTTTTTTTCCTCCTGGAAAAATAAAAACAAAACCAAAACGCACAATTGACTAAATGTTTTAAGCTAGAAGCCTCAGATGCTGAGATGCTGTTGGAAGAACATGCAGCCTTACACTCTGCTCCACAGGAGTTTTTCAAAGAGAAGGTGACAGGGGCTTTTCCAGGCAGGGAGATAAGCAAGCCAAAAATATAATTAATTTTTTTCCTCATAGTAAGAAAAATTGCAGAAATTTCTTGGGTTTTTTTTAAATTTGATTTTTTCTCAACATTGAGGCAAGAACAAAATGGAAATACATAAAGCTTGCAAGAATGTAATTTCTCTAATGGGTAGAAAAGGGGAAATAATTTATTGTCTAAAGAAAGTTAGTGATGTGTTCCTTTTTAAATTTTGCTATGAAGCATTTTTTTATAATAGATTAATGCTCAGAAAATTGATTTCTAGAATTTTCTTGTGTCTCATAGTAGGTTTTGAGTGTCTTTTTACAACAGGAATACTTTATTCAGCATATCCTATCAGTTAGAGACAAGCTAATAGTTTTAAAAGCAGATGTTTTTACATACTTAAAACTCACTATGAACGAAGTTTGTCTTTTTAATAATTACTTTGTGTTTTCATGAATAGCTAGGAGCTTTGATTGAGAAGCACCATGAATTTTCTTTAGTGCTATATAAATAGAAGTAGAAAATGCAAAGCTTCTTAGTGAAATCAATGACACTGTTAATGTGAATGTGGAAAGAACAGTGTACAATGCAACACCTTTAAAAGAAAGATTTATGGAACTGCCAAGGATCAAAGTTTTATGTAGGTGTGCTTTGTGAAGACAGAGGAAGGGAGTGGGGACAAGGATGGATGTTGAAGGAATGATTTGCTGTGTTGCTCGTTGGGCAGGTTTCAGTAGGTGTTACAATGAAGGGAAGAGATCTTGCTGAAATTGCAAAGATAAATAGAAAAATATGATGATTTGCATTTCTGTATACAAATGTCATAAGACATGCTTATTGAAGATGGCATTGTGACCAGAGGTCTTCATTGTTATTGCAGCTGATTATTTAGATGCTGACTGTTGTGAGTTTAGGGTACTGCTCTTATAAATCCAGATACAGAGACTGCTGCATGCATTCATTTCTTATGAAGTCCCATTGAGCTTAGAAATTACTTCTGAGACATAAAGAAAAATCCTAGCTAATGTAATTTCCTTAATAGTACACTTGAAATAGTTGACTGTAAGTACATATAAATACATGTATTATTTTGTCTGTATTAGTGTGCCATGTGGAAACCTCAGCATCCATTTTGAAATGTTACTTGTGATCATTGGCCATATTAAAAAGCTCAGGCACACAGCCTGAGCGAACCAGTGTTAGGAAGCAAAATGCATATACAGAGGTTCTGAAACACTATAGTTTGCAACATAGGTGTATTTGATTCTTTTTGTTTGTTTTCTAAATTTGTATGAGAACACTAACGTAACAGAGGTATTCTGATTGTACTCTGCCAAATCTGTCTTTAGTTCTTGAAGCGGTAGCAGCCTTTTGTTGCTGAACAGTAAACCAGGCTGACCTGTGCTTTGCAAATAATCCACGTAAGTGTGTGGTGATTCTATAGCGACTGAAGATTTTGTGCTTTATTACAATTCAAAGCCAAAGAATAAATACCAATAAATATATTCCATGTGCAAAGGTTTTGAACCTTTATTAGTAATACTGACTTCGCAGCCTATTAATTTCCATGTTCTACTTGGAGGAGCTTTGCTTCAACATCTATATTCTTCTGGTATGTGTCTTTTAAAAATTTCAGTTGAAAACCAGGCTTATTTCTGTTATCTTACATGTATTGGTCCTTTCAAAAGTGCATTACGAAAGTATGTCTGATGAGGGTTTCTTCTTGCCTTTAGTAGAAGGGGGAATGCATTGGCCTGGGGCAGGACTGGAAAGCAGCTCCTTCCTGGCTCTACTTGCAGGGTCATCTGCGCTCACAGCCCCCTCCCTCTGGCTGTGGCTTCTGCAGGCCTGACCTTGCTCCAGAGCCTGAATCCTATATACCCTCTCTACTAACATTTGGCTCTCAACCTTCAGCTACATTCCACTGCACTTGCCTACCAGTTAACTCAAGTCCCTTACGACAAAGAATCACGGGAGAGCATATTTTAAACGCCAAAGCTGTTATTTTCTTCTAATGTGCATACTTGGAGACTCTTTAAAACATTGTATACTCTCAGGAAGATGTAAGCAAGTGGAGTTGAAACGTATTTTCTTATGTTTCCTCTATCCCCAGGACTTGAGTAATATTTGATGTCTGAATTACGGCATTGCCTAAAGTAAGCATTTGGGTTTGGTTTTGTTTTTTTTTTTTTGTGAAGAAGGGTTTGTACCTATCTTCTAACAGCTGTAGTCTCTCTCTGTATCCTGCTGTTTTCCAGCACATAACATTTTTTGTTCAGCAAGTCAAATCATGACTCTCTCTGATAGAAATAGACCTTGAGAATAAGCTTCAATAGAAATGGTGCATTTTTCACTCTAACAGATTCTATTCTAGTTTGAAGCTACACTTGTTAAGTGTGTTTCCCTGAAAGACAGGACAGTTTACTTGGTAATGTGCTCAGCTGGTATAAATTGGTATCTCACCTCTGCTTTCAGAATTGATGTGCCTCATTGAAAATCTATTAATACGCGGCAAGCAAACTATGTATTGTATCAGAATTACAAAAGGTTATTGTAAAGTGTTATTTGATTAATAAAACTCAGGTATTTTAAAGCAGGTGAGGTTTCCAGCAGTTTTGCCTTCTGGACAAGCTCCACGACAACTTATGAATACTTTTTAGATAAATAATTTCATTCATATACCCGCATGACTGAATTCTTACTGTTGTACAGTAAATAGATGGTGTGTAATGCAGCATTTAAACTTCCAGCAGCAGCAACACTTAAACCTGCATGTTTGGATTTTGTAATCTCTCCATCCTTCATTTTAACAGTCAATAATGGCTTAGCCCAGAGGGATGGAAGCCTGTATCTGAAGAAGATGCACTAACCCCAGGTTATCAAAGAGGGATGAGGAAGAAGAGGATGAAAAGTTCTTTACTGTGAGGGTGGTGAGGAACTGGCACAGGCCACCCAAAGAAGTAGTAAATGCTCCATCCCTGGCAGTGTTCAAGGCCAGGTTAGGCAATGCTTTGGGTGATATGTTCTAGGATGAGGCATCCTTCACTCTCGACCTTATGGTCTAGAATGAGGCATCCCTGCCCATGGCAGGGGAGTTGGAACTAGATGATCTTAAGGTCCTTTCCAACCCAAACCATTCTATGATTCTATGAAAAGCACGCTTTGGTCTGATGGTTGTGGGTTTCCCCAAGTGGTGGTGGTCAGTGGTGGGTATAACAAGGGCAGGCTGGATGGAGCTTTGAGCAACCTGGTTTAGTGGAAAGTGTTCCTGCCTATAGCAGGGGGGTTGGAACTACGTGATCTTTAAGGTCCCTTCCAACCAAAACCATTCTATGACTGTATACGCTTAATTACAGAGAACATAATTTCCTGTGCAGTCAGCTTTCTCTACACCTCACCCATTCTCTCACTGTTGCCCTTAAAAGGGTTTCCAACCTAGTATTCTATGTCTGTTTGGTCAAAATGTCTGAGGCCCAGCCATTCTGTTTTCATATTGCTTTCGTTGCCAAAATCCATAGCTCCTGGTTCTCTGGCTGAAATTGTTTACTGTCCATCTGTGCTGCAGCTGTCAGTGCTTTGGAAGTTACTGCATGAGGACAGGGCATTTCAACAAGTTAATCTAAATAAATATTCTAGAATGGACATTTATAGTCACAGAAATGGCTAAGTAAAACCAGAACCCTCCTCAGGAGAGTAGCTCCAGATGTGCATTCAGAAGCAAATTTGCTTTGTATAGTGACCCCAAAGAAGCATCTTCAACCACAAACACTGCACTACTGTAAATGAATGAAGCATAGTCTTGTCTTTACTGTGCTCTGTCAACAGAATTTAGCAATGTTTTCTGATTGAAGAGTCTCTATTACTTGCAGTATTACTTGAACAGGCAAGGGAGACACTTGGCATTCAGCTCTCAGGCTGAGTGCATGAGGCTGGCACTTGAGAAGTGAGTTGTTCTCAATGAGTGAAGAGAACCAACAAGTTCTTAAGAGGAGTCAAACTTGGTGCTTTGTGGTGCCATGGGCAGTGATTTTCAAGACTGAATGGATTGTGTTTTAGAAAAAAATTTTTTTTTCTTGAAATGCAGTTAGATCCATTACTAATGCTATTAAGGGAGAATGGCCATGAATATATCTACTATGAAGAAGCATTTTAGAAATCTCACAGTGTCAACTTTTTCATTCATTTCTGTTTTGATAAATGAGCTATGCATATTATATTCATCTCTTGTGTAACTACTGTCTTTATACAGTGTGAAAATGACCCGTAAGCGTAGATCGTGACAATTTTTTTTTTCCAAATGGATAATAAACACCATTCTCATAAGCAAAGGAAGTTGCTAATAGATGGGAAGGGGAGTTCTCTTTACTTAGTAACCCTCTAAGCAACAAAAGATCTCTTTTTTTCAAAAACCCACTGAATTAAATTAGCTTAAAATCTCCTTATAAATTTATGAATTATATTTTTGATTAGCAAAACATGTCCTTGCATGTAAGTAGCATAAAAGGATCATCCATTCTTATAGATAATCACAAGCCCATGTATAAGGAAAAAAAGTGCTGAAGAATCCTATTTTTGTTACAGGCTCACTTCAACCTTATTGACAGGGTACTGTCTGTGATTTGAAGCCTAATACTATAATAGTGTCATAAAACAGGCTTAGAAAGCTCAGGTGCTGTTATAATTTTTACTGCATATAATATTAATTATGAAAAACATTGGATTCAGACTTCACAGTATAGTGGCTATTAAGTGGCATAATATAAAACTGGTGTCCAAGAGTTCCTGAATGTTAACTCCAGGCAAGCCAATTGAACAAATCCCCTATACCTACTTTGTGATACTTTTGCTTATGCTAAGCAACACCTGTACGTACCAAATAGACTTGTTGATTTCCATAAGTGTAAAATGGAGTATAGCAATGCTGGAAGTAAATAATAGTAGCAGGATTAGCCTGCACTCTCTCTTCAAGTCATACGTGGTGTTGTTAAGTAGTCTTGTGCAAAGCAACAGAGCAATGTCAAAAAAATACAAAGTTCTCTTTCTTTCCTTTTTTCAGTTTAAAGCTGAAATTTACATGTCCTCAGCATGAAAATTGCTTCTTATTACCTAGCTTGTAGAACCATTGCCTCACTTAGAATGAAATTTAGGCTGTGAAGTGGGCTATATAAAATCTGGGATTTGAGATTGTAATTCGTAATTAAATGGTGTTACTGATGACGCTGCAGCTGAGTTTCAACTTTATCCCAAAATTTCAAAAAATAGACCCTGAGAAGTAAAGCTCCTCAATTCTTCTCCAAAGTCAGTATATCAGTGCAAATACTCTTGTATTCTGTAGGTTGTGGTTCACTGGCAGAGTCATAAAAAGATGACCTAGTTTTTCAAATATGAAAGTCTTTTTGGCATTAAGTGAACCTGGAAGCACTCATGACTTTAGAAAAACAGGTCATGTAGCAATTTAGTATGTGCTCAGGAGTTTGATTCTAGGCTCTTGGCCTTTTAAATATTCATCATGCTAGTCTAAATATATAGATGCCCAGAGAGTAACGTATGCATTGCAGTGAAAAATGTAGCAGACATATAAATTAATAAGCATTGTACAAACCAAGTTTATTTCTAGGGGGAAAAAAAAAAAATCTTAACCCCAAACCCCCCACCCCCCAAAAAATCAAATCACACCCCCCGCCAAAAAAAACCCCAAACAACAACAAAAAACTCAACCAACCAAATAATAAAAGCAAAAAACAAGCAAGCAAACAAAAAAACCCCTACACCAACAAACAAACCCAAAACAACAAAACACAAAAAAAACTTAATTTGCACAGCTGCCTGGGTGGGTATTCTTCAGGAAAAAAATATGGCTTCCTTCACTTTGACAGTTGTTGTCTTCTCAGTATGTCTATTGTCTTGCTAATATTCTTGAGTGGAACTTGGTGGAGGAGCAGTGAATTGTTAATCTACAGAAAGAAGACATTAAGTGATAATTATATACACAAAAGGCTGGATAAAAGCTCAACAGCATTTATTGCTTTGTGGTTTGAACATTTTCAAACTGCAAATTAAAGTAGCAGTCCATATTTAATAGCACTTTGACCTGATACAATACTATTTTAGCTGATAATGTTTTGCCTGTTTCGCAAGAGTGCTTTGAATATTAATTATATTCTCAAAACACACTGCAGATAGTATTTAACATTATTATTATGAATTATGTTCATAATAATTTTTTAAATTGCTAGAGTTGCATAAGTCTTTAAGCACGTTATGAATATTTCAGCAGTGTTCATGCCTGATATAACCTGAATCAACAGTTATTTCAAAACATTTATTTTTACAGAACATAGACTGTAATTAATCACATCTTTTGCTGGGGATGAGGAGAACTGGAACTGATCTCAGAACTCTTGGCAGATCCCCTAAGCTTTAGCTGTTCACTGAGATTCCTCTCAGTCTTATTTTCCTATGCAACTCTCTTTGTCTTGCCACTGGGTAATCTGTGATTGTAAATGGTCATAGCTCCACTGTCTTCAGTGGAACTGCAGCCATTTGCCCAAGGTCTCTCTCATGGGTCGCTCTATGATTTCTTTCTTTGCTCAGGAGTTCACAGAGTGGACTCTTCTGTATTTTCTGGTTTGTTCATCTCCAGAACTGTTTCCTGCTTCTTATATTCCTTTGGACCCGAATATCACTTGTATCCAAAATTCAAGGTTTGCAGAGCCAAATGCACAAATATTGTTTCAGCCTGTAATTTACTGAGGAATTACCTCATTATTGGAGTGCAGAGAATCACCCATTAAGAACAAGGTTCATGAGAAAGCATTGATTGATTTGTCCCTAGGAGTTGTTAACTTATTTTCCATGTGGATATGGATGCCATTTTTTCCTATGTTCAGTATTGAATAGCATTCATTTTTCCAGTATTTCTGTTTAATTTGAATATACAGAACTCAAACACTCCAGAAGTTGCTGTTGTCTAGGTAATAATAGCAAAACACTGTATTATCCATCCAATTTCGACTTTGGTTCTCGTTTTTACGTCTTGGTAGACTTCAATGAAATGTCAAAGTATTGATAAATGGATCTTTGGAGATCCATGTGTGTTTATTTATAAGGCTTTAAGACTCCAAAGGAATGTAAGTCATTTATCAAAAGGCTACTATGAAGCAGTATTTAATAATTAATAATTTAGAAATTATTTTATAATATATGAAATATCTATAAAATATAAAAAAGCTACATAATATAGAAAACTAGTATAGAAATTATATAAATATGTAAAGTCAGAACACAATGGGAGTAGGGAATCGTATCAAAACAAGCAGTATTTTCAGGGGTATGTAAGCAGGCTACCAACTATTCATATTGCCAAAAGGTGAAAGAATGTCTGTAATAAACTCAATTTTATCAAATGGAAATGTCAGAAGGTGTGAAAAGCCCGGGCATGTTAATCAATCAAAATATGTCTTTGAGTTATAAACTTGTCATATAGCTACAAAAAAGCAAAATCTAGTCACAGACCATATCAGGCACTGAATTACCGCTGTTATATTGCTGAACTCTCATGGAGAATATCGTAAACGTTCTAGTCAGCTTTACTTCAGAGAGATGAATTCTCACTGGGGCAGGTGTGGAAAAAGGGGAATTAACATAACCAGAAAATGACAATCTACCTCAAAAGACAGGAAGTAAGTATCATAGCTAAGTGAGTGCTGGGAGTAGATATGCTCTAAATAAATACAGGGCGCAAGTGTGCAAGTGGAGTTGGTCAAACCACATTTACATAAGGTAGACAGAAATGTTAATTTAAAAATGAAAGGATATTAACTGGCTATGAAAAAAATCAGATATTTTCCAGCTGTCTGCTGAGTAATATTCTGGGCGCAGCTTTCAATTGGAGATGAGGGAAAAATTTGGGGAAACAGCTTGTTCTCTTGTGACCTGCAGTTACAAAGACAAGTGTTAATTGGTGAAGATCCACTTCACTCCTTTGTGGTATGTTCCCTACAGTAAAAGACCATATAAGACATTGCTTACCAAACTACAAAAATGTGTTGAGACAGAGTATTTCGTGACCTTCTCACTTGAAAAGTGGAATATAGATATGATGTGTTCGTTTTTGAGTTTTTCCTGTATTACAAAACTAGTAAGGCAAAGGTACATGTTCATTAACTTTTAGCTAAAGTGGTGCCTATGTTACTGTTAGCATTAGTCCCTATGTTAGACCCTTTCTATTGCTTTGGAATTTAAAAATTTCAAAAGGTGCAAGTTAAAGCAGGCCCATGCCTTAATCTGTGGTATTTGTTGGGACCTAATAAATAAAATACAGTTTTGTTGACTTTACATTATTAAAGATGCTGCTGGAGGAAATAATGATAGCCAACCTTTTGACGTAATTGTTTCAAGAATGAACCTGCCTATGTGTTGTTTAAAATCTTTGGTCTCTAATACCTCAGTGAAAACTTGGATTAAATATAGTGTGTCAGAACAATAATTTCTCTGAGCCTCTACTCCATCTAAACCAATCTGGACATGCTGTAGCAAACAACAAGCTCCCAGTGTGAGTTCAGATCATATGGGTCATGTGAAAGTGGTCAGCTATCACACAACTGGTGTGACTGATACGCAGAATTTATCCTGGAGGTTAGTAATCCTCTTTCTCCAAATAATACCTTCAGCTCCACACCTGAATCACACTCCTGTGACCATGGATGAGGGTTAACCACTATGCTTTATGGTACTTGTCATCAAGAGCATCCAGCAATAAACCTCCATTGTTAAGCCTTCAAAATCAGCTTTACATTCTGCCTCATGAGCTGCGTGACCTCATATTTGTACATGTGCCCAGCAGCAGGCAGAGGGTTTCTTTTTCATTCCCCAGTACAACCTTGGCATTTGGGTGAACAGCACACACTCCTTTATGCTGAAGCACTTGTGAGAGTCCCTAGCCTTGTGAAATGTACCTCACACCCTTCCTGACTCCAAGTGCCATGTGCATCTCATTCCAAGTCCTACAGCTTGTACAGCAGTTTGTTCAACATTCTCTTTCTTACTTCCCTTTTCTTATTTGTTATTTCCCCCTCTTACAGATGGACAAAAGAGGAAGAAATCATTAAGAAAGAAACTGGACTCATTAGGAAAGGAGAAGAACAGAGACAAAGGTAAAATAAAATGAGTACATGTTTACTGCTCTAGTATTTAATTTTGCATATGAGATTTCTTTAGTCTTTAATGTGTACTTTCTGGAAAGGAGAATGTTACTGAGCTGATGTACTGCCTAGGTATTTATTTCAAAGTTGAAAACCAAGTTGAAAATTCTCTCTGTTTGTCATTAGTATAACCCAGGTCTTTTCAACTGAGAGGTTATTTCGTGGCAAAAAAGGAGGAGTTAAAGGACGGCATCTTTTCTTCATTGTTCTTTCTCCCCAGTGCAGAATGTAGGATCCAGCTGTTTACCAGCATTTGCACTCTCCCTGTTTAGTTTGCAGACCACATAAACTCAATCCTAAACATAGAATCTTAGAATAGAATCACAGAATAGTTAGGATTGGAAAGGACCTTAAGATCACCTAGTTCCAACCCCCCTGCCATCATCGGGGACACCTCACACTAAACCATGCCATCCAAGGCTCTGTCCAACCCGGCCTTAAACACCGCCAGCGATGGAGCATTCACAACTTCCCTGGGCAACCCATTCCAGTGCCTCACCACCCTTACAGGAAAGAATTTCTTCCTTAAGTCCAATCTAAAATTCCCCTGTTTAAGTTTGAACCCATTACCCCTTGTCCTCTCACTACGGTCCCTCATGAAGAGTCCATTCCCAGCATCCCCATAGCCCCCCTTCAGACACTGAAAGGCTGCTATGAGGTATCCATGCAGCCTTCTCTTCTCCAGGCTGAACAGCCCCAACTTTCTCAGCCTATCTTCACACGGGAGCTGGTCCAGTCCCCTCATCATCTTCGTGGCCCTCCTCTGGATTTATTCCAACAGTTCCATGTCCTTTTTATGTTAAGGACACCGGAACTGCACACAGTACTCCATGTAAGGTCTCATGGGAGCAGAGTAGAGGGGCAGGATCACCTCCTTCGACCTGCTGGTCACTCTCTTTTTGATGCAGCCCAGGATACGGTTGGCTTTCTGGGCTGCAAGCGCACACTGTAGCTGGCTCATGTTCATTTTCTCATTGACCGACACCCCCAAGTCCTTCTCTGCAGGGCTGCTCTGAATCTCTTCTCTGCTCAACCTGTAGCTGTGCCTGGGATTGCTCCCACCCAGGTGTAGGACCTTGCACTTGTCATGGTTAAACTTCATCAGGTTGGCATTAGCCCACCTCACAATCGTGTCGTGGTCCCTCTGGATGGCATTCCTTCCTTCCAATGTGTCAACTGAACCACATAGCCTGGTGTCATCAAGCAAGTCAGTCGGTTTACGTTTCTTCTTTTAACCTTAGGAAAATAGCCCATGTTTAAAATATATAAATGCTTCAGTGCTACTGATCAGTTGGTCTTTAATAGACTCCATGTGACATGGATTTACAGGTATGCTTGTACTCTTTTGTTTAGACACTAATCAGCTTTGTGGGCTGGGCCTAATCCACTGGATTTGGCCTGTAATTTGCAGCCATTTAAACTAAGTCGAGATGTTGAGATCTGGAAAATGCTGCTGAAATTGTGGTTTTCTGCATGTAAGTAATAGCGCATCTAACTTCGTGTTCCATCCTGGAAAAGAAGTTCTCAAAAGTATTAGCAAAACACAGTTTCACAAACACACACCCACAAACATACAGATTTGTAATGAGAGAATTGATTTGGTTATTCTGATGTTAGTGCTTGTAACCAAGTTTGGCAGGATGGGACTTTGAAATTCCATTGAAAAAAATGAACATGCCAATTTGAAAGTTACTTTAGATATTTGTCCGGAAAAAATGTTTTCCTTTTAGTTTTTGTTTGATGACTTCATACATGGGATTATTATTTTCTTGGTTTAAAAATGGCTATGGAAAATATTTGCATTAACCCTTCTAAAGCTGTAAGTCCCCTGACGTATTTGTTTGGATAAATCCAGTAGCCTCCCATGTTTCATTACTTGTATCAAATCTTTCATTTGTTATGAGAATTATTTGATGTATGACTGAGCCCACATGCAGAAGGAATCTTTTAGGAAGAGATTTACTGATCTTATAGCATTTCTACCTTTTGGAGAACTCTGTCTTGTACTGCTCCTGTAAATGCATTGCATTTGGCAGCAATGTAATTAATCAGTCATTTTGTTGCTTAGTTTTCTTCTTGGGTTTTTTTTTCCCCCCATAGTCTTCCACACAGTTAGAAGTGCAAAGCAACATAGTTCTGTGTTAAACCTTCCCCAATTTTCATTGCATTTACCAGATACTGATTTTCATGGCACTCTGTGGGTTTCTCTTCTGTATCACTTCTTGCTTTTTGTTTTTAAAATGTTCTGTCTCTCACAAATTTTTGATGCTCTGAAGGCTTTTATCTTTTACCTTCTTATCTACCCCTTTGTGTGGTGCAACTTTGATAATATCCTTTGAAAATTTCTATTTAGAAGCTCTTTTGAGAGTTTAAATACATTTTGTCCTTTTGTTCTCACTTTTTTCATTGCAGTAGCAGTTTTTTTAGCAATAATAAAGTGATTTGATAATTCATCAAAGACCAAATTTTGCTGTGTCACCCAAACCTGGTGGATCTTTGCAATTGCACTTCCAGAACTTCTCAAATGCCTCTTTGGTGCCTTGAGAAGTGATAGTTTCCTTTAGTGGTGCAAATGCTTAACCCGGAGTTGTGCTTTATCTCTCTAAATTCTCTGTTGCCAAAGATGGTTCAAACAATAAATTTTCTAATGTTGCCTTGTATTGTTTTGTGAATTCCTTGTAGCCTCATTTTATTTCAGCTGACCTCTGTTTCTGATAATTACACAACTGCACTGGTTGAGTACTTACAGATATTTTTTTCTGCTACTGCATTTCTGTTCAGGGACTTCTGTGTGTCTACCTTGTATGATAGCACATATACTTCATTTAGTTATTATCTTTGGGGATATACTTTGTGGTTTTATTACAGTGGGTTTTCTGATTGCACTTTTCCATTTAGGGCTCTGTAGTTGCCCCCAGCAAAGGTCATCAATTTTATAATTACTCATCCCTGTATATATTTATCTACTTCCTGTTTTCCAGCATTGCTCATATATTCTGGTTAACTGTACCCAAGCATTTTTAAAAATCACTGTGCTGATTCTCTTAATTTTAATTCCTTCCCCCCCCCCCCCCCCCCTTTTCACTTCAGGCATTTCAAAAATGTACCCATTTGCTTTTATCCTCCTTCTCTCCTCTTCTACTGTCTTATTCTCATTTATAATGATAGCTTACATACTCTTTCCATGTATAAAATGTTATAGGACTAACTCTTGAGGGGAGGATAACCCAGCACTGCTCAAACAGCAGAGTCTATATTTCTCTCTTTCTTTCAGGATGTCTACATTGACATGGACGTCAGGTTGGTCAGCAAGGTTACAGAGCATCAGGAAATTGGAAGGAATCAGGTTCCCACCATGTTGTGTCAGCAGAGTGAAAAGAAAACCATGCCAGCTCTTATTTGTTTCTAACAGTAAACACATTAAGCAAAAATAACCCAGATAGCAGCAGCATATGGCCCTCGGCTTCTCAGGGTTTCTGTCCATGTTTTTTTCTGGTGTACCCTTCTTTTCCTTTCTGAGTTATTAAAGATCATCTGCCCCACAGATACTTACTGAGCAGACTCTTGATCCATGATGGTAGAGGGAATAAGCAACCAGGCAAGGTGCTGGGTTGTGCCATGTGGGACATTAGCCAGGCACAGCTGGTGAAAGGCAGCTGTTTTCCTATAGGAAGCAGCAGCAACAGCATCTCTCCCAGCCTCAGGAGTTAGAAAGGAAAGTTGCCCAGCTTTGAGGTGACGAACTGGATCTGGAAAGTAAAATGTGAGGCCTTGAGCTGCAGGTATCCATAAGAATGAGCCCGCCATGCTCGCATCATGGCCAAGCCCCACCACCCACCATCTCCGTTTGGTGTGTGCGTGTCACAATGAGCTGGAAGTATCATCCTGGTCCATTACATGGTGGTTTTTTAGCAAGCCTTTCTACCATTTATTTTATAAAGAGTATCTTCCATTTCTAGGCGATCAGTCCAAAACAAAGACTCCACACTGTGAATGTGTGTGCACTCATACAAAAGGCTGGGAGGATTTATTTACCCACCTGGGCAGGTTCCTAGTCCTCATGGCCAAAAGGAGTCTTTTGTGATTTGGGGTATTTTTTTGGTTGATTTTTTTGGTTTTGGGGTTTTTTTGGGGGGTGATTTTTTTTTGGGGGGGGGGTGGTGGTTTTTGGTGGGTTTTTTTTTTTGGTTGTTTGAGGTTTTTGGGGGCTGGTTTGGGAGAGCTTTTTTTGACAGCCAGTCTAGATGAGAAGGAAACAGTGAGATCAGACTGCAGGACACCAGAGGGGAAGTAGGGAAGCCAATTTCACAGCGCTTTATACAGATGAGTTGCCTTAAGTCAAACAGCATTTCTGCCCCTTCAGCATTGCTTTTATAAGCACAGTTGCAGTTTGAAGATTATGTAATTTATTCCAAACATTTTGCCTGAGAGATGCCACATAGCAGGACAAGAACAACTGTGGGGGCCATGTTAGGTCTTGTCTGGAGTGCATCCTACCTGAAAAGTTGTTTTTTAACAGATAGGCTCCTAAAGGTTAATCCTAATGATCACACAGCAGTGTGTGGCTCTGTATGTGCATTACAGCCAAAGATCCTGATCTTTGATCAAAGATTGTACCTGACACAGGAAGCCAAAGAGTTGGAAAAAAGGCCACTGCTGATCATGAGGGAAGCGTGATGGAGGCCTTGTTGCAGAATGCATATGAGGCATGAGCAGTTCTTGAGAAAGAGCAGGGAGTACTTGCATCCTTGGCATTGCCTGACAAACCTTTTCCTTTAGCACTGACGTGCACTGAGCTACCTTAGGGTGTAGACTTCTGGAGTTATTCTCTCTGGGGAGGTACCACCTTGCTGCAATTTGTGCCCATGGCTGTTCTTCATCCCACTCCACCAGGTGGCTGCTCTTAAAAAGCATAACCAAAAGGATACGGTACTCATTTCTTCTGGGACTGTTTGGAGATTTAATCTCATATTTTAGGACTCAGTCTAATCTCTGGAATTCTTACTCTCTTAACATGACATTTTATTTGGATGGATCAGTCAATCCACCTATCTGTTAAGTGAGAGTTTCCACAAACTGTTATACTTTTGAAGGCCAACAAAGACACCAAAGTAGAACTGAATGCACTTTAAATGAGATTCATGTTTTTATTTTGCCCTTTTTGACAAGTGCATCCATTGTCCTCTCATTAAAAGGGGAAAAATTCTAAACCAAGTGTGTTTTTCAATTGCTTTTACATCACTGAGTGACTCACCAGAGCATGATATAGCAAAACTTGCTGGACATAAACAGACAAAACAGGAGAGCAAACACTGCACCCAGATATTTAAGTGGTATTTTCAGCTTCCATCATTCAGTCTTTGCTTTTTTCTACTCAGCCTCTTTGTTATTAATGGCCATCATGACGTTCAGTCGTGCTGTCTACATAAGTCTCTAAACATTTGCTTTTGCTGCTGAGAAACAGTACTCAGGCTGGAGGAGCAGTAAAATGTCAGTGCTGCTTGGAATAAGAAATTCTCAGGATGCTCTGCATGCTGGCGGCTGGGTACTGTTTCCTTACAAATCCACTTCTAATTTTGACGACAGCAGAAGAGGAGACTTTTGTCTGTCTTCTGACAGTGATATGGGGGTCAGCGTAAGCATGCCTACTTGGAAAGTACACACAGGCATTCCTGAGAGAGGCACCTCCCAGAAAGTATATCTCCTAGAAGATTTTGTCAGTAAACCAGCTCCATTTTGCCTTGGTTCCAGGAAAACCTACAGGTGAGCTAAGAGACATGCTCAGAAATAATAATCACTTGTTATGTGATTTGTTGAGCAACTGAGAAGCATACGTTTTGCTGATGTTTCTGTGTTTAATGTAAATACTTGACAGGTTCATCTGTGAGGCCTTAGCAGAGCTGCTGTGTATGCTGGAGTTCCTGAGAAAAAGCCTTCTTCCTCTGTGGTCTTTCCATATACTCTCTAGCATATGGAGATCCTGCAATAGGTGTTTGATTTTTCTTTAGTTCAGAATGCTTGAAAACATCCTCCATGTTTACTTCCCAGCCATGCTCAGTAAATTTAGAGGTATTTTTCAATGCTTTCATTTGTTCTTCAGTAATTCAGCCTATCGTGATGTCAGTATGCCTTGGCGCAACCTAAAGTGAAAGCTCAATGGATGATTTTTTTTTTATTGCAGTTTATCAGAAATGTGCTGCCTTTTTTTTTTTATTTTTTTCCCCAAGCCTTTTCAGCACCCCACTGTGCTTTGTAAAAAACTTTGAAAATGTTTTGCATGCTCCCTACACATACAAAGGTTTTTTTTTTTAAGCAACACTGTCATATTTTATACTAAAGTCAATTAAAGTGCTGAAGAACCTCTTAATTTTTAAGAAACAAAACACAAAGACATACCCATAGAAAATGCTTAAATGATTGGGAAGGCCTTATATCAATCCTTGGAGGTCAGTGAACTCCAAATAGCTGGGGAAGAGAGTTTCAGCCATAGAACTGATCCTGAGAACATGGTGTTACCTTGAGGCTTTTGGAGTCAGTGCAGGGTTCTGATGAGCTGTCAGATGGAAGGAGTTTTGTTATTTCCGTTATGGTTCAAGGTTTTAATTTTCCTTATTTTCCTGCTTTCATCATTCTCTATGGACCCAAAGTAATTAATTTCTATTAACAAAACAGCTGCCCAGTCTGTCTGTCTGGATAGTTTGGTTTAAAGACCCCTCCCTGTTTAGGTATTTCTTTTAAATCATATTATTCTCTGAGCTGTCTTCCATTCTATTCCTCTCATTTAAATAGAGGTAGTACAAAGGCCTCAGTAGATCTTGGTCACAGGGTTCTAGCAGCAAAAAAACTAGCACTTAAAGTGCTAAGGAGACTATTCAAAGTTGCTGTAGTGCATGCTGTTCGCTTTATCAGCATTGAAAGCCTCATTAGGGTCTAGAAAATACACCTCAGTGGTTCTTAATAGACCATTATGGTTTGTGGGATAGAAACCAGAATTTTCCCCAGCTGAAACTTCGGAGAAGTCTTTGAAACTATACTTAGATGGGGTGGCGTGAGGCCAAGTAAACAAACTGTATGGGCCAATGTCCTGGATGTCTTATTTGAATAGCAAAGAAAAGGATTTCTGATCGCTGCAGCTCTTATTTGATATGGCTGGGAGTTGTTCTGTGACATGCTGCTTTTTATTAGAAAATGCTGATATACCACCACAGAAAGATTTCTTAGTTACATACCAGATTTGATCAAATTTTTTGTTAAGAAACTTGCCTCAGCTGCAAGATGGGCTTTCTGGTAAGAGAAATTATGAACTTCTCCACAATAGCAACTTGTATTCTTTGCCAATAAACACTAAACCCCAGAATGGACCAAAAGTCAAGTCTTTATGTGCTGCTGGCCCAGGGTATGAGTCTGTGTTTTCAAGCTGATTGCACAGCCTGCCAGGTTGTTTCATTTTTTTATATCGTGCTTTCTGCAAAATTTCTTTTTAAACTGTCCACTCTTCTAATTGAGTAAGTGATCAAATTTTTATTTGGTCTACGGAGAGTAACTCAGTAGCTTTGGTATTCAATGGGTACATATACAACAGACCAAAGTTTGAGCCCCAGCTCTAAGGAACATTTCTTCATGCAAATGAAACCTCTCTCGCAGAGGTGAACCCCAGTCTACAGAAGTAAATAGTTGATACTTTTACCTTAATTATGAGATCAGAGCCTCAAACCTGCACATCTGAGTCAGTGCCCTTTCTCTCCATCAGTGGGTTGCTAAATTCATTGCACAGTTGCAACTCCTTTGGTTTGGGGTTTTGGTTCGTTTTTGTTGTTGTTTGTTGGGGTTTGTTTGTTTGTTTGTTTTTGTGAATCTGAAAGATCAAAAGAGCTAGCATTCACTTTAATGGATGTGAGATTACCTGTCCAAAAAGGAAATTGTTGGGATTGAATACTTCTGAAGAGTGGTAATCAAAACATGTTCGCTGCTACCACCCACAGGCACCCTAGATTTGGCGGGAACTTAAGGCTGTAGCCAGTCTGCAGAGGGTGCAACCAATTCTCTTAATTTCAACAAAAGAGCAAAAAGTTACTGGTTTTGCCAATACTTTAAAGTAATTAGCACTACCAGCCAGCATCACTTCCATCTGTATTTAGGCTGAAAATCAGCCAGTTGGTTTTCATCCAGTTCCTCATCTTTGCCAGGCATTGAGAAATCGGGGAAGTGGTTCATGTCCTCTGAGGGGGAGGCCTACAGCAGAGCAGCCTAGGGTAGAGTCTCAAAGTCCTTTTACTGCTCCACATGCACATTGAGCAAGAGAAATTAAAAACCTGGCATCCCACACCTTAGAGCCTTCAAGGAGGAGCGACACCTACCTGAAAATATCAGCCTTTACATAATACAGTCAGTGAGAAGGTCATTGTAATGGAATTATTCCAGTGAAGCACTGCTGAGATCCTACTGTAGGATCAATGGCATCAGCATTCTTTTGGGCATCACTGGCCTACGTACTGTTGTCATATCACAATTAGAAGTATGAGTGGCTGTGAGACAAAATCAGAGAAATATTTACTGTTCAGGATTTCATTTGGCTGCGTGGCTTTTACTCAGGAAATGTGGAAGGTCCGTTAAATAGGGGTGCTGGAGGTATAATAAAGTACCCAGTTGGAATGACAGAAGGGGAGACATGTTGCCTATGTGTGTTTCAGGTTTGTAGCCTTAAATGTTCATTGGAAAGCTAATTCAGAACAGTAAAAAATTAAATACTAATATTCTCATAATTTTATAGGCACACTCTGCTAGGTACAGGAGGGACAGGTCTAACTCTGAACTCCTGCAACTAGCAATCTGTGCATTGCTTGATGCCCACGTGATGATGCTTTCTTGTCCTAAATTAAATGCAGATTGGTTTAGATGTCATTCTACTCACAGATTGCTTCCAGACTTGCTTGATATGTGAGGCTCTGCTTCCTGATTTAGCTTTGTCTAGCCACGAAAGTTAGTTCATGTCTGACTTTTCATACGTGTAAAGAGCAGCAATTTTACTCACCAAATCAGAACAGGCCCTTGTCTCTTTAGTGCAATAGGCTAGTAGTAGTGTCCTCATTCAAAATTCATAAAATATACTCTTACTTTCAGTGTCTTGCTTTAATCTTAACAGTAATGCAAGTCTAGATAAAATTTGAAAGTGTTATCAAAGCTGTAGTCAGACTTTTACGTCCCTAGAGAAGCTTCAGCCTTTAATCATTTGCACTATTGTTTAAAAATAAGGAATTTTATTTGTTTGCCTTTCTTTCCCTTTTTTTTTTTTTATTCTTTTTTAGATACATTAAAGTTGCTTTTAATATCTGGCGCTTTATCTGTTCCTGATACAGTCAGATCTGAAGCTGGAACCTGGTAGAAGTTGCAGCCATTTTCACTAGGATTAATAGCGTCAATAGCTGTTTTTTCATTCCATTTGAGCACAAAAAGTTCTAGTTGGCAGTCTGGCCCAATGGCTTTGGTTCTTCTAATCTCAGATAGGTCTAGATTGGAAACTTCAATGTTAGTTGTTGTTGACTGATAGAGCATTTTTCTTGTTTTGTATAATATTTGAGCATTTTACTTTGAGAGCAGAAGCATGTGCTGGTTTTGTACATTACAGCTATATTAATGTGGGATGGGATGATGTTCATTTTGTTAATTGAGAGAAACCTGTATTCTCACATATTTTTGTATATCTAGATCTCCTTTTATATATATTTGTACGGTTACAAAGGACCTTTATACTGATATACCCCTATAAAACTAGTTTAATCTTACCAGTGTGTTAAAGCAGTATAGTTCTTATATATATTGTCATGGTTTACGCCTAGCCAGCAACCCAGAACCACGCAGCCACTTGCTCATTTCCCCCACTTAATCCCCCCACTCCAGGAGGAATGGGGAGGAGAATCGAAAGAATGTAACTCCCATGGGTTGAGGTAAGAACAGTCCTATAACTAAGGTATAACACAAATCACTGCTGCTACCACCAATAATAATAATGATAAGGGAAATAACAAGGGAAGAGAATACAACCACTCACCGCCCACCAACTGATACCTAGTCCGACCTGAGCAGTGATCTAGCCTTTCCGGGTGACTGCCCCTAGTTTATATAGTGGGCATAACATGGTGTGGTATGGAATGCCTCTTTGGCTAGTTTGGGTCAGATGTCCTGTCTCTGCTTCCTCCTGGCTTCCCCTCCTCCCTGGCACAGCATGAGACTCAGAAAGTCCTTGGTCAGAATAAACATTACTGTGCAACAACTAAAAGCATTGGTGTTATAAGTGCTGTTCCCAGGCTGAAAGTCAAAAACAGAGCACTGCACCAGCTACTAAGAAGGAGAAAAATGGCTGCTACTGCTGAACCCAGGATGCATATATTTAAAACCATATCCTTGGAGGCTTAGTCTGAATGGTGTATGTATTTACAAGATCCCTGTACAGGTAGATGCATACCTTCCTGACCTGTAACAACACCCATGCACGTTCCTGTACCTCTTGACTCTGGTGCCCTGCAGCATTTGTGAGAATGAAATCTGGTGAAGCGGTCTGAAACATGAGAGATGTATGCAAAGGTGCTTGACTTGCATTTGCTATCAGTAGAAGTTAAGATCTTAGATCTGCTCCCCGGTGTTTTTTCCAAGATTCTGTGTGGTATGTCTTGCATGATCCGACTGGAAAAAGGATTAAGATACCATGGGCTGTAGCTAATTGTAATTACCTGGCACATCTCCACTATTATTTTATTATAATTTGAATATTATTATTATTGTTATGCAGACTAGTACCTCCTTGGAATTATTATATATTTAAAGGGACTTCGGATTGTTTTTCTGTTTAACAACTTAATACTCAATTCCTTTTGTTGTAAATAAATATCAGATGTTCAGTAAATATTAATTTTGTTGTTGTTGCAGAATTTGTTCCCCAGGCTTTTGGAATGCCCTTGTCCCAAGTGATTGCTAATGACCGGGCCTACAAGCTCAAGCAAGACTCTCAGAAAGAAGAGCAAAAAGATGTCTCAGATTTTGTGGCCTTTCTCTTGCCATTTGGAACTAAAAGGCAGAACAAAGAACTTTCAAGCAGTAACTCATCTCTTAGCTCGACCTCAGAAACACCAAATGAATCCACTTCTCCAAACACACCCGAGCCCGCGCCACGAGCAAGGAGGCGTGTAAGTAAACATATCACATTATTGTATATGACAGTAGGTCTGAAGGCTCTAGCTGGAGCAGGGAAAACCCCTGTTGTATCTGTGGGCTGTGGAATATTATCATAGAATCAGAACAGTTAGGGTTGGAAAGGACCTCAAGATCATCTAATTCCACCCCCCGTGCCATGGGCAGGGACACCTCACACTAAACCATGTCACCCAAGGCTCTGTCCAACCTGGCCTTGAACAACGCCAGGGATGGAGCATTCACAACTTCCCTGGGCAACCCATTCCAGTGCCTCACCACCCTAACAGTAAAGAATTTCTTCCTTATATCCAATCTAAACTTCACCTGTTAAAGTTTGAACCCATTACCCCTTGTCCTCCCACTACAGTCCCTCATGGAGAGTCCCTCCCCAGCATCCGTATAGCCCCCCTTCAGATATTGGAAAGCTGCTATGAGGTCTCCAGGCAGCCTTCTCTTCTCCAGGTTGAACAGCCCCAACTTTCCCAGCCTATCTTCATATGGGAGTTGCTCCAGTCCCCTGATCATCTTCGTGGCCCTCCTTTGGACTTGTTCCAACAGTTCCATGTCCTTTTTATGTTAAGGACACCAGAACAATGCTCCAAGTGAGGTCTCACAAGAGCAGAGTAGAGGGGCAGGATCTCCTCCTTCGACCTGCTGGTCATGCTCCTTTTGATGCAGCCCAGGATACGGTTGGCTTTCTGGGTTGCGATTGCACACTGCCCGCTCATGTTCATTTTCTCATCAACCAACACCCTCAAGTCCTTCTCCGCAGGGCTGCTTTCAATCTCTTCTCTGCCCAACCTGTAGCTGTGCCTCGCATTGCTCTGACCCAGGTGTAGGACCTTGCACTTGTCATGGTTAAACTTCATCAGGTTGGCATCAGCCCACCTCACAAGCATGTCAAGGTCCCTCTGGATGGCATCCCTTCCCTCCAACGTATCAACCGAACTACACAGATTGGTGTTATCTGCAAACTTGCTGAGGGTGCACTCAATCCCACTGTCCATGTCACCGACAAAAATGCTGAACAAGACCGGTCCCAACACTGATCCCTAAGGGGCACCACTCGGTACTGATCTCCAGCTGGACATTGAGCCATTGACCAGAACTCTTTGTGTGCAGCTCTCCAGCCAGTTCTTTATCCACCGAGTGGTCCACCTGTCAAATTGATGTCTCTCCAACTTAGAGACAAGGATGTCATGTGAGACAGTGTTGAATGTTTTGCACAAGTCCAGGTAGATGACATCAACTGCTCTACCCCTGACCATCCGTTCCATAGCCCCATCATAGAAGGCCACCAGATTGGTCAAGACAGGATTTCCCCTTAGTGAAGCCATGCTGGCTGTCACCAAGCACCTTGTTGTTTTTCATGTGCCTCAGCATGCCTTCCAGAAGAATCCGCTCCAGGATTTTGCCAGGCACAGAGGTGAGGCTGACTGGTCTGTAATTCCCTGGGTCATCCATTTTCCCGTTCTTAAAAATGGGGGTTATATTTCCCTTTTTCCAGTCATTGCGAACTTCACCTGACTGCCATGATTTTTCAAATATGATGGATGGACCGTGGCTTAGCAACTTCATTTGCCAGCTTCTTTAGGATCTGCGGATGGATTTCATCAGGTCCCGTGGACTTGTATGCATTCAGATTCCTAAGATGGTCTCGAACCAGATCCTCTCCTACAGTGGGCCCAGGGTCTTCATTCTCACAGTCCCTGCGTCTGCCTTCCAAGACTTGGGTGATGTGGTCCGAGCATTTGCTGGTGAAGACTGAGGCAAAGAAGTCTTTAAGAACCTCAGCTTTCTCCAAATCCAGGGTAGGCAGTTCTCCTGATAGCTTCTGGAGAGGGCCCACGTTGTCCCTAGCCTGTCTTTTATTTGCTATGTACCTATAGAATTCTTTCCTGTTATCTTTAACATCCCTAGCCAAGTTTAGTTCTAAGTGGGCTTTAGCTTTCCTAACCTGGTCCCTAGCTTCCCGGAAAACATCCCTGTATTCTTGCCAGGCCGCCTGTCCTTGCTTCCACCTTTTGTAAGACTCTTTTTTCCCTCAGATTTTCCTCAGCAGGTCCTTATCCATCCAAGGAGGTCTCCTGGTCGTCCTGCAGCGCGTCCTTCTAGTTGGGATGCAACACTCCTGAGCTTGTAGTAGGTGATCCTTGAATATCAACCAACAGTCTTGGGCCCCCCTACCCTCTAGGGCTATATCCCATGGAACCTTACTGAGCAGTTTCCTGAAGAGGCCAAAGTCTGCTCTCTTGAAGTCCGGAGCAGGGAGCTTGCTGCACACTCTTCTCACTGTCCTGAGGATCTCAAATTCGACCATCTCATGATCCCTGCAACCAAGGCTTCCCTGGAGCATCACATTTCCAACCATCCCTTCCCTGTTGGTGAGGATGAGGTCAAGCATGGCACCTCTCCTTGTCGGCTCCTCAATTATTTGGAGAAGGAAGTTGTCTTCCACACAATCGAGGAACCTCCTGGATTGCTTGTGCTGGGCCGTGCTGTCCCTCCCACAGATATCAGGGTTATTGAAGTCCCCCATGAGAACAAGGGCCTGTGAGCGTGAGGCTGTCATGTTCTTCTATCATGTTCAAACAATGATTTCTTTTTTCAGGTGGAATCTAGCCTGGGCAATACCAGAAAATTCTAACTGTAGTAGAAGTCTTTCTCTGGTACTGGTGGGAAAAGATCATATGATCTGTTCACGTCTGTAACAGATAGCAAAGTGGTAGAAAGATTTCACTACCGTTTGCTTCTTTGCGCCTGTGCCATTCGCTTTCTTGTATTCCACTGAATCTTCAAACACTCACCTGAGGCTTTCAATTAGGGACTGGTATCCATTATGTGCAAAGGTAATGCCTAGTAGATGGAACTTGATTTTTCTTTGGTTGCTAGGTGTTGCAGTCCATGGTAGCACTATGTCTGTGTTAATAGTCCTGGAGTAGTGGGCAACAATGTGTATGATCTCCTGCATCATTCCTCAGCAATCATATAGGTCTGGCTGAGACTAAATTAATAGCTCTGGCTGAGTTTGAACTGGATCCATGGAGTGTGTTGGGTTTGTTTTCCTCTGCACTTTGAAATTTAAAATCAGAGCTGGCCTGGACTAGCTATTGCCAAGCAGTGCTGTACTTTAGCCACTGAACTCAAGGTCACTCTTCCTAAAGTCAGCTCAGTGTGCCAGTTAATCCACAACTTTGATTAAGTGCCCAAGGATAATGGTGAACTGACTATATTTACATCTATTTTGGGGATCTGAATCCGACTTAAGTGACTCTTTGATAATCATGATTCATGAGGTGAGGATGTTCTGCAGGAAGGGAAGGACCAGTAAAGGCAGAGTATAAAGGTCGGCGCCTGTTGTACAGGAGCTGACTGGGAGCTGCAGCAGTGAGGTTGGTTCTAGGAATTTCAGTGTCAGTCGACTAATTTTGATGTCTGAAACCCTAAACTCGTAAAGTAAAAAAAGTTTACAGTTGTAATTATACAAACATGGATCACAGCCAGAGATTCCTGTTTGATTTGGGGTTTGTTTTTTGGGGTTTTTTTTTTGTTTGTTTCCTTTTGGCAGGAAATGGTAAGGGGAATCAAGCAAATGTACTTCTGAGACACATCAGAAATCAAGATCAAAGATGCATTCTTAAGGGTCTAATAATTGTTTTGAGATGTGGGTCCAAAAAAATCTTAATACTTCACTGGGTTTTACTTAAAAATCTTCCGTAAGTTAAAAATCTAAGTCTACCTGATAAATCAGATGCTTTTTTTTTTTAATTAAAAAAATGAAAAGATATTTTGAACTAAAATTTTTATAATTAATTTGAAATCTCAGTGGACTTTGTATAAGTTGCTTATGGGTCGGAAATCTCTGTAAAGTTCAGTTGTCTAGGCTGATGGAAGAAAATACTTCTAGAGCTTGAAATTCCCCAGTGATTGTACAGTTCTCATGTAACAGACATAGAGATCTCACCAGCAGTCTGTGAAATAGCTGTCAGCAGAACAGCGTGCTTTTAAGAAATTGGATTTGTCAGCAAAATTTTGAATGGGAATATATATTCTCTTAGGATGATGTGCTGGATCCCTTTACAGTGTATTTTATGTTATAATAAAATGTATCCGTTGTTTCAGAAAGAAAGAAAATAATTTACAGTAGATACTTTACATGAGAATTACGAATTATTTTTTTAATTTTAGCTTTATTAATATTTAATAGTCTTGGTGTCCTCTAAAATTCTTTTGCTTGGTAAGTGAAATAAAAATTGAGGAAAATGGTCATTTTGAAGGGGCAGTAATCTTGTGGTTTGAAAAACAAATCTTGTTTTTCTAGACTGAGCACTGAAACATGCCGTAAAACTCCTGCTGCTTGTGCTGCTTTATCCTTTACAGACTGCTTGAACTTCTGTGCCTTGTTGTAATGCAAACATAGTTTTCAAACCTTTCATTGGAATTTTAATAATTCTAAAATACTAAGGTACATGAAGTAGAATTATCTATAAAACATCACCCCTCTACTTCTCTGGTATGTCTCTGGTCTGTGATAACGTGGGGATTATCTCAATCTCTGTAGTTGTAGGTATTTGTATTATTAGCTAACTGTATATGGTGTATGGTTGTAAATCTATTTGCATCATTTTCACTGATACAATGTCCCAAGCTACAGAAGAGGTAGAGTGTCAGGTTTAAAAATGTGTATATATTTCCATGTGCATAAATATTGTGCTGCTGAGGTGCACATGGACCATGATTCATCCTTGTCCTACAGTATGTGTAGGCTTACAACAATGAAAAAGTGTGCCAAGTGAGTAGGAAAGCGTTTAGTTTTTTCAATATCTAATTTGTATTCCTTGTAGTATGGTAATAATAACATTGGTACCACTGTGATTTTCCCATCCATTACACTGGTATTATAACTTAATTACAAAACCTGTGTTGCAAACTGTATTTTTTATATTAGGTTGTTTAAAATGCAGGTAGGCAAAAGCCTTTGTTAGATAAGGTCCTGTGGTGTTTATACATCTTCAGACCTACTGATTGTTCTATGTGTGTGTATTTTACAGGGTGCGATGTCTGTGGACTCTATTACAGATCTTGACGACAATCAGTCACGATTGTTAGAGGCTTTACAGCTCTCTTTGCCTGCAGAAGCACAAAGCAAGAAAGAAAAGGCAAGAGATAAGAAACTAAGCCTAAACCCTATTTACAGGCAGGTTCCTCGGCTTGTAGATAGTTGCTGTCAGCACTTGGAAAAGCACGGTAAGAATATTTCATTTTCCCAAGAGTGGCAGGTATATTTTTACTATCATATAAATAAATGCACATTTTGAGAAGCAAGCATATGCTTCCAATTGCAAGGACATCTTTGAAAGTAAATTGCTTTCCTTCCTAATTTGCCTCCTACTTCACTTTTGCTAAAGATATTGTCTCGCAAATAATCACATAGATGACACCTTCCCAAACTAATGATCTATGCTGCAAGCTTGCAAACTGGCCCATACAGCATGGGGGAAGAGACATTTCTTGGAGGTTGTTCATCTTGAACTGGAATACTCAGTTCTGCAGGAACAGCCCTTCATACCCCACAGGTTTGCCCATACCTTGAGAAAGAAAGTCTAAAATGTGCCAGTAAGCCTGGAGTCATTCTTCACAAATGAGTGGGTATTAAGGTGTAAATATTAATTTAACTGCTTATACTACAGTGCAAGACATAACTGGAAGCATCGTTTGAAGATAAAAGCTCAGAGAAAGAAAAAAATCCTATACTAAATTATGTTAAGCTTCAGGAAGCTTTTTCCTGTTCTCTACAGCGCTCATGGGCTGGCTACACAGTTTGTCCCTGGCTGAATCCTCCTGATCAGCCTCAGAATCAGGCCTGCTCTCTCTGAAGGGAATTGCAAGCTTCTGCCAATATTCTTCTTTTGTCTTTATGATCGTCTAGACACAAACCTCCCACCAGCTTTATATAATGCAGAAACAATAGTTAATCAAGGTATCTTTTCAACATCTCTCCCAATGTAGCTTAGTCTTGTAAAGATTTTTAGTGAGAATTGAAACAACTTGACCACAGCAAAACAGACCTATTACATGGCCAGATAATAAATAAACCATTAAGTAATGGTGATTGCAACACCAGATGATGCATTTGATGCCTAATTTGATCAGAAAGATATTATTTACTGACTCTGAATGAAAGGCTTTTGTAGATGAGGACTGCGATTTAAACAACAATTCAAAGCTTTTATGATACATAATTGAAAACAATATTGCATACATATATATAAATGAACTGCGAAATAAGAGTCATTGTTAGCCTTTTACAGAGATTAGATACCATGGCTGACAAGTAAGTGTGTAAAATGAGTAAATTGAGATGAATTGCTTCCTTTAAGTATGGGTAGTTGAGTTTGGAGAACATACCAGTGTCTAAGTCAGCCAAAAAAGCCATCCAGCTGAGTATCCTTTGGATACTGTGATTTTATGTCACTTGATTATACAGTTTTTGCCTGATAAGAAACATCTCAGGTGTTTCCCTGCCAGTGTTCCTGAGTTTACTAAATGTTATTTCATCAGCATAATTTTCTCTTAACCAAAGAGAAGAATATTTGAAGGGAGTTGTTATGTTGAGACTAAAGGGTATAATCTCACCTGATTGTCTGTGATGAGTATCTGCAACTCCAAGCACTATTGTGAAGCTACACATCTCTAACAAGCAAGTGTAGCCTTGTTGCCTACAAAAGACATTTGTTTTGCAAGGTTATTTTATATCTCTTGTATGTAAGTAGAGAAAGTGAATGTTGCAGACTGGCCTTTGTTAGACCATAAACTTTTCAATTTATAGACAATTTCATCTTTTGCAAAAAATGTGTAACTGTGTAAAATGATATTAGGTACACAACTGCTTGAGTCCCATAACATTTCCACTCACCTTCTCATTGCTAAAAACCATGTCACCTCTAAGGTGACATTTACTCTGAATTTTTTTAGTTTCTGTTATTTGGCAAAGTATGTCCACTCAACAACCATGTTATCATTTGTTTGATATTCTGGTATCTCCATAGGTCTAGAAGAAAGTTTGAATTTATTACTTCTGGAATATCAGGCAACAGCCATTTCCAGCATGTCTGAAGTACAACAGTAGTTCTTTATAAGCCATTATAGGGTTATATAATGGCTGTTCCTATCATGTAAGCTGTACACAACTCCCAAGTGGAGCTCTTCCATCTTGTAATCAGCCTAGGTGCCCTACTTATGTCCCTTTGAAGGAAGCTCTCAGCTTTGTCTTTACAGGAGCAGGAGGGCAAGTGGGTAACCCCCAAAACCAACTGCTTCCTGTATCCAAAGACATAGCTCAGTGTGCCCAATTATTAAGTTATTTATTGCCTGTTTCCTTTGGTGTCAGTCTTGGAAGTGCCACCTCCCAATGTAAAACAGTGCCTTGCTCCCTGCACACCTCAGTCCCTCACAGGGTAGCAGTAGCACTACCAAAATGGCATCTCAAGAATCATAGAACAGAGTTGGAAAGGACCTTAAGATCACCTAGTTCCCCCCCCCCGCCATAGGCAGGGACTTCTCACACCAGACCATGTCACCCAAGATTCTGGCCAACCTGGCCTTGAACACTGCCAGGAATGGAGCATTTACCACTTCTTTGGGCAACCTGTTCCAGTGTCTCACAACCCTCACAGGAAGAAGCTGCTTCCTTACATCCAGCCTGAACTTCCCTTAAGTTTGAACCCATTACCCCTTCTCCTATCACTACGATCCCTGATGAAGAGTCCCTCTGCAGCATCCTTGTAGGCCCCCTTCGGATATTGGAAGGCTGCTATGAGGTCTTGGAGATGTCATTTTACAAGGTTAGGTGATGAGAGCCCCTTAAAAACTGCAGTGAATAGTTTCTTATTTCAAGACAACTGAGTTTTGCCTCTGCATTGTATGTACAGGTTTATAGATAAATACAATGTGGGATTTTTATTCTTTTAAATACACATAGCCCAGACTGCTTTGGTTCAATGCAATTTTCAGCAAAAAACTAAACAATAAAACAGTTGTCTGATGTGCTACATTTGCAGGTCTCCAGACAGTAGGAATATTCAGAGTTGGAAGCTCAAAAAAGAGAGTAAGACAGGTGAGTGGATACACTTTTCCCTTATTGGCTATGATACCCAGACAAACATGATTCCTTTCTTTTAAGTGGTTTCCTTCCTATCTTTCACCTGGTGAAATTCAGGCTTTCTGGGTCAGTGACTTTATTGGGTTTTTTTTATGGCAATAACAGGCCATCTTTTACATCTGGTGAAGTACTTGTCAGGTTCTCAGCAGGTTAACAGTCTCTGTATGTTTTGCTTTGAAGTAGCACAGGGTTGGAGATCCAAATAGACTACAGTGATGAAATTTTCCAAAGGTTACACCATAAGGAAAAAAAAAACCAAACTTGGCTGCTAGTTTCATCTCAGCTGAAGCTCCCAAAGTAAACCCAAACTGTAAATCTTTTTTGGAAAGCTCACAGTATGAGGAAATATGCAAGTACAGAACAGTCTCTTTGACCCTCAGATTGCTGCTCTGAAATATCACCTTTCTTTTACCCCTGTTAAATTTGAAGGTCAGAGCAGACCTATCCAAGTGCTAGTCTCAGCCAAATGTTGAAAAACAAAGAGAGTGTAGAGTTAGGCTCCAGAGGAAAAGTCAGAAGTTGGTGTTTTCTCAGCCCTAGATATGATGTTGTTATTCCCATAAGTTGGGAATACACATTGAATTAGAGCAGTAGAGAGTAGTGCTTAATGGTTGCATGATGCTTAGGGAGGGGATAAAACCTTACAGGAAAATACCTCTGCCAGGAAGACCAAAAACATCAGACCGAAAAAAGTAACAGAAAGCCTCATCTGATCCCACAAATAATAGTTCTTTGATGTAAAGACTATACAGTATGATGCTTGGTGCTCTGGAAGGTTACCTTGAATATCTAGACTGACTTGATTCTGGGTGGTAGGACACTATAGCCTACTGTTTTGTAGCTTATTATTTAGCTGAGTGGCTGGTGTTCCACAAAGCTAAAAACATTCATGGTCTGCAGAGGCAGTTGTTAGATCAACACTGAGCTGGGTAAAGTATTAAAAAGTAAGTTGCCTGATGTTTGCATTACAAGCTTCAATGTCATAACATATATTATCATTCAGGGGTGAGTACAATTGCATCATAACTCTGGGGAAAAAGCAGAGGGCTTGTATCATTTACTTGTAAACTAAGCCTTACTTTGAACATCAGCGACTTTCACCAGCTTTCTTTTACTGTGTTTTCAAAAGCTGAGGAAATCAAGAGATTTGGGTATTTATATATTCTGTTACATGGACTAATATACTTCATTAAACAACATGGAAGCATCAGCTTGGACCTTGCAGTTACAATAATAAATGCTGTCAACATGAACACATGGAAAAGTCTGTATTCAATTAAAATTCCACTCATTTTCTGAACCGTGGAAAGCCAAACCCAGTACTCAGATTTTGGTGTACTTTTGCAGCTGTTCATTAGTTTTTCTTGTGTAGAAAGTAGGCATAGTTTTGTTTCCTTTCCTTCCCTAGTTAGAAAATGTCCTTTTTCAACTATAGTTTGTTGCAATAAATATATAAGTAAATGCATGTGCAGTGGGAAGAGAAAAATCTAGAATTTGTCTATTACAAACCACCTCCTTAACATTCAGTGGGGTGTAGAACAAAGCAACCTCCAGACCTTGAGGTTGAAAAGTGACATGGATGGAGCCCTGCACTCCCATCCCCTCTCCCAACACGGATGTCCTCAGCTCTCATGTCTTAAGCACTAGTGGATGCTTGAGGTGTATTTTCCAAAAGTCTGAAAGTATTCCCTATGAATGAAGTTTGAGACACCTAGAGTTTAAACTTAGAAATGTATGGTTTTTAACAGCTGTGATACCTGGGCCTGAAATGTGGCCATGTTTCACCAATGATTATCTGATATTGTGCTAATTAGGACATCTTGGTAGGCCTCGCAGTGTATCAGAAGTGCCATATTCAATCTGTATCAGCAATTTATGATTTAGACTGCTATTTGGGAAGTCCAAATTTCTGATGTAGTGCTAATCTGTTCCCTCAGCTGCTTTTGGGCAGTAAGTGCAGAAGCAGCCTTCTGGATAGAGGTGATTTATGGTGCTCTGGAGAGATGCTCTGCATTTGCCACCAGTCTGAAGAGTAGAATTGAGCTGGGAGTGTAATTGCCTAGTTCGTACTGGAAAAATCTTTGATCACAAATCAGCAGGGGGAAGCATAATGCTAAAGAATGAATTCTGGTCTTCAGGTGTAATTATTCATTATTAGTAATGACTAATATTAATGATGTTGAAAGCATTCTTAATAGATTAGAAGGGAGGCTGTAGTTTTTATAAAATACCTTTCACGCCTGCTATGAAAACACAATTTCAGCTGAAAATATGGGATTTTCTGCATTCCTTCATGCTATACACACTCAAGATAGATTTGCCTGTGATGAAGATTTGCCACAGATTATCGCAGACACACAGTGTCCTTGCAATTTTCCTTCTTTCTTCTTCTTGATATGTCTGTAAAAATCCAGGTAAGACAGCTGATACATCAGATTTCCTCTTGTTTAGTAAAATCAGATATAATTAATCCCTGAGAAGATGTATGTGAGATCATGATACCTCATACTATTAGCAAAGATACAAAATTTTCATAGGAAGTACGTTTCAAATATCTTGATTATTTTCAAAATGAAAGAAAGTAAAAGATGGAGCTCTCAGCCTGAAGAAATTGTTCTTCTCTTGGTGCTGGGAAGTCTCTCCAGAAAGACAGGCTTTTTTCTTTTTTTTTTTTTTTTTTAATTATCTCCTCATGAGGCATATTGGATGTGGCAGAAGGATTTCTTCTGCCTTTGAGGAGTGTGATGCCTTTGAATTGTACAGAATTTTTCTGTGGACTGCAGCTGCAAAAGGTAGTCATACCTCATAATGGTGTTAGCTTGCTTTTTGTGAACACCCTAACTAAAATAGGAAGGCAGAACAAGATGTATGTGGAGAAATGCCATGAAGTCTTCATAAACTTGGCTGCTTACTGTGTATGCTTAAGTACTGTCCTAAATCAGGAGAGAAATGTGAGTTTGGTGAATATTAACATTGTCTTGTTTTTTATACAAAAAGGTAAATGTTGCAAAATATAATTTTAGTTTTTCTGGCCCTGAAATCTAGGGATAATGCAGGAAAGTGGTACTAAAAGCCTTTTCTTGTAGTTTTCGTTGTTTGCTCTGGTTTCTGCCTTTGATATTAATCTTAGAGTTCTGCAAAAAATTATATTTACTTGGGCATATTTTTTCGTAAAGGAGTTCCATATATTTTCTGGAAAGAAAGGATTGTATTTTATTACAGTCAGTAGAAACCTTAAGTTATGTATCATGGAACAAGCAGCAATTAGACATTAATTATATCTTTGACCTGATTAAAACCTCATAATATCCAAACCTGAAAGTGAAAATGAACAGATCTGCATCTGAAAAGATTATCTGTGTTGGAATGTACTAACTGGGACAATAAGTGACTGTCTTTGTGTCATGATCTCTTTCAGTTACGTGAAGAGTTTGACCGAGGCATAGATGTTGTATTAGACGAAGAGCACAGCATTCATGATGTTGCTGCTTTGTTAAAGGAATTTCTGCGTGACATGCCTGACCCACTTCTCACTAGAGAACTTTACACACCTTTCATCAACACCCTCTGTGAGCTCTACAGCATCTTGATATACTGATTCTTGAAAAACTTACTTGTTTGAATTCTTTGATCTCTACTAACCATATTTCTATTCTTCTGTACATTTAATACTCTAGCTATTATTTGCTCCAAATATTTGTGTAGTATAAATTTGCTGAAATCTTTCCTTGGTTTTCTTACTGGTTAAGCATAGCCCAGAAAACTAAAACAAGACTTATTATACCTATTTTTTCATTTGTATATAGGATATAATTCGTGCTAGCTTTTAAATCCTGACCTTTTCATTGATTCAGCGATAGCAGGTGGCAGACTCACATTTGAATCCTGGTATCTTAGCACCATTAATACTTTTAAGTTTTAAAGCTGTTCACTGACCAAAATTCCAGTCTGTCCTCAAAAACTAGTTTCAGAAGCTGACGTTTAATCATAGTTTATGGTCCTCAAAGCCACCCTATGAAATACTCCCAAATGTGTTGCCTAAGACCTGAGTGCAGGCTACTGCAGATTTGGGAAAAAGTAAGTTTGGACTCTGCAAGCTTAAGCTGCTGCCTGGTATGTGTTCTTCAGATTCTTTCTAGTCCTCCTGAGATCCTGCCTTTGTGCTACCTTTGTCACTGGCTGCCATTGTATTTTAGATGGCTAAAGTGATGTTGTCTGCAGAACATCCTTCATATCTCTAGTTGCTTTTCCAGTCTCCCTATTACTTCTGCAAGATGTGAAATTGTAAGAAAACCCATTTAAAATGGCTAAGGCATAAACCTGACTGCAATGCTTCCCAATGGTATCCCATATATACCTGTAGCTCTACCTAAATTAGTTTAGTACGTAGATAATTAAGCAAAATTGTTGTCTGCAGTGACAGTGATGGAGTGTGCAACACAGATTTTGCTCTCTGAGAAAAGTTCCTATGAACCTGTGAGCAAAACGTTGACCAACCAAGACAAAAATCCCATTACAGTATTTGTTACACTTTTGATATGTACTTAGAGTTTTCTCTTTTTCTTCTGACTTTATAAGTAAAGATCCTAAAACAAAACTATTCTTACGCCTTTCTTTGGGCTGGTAACAGTATATTTGTTCTGCTTTTAGGCTAGTTGGAGTGATTTTCTTAAAATCTATTTTTTCCCCTCTTAGTATTAGAGCCAGATGAACAGCTAAGCACCTTACAGCTTCTCGTTTATCTTCTACCTCCCTGTAACTGCGATACCCTACACCGGCTGCTGCAGTTCCTTTCCACAGTGGCTGGTCACGCAGAAGACACCACAGACAAAGATGGCCAAGAGGTAAGTCGTGGTCACTTGTGTCCTTGACTTGCTTAATTCATGATCTGAAATGAGATATTTAAAGCTGTGAAACAGTGGTGGCATACCATTGAAAAATGGAAGAGATTTCATATTATTGCTGGCAGATTTGCCATTTAGTTGTTTACTGTGTTCTTAGGGATATGAAAGTGTAATTTTCATATGACTTAATGAAGCATCTACCACTTCTTTTGGGAGATTAACAGAATCATAGACCTTGTTAATTTCTAATATTATTTGTCCTTCCCCACTACTCCCTATTCTTTTATCCTATTATATTCTATGGACAAAAACCAGCAAAAGGTTGCAGGTCTTCGTAGAATCATAGAATAGTTAGGGTTGGAAAGGACCTTAAGATCATCTAGCTCTAACCCCCCTGCCATGGGCAGGGACACCTCACACTAAACCATGTCACCCAAGGCTCTCTCTAACCCGGCCTTGAACAACGCCAGGGATGGAGCATTCACAACTTCCCTGAGCAACCCATTCCAGTGTCTCACCGCCCTAACAGTAAAGAATTTCTTCCTTATATCCAATCTAAACTTCCCCTGTTTATGTTTTAACCTGTTACCCCTTGTCCTATCACTACAGTCCCTCATGGAGAGTCCATCCCCAGCATCCCTATAGCCCCACTTCAGATATTGGAAGGCTGCTCTGAGGTCTCCAGGCAGCCTTCTCTTCTCCAGGTCGAACAGACCCAACTTTCTCAGCCGGTCTTCATACAGGAGGTGCTCCAGTCCCCTCATCATCCTCGTGGCCCTCCTTTGGACTTGTTCCAACAGTTCCATGTTCTTCTTATGCTGAGGACACCAGAACTGCACACAGTACTCCATGTGAGGTCTCATGGAAGCAGAGTAGAGGGGCAGGATCACTTCCCTTGACCTGCTGGTCATGCTCCTTTTGATGCAGCCCAGGATACGGTTGGCTTTCTGGGCTGCAAGCGCCCACTGCCGGCTCATGTTCATTTTCTCATCAACCAACATCCCCAAGTCCTTCTCTGCAGGGCTGTTCTGAATCTCTTCTCTGCTCAACCTGTAGCTGTGCCTGGCATTGCTCCAACCCAGGTGTAGGACCTTGCACTTGTCATGGTTAAACTTCATCAGGTTGGCATCAGCCCACCTCACAAGCATGTCAAGGTCCCTCTGGATGGCATCCCTTCCCTCCAATGTATCAACCAAACCACACAGCTTGGTGTCATCGCCAAACTTGCTGAGGGCGCACTCAATCCCACTGTCCACGTCACTGACAAACATGTTGAACAAATCATGAGTAACTTGTCCAGACTACACATTTTCATTCTCTTTTCATTCTCTCATGTTGCTTTCTTATATGAGCTTTAGACTTACCTGTTCACTTCTTGGCTCCCTTTAGCTTTCCTGTGTGAACTGGGTAGTGAAGAATGAAAAATAAGGGACAGGAACTCCAGCTGTGTCCTTGCAACTGACAGACCTAATCACTAGTTGAAGTGAGGGTTCATCTTTGCTGTGTTCCTTCTGTTGCTTTTGGACCAAATTCAGTGAGAGGTTGGAGTGACCCACCCTGCAGAGACAAGAACACCCATAGCTGAGTGGCTGAGCTGTACCTCTGGACATTCACATGTGTGCATCTGCACCATTCACACTAGAGAAGATGAGAAAACCCAGGCTTCCCGTTTTCTACAAGAAAAATGCTTGAACTAGTGGTCTGCTTTGCCAAAGGTGGCAAATCTCTTAGCTTAGAGTGAGATGGATACAATCTGTCGCTGCTTGGCAAGATTTTGCCAGTTTATCTGTGGGAAAGACTTTGCTGTCATCTGAACAGCAATAAAGACTACTTCTGAGGTTACTTCTGAGGCTCTTCTGAAACTCCTAGAGAATTTTGTCTTCCAGATGGAAAACCATGATGAATTCTGTCACATTTGGACACCTTTTGCTGTTGGCTGGTTTTAACAATTGTCACTTTGAGACTGAGTTTTGCAGAATTTCTGGCTCAAGTCCTAACTTCCAATGTGCTGTATGTGACTTCAAGGCCTATTTCACTTTTAAATCCATTTTAAATGCTTTTATTTCTACCTCAGCAAGGAGTTGATTGAACACCTACACTGCTGTAATAAAAGCATTTTAAAAAAGCAGCTCATAACAATTTTACTGTGCTTAAAAACATGTATAAGACAGCTAAGGTCGTGGCCCCTGTGGTCCTGCGAAGAGTTCTGTGTTGGTTCAGGAATATACCCAAGAGGACCTTATTGCAGGGCTAGAGAATGCTACTTGAAAGAGTTAGTTTGGCCCGATAGTATTAAAGGCATTTTCATTCCCCTTAACAGTGCATCAACTCTGTTACAGGTATTTTGGCAAGCCAAATTTTTGTAAGCTATCTTGACAGTATTCTAAGTGTCAGGAATATTATGTGCAATTGGATACCTTTTATAGATAATACAGCATTCTGCTTGCAATTATTTAAGCTATTCAGGAATAATTAAATGAATAAAGGCATACAGAGCAGGAGAAAGTACTTTATCAGACTGTTTGCTATCACTGGAAGGAAAACAGCCAGGCTTTGGCACACAGGCCCTCTTCACAGTTTCTTTCAAAAGCCCTTCTGTCACAAAGGTGAAGATGGATGACTAACTTTACTAATATGTTGACAACATTTTTTTCAGGGATGCCCCGAGGCTGCCCTTAAGAAAAGACTCACTGTTTGTACAAAGAGCCTGCACATGCAGATCCAGGCACAGCCGGAGGCTGCCCCTGGCACACTTGAAGCACTTCGTGCCTCTGCATCATTGTGCCTCAGTACTCTTACAGTGTTTAAAAAGCAGCTCACCCAAAAAACAGCCAGGTGCACAGTGGTGCACAAATAAGGGAGCGTGCTGTACTCACTGTCTTGCTAAGATGAATCTCTAAGCAAAGAGCTGACATGGTTTTTATGAGCGCCCATGCCCCTACATAGTGCATATCTTTCCAAGAATATCCAGTAGTCCCACCAATAAAAGAAGCTCCTTTTACTGTCATATCTATGCTGTCTAGTTGAGCGCTTTAAAAAATAAACCAGGTGTTGTCAGGGCACAGTTATAAGCTTGGCTAGAGTATTCAGTAAATCCCCAAATAAAAAATATATGATTACTACTTTGAAAAGATTAATTTTGTACCACTCATTTCTTCAAATGCTAATTTTACTGCCTCTTTTTGGTGCCTCTTTCTGTCCTTTTATAAAATTAATTAATTCAAAGGTAACTGAAACAAATGAAAAGCAACTCTCATGATATTTTTTGAAAAGCCTGCAAGAAATACTGCATCAACAGCTGAAATTCACTTACAGTCTAATGTAGTCAAACTGCTGGCATCTTCTTCTGCATTCCCAGAATAGCAACAAAGTGGAGACACAGACAGGAAGCACATGATCCTGCTTTTTGCTCTGTTAAAAGAATAGAAGGAGAAAAAAAGTAGTCTAATCACAAATACGAGGATGACCATTTTCATTTAATAACATGTATGACTTTTCAGATAATTTCTGACTAGTCTAGTATGTATTCCTAGCCTTCTACTTCCTCCAAAATCAGGTCAATGTTATTTCTTTGAGCAGAGTTATAAAAGTAGGAAAATAGTAAAAAAAACAACCACCACCAAAACCTAAACAAAAATCCACCCAACAAGTAAACATTTAGTGTATCCTAGGAAAGAGGCAAGAAGGCAGGAAAATAGTAATGAAAATAACAAGCACGCTGCTTATTATCTAAACTGCTTAAACATGGAAAAATATGGTTTTTCCTCACTGTATCTTTTTCAGATCGTGTGTGCTACTGGAGAAAGCTAACAGTTTTCAGTATTTGTTCCTAAAAGACAATAATATGCTGAGGTGGAGAAGTAGGGAGGTTTCCCTGAGTTCAGAAATATATCCCTGCCAAATTTCCGGGGAATTAAGAGCAAGCAGCGCTTCCACCCTCTACTCTTCCAATCCACTTGAAAATGTGTCCAGAAATTTCACAGTGCTTTTTTGCAGGGATGTCCAAACCGGGTATCAACATTTCTAAGAAATGTTCATTTTTTATTTGACTAGCACTCTGGTTTTGATGAATGAAGCATCTGCCAAATCAGGGGGGAGAGAATGAGAGTGTGTGTGTGCATGTGTACATGTGTGTATATACATATCTGTATGCATTAGACCCTGGAAGACCCCACCTCATTTGTATTCTGTTTTCTAGATTACTGGGAACAAAATGACATCACTTAACCTGGCTACCATCTTTGGCCCTAACTTATTGCACAAGCAGAAATCTACAGACAAAGAATTCTCAGTTCAGAGCTCTGCTCGAGCTGAAGAGAGTACTGCTATCATAGCTGTCGTACAAAAGATGATTGAAAACTATGAAGCTCTTTTCATGGTAGGTGGATGTTTCTTCACGTTACTCCTATGCATTTTTAGGTTAAATGAGAAAATACCTGCTTGGTATTAAAGTAGACTAGGAGGAAGAAAACTGAGCAAACTGCATTAAATTAGGGTCATAGAGCCATAGAATGTTTCTGTTGGAAGGGACCTTAAAGATCATCCTGCTCCAACCCCCTTTCCATGGGCAGGGACATCTTCCATTAGACCAGGTTTTCAAAGCCCCATCCAGCCTGGCCTTGAACACTTCCAGGGATGGGGCAGCCACAACTTCTCTGGGCAGCCTGTGCCATTTCCTCACCACCCTCATAGTGAAGAATTTTTTTCCTAAAATAATTAGGAATAATTGGTAGAAGTATTATTTGGTCAATTAGTAGTAGTAGAAAAAATAATCTGCTGTCAAGGAGAATGCTTTGAACTAAACTATAGTGTTAAACATGTGTTGCCTGGAACAGTTTCTATGTAGATAAGAGTATATTCCTTAGAAGATTTCTGTCTGTGGAAATGATGGAGTTGGCTCTTCACTTATACACTGAACAATGTACCATCATTGCTTATTAGTTTTGAAGACAAGACTGAAAATAAACTTTTCACCTCTTGGTTTTGGAAGTCAGAGAGACAGTTTTTCTGTAGGGAGTAAGAGATCCTTGGTTAAGGAGCAGCTTCCCATACTGAAGACTTTCTTGTTGGTTGGATGGGAAGAAAGGACAAAGCTTTCTCGTTTGTCAGTTGCATAAGAGGAGTAAAACATGCATCTGGGTTGTTCCTCAGTTCCTTTCTGTTCTCTTGCTGAGGTGAGGAAGTTCATAAAAAGGGTGATGACTTTGGATTTGCACATTGTTTACTTAAGATGTGGCTTAGTTAAATTGCATTCCTTCTGCCTAGAAGTTAACTGAGCAGTTCATTCTGTGGCTTTACTTTTTCCTCTTTTTGTCTACAGAATTATAGGTCAGCTCAGCATGACTTGTTCCTGAGAGAGCCCTGCCCTCAGGTAGAAGAGGCCAGTTAGACCTCGTGATGGGCACTATTCTGTCTTCATTTTAGGAAGCATACATGTCTTAACCAGTAGCCTAGAAATGGTGAAAATAGCTTTGTTTGTTGTGTCTTGAAAGTAAGCAGCACTGTATGATACGCTGAGGAGATCAGCTCCCAGAGCAAGAGGAAGAATACTGTGAAACTTCTTTAGTGCCCCAGCAAAGCTGGGTGCTGGATATCTTGAATGGAGAAGGTGGTCAAGCCTGGACTGTGGGCATGTGGGACTGATGGCCACATAGTACTGTAAGGGGAAGGTGTCCACCAGGTTCTAACAGGGAGAAGAGCGTGAGAAAGCAGTCACGAGCTCCGCCTATCAGTCTTAGCCCCAGATGAACTTCTTTGTGGTTTTCTCATCTTTTCCATCACATTGTATTGCCTTTCATTGTATCCTTTGCTTTATTTTTATTCTTGTTCCAGTGAGATACTCAGCAGTATTTATTTACTTATTATTATTTTTTTTAATGCTTTTCACAGTTTGGGGAAATGTCAGGTGCTAGTTTTCCTTCCGCAGCAGGAAAAGAAAGGGACAGAACTACTCTTGTGCAAAGGTCTGCTGGCCCACAGTGTGGATGACACTAGCAAGTTAAAAATAATGCTTGAAGTTTTCTTATTGGTGTTTCTCTTTAAGAGCATTTTACAGCACAACCACATCTCAGCACATAATACTTAAGCACACATTCTTTCAGTGTGGAAAAGGTGGGGCTTAGGGTTAGTCTAACCTACATATAGTCTGTTTAACTGTGATGGATTTTTTTCTTTATTCCTTTATCCTCTTCAGTGCTTGCATTTTCATCGGAAAGTTAGACAAAATTGGGGGGGGGGGAGTTTTTTTTTTATTTTCCAGAGTAGCTTTTTAGACTGTGGAGGAAGATTAGGATAAGATTCCAAAATGAGAGTCTAGCTGCATGTAAGAGAAGGACAAACCTATCACAGACACTCTCCTGAAAGCTAAAATACATTCATGGGAAATGTACAGAAATGTCTACCAGTTGAGGGTCTCTGGGTGCTTTCCCTCATCCCATTGCTGCAGTTTAACAAACAGCATGGTAAGTTCTGCCTATTTTCTGGAGTAGTGTGGAGACTCACATATGATATTTGACCTGTAGTATTGTGTCAAATTGCTCATAGTTCATGTTTTATAAAGGCTCTACCAGGGTCTACTTTCATCATTTTGATGTTTTCATTGGCAGCACAGAGAGACTCTTTGTATTCTGAAGATAATTAGCCCAGTGCATCATTTGGTAACAGACGCATCAAAAGGAAGAGACTTGTACATGTAATTGTAGTAAAACTCTTATCATTTGGAATCAGGCAGCAGCAGCTCATTTTCCAAACACATAGGAGAGGGGCCAAACCAGAACCGCTGTTTGTACTTGACATTTATGCTACTTACAAAAGGAAAACATCTGGACTCAAGCATTCAGCTGTAGCTATGACATACAGCGTATTGCTGCTAAGGTGATTTTTTTGTTTGGGTTTGGTTTTTTTTTTCTGTTACTTTTGTGTATGGGGAGGTTATAAAACTGATTGGCTTCAGCACTGAAACTAGAACATTTGTGAAATAAAACCTAGGAGACCAGGATGTGTTGTGGCTCCCAGACCACAATATCACAATGATTCTAATGCATTGGTGGCTTAGGAAGGTTCTGTTTTTCAGGACAACCCAGGACTGGTTTTATTAAGCAATTATTATTGACATCAGTAATATGCAAACATGTGGATTTCATATAGAAGATGGATTCTGGTCTTGCTTCATTGAGGTTAAGGCCTTTCATATCCAATTCTTGTTTATTTTGGTGAGTCTTAGGGATACATGAAAACATTTTATGGGAATGTACAAAGAAAGGAGTGTTCTTGCCAGTCTCTGAACTGTACCCAGTAGCTAAATGTGGGGAGGCACAACTCAACCTCACTTTGTCTCATTGCCTTTGACTTGGCATGGAGGATAGAGAAGAGCAGCTTGATCATGCATTTTCATCTACAAGCACCCAAATCCAGGCCTGCTTCAAAGAAGCACTGAAATTTCTTATTTTTACTGTTAAAAGCTACCTTGGCCTCCCCATTGCAGCGGCTGTCACATGCTGCCTCTTTGTGTCACATCAGTAGCAAGAATCAGCACAAAGGAGGCACTTGAAGTGTCCCTCTACTCTTCTGTGTTTCAATAGATATGACTTATTTAACACCCAGCCTCAAAATCTCAGAATGTCTACTGCTCTACTGCAGTCTTGACAACCCCAGAGGCTTCTGATCTGTCCCAGTGTGCGCTCAACAGCTGTTATTTCAGCAGTGCCTTCACTTCCCTTCTGTCACTGAATTTCAAGTTCTCATCCATCTACTCAGCCACAACTGCCAGTTAAAAAATTAATTCAGTGATAGTTATTAAAACTCTGTAACATCTTTCTGAGATACCCGTAGTTCTCTAAGTGTAAGTTTATAATTACATGCATAACATTTCTGCATTTGCAAGTTAGCTACCTAAACTGAAGTAAATTGCTGCACAGGAGGAAATCCAAAACCCAGGAGATATTTAGCAAGGCTTCCATCAGTACAAACTAAGTTAAGTATCATAGATTAATATAGATTATTCTCTCAGATAAAAGTCCAATATCCCAATAAGACTGCTAGGTTAGGGTTTTGCAGGTGCTTTCAGTTGAAACTGAACTTCCTGATGGAAATTTTTTTGATTCTTTGTTATGTAATGAAAGACTGATATATATTTATTTTTTTTAATAATGGAAAATACAGTTTTATTTTTCTGATAAAGTCTTCTCAGTAGATTCTTGTAAGTTCATCAACTTAATATAAAGCTGAATAGACATACAGAAAGACATGGGTTCTGCTTTACCCTCAAAGTTTATGTGGAGTTTATGACACTGCACAGAAGGACTGTCTAAACAGAGAAGCTGCAGCACACCTGGTTTCCAAATATATACTCCTATGAAGAGAAGATAATTTATTTAAACACAGGTATATCAATGAGCATCAGTAAGATATTTTTTCCATCTTAGAGGCTAAATACAATTTTCAAAAAAGGAATATGTGGTCATACAAGTTTTTCATAGAGATTTTGGATCAATTTGAACTAAATGATGTGTATCTTCAGTTATTTTCAAATTATTTCTGTTTTTAAAGAAATACGCCTTTTCTGTAACTTGACTTCTTAAATACCTCCCAAACTGAGGTATTCCCCTGAGGAATCTATTAGTAATTCTTTTCCTATTTCCCAGGAAATGTCAGGGAGAATAAATGGCCCATGCAGTGTGACCTGAAGGTCAAGAGATTCAGGCTCTGACAAATTGCATCCAGAAGCATATTGTACAGTCGATGACCCCTTGCTGAGATGGTCTTGCCTCCAGCTCCATCTGTCATGAGTGAACCTGGGCTGTTAGTTCAAGTTGCTGAGATGGCTGTATCCTGCAGCAACTTAAGCTATCAAGTGTTTTGAAGTTTCATCTCCATCTAAAGTGCACTGGAGAGAATTTGCAAATCAGAAGACCAAACTCCAAAGACGAAACAAATTCTGGCTGAGCCTGTCTACTATCCAAAGTCCAGAGTAGGTGGAGATCCAACAGGACCCACTTGTAAACCTGAGTTATAGACAGATTACTCAGGTTCTGAATGAACATAAGCAGGAATGTAAATGCTTTTAGATCCCAGGATTTGGCCATGTGGATACCTGAACATTAATTGTTTGTAAGACATTGTTTAAAAAAATGTTAACCTTTGGCAACTTTACTGAAATGAGGCAATTTAAGAACTTCATAGATAGAATAATTACCATGAAACTTCCGTATGGGAAGGATATAAGTAGGTCAAATGCCACAGAATATATGAAGAAACATTCTTTTTCCTGTGTAATTACATTTCACATTATTTCAAAATAAGGACAGTTACTTGGAATAGAAATCTGTAAATGTTCCCACATCTTTGAATGGGGATGTGAGGTGAGGACCTAAACTGAAGCTTTTGAGATTGTGATACATGAGTAATCCTACTGTTGCTATCAGACATGATACCCAGCTAGATACCAATAGGTCATTCAAGAGTAATCAGCATTTGACATTATACACAGTGATCTTTAGTTCTACTTCACCTGTTGTAACATGAAATTTCTCTTTTTAAGTGGAAATAACTTCTGAATAGTTGTGTTTTTTCTTTTATACTCTCCATAAATGTACTTGTACTTGGTCTTTTAGATTAAGTATTGTATAAAAATCATGTATGTGAAAGGTTATTAATCTCTAACTATTTTCTGCTGTCTTCATAGGTTTCACCTGACCTTCAGAATGAAGTGCTTATTAGCCTATTAGAGACTGATCCAGATGTTGTGGACTATTTGTTGAGGAGGAAAGCTTCCCAGTCATCGTGAGTAATCTGTTTTTTCCCTGTTTCTGCTGGGAATTTCTGTGTCCCACTGGAAGTGCTCAAAAGGTTCTAGTTTTCCACAGCTCTTCTGCACTGTCTACAGCGGAGCAGAAATATCCTCCCCATTACACAGACTCTGCCAAAGAAATTTTGACTCTTGTACAGTGTTTTCTAAAGACAAATCATTTCCCGATTCAGAGGAAATATTGCGTTCTGCTGCGGAGAACTTAATGACGTACTAAAAATATTCAGTGCACTATTATCTGACGGGCTGTATCCTAGTGATCTGCTGGTTCATGTCTTGCATTTGTTATAGTCTTCAGTAACAGGAGGAGTGTATTACACTATCCTTGAAACACACCCTAGAGTGCCTTAACACAATCACAGCTAGCCCTTTGACCAGTTCTTTGTTCTTTTCCTATTGTGTGCACATAGGACATTGTAAACAAGTAAACTACCACAACACAGAGTTATGGAGACTCTTTGGATATTATTTAATTGTATGCTTTGTGGAAGACCTGAAGAGAAAAAAATCACACTGGTCACTGTTGCAGTTATGATGCATAACATAGTCCAACTTTGTGTATGATGTATATATGCCTACACCTGTGTGCCTTAACACTGAGAATTTGTACATTAGGATTAACAGGACTCCTGGCTTTCTTATGGGACACACAGTCATAGCATTTATTCTAGTGAATCCCAATGTCAAATCCCAAAATCACAAAATTTGACAAACTTGCTTTAAGTAGTTTGTAAGAGGTTTCCTAGACTCTAAATCCTCTGGGTCAGATTGGACTTCATCTTCCTGTGTGTGTGGAAATTGCCTAGTGCATTTGGAACATAATTAAAATTCATCTGTACAGTCAGCTATGATTTTATTTTTTTTTCTCTCCCTATGAGCATTGTATAGTTGAATTAAATGTAATAATGTGTCTGGCTTTAAAGGAAGAGTTATAAAAGAAGTAGTATAATTAACACATGGAGGAGAAAGCTTTCTTCAGTTATAAAAATTCAAAACAAAAATATGTGCAGAATATATAATGTGTTGTAAAGGATTTTATTAGTTTGACTTAACCACATGAGCTCATAACATGCAGTAGCAAATTATCACTGATCATCTGATTTGTGGTAATTGTGTGTGTTTTCTTAGTATACCACAGACATGAAATAACTTCAGTTAGTCTGACTGACAAGTAACCATGTGTATGTTTATATCTCACAACAAATGCAGGATAATTAGAGGTACATTAGCTGCCTTTTACACTTGTTTCACATTTGCCATTAGCCAAGACCACAATTAGGAGAGAAACTGCAAATCACTTGACATACGGTAAAGTCTGTAGAGACTTTTTTCTTTAAGACCTCTGTTTGGAATGACCATATTATTTCTAACTGAAGCTAATAAAAACTGTCATGTTGGATTTCGGTGCCTATATAATGTAAAGACATAAAATTGTATCTCACATATGGCTACACGTATCAATTGAGCATAAATTTGTCACAGATCATTGTGGATGTAGCAGATTATTGTTAGACCCTGTTTCCCCTAAATTAATTAACCTCTTCTTGACCTTCCTTACTTTTCAGCCAGCATGCACACCTACAGGAGAAAATTGTTCTTTTGTACAAAGCTGATTTCAACTGACAAAAAAGGTTTTGTAAGAAAAGGTTACAAAATCAGATAGGAAACATATAGCTACACTAGTACCAATTTATTGTATTTTCAGTAATGAGCAGATGAAGCATCACTGAGATAGGAAAACCTTACTGTCTGACATTTTTCTTCTACTCTACTGTCATGTAAGTGATTTATTCTTAATGTTAATGAGATATTTTTTTCACTGTGATTGCAACTTCTTGATTGAGATATTCCAGGCAATTATAGGGAATGTTGCTTCGTGTTATTGCTAGGAGTGTGATGCTCTTAAGAGTTGTATCTATTTCAGAACATAATCTCAGTTCTGAGGCTACATATTTGTTGGTTATTTTTCCTGTAAGAAATGTGAGGCTGCAGACAACATAGATATGTTTGTCTTGATTTGATAAAAATGAGCTTCCAAAATACATCCTCACTACTCTTGGAAATTTCCTGGTCACATGTTCAAGATCCAAATTTGGATCTGTGAAACAGAAAATTATATATTCTTGAGACAATCTTCATCACAAAAGCTAGTTGCATAGAGTAGAGTATGGAATCAACTTCAAGACTAATGTCATTTTAATTGCTCTGAAGGTCTTGCTTCTGAAATTGCCCTCACATTTCTGCTTTTGATGTCATTACAAATGCTTTCTTTGCTCTCATCTAACAGAGAAAACACAATTTCTTTTCCTCCCTAGAGGAGGAGAAGTCAGATGTTTCTCATATTTCAGTTCTCTTAAGAGCTGAGCATTGTGAATGGTGTGTCAGGGAGTTTATAGAAGTTGTTCATGGTAAAGCACTAATTACCGTTGACAGCAATTATGAAGTGTGCTTGTGTGGATAACTTCCCAACTTTTTTGTTTGTTGGCTTGATGACAGTGGAATTTGGGGTTTCCAGCTGTAAGATAAAGCATCTTTAACACAAAAATAAAATTGTTTCTTATGATTGTATCATGGGTTAGTAGTCCTTTTAGAGTAAATGAGTTTCAAAGTTACAGAATTTTTTCATGTTTTTGCAGGGTGATGATGGGGTTTAATCCATCGTAACCTGTGGTGTGAAGGTGAAGCCATACACTAGGCCATCCATTATGCGTAAATGCAGTTTTCAAAGCTGCAGAGGCTTCCTGAATCATTGAATCCTTTACCCTATTACAGTAGCAAACATATCAAAATCCTATAATAACGTTTTGTTGGTGGCACCTGTGTTACTCAAATATGTGTGGAAATTACTACTGCATGCTGCCAAGCCATTGCACTCTGTATGATTTGCCTCTTGTAAGACATAGTTGTTTTCCTACTCAGAGGCTTTAATGTATAACAGAAAAGGATTTCTGCCAAAAACCAGAAAGGGATTTCCTGTTTTGATGACCTTGATAAAGAAAAGTAGGAATATCCCCAGTAGCAGTAGTTATTATTCTTAACATTTTTCCAGTTCACCCATGCAAGTAGACTCTGGTGGATAGCATCAGTTCAGAAGAACGCCAGTTAAAAACGAAAGCCCAAGACTCCTTTGCAGCGTAGTTGATTTTTGTTTTGGAATCTGAAAATGTGGTTTTGAACACGTAGCATAGGTTCATTTTGCAGCTTTCAAATCTTTCCTTTTGTACATGACCACTTTTGAAGTCTTTTCCTTGACATAGTTCGTGACCACTAGAAAATACTTTACTTGCCTTCTGATTTCTCACATCTGATAGTGCATGATCTTCTATTATTCTTTGTGGAGACCATAATCTACCCTTATTCTTAGCCAGTATATAGATGAGTGCATAGCTTGCACAATATTTACATTTCCCTCCCAATTTAATTTTTCCTCAATGTGTGGGTAGAGAATTTCACAGGTATCCTGGGAAAGATGAATTTTGAATTTTAGTAAATATTCATCTGCTACTGAATTCAAGCCATAAAGCAAATAGATACAGAAGTTTTGTTTTGAAGAATATGTGAGAATTCATTCTTTATTTTGAAAGAAGCAAGACAAAGTCATTTGCAACTTGTGGTTTTTTTGTTCATAAAGAGCGTGGTAAAGCTGCAAATGTATGAAATCAATATTTGCAAATCTATGAGATCAGTTTCCAGAAGTATTCAATCCGTTTTGGCAGTCTCTTGTAGTAAGACTGACAGAATCCACAGGCCTTTTATTTATAAAACTATTTTTTCTAAATAAATTTGAAATGTTATATATATAATTGCATCAGCTTACTAGCAGAAACTGTGTACAAGTTTAGAAACTTGAATATTTGGATCTTTCCAAAGACTTGACAGTTTCCATTTGGGTAAATTTTTATCAGAAGCTCTGTCTTGAGAGGAGATAGACTATAACAGATCATTCAAGGTAAGACATGAAATGAGTGTTTCACAAAGTTCAAGTTTATGTTCCCATATTCTTTCATTTCCATCTCCCTTTCCCCTATTCCTTGTGTTACCTTGCCATGACTAGTTGGTGGTACATCTCTTTCTTTGTCCTATGGAACATAGTTAGGTTTTGATCCTACAAAGGCTTGCATGCGATAAGCCTCATTGGTGTTGCCATTTGTGCTAAGCATGTCTGTATGCTAACAAGGTGAGGTTTAGATGAGATTCAGTCTAAAAAGCTGGAAAGAAAGACAGACATTTGATGATAGGAAGCCTACCAACATTTCTCTCTTTCTGAAGTCTTCTTGGTTCTTGTAAAATTCTCATCTCATCTTAACTCACACTCACTGCACAAGCTTTTTTGGAACGTGGGAGAGCAGAAAGGAAGGACTAAGGGACGTAAAAAGACAAAAAAGATTTGTGATAAAATTGTACATACTTAAAAGACAATAATACTGTGTGTGGCTGTTTTGAGTTTATTTTACATTGGCCTCAGCTTCAGATGAGAAGCTGGTATGGGAAATTACATAATTGAGTCATGATTTACCCTTTTTCTTAATGACTCCCCAGCATTACCATACCAACTACACTGGGAATCCTGGGACACTGCTACTTTGCCAAATGACAGCTTTGGTTTTCGAATTAGCCCTCGTTAAGGTTCAGGATCAATTCAGTGATGGATTTCTTGCTGGGAGTTACAAAGGAGTAAACTTAGGTTTATTCACATGAGTTTATGGTTGCTTTTATACTGTGGGGGGAAAAAAAAAAAACAACCACCAAATAGGATAATAATCATGATGTTGAATGTATATATTTTATGTTTTGGGACATGCAATATGTAAATCAGCCAGGAAAAAAAAAGCAAAAGCTTGAAGGTGGTGCTAAGCTTTATCATCATTTCTGTATTATGTAATAATAGTGAGCTGCAGCTAGCCTGTTCTACCACTGTGTATTGTATTTTCTTTCTTCAGTTTTATTTCATTTGTCTGAAAAGAGGGTTATTGTTCCATAACAAGTAACGCGATTTGGCTGCTCACTCAGTTCAAGCTCTGTTTGGATTTGACTCTGAGAAAGGCTGACCATTAAGTACACATTTACAAGAATGAGCCTCTCTTGTATCACATTCTGTGATGCATTCAGTGAAGTCATTGAGAGAAGTGTTTAACTCCAGAAGCAAAAGATAAGCATCTAAGAAAGAAAGATCAAGATGCAGAAGAACAGAACATGAGTAATAGAAATATAAATCAGGGAGGTCTGATAGGAAAAAGTTATTTGTTTACAAGGTATTTCTATGTGTTCTTTGGGAGGTTCAGTGACTCACGGACTTCCTCCTACTGCGTAGTAAACTGTATGAGCTCAGGAAATCTTCCTCACTGTTCCCAGCACATTTCAAAAGTGAGTTGCCTCAAGCACAGCCTTGGTTGTACTTTGGTGGTGGGCATGTGTGTTTGCCTTTTTTGCTTGGTCAAAATTAAATACAAGCCATGCTATTAGTGATTTAAAGGTGAAAGGGTAAAAAGTTTCAGAAGTTATCAGCAGAGCCAGTTGTTTGTTGTCCTCATCAGGAGTATAATAGATACATCTGCTTGTCCCCTATTTACCTTCTGATGTCTCTAGAAGAGCATCCTTTTCACTGCCTGAGAGACGAGACAATGTTTTGATATCCCTGTGTACTACTTCAGTGTGGAAGAAGTGATTTTAGCATACTGCTTAGCATCAAACTAATCTTCCCTATCATGCCCTCAGATTTACTGTTGCAAGAAGCTAAATTGTCAAGGTAACATAAGGAATTGATTAACTAATTTCCTGTGATGAACTGTACAGTTGTGTGTTTTTTGGTTTTGGTTTGGTTTTTGGTTTGTTTGTTGTTTTTTTTTTTTCCATGGCAGCAGCATCTTTTGATTTTTAGTGGCCCCTGCTGGCCACTTCATGGCAAAAGTTTTACTCATGAAAAATTCACATCTGTAGTGCTTCTGAAGTGTTTTAATCTCAGCAGCTGTGATCATGCTCCTGCATTAGATTTGTCTGCTGTCAAACTGCACCTGTAGATGTGAACATAAGGCATTTTTCATTAACAGTAGTTTGTTTATCAAAATTTCTCAGGAGCCCTGAGATGCTGCGGTCAGAAGGCTCCTACTCCACAGGAGGAAGACATTCTTCCACAGACTCCAACAAAGCTTCAAGCGGAGATGTCTCCCCGTACGACAACAACTCCCCGGTACTGTCTGATCGCCCGCTGATGGCAATGCAAGAAGAAGTTGCCTGCAGCCCAGATAAGCTGTACAAGGTACCTGAACAGTACATGCTGGTGGGACATTTGCAGCCTAAGACAAAGGAGAATTCTTCTGCATCACAGGCTGGAAAAGGTAGAGTACATCCTGCTTGTGTTCCTCCTCCTCAGTGACTGATGGGGGTTTCTGAATTGAAAAGTTTCAATTTTGCATTTGTTGTGGTTTAAGCCCCTCATGCAGTTTGTTCACTCACTCACCCCTCTTTCTTCCCCCAGTCCTGGGGGATGGAGAGGAGAATCAAAAGAATGCAACTCCCACAGGTAGAGATAAGAACAGTTTAGTAACTCAGGTATAACACAAATCACTACTGCTACCACCAATAATAATCATGACAAGGGAAATACAAGGAAAGAGAATACAACTTCTCACCACCCGATACCAAGCCCGACCCAGCAGCAAACCCCCCCTTCCAGATCTCTTCCCCTTGTTTTTACATCCTGGGCATGATGTGCTGTGGTATGGAATACCTCTTTGGTCAGTTTGGGTTAGGTGTCCTGCCTCTGCTTCCTCCCGGCTTCCCTTCCTCCCTGGCAGAGCATGAGACTCAGAAAGTCCTTGATCAGACCAAAACATTACTAAGCAGTAACTGAAAACACTGGTGTTATCAGCGCATTTCCCAGGCCGAAAGTCAAAAACACAGTGCCGCACCTGCCACCAAGAAGGAGAAAAATGACTGCTGCTGCTGAGCCCAGGGCAGCATTATCAAATACCAGGACTTGAGGAGCAATAGTGTAAATAAACTTGTGAAAAATGACTGACCAACTTCCCTGTTTTGTGTGAGCACAGACCCCCAGAAGGGTCTGTGCTCAGTCCTCCTCGTTAGCTCTGCCAGCTGTCAGGGATGCTCTTGTTTTGAGGCATTTCTCAAAACTTGGACGTATTAGTTAGGAAAATAGATTAATGCATCTCTTGCTTTTCAGCCTGTCTGTGACAGCATGGCAAAGACTGATTTCTTAGTCCTGCTCCATAGGACTGTAATACCTGCAAGATTATGGTCCAGACTGGAAAAATGTGAGGCTTTAAGATGCAAAGCTACAAATTTTCTCCAGTTGAAAAGAATGACCTCAACACCCTCCCACTGGAGAGCACAGCTAAGCTGTACAGCTTCACATCTGCTACCAATTGCATACCTGGCAGTAGTAGTGCAGGGATCTATAATTTCCATAGCTACCTAGGGAGTGCACACCTGAATGATTTCTTCTGTAAAAAAATGTGGTTTAAACTGATAGGTCACCAGCACTTCACTTTATTTTAAAAATATTGAAAAAAATAACAACCTTATATTCTTGAAACTCATATTTAGTGAGCCAGACTTTAAGAACTTAATGCATAGGGATGCAGTTAGCTGTTCGGTGGTATTTTTAAAACCACTTAATTTCAGACACACTGGTTGGGCACTTAATTCCCTTTGGGATTAATGGGATCTAGACTATTATCTCAACTATATGCTTTATAAATGCCAATAGGCATTTAGCTTCGTATTCAGTGTCTAAATCTCTGAATAGTCTTCCAAATCTGGTCAGACTTCTCCTATGAACAGGAAATTGCATTAAGTTTATCATACTAAACCATCAAAAAACATCTTATGGACTTTAACATGCATCACAGTGATACTGGACCATGACAAATTAGGAAATTCCTTTACTGCCAAGTGAAATCAGAAAAAGACACAAACCAGTTATTATCCAGCCCAGTGCTTGATGTGCACATTTTATAAGATCCCTATTCTGTGACTTCACTTCTGTGTGAGACCTGCAGCATCGCTTGGGTTGATAGAGCATGCCTTACAGTGACCCGTGAGTCTACCTGAGGGAGCTTTGCCATTTGGTCAACCTTCCGTTGCCCAAATCCACCTGTTCTTGTGCAAATTCTCCTAACTGACTTCAGTAGTGCAGAGGACTTAAGGGAAATTCCATGTTCCATGCAAACTCAGGTGTTCTACCCATCCAGAGCTTACTGAATCCGTCACAGGATCCGAGCCTGAAACAGCAAGTATCCGTGAACAAATACATTTGAGGTGTTTGTGTTAGGTGCTAGTAAGTCAGATGCTAATGTATATTAACAACCCTGATACCTTACGTAAGGTTTTACCATTTTGTTTGTATGTTTCTAAATAATGGCTTTAAGAGACTCATCATTTTCTTCCTTTTACTGCTATTTAGATGTTTCTGAAGATCATTTTGATATCTGGGGTACCTGGCATTCAACGCTGAAAAGTGGCTGCAAAGATTCAGCCACGACAGGTCAGTTATTTCTCAAGTTTTAAACCCAAATCTAGCAAAGACATAAACAATTCTTTGGTTTTGAGAAATCACAGTGAAACCAGCAGGAAAATTCACATTGTCCAGAGTCGGACTTTTAAAAGAAAGGTGACTAGCCCTAACCATTCTGTGATTCTACGGTTATACAAATGTGGCAACACTTCAAACTGTCACAATTTAATTTTTAAAAAAGTAGTTTTAAACTTACTTCAAAAATGATTTTATATTTTTCTACAAGTTATTGGAAGGGGATTTGAGGGTGGCTGCTGCAGTGACACAAGCACAGGCTGTGAGGTTGGCAGTTTTGGGTGCTGACCCTGCCACTGGCCAGCATTGTCCTGGCAAGTCCCTGACTTATTCTGCCTTTGTTTTTCTTCCATCTTCATCTACCTCCCCGAGAAACTTTGGGACTAAAACACCCCCCTGCTTTTCAAGCATTTGAAAGACATTAAGTGCTGCAAGGCTTTATGTCAAAGCAAAGTATTGGTCACTAGGTAGTATATTAGGTATGGTTTAGATGGATATAGGGCTGCTGCTCCGTATCCCCAGGTTTGGCCAGTGGTGGGGCTGATATACCTTCAGTCACATAACCTAATGATAAAATTTCCTGTCCCTCTTTTACAGCGTGGTGCAGGGGAAAAGCACTAACTTGTTAAATGCCATGTAAATGATTACACAGTCTGATGCCGTCTTTCTGATTCTGGTTCCCAGGTTCTTACGGAAACATCTATGAAAGCAGCTCGTTGCAACCCGGGCAGTGCTCTCTTTCCTATGGGAACCTAGCCATGTGTTCTTCTCGATGGCAGGGCGGCTCCTCTGAATTGGACACCAGCAGGCAGGTCATGCGAAGGAGTCAGACAACTGCTGCCATTCCTGAGTGTCAGCTTCATCTCACAGTGTCTCGGGTGTGCAGTAACCCACAAATCGAAGTCAGCAGTAGGAGTTCAGATCTGTCACACTCGAAGTCAGAGCAGCACTTGACTTTAAGCAGCGTGGAGGACCTCACTGAGCATGACTCAAATGTGGTTTGTTCGCAAAGCCCAGCCAAGCCCTCCTACAGAAAAGAGCGGCCACCACCCCCTTACCCAGGTGCAGCAAAACCAAGCTCCATGTTCTCACAGCGATCAAATGCTTCTTCAACGTTGCACAGTTTGTGGAGACTACAACGCCAAGAAAAAAGTTCAGGGACAAGAGCAGCTGGAGGACCACCAGCCAAAGCCCCTGAGCAGGTCACCTCCAGGCAGGAGCGGCTGGCGCCACACACCCAAGCAGGTCATATCTATTCCACAGCACCTCACAGTCAGAACAATAAAAATGTTTCAGAGGCGGACTGGCATGATTGGCAAAGGGAAAGGTGGCAAATTTGGGAGCTATTATCAGCTGATAACCCTGATGCCCTCCCAGAAACCCTTGTATGATCAGACTCTACAGAACTATCCCAGTACCCGGACCCCCCCTTCTCATAGGAAAACAACAGTGACATTGGAAAATGGGGAGGGCTTCTTTGTTTCATACCAACTGAATTTCATATACTTTTTTTAAACTTTGTTCACTTTATTTTCTTAACAGCACTGTCAAGCAGTCCATTTACAAATACAGTATGCTCCTGTTTTTCAGCAAGCTTTTGAGATAAAACCATGGAAAGATGAAAATTTTAGTCCAATAACTCTGTTTGCATATACTGCGCATAAGATAAGACCGTTGCTTTGATGTTGCTAAAATGTATTTATATATCTGCAGTTCTGATGATTGTATATTCTGTAATGGGTATTGTATGATAATCATGTATTATGTTTTCATATACAGATGTCAATCAATCATGACTGCTTTTTTTCAAAAGTCACTGCACTTACATTACCATGATATGCATTGAACTCTATAGGAAGTGCACAAGCTGGTTTCTGTGCTTATATAAAAAAAAATCTGTTAAAGGGAGAAGTTCTCCTCCTTTTCACTGCCTATTGAAAAACACTAAAATAGAGTGGATCATGAAAAGCCATATATTTTATAAGGGTAGTAGTGAGCTTAGAGGGGAAAATACCAAATATTTTTTTCTTATAAATATATTTGCAAACAAAATTAAAATTTGATACAAGATTGTAAAAATATGTTGGGTTTTTATTTTTCAATTCTGAGAGGAAGCAGCTCAGAGGATCAACTAAGAGCAAGGCCATGCCTAAGCCAGCCAAGGATGTAGTACAAAGGTCTGCCCTTCCATTCTAGAGGAAAACCAATGTTATGTATACAGGATATAATATATATATTTATAAATGTATGATTTTATGTAATGTTCTAAAATAATAAACTGGAACCCAAATTTTAGAAAGCCAAAGCAAATAAATTGAGGTGTGTAACAACTGAGAAAGAATATGGCTTTTCCTTTGCAATAACAAAGCTTCAGGGTTAAGAAAGGTAGAGAAAAAAAAAAGACATATGAAAGGGAGTCACACAGAGTTTCAGAAATAAACATGACATTTGGAGAAGTTCACAGCTGCATTTAAATAAATATTGTGCCAAGTTCTGGGTCAACAGTACTTCCTCAATAATTGTATGTTGCATTGTGAAATGTTGCTGTTTTATGCACGCTCTGGTGGTTTTAAATTGCAAAATTGTTTATGGCCAGCAGGTGGCAATATACTTCAGTATTTCCAGAGAAAAATCTTTTTATCACTTGATAAGGGAAAATGTATCATAGCAAAATAATTTTATAAAATGTATTAGTCTTAATTTTAATGAAGTTGAAGACTTATTCTGCGATGTTGTCTTTAAGTTCTGTCTTGTGCCAAACTGATGGAATAAAATGTTCAGAAAAATAGAGAGCATAATTTTTGCTCCTTTTTTTTTTTGAAGTAAGGTTTATGTAAAAATTGATGCGGTTTTATTACATTCTTGAGTATCTCTGTCAAAACCAGCTAAAAGGCTTAGGAGCTTAAGGACCATTTTTAAATACAACTGAAATATATAAGATCCGAGGTTTTACTTGAGTCTTAGGCTTAAAATCCATCATATAAAGAATCTGCCCATCATATCTCCATTTCCCAAGTAAAGTTGTAAGAGAAAAACACCAACCCAAATAGAAAGGGGCAGGGTTTGGCCTTTGACTGTTGTAGTACTGTCAGACTCGGCAGCTATTCTTATGAATACAACAACCAGAATAAATCTCCATTCTCTTCTGGTGCTTACAAGGCTTTTCCACGTACTATCTTGATATGAAAAATGGTAGGAAAAGGTTCTTGCATGTAGCTTGTTGCAGCAGCTCTGTGTCAATTTATTACCAAAAAAAAAAAAAGCCCACCAAAAACCAGCTCCACCCCAAATTAAGAAAATAGGGGAATATAAGGATAAAATTAAGCTCTCAAAAAAAAAGAAAAAATCTTCACTCTTGTCTCAATATTATCCCAGGCTTGATATAGAATTGCTACAGGGAATTAAATCTCTTTAATAGTCCTCAAAACCAGGCATAGTGTAAATCCCACAGCAGAAGATACTTTGTTCACTAGATGTCCGTCTCTGCATTGTAAATCCCTTTCTAAATACAGAAGCACCTGTGTGCTTTCAACTTTTTGAGTGAAAGATCTCTAATGATTACTCAGCCTCATAAAGAGCTTAGGTTTTGCCAGTATCTCTCTCTGTATATCTGTGTATATGTGTGTATATTACCATCTATGTAGGATTTATGCGAAAACAGAGAACAAAACCCAAGACCACTGCTGGAGGACAACTGTGTCTGCACATGTTTCAATATACAATTGCTTGAAAGAAAAGAGATATGAAATAAATTTTGATGAATTAAAGTAACACTTGCCAAGACTACATCATTTCTGTCTGTTGTTTTCATTTGAACAGGGCAGAGAAAAATCATCATGAGCAGGTTAAGGATGATGTAATTTTTAGTTGTACCTCTTTCCAGGCTGAAATGAGTGACATAGTTTCTTTTGATGTCTTTTTCATATTTCACAAGAAATGTAGCTGTGAAAGCTTGTTTCTGGTTTTATTTTAGCTGTTAGATCTGTGTGGATTATTCAGTTTTAGATCTCTGTGATGTTTTCCTTCCTTTGACACATGCTTTTGTCAGCCATAATATTCCTCTTACAGGGAAAGTTCATAGCATGGGGATATCAAAGCTTTTTCTCTGACTCTTTCCCCTGCGAGCAGGTTTCCTGTCACAGCCAAAGGGTCATGGGCTTCTGCTTCAGTGAGAAGCTTCTCATGGTGGAGAAGGTCTTCTCCGGGGGTCTCAAGGCCTCAGGGCAAACTCCTGCAGTTCAGTTCCCTCACATCGCTTCCTATTGCACCGGGCTGGTTCATTCCCAGGATTGACAAAAACCATCTTTCCTCTGAGGGTCTTCATTACCTTCTCTCAAGTGTGTCTTCCAGCTGGGAGGAAGGGTGTGCTGCACTCACAAGTGAGCCCAGCAGAGAGCAGATGTGGGTGTCCCAAGGATGGGGTACTGCAGGGAGCAGCTTTTCCCTCTTCTGTTGCAGAAACGAAAAAATTAGAGGAATTGGTGCAGCTTTAGATACAAGCCAAACGTGGTGGGGGACCTCTGAGCCAACGGGAAAAAGGAAAAGCTCAGACTTGTAAATATTACTTTAAAAATTACTGTTGCCGCTGTCTTACAAGATGTGGTTAAACAATTGACTCACCCATCTGAAGACCATGCTCCACAGCTGAGGGGTAAGTCACACTTTCTCCCTCTTCCCCAGACTCCTATTCCATCCGTGACATGAGCTCTTAGAGTTGTGGGAGCAATCCTGGGGCTTGTTGCTCTGGCTGAAACATGTCCTGTACAAGGAACATATAATTTGGGTAGCTCAGGGGCTTTCACAAGTGCTATGTTTGGGAGGTGGATCACAGATAGCAGAAAGGAGGAGGTTGGGACTGGCCACCCATCTGGCAGCAGCCTCCATTTAGCCCTGTTTAACCTACTTACATAACCGCAGGGCTTGCTGATTCATTGTGTAGGCAAAAGCCAGGCCAAGCACTTGAGAGTGGCTCTGTGTTACAAGCCTAAACCAATCCAACTGCTAGCTTGGGTGCTTGGAGTCTCTCAAGTGGTCTGCTGTCTACATCAGAAACTTGGGCTGTTACCATGGCATAGATTAATGCTTTGGAGAACTTCTCTGCTGTTGAAATGGTGTGGTTCAGTGGTCTGGAGTTTGTGGTTGTATGGTTTGGGGAGTATTTTGTTACTGGTTGAGGTAAAAAGCCTCAATTCCAGCCTTCCTGGAGTACCGTCTTGTTCTGTGGTGCTGGTCTGGCAGAGGGTCAGGGAATTCTGTCTCCTCTGGGAAACACGCAGGATGTCTGAGCCTTTCTTTTCTCCATCTCTCTGCCTGTCCCTTTCCCTTCTCTTTGCATTCATATACAAAAAAAAAGAGAAAAGAGAAAAGAGTAGCTCCATTGTGTGATGCTGTAACCTCACAGAACTGCAAAGTGGTGGAAATGGTTCTCAGTCGCATTAAGGAGTATCTTGACATCAGTAAGCGCTTTTACAACATTACTGAGAATAGTGAACTACTGCTGTGCTCCAGTTGCTTTAGGGGAAGGTATCTGGGCATCCAGACAGTGCTGCAGAGACCACAGAGCTATTCAAGGCATGTAGACGCCCAGAGTGCTGGGTCATAAAATGCACTGTCTCTGAGAATAGCATTCATCTAATTTTCCTGAAGTTTAAAGCATCTCCAAGGGCGGTATCTACATCTGGAAAAGTCCCTCACAACTTCCCTTTTTATTCAGTGCAGAGACAGGTATTTCTGTGCCACCATCCATACAGCCTCCTGAGTTTTTCTTTGGAGGATGGTCCTCTTTGAAGGGCTAGACGCTAGAAAAGCCCCTTACTTTCCACTGCCCATACAAGGAAAGCCTAAATAAGTTGCCCAAATAGAGACTTATCTAGAGTAACCTTCCAAGTTTGGTTGAGCGAATCCCATCCTAAAGGTCTGGTATAACACAAAATGGATGGCAATCCCTGCAGCACTAATGAGCATTTAATAACTTCATTGTCTAATACCGACAAATGATTGCAGTCTGGGGAAAGGAAAGCAAGATATTCAGCACACCTTTCCATCTGGGAAAAGCAAATCTTACCCAGAGTCCTCCGTTGTGCTATTCTCTGGGCTCTTGGGTGAACCTGGGGCTGGCAGGGACAATGCTGCTCCTGGGCGCCTGGGGAGGTGGACCGCAGAAGGAGATGGCATGCTCAGCTCTGCTGGGTGTTGTAAGAAATGCAGGCCTTTTGGAAAGTGAGGGAGAGTCACTTCCCCGTCTGGAATTGCACTCTTTGTTGTTGTTTTGGGGTTTTTGTTGTTGGTTTGGTTTTTTTTTAATTGGGGTTTGTTTATTGACTGAAAACTCTGTTTCCAGCTGATCTAAAAGTGTTCGTTAACAGGACCAGGAGTTAATTTGTTCAGTGAATTAAAAAATGAATATGGGATTTATGTAAGCAACCCCATTTGAGCATTTTAGACACGTGAGGGAAAGGGAGGTTCCGCTGAATCCCAAACAGCACTAGCAAATGGAGACAGGCAGATAAAATCTTCCTTGTAAAAGACAGGGGTTAATCCTCTTTCCTTTGCTGCTGAGTAAGCAAGTGTCTGCCACTGGAGTTTTAGGGTCACAGAGGGAAAGAGGGAAGAGGAGAGAAGTCTTCATCCACTTCTCTCCAGAACTGTGTTTGGTAGGGGGTGAAAAAATATATTAGAGCAGGCGAGAGCAGAGTCTCCAGCTGGGTGGTTGCTGGACTTTCTGACTGAGGACTTGAGCCCAGACTCTGGACGCTCTTCTAATGATTATTTAAACTTTCAAATAAAACAGAACAACTTTTTAACAATGCCTCTGTTAAACAAAGGGGACATGAGGGGATGCTTCAGATCACCATTTCCTTTTGCTGGGCTTGCTCTTTTCCATTTCCCTATGTCCCCTTCCAACCATAGCTATGAGCTCTAATAATAAAATAAAAAAGATTTAAAAGGGCCTGGAAAACAAAAGAATTTGCTTCGAAATCTGGGGTGGAAAAAAAAATCAGATCTGGGAAAAAGATCAGAAAACATCTAGCCTCATCCTACTAAACAATGAGCAGCCCCATCCTCCTCCATGTGCATGTGTCTGGGGGCGCTGAATGCCGTTCACCAGAAGGGAGCGAGTCTGTATAGTGGCTGGGTGTTCAGCAGCCATGGGGCTTCACGCTCAGATGCCAGGAGGACAGAAGGGTGAGCGTGGATGTGCACAGGGCCACCCAGGCACTGGGCAAGGCACCAAGACTAGTCCTAGCTCCCTTTGCCTGGCAGGTGAAGACCTCCTTGTGGTCAGGGCATGGGGACATCCCCACTGTTTCGGCCAGATGGGATCCTGAGGAGCTGAACAACCTCTGCTCAGACCAGGTGGCTCATAGGCACAGAAATCACAATTGCCAGTCAGTAATCACTGACAGACTGTTCCCTGCTCAGGTGCTTTGCCTCCCTGGCCAGGAAGGAAGACTTCTTACTGCATCATCTTAATAAAATTCCAAATTTGGTCTGCTTTGCAAAAGGGCTACCAAAAACTCAGTTTCCTTTAGAATTTAAAAACTACAGTCATGAAGAGAAAAGATCACCTGAGCCCTGGTTACTCTTCTCAACCTCACAGAGGTGAGTAGATAAGTGTCAATCCAAAAAGAGAGTGAAAGAGAGAAAAAGAGACAAAAACAAAACCAAAAAAAAAAAATAAAAGAAAGAAAGGAAGAAAAAAGAAAGGAAAAGAGAAAAGAAAAAAGGAGAAAAGAGAAAAGAAGAAAGAAAAGAAAAAAGTTTGGACTGAAAAGCACTTTGTCATGCATAAAACAACAACTCTGTGCAGTAGCTTGCCAAGCAGGGTTACTGAAGCAAAAACACACTGTTCACTTGAGGACAAGAATCATATGATCACTTCGGGAGATTGAGTGTTGAATATGGAAGCGGTATCTGGCTTTTCTCCTAAAAAAAGGTTTAAAAGGGTGAGATGCTGAACAAACTCTTCCTTACACCTGCAGGCTATTTCTGTAGCTCCCAGTAGCTGGCTAAATGCTACCAACTATGCTTTTGCCCAGGGTGGTATCGACATCATGTAGCTGTGGCCTGATTTCTGATAGCAGGGATAGATGGAGCCCCAAAAGAGATCAGAGCTGTAAGGAGGATCTTCTAAATCCTCCTAAAAAGCCAGAAAGACCCAGCTCCAGTATTATCAGTCACTTTGTGAAAAAAGCAGTGAGATTAAAAAAAAAAACCAAACAAAGAAGAGCTCTGGAGTAGCAGCCTTGTCTCACTAAGGCTGTCGATGGGTGAAGGTCGTTTTAGAAGAACCTATTGCTGCTAACTCTGTGAGCTGACAGTAGTAAACGAGTGTTGGTAACTGGGCAGCAGCAGGACTTCCCTGTAAAAGGAACAATGCCCCTAACATAAAAATTACGAAAGAAGGAGAGAGAAAGTTTGCAAAGGAGAACGAGTGCCGTTTTCCCAAGGTTACCACTGACAGACCAGCTGCTGAGCCTTCAGGCTATCCCATCCTTGATGAGCCAAGATTTGCAGCTAGAAGCATCCAGGATTTGCGTGTGTGGTGAGTACAGTGGGATCTGGGATCAGGAGCACTAGAGTGAACCCAGGTGGGGTGGTGAGGCCCTGCTAACTGATGTGTCTTGTCTCTTTGTGCCACTACAAGTGATTTTGCCTGATCCATGGTACTGGTGAGAGTGTGTGTGAGCTTTGAGGTCTGATGCAATGGCATTGCTACACAAGTGCTGGGACAGTCACACTGCCTTGTGCTCTGCTTTTCTTCTGGCCTTATGTCTCCTGCATTCTTTCCAATGCTGTAGCCAAGACTGAAGAAGTGATCTTCACTATACCTTCCCTCACAGTATTTCCCTGTCCTTTGTTGATTTGAACAATACCCCTGGGATACACCAGGGGTATTTAAGCTCAGAGTGTCTACCATGTAGTTTTCCCATTCCCCTGCTTAATAAAGGGTACCAAGGGCAGTGCAGCAGCTGTGCATCACTATCAATGGACCATATGCAGCTTTCAGGTCCTGCCTTCCTCAGTTCTCTCCCATTGTCTTTTATCCATCCACCTGGGAAGGGGATGCTCAGGCTGGATTATGCAGTGGGAGGCCTGTGCAGATTATATCTGCCCAGGGAGTTATGAAGCAGGGTCTCTGAGGCTGCAAGGCTGTGTTGTTGGTAATGGGTTTGCCCTCACTGCAGTGGTTGTCTAAAGAGCTAAACCTGTCGGGGTCAGTGTTTGCATCTGCATGGGGCTTGGAGGTTGGGCCAGCAGCAGTCCTATGCTACCTGGAGCCTGGCTGCTGGGCTGATTTCTGCAGGGAAGGGGTGTGTGCACATCTGTCCCCCAGGCCATGACAGCTGAGGTTAACTGGGAAGCTAGCGCCGTTCCCCAAAGACAGGGAGCACACCTGGAGATGGTGCTTCCCAATACTCAGCATCTACACTGAGCTCTCTGTGCCCTGGGACCCGTGGACAGTTGCACAGTGCTGGAGATTAGGTTTCCTGAGCTGTTTTGGTTTGTATTGCACTGAAACACCAAAGCCCGAAAGGTTAGGATGTGTAGGCATGGCTCATGGTGGTTTAAGGCACAGGGAGCTTGAAGCTTGAGATTCCAACAATACAGTTTGTGCTGGGAGTAGTAGAAAGCATCAGGCTCTGGGGCTGATCACTGGACTCCTTCATACTCACCTTCATGTATCAAACAAGGGTCACCCCTGAGAGCCAGACAAGGTGAGTCTTGGGAAGGCATCATTGTTAACCCTGGAAAATAAGCCCTTCCTAGCTGGTAGCTGAAGGTCCTGTTTCACTTCTATTTCAGGAATAATAGGAAAGTGCCATGAAGACAATGGGAAGAGGCTGAAAAGGAAGAATTCCAGAAAAATACCTGTGTTTGTAAGTGAAATTCCTCGCTCCTGCTGCTTCCCATGAGGAGACACCCAGTTGTCACTGCAGGTAAGCCCTAAGCAACAGTTACTCCCACATCATGCTGGGATGGGGCAAGGCAGCACTCAGCTCCTCTGCCTGAAGTGTATGTTGTATATGTGGTTGTGGTGGAGGTCTTGGTTTTACGTAATTTTTCTCTGCTCTGCCCCTCTGTCCCACTGATCTTCATATGCATGTATATCATTGGATCTACCTTGAGTATGAAAGAGAGAGCAGAAGTTTGTACATCCCTGTGAGGAGAGCTGTTCAGCAGCATTTAGTTTTAACACTCATACTAGTCTCAGGCAATTTTCTACTCCATGTTTTAGGGAGTGGGAAAGGAAAACATGTAGTTGTCTTATCCTCTGATAGCAAGGGATTAGCTTAAGCACATGGATAAAGAACATCAGGGATGCAGATGGCGATGGAAGAACAAAAGTAACCAGAAGAGATTGGAAAGACAGAAAGCACCACTGTTCCTTTTCATAGAAAATAATAATCATTAAAAAATCTTATATGACTATTCTTCCTTCAAAGAAGTAAGTAATACCCAGTGTCAAGTCTGACCAGTGCACACCCAGTGGACTGGGACAGAACTGAGTGCAGTATAAGACAAGGAAAGAAATTTGGGCACCGAAAACCATAAAGCCGTGTTATTAATTTAGCACAGTTTTGCAATCAGAGGTTTGTTTTCCATCCTGTGTTGTACCAAAGCTCATTTCATAATTGTAAAACGTAGATGACTTCTCCCTGGTTGCAGAGTGTTGCAACGCACACAGTAAACCACTGTGATCCTCTCAAAGTTAATAGGAGCTAGATAACCTCAGAGTTTTCAGGACATGAGTTGTATTTACAGCTTAACAATGGGTTCCACCTTCCCCCCTTCTTTTTTCTTTTATTTTTTTTAAATACCTAGTGTTACTGTTAACTTGTTTAGGCGCAGAAAGGAGGGCATTTCTCTGCATTGCTCCATATTAGAAAATGGTAACAGAGTCTACCATATTGCTTCAAAGCCTTCAAAGCAGCAAACATCTCTCAACCTTTCATAGTATAAGGAGCACATCTAGCTTCCAAGCTAATGGCAGCTGTCAATGTCAGCCATGCACAGCCATGTGTGGCTGCAGGAGTGATATTGACCCTCCTGCAGGGCCCTGGGGCTCCATGCTCTCTGCATGCCCTGGGTCTCCACCTGTCCATGCTTTAATACCGTCTACAGAACATCCCTCACTGCCTGCAAGTTTTGCACAGGACAAGACTCTGTAGGAGGAAGTTGGTGGGCAGGGTGCAAACCCCAGGAGTTTTCTATCCGCAGTCCAGCGCCAGGTGGGATCTCAAGGTGGCCATGCACCCAGCTCTCACTGCCAACCCACAGGCTTTGCTGTGCAACCATGTCAGATACAGTGTGTGGAGGAGTCTTTGTAGAGCAGAGATTATACTGTAAGGATTAGCATCATATACCCAGAACTTCTTACACTTGTTTCCAATCACCCAGCAGGAGATGTTGTTTACTTGGCAGGCACATGCAAACACACTAACAGGGCAACTGAAGCAGACCTTTCCACTTACTTAGAAAGTTTCTGCTCACTGCACCACTTTGTTAATGTAAATCCATTATAATTGGATCAACAAGAGCCATGTTAAATGCCTCCATTCTTCCACCCAGCAAACAGGCTGCTGGGCTGAGTTCTTCATGGCCAAAACCCAAACCCTACCAACCTTGTCCCATTTGAAATATTCAGTGAGGGGGAGGCAGGGAGAAAAGTCTTCCCTTAAGTATACCCATATGGGCCTTGCCTTTCAGCTTTTAAGTTTTATTCAGTAAACTAAGACACAAGTCACGTAGCTAGGCCAGCTGAAAACTCAAGTATCTGTTGCATGTCGGAGCTTGCAGACATTTTCTTTAAAGTATGATAGTTTTGGGCCACGTTCCCACAAAGGGATTAACCAGAGAAAGTCTTCTTGCCCATCTCTCTCTTCGAGTCTGAGTGCTAAGCTTCCTTTCATGTTTTCTGAGCAATATACTCTCGTAGATACCGCAGGACAGACATAAAACTAGCTTTCTTTGTGGGACCTTTTCTAAGGGCATTAAGCTTTTCTGCTTGTTGTTGTCAGACCTTTAACACCAGGGCACTCTGAAGTGAGCACTGAATGATTGGGCTGCCAAAGAAAGTCCATTTAGAGAGTTATGTTAACAGGATGGCATTGCTAGCCAGATCAGACTCACGTTATATTGACCCTATAATTTGACTGAATACAATATTTAGAGAACTGAAATTGCAGCTGTCAGAAGAACATATATAAAGCAACTGTGTGAGCTGTGAGAGAAACACTACCAAGATCTTTATATGCTCTTTAGGTAGTATCTGAAGCACTTGGTGGCTTTATAAGTACAATGTTCCAAGAAGCACCTCATGGCTCACATCTAAGGTAAACTGCACCCATTACATGACTTTATTTTAAGCATCAGTTCCTGGAGTTTATAAGGGGCATGTAAGAATATTGCATGTATTATTACAAGGCAAAGACTTGCACAGCCCAGGTGTGGCTGGGATCCTTTAGCAATGCTGGGAAAAAGCAGCAGGGAAAAGCAGCACTGGAACCTTCCTTTCACCTCTTTTTTCAACCCAAGTACAGGTGGATCCCTTCCTAATGCCTGTTCTCAGAGGCAGGGGTGATCCTAAAAAATTTCTCAGTATTCACCTTAGTATTTCATGTTAGGTGCTCAGTGTAGTGAATGACAGGCTCAGATGAAGTCCCTGTGGTATGATGAAGTAACTTAGCAAGGACTTCTTACAATGTACTGTGGAGTTCCATGAGGCATGAAACAAAAGTTCACATAATCTACTTTTGGAATTATAATTTACCATCATCACCGCACTAGCTACCCAAAATGCTTTGGTTTTACCTTATTTTTGTCACAAGACAAACCTTCTTATAAATAAAATCCCCAGCTTTGGTAGCACCCCAGTTCTGCTGCTATCCCTATGTGCAGCATGATGCTTTAGGCATCACTTGGGTATCTCAGCTGCACACTGCCAACTTGTCTCATGGTCTGTGGAGGCCACCACATCTGCCGCCCATCCATGCAGTTCCCACAATCTCTCATTTCTGGTTGGAGAGGCAGACTTGGTTGCTATTCTTCATTAGTGTTTCCTGAGACCTCTGCTACTGCAGAAAACGAGCATGCATGGGAGTACTTGTGGCAGAGGAGAAGGTTCAGCTGCAGCCTTGCGCAAGTGATCCCATCACCTTCTGTCTTAACTAAGTAGGATGTTGCCCTGTCTGTTTTGCCATGGAAACCATCAAGATGAATATTCTGGAGCAGCCCATTGCTATGTCAGGAAGATCTAGGATTTTAAAGAGGATGATGTTCTATGGCTTTCAGTCAGGCTGCAATTTCATTCAGGTTTTGTGTTAGCCAGCAAAACCACATCAAAAAGATTGAAGCCTTGAAGGCTTTTGGGTGGTCTGTTAGTACTGCTTAGAGAGAATCCATCAGAACATGTGAATGTTAATCACAGCTAGGTTTCAGCTGGGATAAAAGAAGGAAAAGAGATTGCTGGGAAGCAGCTCAAATCCTGGCATTTTTAGGGGGAGCTCCTAGGCAGCGTTAAGTCTTCTGAGAAAATGGAGGGACGAACAAATCTATACAGTTCTTCAGTAACACTTGAGGTCTGTCTAGGCAAGGCAAGTCCTCTGCCTGCTTCAGCTGTGCCTTGGATGCAAGCAGTTGTGCAAGCAGGTATTTCAGGACTTCTACAGGCGAGTCATTAGTTGTCATGTACATGTGAAGGACTCTATCCAGAGTGGCTGTGATCTGTGCAGACACAGCTGCTATTGGGCTGTGATGGTTACATGACAGATGAAGTCATACTTTTCTGGTTTTGCTGCAATGAAAAAAGAGAATTGAATTGACGAGGAATACACTGTGACCTTGAGGGACTGCTGGTAAGAAATGAGGCTGGAGAGTGCCGTGGTTCACCATGTAAACTCAAGCTTCCCCTTACATGCCTGGATTTACAAAGCGCTATGCCTGAAGCATAATTCATAACTTCAGGACCCTCACTTTGTGCAGAACTGTGAGGAGAGAGTGTGGCCTTGGTCATTCCTGGCTGGTGCTTGGGATTTAGCAAACTAAACTTCATCTTTCACAGACTGACTGCAAGTTAAGTGCTAAAATACTACAAGCAGTATGAGATACCAGTGTGTAACTGGGTGAGTAATGTACTGTCCATCCAGGAGAATCTATGCTGTGTGGGAACAGAGGGGAGAGTGGAGATCAGTATCAAGGGGACTCCATCTCATCTGAGCCCATGCTCAAAGCAGGGCCAGCTTCACAATTTGATCAGCTTGCTCAGGGCTATGTCCCGTCTATTTCTGAGACAGGGGTTTCAAAACTTCTCTGGGCAGTGTGTTCCAGAGCTTGATCGTTGTCACAGTGGAAAAGTTTTTCATTTTTTTTCTTTTATCTTGTCAGGATTTCCTTTACTACAGCTCGTGACCATTTGTATCCTGTTGCTGCTCATTTATGAGGAGAATCCATCCCTGTGGGATCATCCATACCCCTGCAGTGCCAAAAAATATAAGGAAATCTCAGCTGAGCAGTTGCCCCCTGCAAAAATAAAGGTAGGTGCAAGTCATAGGAATTCTATGTTATGAGACGTTGCTGCTTGTTCAGGTCTTGTGACTCTGTGACCAAAAATGACCACTCCTCCTTCTGCTTGTAGGTGCTCAGAACCAATACTCAGACTGCACTGAATGGATATATATATATTTTTTAACTCTCCAGTAATTGCTTGTGTCTCGTGACCCTCTAGCACTCCAAGCGCTGTCTGAGGTGATCACCACAAACTGTGGTTATGGGACACTGGGAACACACACACAAAAAAAGTTCTTGATCAGCTGTTTATTGATCTTTCTTCAGGTCTTTGTTTATCCAAACTTTTTCAACGTAACACTCTACCGGTAGTTCTCCCTAAGAAGCTGGTTTTTAAATGGGATTTATAGGGCTCATAAAGCAGGATGTGATTCCAGGAGACCTCATTAGGGATACTTAGGATGTTTCCAGATTATGAAATGGAGAACTTGCAAAAGACTCACAAGCTAAATGGTTTATTTGTAGAATTACAAAACAGAGCATAGTTCTGTGTGGAAATACTAGATCAGGACCAGCTGGCAACAATTCTGGCATATTGTCAGGGACAACGTAAGAAGCTTTGTCTTTTTAATCAGATGATTAAAATCTACTGTGCTCATAAAGTGCTGTGATGGGGTAGCTATATTGCTTCTAGTTCAACAGCCAACTACAGTAGTTTGGAGATTTTCACACTGAATCCCCTTTTGTGCCATGAGCATACCTACACTTTACCTGCCTGGAAAAATTACCATTTTATTTTCTTTCAGAGCCCATCCCTATCAAAGGAATCCTTGTTTGCTCTCTTCCATCCTGTGAACATTTTCTCTCCACAAAATCTCTAGGACTCCCATCCAGAAACTGGGTATCCGTGCTTAACATCATGCAACAGCTGAAGGCCTCCTGTATTGTGTTGTCTGGCTTCACCAGGCATACCTAAAGGATAATCCAGTGACCGCTTGTTGCCCTGACTGACAGTGGGACATGTGTCCACAACAGGGAGTCTCAGCAGTACCCACTGATGTAGCCAGCCACAGGAGTGATATCCAAAGCATTTAATTGTCGAAGTCCAGTCCTTCCAGAAGGCCATTCGTTTCCACACTAAGTTGCACAGGAAGCTGCTTGGCAAGTGGTTAAGTCATTTGCTCTCATTCTGTTGTGCTCCTGAACTATTTTTGTGAGACACACCTCCTCCTGGGACTGGAGTGATAGGCAATTGCCTCCATCCCTGTGACCCCATCACATTGTACCAAGGACAGTTGCTGCAGTCTTTGTCTAGCATTTCCATCCATCTGTTCTTCTCAAAAAACAGCTTCTGAATAATTTCTTCATTCTTTGCTCTTTGTGTTTCGTACATATTTGTTTTCCTGTTGTGTCCTCTTTTACACTTCATGCTTTCCACACCTCTCTGCATTTCTTGGCCGAGAACTCCACAGAAGTTTTCGCACTGCTCAGAGTGGAGTTGTCCTTTGGGGCCATCCTATGCTCAGCAGAGTGAAATAAGGATGGTGAGGTGGAAAGGTAAGGGTTTTATCCGAGACAGGAGCTACAGTGCACTTATGTGTCACTGCTATGAGGGACAGGAATGGAATATAAATGTTCCCTTCTGCTCAGAGACCAGTCAGGGATTGCTGTGCCAGAGAGAAACAGTAATTTCCCCCTACCCCTTCTTTCTGCCTCTTAGAACTGGTCCTCTCTGCACCCATTTTAAGAAATCCTACCCACAGGGTTTATATTGTCTTTCTTACACTCCAAACCCACGCACTAGATTGATTTGCCAAGATCAGTAACACTATCAAACCCAAGATATAAGTTGCAGGTTTATTTTTCTGGAACTGTATCAAAAGTTCTTGTTAAAGACATTAACTACGAATTGTTATTCTTTATTAGGACTAAGAAATACTTTATCTACTAGATGGAAAACTATTCTGACAAGAGATAAATGTTCTTATGGAGTGCTGCTTTTGTATAGGCAAGCCCGGAGGGATGGGCTGGCAGATTCTTTTTAAACCCTTTGGAAGTGGGGTTGTGGAGAGGGATTATTTCTTCAAGGGAAAATGCAGATTTGGCATCCTAAAGCTATTTGTCTGAACTTGCTGGGTAGCGTGCATTCTGTTGTTTTATGCTAGATGAATAGAAGGGAATCAGGCATCTCTGTAACTTACTCAATAGCCAGTCCAGCAGGAATGGGGAAGACCCAGTTTTGAAAACTTTCTTTTCCTTAGAAGGGTTTTCATCTCCTTTCCCCCCTCCTCTCCTCCCAGCTCTTCTAAGGACAGGGTATGAACTACAAGGCTAAAGGGTATTTGCAGGCAGACCTTTCTCAGAGTGGGTTGGTGGTGCTATGCCATCTATTATTAATATGCAGATATTCATAGGAAAAAAGTATGTGACAGGACATGCACTGAGAGGTGAGACATGCTGAGAGTAGGAGACGCAATCCAACTCCTCCTCACGGCAAAAGCCCAGTGTTTTCAACAAAGCTCTGCTCTGTGAACAAGGGAGGGAGGAACTGTGTCTGGCCAACCCTTATCACTTGAAGAGCAAGGCATGCAAAAGGCAGATGATAAAAATGAAATAACTTTACATAGAATTTGCATTTGAACCTGAATTTTCCACAGCTTGGGTAAATGTCCTCACCATTTCACTAAAGGAGGATGTGGTTGGGGGAGCACTAGTACTGACTGAAATGTTTGGTTTAGGGCCTGCCAAGTGTTTGCTTGATTTGGAATGAAATGTGGAATTTTTTCCAAGAAAACAAAACCAAAATTTTCAGTGATCTGCTCTTTATTTATTTAGGCCAACTCTTGAATCAAAAATATCCATGTCAGGACACACGATGCAGTTAAAAGTGAAGTGCTATACACAGACGCAAGATGGACAAAAGCAGTAACACAGGTCTTCAGGTTGCTGTGCCAGGGCTTCCCAAGTACCTTCGGGAGGACAGAGATGCTTCTTGTGCCTTGCATGAGAAATAAGTTCTTGGAAATAAAGAAAAAGTATTTCCTCTTTCTTTCTTTTCCTCATCTCAGATGTTTTGGACATGCTGAAGTAAAGCTTGTTCCTATAAGCGTGGCCATCTATTCCAGTGAATTTTGATTTGGTTCCTTGCTAAATAATCTGAAATAATTCAAGAAATCAGAAAAGCATGACCATAGGCAAATGAAGAGACTGTATTCCTCTTGCTCATTCTTATGGTCACTTGCTGCAGACAATGATTCAAAATATACATAATTTATTTTGTGTGCTTGGCTTGCTGCACTTACTGTGATATCTGAAGATTTATGCATACTATGTAAGAAATCACTTCCTTCCTTCCTTCCTTCCTTCCTTCCTTCCTTCCTTCCTTCCTTCCTTCCTTCCTTCCTTCCTTCCTTCCTTCCTTCCTTCCTTCCTTCCTTCCTTCCTTCCTTCCTTCCTTCCTTCCTTCCTTCCTTCCTTCCTTCCTCCCTCCCTCCCTCCCTCCCTCCCTCCCTCCCTCCCTCCCTCCCTCCCTCCCTCCTTCCCTCTCTCCCTCCTTCCCTCTCTCCCTCCCCTCCCTCCCTCCTTCCCTCTCTCCCTCCCCTCCCTCCCTCCCCTCCCTCCCCTTCCTCCCCTTCCTTCCTTCCACCCTCCCTCTCTGAATACTAACCATAACCCTAATTTTATGATATCCTGGAGCTGAGGGTGGTGTCCTGCAGCCATATGGTTATCCCATATGTAAAAGGTGTTGAAGGAGCCATGTTGGTGCAGTACCGTGCTCCCCTTGTCATGGCTTTGGCAGCCACAGTATCTCTGGAGCTGTAGGCTTTGTGGATCTCTGAATCCTATCCCTAACCATAACCCTAACTTTTATGTTTTCCTGGAGTTGAGGGGGATGTCCTGCAGCAGGATAGTTCTCCCAGATGCGAAAGGTGTTGAAGAAGCAATGTTGGTGCAGTGCCATACTCCCCTTAGCATGCCCTTGGCAGCTGCAGTATCTCTGGAGCTGCAGGCTTTGTGGCTTTCTGAATACTAACCCTAACCATAACCGTAATTTTATGATATCCTGGAGCTTGGGCTGATGTCCTGCAGCAGAATGGGTGTCTGTGATGTGAAAGGCGTTGAAGGAGTAATGTTGGTGCAGTGCTGTTCTTTCTTTCTTCATGGTATCTTTAAATTTAAGGTTATTAGGGTTACTGGAAAGAAAGGAAGAAAAACATAGAACCAAAGAAAAAAAGGCGGAAAGAAAGCCAGAAAGCAAGCAAGCAAGACAGACAGACAGACTGAAAAGCAAGGAAGAGAGATTGTTTCTTCCTTTTTTTATGCTTGCTTGCTTTCATTCTCTTTTTTTTTTTCTTTTTTTCTTTCTTTTCAAAGAAGCAAAATGGTTTGCTTCTTTGGAGTGGAAACAACTGAACCCCCTCTGGGATTTTTGAAACAAGGCCATGTGAAACACTAGGCTTTTATTTGCAAAGTTGGCCATGTAAATTTCTGCTGAAAACTGAGACTTTCTTCCAGGTGTGTCTTTAACCTGTCACTCTATCGTAACATTAAAATCTGGCCCCCACAAGCTTCTTCCATTATAGCAGTAGAGAAATAGTTAAGAAATTTATACTCGCAGAAAATGTACAAGACACTGGGTATATCCAGTCCTTGCAGTGACCTTGCCTGCCTGCAGAAATACCAGCACTGTTGTGAAAGCAGCTGAGGGCACCTACATATGTAGGGAAGTCATATAAAAATCATTAGTGGTCCTTGAAAGTATATGCTTTATATAATGCAACTTTTGCAGAAAAAAATCTGGTCCATCAAGAGTAGGAAACAACTGGCATTTGCAAGAGAAAGGTTTCCAAATGTGATTAATGCGATTGTAGTCTGGAGTACATGGTAATGTAGGGGTAGACTGGGGGAGGAGGGAGGGTATCGTCAAAGAATCCATTCTTTAACCTGAGGAGATTTTGTCTTACTCTGTGGGTGTTTCAGCTGATTTAAAATATTACTGTCCTGATTCTAAATCCCTTGGGAACTGGTTTGTGTGTGCATTTCTGGAAGCCCTACTGAACATCCTCTGCACTGTCAAGGAGGAAAGTTCAGTTTAAATGATCAACCTCATTCCTTATCTGCACCAAATGATGTTTAAAATCTCAAAATATGTCTTTTCACATTGGTAGTTTTGCCTTGGTTGTTAGCCTGAGCATCTGATCTTTCTTTACTTCCATGTAGCATAGTGCATGCAATGTTCAACCCTCTCCTCACAAAAAGAGCAATGCTTCAAGTGTGCTTGCGTGAAACCTGTCTGCAGCCATGCATGCACTCTCTCCCACTGGTGAAAACCTGCTGATTTATACCTGAAATAATCAGTTTCAGTTCGTTAGCTAAGTAAAACTAGTGGAGACTACTCCAGAGCCCATGTACTGCCTGCCCAGGGACCTTGTGTCTGCCCCTGTCAGCTAGGAGATTTAATCCTCCTCCTCTGAGCAACTTTATTTATGGGTTTCTGACTTGGAAAAAGCCTTTTGCTCTCCTTTTTCCTCAGCTCGTGCTGATGGTACAGCTACTTAGACTGAACATCCTGTGGTTTTGGTTTATGAGACACAAGAGCCTTAACCAGGTAATGTATATTTTATACTGCATTTTTTGTCATAGACGTATCTATCTTGTCTATGATTCACTTATACTTTGTAGTGAATATACAGGAATGATACAAAATATATAGAATTAATTTAAAGAGATGCATTTTTTTCTCATAATACTACCAGAACACTGTCACAATCAGGATTAGGTCCTTTCTCCCAGAAGGACTTAAAATTCTTCTGAAGTTCTGCCTGTTTTTTTCCCCTCTTAGGTCACTGAGTATAGACTGCAAGAGTTTTCTTTACTAGAAGATAAATATAGGAATAATCCAATTTCTGTCTCTTTAGTTATAGACTGCATTTCTAAACTGAAATGACTGGAAATGTCCTAGCAATTGAGGATTTGTTCAGTGAATTAGGAAAACACTTTGAATTCAGGAATACATACATTTAGTGAAGAATCTATTCATTTACCCTGTCAGGAAAATTTGGGCAGAATGGGCAGAATTTTGACAGCAGGTGCTAGCGCAGTTCCCCAGAGTAAGCCTCTCTGATACCCACAATAACTGTGGGTTACTACTACCCTTACTGCGTATGCACAAAACATGCCATCTTCTCTTCCCCTACCCTTCTGCCATATGCACCCCCTCCAGCCTGAATCTCTGGAGGGTCCTTCTCTGCAGCCCCAGGCCTCACACCACTCTCTACCCCAGGGCTGGCTGTCCCCTCAGGGCCTTGTTGCACCCCACAGCTGTTGGCAGCTGGACTGTGACTCGATGAGATGGGAACATCAGTTGGTGAGCCTCTCATTTAAAGGAAATCTGTGCAGTTCTTGCTTAGCCTGACAGGAGATGTTGGGGTTTAGGCGTTGTCTGAAGAGGGTGTAGAGGAGGGCTGATATCCAGGGATGATCTAGGGGAGTTTTAGAATCATAGAATGGTTTCGGTTGGAAGGGACCTTAAAGATCATCTAGTTCCAGACCCCTGCCACAGATAGAGATACCTTCCACTAGACCAGGTTGCTCAAAACCCCATCCAACCTGGCCTGGAACACTTCCAGGGATGGGGCATCTGCAGCTTCTCTGTGCAACCTGCTCCAGGGTCTCACAGCCCTCTGAGTAAAGAATTTCTTCCTAATACCTAATCTAAATCTCCCCTCTTTCAGTTTAAAGCCATTCCCCCTTGTCCTGTCACTACATGTCCTTGTAAAAGATCCCTCTTCAGCTTTCTTGTAAGCCCCTTTACGTACTGGGGGGCTGCTTTAAGGTAGAGCTGTTCTCATGTCCTGCTCAGTACTGTGGGACTGGAACTCTGATTGTCCTTTGGTAACACTGCCTTGCTACCCTCTTATCTTACTCCCCTTATCTGAGAGTTTTCATACTCGTATAAGAAACATGAGGTCCGCGAACACAGCTGAGCTCACCTACCAGCATGTTCAGAGAAAGGATATGTGCCCAGAGGTGCGCTTGATCACTGCATAAAACTTCCTTCTCTCTGGGCTGATGTTAGTGGAAGTGATGGTAGTGGAAGGAAAGGAGAAGGAGAAAACAGCAAGGGTCACCTATGCATGTGCTTCGCTGAAGTGGAAGGCATCTGCAACGGAAGACGAGCTCCACCTCTAAAATGATTCCATGTGGTACTGTCTGGTTTATCCCCATATGAAAAGATCAGGTGTATGCTTGCTTTTTAATGGGCAAAAATCATGTTAAGGTTTTAAAGTTAACAAGAAAAAAAAGGCTTATGTTGCTTTGTGCAGTGATAATAAAGCTTAATTGAAACAAACTTTTTTGAGAAGCTCTGTCTGTTATATACATATTTTTTCCCCTGTGGAGAAATCTTTGTTCCAAGAATGAGGTTCAAGGAAAAAAAATAAAATAAAATCACACTTATCAGTGGGAACAAATCCCTGTTTCTTATGGCTCTACTAAAATATTCTGGGTTTTGGTTCCCAGACAGTTCATGTGTTATTTCACCACGGGACTGCTCAGCGGTAGAGGAATTTTTCAGATGCATGTTTAGGCTTTGGGGGTCTTTTGTGCTACTTTGTCAGCATCCCTTCCTTTGCCTGGGACAGGACCCCCCCAGACCCCGGCTCCGGGCGGCGGACAGCAGGCGGCAGCCGGCACTCAGGGCTCGCTGTGCCGGGGCGGTGCGGCGCTGCTCGCCTCGGCTCGGTACTCACTGGCGGAGGAATAGGTCGAAGTCCTGGGCTGCTATATGCGGTGCTCGCAGTTTTTGACGTTCACATCCTTGCACCTGATGTAACTGCTAAAGTCTGACCTGCAGTGTTAGTGTTGCCTAAACCTTACAAGTTTGGGATCAAAATACTTGGGCAGAACCTAGTATAAAAACCCCAACATAAAACAAGAGCAACCAAAGGGGGGGGGGGGGGGGGAAGGAAAGACAAAAACCAAGTCCTTTTTGTTTTCTGCCTGAAGGCTTTCTGTGGCAGCCCTCAGGACCTTGTCATAGGCTGAGGTAACAGTTACAACCAGTGTCCATCAGGATTTTTCAAGAAGTGTTTCTTGTTCTTATGGAAATCAGCAATGAAATTTCAGATTTCAGACAAGTGTAATTTTACTTATTCCTGCTTTTTCCCCTTTTTTGACTGTTAACCCTTCATGCTTCAGAGGGTCTTGAGTTAAATCTTTTATAAGCAGTCAGGGTATATCTCCTTCTAGCAGAGTTTCTCTTTTCTAGCAGAGTATCTTTTCTTCATGCTGCATACTTGGCTTGGGAAAGATGTCTACCTTTTTCTTCCATCTTTTTTGAAGGACACACTCAATGTTATGTCACTGGGGCTGCATGCCAGTAACAATAAATACAGAAGGAGTAAAAGATATTATTCTGTGCCACAAAAAGAATAGGATTGTTGCTGTAAAACACAGTGCCATGGAAAACTGTATGCTCTGTGCTGAGATAACTGAATGGACCCTAAGCATAATCCTATTAAGAAATCAATTGCAAAAATCTGAACTGAAATTGCAAACAAGGCTCTCTGTATGACATATCTTGTCCCATCCAGATGCAGGACCATCTGAATCCTACAACCAATTTAGAGAAAAGCAATTGCAAAACCCTACAGAAGATAACTGCATATTCTCTTTGCAGTTTAAAGATTGAGACCTAGTCATGCAGACAGGCATAAGCAAACTCTTGAAGCTGATATGAGTTATTCTGTTGAATTACTTTATCCAGAGGATTATGCAGATTATTTATTCTGTGGATTTTTGCACTGGTTTGGCTCTACTACAATAACAGACTTGAGTGTTTAATTTGAATTTAAGTATCTATATTTCATTTGTTAAGCAAACATAGCATAGCTTCTGCTTTGTAACCTTGTGTGGTTTTGTATTTCTATACATACACATGGAGCTGAAGAAGCCAATTTGCCTTTGGAATCCATGTATGAGGGAACTTCAGTATTTTATTCACTAAATGTGGTCTATTCCATTTTCAAGATCCATTCAATTTTTCTCTATTTTTTTTTCTATAGATTATTTGCAAGTGGTAATTGTGCTAACTCCTTCTCCCAGAAACATAACACTCAATCCAGCTGAACTTTTGGATGGCATGAAATGAGGGTGCAAGTGGTCTCTGTGAGCTTAGTTTCTATGCTGAGTGTTTAGGGGGTTAGAATCAGTAGGAAAAAGACACAAATAAGCCTTAAAGAGTGTGTGTAATGAAATATATTTTTCCTTTTTTTTTTTTCCCCTACAGTGTGCAAATTTTGTATGCAATGCCATTTGTCCCTTGATACGTTTTGGGGTTTCTAAAACTTTAATTTCTACTTCCTCATGTAAGGTCTAGGCGTAGTCTAGATATCTGTTTGGTTGTTCTGGCGTGCATGAACATGCACACAGTGGGCCAGGTCTTGGCATGGTTAGGTGTGTTCAACAAGAGCAGAAAATGAAGCTTCAGATTTATCCAGACACTGCTATATGACCCGAGACACACAGAGCTCTGTTTGCTGAGCTTTGGTTCAGGTTTCCATAATAATTTGCTTAATAAGTTTGTCCTTGAGGTTAATGAAGTTATCCAGCCTGTGAGAAATCATGGGGAGCTCTGAGCATGGAGGACAAGGTCCATCTTGGAGCTTTCACAAATATAAGCTGCTGCTTCTTCCTTCCTGCAGGGATGTTGAACTTGCACTGAAACATCTGGGAATTATTCACAGTGGTAGGAGACAGAATGGCTTTTCTCTAAAATCTTTTTATTGTTTCCAGTTTGCCTCTCAAAGTGGTGAAGAGAGGGAAGGACTGTGGTAGTGACTTTCAGGGGATTTCTATAAGAGCCAGAGATGTGTTGCCCTCATGTTACAAATCCTGAAAATCTACAGGGAAAAATATCAGTGCAGGCTTTGACTAAACATTCCCTCTGTCTTGAGGGGCATTATTGCCCCTCACAGCAGAGAAACCATGTTATACTAATCAGAACCACAATAGGCAAGTATTTCCTTTCTCTGAGCAAGACAAAAAAGCAAGAGACATCTTTTTTAGCATCCTGGCAGTTGTACTGCCAGCTTCCTAAGTGAAAGCAAAACAAACTCCTGGGGCCAATTCTTTCAAAGCATCACCAATTTTCTACAACAACCTCAAATTCAGAATTTAAGTAATGCTTAGAATGATACAGCAGAAGCTACACATCAGTCATCTTTCACTTTCTATAGCATCCTCGCTGTACATTCTTGTTCTACACAGAGTCCAACTGAGTCTTTGCTGTTCTAAGGACCATGAAAATAGATGGATAGATAGATAGATAGATAGATAGATAGATAGATAGACAGACAGACAGACAGACAAACAGAAAAGTCTCTGCTCCGTACAAATGATATGAAAGGCTGGGTTACATTTAAACTAAATTGTCTTTATTTATAGAATGCCACATGGAGGGAATAAGACAGCAAACATGGTCATACAGAAACCTGAAATAATCTAGCTGAAACATGGCATGCTACAGACCATTTACAGCAGTAAAAACATTTAAATTTTTAGCTTTAAAAACTCTCGTAACTTTAATTTGGGCAAAAATTTTCCGATGAAGTTTTAGAAGAAGTTCTAGAATGGCATTTTAGAACAGCTCATAATACAAAATAATTTACATGTAACTTTGTTTCTAATGTGGTTTTATTGCTGTATTTCTGTTTTGCTTTTATTACTGGCCAGTAGCAGATTCTTGAGATTTCTGTAAAATTCAAGCAGTCTTGTCAGACATCAATAAATTCTTTTGTTCTTTGAACAAAGAAATTCAGCATTGGCTAACATCTTCAGAACATGGCTATTTTTTTCCAGTAGGATGTGCACACTCATGATGATGGTGTAAGTGGTATAAAAAATGCATGCTATATTTGCATGGCTGTCAAACCTCTGAAATGCCGTAGTTTGTACCTCAGCCACAGGTGAATGTGTTAGGCATAATGAAAACAGCCTCAGGGTTTATAACAAAGTAAAAGATCAACCAGAAAATGTTAATGATTAAAAATAAAAAGCATTTGCACCTTAATTCTTCTCTGATATCAAGAATGCTTAAAAATCTCCAGAGTTTGCTCTTGTTAGGGTTTTATTGCCTCATAAGCAGACTGGTCTTTATTCCATACAGATTTCTCAAGTTGACTAAACTTTTCAGGGATTAATGAGACCTAAAAACCTTCTGACCTGCTTGAGGATCACTCACGAGCGAGCTGCCTCCCTTTATACTGATCTGACACTGGCTAAGTATAATGCCAGGGAGAAAACAAGATGCATGGTTAGTCGTCTAACGATGGAGAAGCGCTGGGGAAAAGGATGACCCTCCTGTGCAAGCAAGAATGAAGCCTGCTGGGATCTTACCGGCCTATGCCCTCAAGTGCTTTACATTTGATTGCTGTTCCTCATACCTACCTGTCTAAGAGAGTGTCAGAAATTGTCACTCACCGGTTTTAGCAAAAACCTTTGACTTTAAATAATCTGGGTTTTATTAATATTATTAGAGTACCTTAAACAACTTAAAGCACTCATTGGCTGACTATGGCTAAAATTTGCTCAATAGTTGCAATAGGAAAATATTAATTGCATTGAAGTGCAAAGTCATTTTGAGCAAAAGTTGCGACTATTTTAACACACAGCACACGTGACTGTTGTTCCCACTCATGTCCTCGAGCTCCTTGCAAGTTCAAGTAACTGCAAAATTAGTGTGTACAGTCACTGTCACCTACGTGAGGTCCGCGCTTGTATCTGCTTTGTTACAGCATACCAGTCTTTGGAAGAAGGAGTGCTGAAAACAATAGCCAAAGCTCATGCCAAAAATACTTTTGATAGAAAGTGATTTTTTGAAGTGTTAAGCTGGCTTTGAAGCCTGTGGTTTGATTGTTTTTTAATTTTTTTTTAAAGAGTGCGCTGCTAGAAATAGCGCTTGAGGAAAAAATACCTTTACTTAAGCCACTCTGCCCTTAGAGCTATGAGTGAGTTCAGTTCTCTGACTTAATATATGCCACTCTTAATAACTTTTCTTTTTTGTAAACTAGCCTGGAAAAGGAGGGGGAATGAAGGGAGGATCATTGTTTGCTTCTGAGCCCTAGTGTCTGCTAGAAATTATAAATGTTTGTTTCACAACAGGGTGTGAATTACTTGGTTGCAGTCAACCATTGTTTGGAAATAAATTTTGGAATGTTTCCTTTATGAAAGGTTTTTATTTGGTTAGGACCCATGATTCTGTATTTCTTTCAGCTGTTCACATGTTCTGTCACTACAGTATTGCTCACTTTTATAGTAATGGGTTCAACTAATAACCAGACATGTTTCAAACTACGTCTTGGATCATGGTGAAAATCTAACTCCTGAAAGCTGTATTAAACCAGGATTTCATACATTGCTCATTCTGCTAACAGTGGTCCTGGGATTTAACTTTTAATAGAAATCTTCCATTATTTCCTGGAAATAATTAAATAAAAGGTGGTCCTAAATTTTTGCAAGTGTGGTGAACACATTTTCAAATGTGATGATTGGGATTGAACTGTTTTGAATCTTTTTAATATGTTGGAAGACAGCAGTTGTTTTTTCCATTTTGTCTGACCATACATGAATAGCTACATAAAATGGATCAGAGTTCATTAGTGCTGGATCATCTGGGAGACTAAAGCTTACTTTTGGCAGAAAGCGGGGTTTTCTTTTAATAGTGTTGATTAGAACTGGATCACTTCCAGATGCATCAGTTTAATCCAAATATTGCCACCACCATCCCCAATTTGTCAGAGGGAGGAATGTGCCTGTGGGAAGGACATAGAGGTGGTTGAAGTGGTGCAAGCATGAGAGTGGGAGTGCCTTTCTCACACAGTGCCAAGATTTGAAGGACCCAGCTGAACACCCAAATTCAGACTTAGGCTTCTGGCTTAATGTTATGGTGCTGGGTACCCAGAACCTACTGCTAATGGGACTGTATTTTTGACATGGTAAGCATTTTTGAAGACAAATTTTGACTTTGGGACTTAATGAATTTTGGCATTCTGGAAAACTAGGATCATGGATGAAAATTAAACTTTCTCAACCATGTAACTGTTTTTTGATAAAGATTTTGATGCTTCAGCTTCCTAAAAAATATCCCTGCTACTCCGTAGGAATTTCCTTTCCTTATTTCCTTCTGGATCTACTTCATTTACTTACTTACAAGCGAGCAGGGCACTTCAGCAGAAAAATCTGGGAAGTGATGATATGTGGCTTTTGTGTCACAGCTGCCATCATTCATTGTGTTCATTATGTAAAGACATGCAAACATAGCTTGGAAAAGACCTCCTGAATCCTCCTAGCCCAAGCCATTGCTAACCTAGATGGTCATATAATCTACATGGGAGAAATTTGTCTTTAGAGACTTGAGTTCTAGTTTCACTACTCTTTCTGAAAGGCTGCTCCACAGTTTTGTTTTGTAGATGATTAGAGGCCTTTCTCCAATTACATGTGAACATTCTCAGACAGAATTGACCTTGCAATTGGTTTGTAGCATCTGTAGCTTCTCACACCTGTGAAGAAGAGGCTATTTTTCTGATCTGAAAGGTCTTTATACCCTTTAGATTCAGTATAAATGCCTGCTACAGACAAGTGCAGCTGCAAAATGGCATCTAGATTTGCTTTCTTCTTTCACCATTTTTCAGCCTGCTGCTTTCTGTGTTCTTCCTATAACAAATAAAAGGAGTTAGGACTGAAGTATGCCATGAGGCTATTCCTGTAGAAGAGTTTGGGTTTTTCCCCTTGATGTTTCTTATTTGGAAATTATTCATCTTTGGTTTCTTTTTCATTATGTTTTTCCTCAGGTTTATCTTTTGTCCTTGTTTTGGAAGGTAAATGTAGACCTTTGTATATGCAGTTTCAGTAAAGGTTATAGTAGACCACTGGAGTACCACAGTAAGAGACCACAGTACTTCATCCCTTGTTTATATCCTGCTTTGCAAACTGGAAGTCTTGCTCTCCTTCCTCTCACCTTTCCACACTCTCAAGTAGAGCAGATGAATCAGGAGTAAGTGGGATTGTTGCATTTCTCTGACTAGTCTATTATTTTAACTACACTGAGTGGTTCCTTTAGCAAATACTGTCATGGTTTTGTTGCAAGTTATTCTATTAATCCTATCATGAAATTCAGAGCATAAGACAAACCTAGGTAGTTATGATATCCTGTACGTTCCTCAGGTACTTGACTCATCTGTCAGGGCTCCTGTGTGTTCTGCAGTACCGTGGCTTACTTTCCCTTCGTCTGCCTTCTCAACTCAGTTGCCCGAAGTGATTATTTTCTCTCCAAAGGAATCCTCCTTTATAGTATTTTGCATCTCCCACACGTGATTTTATTTTATTACCTTGCTTCATAGTCTGATGCATGTGAGATATCCAGAGGCTAAACAGAAGAGTGTCATGTGTCTCTTTTCCTTCCTCCTGTGACAATAATCTCTAACAGAGGGAATTTTAGTTGCTGCTACTCTGACAGCTCAGGACCACTGATTTCTTATTAGAAATGAAATTGGATTCAGAGTTTATAGTTGCACTTCCAGTTTTTGTTTAAGGGAAACCCTTTAAAAATAACTTTCATTCTGTAGGAAAAAGCCATTCTCGGTAATACGTTGTTTTCTGATCCTAGCACATTTTACACTGTATGCAATTTGGGACTGTTTACATATACATAGGATTGCCAGGACTCAATTGAAAATCATATTTTAGAAGCATGGAGAGAACTGGCAGGCATCAGATACTACAAATCTTGCATGTACAGCGTTTCTCAATTTTCTTCCAAACATTGTTTTGCTGCCTGGTGATACTGCGTTTTTATACCAATAACCACTGTGAAATAAATACAGTTTTGCTTATGCCTGTGGGTTTTAGTGAGTGTATATGTGATAGATGTTTCTTCTGAAAGATCTGATTCTGTTACTTTTGAAGTCAATTGGAATTTCACATTTTGTGCCCAAATATACAGCATGCTTACCTTGTCAGTCAGTGAGTTACTGTCTGCTAAGGTGCAGATTTGATTAGTACTTTTTTTTTTTTTCCCAATTGGACGTTATCTATTCCAATTTTCTCTGACACTGTAACATAAATTGATTTTTTTTCTTCAGATTTCTTCTGGAAGCAGTTTAAAATGAAATTGGAAGTCGATTCCATCAATGGTAAGGAAAATAGAGCTAAACGACGTCGTGAATACCCAGCTACTCAGCTGCTACCCTGCTTCCTTGCCAGACTTTGGGATGCCTCAGGGTGTATCAAATTGGAGTTTAATGTCTTCTTTTTTTTTTTTTCCTCTTTTGCTCCTGTTTATCATCATTTAGCAAAGTAATTCTTACCAGATACCTAAAGCAGTAGAGGAAGAAACCATCAACTGAAAATGGTCCCGTGATTTTCCTTCATAGATGCAGATGACAGTGTTCTTAAGGCCAAATTAATTGGGATCATTTCCTGCTAGTGTCCCTGGGGTAAAATGGAGCTGGGTGTGCTCTGAAATCATTCCCTTCCAAACACCCCCTCCCCGCAGGCAATAGTTGGGAAGAAAGGGAGCAGATTTAATGGGCACTGGAGCTATTTCTCATTAGGAGGCAAACTTAAACAGCAAGATTTTGGAATGAAGTGTGTGTTATTTGGACTGCTCAAAGTTGTTAAACAAGGGAGAGAAACAGCTACTTGCACCTCCCCCATTTTTTATATGATGGGATCGGTTTTTAGAGAAGAGAATGGATGTGAGTGCCTGACGCTGTAATCACTGGATATAAGCACTGACAGTACCTGCGGAATTTCATTCTCTGGATGTTCAGAGGTAGAGGTGAGAAAGGAAAACTCACCTCAATGGACAGCAGCAATGTCTTAATTTTCATAGCCCCTCTTTCATAAAGACAAAATTCAGGTATATTCCGTTTGTAAATTAGGGCACCGACTTTTAGATATCTACTTGTAGCTGTCCCCATGTGGGCAAAGTGTGCTCAATAGAGATTAGAGAACTGTTCAGGATAACAGCTATAGCTCCACACTTTTAGATGAGATGGTTTGAGCATGATGGGATGGATCTGAAACTCCCAGCTTACATGGGAACACCTACATATAATCAAATGCAGATGAATTTAGCTGAATTTGTGGTCTGTTTCGCTGTTTGTTTTGGTTGTGTTTTTCTTTTTTCATTTAAGACAGCAATATTTTTATTCTGCCATCAGAAGTCAAAAAGGATCCCAACAATGCCACAGGGGATAGTACCAAATCCTTGCAGCAGCTCATTCAAAAAGCAGTGGTATTGCCCACCTACCTCTTGCCATCCTGGCAAAGGCAAATGAATTCATGTTCGTCGAAGAACCTGGGCTACTGATGTAAACTGGTGGTGATGTTGGGAGAAGAGCAATAGCACCAGCTGCTTCCAAGGTCAAAGTTTAGCAGAAGAAAATCAGAAAGTCAGCTGATGCCATCTCTCCAAAGAGCCTGACATCTATCCACCTGTATGAAGATAAGCTGCTTTCTGTGTTTCTAATTACTCAGAAGTAACTGTCTTTAATAGTATTCTTTCTAAAGCAAGATGTAACCTGAAAAAAAATCCTGTCACCTGTATAGGTGATGTTAATGAACATGCAGGTTTTGGCTCAGGGCTGGTGTCAGCCAAGTGAGATGAACTGAGTCAATATCCGTATTGGTGAAATGAATACAGTAACATTTAGATCAGATGTTTTTCCCCTCACTCCCCTCTGCTTTCAGGCCATGTTTCACCAGTGTACTGTACTTGGCACCTGAATAAACACTTGCAAATATTTATAGTTCCCCACCTTCTCATAGGGGGCTTTTTGAGATGTTTCCCACAACTCTCCCTTATAAAACTGTTGAATCCCTCTTCTTTCTTAATATAAACATGGAGGTAATGTGCCCCTTGTCACAGCAGACATCTGTTATATATATAGTAGTTATTCTGTAGCTCACAGATTAATCATTGTGCTCCATCTCATTTTGCACTGCAATCTGCAAATTACAATGATTCCTTGAAGAGACGGAAAACAGGTTTGCTCTTTGTATTATTAATAAATCCTAAATCACTCCCATATTCCTAACTCCCATTTTATGTTATTTGTTTCATTCTTCAGATGACAAATATTTGCTGCTAAAGACACTTTACTGAGATGGGATTTGCTAATTGCCATGATTGAAGTTTGAATTGAACATTAATTAACTGTTTCTGTAGGGCTCATCACAGCAAAACCTTCTACACTTGTGTAAATCTGTATTTAACATCCCATGACAAATGCATGCCTTTCAACAATTGGTTTGCAGCTCTTGACAAATGTTTCTATTTCATTCCATAAGTTATGAGTTCAGTCACTGCATCAAAAATAGCCATGACTTAGATTTGCATTAAGACGAATTACCCTCAAAGTGCATTTCCAGCCTTCTGGGAATCAGCATGCTTTCTCTAAAATGAGGCTCTTCCTCCCATTTTTCCTGATTGTATATGTTTTTATATAGCAAGAGAATTAAAAATATCCAAGAGGGCACTGCAATAATTCATATGTAGGGGGTGTGTGTGTGATGCAGTTCAGGAATTTGTTCCAAACCAGTGTCTCTTTCTCTGTGCTTTTTTTGGATTAGGCTTACAGTTTCCATAACTAAAAAAATAATCATTTGCACTTGGGATCCATTCTTGCATTGCCACCCTCCAAAGCCCTTTGGTATGGAGAGCCTGGGGGAATGCAGGGTAAGCCCCTTTGTGACCACCTTTATCGTCAATTTTATTCTTTAGGGTGGAAATTTGGTGATCCAAATACGATTCTAAACAGATTTATTTTAGCCAATGACATTACCTTTATGATAAACCACCAGAATGAAGAGTTGATCTGGTCCCTTGGTCTTCCTCCTTTCTCCAGCAGTACCAATAGGAAACTTTGCAAAGGATGGTGTTCTTACAAGACTCAGGTGTAAACAGAAATGATCCTCACTGTTTACTACCATTCTCTCTGGGTGCTCTGAAAAGTGAGCTGGCTCCTGCAGTTGCTTGGATCATGCAACAAAGGCTGCTTCTCTATGGCTCAGATTATTGTGCAGTCTCCTACTATACATGGGGATCTGAGTTTCCATACTTTTAGGCAAGTGGTTCCTTCTGCAAATATTTGAGAGCTAAGCTAGAAGCTGTGGTGAGCACTCCACCCATTTTGTGGTATGCAGCTAAACAATATCTTAAGCTATTTTGATGTTGAATAAATGCTAGAAGAACAATGCATCCATCTAGCAGAAGTGTGGAAAGACTGAAAATGAAATTATAACTACCTATGAAATCAAATATTACGGGTGAGTTCTTTATTTGCTTTTCACAGCATAAGGTTTTTTTTTTAAAGTCTTAACTTTAGAACAAAGAAGCTTAGCCTGGAAATAAGAATTCAAACATGTTTTCCAGGAGATAGCTCTAGAGTATTCCTTTCAATATATATATGCATGTATATATGTATGCATTTTATTTTTTTATATAAGCTTTTGTTTGACAATTATTTTCCCTTTGCATTTGGTTTGCATTACAGTATGTGCTTAAGCAATTGTTCTTGGAGAAGAGTTGTGCAAATACATATCAATTTAATCATTCTTGCTAATAGAAACTATTCTTCGTGATTTTCTTGGTCCTTTTGAGCCTATGCCTTGTACATCCAGTCTACTTTACACTTTCCAGTATTATCCATGGTTTATCTTCATTAGTCTCAGGTTTTGTAATTTTTCTCCTTCATATGGCTTGAATTTTGTGCAAAGCCTGTGACTGCTTACATTGGGAATAGTCTGGAATTCAAGAGAGGCCGAGTTGCTTTTCTTCTCTATGATTTTGATCCTTTACAACTCCAGGAAATTCCTTCAGTGCCTCTGAGTCCTCCTGCATTTTTGTCTTGTTAGAATCTGAGAGTGAGCTCTCCAGAGACTCTGGCTTTGCACCCACAGGGTGACTGGAGAAGTCCATCTGTGAGTGTCTAGGTGCCACCATTGTTCCCAAAAGGTGCATGCCTTTTAATCAGAAGTGTTCATCAAAAATATGAGGATATATTTTTAGTGCTTTTTCATGACCTGCTAAATCCATCTACATGTTTGTTGTATGGCCACAATTTTTTTTCTGCTACTATACAGATGGAAAGAAGCATCCATCCTCCAGGAATGGGATCCCACATAGACTTCAGGGGAATGTGTATGCTTCTTTCCCTCCAGGGCTGTCTCATTTGTCTGTGCTTGTTTGTGTTTGTTTGTAAGTGAACCTTGCAGAGACTCTGACTGCTCTTATGGATGGAGGAAACCACAGCCAACACAATTTGCCTTGGGGTCTGCAGAGTGGCAGGTTTTGGCTGGTCAGCACTGTCTTCATTAGCTTGATCAGATGGATCTTTAACTACAAGATCATGCTGCCCACTTCCTGAAACAATTTTGCAATTGGTTGTTAATCCTGTGGATTACACCCCCATTACCATTGAGCTGTTTAACCCAACACCTGTAACCTTATGTGTTAGGCTGTCTGAAGCCAATGATTGGTTCCTCTGCTGGGCTCAGCTCTGGTGTGATGAAAAGGTGGGTGAGGTTGGCTACTCCTGTTCATGCTCTGAAATTATGTATCAGCTCATTTGGTAAAATTTTTGGTGCTGTTGCTCGGCTGTCTGGTGGCAGAGAAGGCTGCCTTGAATGTGCAGTGGTTTGTAAACACAGGCTGGCAGATGTATTCAGTTAAAGTCTAATTACAGGCTTGTGGCTTACCCTTGAAAGGCTTTCTTCCATTTAGCAGCGGCAGCACTACTGAGTTCTCATTCAGACTGAAGCTTTGTCAGCTGTCTCTCTTCCAGGTACTTATTTTCTGAAGTGCTGAAACATCCTATGCGTTTCACTGACTTCTGTGTCATGGGAACGCCAGTAAAAGCAAATGGCTGGAGGAGAGCTTGCTTTTCTAGCATTTCCAGGCATGGCAATGAGACAAGCTCATGGAAGAAAACTCCACCCTGACCTATTAAACATTAAGATGCTGTTGCAACCATTGGCTCAGGAAGTCCCAGATTATGCAGTGCCAGGAACTGGTAGAATATACAAGGGAAATATCTGTGTCTGCTTTCTCTTGTCTTTTACTCTGTTCCAAAATATTCCCTACTTTAAAATCAGCTTCTGAATTAAACGGTCTTCAGTGTGGTCCAGTAAAGCTGAACTCCTTAACTTCTTAAAGTGTTTCCCATATATTTGAAAGCATTGTGTGGTCCCACAGACAGTTGGCAAGGGACCCAAATCACAAGCTTGACAAAATATATGCATTGTATGACATTGTCTGAGCATTTCAGTAATCTCTAGTGGACCAAAGGAGCAGTCCAGACTGGGTGGAGGCAGTCAGCCAGCAGGACTGACTAAGGAGAGTATGAAAGCGTCTTTAAACACATTAACTGACCAGTCCCATCAGTGTTCTTGTTTAGATCACATGTTCCTGGGTAGCAGTGTGCAAACTGGGGCTGAAGAAATCTTGTGGAATAGTCAGGAAAATGGAGCTGGATAGATTGTCAAGGTGCACTTGAATCAGCAGGAAAATCTGAGTCCAGAATATAGGAGGCTGCTGGGGAGTTAGGGATGTCTCTAAATTTGGAGTCCTAGGACCTACAGCAAGGAGAGGTTAGATAAGAATTCTTGCAGAGTAGAGCTGAAACAGCCAGGTACGAGCTTCCTTAAGTATGGCTGGGGATCTTCTTTGAGGTATGATTTGATTTACTGATTTATCTTCCTCTTCTGAGCTTGTACTTAAACCCCTTCTTTAAATCTTGTGAAGTAGACAGTCCTGCTAAAAATGCCTATGTGTTTGATATAAAACCTTGAAGTGGGTAGAAGTGGGTCAAGGTGGTGTGGGTAAGCAAGCTTAGCACACACTGTTTCCATGTTGGCAAATCAGAGTAAAGAAGTGTATAGGCAATGTAAAGGGTTTGCTAAAGAAATTCAGGGCTTGTAGTCTGCTTCAACAAAATAAAAAATATGGGCTTAGTTCTGGCATGCTCCTTTTTCCTTCAAGAAAGAGGAGTAGTGGGGGGACTCCAAGACCATCCCGAAGTAGAGTCTTTCACTGAAGAGAAGAAGTGCCTTTAGCGCCTTGCAGAATCCAGAATCTATAAGAAGACAGCACTTCTTATAGATTCTGGATCATGCTGTGCCTTGAGATACAGCACAAGTAAAAACTATAGGGAAAATCACTGTATTTCTTGACCATCCTTATGTGTAATAAGGTGCAGAATTATATCATTAACCAACAGCAATCTAGAAATATGCTAAAATAAGATGATCTGATCAGAGAATATCGGCAACAAGAGCAGTAGAATGATTTTAGCTAATTATAGAGGAAAAAAAGAAACCTGAAAGTAACCTAAAGTTTCATCCTACTCTTTGGCTCTGAGGCAGAATTCAGTCCTCCTTCACTTCTGTCATTTGAGGAGCTACAGGCCTCACTGATCAACCAGCAATAATTCATGGTTTTCAAAATGGATCAAATTGATTGTAAATTAATAAAACCAACAATTTGGCATTGTAGTCCTATTCATTATTGTTTGCTGTTATTTTTTTTAATTAAAAATCCCACATAGATGTTAATCTTAGCAACAGTTTTATCTTTTGAGTGCGTAGTGTACACTTCAGTACTACACTGCAGTGTGTACTTAGTTGTAACACTTAGTAATATACTGTGGTAATAAAAGGAAGATTTTCAATAGTGTCACTTCACATGCTGAATAGTCCAGTTGAATGCATGGGGATGAACTGTTGAGTAAGGTACCACTAAATGTGAGTAGCAGTCAGTGGCAGACTCTGCCTCTGAGATACAGAGCATTTTCCTTAAGTAGCTGATATTACTGAATACTTGACAGTTCCACTGTATGATAGTCTTCATGAATTTCCTGCCTTTGAAATTCCAAATGGGCCACTTCAATCTCCATAGAGACATTAATTCTACATATGCTTTCTTTTCCCCTTAGAGCTGAATTTTTTAATTAACACTAAATAAATAATCTTTACAAACTGTTACAAACAATAGCCATGAAATCCAGTGGGTAACTGGTTTGAACCTCAGCTGTCCATTTCCTTTTTACATCACCGGAGGCAATCTTGTCCATGCTTTCTTGGGTATGACCTCTTCTGCCCATCCCCTCTTCTCACATGCACTCCTCTCATTCAGATCATCCTGATTCCAGCTGAATAGCAGTCTATTAGGTCTCAGTATTTCAAAGCATACAGCAATTTCCCATCAACATCAAAGCAAATTACTCTGGTTTAGTTTATCTTTAGAAAAGGAAGCATTCCTTTATTCCCCCACTGCAACTTGTTCATCCTTGCTAAGTGCTGCTGCATACATTGTTCCCTCCTTTCAACTTCCTTTTTTAAGTTTGTTTCCCTGAGAGTTGTGAATTTCAGTCTGGCAGTTTTATTTGTTATTTTAAAGGAATATATTATGTCATTGCAGCTCCCACTTTTGTGCTTTTCTAATGTAATTGAAATAAATTAATTCGGCCGCACACAAAATGGTTTTACAAATTAGCTTTGAAAAATTGGAAGGGCCATGACAGAGCAAACAAATTTATCATATTTTGAAGCGCGAAGGTCTCACTTTCATATCAAAACATATAGCTTCCAGAACACTCATCTCAGAGCTTTAAATTAATCTCTGGTTTTATATGCTTCAGTTGAATTTCTTCAGGGCAAACTTCTCCCTTCTTACATTTCTAGACATGAATTCAGAGACGCACTTCAAACACCAGTAACTAATATGGGAAGTGAATGTTTGGAATTTTTTTCATAGAAGGAAAAATGTCACAAAAATATTATATGAAAATATATCTCTTTTAAGACTTGAGTTGAAAATTGAGCTTTCTACATGTTTATAAAATTTCTGTATACAATTTCTAGATAATTCTTAAAATAGGAGAGAAAAAAGTGAAAAATTTGAAGAGCAACTGTCAGATTCTGTAAAAATAACGGAAAATTGAAAAAATAAATTCCTTCATGTAATTTTGCGTTTTCATCTTTTATTTTTTTTCTCCCCTTATTCAAAATCATACTTTCAAAACTTCTTTAACTGTGTTTCCCATCTGGGTTTAGAGAGAAGAGATTTAATAGTGTAAAATGGCTGATGATTTGATGTTCATCATCATCATTTGCTAAACCCAATTTCATAGACATTAATGTCTACTTGTGAAAACTACCCAACTTGACTGGAAACTCATTCAAATTACCCTCTTGCATGGCTTGATGCTAATCTAGTAGTTATTGATACAAAATGTGATTTCGAAGTGCAGGTTTAGATGTAAATTGATGATTTCCAAAGTTTAGGTCACCAAGGTTTTCTAAGGAGCTAATACCAAGGCCCGGTGTGGGAATTTGGACTTGCTTTCACCACAGGTGGGGACTTACTTGACCTATGGTCTTGGCTTGGGCCTATATCCGTTAAAGATGGGAATGAGAGACCTTGAAATGTAACTTTAACCCACTTCTTCAAAAATTTATGAGAAAAAACTAATTGAGGCGTGTTTCTGTGTTCGGGCCAAAGAGCTTCTAGCAGATTTCTATGTAGATTTGTCTTTAGTGTTTTAAATCAATGTTATCTCCCAGATCCTTTCAGTAAAACCTAAGTGCAAGAGTATTCACTGTGGTTTTGCTGATACTCTGTTTTAATAAACAGCAATGTAAAGCTGGGAAGGGACAGAGGAAGAAGTGGTTGGTTTGTTCTTTTCTTCATATCTGATGTTGCAGGCTGAAAATAAAAGCTATGAAGAAAGAATTTAAGATTGCTTGGTTCTTTTTCTTTTCTTTTTTTTTTTCAGTGTGCTTGACTGTTTTTAAAGGTAAATGTAGGTTTGGCAGCTTCTATTTAATTTATTAGCTAAATTTTCCAATATAAGTAGCCTATCTACTGTATTTAAGAATTAGAAAAAATAATAATAAAGTATTTCTCGCCTTCATTATTTTGACATAAAATCTCAAAGTCACAAGTTGTCAGGTAATTAGTAAAAAAAAAGATAAAGTTTTTAGCCAGGAATAATGTAATGCATGGCTAAAACTGAAATCACAGTTCAGCTAGATTTATTTTTTTTAACTAACTCATCAGGGTGTACAGATCTCTCCTGCATTCTCGTGCCTGCACAGCAGCTAGCCGTGGGGATTTTACTGGCTATTCCCAGGCCCACGGAGACCTGCAAGTAGCGGCTCAAGCAGTGTGAGAAAGGACACATTAGAAGCCCTTACATAGCTCTAACATCTGTTCAGAAAACAACCCTTTTTTTTTTTTTTTTCAAATTTACAGCTAAATAGTCTGATTTGGGTAGTATTGATCTTGTCAACGGATAGCATTTATTGAAATTCAGAGTGAAAGGCAAACAATTCTCAGTTATTTTTTTACTATTACTGCTGGAAGAGTTGAAGTGCTTACTGAGGACAGCAGGAACTGTTGGGATTTCTTTGTGTAACTGTCACATGATTCGGGATGCACCTTTTAATGTCTTCGCCAGAAGGAAAGACTAGAAAATCTAGTCTAGTGGGAGCTATCAAGGTGTAGAGCAAGCCATCCCTTGTCACTCTGTGTCCCTGTCCCTTCCTTCTGCCCCTGTCACACTCTCTCAGTTGGATGAGATCATGGCTCATGTACTAGCTTGAAATTCAAACTCAGGGAAGATGCCTGGTCTTAAATGATTGTGATCATGCCTTTTCCCCCATGATTTTAGGGTAAGTCTGCTTGCCTAAACAGAGAAGTAATACTCTTGCTGATATAGAGTATCCACCTTTGCTTTTTGTTGGCTTTATAATATATACAGTGCATCTGTACTTCAGTGTTGTAATTTTGTAGAAGGAGAGTAATAACAGTTTTGAATACCTATCCCCTCAAAGAGACTCCACAGTGCTTAGATACATGCTGAAAAGGACACGAAGAACTGCAAGTCACACACAGCTCTGCTTGTATTTTGTGGTGCTGGACAGGGTTCAACAGCTGTCCCTGGCACCCAGAGCCAGGCACCAGGGAGTTGGGACTTTGGGTGTTTATTAGGGTATACTGATGCTGGAAACTGTTCCACCAGCAGCTGTACCATGTTTGTGTGAGATGGGCTGCCTCTCTTCTCACAGTAGGATCTGACAAGTTATGCAGAGGGCAAAGACTTGGAGAGAGTGGTTTATATGCCCCGATGGAGCCACTGTGATAATCTGGTATAAACTTCCAGATTATTTAATAAGAATTGGCAAGAGCGGGATGTCAGATCCTTGTTGGTTTTTTTTGATGAGGGGAGAGAGTGGTGAGGTGTTAATTAAGAGGGAATTAGATCTCCTTAGCTCTGGGTATGCACTCTTAATGATGTGCTTTTCTTTCTCTGTTCTAGACACAGGGCATTGTGCTAGAATCCTGCTGACCTTTGATAACTACTTAAGACACTGAAAGACAGAATAGGAAAGCAGATGCCAGGGTATATCTAGATGCAGTGGTGTAGGCAGTACATCTAGGTTTGATTACTGGAAAACTCGGTCTTGCTGCCTGACACCTGGGCAGTAACGGAGTAACAGCTCAACACCACAGAGTGTTGAGACAACTGTGTTAGTGAACCTGGTGTCTTCTATTTTGGATCCTGGTAAAACTGATAAGGTTTAAATAGGAAGTCACAGTACAAGTGTCTGGGGCATGTTAGGATTGGCTTTTTTAAATAGATGTCCACAGCTGAAACACAGTGCTAGCCTCTCTCAAATCTCTTTTTGGGGCCCAATCATAACCATGACATATATTCTTCCTCCAGTCAGGGACTGCATATATATAGAGGGAGTGCCAGAATGATGAGAACTCAAACTGAAGAAAGCAAGGGCAGGTAAAGGTCAACAAGGGTTTGATGGGTAAAAGCAGATTTCTAAGCTCCTCAGTCAGGGGCTTACGCCGGAGCAGGGCTGTTCCACCCTACTGCAGGGACTGCCAGGGAGAAACACTCAAAGAAGGCATGTTTCTTCAGGCATTACAAAAAATGAGGACAAAAACTAGCAAACATCTGGAAGAGGAGCAGTCTGAGAATTTGCTTCCTTTTAACAAAATTTTCTCTTAATCTGGGTACACATTTCTGTAAGACTGCCGTTACTCTGCAGAGCCACTAGCTAAATGAAGAGTTCAATATCCACTTGTTCACTGAGCACTCATACTCTGAAAAACATGGTGGAACTGCTTAGTTTTCTCTTACTTAACTGCTGAGCCAGTTTAAAGTAGTAAAACCCTTCAATACATTTTTTTGTTTGGTAAAAAAGTGGTCGTATAAAATTATCAAAATTTCAATACTTTGCAAATTGCAGAGAAATGTCTTTAGGATTTAAAACTCAAAAGTGTAGGCAACAGAACTGTAGTTTATGGGCTGACACACCAGTCCAGCTATAGGTAACTCCAGCAGTTGCTTTGCTACTCATTCAAATAACTGCACAGCTCTCAGACTAATTATAGCATGCAGCTATGTCGAAAACTGAATCCAGACAGTGAGACAGGATACCTTCTGACGGATGTAGATCTACAGCTCACTGCAGCCTGGAATTCATTCTTCATTTTAACCTGTTGTCTCCCTAGATATGTTTGCAATGTTGTTTATTTTGTATGGCTCCCTTTTGCTCTCTCTCCTCTGCCCCATGTCCCCCAGACATATCCTTGTCTCTTAAAACGGGAGATGACAAGGTGTCCGGGATGTGGCAGCTGTTGCTTTTGGTTTTGGCTCTTGAGGAATGCAAACCCATCCTGGTGACTCCTGCATTTTTATTAGTAGAGCATGGATTTCAGCAGCTGCCTGACCATGCGAGGGCAAAAAAAGAAAGGATTACTATTTTCTCCCTCATGCCCTTTGTTAAATGTAAAGACTGGATCCCGTTTCAGATATTTGCTTCTGTGTGATTAGGGCTATGGTAATGTGTCAAACTGTTTAAGGTGCATAGATACCTCAGGCGATCCTGGTACCTTCTTGGAAATGTCAGGTTTTGTGACCAATGTCTGACTTTTCTTGCAGGTCTGTGAGTTAATTATTCTGCCTACCTGTGCTTGTGTTCATATTCCTGCAAATAGAAGTCAAATACTACTGCTCATTTTAACTAAGCTTGTACATAAAATAGCCAACAGTTTTGTCTCAAGACCCTTTTCGATTATTGAAGCTTAACAAATCTTTCGGGAAAAGTGTTATATTTTGTTGTCTAATGGCAGTCAGTGTGAGGCAGACAGACTTGGTGGGCCTCGTTCTGGAGGAATGGGAGGTCCTTAGCTGCAGCATGAGCAGCAGCAAGTCACTCTTCTTCTTCAGGCAGGTGGTACATATTCTGTGTTCAGAGAGATTTCTTCTGAGAAAAGAAGGAAGCTGACCTTTGGCTTCCCTCTGTAATGCTGGGCTGCAAGCGTTTTCTAGCATGTGCTCACATCTTGGCTCTTAGCCAAGTGCCACACAAAGCATCCTTACTTCAAGATGGAAGCTAGGCTTGCTATATTTTGGAGTCTTAACCTGAACTTAACTGCCTTCAGCTACCTCTTAATCATATCTTGATTTGTATGTTTTCTCAGAGAAGACATTTCAACAGATAAAACAGATTTGGCAGCAAGAGAGAAAAAAAAAAAGAGAAAAGCCTTCAGATCACGCATCTGGAAAAAGCTTTCTAATCCATCTTGACACATCTGTTGCTTTAGAAGAAAAAAAAATCTCATGGCTGCACTAGGGCCCTGCAGCTATGTGTGTTGGGGGCCTGGCTGTATAATTTGTGGAGTGCAGTAATTCTATAATTATATTGCTAATTGCGTGCTACCACTTTTTTATAATAACAGAGTGAAGTGATTTATAACTTAACAGTTTTACAGGAGCTTAGACAGACTGTTAGCTGAAAATGAGCACCCACAATATAGCTCCTAATAACTGCTATTGTTAAGGGCACACTACAAGCTGCGCGAATACTCTGCTGGAAGGCATAGCCTTGCAAAAGTATTTCAGGCTCAAAACCTAACAGTACAACGCCTTTGTAGTCTTGCCTGTAGATATGTGAAAAATAACAGGATGGAGGATAGTAGAAAGGTTGAAAATAAGAGAAGACTAAGTCTAAGAAATATCCAAAAATAACTCAAAGATACTGCAAATGGTAGGAAGAGTACGAATTTCAAAATAGAAGAGGTAATTGTATTGATAAGTTCCAGAGTGTTGTGGTTTAAGCCTCACCCAGGCTAATAACTCACGAAGTTTTACTTTCTCACTCACTCCCCTCTTTCTTCCCCCAGTCCCGGGGGATGGGGAGGAGAATTAAACGAATGCAACACGCACAGGTTGAGATAAGAACAGTTTAGTAACTAAGGTATAACACAAATCACTACTGCTACCACCAGGAATAATAAAAGAGAAATACAAGGAAAGAGAATACAACTGCTCACCAAGCCCGACCCAGCCAGTGCACCCCCCCCAGCAGCGAACCCCCCAAAGCACCAAAAACCTAACCATGCCGTGCACCCCCAGTCCACCACCACACCCCTTAAGGGTCCCCGCCCTCTGTGTTCCCGTCCACGACATGACATTCTGTGGTATGGAACAACCTCTTTGGTCAGTTTGGGTCAGGTGTCCTGCCTCTGCTTCCTCCTGGGGCTTCTCCTCCTCCCTGGCATAGCATGAAACTCAAAGTCCTTGGCCAGGCCAAAACGTTGTCAAGCAGAAACTATAAACACTGCTGTTATCAGCGCTGCTCCCAGGCCCAAAATCAAAAACACAGCGCTGCACCAGCTACCATGAAGGAGAAAAAACGACTGCTACTGCTGAACCCATGACACACAGTAACTGTATTTTGTGGGAGGCTGAAGTACTTTTCAGTTCAGTAATGAGGAGGAATTGGTAGTTTGGGAATTAGATAGGACCTTCTCTCGCAATACTTAGAAGAGCTAGAAATTATGAACTGGTTTGCAGAGGCAAGACATATACCTGCTTTTCACTGTTGCTTTTAGTTGTTGCTTTTTCTGAACTGAATTGTGTTTGGGAAGCTACAGTTGCTTTCTCTGTTTGCAAGGATAGTATAACTGGGTGCTGCTAGAGCTGCTTTTGTTTCCTGAGGTTGCTTTACCTCAGCTGCAACAGAAAGGAGTAGCTGCAATGAATTGTTCAGACAAAACCTGGTATTGGTGGTTTTTTCTTTCCAGATAAGACAGAAACACACAGCAGTTTACAGAAATAAAGGGGTAAAAGAAAAAAAAAAAAAGGTGTTTTATTACATAAAAATTCTACACATAAAAAGCATAAAATAAAAGATAGGTTGACCTTTCTTTTTCTTCCCTCCAAAAATATAATATTGAGTTATCTGAGCTGATGTGTTAAGTGCATAACAATAACTAACTGTTGGGACTTTTGACCACAGACTGCTTGCCCTGGGAGCATTTTAACTGTCGAAATGCAAGTTGCAGTATGAAAAGAGCAAGTTTTCTTTCAGCTCTAGGTATTAAAAATGAATAAACATCCTATATTCTTCCCTCATTCCCGTAAGTGTTGTTTTATGGCAATAGTTCATTCAAGATTTCAGATTTTGGAGCCGACAATTTACGACCTTTAGCTTAGATTTTTACTGCTTGCAAAGCTGATTATACAGGCTCGTTATCATTTCAGATATAACATGACCTAGGTTATGAGCTTGTTAGGAAAGATTCTTCATTAGAAATCATACAAGATTCATAGAATTATTTTATTTCAAGGGACTTTTTTTCTGCCCTTTTTTTCCCCCCCTTTTTTTTTTTTCTTCTCATTATTTCTCCCTGGAGAAATTTTCAAGCCGGTTGGTTCTGATATGAAATATATACAATATTAACTTTGTACTCAGAGTTGGTTGACAAAGACATAGAGATCAGTCGATTAAATGGGAAATGCTTTGGGGCAGAAATACTGACTTTGAATTAAAGTGAATATATCTCAAAAATTAGCTATCAGTCTGCGTGCGACTACATGTGTAATTTAAGTGTTCTACAAAATATAATACCAGACACATTATCTAACTCAATCTGTATGAATCGTTTTGGCATGTTCAGAATTTACCTAATAGACTGAAGTCAATAGATAAGAATTGCTTGTTCAGCACGTCCAGACAAAGTAGTTATGAAAAAAAGAACAAGAATTAGAGCAGTGGAATATTTTAAGTAAAGGGATAGGAATCTGGAATAGGAGAAGTGAAATAGAGTATGTAAATATAAGTGATAGCAGTATTAGTTCTTTTTATTTCTCCAATTAGAACAGTTGAGGTCTGCTTCTGATTCTCTCAAAATCTGTGGCAAGGTCTCTGTTTTCATTAGTAAGCTATTAATGTACAACTTCTAGTATAACTGTACAGCCTATCAATAGTTATTTTTTCTTTTTCAGGGTGATGGAGCTATTGACTTTGGGCTTTTACTTGTGAGAATTATGCAGTCTGTGATGAGCATGTGTCATTACTATTACTTGGAAAGAATGTAAAGTTCTGCTGATAGGACGGTAGATGCTTTTTTGCGAAGCACAGATTTTGTTTTGTCATTTCACTTACTGGTCAAAATACTAAGATAGGTACAGACTTCTGGAGCTCTAGTTAAGTGCACTGCATTAATTCAAAGCATTTGCTTTAGCTTTTCATGCTGTTATCCTGCTAATAACCAAAACTTCCTTTAAAGCTTGTCTCCTGCAGTGTTCCCTTGTACAGTTTAATGTAGAGCTTCCATTCATAATCTTCACTTTTTCACATTGTTTAATCTGCTTTAATATTTGACTTTACTTCATGCTGTTCTGTAGAACTTACAGCTACAGATTGAAGTATGTGTCCAAGCTGAAAGACAGAGAAAGGTAATAAAAAAGCTATGAATATAGGCTGATTCTCCTTATTGCTTATGCATTTCTCCACCTGTGAAATGGATATGCTACTACTTGCTTTGGATCTCTGGGTGAAATTATATATTATTATTTATATATTCCAATCTTAGAATATATAAATTTGATATGAGCATTCAGAAGGGACTTGGTGGAGAAAGTAATCACTGAGAGATTAAAAAAGTATTAAGGAAATTAAATTCCATTTCTTTCTTGAGGAAAATTCTACAAAAATACATTTATCAATATTGAATTGCCACAAGAGACTCACCTGCAACACTACTGTACTTGTACCCTTCCCACAGATTCATACACAACCTGGGCATATATGGTCCTGCACAAATACCATCTTAAATACAGCAAGACATAGGGATCTTCTTTTGCAAAGACACAAGCTTTCCTTAGCTTAGTCAATAGTCTAGGCTTCCGTAGACTAAGAAGGATTGTAGCAGCAGCTCCTGCACAGTATGATTCCGGGGCATAAAGTTAATCACCTGCTTTAGAACAAATGCCGCATTCTTAAGTTGCTGAACCTATAGTCAGCAAAGGGATGCAGGACCTGAAGTTAGCTTTGAGGGAAAATTCCCCTACTTTGGGCTGGATTGCCTTTCATCCACTATACGAGAGTCTTAAACTCAGGCACTCTGTGTGGAGGCTGACCAGTTTTACTTCATCATATCAGTGGCTAGCCTTTCCCAGTTGCTGAGTATTCTACAGTTACGTGAGTATCTTCTAGATCACACCCTTACCACTCTCAGAAAGGTGCTCAGTTGCACAGTTCTATGCATGTGGCATATGAGCCTGGTTTCCTTTGTGCATTATTTAAAATCTGCTCAATCTACACATTTGTGTAAACTCAGGAATCCTTTGGAAAAATATATATGAAAAGTTCTTTTGCATAAGTATACTAAATACACAATTTCAGTAGCCTTCAAAAATACTTTGTGCAGGTACCAACCTTGGTAACATGTCACAGCAGGAAACTGGAGTTTCTGAATTAATTTTAGAGTTGTTTTCAAAATATAACCCTTCTCCAGTGCACAGACCCTTTAAAATCCTTAGTTAGCAGAACTGTAGCTATCTGTCAGGCCTCAGGGATGTTGAACTATTGCAGCTAACTAGGATTAGCTCCTGTTTTTCTCATTAGTCAAACTTCTAATGCTGATTAAAAAGTGTGTTTTCATAACTTACTTAATAATTCTAAACTAGCAAATATGGCCACAAAACTGGACACTGGATAAATATATATAATAATAAATATATATAATAATGAATAATAAATAAATATATAATACCCCTTTGAATATGTTCTTTGCACCTTAATAAAATACATCACACTGAGTTAATAATTACTATTTTTATACTGTGTTATTTTAGGGGAAGTATCTCTCACCAGAAGGAAAGTACAAGGACTTCTGGGAATCTCTAGGGTATAATGAAAGTTGTCAAAAATGCAAACTAATACAGATTTTCTTATGAACTATGAAAATGTTATGTTTAAACTAAGACCATAACCTTTAACCTTTGTATGAGAACAGCAAAAAAATATGAACAGGGATTTAAAAAAAAAAGGCGTGTCTATGTAGATATCTGAGGCTTATTTTTGTATTAAATAAATACGGCCTGATACCTCAGATGTCTAGAAAACACCAGCCAACTAAACTAACATCAGAAGATAGAGGAATGATCTCTGAGTAAGTGGAAAACTTCCAGTTTGATTAAATCTGCAAATGGAATTTGAACAGTGGGGTCCCTTCTTTTTGCTTCTCAAGTGCCTTAGCATGCATTTAATTGCAGCAAGATACATTTTCATCTCCATAAGTGCATTTTTCTGAGATTTTTCCATTCTGCTTTTACTTTCTTCTCCACTGTGTGAGTCAACAGACTTCAACCAACGTACCCAGCAATATTTTGATGAAAAAAATTATCTACCCAGCAAGCAGCACCCAGCAACACAATATCAGGACAAAAGAAGCATTCATCCTTAAGAGGCAAAAATACTAAGTTCCCAGAATGCTACTTGCTAGGAAGTCAAAGTTGAAATATGCCAGGAGAGTATTTCAGCCTCTTAGACTGAAGATCAACTGTGAGGATGTGCAGTCAAACCAGGAAGATTATAAAGAAAAGAGGGAGACCTTTTCAGTTTTGTTTTTGGTTTGGCTTGGTTTGGTTTTCTTAGATAAATTTAGTTGTGGATCCTTCTAAATCATTTACTGAATCCATATTAACAATCAGTTTTAGCAACACCATGAGAACCAAAATTAGTTTTCTCATTTTGAAGTTTAACGAAAACAAAGAACCATTTTTGAGGATCTAACACAAAATCCAGAACATGGTTGAATATCTTAAAAACGGAATGGTGTGAGTTCTCTATTGCAAAACTTGTTTCCCTTTCAGAAGAGAGCAATGTTTTTTTCTGTTTGTTTTCTTTTTGGTTTTTTTTTTTTTCCTAAAGAAAATACAAGGGTTAAATAAAAGAAAAGATGAAATGAATGTTCTGCCTGACCCTAAGCATTTTTTTATGGCTTTGGTTCAATAACCCAACTAAAATATCCCTTGTTAACATGATTCTAAGTACAAGGTGCCTTAACAACAATCCCCAGGAGATGTTGTAACACCTTTGACAAATTCAGTTTAATGTCAAAACAGCTGAGAACACGTTCATTCTATGAAAAAAAAAAAGGAGGTATTTGAACATTTCCATCCTAATTTTGGAAGAAAACAAATGTTGAAATATTAGAATTTCCCCCAGGATGAAAATTCTAATATTTTGCTCGGCTCTAGTTTCCAATAACTCTTACACTTTAATTTTGTAATATTGAACTTAATGTTTCCCATGTGAGTATTATAGCACTAGTGGGTAAAACTTTAGTCACCTCACAGATTAGGCATGCAAAGGAAAACATTTCGTGTATGTAACGGGACAGATTTCTCCCTTCGCAAGTGCCTTCCTCTTGTTTCCCCTGCTGATGAAATGTCAGTTTATTACAGACTTGATGAATGGAGTTTCCTTTCTCAGGAAACAGTAGTCAGGCCTATGGAAGCATTTATGTAACAGCATATGTTCCCTCCGTGGAATTTTCCTTATTATCCCTTCCCTTGGCTATGTTGGATCACAGTCAGGGACAACAAGAAGGGAAATTGTGAAGTGTGGCTGCTGGGGCATTTGTGGGAAACAAAACTTAGCAGTCCTGGCCTTAAGAGTTGTGAAGCCACAAGTGACCTCTGCTTGCACCTCTGGAGTGCTGAGCGAGGTACCTTCTGTACAGTTAATCAGAAGGTCGGATGTAGCCTACTTTTCATGCCTGGATAGGACAACCTTACACACATGTGCACTGAGCCAGATTTCATTGCATCCGTCATCTCTCCTTTGGGCATGAGGTTTCTTCCTACCAGGCTGGGTCCCAAATAGCCTGGGTCTACAGTTGCTTTTAATACTGGGCACCTTCAAACCAAACCAACCAAAATAATTGCAGCATGAACTAAATTCGGTTCCCAGCCAAAGTTGTGCAAGATAATACCAGCTTCTCCCTAGCATATGCTTCCGCAGATCTCAAAATCATTTACTGAGTAGTTTGATCTAACTATCTCAGTTTTATAGAATGGAAAACTGAGGTGCTGACATGGTTATAATTATCAAATCACCCATCACGTTCTGTAGAATTAAGCCTGGATCTTGTGACATCAAACTCTAGGTCTTGCACTCCGTTGTTTAACCATGGTCATGAACAAGTATTTCACTGGATGCGGTTAGTGGGTATTGGTCTTATTTCTTTTATTATTTTGTTTTATTTAAGAAAACAAAACAGTGCTTGTCTTTTGCTGCTTCTGGAGCAGCTCTCCACAGCTGCTAGGGTATGTTTCCTGATAGGTTCTTCCACCATCATTTTTGAATAAGGGTGTCTCTTCAACTTGGTAGACAAAAAAAAAGAAGAGGAATGAATCCAGTTATTGAAATAAACTTTTACTGAATGGCAGTTTAGGTTGTCTCAAGATTAGCCAGTAATAAATCCTCTTTCTACTCTTACAACAGCTAAACCAAAGGAGAATACCTGGTTTAACCCCTTCAAGTGTATAAACTCAAGCTAATATATACAATGTTTTCTGCTGGTTGTTGTGGGCTTGTCTTCTTTCAGGTCAGTTTTCTTGTTTCTATACTTGAACTCGGTGTTTATTCATTGAAACTTTCTGATAGAAAGTACTGCCCTAGATCAAAATACTGCAGTTAGATGCAATCTGCCTTATTGAAGAGTTGTGTTGGCAAACTATTATGTTAGTTTCTTGTCTTGAATTTCTTAAATTATCATTTGTTCTGTCCCTTATCTAGTTGCTTACTTCTTCATGAGCTTCTGCCCCTCTGGGTGGAGTAGCGCTCTCCAGCTCTGAATCCTGGTAACCTTGCTGTGATGTACTGCTCTGACTGCCACAGGTGGGGATAAAGGAGGAGACTAACACAGATGTTGTTTGTTCATGAGAGTACAAAATGAGGAGAAATATGCTTTATTACTCTTTCTTCTTCTACCTGTCTAACAAACAATTTATTTCCTCATACCCACCTATCTCCATTTCTTGGCATAATCTTAAGTCTAAACTAGCTTGAACGTAGCTTTTCATAACCAGGATCTATTTTAGAAAGTTTACTAAAAAAAAAAAAAAAAAAGATAAATCTTTCTCTTTTCTTCATTGGTTAGAAGGTCTGAATTCTATTTGAATGCATGGTTTTGTTATAATTAGCTTTTTTTGGTAAAATACACTACCTTTGCTGGTATCTGTGATAGCTGAGCACCTGATATGTTCCTCTGTTAGTGATAAATAGATAGTTCGAAGGAAAAATAGTGAAGAGAAAATGCCTTACACCAGCTTTCTTGTTCTCTTCTTGCCTGTTCTCACATTTGTTTAGAGTGTGTTTGCTCCTGGTGTTTTGAGTTTTTTTAATGTGTGTGCTATTCTTAGCTTACTCTCTCAGTGACTCATAAGAAGCTTTTTCAGGATCATTTCCTGAAAAGTGGCCCCATGTATTTATGGTTAAGCCTTACTGATCATTTCACTCCTCCTTGTTCAAGCCAGCACCTATATGTTGTCAGCTAATCTATATATGCAAACACACCAGAATAAACTGTCAAAAGGAACAATTAAAGATGAATACTATTGTTCATGGCTCTGGTGCCTGGTATTCATAAAATTTAATTGGCTTTTTTTGCACTTTGGGAATGCTTGTGTGTTTTGAATTAATAAACTATTAGATTAAAATATGTAAACAGCTTGTGGAAGCGGGACTGGGATTCAAAACTCCTCCCTGTCAAAGGTCAGTCCTCCTGCTGCTCGACTGCAGAATCATGGTAGGCTTTTTTGTTGGGTCTCTGCTTGCCTCATACATGCCTTTTATCCTGGTCTATGTGAAGGCTGGAAAGTCTGCCTGTCTCTCTCCCCAGCCAAGGAATGTCTGGTTATGAGTTTCTTTCTTTGGCAAAGATGAGCTGTGGCTTAAAAAACCTCAAATGAAGAAATACTCTAACCATGTCTTGCAAAGAGGTAGACACCACTACTGCTGACTTTATTACAATAATGGAAGTATTTTGAAGGGGTAAACCAATGCTCCCATGCCCAAATATAAGTTCTGGAGGAGCTCAGTTCTTGCTGACATCTCAATCTGTGGTCCTATACATGCATGAGACTTCAGAAAGGTCGACCTCCACAACATTTTGGCTGTGTGAATATTGCTTTTGAGCACCAATTTTTTCCTCCTTCCTTTAGATCCTAAATACCTAGCTCAGTTTTGTCAGGTGTGGCCTAGGAACCAGCACGACATATGTGATATGGTCTCAGGTGGCTCTTGTATGGGTATGAACCTCACCTTCCACATACATAGACCATTTTTGTACTCCTAAGAACATCCTTTCCGTCATTGTTAATAAGAGTCTTATGAAGCTGTTAGATTAAATACAACTTAAAGTAGAGGCAATTTAGAAAATAAAATAACCCTCAGATATACAAGCTTGGGTACAGTTAATGATAACTCATTACCTGGATAAAACTGCTGAAGGTAGGTGTTGAAATATATACTGCACTTATACAAACAAATAAGTGTGGATGATAATATATACTATGTGATATGATGCAGTGATGGTACTAATATAAAAAGCTGTAAAAATAAACTCAAAAAATATCTTTAAACTTTTATAACCAAAATGGAAAATTATGTCATTGTTGGTTAAATGTTCCTTAATTTTCAAATTTTTCTTCCAGTGCATTATACTCCTTGGCAAATGTAGCCAAAGAAACAGATCCAAGACGTTCAGGTTTCTAAGAATACAATAAATGATGAGGTTTTCCATCTTCCCAGCATTCAATTCAGCAAAGTACTTTTCAGGAAAATATTCCCATGGCATACATGGTCAGGAAGGACTCTAAACTGATGCTGGTGGTAAAGCAGAGTGAAAGTTGTGTCCATGCTTTTAATGCACACTTCTAAGTAGTTCAGGTTTATTTTATCTTATCTCATCTCATAACTTTCCATACATACTAACAGCTCTTCAATTCCCACTCATTTTTTGCTTTCAAAAAGTGCTTTGCCTGCAAATTCATTACCTGCGCATCATGCAACTTTAGCTTCTTGTCTTTTGTTTCTAGTACACTTTATCACAATTCACCCACCAAATATGATTCTTGAAATACTAAACCATTCCTAAGAGAACTTTATGTATTGAAAATGCAACTTTTGTTTCTGTTCTCTAAAAAACAAATGCAGCTGAATTGATCTCTAAGATAATTCTGTGTGAAAACCAATGCCTTCCACATGATACTTTTGCTTTTTACAGGTTGCTGTTGAAGAAAAATAAAAGGGGAGGCATAGGATCAAAAAAAAAAAAAAAAAAAGGAAAATATTTTTCTTCTTAATGTCTTGATATTCTTGATATTATGCAGCTTTATGAGTGCTTTTGATAAAATCTGGAAAATGTATTTCGAATCAGTTAAGGTGTTAAAGTTGCACAAATCCCTAAAAGAAATCTTTTTTTCTCCAAGTTTTCTTGTAAAAAATGAATTCTCGATTTCCCTATTCTATTGTATGTGTCATGTAGCATCATCACAGTCAGCTCATGAAGCTGTCAGTTGAAGTCTCTTGAGACTTCTTTTATGGTGTCAAGATGATGGCAGAGGGAATATCTTTGCAAGTTCAGCTGCTATAGGTAAAGCAAATAAAGTTTGCTTTAAATTCTATTTTGTTTGAAACAAACCATCCATAGCAATAAAATTCTGGGTTAATGCCTCTAGAACCCAGCCTGGCTCTGCTTAGCCCATTATGAAGAACTATTACATCCCATTACTGAGTATGACAACAGAAGCTGAAACTCATGAATCTCTGACATGGCTATAACTTATTAAAGGCTACAATGAGGCTTTTTTTTTGTTTTCTTATATGCCATATAAGGAAAGGAAGCTGCATAAATGCAAGACAGCAATATGTGTTTCTTCAGTGCTAGGTAATAAATACTGTAAAATTAAAAATTAATACCACAGCTGTGATAACATAGAATGATGATCTACACTGAACAAAATATTTGTTCTTTCCTGAGTCAAGGAAGGTGAAAGCTGGATGAATATATTACATAAGTTTTGTCAAATTTATGCAATCTCATCTCAGGAATTACAGTGTTAGAATTCTCTGATCTCCCTCAGGCAGTGTTTCACAAATGCTCCACAGTACCAATCATCCAACTTGAACCTCATTTGCTTTAGTTTAAAAACTTTTGCTTCTGGTTCTGCACATGATGAATTTGCTGAACAGAATTCTTTTTAAGACGTCATCAACCTTTATTGAAGAAGATTCTTACATTATGTAGATTGAATAGAAGTTTCAAACATTGCTTGCACTAACTATAGTTGTCACACATCCGCCTGTTTTGTCGTTTTGAACAGATTTACATTTTTGAACAAATAGAACAATCTTTGTTAAAATTTTGTAGTTTGTTTTTTCTGTATGATTTAGAAATACAGGTTTCAGAATTATCTTTTTTATTATTAAGCTTAGCATTGCTAGAACGAAGATAAAAGTTTATGCAAAAAGATTAGTGTTCTATTTTACTTGGGAGATGATGTGTGATAAATGATGTATCCTATAGAAAGATGTTCATAATCACGGTCTAAATTCCAAAATCCCTCTCTTCTTTACACTTGAATGCTTCATTTCAGACATTCAGTGTCACACACATTGTGGAATACCATTGTTTTGAGGAGAGGATTTCTGAGAGGGCCTCTTTTCACCAACAGAATTCAGGCTGAGGAATTCAATATTGACCCAATCAGTATGAGTGTGCTGAATTGCTTTACAATCATGAGCATAAATTCCATCTGTTCCTCCTTTGTGGTAGGAATGATAATATTCAAAATAAAAATATTCCTGTAGTCAAGGCTAGACTGCTTAAAAAAAAAAAAAAAAAAAAAAGAGAAAGAAATATTCTTCCCATTTAATTCCTCATTCTAAGGACTGGAACGCGTGGTTTTTGCTCTGACTCTGGATTCCCTGTACAGCTTGACAAAGGCTTTCTTTGAATTTTACTGAAAGTAGGAGCTGGCTTGTTTGCAGTTTAACTCTTGAGGAGGCACACAGCAGGGGTAAGCAAACAGGGCTGTAGGGATTGATTTAGACAGAGGTTCCTCCAGACATGCCACTGCTTTTTGCTCAGAGATAAAAATGAAGAGATTACAGATCAACAATAAACTTCCTTAAGGTGAGGCCCATGGTTTAACGACTCTTTTTGTTTTACAAGGTCCAGGGTATGTTTGTAAAGGGAAGCTATTAAGACAGCTGAGGTTTGGTGATATATTGTGTTTGGTGCTCATATGGGACAAAGAGATCCTTTGATTCCTGCTCAAATCCATCCCCTCAGTAGCATTGGAGAGGCCGTGCTACAAACTCATTAAAGAACCAGATGTACTTAAACCCCTTTGCAAATGGTTTTGTGGTGGTTGTTGCTGCTGCATCTTAAAAGCTGGGTCAGTTCTGGGGCCCCAAGCAGCAGTTTGACCCAGCTGGGGAGGCTCAGGCGTAAGGTGACTGGGTGGTCAGGGCTTCAGCAAGCTGCTGCAAAAACGAGTAGGTGGAAGTGAAACTGTAGGACTCCCTAAATGATGAGATTACCTAAGGCAGTGGGCTACAGAGACGAAGGGAAATAAGGAAAGAGTGGCTGCTGACTTCCTTTGGTGCTCTTGCTGAGGAATGGCTATTTGAGGAGTATGTGCTCACTAAATGCCTAGTGATGCGGATGCGGCTGAAGAGGGAAGACCCAAGGGAATGAGGCACTGCTGGGGAGATGGTCACTGGTGCCTTGGTTTGGTAGGACAGCAGGATCTGCAGGTCCAACATATAGGACCTTCCTGGCTCTGGCTCCCTTCTTCCCATGGTACAAGGAAGACTTGTCAGACAGCCTCTTTCTCAGTTGTGCCAGTGCTGCTGGAAATGCAGGGGTGTAGGAAGGGATGGTGTGAAGGGTGACCGCAGAAGAAGGGGGGCTATTATTGGAGAAAAGAAGTGCTTTTTTTTGCTGAGGATCATATGATGGTGAGGACAAAGAGAGGGAGGGAATGAGGATGTCTAATAAGTGTGGTGAGGTAAGGATAGTCTAATTATGGCACAAAGGTCTTTCTGGACATGGTGGGGGCTAAAGGCTGTCACTGTGCTGTACTAAAGCTTAATATTTTGCTGGATGATTGGGCTGGCAGACAGGAGGGAAAGATGGAGGTCTCTGTCCCCAGTATTAACCACTGTTGGTAAACTTCCCTTTCCCCTCCTGAATACCCGCTAATAGTGCCCTGTCTCCCATCCCACACAGCCCTACTGATATTTCCCAAAGCTATTCAATGATACAGATTCTTATGAGGAGCTTCCAGCAGCTCCAGAGTTGTTCCTCTGCCTGCCAGGCTGACACACATTAAGCTTTGCTGGCCAAGTGGAAAATGAAGGAAAATACTCCTACTCCATGTGAAAGAGCTGTATATTTCAGTTTGGTCCTTATACTGTGGGACTCCTCATGCAGCATTTGTCTTCAGACAGGTATTGTGAGGCAAAATTGGGCAGGAGTAGGGACAAGTTGGAAGCATTCTTTGGGAGCCCAGGAAGTGGGGGTGCTCAGCATGCTCCCTGGTGTGGATGGGGATATGTCAGCCCCTACCCACCTCTTCTGTGATCACCTTGACCACATCTCCTAGGACAAGATCTCACTAACACATCCTAGCTAACTGCTGGGCTCTGCTTGAAAGGTACATGTGGAAAAACATGGCTGTCCATCTTACACCCTCTTCACAATAATCCACTGATTAAAAAGTTGTGATAGATATAGCCTGTTTGTCATCTGTATTGAATTGTTCAGAGCTGGTGTTGCATAAAGATCTAGAAGGAAAGATACCCGTGTATTTTGTTTTGATCCTTTGACCTGTATCACAACCTTGCAGCTTTTTTCATGCCTAAACAAGTTGGAAAACTTCTATTGTTTCAAGAAAATATGTGGGTGATCCTTGTGCTGAGAATTTAAGACAGGTGTATTCAGTATGTGCTAAAGCAGTGATGTGCAGCAATGTTTGCACTAGCATGGCATGAGCACTACAAGCAGCAGAGCTATGCTGATGGTTCACTGCTGTGCAAGTTAGCAAATAAAATCAAATGTGGTAATGTACGCTAATGCATCCAGACACCAGCTTGCTAGTCCAGAGCCTGCTCAAATGTATCTGGTTAACACTGCATCATACCATGGAAGTATCCTTGTACTTTTTCAAAGAAGGGTGAATTGAAGAAAATAGTGGGTTAATAAGCAGTAGAACAAAACCCTAAAGAAAAATTTGGATAACAATAGAGAAATAGAGACATAATTGTTAAACAAAGAAAAGATACAGAAAAGTTATAAAAGTATCGAGAATACAGATTAACATGGAGACTGAAATGCACAAAAGGAGGACAGAGATGCTCTTTAGAGGTCCTGCAGCTTAGATTACATGAAACAAGATAGGACATGCAACTGATTTCTAGGGTAACATGGACATTACACAGTATCTTGGACTACTGGGTTGGTGTTTATAGCCCAACTGTTGATGTCTCCTGGGCTTGCTTTCACCTGTCAGCTGATATTTGAGGTTACCTCTGCATATGCTGTTCATGACCAGGTGTTGGCCTTCATCCTCATGCTTCACACACTGAAGGGTGTTAAAAAATAATCCTTCCTTGTAATTTTGTATTTATTAATAAAATGAACATGAAATGAAACAAGAAATCTAGACCAGACTTCTCTGAAGTTTACAAAACTCTTCCAAATATAGCTGAACGTGCAAGTTAGACCAAGACTCACTTTCCAATTCCTTTTTGGCGATCAATTTGTAACATAGCAAAAAAAGCACACTTTAACCAGGATTATCACATGCTCTCGTGTTAGGTTTTTGGACAAATGCTTTCAAGTAGTACAATACCGTTTAGACAGCTACCGCCTATAATAACAACAAAGTCCTTACCAGAAGTGATGGGTACTGTAAGCGCACAGGATACCTTCCCAACTTTAAGAATTAACAGTTAGACCAGATGGCTAAGAGACAAATAATGATTCAAGAATGCTGAGAAAGAAATAAGATTTATTAATAACCATGCTTTCAGTCTTCTCCAAGAGCAAAATGATACAATGTGAATGCAGGTTTGTCTAATCTTCTCCAGTAAGAATAATTTTCAGTCCAGGCATTTTTTCTCTTAAGCATATGGTATATCAGGTTTTTCTTTCCAGCAGCAGAGTCCTTAGTGGAGGGACTGCATTGTTGTCACAATACTAATGCAGACATCCAAGACTGAGGAGCACGAGAAGAGCTTGTTTGAAATAGCTGGGGACAGATGCTGATAAACATTGTCGATCATGTTTCTGCCTTTACTTCTTCATATGATGGAAGTTCTTTCTTTAAAAGAAATACTTAATTATTTGTGTTAAAAATGTGCTTTTGGCTGCAGAGACTTATATTTATTATTATTTTGGGTGACAATACAAATAAGGTATATTCAGTTTCTGTAAGCACAATTACATGTACCTTCCAAAGTATCCTTCATCTTAGGGCTCTTCATCTGTAAGTTACTTAAGGATACCTGTGAACAGCTAGCTAAACCAGACTTCTTGTTATGAAAGAACAAGTGAACTTGGGTTTTTTTCCCCCTTTGTTGTTAGGAGTAGAATGAGCAGTTAGTTCAGTCTCAAATATTTTACAAAAGTTTTACCTTGCCTAATAAAAATTTTCCTCCTATTTTAGTCTGGAATGTGAGAAACTGCTGTTGTTTCGGTACAAGCAGGATTTGTTTGATTCTATTTTTCCTGAATTTTTTGCAGCCTAAGGGTTTTTGCAGAGCCTGAGGAAAAGGGTTGAACAGGTAAGGAAAATAGCTCAACATTTTGTGCTCCTCATGAACAAATTAATCACAGTTACAATTAAGTATGCAATGATATTTGCAAAGATCTACAGTACAAGTGAATTGAACCTAACTAATTCTCAGCAGAGTTATTCTACATGGAATATAAATACTTAAAGACTTCTTTTTCTTTCTGGTGTCCTCAAGACTCCTTGCTAAAATCTTCCCAAACATACTATAGATCTAATCCTGATATGCTTATGTGAAATTGATTCTTATACTCTCTTGGCATAAAAAGAACTTGAAATGCGAATGTGAATAACTTACACCAATATTAAGAGATGTTGTGATACCAAAGCAGTGTAAAGAGGCCTCAAACTAAATGAAAATCAGACTCTGTATGTTTATGTGAATTACACATCTGCAAAATATCTATAATATTGAGCATAGCAGTTGTTTAATTTTTACCTAATTAAAGAGGCTTGAAAACATCTGGTAGTTGACACCAATCCATTTTTTTCCATTGTATCCTTTCTCGGTAAGTTGGGAATGGAATACAATATATCCCATGAGATGCTCTTTAGTTTATGACAGGTGTGCATTTCCTAACTGGTCATTGCATGACACTATTTATTTCCCACAGATACAGCTGGAAATACATTTATTTGGCAGTAAGGAATTGCAAGGGAAAGAAAAACTGCTTTAGGAGGAAACTTACATCAGAGATGTAGATATATTCTGTTTGCACAGAAATCTCGATGTGGCATTTCATGACTTTCACAGGTATTTGCTTCATCAACCAAAATATAATAAATTTAATAAAGAAGGCTGTTGCATAATTTCCAACATCAGTATAAAATGTAAAATGAAATGTGTGTTCTCAAACTATAATCACACCCATAGCATACGTAACTTTCATTTAAGCTGTGAGTTACTCCTGTTGTGCTTTCTGCTGCTTGGAATAAGGGGAAGAGCAAAGTTGGCCAACTGCTGGCCAAGGGGTCACTTGGGGTACATGTGGGGTCCATGGGCATGGACCAGAGAACTGAGCTTTCTCCTTCTTCCTCTTCCTAGGAGATGTGGGAGCCACTGTGATTGCATGAGAGAGATGGGGGGAAGATCTTAACGTAACTCAGCATGGAGACTCTCATCTTCTGATTAAAGTAAAAGCAGTTCTAGTAGTGATGCTTGCAGAGTGTGCTTTGATTTAGCAATAGCATCCGTCTGGCACTTAGACTAGACTAGTAAACTCAACAGGCCCAGATCATTAGCTGGCCCTGAGGCCAATATATGTGAAGCAGCTCATAGCTATGCTATTAAACTCAGTCTCCAAAACAGTCATGCAGACCACCTATTAGCAATGGACCCAAGTTAACTTCCAAATTGTGCCTGGAAATATTCTGAAAGTGTTCCCTGTAGTGTAAGTCAAATCTATACCAGAAGTGAATGATACACAGAGCCAAATTAGAGTGCCTGAGAACATCCCCTTGTGTCATTTATAGCTATAGGCATAGTCCAAATATTTCTGTTTCATTTTTTGTTCTTGACTTGGAGTTTCCCTAGAAAAGCATATGAAGGAAGATATAAACGTGTGAAAATGTCTAGTTTACCTAAACTTCATGGCACAAAAAAGGGCAATTTCTCTAGTCTAGAATGTTTTCCTTGTAATATTTCTGGTTTTGGTTTTTGGGTTTGTTGTTTGTTTGGGTTTTTTTCCCTAACAGGAAGCTACTTTTTATAAGAGGTTCCACTGATGTTTTAGAACAGTCATGTCACCCCTTGCCATTTAAAAAGATGTAGGATATGCATGTATTTTAATCCCACATGAGTGGTTCATGAAGAATATGCACTCAGATTGCAGGTGGTGTAGCCCTACTGCTGTGAAGCCCAGGCTCCTTCCTTGTCCTCAGCCAAAGGAAACTACTATGTTTAGGATTTTCCCCCTCAGATGCATGAAAGAAGTTGATTGATTTTTCTATATCGGATTTGGCATTAAAAAAAAAATTAAATCCTTCATATTTGTGTAATTGTGAAGGGAATTTTTCCCCCACATGCAATAGGGAAGAACCTTCACTCCTGTGGAAATCAAATGCTGCTGGATATAGAGAACAGCGGTTGGTGTGGGCGTTTTATAATTATTTCTCTCTGAACTGTTAATGCTTCCTTTCACTTCAGGTTTATATATTTTTTTTAAATTTAAGCTTCTGTCATTCCTTTAAAGCTGTTTCTTGCCCCGATCAAATCCCTAGCTTTGCCCCCAAAGTCAGTGCTTAATCTGATGTCACTGCCAAAATAGATGTATGGATCTGTTTACTAACCAGAATTCAGAATGGGATGAAACAAGTTTGCCGTTGGATTTGGATATGACTGATGATGTTTTCCAAGAGCTGATTTTTGTCACGATTTTTTCAAATGGATTACTAATAGAAAATGATTTGTAACTAATGGAAATAGTAATAAGCTATGTTCTTATATAAGTTCTGAAAATGGCAGCTTGGCATTTCTAAAGCTGAGAGATGAAATGCAACTGCTCTGTGAAAAGCATTTCCTCGTTTCTTTTTGGTATGTTTTCACTTATATCCAGGGTGGTCCTGAAGATCTGTGGGCTCAGGGAGAACAAGAAAGGTTTCTCCTCAAATATTCTTTTCCCTCCCATTTTCCCCTTCTTTTGTTATTTCTTTTATTTTTTCCAACTCCCTCCTATTGTGACCAGGTCTGAAGAGTGGCATCATAAACTTTTGGTTAAGAGTATGTAACTGTAAGAGGCACCACACAGCCCCACCAGAAAATGCAGTGTCAACACAAACTGTCTTGGGCTAGTGTGTGTGGGGCACAGCCTTGCTGGGGGACTCTGCTGCTGCCGTTCTCTCTGTGTCTCTTTTGCCTGCCCCAAAAGTGAGGAAAAGTGAGGATTGTCTTGTACATTGTGGCCCCATTTTTCAGGATGCAGGGCACCACAGTAGGGATGAAGCTTCTTTCCCTCCACCCTCCTTGCAAGTACAGATAATTGGTGGTTTTGGCTATTTTGTTTGATTGGTTCATTGCTTCTCAGAACTGCACTTACAGCTTTAGCTTCAGTGCAATTGTGTTTTTCAAGTCTTTGATGGAATCTTCTCCCAACTGTTTTTCTCAATTCCTGTAATCTAATATTCCCTGCTTTTTATATTGAAAATTTCAGGCCTTACTTCTTCCAAAATATACATATTAATGCTATTAGAACTCCCCAGACCTTAACTCCTACCCAGTGACCTCAGAAAATAAAGGGGTTTATCCTTTGTGGAAGGAAAAAAAAACCTTGCCACTTCCATTTAATAGTATCATAGCCAAACCTGGTGATGTGAGAGAACACATTGGCATTGAAATAACCCTTGCTGAGGAAAAGTACATTCCAGAGGAAATTGATTTTCATGTCACAAACTTACACATATTTTGAAAATTAGGTTCTGAACCATAGGGTTCACAGCTGATTTATTTGTCTTTATTTTTTGCTACACTTCTTCAAATGGATTTTTAGCGAGCTAACAAGTTGCCTCTGACACAGGCTGAGGAAAGTTCATGCAAAGAATGTGTAGTGCAGCACGGCGTGTAAGTGGAGGTCCAGAAAGCCTTGTGGAATGTGTAAGAACTGTTGATGGCAGCTTATGACTGAAGTCCAGCAAAAATCTCTGGGATTCATAAAGCCTAAAGCTGGGAGGTGATAATGTGGTCTGCTCTCTGTATTTCACAAGCTGCTACACTTCATCTCGTTATCCATGTTGAACTCTTCGCTTCCTGTTTAAGTTAAACATACTTTCCAAAAAGGCATCCGGTTTTGATCTGAAATTAAGGAAGGTTTGCTTTGATAGCTTTTTTTTTTTGATGATTGACAAAGTCCAAACAAACGATTACTTTTAATTTAACTTTATCTGGCATCAGCTTCTGACCACTGAGGATTATGCTCTTTGATTAATGAGTCTGCTGTTTTTCCCTCTGTGGTATCTGTGCTGCAGCCATGTCACCTGTCAGTCTTCCCCTTGCTAAGCTCTGGCTTTATGTCTGCCTCTGGGAGAGATTTTTTTATACCTCAGGCCCTTTCTTTGTATCTCTCATGATTATTTCAATAGCCTTTTTGAGACGCAAAATACGGATTTTAGCCAGCATCTTAAATATGTTACTGTGTGTCAGCTGGTACTTATGTCAATTAAGAAAATCAGTTCTTTGGCATAGCATATAAAAGTTGAGTGCATTCAGTGAATAATCTCCACATACATTAATTTGAGAGTATGAATCCACTCAGTTTCAAGTGAAACTTCCGGCTGGTGGCAGCTTGCCTCCTGTCACATCAGTATGCATATGGCTGGTACTGGTTTTTCAGGATTCTGTAAGCATTTTAACCTATGTCAGAAAGAATTTTCTTCATGAAACTGCTACACGCTTTAAATTAAAAAATTCTGTTACCACATAGTGTGAAATGTTCTCCTCGTGTTCTCATCTGCAGTCATACGGTGCTTGAAATTCTGACAGTTCTTTTTTTGAAGAAAGAAAGATTTTTCTAGTCTAAATTGGGTTTTGTTTATGTTTTGTTTGATAACGTGCTTTAGTGAAGGAGTGAGAGAAGAGAAAAGCCTAGGAGAAGCACAGATAACTCTTTAAATGGTATGGTTGTTTCCTCACAGGCTGGAAATTGGTGATAATAAAGGTGTCATTCCCATGCTGAAGACTTCTCTTAGCTCAGATGACTTCAGCCTTGTGGAATCTTCTGAACCTTCTGGCAGTTCAAGGGAGATAACGTTCCTCACCAAAGGACTCCTTTCCTTTGCTTTCCTTAGCTGGTGGGGCTTTGCTCAGAACCATTTCACTTAAGAAAGTGTGCATCCATGGGACATAAACTTGGCAATGTTTTTGATAATTACTGTTTGTATTGCACGTGGTCAGTGCTTTTCCCTGTCATTACTGGTCTCCTAATTGTGTCTGGAATTCCGCAAATGTGAGGAATTCAGGCTAAATATGGCCTGGATTTTTTAGGGCAGTTGCACTTTGACCTTTTTAGGAGATGACTGAAGGGGACTGCTGGAGTTATTTGTTTTCTTTATCCCTCCTTGCCCCCCAATCCTCCAGATGAGCCCCCCTAAGCTATTCAGTGCAAGATGTCTTGCTTGCTCAGAGGACTTTGTGCTAGGAAAGTATGCCAGTGACTTCATGAGTAATGTATTCATCCCAGTTATTAAAAAAAATAGGCATTTTTGACAGAAATATTGTAGAGATGCTAAGTGTTGCATTTTCTTCCATGAGGATGGGTAAGAGAGAGATTTTATTAGTGGTCCATGTCTGTTTCCTCACTCTCACTTAGGGGTTGCTCTTTATCTTTTTCAGCATGTTGTATTATGCATATGCCAAATTTCTGTTACTTTGTCACTTACAGGTCAAGTTCAATCTTCTAGTGATTTGCATATTGTGGCTCTTGTGGGAGTGTTTGTAAAACTAGCTAGCTTGGGTTTTAGTTCTTTTTTGTGATTGGGGTCATGAACTAGGCAGATGTTCATGACACACATCCCATGATGTGCTCAATGACACTACCTGAGAAGCCACAGGGGTGGTGTGTGACCTGTTTAGAGAAATATGGCCTGGAAACTAGAAAAAAGTCCTCAGAATATTTGTGTCCCAATATCTTGGGTCCATTACATCCTAAGTTATATGACGACTCAGGTTGTAAGTTTAACAATGCTGGAAAAATAAAGTTCCTATTTCTATTACATTTAGTAAGAGGCTTATAGAAATGTGCTTGCCATGGCTGAGCAGATCTCAGTGTATGACATTTCTGTGTTTTCATAAATTCTCAGTTTAATTTCACTGAACTGAGTTGCTAAGGGCTGATGTGTGAAGTGACCTGGAATCTGCAGTCAGGGGAGAAAATAATTATTTGCTTGGTGTTCCCAGTTGCCATGTACTTATGAAGGAGCTTGGTAAGTTGGATTCCTTACCTTTCATCTCATGGTTTGCTATGTAAGAGAGAAAAGAAGCCTATTTGTTTTTTAAAGACATGTTAGTCTCACTGTGTAGTTTTTTTTCATTAAGTGAATATCGGAACTAAAACGGTTAAATTAGCATAACCTTGTGCTGTCCTCATTTGGTCTAGCAGTGATCTGGGTGGATTACCTGTGAGAAAGCGCTGAGTAATCCTTGCCTCAAACTGTGATAACATAGGTGGTAATAAACAGCATCATAAAACTGACAACACTTAGCCAATGTTTTTCTTTAGACTGAAATGATGGTTTGTATGCTTCAAAATGAGAATTCCTCCTATTCAAAAGGCTGGAAAGCCACCTGGAAAGTAAACTCATCTACAGGTGCATGTTTTGAGCCTAGGGTAGTTATATCCTTTGAAAAGACAAAGAAAGAAATAGGGTAGAAAAAAACCCAAGTGTGCAACTCCTTTGTCTTGCATGTTTTGCAAGCAATAGACAGAGGGATGGCTTTGACCTTAATGTAAGGTTCACTTACAACACCATGGGTTTATCTTGTCTGATAGTTAATACTGTTAATATTTATGAAGAGTGAGTTTCTTATCCAGAACATTTGCTTCCTTTCTAAATAAATCACAGTGTTAAAGAGCCAGTCTTTTAACATGCAAAGTGGTTGTGGGGTATTGTTCTGGCTACAATACAAATGCATTTTGTTTTCCATAGCTGAAAAAGAAAATATATTTTCAGTTCAATTCTGATCTGTTTGCATTACAATAGCATTAAAAATCTCAGGGTGGAACCTCCCATTAGTTGTCATATTAAATATTATTTAAATATTTAACATGGTATTAATTAAATTCTGGTAGCAGGCAGTCACAGATCATGATACATATGTACATAAAGACGACTGAAATAATTTGCCCAAAGTCATAAGTAACAAAGCTAGTGGAAGAAATCAGACCTTTAGATTTATTATCTGGTCCCTTGCACCTAGACCTAGTCGCTGATTGACTGGCGCTATAAATACGCATCTCTGTAGCCAGACTACGATAGCTGAAAGGGGCTTTTTCTAATGCAAACAAGTGCATAAAGTATTAAAAATGCAAACCATAGCATAGATCTTTGGAGTTCCATGTCATTCACAACTTTAATAAGGGACTTACTGCTGTATAGCCTCAGGAGTGAAAAACCAAGCGTTCCATATCTAGCTCTAATAGTGTTCCCTTTTAAGATATTGACCAGTTTATTTATAGTTACCTTGCCTTTTAAAGAGGGATAATGTCAATGACAAATTAATGTTGTAAGATAAAACTACTGGGTTCAGAACTTTTTAAAGATAGTTATTTTCAGCGTTTAGTGTTATAAGTAGCAAGTTGATTTCATACGTAGAAAATTTGCATAAGCGTTTTTAATGTTTTTAATAAATTGGGAATAAATATTTTTGGATTCACATACAGCTTAGAATGAAAACACAGAGTAAAAATGTGGTGTAAAGAAGTAATGAGAGCACGGAAGAAAAATGAAGAGAAATAACGAGGCACACTCAATTGAGAAGAAAGGGACAAACCTAAAACAACTGGACACTTTTATTAATCTGGTTATTTGTTTATTTAGCTGAGAGCTGTATAGTTTTTTCACAGGCATAATATACAAATTGGAAAAGAAATATGTCAAAGGTTATATGAAATTAATTTGCAGACTATATCTGGCCAATACACCATTGTTTCCCCAATCTTGACCTAGATTAAAACCTACCTAATAAAAGTATCCACATTTCTCATGGGAGAGAAAGAGAGGTTGTCTCATATACACTGCACTGTCTGGATAATGTGCACTCCTCCCCTGTGCTTGGCCTTCTTGCTGTGGGAGATATCACAGGTTTCTCCCTTGATGGAAAACCAATGTTTGTATTGGATGGAGCTCAGGACACAGAACTCTGTGTGTAGGCATTAATTAGAGGAATCAGATTCCTAAACTCTCCCTGTTAGAAAATTAAACACAGGTTTAAATTTTTGCAAAGCTGCTGTTTCCTCCAACCTGTTTTCTTACTGCAAGAGATTTGTACACCATTTGTACCATTTGGATTAATGGTGGTCACTCTAAACTCAACAGTGACATGATAAGTCAGAGTCTTTCAGGTCCTTGTTTGTTTTTGCAGCTCCTGAAATTTTCTGAAGTTGAGCAGAAACAGCACTATCATCCTGGGGTTTCACTGCAATGTTTGATGATGGTTGTTGAAGTAGGAAAACCTGAACACAGAGGCTGTTTTAGGACAGTGGACAAGGTGGAGAGCCCACAGGTGACAGTGTGGGAAGGGCAGAAGTGCGAGCCAGAGCTTCTGTCTCTGCAAATGACCATGAGGACTGCAGCTATGGCTGCAAGCGGAAGGCTTTACCTGCTGCTGAGTAAAGAGCTAATGCCGTGTTTGGCCACAGAATGAGTTGTCAGCACATCGCTGGCTAGCTCAAGCTTGTGAACTGGTGTATTATATGCAACTTTCTTAGGTTAATAAAGCAAGAGGAAGGCAAACACTGGAGAATTTGGATAAGGCTGGGTGAAACCCTAAAAGGAAAGCTGCTGGCAACCTATGGTTTACTTCTGATGTCCTCACTACACTAGCAGGAAAAAACAAGAAGCTTTACTTTCTGAATTCTTCTAGCATCTAGTAAAGATGTGTTTGTTGGGGGGAAGGTGCAATGCAGTCAGCAATTTTAACTGAGGTGCTGCAGTCTCTTCTATAAAACACATTGCTGTAGAAAAGTTGATACATGAGCTGAGGAAACTTCGTCATTATGCTACTAAAGCTAAGCTTGTCAGCTCTTGCTTTTGTATTGTAATCAATATGTCACTGTAAATAAGGAAAGAAAAATATAGATAAAATCCACAGAACTGACTTTTTCTGCTTTTCTTATACTGTCTGAATCAATTCTTGTCACACAGATGTGTAATTCATCTTCTTTTTATTCAAGTGCAAATTGTAAAATGAAAGTCAAGGTATTAATCTGTTCTCAAACTGCTGAAGTGATTAGGTTCCAATTTGATGTTTTCATTTCCTATCTCAGGAGTTTTACTGCTTGCCTTTGGAGGAATGCCTTAAGAAAATTAGCTCTATAATTCCCTAGGCTCTCACAACACCATTCACAAGTCTGAATAACTCCAGACACTATGCTGGCTTCCAGCTTGTGCTTTTGACAGCTATTTTTAGGCTGTCATATTTCTGCCTTTGAAGACTAGCCCAATTGAGCTTCAGACTGAAAAAGCTGAAGCTGTTAATCAGTATTTTGTCCAATGTGAGGGCAGATGATCTGTCCATAGTCTGTGGCTTTATGCATAGTGCTGCCTCTGTGGATGGAGTCTGAGTTTCGCATGCAGAAGTCACCATCAGCCTTTTTGTTCAGAAGAGAGACCCATTTCTTTCAGTGCATTGTCAGGGTGGCAGCATGTCTGCCAACGCTGTCACCTCTGGCATCTTGTGACACCCATGTGAGGTGTGGTGACTTGTGGCTCCCATGACAGGCGTTCTCACCCTCTCAACTGAGGCATTGTCATCACCTGCTCTAGTTTGGTAAAGTTTAAGGCTCAGATCCTTTATTTGGGTGAGCGAAGGTTGTAAACACCTTCCACCGCTCCCAAAATCTAGTATTTTTGTTTGGATTGCTCCCTGAATTACACTGTAGAGGTTTAAACCTATTTCGATGCTTTATCATCAAGGAAAGAAGTCTTATCAGGAAGGTAGGATTGGTTCCTTTTTCACCACTCTCTCAAACCCAGAACTGCTGGTTCACTGCCCTTTTTGTGGGGCTGCCTGGCAAAAAGGAATCTAGATTCCTCAGAGCCCCTGGAACAATGCCAACCCACTCCCTTCCAGCATCCTGGGAAGGAGGAGGGTGTCTGTCTTGTGGCCTCTAAGTAACTGCTGAGTGTCATCTGGTGTGAACTGTGAAAATGGAAACACTTCTGAATCTGGTCCCACTGAAACTTTGAGGGAAACTTGAGGTGGCTGATACCTGACCAGGGAGAAACACTGCTTAAACCAAGGTGGGAACCAGTACAAGGAAACTTTATTTTTTAAATTACTGGTAAAGTATTTGACATATAGTGATTTTTCAGACAGTTCAAGCAAAAGAAACAATATTATGAAATGTAGAATGGCACAAAAAATTAAGAACAAGTGATATGCTTTTAAGTAAGGATCTAATACCCTGATAACAGGTTGTAGATGATTTAAAATGAGGAGCCAGGCTACTGTATCTGCAAGTGCCATATTGAATCCTGGGTAACAAACCAAGTAGGGCTGGAACCAGGATTAGTAACAGAAGATCGAACCTGTATTGGCCAGAAAGATGGTGTAACACAAGCTCATCTGCCTGTGCTGCAACGTGATGGCTGTACTGCACACAATTTTGAAGTTCTGCTTTGATGTAGCTATAGTCTGGGCCTTTGGACTGAATGTTTGGACTAGCACATTGAAGGTACTGCCAGTTTCATTTTATCTGCAGGGAGTTCAGCGTGTACACTCTCGTCACCCAAACCAAAGGCATTAAGCAGAGACATTTGGAGATTCACTGCAGAAATACACTCAGAATGTTGGTCCAGAACAGAAAGCAGGCTGGGGCTGAAGTGAGCAAAAAAGATTAATACCTGTCAAGCAAAGCAAGCCCCTGTATACAGTTTGGGGGCAGGACTCTGAGTTGGATCTATAGACCATCTTGTTGGGATGGAGAAGGCAGGACATGTGGGATGCTAGTCCCAGGCTCCACACAAAACCAGTAAAGGCAGCTGCCATGTGCTGAGACAACACAAGCCAATTCGATGCCCAGCATCTGGGAAAACAAGGTAGGACTGTCACTTTGCAAGGTGGCACACAAAGACCCTTCTCTTGGAAAGCAGTATTGTCTGCTTATTAGTAATCTGAGCTCTGAAGAACATTGCAGAAGATGCCGGACACTTTCAGTTCAAGTGCAGAAGCCAACACTAAGGCAGAAACTGTGATATTAACACTAAACAGATCCAGCCCTTCTTGCTTCCCTCTCTTGTCCCCACCTAAAGCAAAGGCAGAGAAGAATAAGTGTATAAAACAAAGGGCTTTTACCTTTTCACAAAGAGAAAAGTGAGGAGGACACCTTCTGGTAGCATGTAGTCCCAAAACTCTGAGGGAAGTATTTGAAGAAGATTGCTGTGGAGAGGTGAATTCTTTCTTTACTGTGCAATAAATAGGGGGAAAGGTCAGCTATTACTTAACTGGTCCACTTTTAAACACTAGATTTCTCCTAATCCTCAAAAAAAGGCTGATTATTCTTTCTGTTATTATAGGAAAAATTGGTAATTTACAAGTTCTTGTAGCCCTATCTAACAAGTTGGCAGAAAATAAAGCTTATGGAAGCTACTCTGAAGTTGTACAGTCGCTCTATCAACTGGTACCTGGGAAGCATGAGCTGTTATTAGGTAACTTTTCTTTTTCCACAGAAAAAGCCAAAATCAAGAATAGCTTCACTGACTAAAAATTGGTGATAGAAGCAGTGGGGTCACTTATTTAAAACCAGTGAACTATTGACAACCTTCCATGCCCACACACAGAGACTAGGTGTGCATAGGTTTTGATATACTATTGCCCCATGGCAGGAGGATTGGTACTAGATGGTCCCTTCCAACCCAAACCGTTCTGTGATTCTATGCTGTGTCTTCCCAGCTTCTGTGCCTGTGTGGAAATGTTGTTGTAGATACCTGTGATTGACAAAACATAATGCAAAAAGCATGAGTGCTGCAAGAGATAGTGATTATAATGATTACTTCAGATTATGATGCTGAAATTTTCCAGCACTTTTACCACACCCCCGTGTTCAGCTGTTTTGCCTAGCAACGCCTGAGAGATACAACTGCTCCATCAAAGTGTTTTCACAGAGCCAGAGCACATTGTGAATGAGAAGTAATGGTCTCTAAGGGTTCTAATATCTGTAGAGAAACCCTTGAGTCCCGACAACTCACAGCAGAGCAGTAGGTGTCTTCAGGACTGTAGGATGCAATGGAAAAAGGACAGCCTCTGTTCCAGAAGCAAAGCAGCCAAATTCAGCATGGTGAACTGAGTGCACACTTCCAATTTTGGAAGAAGTTTGGATGATTCTGGATGTGTGATCATGCACCATAACCCATTGCACAGTGCAGAAATGTCCTCAGGATAACTACTGAAACACCATGCTTAGTCACTCCACTGAAACTGCACTTGGACTCAAATAGCAGAGCTCTATGGGTTCAAGCTAAAATTCACTAATTGTCCCAGGTCAGAAATGAAAGAAAGCATCAGGATTGAACTGATTCAGCTGATGATCTGTCAGACTTCTATAGGAGAGATGTTTAATGGAAAAAAAGACTGTAAGGCCACATGTGCCAGTTACAAAGGGTCACTGAGTTACATGTTATATTGGCTATCTGTCTCATCACATCTTGTGCACTTTGTTGATGCTATCAAAGACCTTTATAGTGAAATGTAGATCTATGTAGACCTAAAGTATATTGCTGTGTGTGCAAATGAAGGGAGGTAACCATGCACAACGCAAGACAAAGGCTGTGTACTGCTGTGTGTGCTCAGCAAATAGCTAGGATTCCTTAGGGGGTTTAGGAGATGGATACATTCCCCTGTGTTTTTGACAACAGTATGATAACAAAAGGGAAAAAAGATAAATAAGAGGTTTAAAACCCTCGCTTACAAACTTGAAAGTGTCACCTAAAGAAGCATTACAGATTTTCCTGGAAGCTTTTCATGGTTTTATTCAGATTTCACACCAGCCGTACTAAATTAAGCAAAATGGAAGTAATATTTCAAAGGCACCCATCTTTGGAGCCATTAGTCAATTCTCTGAATGTACTGTATGGAAGACCCTTATTCTCCCCTTATTCTGTTTTAATTTAGCAGGGGAAAAACTGGTATTTTCCTGCAAATAAGTGAGGTAGCCTGTATCTAGAAATCTTCCAACAGAGCTTTGCAGTGAAACAAATTTCTAAACCAATGTATCCAGAATATTTGTTCTGGCAATAATATTGATTTGACTAATGCTCCATAAATGTACCTTAGATTTCTAAGTAAATTATTCCTAGTTTTCCGTTAGTTTTATCCTGGTACTGGGAATACAAATGTCACTATTTTGAGCAGATGTTTTTGATGTTTCTAACCACTTGCTCAGCAAAAATAACTTTTGCAGCAATGTTGTTAGTGGTGTCTCTGACAAAGTCATTTTCTCTGAACTGCTATAAATGTGATCCATGAAAATTCTTTTGGTCCAAATTAGGTACTGAATAATACGTATTTATAAACAATGCATGCAGATAAGAGACTAATTAAAAAATCTTTCAGAGGCCCATCAAAGACAAAACAGCTTTTTTCTCCCCAATGTGCTAGAGTGAAGTTGACAGTAACTGCATAACTTCAGATGCAATACAATTACATTGTACAGGGTTGCAAGGTTACAATGACCAAGGATATAACTAGAAACACGGAGTAAAAATTGAACAAAACTGCCAATAGAGGCTCTAATTTCTAAATCTGCAGGCACTGTCATTTGACATGTACAGAAGATAGCAAATTGTAAATGGTGATGTTATTTGTTGTGCAGAGTGGTAGCACTTCCTGCTCATGCCTGTTAGTTTCTTTTTCCTTCTTCTATGCTGTCTCTGAGATATGCTCAATATTTCAGCATAGTGAAATAATATTATGATTTGAAAGTTGAAACTCATGTGGCTTTGAATTCGGAAATCCTGGGGACTCAGAATTGTGGTTTTTGAAGTTGTTCCATATGCTATACTGGGTTATTATGAGAGTTTCTATTTTTCTTTAATATTATATTTCACTGATTAAGAGATTAATTCACTTTATATGTTACAGAAGGGGTAAAATTAAATTAGCTTAACTCACTGAATTTAAAGATGTACCTATCATGATGCCAGTGTTCCAGTTTTATTACCTTTTTTTTTCATTGACTATATAGTTGACATTGAAGAATTTTTCAAATGTTGATGACCAAGTCTTTCCTTGTGTGACATTTCTGACATGGAGCTCCATTCTGAGAGGCTGATTTTTGTGGCAAGCTGATATTGGGGAAACTCATTTTTGACAGGCACGTCAGACATTACAAACTGAACACGTTTTCCTCAGCCTCCTACTAATCTTTCAAAGCTGTGTCTAGACTTTTCTTCTGGGACACACCATGGGTGTTCCCATCACATCAGGGGTTCTGGTCCATGCATTGTTACAGATCTTGCCTGACCTGTGTATTTGGTTTTCCTTTATATGCAAAGTGAGGAATTATGTTGTGGGTTCAGGCTTTGTCGTGATAGGGAGTTTGGCAGGGCCATGGAGCCAAACACAAACCAGGGAAACATTCTCAAGTTCCCTGATCAGATATAGCCTGAGATGTCACCTATGACAGCAAGTATTTATGCCATATATATACATCTCTCTGACATGAGGTCATTAATGTGCAACAGTGGATTATAATGTCTGGCACGTCCTTTTGATTTTGCATTGTTAGAAATCCCAAGATAGTGGTTTCTTAAAATTACCCAAAATTCTTAAATGTTTTTCATATTTAAGCAACTAAGATAGGTAATCACAGCTTTAGAGATACCAAGTTACTTGTGGAAATTAAATTAAAGCTGCTTTCCTAGCTGCTAAATCATGTGGAGTGTCTAACTAACTCATGCATGCTTTCTTTTAAAATGTTGGTTGGTTTATTAAGAAATTATGATGTAAATAAGCTGAATGAATACAGTAGATTAAATTTCCTGGCAAAATCATCCAAGAGGCCAGAATCCCCTGCTTGTGTATAAGACGGGTAGTACCCTTGCTGTTATTGCTGGCATAAAAGAGCATAGTTTTTGATAACACTAACAGCTCTACTGCTTGTCCTCTCTTGCTGGGGATTAAAAGGTCACCTGAGTTTTGTGAGCCTCTTTGAACAGATGGAAAAGCCATGCTATTTTCGAAGGCCAGTATACAGTATCATTTACAGGACATTATGATTTGCAGAGAAATGTCATACCAGGTGGTATGTCATTAATAATGTCATATCACAGGTGGCCCTCTTGACCTCTCAGCTCGTATGAGCAAGATCCTTTTAAACCTGAATTGTTAGAAGCAGGCTATAACATGAATTTGAAGGAGCATTTAATTGGTCTTCCTCTGTTGTGAGATACATGAAGTCTTCCACACTTCCTATGGGTGTGTACATTGAGTAACAAAACAATATTTTGATGCTTCCATGGAAAAGACCGCAGATATTTACTGTTGGGTTTCTTAATGGGTGAAATACTGGTTGGTTTGAAGCTGGTGGAAGTTCTCTGTTTAACCTGGCTGAGTTTTATGCATGCTAGAACATACATTTTGTCTAACTTATTGGTCAGTTGCAATTAAAATATGAGAATTGTATGTAGTGTTAATTTAGTTTACACAGTGTAAAGCCTGAAAAGCCAACAAGGGAAACATAATTCTGCTAAGTCCCAAGCAACCAGAGTGGAAAAGAGACAATTCATCTGACTCTGAATACCCAAGCTGATAAATTATGACAGAGGTGTCATCCTACTATACCCTCCATACATTGTCTCAACTAATTTACAGCTATAAATTTATACTCTGAAGTCTTCATCTTACAATACCACTGATAATACTTAAGACCCCTATTTTTATTGCTCTTTTCTAAGTATCTGTCAGCCAACATATATACTGGTCTGCATGTTAGAACCCTGTTCCTAATGGATTACCTTAGCAAAGCATTTCAACTGTTTCAGTTAAACCAATAATTCAGGGGTCTCTTGTTCTCACTTGCTAAGTAGAGCTAAGCTGAGACTTGGTGTTCAATGGAAACTGATATTCTCTGAAGAATCACCATCCAGTATCTGCCTAACCCAGCTTATACCAAACCTTATGATGCACCTTTTCTCTTGCTACCTCCCCTTGAGCAACTCAATTAAGTCTTTCATACCTAATCCTGCTTAAAATACAAAAACTAAGCTATATGGCACCAGAAAGCCTGCGAGCGTTTTGGAAGAATCTCTTGCTACTGTGATGTGGGTGGAGCAGTGCACAAAATAATGCAGTTGTAGCCATCTTTTGAACATTTGGCTGTCAGGGTGGGGAATGCCTATTTCAGGTAGTGGATAGACTATACAGCTGGCAAAGGAGGAACCTGTGGTCTGGAGTCCTGCCTTTGCCAGAAGAGTATCCCATCTATATGTCCTGTCTCTGGCATAACTTGGCTGTGGCACTGCATAGAAAGTCATGTGAGCAGGCAGGAAAACCAGCCTTGCCTCTGCCACTGAATGGCTGGGGTGACATTTTGGAAGTAGGGTGGTCAGTCAGTCCTTGTTTAGGACTGTTTCTTTGTAGGCAGAAGAGAGAGAAGAGGCTGTGGTGACCGGGTAATTGTGTGCCTCTCCCACCTTTGACATCTGGCCTCCATTATTCAGAAAGAACTTGGCCATTCTGCATGGCATTGCGTAAGTTGTAAGGATGAACTTTAAGCCCTGGATAAGTCTAGTACTATAGAAACACTCTTATGGTCATGACTTTTGCATGATGATGTATAGGTGATTCCTTGCTGAAAATGGCTCATTTTTGGCTCAGCCTCTGAGGTGCCCAGTATGCTTGTGTTCCAGGGAGACTTTAAGTTCAGGGACAGCCTAAGTACTAACTTTGGGCTTTTGATTCCTTGGTGGAGATGAAGCCCCTGAAAGATAGAAGTCTGCAGTACCTAACTGGTAGGTGTGAAAGCCAGTTTAGAGGGTGATTTTTTTTTTTTTGAAGCCACTGTGCAGCATCCTGATAGATGCTGGTTATGGCTGAGCCAGCCTGTTTGGGCTCACCCCATTTGAAACTCGGTTTCCAGCAGCCCAGGGTGTAAGATTAGAACCAATTACACTAACATTGTATTTTTCAGTGGTGGAAGCGTGCAACAGGGTGGGCTCCAAAACCAGTCGTAACAAAGCTCCAGCAGAACTATTCGAAAATTGCTGTCCACAATAGCTTAAATGTAAATATTTCCTTTAAAAAATAAGTGCATCTTTGTTCCTTTTATTTCTGCATTAAGTGATGTTTAGGTACACAGGATTAATTTGTTTGACTAATTTTACTGTTACAATGGTATAATTTAATCCAGGTAAAGACACACAACTGTTCAAAGCTTTTAACATTTGCTTTCAATGTTAACTCTCCAGCTGTGGTTAGAAAAATATTTCTTTCAGAAATCTGATCTACATTGCTTCCTTTTGTAGTGCTTTTAGCTTCTTTCAGCCCTATTCCAAACCTGCAGTAATGGCATTCCTCTGTTATTCATATTTGCTTTCACAAATCCTAGCTAAAGAATGCAAGAAAGCAAGCAAGCTCTCTTCCAAATCATCACTGACTTGAACTGAATGGAGCAAAAATACCCTTCTGCTACATTCTTTTCTGAATTGTTTTCATTCAGTTCTCGTCAATGAAGACCATAAAACTTCTGAAATTGTAGTTCTGAAATGTAGGGTTTTTTTACTAAATATTATCACTAATAACCTCCAGGAATAAGAAAAAAAAAACAAACAAACAAACAAAAAAAAACAAACCAAAAAAAACCCAACAAAAACCCAACAACTAAGCCTTCAAAGCGGTTTACTTTGTTTAATACAGGAAGATGGTGGTTCTAGTATTTTTCTTCGATATCTTTCAGTAACAGAAACATTATTCAGTCAGTCAAAAAAACTTTTATACTATCTTAAGGCAAATAATGAATAATAATAATCTACTCTTGCACATTATTTCAAAACAAGTTTAAACAGCATAGAACAGTGCATTAAATGCATCACAGCTGTTACATAAATTCTTGAGTTTTGTTTTACTTCTGTTACAGCAAAACCAGCTTTTTTATATATGGATGTTTCATGCCTTTCATTCTAATGTATGACATACAATGAGAGTCACATTTTCCTAATTTAAAATGGTTTTACCACCGTGAATCCTTGCCACAGCTATTGAGCAGTGACTCCAGAGCAGGTAATTTCAATGAAGACAATATAAAATCAATGACAGCTTCATACTCAGTTTGAATCTTTCTTTAGAGGCTCCTAAAATAAAGATTTTCAAGTTTTACATAATAAATTACAGTACTTTGGTGTTCTAAATTATGGTTATATCTACAAGTGATAAATACCAAATCAAAGGGGCTTTGGCAAAAAGACACCTTAAAATGATACTACTTTGCGTAACTGCTGCTTAAGAGAAAAAAATACAGTGGAAGCTACGAGCTGCAAGGATTGTTAATTTACAATAAACTTAATGAACTTTGGAAAAGGTGACATAAGGGTTTTTTCAATAAAATATGGATGACAAAATGCCTTATGTTTAACTTGCATTGCATAGTCTCTCTATTAGAGATTCTGATTTGCTGTCCTCACCCTATGTTGTTGTTGTCACAGAGCAATACATTAAAATAAATGACCTTAGAAATATTTTTGGAAAACTTGATTTAAATTCTTTCTTTCCTTTCCTTACTTCTTGTTTAATTTTATTATTTTAATTAGAAGAACAATAAAATCCTTTATTAAAGCTCTAGAATACTTCCAAATCAAAAAGCTTAATAATAACATGGTTAAGATTTCTATGGCTTTCAGAGGTTTTAATTAGGGAAGACAAAAATACTATCTGGTCAGGTTAATGGTTTTTCTATGATTATTGCTGGTTTTATTTTGTCTCTTTCTTGTTTTGTTCTTGAGAAAATAGAAGAATCCAAATTAGATTTAGATTTTTGATTTCTTTTTGAAAAAGCTGAAAATTGTAGTCCTCAAAATATTTAGAAAACATGTCTCCTGTTTAGTGTCAGAAGGTTTCCTTTGCTCCCTTTGATATTACTTTTTCTGATAGATCGGAAGGATTAAAATTATATAGGTATGTATAAAAAAGTACTTTAAAATACCAGTGTGCATAAGAAAGGTATGATTTGGTTAGATTTACTTGCGCACTGAGGAGTGCCTTTTCTCCCAAATTTTGTTCTGCTGATACTAGATGGAGCTTTTTGAAGGGTGGAATATTATTCAGCATCATCACACATTTGAGAGTCAATGAAATACAATTTTAAACCCTTAAAACAGAAATAGGTTCCCAACTTTCTAGAAAAAGATTTTGCCACAGGCTTATATTCACCAAGTAGATAAGCTTGGAGATATATTTTACTGAAATTATCTTCTTATAAACACAAGGGATTCTGTCGATTTTGGCATTGCATTTCAATATAGTCATTTAGAAAGAAATTTGTTTGTTTGTTTGTTTTTCCTAGTGTGTCCTTATACAGTTTCATTACTAAGGAGTAGCATCTGGCTATGAAAACCATAGAAAAGAGATGTAGTCTGTAGTTCTAGAAAAAATGTGTATGAAGACAATGGGACTACTGATGAATATAAAGTTAAATGTGTATTTAATATTTTGTAGTAATAACTTTAAAGGAAAATATTTGCATGGAAGGCATGCTATTGTAGCAGCTAATACCATAGGAAACTGTTCTTCATTGCTGCTGAAGCCCTCTGTTGTATAATAATCTGTGCTTTGGCAGGAAGGAATATGTGTGCACCAATATGCGCACCGGAAGAGGAAAGTGATCATGTAAAATCCCCTATTTTGCAATGTCTAAAATGCTTAGGTTGCTTGCTCTTTTTTTCTTATTTCAGAAATTGAAGCAGCTTATTTTCTGTTCTAGGACATCTGCCAGTCTAACACTTCAAGTGACTATGTATTTCTTATGTGTCCCCAGGCACTGGAGATGAAAGTTATGAAAGAAACAATGGAGTAATATCTTGACGCCTTTGAAACTGAAAGAGTGTGATTTTGCGCAAGATTTTAAAAGGCTTACAGTACTTACTGCTATTATGATGAATATCTCAGTTGTATCTAAAATAATAACCCAAATCAAAGTACCATTGTTAGAGGCCATTCAAATTTATAGGGTGAGGGAGTCTGAGAAGAGTTGAGATGAGATGAAAACAGATGTGAATTCATGTGGTTAAAATTATTTCAGCAAGTAGCTGAGGAATATAGCAGAGAAAAAACAGTTCCCATAAACTTTTTAAGCTAGAAATGTATTTTAAAAATCATTTTGTGAAAATGTGCACTTGTAACCAAAAATGATGTCTTAGCTGCTTTAAAAGCCCTAATAATTTCAAATAATTGCATTTAAAATATGTTTGTTTTTTCCACCAGTAATTATGTTTTGATAAATCAAGCTTTGATACATCTTCTGAAAACTTTGGAAAGATAGCTGGAAAGAAAAATAAAGAGAAAAGAAAAAAGAAAACAACTATATAGTTTCTTATACTGACTTTTCACTGGTAACTAGATGTTTGACTTAGGATCTAAACAGCTTAAATGCCTGAAAGCCAGATCTAGATCTGACAGATGTAGGTGTAACTGTGAGATTTTTTTTTCCTTGAAACACACAAGAAAGTGTATAAAATAGATAAAGATGTGCACTGGGTTGGGAATGCATAAAAAATGCACTAGTCCTACATTCCCTTATGCTCTCATAAGTGTGAAGTAAGCCAACAGAATTAAATTAATTTATTAGAGACTCCTACTTCAGTAGAAGAATTTTGTCTGGGTTTTGTTTTTATCATTCTTCCTGTTACAAATCCTAAAATGTTTGGTCTGGGACTTAATTTCCATGTTCTTCACATGTAACAAAAATGGCCATCCCTCTCTGGTATTTCATGTGACAGGAGGGAAAGAAAAGACCCTCTATACAATGCTGAGCTAAAAATAAACTTTTTATGTTTGCAAATAAGTGAAAGCACAATGGGATCCTGTGTTTCAATCTCATGTGTGTATTCATCATGGATGCTTAATTATGAAGCGCAGGACTAAAGCTAAACCGTGTACCCCTGGTTACAGGACCCTGGGGATGACTGGATTCACTGCTTGGTAACTTGTTCCTCAGGGGCAAATTAAGTGCACACCAGGTAAAGTTAAATAAAAAAATATATAACTCGTGTATACTGTGGATTTTACTTATTGCTGGAAACTGGCATCAAGAGAACCTCAATAAACTGCCCTTTTTATTACCTACTTTATAAGAAACATTAAGCAATACCTGTAAATTTCAATTTATTTCACCATTTATTGTCAGAAATACAAGTAGAGGAAGTTTTAAAACACATAGTTCTTCTAATATCCTTCTGAAAGAAGAAAAAGTATAATCTTAGCTGAGAAACTGTCTCTGCATTCTTACAGCCCTTACAATAAAATACTTCATGTCTTTCTCTGCTGATGTACATGTACAGCACCATATGAAGGAATTTCAGATTTTGTTTATGTCAGTAATTTAACCTTAAAGTCATAAGACCCTGTTTACTTTAGCTCTGATGGTGATGAATTCTTTCTGCTTTCAGATAAATCACAGTTAAGAGAGTTGTTGAATAATTCATCAATATCATTTTGAACACTTTAGTGTATTATCAGATCTCAGAAAATATATGTAGAATATGAACAGGAAAAGCATAAAGCACCCATAATGTATTGCAAATGTATGTACATGAAAAATATGGGCTTCATATCTTTTTTCATTTTAATCTTTTAGTACACTGGTGTGGTTGCTTGAATTTAATAGGAGTAGATCCCCATTTGCAGTGGTGTAAATGGTAAAAGAAACAAGAATATGATCTGATATGCATGGATGAAATGGAAAACATGGGAGCAGATAAACCCATTACAGTAATGTATTGGCTCATGTTTAAACATAAATGACTGTATCAACAAGTAAACAGCCATTAATAAGCAGCTGTCAACCCTGTTGGAGACTTTATCATATACATGAGTACTTTTTGCTAATGAGAAAATGCTTCATTTATCAAAGTAATATTGGTTTCATAGAGACATAATTCCAAGTTTCTTGTGTTGTACCGGGAATACCAAAGGAAGAAAAGAATGAATTAATTGGTATTAGTATACTTGAACAGATTTAGAAAAAAATGCGAAGTGTGCTCTTTACTCAGACTGCAATAGTCTGTAGCTGAGAAACATATTGTTTGTGGAAGGTTTGCTAACAGATTTGTGAAAAACCCACAATACATATGCAGTGGAGTAAAAAAGGGCAGGAACACTCATTATCTGAAAAAACCCATCATTTATATTTTTGGTCAATAAAAATAGCCTAAATTACACATTTAAGTACATTCTCTGGGTAAATGGGAAAAATAATAAGCGTTTTTAAAGGGCTATACATGCTATCTTAAACATAGATATTTAATGTAAGCGATATGAACTGCTGTCTGCAAGTTCTCTTTCTGGCGGACAGCAGAGTTACTTCCATGAGGGCCCCATGTCCCTGCAGCACACACATATATTCACACACATACATTTTTTATTCAGGAACACTGCGTAACTTACTGTGTTACCATGCAAAGCGCACTAAAGACAATTAACAAAGAAAGTGAAAGTGGTGTCTGAATTAATAATCAGATATAAAATGAATTCTTATTAAATGACCTTCCGACAGTCCAAGTTTGCAAATATTAAGTGGTGGTGTTGGCTGTACATAAAATACCCATTAGAGGCTTTTTTATTTTCCCAAAAAAGCAAAGCAACTGTATATGAATATTATTTTCCTTTAAGATCTTTTAGATCTGATGCTCGAAGACTCCTCGACACTCAGCAAAAATTCCTGGGCTTATAAACTTGAAGATCAGGCTGAAAACTTATTCCCTGACACTATGACAAATCTAGAAACAACAAAGTAAGCAGTTAATTTTTAAATGGTTCAGGGTTGGGTTTTTTTGTTACTTGTTAATTCAGCTTCTTGGCAGAGCTCTGTTTAAAATTTGGAAAACAGACAGAAATATAGAAACTATTAAGTGGCCTTTGTGTTTATGGCAAAATTGAAAATACGTGAAAAATATGCGAATATGTAAAGACTTGAAAAACGGGAGTTAGTAGTGGATGTAATTCCATAATTCTTTATTACAGCCTGCGGCGGGTATTTTGCCCTTTGTTATAATAATTCTTTGACATCTTGAAGTCAATCAACTCTAAAGCTTTTTAAATAAGTGTTGAATTTGGAAAGGGTCTTTATTAAAAAAGACTCATCAAGGCCTCACAGAAGCTTGTGGAATCATGAACTAATGAGAGCTGATCTTTGTAAAAGTCAGACAAGCTTGGGCTAGAAGTATGGGACAATTATTTTCTGTATCAAATCACAATGACTGTTGAGAATACCCATTAAATTGCATGTAATTGCCAATCTTAAAATATTTTTATCATGTGTAGTCCTTTTATACGGGCTATAAATACTGAGTAAGGAAACCTCTGCTAAAAGTTGCTCATAGTGAGAGCAGTGGGGGAAAAGAGCAATTATGGCTCATGAGCCAACTGAACAGAACAGTAGTTGACAAACATCATCGAAAGTTGACCATCTTACTTGTTTAATTTGCTATGTTCACTTAAGGATTTAAATATTTAGGTAAAAAAAATAATTAAAAACATAGACAGTGGCAGGTGCCTGACCAGTGCTTCCAAGTCTCCAACAGGGAAGCCTGGAAGTCCTGGTGTTAACTTAGATACAGCTTCCATCCCTACCTAAAACCATTGAAAGTCCTCTCTGGAGACAGATAACAGCTTTTGAGGCCTGCCCTGCTCTGTCCCATCCCCGTCCCCGTCCCCTCCTTTATAGACTTGAGACTGGTGACATTTATTTTGGGAAAATGGAATAATCCAGCTAGTGCTGTCGTTCTGCCAGGAAGCTGCAAATTCTGGTGTCTTCAGAGGCTGCTGAGGGAAGTTAGACAATTTAGGCATTTGCAGATTTAAGAATAAAACCAGTTTCACGGAACAGCTGTGCAGAAAATGAAAGTCTAGATTGCCTCCGAAATGTCATGTTTCATTGTTCCTGATGTGAAAACTGTATGAAACTCTGACTCACAATAAGTCTGCGTTGGGTTTTTTTGTTATTGTTATTGTTGTTTTGTTTCCATTTGGCGTGGATGAAGATGGAAACAATGTAATTATTAGTATTGTTTTCTGATCAACTTTGTCTCTAGATAATCTTCAATGTAATACTCTAAAATCATGCTCTGTCCCAGTTCCTTTGAGCTAGTCCTGAGACATGCAAATTACTTTACCAGACCACAAAGATCTAATTTTCTCTAAAAAAATATAAAAATACTCAAAGGGTCTGTCTTTAGGAAGTGTAACAGATTGCTTAAATCTCATAGAGTCTCACAGAAGAGTCACTGTCCTAAATTGCAGTCAGACTTTTTTCCCATTTCATTAAATGAATGCTTCCCTCAAATATCAAAACATCTAATTCTGACTGTTGTGCACAGTTCAGACTCTTCAGAGGTTTGGTATGAGGACCTGGTTTCTTGTCGCCCCTTTCAACAGGGAATGGAAAAAAATTTTTGTCCCTAAGCATGATTTTGGCTACATAAATAAAGTTTTCATCAGTCCCCAGCCTAGTACAAAAGATACATGATATATAAATTTAGAAGCACCTAGATGTTAGAAAAGCACCGGTGTTTTGTGTGTAGCATCGGTAATACTCATTAAAGGTAACGAGAAAAGGTGCAAGTCTCTGAGATAGATGATAAGCTTTGGAAAATCATTAGACAGAAGTTGCTCTTTGGAAGAGTTGGAAGATACTGAAGACGGTGAAAATAACTGAGAGCTAAGCCAAATATTAACTTTGAAATACTAAGGAATTATGGAGATCATTTTGAATGAGTGCATGTTTTTATTTTGTTTATTGCCTGCTCCCTATGCCTGATCCCCAGTCACCCGGCCATGGTGTATATGCTGTGAAGATGTGTGAAAGTGCTTTGGAACAGGGAAAAAGACTTGTCCTGGAGAAGCAGCAGAGCCTATATGATTCCACAGAATAATCACGCTTTTTTTAAACACTGTTTCTGCAGTTCATAGTTGAACGTCCTGCATATTTCACCCTCCAGGAGGCCTCCATAAAGGAAAATCTTACAGGCTGCAAGTAGAGTCTTTCCAAGAGTCTCTTATAGCAGAAGATCCTAACTTCAGTTTAGTAAAAGACAGTTTAGCCTTTCCCCAGTATTCAGATAAGCAGAAGATACTTTACTTTTCACTGTAGTTGTTCTTTCTCCTTATTTTACTCCATCAGACTACTATATTTCATCTAATAAGAGCTACTGGCAAACCACAACAGATTGTCAACCAAAGCCTTAACGTCTAACTCCTGCCCATGGTTTAAAGCTGAATTTCACTTCTGAAGAAAGAATTTATTGAATGTCAGCCCATCATTCAGATGTTATATGGAGTAAGTGTAAATGACCATTCTAATATAAAAGTGAACTAAATGAAACATAGTAAAAGTGAAAGTGAACTGATAAGCTCATTGCTTCTATGTGGAGCATGACCACTATCCATGAAGCACATGTTTTCTGAAGATGTTCTAAATTTGAGCTACATGGGTGATTCTCCACAGGCAGAATTACTGCCTCTTACATCCTAACACATGGCACTCAGAAGCCGAATTCTACTGAGCAATGCAAAACTGAATTCATGTTTAAGACTATGTAACTGCTTGTTTAATAGAATAATAGAACCATAGAATCATAGAATCATATAATGGTTTGGGTTTGGAAGGGATCTTAAAGACATCTAGTTCCAACCCCCTGCCATGGGCAGGGACACCTTCCATTAGGTCAGGTTGCTCAAAGCCCTACCTAGCCTGGCCTTGAATATTACCAGGGATGGGGCATCCACAGCTTCTCTGGGCAACCCATTCCAGTGCCTCACCACCCTCACAGTGAAGAATTTCACGCTATCATCAAACACCTCCTTCTTTTCCATGTGCTTAGCATAGTTTCCAGGAGTATCTGCTCCATGGTCTTGCCAGGCATGAGGTGAGACTGACAGGCCTGGAGCTCCTTGAGTTGTTTTTTTTTTTCCCTTTTTAAAAAATGGGAGTTATGTTTCCCATTTTCCAGACAGCGGGAACTTCAACAGACTGCCACAGTTTCTGAAATATCATGGGTTATAACCACTTCATCCGCCAGTTTCCTCAGGACCCACAGATGCATCTCATCAAGTCACATGGAGACTTGTGTATCTTCAGGTTCCTTAGATAGCCTCAAACCTGATCTCCTACTGCAGGTGTTTCTCCTTTCTCCCAGTTGCTGTCTTTTCCTTCTATGACTTAGTCAGTGTGGCTGGAATACTTACCAGTAAAGACTGAGGCAAAAAAGTCTTTGAGTACCTCAGCCTTCTCCATGTCCCAAGTAACCAGGTCTCCCATTTCCTTCTGAAGAGAATCCACATTTTCCCTGTCTTCCTTTTAGCACCAATGTACCTACAGAATCATTTCTTGCTGCCCTTGAGATCCCTGGTGAGATTCAATTCTATCAGGGCTTTAGCTTTCTTCATCTGATCCATGGGTGCTCAGACAATTTCTTTGTATTCCTCCCAAACTACTTGTCCTTGCTTCCACCCTCTCTAGTGTTTTTTGTGCTGGAGTTTGTCCAGGAGCTCCTTGTTCATCCATGCATCATCAATGAGTTTTACTCTGATTTGGTAATATAGTCCATGATGGTCCAGACACAAAGGATCAACATGAAACAGAAGACATCACTGAAGTGACCTTTTAAGAGCATTAGTTTTAAAGAAGCTTGTGGTCTTGGAATCTCTGCTAAATGCAACAACCTGTATACTTGCTGTAAAAGCTGAAAAAAGTTACAGGTATGCTAAAGCAATAGGAGTGCTTCTTTTTCAAAACAATCATGGACCAATTCCATCTCTCTGTTCTTGTTTTGAGTTAGCTGGCAAATGCTGTTTGAAATATCCTAAGAATTTCACCAGATGTATCTGCTGTCAGGTAGGTCAGCTGCTGAATGAACAGGATTAAAAAGCCCTGCCTGCACTTTTTAACTTAAAGCACTGGGGCAAAGTCAACAGCATGGCTTTAATTTTTTGTTATTTTTCCTGTCTCTCTGTAGATTTCACATGGCATAGCCTCTGCTTTGCTTCATGCTGGAATGCACAGGAGTATTTACTGATTTGTTGGCCAGGTCTAAGTAAGGATTAACAAAGGCTAACACTAGACTAGCAGAAAAATGGCTAGAAATAATTTGAAGAAATATGGATTTATTTCTTTCACTAAAATTGAAAAATTCTGCTAGATGTTGTTAATGGTGAAATTAGGGTTTTCTAGATATGATCTGTTTATTTCTGTTCTTAGAAGGGTTCATTAAACTCTGATTCTTTTTCTTTCTTCTGGTAACCCCTATGAAGACTTGGGTTCTCACAGGTTTGTGTTGTTTGGGTGGTGAAGCACTGGAATGGGTTGCCCAGGGAATTTGTAAATGCTCCATCCCTGGCGGTGTTCAAGGCCGGGTCGGACAGAGCCTTGGGTGGCATGGTTTAGTGTGAGGTGTCCCTGCCCATGGCAGGAGGGTTGGAACTAGACGAACTTAAGGTCGTTTCCAACCCTAACTATTCTATGATTCTAATTTCTCATTGATGGTATGTTTTTCTTTCTTTGAAGAAATAACCATCTTTTTTCCCTGAAAGGAACATCTATAACTTATGTACTTACACAATTTGTTTGGGTTAATTTTCACAATTTTTGAAATTGAATAAAAAGTTAATAGCAATTGCTTATAGCAAGTGACTATTAAAATTCAGCCTGAGGTCACCTATTAGTTCACTGGCCCCTGTAAAATCATAGTTAGTTACAGCACCTGAAATATGACTGTTACTTCAAAGCTGTACAGCTGGTGGTGAGGTCAGGCTTCATTTCTTGATCCCCAAGTGGTCCAGTTGCACCTCTCTACAATCTTCTTTTCCATTTCTCCAACCCATTATTTTCCCTTACTTGCGGTATCTCTAAATGTGGCTAGTATTCCTTCAAAGGACCACTGAAAAAAAACACAAATGTAAGCATCCTATTCAAAACAGAATTGTAGTTCTATTTATATGGACAAAGGCAAGAAGATTTGAAGCAGAGTCTGTCTTGTTTCTTGCTAGTGTACAGCTGCTAGTGTGGCATGCCAGAATCAGTGCGGTCCTGTGCATGCATACCTTCGACCATGGACATTCACAGGACGCTGCTCTCAGGCTGGAGGTCTGTCCTTTAGAGGCAGCAATATGGCATCAGTGGTAGAGCCGGAGCCACAATGACAACAAACAAACAAAAAAATAAAAGCAAAGCAAAACAATACAAAACAGAAAAATCAACTTCACTGGAACACAGTTTCTTTGTAATCCAAAGTGCATATATACGCTAAATGTTTTCAGATGAATGGCTGAGTTGGCACTCAGCTCACATCACCCAGATCTTGTGCTTTTCTAGCAATAATCCTTATGTAATTGCACATTTGACATGTGAAAACTGCCAATGTGGTTTGACACTGCTTAAAAATGTGTAATCTTTCATGCTACAATCTGTAATTTTCTTAGCTGTATGAGAGACTATATGTTGTCAACTCTCTGCAGCCTGGGTTCATTGGAACTGGCAGGCTGCATATTTGTTAGCTTATTTTTGCTTACGCAACACGGAACTGGATATTGAATTCAGACTGATTATGTGAACTTGAGAGGCAATTTCTGCAGTTAGAATTCTGTTAATTCACTCTTGCTGTTGTAAATCTTCAAAATGGATGGACTGAGATTACTGTTGCCTGCAGAAGACAGCGTATTGGTCTCTTGATTTTCCATCAAAAGCAGATTACCATTTCCAATTTTAGATATCTGTTCTTGAGTTGATTTCCTTATAAGTAATGAAGAAATGTTGTAAGCATTATAAAATAAAGGGAGATTTGAACTGGAGGCAGTTTCAGAATGTCTGACTCTCAGACTTAATCGAAGAATTGCATATGGGAGTTTCCAGACTCAGAATCCACTTTGCTATGATTTGTACATAATATTATCAATGAGAATGAGGGAACAGGTGTTTGAGATATGAGTTTTCTTTAATCTTTTCCTCACATATGGAAATGTAATCATCTGACTAAAATAGCAACACAGGCTCTAGAATGGGAGAAGGGGAAATTATTTAAGATCATAGAGTATAGTGGAATGGGACCATTATGGGAAATGTTTTCATATGTTTGTAGACAGTTCTTCTATTTAGAAGAAAAACAAGTGGTGCCTTAAGACCAAATGGATGCACTGTATATACATTAAAACTCATTTGATAAAAGATAATAGTTAACATAACTTATTACTTACCACTTCCTTCTGCTATTACAGCTCCCATCTTTCTGTACAAAATGTATTCTTGTGTTTCAATTATTTTCTGTGGTAAGTTCTCCTATGGACAGAAGAGACAAGAAACCAGTTCCATATCTGTTCCGAACAAATTAGATGAATACCCTGAATGTATGTGTTTTAGGCTTCACACCCTAATTCCAGGACTGTTTTGCTAATGGTTTCTAAAGACTTTTGCAAAATATAATCATAGAATCATAGAATAGTTGGGGTTGGAAATGACCTTAAGATCACCAATTCCTAACCCCCCGCCATGGGCAGGGACACCTCACACTAAACCATTTCACCCAAGGTTCTGTCCAACCTGGCCTTGAACACCGCCAGGGATGGAGCATTCACAACTTCCCTGGGCAGCCTATGCCGGTGCCTCACCACCCTCACAGTAAAGAACTTCCTCACTATATCTAACCTAAACTTCTCCGTTTAAGTTTTAACCCATTACCCCTTGTCCTATTCTGCAATTCTACTCTCATGGCTATAATTGAAAGAGTCTTTTTTTGTACTCATTTTCTATACTTTATTTTTCAGTATCTTGGGTATCATGTAGGTAGTCCAGCTGCTTGTTTCATAAGACTGACAAATAGTGGTGAATAATCTGTGTCTATGTAGTAAGTAGGTATTACAGACATTGTTTGATATGTGCTTGTAATTGTATGAATTGGGAAGTTCTCTACAAATCTATCCAGGTTCAAAAATCATTTTCATATAAAAACTAAGCCTCTTTAGAGACATTAATATGTTGTAATGAGTAAAAGACTGGTTGGAAAAGTGCCAAGTAATTTGCAAAGGGTTCCTGGAAATAAGAGGATTTAAATGAAGAAGAAAACTAAATTAAGAACATTTAGTTAGAGCTCTGAGTTCCACAAAGGTTCAACAGTTGTCCATTTTTTTAACTTTACTTTCTTCCTTCTATTTAATTTCCTATTACATGCTTTGCTGTTCTTTCTTTCTGTTCTCATATTCCATTGTTTTCAAAAGGTTAAAAGAAAGGGAAGTAAGTACTTCAGTTTCGTGCAGCATTTAAGCTATTTCGTTTGGAATACATTTCAGGATGGGATCTGAGTTCTTGGATTTTTTTCCTATGCATTGTTTTTACTTTACTGCTTTGTGTTTTCTGCATGCTTTACATTTTATGTGAGCACTGAAACATTCTGTAATAGTATATTATGATTTTTTCCACCAAGTAGTTGTATGAATGAACTATTGCACTTTCTGTCCAAGTTTATTGAAATGAAGGGAATTTTTTTTGGATCAGTCTTGGGTGCAGTGGCTGCAGTGTGAACTGCCTCATGAACAAATATTCATGGGTTAACTCTCAAACATTTCCTGATATTGGAGCAAGGTTAGCATAGAAATTAATACTGAAGCACAGACAAGACCACTTGGGTTGTGTTATTAGTTGTATCAGATACTTAAGCTTCCTCCAAAGCCCTTAAATCTGGAGAAACGACGTTTTGGGACTGACATCAAATTATAGTACTAAATTATCATCATGTCCCCACTGAGATGCCATTAACCTTCTTACACTCCTGGCATCTCTGAGTTTCAAAAGCAATGGTTCAATAAAAATAATTAAAGACGTGGAGGATGACTGAGTGACACCTATACTACATGTACCCACATGCACACATCATTTCCGTGCTCTTGGAGCATTGGAGGAAAATGTTATGTTCGAACAGTGTGTCTCTATGGCTGGCTGGTTCTTTGCCAAAGACGGATCTAGTTGCATGGATTTCAAACACACTGCCACTTTTGGGTTGGAAATAAAGACCTAAAAATCAATAATTGGCCTTCGATATTGGGTTGTATACAGTAATTTCTTTGTGGTTTTATTAGATCTGTAAAATACTCACTGTGGGACAGTATCACAAGGAACTAATTCATGTACCAACTTAAAGTTTAATATATGCCTAAGAGTTTAGAGAAAGGGATTTGAAAGAGGTGAAGGAGCTATATAGAGGTTTTAGTGTTTAAAAGAGTTTTCTAATGAGAAGAAAGTAACAAGAAACTAAAGTCTAATAAAGCAGATATTGTAAGATTTGAAGTTTCAGATTACCTTCATTTGCTTTGTAAATTGCTAAGGAAACAATCTCCTGGGACTCTTTCTCTAATATGCCCCTCGTCAGCCTGTGTCTTTTTTCCCATCCATGCAGTACATACATACAGAATTGACTTTGAAAATTCTTAATCTTATTTCAATTAAATTTGAACCACCATTTGATTAAAACATCTGTGATTGTGTTTGTTTTAAATGTTGTTGTATGTCTGCCACCTTTACTCATGCTGAGTAAAGTCTGCCTGCAATTTGTGAGGTTCTGAACAAGTGAATCTTTGTGGTGCTCTCTCGTCAGCAGTTCAGATTCTGCTTGGTTTTGTTTGCGTACAATCTACTGAGGGACTTTCCTTTATAGACATGAGATTTAGAGTCATCCTGACATTTGGTATGATATTGGATTTGTGTCCCTGTGCTCAGAAATCAGAATATGACCCTCAAACAGGAAATGAAACCTAACCAGAAGCTGTTCCTACAGACCACAGTATTTTCAGAATAATGATAATATTGGTTAGGGATATGCAGAAGTAAGTTGTGTTGCTGGCATAGCTGTGTTGGTAGAAGTCCCTGACTAACTCAGCTATGCCAGCAACACGGTAGTTTTTTATTGTGTGAGTGAAGGAGAAGATTTATTTATATTGGTACAAATTGGAGCTTTGCCTTATAAAGTGTCAAAATGCAATTGTATATTATGTCTGAAAGGAATAGTCCTATAGCCATAAAGCACTTTAGAACAAAAAGAAGCCTTAAAAAAACACTGTATTACTAATCATTGCTGGATGAGATAAACAATGCGTCAGGGCATTTATAATGCGATAGTGACGATAACAGCTGACATGGAACATAAGGACCAAGTAGATGGAAACAGTGTGGATAACAATGGGTTTGGTTTACGTTCATCTATCAAGAGTTACTCTAAACTGAAAGAAATTTAAATTCTGATAATTATTTGCAAAGTGGCAAAAGAGGCTGTGAAGAATATATGTGAGCAGTTTTATAATTCTGATGTAATCACAAACATTTAACACTTCATAGTGTTGATTTAAAAATGCCATCAGATTAATTGCTAATTTTCTACTAAGTTTCCCTCTGTGTTTTTTCTGTTACTTCTTTAGTTCTCATGACCAGAATATATAGAAGGACCAGCAAACTCTGGTGACAATGAAGTAGAAGATTGTGGCATGAAATATGTGAGCACAGTGTGACAGGTGGGGGGACTCTTGAACCCCAGAACAACATAGATGGATATCTTGATATGGTGAAAATGTTGTTCACTTTCTGTGCAGTCACATATCTCAATGTTTCTGTATATTATGAACTTTCTACAATAATCGTGCACACAGGAAAATAAATAATTGAATACAAATATGCAAATAGCTGTGGAAGCACTATCAGCACACTCCAAATACAGTCTTTGGTATTCATAATTTGTTTTCAGTATCTTTCTCTTTGCTAGAAAAATCCACAGGGTTTGGTTTTGTCTGTGTCAGATGCCTCTCAGATGAGAGGAGGTAGTTGCCAAATTGCTCACCATGCAGCAGAAATGGCAACTGAAAGTGATTACACCCAACATATGGTCCAAAGGCAGACATCTGCTAACAAAGATTAGGGATAGTGTGGCAGATTTTCACTTGTTCTAATGAGCCAAATAATCTTGAGCATAAGTCCATTATTAAAAATGAGAGTAACCATCAATGGATTTTATATCAGACCTGCCTCCTCCGGCCTCTCTGCATATATTCCTATGCTTTGCCAGCTTGAGTGTGAAATGGAATCATGGGAGACTTGGGCATATTTGCCAGAAATATCTCATAAAGCCATTTTAATTAGTTACAAAGTAGTAAGAATAACAAGTCAGTGAAAAGACAAACCTAACGGTCTTAGTGGAATGCAGTAAGAGCTTAGATGGGCATCTGGAGATTGTAAGTAGTATATAGGGAGGACAAAAGCAAGTCCGCTGTTTCTCATGCCTGAAGATTACATTTGTTCTTTGTCCTGGTTCAGTTTCACCACTGGAGAGGCAGCACTTTTCCACATACATTAACAATGTGGTTTCCTTAATTGTTAAGGGAGAAATGAAGCTCACTTGGAGTTACAGGCTTGAGGATTCATTGTCATGGGTTCTATGTGGAAAGGCTCAGAGTAAAGTACCTCCATGACAGATCTCAGTCTATTACAAGGTGCCAAACTTACTAAATGCTGGGGAGACAGACATCAAAGTTGCAAGCATAGTGGCATACAATACTGTGTTGCCTCATGGGACAAGGGTAGTGGAACAGAGGTGCTGGTGGATAGAGTGGCAAAAGGGAAGGGATGGGGCTGGCCACTGAGGAGATCTCTACTGACAGGTAGATCTGAACGTGAGTGCCAGGGAAAGGGAAAGTGGCTTTGCAAGCTGTGTGTGTGCTTTGGAGGCCTCACAGGTTTTAAGCTAAGGGCCAAAGTAATAGTAGCTGGAGATGGGGGTGGGGCAGGAGATGCTGTCAGAGAGGAAAGTAAAAAAACAACAAACTTGTGAGGTGAGAATGGTGGTAAGTGATGAAGCAAGGTAGTATTGATTGTATCGATTACACTGAATGAAGCTGGCAAAGGGGGTAAAATTGGGCAAGGATGTTTGGTAGATAAGTAGGCTGGTTAGTAGCACTTGCTGAGTACTGTAAGTGCTGCTTTAGCATAATCTCACTTAGAAACATCTCTACTTTTGAGACTCTCAGGAAAATTAGGAAGAAACTCGAGGCAGATAGAAGTTGCACAGCTGTGATATTATCAGTCCTTTGGAGAAGGAAGAATATGAAGAAGGGACTATCTATCTTCTATGCTCTTTTTTTTTTCAAGTGGATTATTTTCCCACCAGATCATTTTGATGTTAAGATACTCCATGCTTTTTTCATAAGCGTAAAAAGAACAAATCAATGGGTTAAGAAAGCCAATGCATCACACTGAGGGATGAAGGATGGTATTAAAATGCCAAGTGTTTGTGGGAATATGTGTGATATGTGCACAAATCCATGAGGTGTATACATATTAACCTATATTGTGCTACGTATGCAGACTAAATGTGTATATCTATCTAGGCATAACTACAGATACAGATATGGATGTATGTATATCTACCTGCAATTGAAATGTATACAGCCTTATTAGGCTTCCTCCTGTTTTAGGGAGGTGTACAGCACAGTTCAGGTCCTCTCCAGCTTTATGAGAAAGGAACCTCCATTATGCAAGCTGGTTTTGCTGAGTCTCAGGAGTGTTACTTGATATATTTTCAATATAGTTTGTAAAGTATGATGGAAGTGTTCCAGTAAAGAGGTGCAACATTAAATACAAGATTAATAGCATCATTCCTTTTGGCTAGGCAAGTAGAAGGTGTACATACTTTCTAACTTTTCAGGCATTTAAAATAACCTATCTATAAAGTTTTAAATTTAAGTAATTTAAAGTTATGAGTTGACTTAAGAGAGGTAGGGCTAAGTCCCTGATCACTTACCAGTTTTCTAAACACTTCTTTTTGATTTCATAACCTAAAAAAAAGGCTAACAATAATAAACTTTGTTCAAATTGAGATGTTATAATTAGCTGATGTATAAATGAATTGGGAATTTATGAGAAGAAGTTGTTTAACCTGTCTACTGTATAATAAAGAATTACAGATGTCTGAGCAAGGGTTAAAATTTCGCTGGTTGACTTACAGAAGGTATGTTTTTCCTTGTAGTTGCAAAAAATCAATGTGCAAGATTGTTTAGCTATTAATATTTCAGAAGTTGACATGTCATGGTTTGTCTTCTGATTGAAGATTGTTTTCATGCCATTTGGTCTGAAGATTATATTTGTTATTCACCTCATGTAAAGTGAAATTCAGACTTCTATGGAGTCAGAAACATCTATCCTAATTTCAAGTTGCCAAGTCTCTGGGTGTATGCTGGCTTATACTGTGCCAGCTGTCATTGTTTTTTTCTTCCAAGTGAAACAATGAAAGTGGACACTTCTGCTTGGTAAAGTCTTAAAAAGTTTGTACTTTTGCTTGGCTCCCTACAGAAAATTAGAAGTTAATTTTCCTTGCTGTGCTTGCTCAGATGCCTTCTGGGTTCTGATTGGGTACTCAAGCCAGGGGTTAAGCTGAGGTGAGAGTCTTTAATCCACAATTTACTTGCATTTGTGTGCCCTGGCAGATTGTATAAAGAAGCATCTTCAAGATACTCCCATGTGCAAAACCTTTTTGCATTTTTTTTCTATTTCTGTTCAAGCTTAAAAACGAACACCACAGTGCAGTGTTTTGGGCACCTTTTAATTCATTAAATAAGAAAATCAGAGGCATCAAAGGAAGCTGGGTGGGTGAGAACTGTTGTCAATATATCTCCAGAATTAGGCTGGGGTTTAGCAGTTTCATTTAGGTGAACATAGTGTTTATATTCTGCTGAAATTCCTTTCTTATGGCTTTTATCCATCTGCAAGGTTGTCTGTTGTTTCTATTATTCTTTCTATGAAGGAAAATAACTTTGTAAACAAAAAAAAATTGAATCATATATGAAGTATAATATGTAATGTATCTGTGTCATCTCCCTGCAAGTGTATGGATTGCCATGGTAGGTGGTGACAAACAAGGGAATTGCACATCCTTTAGGTAGTTAGGCATTTGTTGCAACTGACTTCTTTTTCAAATCATTTGAAGACACATTTCTACTTGTAAATTGTTCCCCTAAAATGTATTCATGAGTCAATGTCTTAAATTAGGCTTTAATGGAAAAATGGATGAACCATTAGATAATTCTTTCCTCCCCTAGTCATGCAAATAAAGTTAATAAGTGTTGTCTTCCAGCTTTTCTTTTTCTGTTTACTTTAAGCTGCTAATTAGTTGCAGCGATCAGAATTGTATTCTTTTGACTGTAATAAATGGAATTCCAATAAGGAAAACTAAGCTGTCCTAAAAATAAACTGTGCTCTAGTAACTTTCAAACACTGTACAGAGTAGTAAAGCTGTTTGCAAAGCAATGCTTGCAGAGCTTCAATTGTTTTATATCATTCTGTGACTGACAGAGGGAAATAATGTAGTTTGGGTACCATAATTGTAAATGATGAGAGAGAAAAGTTACCTGGGTAGACCCTGTGTAATAAATAGGAGACTTTTAAAAACACTTGTAACTGCATAAAGTGATAAAAATTCTTTTAAATGCGTTATAAAGCATATTGTGTGTGAGTAAAAATTACAGCTTTAAGACTTCAGAAATGTTGTGTCATTCAGATTGCCAAACAATCCTGTCAAATCCTACATTTATGTGTGACTGGTTTAGGAATGATACTTTCTTTCTCGAGTACACAGCAAAAGCACTCGTCATCAAAACAGTTAATGGAGTACTTACCCCACCAAGTTTGCAGAAGCTGCTGAACCATAAACTTGGAATAATTACTGTCGACATGCTCAAGGACATATCTTACCTTTCTTACTAAGTCTTAGTAAGTCCTGTTTTCAGCTTCACTTTTCCTATGTGTTTAAAGCTTTTGCTAGCAACAGTGTGGCATTACTGAGAATGCCAATAGTGGAGTCCTCAGCATACATTTCATTTAGAGATTGATACGCTGTGATAATATTATGGATACTTTTATCAAAGTACTCATGGTAAAAAAACCCACAGAAGTGATTTAATAGATGTATGTCTAGTAAGACTCCTATAAGAAGACATACAGCTACTTATTTCTAGCAAAGTGTTTTGCTTGGTTTCTCCAAACTTCCATTGTACCTCCAGGTCTCATTCATTCAGAGCATTTCTTCTTCTCACTGGTAGTAACATTGTGATCTACTTTCGTATAATTGTCACAGGCATGGCAAAAGTTGAGTGAGTTTGCTTGGTTGGTTCAATCCTTTATAATTTTTTTTCACGTTCTGATTAATGTCAGCTGGCATCTGGAAAGAAATGTAGTGCAACCAAGCTTTGGCTTATTGACATCTATGAGCAGATCTAACAATAGGTTGAATATGAGCTCTTAACAAGTATGTACTTCTTTAACTGACTCTTTTCCATGAATTTCAGGTGAATGCTTTTAGTATTTGGCAGTTTCATGGTACTGATGATGTACATGCTTAAGTGTTATACTTTATAACTCTAAGATATAAAAGGTTACTTTCAAATCATTGATTTAATGAGCTCAGGAAAAGGCATTCCTAACAGTAATACAAGATTGATTGGATGGAGCTTCTGTAGAGTAATCTGCAGTGAATTTTCTCATTTTGCAATGCCTACTTTCCTTCTGACTTCTGAGATGAGACACACCCTGCACCTTGAAATGGCTATGAACCAAGCAGTCATACAGTTGGGGTAAATGCACACCCAGCCACTCTACTGGACTTTCCACATTCAGACAAATGTTCATCTAACTATACTGGATAGTTTATGTTGAATATGTTATATGAATTACAGGAAAACTGCAATTATTGGGATTTAGAAATAGTGAAGTATTGTAACTCCCAAGTTCTGATATTCATGCTGTGGATCATCTTTTATATAATTTCCAGCAAGTGAACTTATTTACAGCCCCAAAAATTTTGAAGGCAATATGATGTATAGCATAAACTGCTAAGTGCAAGACAAAAATACATGGTCAAGGTGAATCCTACCACATCATCCTTTGTTTTGTTGCTGTAACATGCCAACCAGTCAGGCCACGAATTTGATAGAGATTCCCTAGACTTGAGCAGCTCAGAGAACCATGTCAGTCAATAAAATCATCCTCTGGGTTTGTTTTGTCACATACACAAGAAGGCAGAGAGAAAGAGGAAGAAATGAGGGAAATCCCAGGTATCGAATGCTATGGTGATTGAGGTAGCCTGTTTGAAGGCTTGGTTTGGGAACTGAGGGTTGGTTTTCAGTTCTTTAAAGACTCACTGTGATTTGCATGCTAACTTTCCAGGTATCAACAGGGACAGCAAATTGAGAAAGGTACATATTTATTAACAGTCAGGGGGTCTGATTGCACTTCCATGAAGTTTCCTGATGTTCTTTTTGTAGATTTACTAAAATTCTGTGTTAAATCACTTGATTTACTGCAACTGAGCAAAAACCCAGAGCTGTACCCAGGTATTTATTGAAGCATAACAGAACTGAAAGCAACCTGTAGAAGCCAATAAAATGACACCTGTTTGCAAAGCCCGAACTACCATGAAAAGAGAGTTAAACATTAATTTGTTGAGTAAACTCTTACCCACTTCTATCTACAAAAGCACTAGGGCCCAAGATGGACAACAGGAATTGGCATAGAAACATAGAAAAAAATCATTTAAAGAAGCATAATTCTAAAAGTCTATACTATAGCTCTATTATAACATGACCCACAGTATTCAGCAATCTTGGTTGGGGGGGAATTCCCTTCTGTAAAAGCACTTAGTTACTCATAAAATTTTCCAGTGTTTATTTATTTTTGATTTCTGTCTCCAAGTGCTTAGAAAAGCACTTTAAATTTTTATAATATGACTAACAGATCATTGTCCATGCAGGCTCTACTCTTAAAAAAATTCTTGACATTTATCATGAAGGTGTTATAGAAGGTGTTACAATCCAATGTTGAACACTGTTGGCATCCAGATGATGGTAGTGATAGCAGCTTCTTGACTCCAGTTTTCTAAATGTGTACACCTCTACCATTGTGCAATCACCAGGGATGTAACCAAGGGTTTTGTCTGACTCTATGTTGTCTGCATTCATCTTCATGCTCTGGGGAAGAGAAAGACTTGAAGAAATCCAGGATAAGAGAGTAGAGGAAGGAAAGGGGTTAACTATGTTTTGCCCATATGTCCTGCTCCCTTTAGTTAACAACACTGGCAATGGTTACTAGCTTTACATTCTTCATTTTCGGAGCAGTACACATATCCACAAGTTCTTGCCAATAAGCAATTTGTCTGTGTGTTTGAGACGTATGACAAAATCACTATCTTCTTGTCTCTGCTCAGCCTCCTTCCGCTTGGAGTCAGAATGTCTGGTTCATGTAGCAAATGAATTCAGCCACTTTGCCCTCTTCTGCTGCTTTCCCTTTGGTGTAAATAAGCTAAAACGCTTGAGCTGGGAACTGTTGACAACTATTCTTTTATGTCACATGCCTGAATCAGATTCCCTGCCATGTTTAGTAAGTTTTGTCTCATGGTTTCTCTTCCATACGTGGTAAAGAAGGGAAAATGTTATGAAACCATGGATACTACATATATATATCTTTATCCTTAAAAAAATGAATGCATCATATATTAGTTCATAAATGGCACAATAAATTTGTATATCTCATGCTGGTAGGCACAGCATAGGGAATAATATGATGAGATTCCAAGTTACCAACTTAATTCATCTCCTTCCTGAAAGAATCAGTACTGTGTCTGAAAGTAAATTTTAGCCTTCATAACTTTTTTAGTATGCCACATCATAGTTTAGATTGCTGACAGTCATTTTCTTATTTGGGAGTTCTTGTGACATGGACAGAAAGTACAGAGACAACAAACTCCACTACACTAAAACTTCACTTTATTAAAACATTGTGCTTTGACAACATTTGTGTATCTTGTGTATCTTCAGTAGGTCAAAATTGGATTCATTAGGGAAGATGGAATGCTGTAACCCTTTTCATACAACTGAAGTGAATAATTTCTTTGTATTATTTTAAAATGTTTAATGAGATTTCTTTATTTTCTTGAGATTGTGTAACAGTAGAAAAGCACTATTATATCTGAAATTGGTTGGTTTTGGGGTTGTTTGGTTTGTTTTTTTTCCTCAGGGAATGAATTTTGCTGGCATTATTTGGTAAATATGTGTTTTCAGGTTTCTATCAAAATAATATACCTCTGGTATTGCTGCCTTATATTACAGGTATTTCAGATTTACTTGCTTGGCAAAAAGTATAACTATTGTGTCTGCTTAAAAACATAGAGTAATGAGTTTTATCAAATATAAGCACACTATCCCAATCAAACATATTTCAGGAGTTACTGAAAAACTTTACTGTCTTGTTTTAATGAAAGGGGCATTTCTTATGTTCAATTAATTGGGTAAAAAAGCATGTAAACTAAATAAAATGGTATCTTGACTCAAATGTCTATCAAAGACATCAGTCACTTCTATTAACAATGTAAATCCTACATTCACCTTTGGATGTTCTGAGGAACAACAACTATTATCAGGAACTGAGGATCCCCAGTGAATATAGAAGCAGCAGAGTTTTAAAAGAAGTCCTGCTGTCATTACCACCCATTGTGCTTTTTAGAACTTGTTTATCTTGATTCTCCTCAAATGCTCACATTGGAGTCAGCAACTGAAATAACATGCTAAACTAGAGCATAGTAGGCTTCTTGGTTTCTTGGCTGTATAACTGGAGCTTACCTGTGAAGGGGCCAAAATGACTGCACTCAACTAGTATAGCTGAGGGCAGGCTTAAAGGTGAATGAAAACTCATACTCCTGAAATGCAGTTCTGTGAGCGTGGAGATGTGTCAGAGTGTCACCTAAAGAGGACCTGCCATGTTTCAATTTGGTCTGAACCTCTTAATACTACATCCAGTCTGCTGACACATACAAGAATGTGAGTTCAGGGTATGGAGTGCCGAGATAGAGATGTGTTCGGATAGCCTTGGCAGTAGTTCAATTCGTATTTTGTTGCACCTTATTGACACATAATTCAATTACACTGATTGAGACTCTTTTAAATTGATTAGGCTGGTATAAAGCCTGTAATATCCTACTATTAACGTAGTAAATATATCAGTTTATGTATCTCTATTTGTTACAGCATCTCTGCCTCTTGTGATCTCAAAAGTTCTCTGAATTGATTTCTTCTGGAGTTTTGGTGGTGGAATATTTTTCTAAGTACAGTGTTGGGAACAGTAAGAAAAATCTAAAAATTTTGGTAGCCTTTTGCTTTGGAGTCTTAAATGTGCAACACAGTTGTCCTTCGTTCTTTTTCATTACTTGTTTGGAAAATACATTCATAGGGGTTTTTTTGTTGTTGTTAAAAAACTGGTTTGACTTTGGAATAGGAAAACAGCAGCATCAACCATGGAAAGTATTTTCTGGTGGGAATAATGCCTATAAAGATTTCATGATGTTTTTGTTGTCTGAAGATCTAGTACAATACCTATTCAGGCAATGCTTTCTATGCAATTCCATGTTAAAATACCCCAGCACTGTAAAAAATCCCCAACTGGGGAAGAAAAAGTGGCACTGAATAACATGATTAAATTCATACACAAAATTCCTTAAAAAGGTCAATGAGTTCAGATCTAAATTTTATTTAGATGGATACCAGGTGAAACACAGCAGCTGATGATAATTGAAAAGGCCAACTGAACCAATTAGTAATCTAGGACTTTACTGCCAATATATTTGACTAGAAAAAAATGACTTAACATGAGTTAGGGCAAAATATCATAGAATTATAAAATCACAGAATAGTTAGGGTTGGAAAGGACCTTAAGATCATCGAGTTCTGAACCCCCTGCCATGGGCAGGGACACCTCACACTAAATCATGTCACCCAAGGATTTGTTTACACAGTATCCCAGAGTTCTGTATTATTTGTACTGTGAGGAAAAAGGTGGGTTTTTTTTTAATCCAAAGTACAACATCTCTGCCCTAGAAACTGCATTTCTTTAAATGCTGTTGAAAAGCATATATATTGTACCATTTGCTCTGAGTAGCTTCTGGTTTTCTTCTTTTGCTTCAGAATATCAAGAAAAGATGTGATAATTGATGCAAATTTTCTGGTGGGAACCAGGGGGTTTTGTCCTTCTTTAATATCACCTCTTATGTCCTCTGCCTTTTTTATGACTGGAGACATTGTTAGGTACCTATTTGCTCAAGAGATCTAAGTAATGCAGAAATATACGTATTGGTTGCTCAGCACATGTGCAAAGAATTGGCTTTGTCCAGGCTTATTTTGCAAAACATGGGATCTGTCTGCCTATGACACTCAGTAGTCACCCATGCCTATAGCTTTTCCAATTCATGTGCTTTCCTTGGCTGCCTGAAAATTTCCGGGTAGAAATACACTTAAGATGTGGTCCAGGCTCCCACATCCCTTCAAACAGACCCTCTTCTTTCCTCTGACACTCAGACTATGCCTGTATTTACCCTCATCGCTGGCACAGACTGATTATCAACAGGAAGTAAGAATGATCCGCTTGGCTTTTCCAGGCCTTCTGTATGCCAAATGTACACTTCTTCCTCCACCACCACCACCATCTTGTAGCATATGCTCTTTATCTTCCTCAGTGTTTCTTGATGTGGTCACCCTCATAAGGGCCCCCTGTGCCAAACACTGCAGCTGTTTGAATGATCTTTTGGACACATGGGAAACCCAAGCGTGTTAAAGACTGGTTTTAAATTTGGCAAACAAATCAAAAGCATATTCATAAATGCCCCAAACCTGCACTTTGTGCCATAAGCTATAAAAATAAGTACTCCAATCACAAGAAAATATACTAAAAATGAGTCATCTTTCCTAGACACTCAATTGTTGCTGTCCATTTTGATGCCTCCAAACCATAATAGGACTATGGGAATCAACTATGTATAAATATTATTTAGTTTCTATAGGAATAGATAATGTAAATCAGCAAGGAGCAGTAAGTGAAAAATTCAGTCTTGCTGCAATTCTTTTGTGCCACTCTCATGATTCTTACAGGTTAGTGGAGTTCACTGAAGTAAATGTAGTTTAGTGGAGTGGGTGTCCTCCAACTCTGTCAAGGACTTACTCTTTGGTTGGCCTAGGGTAAAGGGGAATGACCCAAAAGGGTAAAGCCAAATTAAGACGGAGTGTAACGAATGTCTTACCCTCTCTATAAGAAATTAATTTTTGTGGAGCAATATTCAAATGCTAAAAATTAATCAGTATGATGTATTATCCTGAATGGCTCCTACAAGGCTCTGTGTAGCAATAGGATTCAGGCCATGACAAGACATTTACTGTTTATATCGTCCTTGAATACTTAAACAGTTTCCTTTAAATGCATTTTAGCAGATAGATTGTTCAGCTTAAAAACTGCAAAAGGAATTTAAAGGGCTGTTTCCATGGTTTAAAAACCACATCCTATAAATAGATTTTCCTACTGCAAAATCCTATGTCAATTAATTCTTCTAATTAAGCCTCAATAACTTATACTCCCTGAGAATTTGCATTTGTGCATTATGCATAGGAATTACGGATAGTAATTTCACAAACTATAATAGTCCTCAGCCTACTCTGGGATCAAAGTTGTGTCTTTTCCTCCCTCTGTAATTATTGGCAACTTTTGATTCCATCAATCACACTGAGACAACGTCAACTTTAAAGAGGCACTGCTGGGTTACCACGAGTATGATTTTGGCATGTTTGGAATAGTCTCAAACAGAGCCCTCTGATTGTCACTCCAGTGGATCTTTTTTTTTTTTTTTTTTTTTGTCATAGCTTTTCAGGGTTGCATCTTCAGACCTTATTCGTCTTTTGTCATTTGCTAAATGCTGGTATCTAGGTTACAGTAGCCTTTTAAAATGCTAGATGTACCATGCAGATGACAAGACTTCCTTTTTGAGCTGTCCCTTCCAAACTTGGTTTGGTTCCTACAGTTTCTGAGCTGCCCTGAAGAATTATTTCTGAATTTGGGCCAGAAACTGTACAATATTTTGCTATAGTGAGTGTTTTAACAGAACATAAGCTTTGTGTGTGGAACCCACTATCATGCTGGACTAGCTCTTTCTTCTCAGTTCCTTTGAGGATAATTTTTCCATTTCCTGTCGCTACAGATTGCACTATTGGAGGCAGTTTTAAATCAGTAATGCCTTTGATGTTTTTCTTTTACCATGCCAGGAACATTCCCAGAGTGACACTGACGCTCTCCCAGGCTGTCCAAATGTGTATTCATGGCAGGCTTCTGCTAAGCTGCTGTAACACTCTCCTGCTCTGTTTGCTAGCTTGCCAGATGTGAATAAGCTCCAGTTAATTGAAAATACCAGATTTTGAATAGGTTGCAGTTAATTCAAAATGCTATGGCCAGCTTGTATATGTGCCTAAACATTATGTTGCTAGATTTTAACTATTGCATCACTCTTCTGTGAAAACCAAATGACAAAAGTGTTTCTTAGATGTTTTGAACTTTTCAGGCTTCCAGTGTGCTTAAAGAAAAATCTTCAGTGGATCTTTCCAAAGCAAGCTGAATGCATCTGAGTAACTGGAGGTCAGGTAGAGTAAATGGACTAGTTGTTTTTAAGTGACAGTTGAAAATGAGGCGCTAACATCCTGAATCGTTTTCTGTCACTGCTGTGGAGTTACATACCTACCGATGAGAGGAAGTAATTTTCTGTCACTGTAAGAGCTTCTTTTATTTTGCTTGTGTCCTCCAGCACGTTAAGCTGGAATTTAGACTTTTTATGCAACGGAACTTTGTGGTTAAGACAAAAACAACTTAGAAAAAAGATATTTTTTTTGTTGTCATTGCTTGTATGTCTATACTTTGCAGTATTTCCTTACCATCCATTTTGAAGTTGAGTGAGGCTGTTTGTGAAAACCAGCTATGAATATTGATTGCACAAGTTTCCAGGTGTCCCAATCCCCTCAGTAACCACATAACTAAAGGTTGCTGCCAGAATAACTAGTTAAAAAAAAAAAGAGAGGAAACTTTATGTCAGCACTAAGGAGCAAAAGAAGAATTTCCCATTCAACTTAAGCTACAGCTGCTGGATGCAGCAACTTTGTAATTCAGAAATAATATTTTCCCCAAAAAATCCAGAAAACATAGTATGTTTAATATGGAAGGTATTAACAATGGATCTTTCCCTATGCCTATCTTTTTGGGACCTGCCTGCACCATCCTTTCCTCACGCAAAAAGGACTTCATGTGATGGCAGTACTGGCTTTGTGATCTGTTGTAGGTAACTGGGCAGTAGTCTTCACTATTTTGTTTTTCATTCTTTTTCTTCATAACAGTTCCCTTGTCTATTCAACCATCAGAAAAGTAGCATAACTCTCAAACAGTCCATTCATAGTAACCAGCGTTTAAAAGGGAGAGACAGAGATTATAACAAGAAAGCAACAAGACACTTCTTGGGTAAGAAACCTGAAGAGCATTCAAACAACAGCTCACAAGTCTACAAAGTCAGAAGTCTCATATGTCAGTATTGATATTGTAGAAAGAGAATTATTCAAGCAGTATGTCTTATAAAACTACAAATACTGGACTCTTCTGGATCTTCAATAAAAGCTTTCTGTGGATTTTGAATAGCTGTGTACATTGGGATGTCTGCATGTGCTAAAGTCACAACATTTTCTGCCTTCCATGGTGCTACTTGAATTAATAACATAGCTATAAATATTCAAAATATGATCATGTGAATAATTTGGAAAAGCTTTTCAATATAACTGGATGAATCTATAAATATTATATGATTTAAACAGAAAACGTGAGTTGTCTATCTGACAGCAAGAAGGGTCCAAGAAGGAGGGTGTGTGCTAAAGTCTTGAGATGCTAGAAACAACAAATGGAATGAATGAAACTATTAGACTAACCAGGTTGACATCAGTCCTAGACAGAAGGGAGAAAATCACAATGATGATATGGCATTTAATTACTTAAAATTCAAAGGATGGTAACATGAGTGAACCAGCTTTTATGGCATGTGGATATGGTTTCATTCCTCTGATGAGACAAGTTTGGTTCATTAATACAATTGTTTACATACCACAAAAATTGTCTTTTTTAAAGCACTGAACTGCATGTTACTGTCATTAGAAGTCAATGTTTTCTGATATTGATTAAGTGCAAATTAAATGGATTTAGGCACTTGGTATTTGGTATATATCAAAGTAGTGTCGTGGAAGATTTATCATTAAATAGATGTACTTCAAATGGCTTTTTTTCAGAGATCAGTTAAAGGTCGGCACTATTAAATACTGTTTTTATAAATTCTGGAAAAGTAAATATAAAAGCAGTGTGAGTAAAATTTATGGATGATATAGAGTGTCAAAATATTGAGAATAGAGCAGCCAAGCTAAGAAATCTGGAGTTCTTAAACTGGTATGCAGGTAAAAGCTGGCTTAGATGTTGGGGATCCTGCCTGTGGAGAGTCTCACATGAGAAGCTGCACAGGCTGAGAGCGCAGTGCTGCTCCTGTGCCACATACCCCTCTTCCTTGGCATGCTACTTTGTCTGAGCAGAATGACACAGATACTACTTCTGGCACCTACATACTGTTGGGTCTCCCTAGTAACATAGTTCTCCTATGAGTGTGATTACAGACCAGCAGAAGTGGGTGCCAAGAGCAGGGTTGAGGTTAACTGTTGATATCAGAACAATTTCTATTGGCAGAGTAATGAAAGCAATATTTTGAGGTCTTCAGTTAGATATTCACTGTTAGTTGCAATTTATTCACCAGCATTAACCCTCAAGAAAAGCAAGAGAACACAAAGGTTCATATCATGTAAAATTCATTATGGGAAACTAAGTCTGCAGAGATTACACTAATTGCACAAACTGAGTGAGAGAAAAGGAATTTTAAGCTGAAGGTTGATACTGTGTTTTCCAGGATTGATATGAGCTGGATGAAATATTATAAAATAAAGATATTTGGGATTCCCTAGGTCTACAACCTTAATAAGATTTTGTGTGTGTGCATACATAATTATATGTGTATAGTATCTGCCTGTTAGCTGTGACAGTTAGCTCTGTCACACAACTAGTATTAAAGTTTACAAAGAATAGAAGGAATTTCAAAAACTTCAGGCCAATTACAGGATTGTGCAGTCTTTTACATAAGGGTAAATCTATACAGCTCTGAAAGGAGGGGATGTGGGTCTTGTTTCCACTTCATCTTTTGCATTGGCACTAGTGCCAACAGTGCATGTACTGTTCCAGCAAGGAATGGTTCTTTCTAAAGCAAATTCGATCAGGAAAATGTATCTTCCAGCTCAATAACTTCCCCACCTTGACCTGTTGTGAAGCCATTTGGGTTCTCATTCTGATGCCAGATAAGCACAAGGGAGGCACCATCTCCTCATGGTAGTGCTGCAGACTTGTGTTGGATCAGGGCCTTGAGTAAGCTTACTAGATACTCAAATTTGGTTTTGCATTTTTCCTTGTCATTGTCATGAGTTGCTGCTGCTCTCATCTTCAAATGTGGGATTTCCAAACCTTTGGATTACTTATCCAATCCTTATTTGCACACCTGTTCCTCTTGTGGGTGATAGTTTTACTTCTCCATTGGAAGGTAGCTTCCAAGGGACAGAAGCTGTCATGGAGATTGTTATCTGTTTTATGCCAGGGTTGAAATATTTCAGCATAATAGAAAGAGAGATTAAACCAGAAATACATTATCTCTTTTTCTTTCAGGCTAGTTATATGCTTTCGTGTTCTCCTTGTCGCATCTAGCAAGTCACTCAGTCAAAAGGACAAGAGTGAAAAATGGATTGTTTGACTCCCCAAAGCAAACACAGTCCAAGTGAATAACTATATGGAATCATCACAGCATGAATGTATCAGATGAAAATTCCCTAAAACATGCAAAATAAATATCAATTTTAAGCATGCATTTTAAGAGATGGTCATGTGGAAGGCCTGACTAGCACTACAGCTGACATCTTATGTACAGGAAGGTTTACAATTCACATTTGTTGAAAGATTTAATCCAGTACTACTAATACCCATGTGTGGTGCTACGAATCAGAGGAACAACTTGCAATAATGCCTTGCACAAGTAACAAAGAATATACTGAGACAGGCAAAACCAAAGTGACATTTATAGGCCCAAAAGTTAGCAGCAACGTCACTCTAAAAAAGCCAGTGAGTCACATATACTCCAGGTGAAAAGGGGCACCTGTTCTACTGGGGGAGAGTTGTTGCAAGGCCAAGAACTTTCCTGTTAGTATTGCTAAGATTCATTGGAAGTACATAAAGAGAGTGAGATCTCCTGGAATATGAAACAAAACATTTAATAGCAATAGCCCTTTTTCTTGCCAAACTGTTGCATTGCAATTTCTCTTTTCCCTTTTAGAATAAAATATTGATTCACCTGAAACGCTTCAGAAAACCTTCAATAATTGCCCCACGGGGACAGAAGGGAAGCAAATGCAAGACACAGAGCTCATTTTTAATGCGTGGGGGCAGCGTGGATGACCTGGCTCCCCTGACTGTAAGAACCCATAAGGGAAAAAGCAGAACCCGTGGAAGCAGGATTTCATATCTTCCAGTCCCTCCCTGAGCTGCTACCTGGAGCCTCACCTGTGGCCTTTGGAGGCTCAGTTATCTTCTACTGCTGCACTACCTGTAAACATGCTCACATCCTCCCCAAGAAGCTGAGCATCATGCTGGATGTGACTGACAGGGACACAGCTTTCCAGGGCAGCCATGGGGGTGGAAAACAAACAGAACCAAAGGATGTTGTTACTGCTACCGCAGGTGGTAAAAACTAAACACAGCTAAGTTCCAGAAAATGGTCTTTTCTTCATCCAGTTGAACCACTGAATAGGGTGGGGCAAATTTAAATGTAATAATCTGGTTGTAGCCTTTCTCCTTCTTCATCTAAACAGGTGATTTAAGCGCAAAATTAATCCAGGAAAAGAGAAGACAGCTGGGGAAAAATGAGGAAAAAGCAGATTGCAGTGGAAAGCAAGCATAAATACATGACCTCTCTTGGCTTTCTGTCCTGTGTTCAGCAGTTGCAGTCATTTTTCTCCTTCTTAGTAGCTGGTGCAGTGCTGTGTTTTTGACTTCTGGCCTGGGAACAGCGCTGATAACACCAATGTTTTTAGCTACTGCTTAGTAATGTTTAGTATGACCAAGGACTTTTTGAGCCTCATGCTCTGCCAGGAAAGAGGGGAAGCCGGGAGGAAGCAGAGACAGGACACCTGACTCAAACTGACCAAAGAGGTATTCCATACCACAGCACGTCATGGCCACTATATAAACTGGGGGCAGTCACCCGAAAGGGCTAGATCACTGCTCAGATTGGGCTGGATACCAGTCAGTGGACGGTGAGCGGTTTTATTCTCTTCCCTTGTTACTTCCCTTGTCATTATTATTATTGGTGGTAGCAGCAGTGGTTTGTGTTATACCTTAGTTACTGGGCTGTACTTATCTCAACCTGTGGGAGTTACATTCTTTCAATCCTCCTTCCCATTCCCCTGGGAGGGGGGGGGGGGTGGGGGGTGGGGCAAAAGCTGGTGGGGGAGTGAGAGACTGCGGGGTTTAACTGAGAACAGTGCTTAAACCATGTGGGCTTAAACCACAACACTTTCCCAGGCGTGCTTTCCACCAAGGTGTAAATTCCAATAATAGATGTGCAGTCTGTGAAGTATTTTTGGGAAGAAATTAAAGTCTACCCAAGTGGACAGCTAGGAAATACTACTGTTAACAGGTTCAGAGACCTCTAACTACAGAGGACGTAGAACAGGGGAGCAAGCTGGTGTATGACTGAGCCAGTGGCAGGATTGCTCTTGGCACCCTGGGGAGGTTTCACACCCAACAGTGGCAATTATTGTGCAATGTGTGACTGTGATGATGGAAAAAACTTCTTTCAATGGCGTCTAACTAAGAGTGGTCTATTATTGTGCTGCCTAATACAGAGTGTTGAAATGACTCTTGTATTTCATGATAAAACGCAGTATTTCTCTTCCTGTGTCTTGAGGTAGGTAGCATTTGCTATTGTTTGTATATGACTTTCATGCCCCTCTTTTCATTCTACAAGGATTATTGGTGCTCTTGTTTACATGAAGAGCTTTTTTCCAACATTTAGTCTGTACTGAACCACTCAAGGAATCACATTATATCTTTTACCATCTAATCCTGCAGTCATTCTATAAAATCCAACCACAGCAGAGATATGTATAGTACATTTTAAACTCTATAAAGTCTTCCACATGTAAGCCAAACTAAGCTCTAATATTGCATCCTGGGCTATTATACTGGTGGGAGACCAAGATTCTGCAGTTTGCCTCTATGGGAATGTTGCTGCCTTTTGAAGGGTACATATAGGATAATGCATTAAATACCTGACATATATTTGAAGCTGTGATCTGTGAAGTACCAGAGCAATTAAAAAGGTGATATTTTAAAGGATAGGCTGGCAACAGTATGTATTGAAGTCAAAATGATGACGGCTCATTACTTTGAGCTGTTTCAGCAGGAAGAACTAACCTGAGTGCAGATATGAGGGCATTATCAAGCTCAGCGTGGATTGCAGAACCCATCAAAAAAGCCTAATAACTGGGCAGCTCAGCTTGCTGCTCCTCGAGGCATACCTTGCACACCCAAGCTGGCTTGGTTAAAGGTAGACATTCCCAAGAGAGTACATCTACTTCTTGTGTACCTTATGTGAGATCCCACAGGTCTAAAAGTGGACTGCCGCAAACACGGCATGAGTCTTTCATGAGACTGAAATCCTAGTCCTGAGATTGCAGTAGCTGGTGGCAAAGATTAGTTCAGCTGTTGGCCTGCTCTAGTGAGATCTGTGACTATTGGTCTGCAACTCTAAAATATAGAAATTATGTTTTTGAGCTAGCATGTCACTGAAAACAATGTCTTGTTTCTGCTGTGGATTTCACTTGCATGTTAGTGACAAAGTGATTCCTACAGATTTCTTCTTGGGTGAATGTGTCCTGTCAGGAAATGGCTTCATAAGTGTTCACACTCTTTTTGAGAACAAAAGGTTATTAGAAACAGCTGATGCTTCTTCCCTTGTCGTTTTCCACTACCCAGTAAGGCGTTTCATTGCTGTCATATAACTGCTCTGACTACTTTCTTATTTTTGTAAGAAAAATTAAAGAAAATTTCCTTGTCTCTTTCCCATTCTATTTTATGCAAAGAAAGGTTTTGGAATAGATTTTTAAGGTTACAAATTGCATGCAGGCCTGTCTCCATCTTCTACTTTTTGTTATGATTTAATTTTCCACTTAGAGAGTTATCTACTCCTATCCTTACACATTAGGCTGCACATTTAATAGCAAACTTTATGTTAAAAAGAACATATATTTAGGAAATGAAAGTCCTATATTTGTAATCAAAAGGCTGTTTTGTCACTGGTCTGAGGTTGTTAAATTATGAAATCTTTTTTCTTTCCATCTTTCTCTTCCAATGAATTGGCCTTTTTAAATAGAAGCCAAAAAGACATGCATGGACCCAGTGTTTAGTCTGAGATTGTAAAAGCTACATCTTTTCTTTTCCTAGGTCAAGATGTGCAATCTGAATTATTGTAAAAAAATTCCAAGTAATTTCACAATATTTTTGCTTGTTTTATGTAAATTTCTGCAAGATAAGCTTAAAAGAAGCATTATAAAATCTTGAGTCTTTTTTCAAAGAACTCGGTGAATTTTAAAGAATTGAGTCATGATGGTTTATTTCTGCATGCATATTTGAATATAGCTCCAGTATGAGGCAGAAATAAACTGATGCTCAGATGAACTTTCTTCTTCAGTATGAAAATGGGAAACAGCAATTCAATGCACTTTACCATTATGTAAAAACACACTGAGTGGTATTTTGTCTGTTGTAATATTTGGGAAATCTTACCTGTAGTCAGGATACCCTGGTTATGAATTTGGTAGAGAACTGAATTCTAGCATTTCCATAATTTATACCTTATTAAGCACGGTACTTATTGTTCTGTAGTCTTCTCAAGTATGACAAAACCCAAGGCTGGATCTGAGGTTCCCACATCAAACCCTCAGAGAAATACAGATGACTGATTGTGTAAGAGGTGCACACTCATATGCAAGGCCATGCTGTGGAAGCTCCTCGCTGAGCTTAGAGACATAATGCCAACTCCCACAGAGTCCCGTGGCCCATCCAGCACACTGCTGCTGCTTTGGCTGCCCTGCTCTGTTCGGAACAGCCCAAGGGACAACAAACTTGTGCTACTGCTTGCCAGCAGGCTCTTTTTCAGAGGAGCGTGAGATGGGCATAACATGGAAACAGACTTGTAGGTCTTTATTCCCTACCCAGCAGCTGCATTTTTCATTTGACAGAAGAGTCTGTCCAGAGTCTGGTAAATGCTTTTCAATAAAATTTTTATTTCAGTGAATTTAGGTTGTTTTTTTGGGTTTTTTTGTGTGTTTTTTTTTTTTTCGTTGTTGTTGTTTCTGAGAAATATACATGTTTCCATTTCCAATTAAATTAAAAAAAAAAATCCCCAACTCATTCTAGTTGCTACCAGCACTGAGCCTGGGTGTCCCTTAAAATCCCATCATATCAGACATAAAGCCATTATACTGGCACAACGAGATCCGATTTCTCTAGTTGCCATGTCTCACAGGTGGATTTTACATTATTATGTCCACCTGGTTCATAGGGTAAAGTTTATTGCAGATACACTAGGAAATGAATGTCCACCATAAAGGGACTGAACAGAGAAGACCCCAGTTTCTCAGAGAAGCAGCTGGAGAGCCAGTCAATTCCCAGAATGGGGATAACCACGCTGCTCATCCTGGGCAGGTGTTCCTGGCACAAACAAACCCACTGCTACAACTGGCAGGCGGCTGTAATGACTCTCAGAAGAGAAACCAGGTGGTGAATGGCCTTGGGATCTGCACCCCCCTTGCCCCTTAGCAGCCAGGCTGGTGTGCTGTGATGTAGACTAATGGGTTTGGCATTTTCACTGACTACAGGAAAATCGAGAAGTTTCTGATCCTGTCTGTTTTTCAAGTATCTTTTGCTGTTTTCTTTTTGAGACCTGCAGTGTTGTCCAGGGAACTGTTGTATATGTTAAAAATATGAAAGGAATAACGTGGCAAACTCAGCAAAATGCTCTTTCACATTTTCAGTGTCCTCCGTGCTTTGCTGGATCTGTCAGTCTCTCCAGCAGGAAATATAGCTGTAACTCAGGAAGGGTTTCAATTATCTTCATGTTTGCTGGAAATAAAAAGAAACCTCAAGCTGACATGTTTCTGAAGAAGAATCCCAAGGGATACATACTTCATACCACAGAAACCAGAAAGAAGGAAAAAAAAAAAAAGGAATAAAAAAGAGAGAAGAATCTTAACTAGTTCCAAAGCTTTCACTGGCCAAACAGAAGGGGAATAGAACATTAGTAGCTTTGTTATCTATTTACTAGCATCTTACTGTCATCTATGTTTTAAATCTTAGTATCATACACACTGGGGCATCTTATTGTAATGCTAATGAGCTGGCCTGTCGCATCTTCAAGGGCCTGAGAAGGAATAAAATCAGAAACAAAGTCTGCAAATATATGTACAACTTACTGCAGGAACACATGGACCTCGGGGAATTGTGTGCTGTGGATGATTATAGAGAGGTCATATTTTTACCTCCTGAACAGTCTTCCCTGGGTTTTAACATGGGAAGTGCATCTCACTAGCTGTCATCATTACATGAGTAATTACAGAACATTATATAGCACTATTATTTTTCTTGCACATTTTCACCACCATTCTTTGAAAGCAGAGGAAGTTTTGCCTTCTCCTAGCCTTCATGAAGGTATTGCCCAGGGAGAAATCTTGAGCCTAAACAGTCCTTGAGCCTGACAGTCTGCTACTTCCATATTTAGGGAGCAAATATGACAAGATGAGTTGAGCAAGCAACCATTTAATATGAACATAACCCTCAGTAAATAAGATGAATATTGGAAGAGCTTTCAGGCCAATCTAAATGACCTGAATCCTGCAGAGGTGGAGCGAATGTCAGCAGTATCACCTCTTTTCAAACAGCTCAGTAACCCGTCAACAAACAAACATCTGGGGTTACCCTATCTACCAGCACTCCGACCCAGAGTTAATGGGTGATTGATTGTTCCTTTTGCTGACAAACCAGAAATGTGTTGCAGATATCTAAAAAGACAAGGGTAAGGAGCTTTCTTTTGGTCTTGTATCATTAAGCGCATTAAGACTATACACATGTCCCTACCTATCTATGCAGAAGAACAGCAGCTCCAGTTGATGATGTAGGACAAGACCACTTACTTAGATACTGAAACTATTTAGGCTGCTGTACTGAGGTTGCTATGTAGAAAGCAATGTATTGGGCCAGCTAGGTTCTGCACATCTCTTTCAGAGCTGGTAACTGGGGAAGTGTACCGGGAAAAGAATTGAAGAGGAGGACACTGGGAATTCCTTCTTAGAAATGTGAGACATGTTACAGACCTGGGAGCACGGTGAAGTTTGGGGTGCAAAACTTTCTTGTGGTCTGCAACTTCACTTGAGAAAACTGTTAATGTCATAAACCTTATGAAATAAGTACTAGCCCTCCTTAAATGTAAACAGCTAAAGCTTTGCCTCCCTCTCTGCTCTAAAACACCATGTTTCCAATATCACAATATCATGAGACATTGCACTTGGGCTGTTAATTCACTAGGAAAGTACACCGTTTCTTCATTACTGATGACCTCAAATGGTAGTGTTTCATACATAAATCTACGGTTATAGGTACTGATCTAACATGCTTTTGCTAAGTCTGTGACAGATGATGGGGTCATTGCATCCTCTATTGCTATCCTTCCTATTTCAGGCTTTCAGCGCAGTATAAATGAAGAATTAAGACATCTTTTTTTTTCCCTTTTTAAAGTGCAAGTCACCTTCAAGCACCTGCTTCCAAATGAGAGGAGACAGGCCTTTGAAACATGGCTTCTTTTATTTTGCATGTTTGTTTCTTAGTACTAAAAAAAGTCAAGTTTTACTCATTTTAATTTTGTGGCATGTTAACTGTGTTGAAGTACTTCAACAGCAGAATTAATTATTTTATGCAAAATTAATTCAGTATTTTAAAGTTCTTGTGTAAACTCTGATGTTTCATTCTGGAGCATGCTTCAAGTAATAAAATTTCCTGTTAGCTTTTTTTAATCAGTTTTGGTGCCAAAGCATGCATAAAGCTTATATTCTGCCATAGAAAGCTGAAAGAAATAGGCCTTTTTTCAGGGAATGAAAGTTCCCCTCACTTCTTGGACTTGCTCACACAAATTTGTAAGCATTTTAAGATATTTTGGCACCTTTGGGCTATAAAAAGCACCTACTCCTTCAAAACTCATCCATTTTCCCCAGCTTATACACTCCCAAAGTAAGCAAAATTGTTTTTTTTCTTCTATAAATGTTGTCATTCTAACACTGTTTTAAACTCAAAATTCCCTTGTTGAAAAGAAAATGGCACTACCTTCAGTTTTTAGACAGCTGATAGTATTTCCAAGTTCATGAAAATATGTGCTGCAGCATTTTCCATAAGGGGTTGAACAATTTTGTCCACTTTTTCCTTCAATTACACCCTCAATATTACTGAGAGAGAGAGAGATGAGAAGTGTTTAAGCAATAGAGGGAAAAGGTAAGAAATAAAAGTAGATGCTGTTGCCAGAATAATGGAACCCCAAGGAGAGTGACTACATTTTCCTACCTAGATCAATTTGCAGGTTAAGGGTTCTCTTTATAGCTAGATTTAATTAAACTTCTTTTTCTGTATATGCTATTAATTGTTTATTTCTGCCTCTGTGACTATCATGGATTATGCCAACATGTTTGTGTAATATTTTGCAGACTTTTTAAGTGGGAACTCTTTAATCATTCAAACAGTTCTAAAAGAGCTAAAAAAATGTTTCAAAGAAAAAAAAAGAGGAAAAAATTAAAAGAAAATTTCTAGATTTTTTGCTTTTCTCCAGTCAGTTGAGTTAGAAGGGTCATAGCACTCATATAAAGTTTAAAAAGAAACAAAAAAGCTAAAAATAAGATAAGCAGCCAGTCTCTATCCATCAAATATTTACAAATATGAATATACTTAGCCACAATACCCAACTAGCCAAACCTTCTTCATCACCCATAATGGCATCTTCTGTTGGCTCCAGGGATCCTGGCACTGGAGATCACTGGTTACGTTATTTGGTGATTTGGTTCTGTTTCTCCAGTGGCAGATGTGCTACTTTCCTGCATTCTGACTGCTTGAAGTAGTTGCAAAGATGATGCCAAATTTTACAGAAAAACAAATATCTGAAGGTGGGAATCAGCTGACAAAGTGTCTGAGCCAGCGATCAATATTCACTTTACAGTCCCTGGAGAAAAATAGGCACTTACAGGGCATAATTCCTAAAGCAAATGCCTAAAATAGCACAGCTAAACTGAGCCCTGGAAGTGTTGATTTCTATCCATTGAACACAGCAGCAACCCACAGGGCTTGGCTCAGATGTGGAGGCATCCATACGGTGAATGTCTAGGATCTAGAAAGATGCTTGATTTATTAAAGATGATGCTATAGGGTAAAATGGCCTCCCTGTATACAGAGCTGATTATTTTTCTGGTACTTGCAACACAAGTATCTGAAAGCTGACTTGATAAGTGAGTTGAAGATTAATTCCTCCCTACCCCAGCATATTATACCAGATGTTAGATGCTGCTTGGGAAAACAAGGAGCTTGGCAGGGCAATGGTTTTCCTTTGCCTTGAATTTGTGGCTGGCTGTGCAGATCCCATGCAGGAAGGCCCCAACAGCGGCAGTGGAGCAAGCAAAAGCAGAATAATGGTAGAGTGTAATGGCATGATAAAGTTTCCCCTCTTTCTTTCCTGTGGCTCTCCTGAAAATGTCATTTCATGATATTTAAAATCTATGCCAGAAGAGCATTTACAGGTAAATGTAACAAAATCCTTGAGAAGAAGGTTCTTGTTTTAGGAGGCTCAAACACCACTTAGCAGCAAGCTTTGGCTAGCAGGAGACAATGAAAGAATGGAGGAGACATATTTCCTTTAGAGGCAATGAAAATTTGCCTGTGATATCTCCCATCTGCTCTTCTTCAGCTAGAATCCTTCAGATATTACTAAAATAATTTTCAGACAATTAGGGAGGGGAACCGTTTGAAATATTTCTGGTCACTCTATATGACATGAAGTTAAAATAAACCGAATTCAGAGTGACTATTGGCATAGCCAGGGAATATTAAAATGATTAAGACTTTGCAGGACTGGATTCTTCCTACTATCACAAGCCAAATTCTTTAAGGGGATTTTTATATGTAAAGTCCTAAACAAAGGCTCAGAAGCGTAGGCTGAAAGAAGTTATCTATTCCAGCCTTTTACATATTTCACAGGTTTATCTGCTGTGTTATTTTGAGTGTATTATCTAATCTCCCTTTAAGTATTTCCTCTTCTGATATCTCAGGGGTTTCTCTTGGCAGACTGCTTCATTGATGAATAACTCTTATTCAGAAGTTTGTCCTCACATCTAATCTAAATTTCTTACATTTTAGGTGAACATTCTCCATGGTCAACAATGATCAAGTCTTTCCATTTCATGTTATTTTCTCTCCAAAACTCCTTGAAAGTTCCATATTTTGTTTAAATGAGATGTCCTTTCCATCCTGTTCCTTATATCTTGCATCTTTCTTAATGTTCTTCACCTTTACTGCTTTCTCATCTTCACAGCGTGAAAGTCAAAGGATATCCTAAGTGAGCCCTCAGCTGTCATGTGAGTAGGTGATTTGTTACCTCCCTACTCCTACGTACAGTTCTTTGAATATGTGTTTTTTATATACCAGTAGTATTTCTGATTTTCATTTGCATATACACAAATGCATTTTAACTGTTTATTTTCCATAAGTTTTGAAACAGAAATAATTCACTGAATGCTCTAAGTAGGGACTGGGACAGATGGCTTTTTATTAAAAACATTTTGTTTGCAATATATACACATTCCTCCTTATGTGCTCCTGCCCTGATCTGGGAACCCTGTGACAAAAGTTGTTGTTGATCAATCCTTCACCTTTTCTACATAACAAGGACCTGTAAAGAAAAACTTCCACATTTTCCTTTAAGCACTCAGAACTCCCAGAATTTAAAATTTTGCCTGGCCTTTACTAAGTTTTGATGGGTTTATGTCCACAGTTATGCTTAAAGAGTGTTTCTGCCTGAATATTGAATATGTAAAACTAAGGATCATACTAGTTCATATGTTCTACCAACAAATAATGTTGTTTCAGACCAAGTAATCTAGTTACTATACATTTTAATCAATACTTTCTTGATCACACAACTTATTTTCACATGCTGTTTGGCCAGAACTTCTATGTCCTTATTTAAAGAACCTGACTGAAGTGTCTGAGCCAGGTGTGTAGTAATCCCTCTGTGACCAGTTAAGAGAAGTGCACCTCTCTCAGGTGATCCACATATCCAGGGTCTGAGAAAATGTTGTGCTTATCTTTCAGAAACTGCAGATCTTACTGTGGCTGGGCTCCAATTTTCAGCACTTCACCACCTTTATAACCAGGTAAAGTACATTCATTAGGAAGAAATGCAGTTGCCAAGTTTCAAGTCTCCTGGAAGTGCTAGGGAAAGCATGTCAACAAACCATGAGTTTTGTGCTACCTACACATCAAACAAGAAAGCAAGCAGTCCTGCACTGCCTTTCCTTCACATACCTGCTCTTGACCACCTCTCTGGACTCATTTAGGATTTTCCACTTCAAAAATATTTTTCCACCTTTTGCAATATTACATGGGATGCAATATTAAGAAAAAAGCTAACAATAACTTTCATTTACAGCGTCATCTGTCTCCTCCATGTAGCTCAAGATCACGTTACTGATTTGGCTAATCTGGTAGTCACATCAGTTCAAATACTAATGCACAATTCTGATAGCCACAACTTTAGCATAGTATGCTTAATACGGAAAGTGCTGCAGTCAAAGACATCTTGAAAAGACTTTAAAACAAAGCTTCAAGCACAGCTGGTCAGCATTAAGCATCACAGTGCTTACAATACCCAATGTTGGTGTTGAAATGAAGACAGTTTCTGCTGTCTGGAGTCCTATGGCATTAGGAACTATGTGTTTTCCAAATGTCTTCTTTAGTATAGGTATTCTGAGTGTTTTTTCCTGGTACCTAGGGAGTTTCCATGGTTCTGAAAGCCTATTTAATTGTCTGGTTTGTTTTCTGAATGCCGTTTTAATCCATCTTTAATCTCCATTAATACCAATGTTATAATTACTTCATTAACTTTTCCAGATAGAGCATTTAAACTCTTCAGGAGAAAATAGCATTTTTGCTGGATCTTGTACTAATTGCTTCATCTAATACCACAACCTTGAGTTTTAAATGTACTTAATGAAAATAAGAGGCTCGTGCTTAGCGTAAGCATGTTACTGAAACCTGAAGAACATGTGGTACAAGGGTACAGATAGTAACTTGTTGCATTACATAGGTTTTACTGATGCGTTTCGAAACACTGATGAGGAATAAAGCTCAATTTATTTCCCAAGGGTAAAAATAATACCCTTAGACATTAGCCTTTAACTTGTTTTGACATCTTTGTTCCTGTGTAAAGGTTAAGTAATGTGGTCAAATTTTATAAGTAATGCTTTATTAACGAAGTAGCTTGCATTAAGGTTGTAAAATTGAACACCAGATCAGGAAATAATAAAAAGTAAAGGTTGTATCATAAAGTTAACTGATCCATATACAGCTAGTGTTCCCCAGATAAGGTACGTGCTCAGCTACCTACAGTATGTGCAATTGTGAGCTACTGCTCCTGAATACATTAACCTTTTAATTTCTTCTTTCTTGAATATTTCCATTTACGGCCCGAATGCTGAATGAATGTAGGATCTTACATAAATTTTTACTTTGCATTTCTTGGAAGAAAAGAACAGCATATCAAAACCCCGTGCCTTCTTTTACCTGAGCATATGAACTGTGTGCTATGTCTACATAGCTCTCGGTCCCAAGTTTAGTGCTAGTATACCTGCTAACATGCAAATCTTGAGGTTTTGCCAAAGTGCCAGTGTGTATATTGTCATAGTCAGGGAATGAGTGGCTTGAGAGACAATAACTTCAGCTGCTTCTCAGATGTCTAATTGCCATTTAAATATCTCTAGTGCATTTCAAGGTGAAGCCAAATGACTTCGGTGGGCCAGTGCAGAAAGTAATGTAGCATGACAGTTTTTGACTTTTCCATGAAATAAGATAGAAGCATTTACACAGGTCGCTCAGGTATCTTCTGGAAGGCAAAGGCTGATAGCTGATGAGTAGTAAAGAGCCATTTCAAAACTATTTCTCTGCTGTGAGTCTCTGGACTGGACAGTTAAGTTGCTCAGCATGTGCCTATATTTTTGGAATGAGAGGATTACCCCTGGCATTTCAGACTACTATATTTTTTTGTGGTGGATTGACCCCATCTAGCAACTACGTACCCACACAGCAGCTTTAGTCACCTTTTCACCACCCCCACTCCAGCTCATTGAAATGGGAAGAAAATAGGAAAAACAAAAGTGAAAAACTCACAGGTCAAGATAAAGAAGGTTTTATAGGTGAGGGTGGAGGAAGCACAGCAAAGTAACACAGCCACCACCCTCCAAGGCAGACCAATGTCCAGCCAGTCTCCAAACAATGGTCACGTTGGAAGCCAGCTCCCTTCTTACTCTATCTTGGATTTTATTGCAGATTTTTATTATGTGGGATGGAATAGCCCTTTGACCAGCTTTGGTCAGATCTCCTGGCAGTTTCTTGCCACCAGTTTCTAGTCACTGGAGTAAGGCAGAGTGGGAAGAAAAGGCAACCCTGAATATGGAGGTGGTGCAAGCACTGATCAGTAACAGACAGCCATTAGCATGTTAGCAACACAGTTTTAACCGCAGAGCCAAAATGCAGCACCATACTGGCTGCTATGAATAAAGTTAACTCCGTCCCCGCCATACCTAGTCAGCTGAGTTTCTCCAGCAGTGAGCTTGCTCTGAGAAAGCTGTACTCTACACCAGGGCATTTTTTATTGTAGCTTTTTAAGGTGTTAAACCACAAGTCTAAGTGTTAATGCATACCTGTGGACACTACAACAGCACCTTACAATGCAAAGTTAGCATTCAGTGTGTGCAAATTATTTTAATGACAGAGCAGAAATAGCACTTGTGGACTTCAAAATAGTAATATATTCAGGGTTTTAGGTTTTTAAGCTAACAGATCTTTTGATGTGGAAAAGAGATGCAATATACCATTGCACATCTTTGAGGAAAATTGTATCTTAAATGAAGGACTAAATCTATCTTATTTGTAAGGTACTCACTGCTGCTATTCTAGCTGAGCACATCACTTGATTTGAGGACTGGGTAAGCTATCTGAGAACAAACAGTGAACTATTGAATGAATGGTCTTGTTGCACCCCACAGGAACAGAGCATGCATTGTGGGATGCTTGGTGATGCACACCTCTGAGGGAAACTGAAGATGTAAAGATGCAGATACCAAGATGAGGTATGAAATCTTGTCCATATCAAAGAGGAAGGAAGTGTTGCCGCAACATGGCAAGAATGAGAACTTGAGAATGCATTAAGAGCTAATTCTAGAAACTGTGGGGCAACAGTGATGTGCAATGAAACTTGAGAGATCTCTGTTGCTTTAAACTTGCCCAGCTAAATTTAGCCAATTTATTTAGTCACTAAGTATGGACAATTTCAGCCTACAAAGAACTTCAGAAGCAAATCTTGATATCAAGTAAGAATTCACTGAAAAGAGAATGACTCTTCTGTGTTCCACAGAGCTTTTAATAGTGGAAAAAAAGGCAGATATTTAGACAGTTGCGGCAGAATTAGTGACTATTGTTATTTGTTTAATATATAGGAAATATATATTATGGAAATGTATGCATAGGAAATAGATTTCTTGGTGTATAGCACTTATATTTCCATTCAATCAAAATTCACCATGGAAAGTTACACTAGGTTTTCATTTCTAGTACAGAAACATAAACAGTGACAGGACTGTGTATTTAAAAAATGGGCAGAAATGGGAGGAGAAAAATCCATCAATCTGTTAATAAGAGAAAATATTTCTTATAAACTGTCTTTTGAGATGAAAATATGGTTAGAAAGGCATGTAACTAGAAGTAAAGAGAAAGACAGTAGTACACTGACCGATCACTGTTGTTCTGGCTGGGACCATGGCTCTTGGCTCTGCTGGACAAAGGTCATTGGGCTTACAAATAGTTACTATCTAAATGACAGGAACTAAACTAACCTCAGAAAACCGTTTGTATGAATTGTGCACAGGAAACAAGCTAAGGGCACACTGAATGAGGGTATCCATTAAATGCTAAGCTTTTGCTGGAAGCAACTTGGAATGCTGTAACAAAGAAAATAACGCATTATCATACATTGCGTTCATTTCTGATGAATTTTTCAATTCCTTACAGTAAAAATAACATATTTTAGAGGTTTACTCAGAGCTGTTAACTTCAACTCTGAATGCAGTCTCAAACCTACTAGACCTCTTCCTGGAGAACAGAAAAAGAACAGTTACTGGTTAATTAATGTTATCTTGGCATTACTTGCAGATAATGTATGTGTGACTGCAAAGTAAACGGAAGTAATAAGTCTAGGTTTCTCTCAGCTTCAAGAATTAACCAGATTGCTTCAGGATTTTATATATATATATGTATATAAAAGAACTTCATAGAAATAAAAAAGGTCTGACTGATATCTATTACAATAGTTAACTGCTGTTAGCACTTTAGTAGACACATGCAGTGAAAGAGTAGGTACATTTCATTCTGATTTATGTTTGAGGAAAAACTAATTACTTTATTACAAGTGTGTTTTAAGTAAAGGATTCTCTTTTGCACAAATAGTGTGTGCAGAACTTGTGGAAACTCATCATGCTTTGCCAGCCATTTAATGAAATCACAGTTTGGAGGTCAGAAACTAGAGTATGAGATTTTATACCTGGCTATACACCCTAAATCCCATGACTGATGTTTAGGTCAAGGGATGAAAGGAAAGGGGATGTGTCAGGTATAGAATGACTGCTAGTTGAGTTCTTGGCTTGAAAATAGGGAAAATAAAGCACCTGTATGGGCACTGAAAAGCGGTAGGAATATCCTTAATTAAGGGAGTGGGTTTGGATAAATGAGTATGATGTTTATTGTGGGCTCAGTTTGGCTAACAGGAGAAGTGCTAGCCTAAGGACAGAAAGTCAGCCATACTTGAAGCAACATCTATTTTAGTCTAAGCGCCCTTTAAAAATTCCTTTGTTGTTGCAGTTTTGGGAATCTGATGAATTTTAATTGGCTTGATCCATATGAAAATCTGATACTCTCTCAGGAACAGGTCACAAGCTCATTGGTAGTAAGGGAATACATGGCTGTGCAGTCCAGTGCAAATGCTTTGTCACAGGAGCATGAACTTGGCAAGGCCAAAGCACTCTTCTTATGTAGTGAAGCCACAGGTGAGTTATGTGTCCTGAAAGAGTCCCATGAAGACCATTACAACAAGCCCCTGGCCACATATTCTTGATTCCCTACATATTGTGCAGAGAGAGTATTTTAGATAAATTTATTGGGTGTCTTACAGCTTTTATTGGTATTGTTTTTCATTTTTCTCAACTTCTGAGCCAAGCTCCTACAGTATCATAAGGTTGAATGTTTATGCCTCAGGGAAAGAGGAAAATTATAACTAAAAAAGTATTGAAACAATTAGGAATGGTCATTAGAAATAACTTTTCTATGGAGTATATTATTGGATGATCTTTAAGTCATATATTACATGGGAATAAGAAGAGCTGCAGTCACTGGATAATGATAATTACCAGGTTTTGGGTGGTACTCTTGTTTTTAACCCTCCACAGGTCACCAGGAAGCCAGATTTGTTTCTCTTGTCTGTTTTGAGTTACAGGCAATACATCTGGGGAAAAAACTTTTATTGCTTTCACCTATTTTTTATTTTGGTTCCTTCCATCATTTGTTTTATTTCCTCTTTTTTCCTTTCCTCATGCTTTCTGCTGCCTATTCCTCCCTGCGTATTGAGTGTTTCAGCTTGTAGAGGGGTCATAATTAACAGGTGAATCTTGTCTGACTAGAATAAAGGGAAACATATTACATTACTTTTCCCTGTAATTAATTAATTGCCTGCTGGATTTCTTTCAAGACATGTAACTTGTGTTTGCAGAAGGGGGTTAGTGAATAGCGAGCAGGCAAGAGGATTAAAAAGCATGTGAAATACATGTGTCACTGCTCTGCAGAATATTGCATATGCTTGTTCAGAGTACTTCCTCTATCTCTGCATTTCTCTATTTAGATAGGGTGTTCGTTAATATATTTCAATTACACCTCTCTGACAAGGAGAGGTCTATCACCAGAGGTTTAACTGGTGCATTGTATAGAAAAGGAATTGAAAAACAGTAAAAGAAGCTTTCCTTATATTGCTTCTTTCTCTTTATATCAGTATTGCAATCCTCATTTCCTAACCTTTTCATATAAGATTTGATAAATAACAAACTAGATATGAAAACTCTAATAGGGGTGGAATTATTGTAACACATTCAGAATGTACATGACACCTCATGTACTTTTCCTGGAGTAAAATGTAGCCTGAGTGTTCTGTGAAAATGTCTAGTATTTAATGTAATGCTGGCATAGTAATTGCTAAAGTTTTAAATAATGGAATAGTAATAGTTTCATAGGTGCTAAACTGCTGTAAGGAGAATGTCCTCTGCCCTGAATACCCTTCACAGAGCTGAGCTGGCAAACTTTAGGCATTCAGACCCATTAACCTGTGGAGTTAACTAAGTTAAGCTTACTCCCAGTTAGCCTCTTCCACCAGGAATGCAGGTTGTGTTTACCTATATAAGGAAACCTGTTAGACTTAAATGAGCTCAGCCGGGCAGAGGGCTGCCTGCGAGAGGAGCGATCTCACACCCCAGCAAGCGGGCGGGGAGAGCGGGGCTGGACAGAGCGCTGCGCAGAGTCGATCTGAGCCCGCCCGGGAAGGGCTGTGTGCGCGTTTCCCCATTCCTTCTTCAGCTTCAGGAAAAAAGAAGACACACTGCCTGGGGGAAAAATGGAGAAGCAGGTATGTCAGGCAGTTCCCTGCAGTTGGAGGGGGTCAGTGGTAGAGCGTGGAGAGGCGAGGGGTGAGCCGACTTGCTGGAACTGCTGTTCCCTCCTAAAAATGGCTTGCTTGTTTTATGCGGGCTGCAAAGCAACAGCGTGATTATATGCAGCAGCATCTGTGGGAACAACTGCCTTAACTTCTCTGTCATACCATGTGCTTCTAATTGGGATGCACCTTCGTTTTACTGGAGAGTTTCTAAAACTTTCTTATCTCTGATGGAACACAGATGTGAGTTGAGAGTGGAAATAAGGCTGAGACGCTTTGGTTAGCTGGCTGAAGCTTTGTGAATGCACAGTGTTATGATCCTAGCGTGTCTGGAGAAAGAAGTCCTTGACTTTATTTTTTTCCTATCTTAAAACGTATGTCTTGTGAAAGATGTGCCCGTTTAGCATCCCCAGGTTTTTGGTGTACTTTATTTTGATGTGTATGAATGCAGCTGGTCAGCATAGCTGGAATGTGTTTGCTGGAATACAAGGAGTTCCTGCAGCAATAAGGGTTTCTCAGTGAGTAAAAAAAATAAGCTGCAAGTACTGTTCTAGGAAATGTAAGCAAAACTTGTTCTTCTACAATTGCCCCAGTTCAAAACAAGGATGTGTGTTTCTTAAGATGTATTTGCATATTTTGATAACCTTTACAACAGGCTCACAGAAAGAGATTGTTCCTTGGAGAAAATAAAGTTGAAAACTTCCTTCAAACAGCTTTCTAGTTGGAAGAATACTGCTGTGCAGTTCTTCAGGAGAGCTACTGTTAAGTATCAGCATGTTAATTGTGGAAGTTCATGCAAGTTTCATGCAGTTATGGCTTAAAAGATGGGAAAGGAAAAATACTTTCAGGTGATTTGTCTAAGTACCTCCTAAATAAAAAACCGAAGTGCAGAGAGCTAGCCAGAAACAGGTGGAGTTCATTCGCAAAATTATTTTGCTTTTCTCAGCAACTGAGACATATGATTGCTTTTCGCTCATTTTCATGATTGCTTATATTTAGGTCTGTACATGGATGTGAATGCAGTAGTTCTGGGAGATATAGCTACCTCTTTCCTAGGAGTTAAAGTCAGAAAGTAAAATAAATTCCAATGCCCAAGAATTTAGAAGCTAAACCAAAGATTATTGTTTAAAACCCTCTTCCTTCTAAATATTCCTGATTTTTATGAATTAATGTCTACTTAAAATTAGTAACATGGCATCTGTTTAAAATTCATTCAAAACAAGGAACTGTCAGAATTAAAATTCACTTGTGTTGATACAGATTCTCATTCATTTATGTGCAAGACTTTCAAAATTCCTGACTTGGGATGTTTAGAGAATTACTAATGGGAATGGCACAGAATAGCCATATTAGATTCATTAAAGAATTTTGTATGTGCATCAATCTTGCAAAGTAGGTAGCCGGTTCCTAAGAACTGTTTCAGTGCTGAAGATTCATTGTCATGAAGCATCTTAGGTCTTGGTAGAAGTCACTACAGCAAAGAATGCAGGGCTAGTGAACCAGAACCATTAATTTCACTTACCTTGCTGCTTCTCATCCTGGTGGTTTTGTGAATAACCTTTATTATTGTGAATTGAGTGTGAACAGAGAGGAAAAAGACTTTTAGCAGGGGTGTCAGTAATCAAAGCATGAATTTAAAGGGCAGGAGAAGACTCCAGGGAAACATGCTTTTACATCACTTTTTCTCAAGTCTCTCCAGTAAATTCCACTGCCCCCATCAACTTATTGTCTAGCTATGCTACAGTCACTAATGGTCTTTTGATTTCCCAATGCAAACAAGCTATATGGTTCAAAGCCATACAGTATATTCTGAGTTGAGATGAGCTTACTCTGCTCTAGGATCTGAGCAGCTCTATGTGTGGCCATGCTGGTGCAGGGCTGGTCCTGGCTGCAGCCTGTCCCTAGGTGAGCTTTGTGGTCATGACTTGCAGAAAGACAAGAAGTGTTGTGGGGTCGCGTCCCTTGGGCCTGCAGCATCATAGTGGGACCTGCCTAAAACCAGTGTCTTCTCTGATTTATTTTTTTTTTAACCTCTACTTGTCGCTGCATCTGTGATAGTATGTGAATTTCCATTGGCCCGAATACACAAAAAAGCAAATTCTTTTCAGACCAGAATATATGGCTGGACAATATATTCCAGGGAAATATACCCTTATTTACAGTGAGAAATTAATTGTAAAGTAGATGAAACAATTTAAAGTGTGGGGTTGACCTTGTCGCCTCAAAGCACAAGAAAATCCAGTAACTATGGCTGGGTTATACAACGACCTTTCTCTTGCCTCATTTGCAAATCATCCTCTTGCCCTAGACACTGGTCTCCCATCCATGTTAATAGGTGACATGTTTTATTCACTGATTAAAGAAAAAGGAATATTAATTCTGACTCTATTTAAAGATTATTTTTTCATTCATTCAAGGATTTCTTTATATCAGTTACAATGACAGAGGTGTGTTCAAGGTGCAGAAATTATATTGTGTTGGATTGTATTTTGGAGATGAATGTGCCAAACTTGGGCAAAGGCTCTGAGCACAGCAGGTCTGTGCACATGACTATGGTACCAGCTTTGGTTGTGTAACTGATGCAAGTGAAACAGAAATACTTGGATCTGACAATCTTGATTACTTGAGAAGAAATTATCTTTTGCCTCCTAGTTATATTACTGATGGGTTAATTCATAAGAACTATTGCTCATTTGTCTCTTTTAAATCAGAGAGCGCTTGAGATATTTAGAATATAGTATATATATTTTTTTTTGTTGAAATGAAAACATACTAAATGTCTTCAATGTTTTCACATTTAGTAATCTGCTCATCCTATGAAGTACTGTGGTTTTGGTTTTTGGTTTTTGTTTGTTTTTTTTTTTTTTAGTGTTTCCTTGACTTACAACCATGAACTCATACTTTCATTTTCTGTTTTGTGTATAATTTGAAGCTGAGTGCTCTTACACATTTGCAAGAGGCAGTTGGGCACATCATGGGTTTTGTTCTGCTATCTTTTCACTTATTCAATAAAAAAGAGGACTAGGCTTTCAAAGGTGTGACTGGAGAGTTTGAAATAATGAAAGAACATGCTGCACTAGTTGCATGCTCCCTTTAGGGTTTTGTAAAGGTTTTACCATTCCATTATGCTATCATTTTGTAGTGTAAGCATTTTATATGGCATGTGTGATTTCATTGCCCTTAAGTGACCTTGGTAAATTCCTTATTTCCCCTGAAGCACATGCCTAATTGAAAATTGCCATCTGCAGTTGCAGACCTCTAAGCAAGAATTCTAAGAATAGCACAAGAGGGAGATGGGTGTCCAGAGAATGGGGGCAAGAGCCCCAATTCTTCTGTAACGTTCGCTCTATTGCATGAGGTTGTATCTTTGCTTTGAAGACGAATGATAAGGAGCTACAGGAAGGGCATCCTAATCTGTCTAATGAGTTCATCTGCCTAACACTACTATCCTGAGATTGTGAGATCCACAAAGTGTGCATTGCTTAATTATTTCTTTATTCTTTTTATATTTTTTAACTTGTGTGTCAGTCTTCTTCCACCCTTGGGTAAACGTCTGGAGTTGAAAGTTAAAAATAACATTCCAAATCTGAGTTGGGCTTTTAAGTCCAGCTGCTGTCTTTGTACCACAGCTCTTGGCTCTGCTGTGCCACTGGGTTGAGGATATAGTTATGGTGATCGCAGTTTGCAGTAGTGACCTAAAAATGAGAGATTGTGTTCCCTGCTAGAAGCCATTGGTGTAGCATTGCATTACAGCTCCTGTGAGTGTATGTGTTTCAGAGTCATGCAAATGAAGGAGGCAAAAAGCTGGACAGTGTAAAGCTGAGGAATGGCTTAAGAAGGTACTTTCTCAGGTGAGAGGACACTAAACTGTGCCCTGGATTAGAAAAAGAAGCCTGTGACATCTGTATATTTATTCACCAGTGTGTAATGTAATTATTTATGACTGGAGCAATGCAAGTATTTTAATTAAAAAGGGTTGAGAAACGTAAAGCAGGAAACGCCTCTGATGAAGATGTGAAATATTTTATCATGACTCCTTGTATGTTTATTCAGTCTGAAAAGTTCAGAAAACTACTAAGCTGAAAATTAACCCCTCCAAATTCTCTGGTCTCGTGTTATCTCCCAAGTAGACTTATTTATGAAAGCTTATCCTATGAATTTGTTTCTGTGTTAATTCTAAGTTATATTTCAAAATTATCAGAGTTAGACTTGGAATACACACTACATTGAGACTCACACAGGAGGTATTGAAAATATGCAGCGTGTGTTAAGATCAGAGTTTACCAGCTGCTTAGAGTATATTTCCCTGCTGTTTTCATGTGTATTTTCTTTCATTAAAATATCAATGTTAAATCTATTTTTAATGGTATAGCAAGTAAGATAATGAATAAACACTTGCTGGCAAAATGTGTGATTCATGCTTTAATTTTTTCTTGTTAAGTACATTAGGTTCAGCAAGATATTTAAGAACATACTTGAGGCTGAAAGTCTGTACGTTAGATGCTTATTTCCCAATGTATTTATATCTGGTATTGTAACAAATGTTCCATTTGATACATATCTAACTTGTTGAATTTTTTTTAGTAAAAAGTGACCGTTCTCATGTACAAGGGGTAATGGGTTCAAACTTAAAGAGGGGAACTTTAGACTGGATATGAGGAAGAAATTCTTTACTGTAAGGGTGGTCAGGCACTGGAATGTGTTGCCCAGGAAAGTTGTGAACGCTCCATCCTTGGTGGTGTTCAAGGCCGGGTTGGACAGAGCCTTGGGTGGCAGTTTTTAGTGGGAGGTGTCTCTGCTGATATCAGGGGGATTGGAACTAAATGATCTTAAGGTCCTTTCCAACCCTTTCTATGATTCTGTGATTCTATGATTGTGTGCATGGAGGGTAGAACAGCTGCTACTTCGGTTCAGGTAAATCAGTTGCATTATTAGGATTTCCCTTGAACAAATAAGCGTCTTCCTTTTACAGGTTTTTATAGTTTTACTCAGTGGTGGTTTTGATATTGGTCATTTTGATGTCAGATTTAGGGAGATGGCATAAAAAAGGCAGTTGTTTTTATTAGATATAATTATGCTAACTGCAGGTTCATTTAGGGTTTAATGCTGTTTACATTCAGTGGTGTGAACAAAATGCCATTTTTGACACCTTGTGCATAGTTCCAGTCATTACAACAGGCTGAGAGCATTCTTGTTGGTAATGCACTGGGTTACAGAGTGCTCAGGGTATCAGCCTGGAAGTGTCACAACCTGTCCACTGTGCTCCTCCAGTGATGCCTGTGCTCCGGCTGCTGAGTTTCCTACACTTTAATTTGTAGCTGCCTTGCCTGGAAAATTCCATGTAAAACCTCAGATCAGGCCTCCTGAGGTTGATATTTTTGGGGCACATTTAATTTCAGTAGGTAGGAAACAACAGTAGCGTTCCTGCTATATTAATTCTATAAAATGAGCTGTTGTTTTGCTACATCTTTGATATCTTTGTCTCATTCATAAGAAATTCCACCCCATTCTACTTGAGGAGTTTAGGCTTTAGCAGTTAATTATAAACTTTTACCTTAAGTATGGCAATGTACCCCAGGGTGGTTTGGGATATCCTATTGGTTGTGGGTTCAAAGTTATGCAGCTGCGCTTAACACTCCAGTGGGCAATTCTGGCTATGTTACGTTTTGCCTTTGATGCATTGCCATACCACCACCATTAGCACAATGCTTAGACTGCAAACATCTGTTTGCTTTTATTGCACATGTGTTGCTTAAGATGTTCTGTTTTTACATGATGTAAATCACTGGACTCAAGCAGCATGTACGATTAATTTACCAAATAAACCTTAACTTGTGTCAGTAAAATGTATGTCCTATGGGATGATATATATGACATATACAAAACAGAAAACTGAAAAGTAATGGACTCACCATTTATTTCATAATTTAGTGGGTTTTTTAACGGTTTGAAGGGAGTCATGTAGATGTTGGTACAGAGGAAAGATTGCGGTGAAACTGGCATGTACCCATATATCAGGCAACAAAGATGGGAACAGAGAAATGCATTTGATGTTGGAAAACAAAATGATGAAACCTCTGTATCCTTCATTCTAGAATCTCACCATATACATGGCATGAAATAGAACAGTCTGATTTAAGAAAATCAGATGCATTTTGATATCCCTGCATATAGTCTACAGTGCTCTTCTGAATTGAAAGGTTACTTAGATTTTGAAATAAGTTTAGCTGTTGAGCTCTGCAACTTTTCAGCAATACCGCATAGGTACATTGATGTTTTGGAGATAACAAATTGGTTTTTTTCTAACCTGTACCATTGTGCATTGCCGGAATGAACAACAGGATTGTTTTGGTTTAGATTAGTGAAAATGAATGCAGTGAAATGACTTACAGTTGTTAGGTTAACCTCCAAAATTAAAATGCAAGCTAACATGCCTCCAAGGTTTTAGTTCTTATGTTTCTGTTCCATGAAGAGTTCATTTTGAATATTTTGTCTATGTCACATGAGAACTAAAGAAATAAATCATGAGGAGAAATGAAAGATTACAGTCAAGCAGAACCATCATCTGAAGAGGCCTTTATTCACTCAAAGACACTTTGATGTTTTGGGGTATTCAGAACTGCTGTAATGCAATAAAAATTAGAAGTTTTACCTAGAAAGGGCTTACTAAACTGAGAAGTTTAATTGATAGGGTCAGTATAATCTGCTGCGTTTCCAGTACATCACCCAGGCTGAGGGTGATAGAACTAAATTTGAAAGTTTTTTGACTAGCTGGTCTGAAATCAAGAAGGTATAAAGGAACCAGAAGCAGCACAAGTTGCTACAGCCAGAGAAGAAAATGTAATTTACCTATAGAAAATGGGGGATAATTCAGTCAGCAGGAGTGTCTTTGGGCTACCACAGATATGACAAAATGTTGAAATGAAAGCCATTCTAGGAGTCGTTACTGAAGGCATTGTATAGGAGAGGATCAGGATATTTTGGCCTGCTCCACTGAGATAAACTCCCAGCTTGAATATTTTTATTCAGTTTTATGTATAAAACTTTAAGAAATATACAAACTGGAGAAAAGCTAACAGAAAACAAACAAAAAATTGTAACAAGAAGACATTACACAGGAGGAACTGAGTATGTTTTAAATGAAAATGTAGATTCCTGGAATGTCTTGTACAAGAACTCTTATGAACTAATATTCTGTCTAGAGGACCAAGGAGGAGCTGAGTTCTCCCTGCTGCCCACTGCTGCCTTCATATGAGAGCAGTAGGTGAACGTGTCAGTACAAGGCATAGCTGCCACAACAGGGCAACTCATAGGTTTTACTATTTAAGTACTACTTGCATAAACTTAGATTGGTAAATTACTGTCTAGAAAAGAGAATAAGCTGTGCTGTAATACATAGACATAGTTATGACAGCAATTAATTTTTCCTCATCTCTGCTGAGGGTGGAACAAAAAGCAATTTGCAGCATTAGTAGGGTTTTTTGGACTTCAGGAAGAATCCTGCAGCTACAGTGGTGTTTAGGCACTGGAATGGGTTACTCAAAGAAAATGTCAAATCTGTGAGCAAGGCGATGGCCTCACATGGACCTTCTCAGACCTACACATCCGCAGTTGCTCCCTATGAGTTTGGTTTTGTCTGTAGCATAGAATCCAGGAATGTTTCCCAGGTCTCATGGCCATGTCCCAGTGCTGTAGTAGTGCCTAAAAACTGGGCCTGCATTTCCTCTTATCTCTACTTTATGCCCCCAGTTCCCATACTTGGGCCAGGTGCTAGTAGATCAGTAGAGTGAGACTCTGGTGCTTCACAGGAAGCACTTATCTGCAGGGAAGAACAGGCTGCTTCAGACTGGTATTATGTCTAAATTATAGAAGGCAGTAGGTGCCTGCTGGCGCCCTGTTTGCTCATTCTAATATTACAGATTCATTCCTTTGGGATCTGGAAACTTTGAATGGCTACTTTACTTTTAGCTTCTATCCAGTTATTAGTCTCCAGAGTTATTGCAAAGACTCCCATTCTAACATTAGCATTTAGTAACAACAGAGATTACATGAATGAATGCAAAACCTAATAAAATCATTCCAAAGGTAAGTGGGGATGGTTACGTATGTGAAACCACTGTCACTCTATAAAATGCATAGCTTTTCCTCTTACTGTATAGATTATGTGATGCAGTCACAAAAACCGGAATTGAACCCCCTCTGTAGATATAAAGCAACCAAGAAAAATGCAACTACTGCGAATAACTTGCTTGTGTTGGTGCTGGAGAGAAGACTGTTTTCCCAAGCACTGTATTTAAGTAGAAGGTAAATGAGAGAGTTGCATGACAACATTCTCCTTGGATAGCAAATTGGAGTGTTTGGTTTGCTGTGTAAAATGTGTTGCTGATGTGCCGTGGGCAAGAAATTTGTACATCTCACATGTTTATGTAGTAGCACTGAGTCATTGATTACTGTTGATCAATGATGTACCATCATAGTGCTATATCCATTAAGTTCACTACGAGGATACAAGGCATACCAGTCAACCAGTTAGGTCCCAAATTGAAGTCAATGATCCGAGAGAAGGAGAATGTAAAAAGATAAAAAGAAAACAGGGAACTGGAAGTGAGATTAATTTCCTCTACTTGATACTTCTCCTACCATTCTAATGACTTCAGCATTTCTGAGGTCAGTTGTTTCATGAGTTTGGGTAAACTGAATTCCTAAATGATTGTTGACTTAATTGTTGGTGTCTAGGTCATAAAATGGCTAATGTTGAACTACTGAGATTCCTAAAATTAGTTCATATGATTAATTTTAAAAAGATAGGTGAATGTTTTTATTAGAAATGATTTTAACTATTACACACACATTTGAATGAGTCCGCCTTTCTGCTTGTCTGTGAATATTTTGCTCTAATGGGGATGGTGCAAAGGATTGCAGCAGGGATATTTGTTAGCAGAAGAAATTGCTTTATACCACACTGTTCAAAGTCATCTCTTGGCAGCAGAGGCTGAATATGCTCCCCTGCTTCTTACTGCGGTTAGGGAGCTGTTATTTAGTCTGCTTTTCAGACCAGTGTTTAGCTTAGGTGGCAAGATGGCCACCGTGGGTTTCCTAGCTGTCTGGGTAAGACCATGTGATTGGTGACTCTGGACTTGCAAAAGGGATGCCATACAGTATTTCTGTTCGTTGCTCTTGGAAAGCTATGGTCTTCCACAGTGGTCTCTGAGTTGATGTGATCCTTATTCTGAAGAGGGGAACTTTGCCTCAGGCAACCAGTATGTAACTGTTGGAAAACTGTTCTGTGATGGCAGTCTTTACTACTACTTTCAATTACTGTCTTTTGGGACAGAAACATATTACATTTTGTCTATACATATCCATAGGCTATTAGAAATATAAATATTATATTTATTTTATATAAAATGTTTATTATTATAAAAATAAATTTCAGTGTCATTTCTGAGGTGTAGAATTTCCGCATCTAAAAGTATTTTGCAAAAATCAAATTGAACCAGGCTACTAAACCTGGGTCAGTGTTGGGACCAGTTCTATTTAACATGTCCATTGATGATGTGGACAGTGGGACTGAGTGCACCCTCAGAAAGTGTGTTGATGACACCAAGCTCTGTGGTGCGGTCAGCAAGCTGGAGGGAAGGGATGACATCCAGAGGGACCTGGGCAGGCTGGGAGATGTGCCAATGCCACTCTCATGAAGTTCAGCAAGGCCAAGTGCAAGGTCCTGCAGGTTTGTTGGGGTGATCCCAAGAACAAATACAGGCTGGCTGGATAACGGGTTGAGAGCATCCCTGAAGATAAAGATTTAGGGATGCAGCATGATGAGGAGCAAAACATGACCTAGCAGTCCGTGGCTGCAACCCAGAAAGCCAGCTGTATGCTGGGCTTAACTAAAAGAAGTGTGACTAACAGGTTAAGGGAAGTGATTCTACCCCTCTACTCTGCTCTTGTGAGACACCACCTGAAGTACTGAGTTCAGCTCTGGGGTTTCCAGAATAAGACGACCATAATCTGTTAGACCAAGTCCAGAGTAGGGCCACAAAGATGATTAGAGGGCTGGAGCACCTCTCCTATGGAGATAGGCTGAGAGAGTTGGGGTTGTTCAGCCTGGAGAAGAGAAGGCTTAGGGGACACCTTAGAGTAGCCTTCCAGTACCTAAAGGGGGACCTACAAGAAGTCTGGAGAAGGACTTTTTACAAGGCCATGTAGTGACTAGAGAAGAGATAATGGCTTTAAACTGAAAAAAGGTGGATTTAGATTAGGTATTTGGAAGAAGTTCATTACTGTGAGGATGATGAGACACTGGAACGGGTTGCCCAGAGAAGTTGTGCACACCCCATCTTTGGAAGAATTCACAGCCAGGTTGGTTGGGCCTTTGACCAAACTGGCTTAGTGGAAGGTGTCCCTGCCAATGGTAAGGGAGTTAGAACTATAGGATATTTAAGCTCCCTTCTAACTCAAACCATTCTATGATACTGAAATATTTGATAATTGTAGGCAACTGTATAGACATATGTCTATTCAGAAACAGCTTTTTAATATTTTGCCTTGAAGAAGATCATAAGTAAAATGCTTGGACAAGCTAAATCCAAAGCTAAAACTTGTTTGGAAGATGACTTTTTTCTGCACGAGCTTCTGTAATTCTCTTAGATCAGGACCATGTGAGTGTTGAAATCTAATGAAGCATGGCAATCCCTTGTCCAGTAATGTGTTAAGTATGGTACCAATATTCCACCAGAAGGAACTTTCTAAAGAGTTGGGTATCGGCATTTTTCCCCATTGAACTCATTAAACACTAGATTGAGAAAAATGTGTGTCTATGAATTAAGTTTTACCCAACTTCTAGGTATATGCAGTATGATATTAAGCTTTTACTGCTGTGCCTTTCATAATCAGAACAAGATCTATAACATTCCCCTACAAGGGATTATGGACTGCCCTCCTCTGAAGTCATCCCTTTCTGCTTCAGGAGTTATTCTTCACCATATATGTTGCTCTAAAATCAAAGTGCAAACTGAAGCAATAGAATCAAGACTTCTTTTTCAGCATGGTGTTTTTAAGTGTGGTGACTAGCTGCCTCATATTCAAAATGGTGGCTACAAAGAATGCAGCTGTCTGAAAAGATTTCAAAGGCATGAAGAAAAGGAATTGTTTGCAGTGTTTCATCCCAGTGTGTATAACAAAAGATGTTGAATGAGTATTACAGAAGCACTCAAACTGCACTAATCAACATACAAAAGTTAACATATGGTGTGTGACAATTTTTGGAAGAGACCTGTATCCAACTGTAAATTTCTCTTTAATTTATGAGCAGTATCTATGTGGAATGGTCTTCCACACAAAGTGGTGAAGCACTATGTACTGAACCCTTATACACTGGCAAAAGAGCTGCATAAAGCATTTGAAAGCTCTTCAGAAAGCAGATTTGAGAAGAGTGGTGTGTGAGAGACTGACCTGACATCAGACTCCAGTCCATTGTCTCAAACATTGGTCTGAGAAGCTGAGATGGAAAACCACCTATCATTTATCTCAGAGATGGGTGGGAGGAGTTGAGATATGACTCCAATATCCATTGCCTGGGAGAAGAGTGTGAGGAGTTGAAATGGCACTCCACCATCCATTGCCTGAGGAATGAGTGGGGAAGAGCTGAGATAAAACTTTTCTGTCCATTCCTTTGAGGATTGGCATCAGCTATCATCCCAAGAACTGCTGCAGAGAAATGAAGTTGCTAAGCCACTGTCCATCATATTTGAAAAATCATGGCAGTTAGGTGAAGTTCCCGATGACTGGAAAAAGGGACATATAGCCACCACTTTCAAGAAGGGGAAAATGGATGACCCAAGGAACTACAGACCACTCAGTCTCACCTCTGTGCCTGGCAAAATCTTGGAGTGGATTCTCCTGGAAGGCATGCTGAGGCACATGAAAAACAACAAGGTGGTTGGTGACAGCCAGCATCGCTTCACTAAGGGGAAATCCTGTCTTGACTAATCTGGTGGCCTTCTATGATGGGGCTACGGAACGGATGAACAGGGGTAGAGCAGTTGATGTCATCTACCTGGACTTGTGCAAAGCGTTTGACACTGTCTCGCATGACATCCTTGTCTAAGTTGGAGAGACATCAATTTGATAGGTGGACCACTCGGTGGATAAAGAACTGGCTGGATGGCTGCATGCAAAGAGTTGTGCTCAATTGCTCAATGTCCAGCTGGAGACCAGTGCCGAGTGGTGTCTTTCAGGGATCGGTGTTGGGACCAGTCTTGTTCAACATCTTTGTTGGTGACATGGACAGTGGGATTGAGTGCTCCCTCATCAAGTTTGGCGATGACACCAAGCTGTGTGGTTCGGTTGATACATTGGAGGGAAGGGATGCCATCCAGAGGTACCTTGAGACGCTTGTGAGGTGGGCTGATGCCAACCTGATGAAGTTTAACCAAGACAAGTGCAAGGTCCTACACCTGGATCAGAGCAATGCCAGGCCCAGGTACAGGTTGGGCAGAGAAGAGATTCAGAGCAGCCCTGCAGAGAAGAACTTGAGGGTGCTGGTTGATGAGAAAATGAACATGAGCGGGCAGTGTGGGTTTGCAGCCCAGAAAGCCAACTGTATCCTGGGCTGCATCCAAAGGAGCGTGATCAGCATGTCGAGGGAGGTGATCCTGCCCCTCTCCTCTGCTCCCATGAGACCTCACTTGGAGTATTGTGTGCAGTTCTGGTGTCCTCAACACAAAAAGGACATGGAACTGTTGGAACAAGTGCAGAGAAGGACCACAAGGATAATTAGGGGACTGGAGCAGCTCCCGTATGAAGATAGGCTGAGAAAGTTGGGGCTGTTCAGCCTGGAGAAGAGAAGGCTGTGTGGAGACCTCATAGCAGCTTTCCAGTATCTGAAGGAGGCTCATAAGGATGCTGGGGAGGGAGTCTTCATTAGGGGCTGTAGTGATAGGGTAAAGGGTAATGGGTTCAAACTTTAACAGGGAAGTTTAGATTGGATGTGAGGAGGAAATTCATTACTGTGAGGGTGGCGAGGCACTGGAATGGGTTTCCCAGGGAAGCTGTGAATGCTCCATCGCTGGTGGTGTTCAAGGCTGGGTTGGACAGAGCCTTGGGTGGCATGGTTTAGTGGGAGGTGTCCCTGCTGATGTCAGAAGGGTTGGAACTAGATGATCTTAAGGTCCTTTCCAACCCGAATGATTCTATGATTCTATGTGTCTAAGGGCTGGCTGCAAGACCAGGGAAACTGGTCCTTCAGGAATGTGTAATACGTGACATGAAGAGCAGAAGTATTCCCCTCAACTCTTTGCAAAAGGGGAAAAGGTAATCACCAAGAGACACACCTCCAGCAAGTTATTGCCATGAGGATGACTCCAGAAGGACACCTCTGTGAGGACACACTGCTGATAAGACATCACCATGAGGGCAACTCTAGGAGACACACTCTATGAGGTGCCTTCAAGGGGACTCCAGAAGGACATCTCCACAAGGACACCAACTGCTGACGGACTCTTGCGGGACACTCTGCTCTGATACTATGAGACTATGAACCCTGAAGAATTCCCACCACCAATGATGATGACAACTGATTCCTGGGACACCGCTGGGTCCACAGTGGTGACTATCTCTCTCTCTCTCTGTGCACCCTAATTCTTGCTTTATTTTCTGCCTTTTTTCCGATCTGTCCTATTGCTATCCCCTTTATTATAATAACTTTCCTTTTTTATAAAAAGTGCCTTTTTGTGATTTCTAACAAACTGATTACAGTTCTTGACCTCATTTGTGTCTTAATTTCACTCTTGGGATCACGAACTGAAACAGGGTCTAGCACTGGGTTTGTTTTTTTTTCTCCAGTCGGACCCTGACAATGTGATGACGTAGTGGAGTTCCCATGTCTCAGTTCTGATTTGCATTTTGGTAGCTGTGTAAGCCAGAAAGTACTGTCTCAAAAACATCAGGATGTGCCAAATTTCCAGTGTTCAGAGCATAAGAACATTCCTCCTCTGTCCCTGCTACTAGAGAATTTTGGCTGAGCAGGTTTTTACTTGGACATATGTATTCATTGAAGATTCAAGAGAAGTGTGTTCCAGTTTAAACAAGGATGGAGTCTCTGTGCAAAGCACAAGTAATAAACTCTGAAATAGCAGGAGTCCCACCAAGTAGATCACCAGTCTGGATTTATGAAAAAGAGATCTTTGTCTACCACCTTTTTCCTACGTTTCATGGGGTTTCACTAGAAGCCACTATGGGCTTTGTAGCTTGTGTTTAAAGACCATTTCAGCCACTTATTTGGAAATGCAAATAGCTGCACTTTACATTTGCTGAAGGTCCTGTAAGATGTGCAGCATCTAGTGGTACAGACCAATCTGCATATGATACAGATAAACCTTGGCTAGTATTTGTGAGCATGGCACTCAGTGTTGTATTCCAAAAGTAGCTTGATCCCATCTGCTTAAGTAGCAAAGGAAAATGAATTATATAGATATTTCTGGTTCAAGTTGTTTTGTTTATTTTTGGGTTGTGGATTTTTTTCAGTAATTATTCTTGGTAGAAAAAGTAAGTTTGTCAAAACACTTTTTTGCAGGACTGATTAATTTTGACCGTGTCTCCATTAAAAAAAGGCTCTTCAGCCAGGAGAGTAGCCAGTAAAATAGAGAATCATAGGATCATAGAATAGTTAGGGTTGGAAAGGACCTTAAGATCATCTAGTTCCAACCCCCCTGCCATGGGCACAGACACCTCACACTAAACCATGCCACCCACGGTTCTGTCCAACCCGGCCTTGAACACCGACAGTGATGGAGCATTCACAACTTCCTTGGGCAACCCAGTCCAGTGTCTCACACCTCACAGGAAAGAACTTCCTCCTTATATCCAACCTAAACTTCCCCTATTTAAGTTTGAACCCATTACTCCTTGTCCTACCACTATAGTCCCTAATGAATGGTCCATCCCCAGCATCCCTATAGGCCCCCTTCAGATACTGGAAGGCTGCTATGAGGTCTACACGCAGCCTTGTCTTCTCCAGGCTGAACAACCCCAGCTTTCTCATTCTGTCTTCATAGGAGGTGCTCCAGTCCAATGATCATCCTCGTGTCCATCTTCTGGACTTGTTCCAACAGTTCAATGTGGAGGAGAAATGTAGAAGCTAGCTTCTGAAGTGTGGATGAGTTTTGCAGTTCTCTGATGCAGGCTGTCCATAGGGTCATACGAAGTTATTGACAGAATGGGATGTTAACCCTGAATCTGTCATGTCTTAGATGGGTGACCCAGATCCTGGCTGCTTTGGGCTGTTCCCAGTAGTTTCTAATATTCCATTCTATTTGTAGAATAACAATTTTACTACTTTTTTTTATTCAGAAGGGTTCAGAGTACACACTTCAGATGAGTGTTGTAAACATTTTATGGGAGTCTGAACTAAGTGAGTTTTCATTTTTGTTGTCTTAATCCATTTCAAACCAGCATAAATTTACTCAGGTGTATAATAAGGCATTTCAGAAAGGAGAATTGTTTTTTGCCTAGATCTAGCTTTGCCATTATAAAGTAATTCATCTCCATTGTATTTCTTCCTGTGCCTCCTTTCTTTGCAGTAATTTCCGAAAAATCCAGTCTGTTGGAAGCACTGCTTGATGAAGTAGGCAAATGTGGCCCTATAAGGGAAATGGTTGTGCTTCTGCAGCAACTGCTCTGTAAGTGAAGTTGAATGGACCTTGTTTTATGTCAGACTGGTGCAACTGGTAGCTTCTTACACCACGCTGTATGTTTCTGGAAAAAGTTCAAACAGCTTTTAATGTGGGGGAACATAGCATGTGAGCTACTGGCTTCACTCTTATGATGAACCACTCAAATGTGACTGGCTAATACCAGAGCACCAGTGTTTCTCATGAGACATCTCTTCTGGAGAGGATGCCTATCCTGATTCATTCACAGCTTCGTCAACCTGCCTCCTTGTCTGGGGCCCTGAGTATTTATCCTCACTGTTCCAGATGTGCTTCTTGCTCAGGCTTTGATTTCCCCTTTCTCAGAAACCTGTTAGAAACTTGGTCACTTTTTGCTGAAAGCCCATTTGTTTAGTAAATTTGAGTTCTTGGCTAAGCAAGGCTTGAAGCCATAAGGAAATCTAATCTTTAAATCTAATAACATTACTTGTTGGTTTTCAACTGTGTGTATGCATGAACACACTGAGAAAAAAAAGAAGTATGTCACTCCCACTGAAATGGTGTGCTATAGCCTACAGTAAACAAGCTACGCAAGCTATCTGTGATGAATTCATCTCACTGCCCAGATCTAAAGCATTAAAGGACTTGCTTTATCTCAAAATTAAATAGTGCAAAGAAATTGCACATCTCCCACACAAAGTTTAAGCGTTTAAACAATTAAAAAGCATTAATGAAAGTGTAGAAGGCTTGCATATAGTTTGAAAAAGCACTGGAACATTATTTCTGTGGGAAACAAGGGAAACAAAAATAGAAGGAATATGATTTATTACAGATATCACTTGCTATTTTAGGTCATGTGGACCAGAACAGGGATCTAAGGCCCTGAAACTGCAAACACTTACACACTTGCTTAAGTTTACTACATAGTGTAGTCCCATGTAAGTTAATCCTCTGCTCATTGCAATAAAGCTAAATATTAAGTAAGTATGCTTAGATCTGGAGCCTCATATTTGATTCTCAACACATCAGAAAACCAAGGAGGGGTTTTGTAAAAAGGTTTAACAGGCCACACTGGTAGCTGGATGATTTTTTCATCTGAATTTTGATAATATGGCAAGGAGCCTATAACCTTTAAACTGAAAATATCAGTAATACCTCCCTGTAAGTGTAGCACTGAGTGAAGTGTCACTGCAAGGATGTAGAAAAAATGGACTATGAAATATTTTACAGGCGCTACCTTTTTCTTTTGCTCTTACCACAGTTCTTCTGAGATTGGCCCCAGAAATGTTTTGACAGTGTTCAAAGCTATTCCTCTCCCTTTGCCTGTTGCACTTCACTAACCAGTATTTTTATGCAAGATTTGAAGTGGAATGTTGTAAAGTTATATGCTTTTAGTCTGTTAAACTCTGGACTCTGTCCAGCCGTTTTTACATGGCCTGGATCCTTTTCAGACAAACAGGATCTGTACTAGGGTGCAGAATTTTAGACAACTGATGCATTCTTTAAAATAACTGCAAGTTGGCTCATTGCCTCTTCTAGGAGTCTGTTAAACTGCCCCACTGCTGCCTAGGAGTATATTTGTCCAGACAGGAATTGTGAGTGCCAACAAAGTAACAAATGTAAAGGTAAGCTTTCTTCCCTCTGGCGCTCTTGAGATTTTCTTTGCAACTTGTTAGAAATCTAACAACCAAGAAAGATGGGTAAGGGTGCTTAACACTTCTGGATCAACACATCTCTGATCTCAGGGAATAAATGTTTTATTATTTATAAAAGGCAAATGTGTCTCAAGAGTTTTCTTTCCTCTTTAGTTGAAGAACAACTTCCCAAACCCATGGTGCCGTTCCCAGCAGAATTTTTTTTCCTTGATATGCAGCAAAGTGCTTCAGGCCTCTCCCAGAAATGTCCTGCTGCGGATAGCAATTCCTCTGAGGCCATCTGGAAAAACTCTACTCCATCTTCTTCCTAGGACTTACTAGTTGCTTTATCTCCTTGCTCCCTCACATTTCTGCCCTGTATTTTTTAAGCCCTGGACTTTGGGATCTTCATTATTCTCTGTCGCTTTTACCAGATGGGTCACCTCTAACTCCTCCTATTAAGTATCTGTTCATTATCATAGGTGTGGTGGTAGCAGATGAAATTTTTTGTCTATGTCTACTGTTGGATTTAGCTAGGAAATACTTCATTAAACGTGAAAAGTATCAGTCCTGGTGGTAGAGCAGGTCTCCCTTAATTGCTGGTGAGAAGGGGGAGGTTTCATAGGAAAAGATCTTCTATAGAAGAGAATGATGAGTGACATTAATTTTCCCCTCACCTGTTAGCAAGGATACATGGCTCCAGATTATCTCCTATTAACATGCATACAGATAGGAAATTTGGCAGAAGTCTTACAAATATACCTGTTTCTCCATAAAGGAACAGTTTGGCTTACTTTCTTTAATCCTCCTTGCTAGACAGGCATCCTAGAGATGCTAGAGACTGAGTGAATGTCCTGTATGCGTATTCAGAAATGGCGAATATAGTAACCATGGCTAGAAAGTCTGTCACATTTAAACTGAAGCCAGTTTTTAATTCCAATCTTGCCTCAAGAGAACTGTGTGAACACGTGCAGATTTTTGTCCTGAGGCTGGCAGACTAAAGTTTGGAGTCTTTGGTACTGTTAATGCCACAAACACACTGCCTGCTAGCGCTGTGAATGGGCTGTGGCAGCTACAAAGTCACAAACTTACATCCCAAATGTGCAGGCATGTATTTTCTCAAGTTTTCTCACACCTAAGAGAAGTTGTCTTGTATTAAACCCTCCGAGTTCCTTGTAATGTGTTTTATAGCTCTAGGAAGATATGTGAGTTCAGGTTGCCTTTAAAACCTTGGTCGAATGGTGTAACCAAGCTGAAGTTCTGTAGAGGTGGTTAGGAGCTTCAGTCCTGAATTCACAGAGGAAGCCACAGTCCACTGCTAAAAAACTAAAAAATGCAACAGCCCAGCTGCTTGCCAGTGTTTGCTATGCCTTACGACCCATTCTTCTCTATTTCTTTGCTTCTGAATGTAACCTGGGTTTGATCACAGTAATTATAGCTTTGTACTGGGCCTGGTTAGGGTAGAGCAAATTTTTTTCATAGCAGCTTATATGGGGCTGTGTTTTAGGATTTTGACTGAAATAGAACTGACTGCACACTAATACTCTAGTTTTTGCTGAATAGTGTTTGTACAGCATCAAGATCCTTTCTGTTTCTCACTTTGCCTCCCCAGTGAATAGGTTGGGGGTGGGGGGACACAACTGGGCAGATGATCTGAGCTAACCAAAGAGCTATTTCACACCGTATAACATCATGCTCAGCAATAAAAGGGAAAACAGAGGGAACTGGTCTACCCTTGGGAGGCAGTGAGTGATTGCTTTTGCATTACTTGTTTAATTTTCTTTCCTTGTCTTCCACTTCTCATTGTGCAAATGTGAATATGCAGGTTTGTGTGTGCATCAGTGAAAAAGAAGGAAACCAACTGCCAAAGTAAAGCCCAACTGAACAATAATTTAGTATTAGCAGTTCTTTTCCATTACTGTCTCCAACAAAGGGGAAAATGCCTGTAGAGGCTTATTTTAAATAGTGAAAATGATACTCTTATTTATTGAACCAATTTTGGCCTCCTTAAAGTCCAAAGCTGGCTCACACCCTACTGGCTCAAAAAGTGGGCCATTTTCCATGTATTTATTTCCACATTTTCCTTCCCTGCGAGTGTTATCTATTTTTGAAAATTAGATACATCTTGGTTATGTCTGTATTCTTTCAGTGAGATCAGTTTAGGAGGGCTAAATGTAATGGGTTTTAATGGCTGAGTACTAGGTAAGCAGATTAGGGAGGAATATTTCTTGCTGGGTAGGCTTTTTTGCGTTTAGCCTTTTTGCAATGGTGGAACTATAAGAAAGACAACAAGGAGAATCTGAAAGCATTTTCTTTGCAATATTAGTGCGTTTTGAGCACTCTTTCCAAGCACTGTCAAATCAATGGTATCTTTTAAAGCCTGAAAACCAAATTTGACAATTCTTTTCATAGTTTATATAGTTGCAGAGGAAAAAAAATATGCTTTGAATTATGCTTGAATAAGATTTTAGAATAATTAAATAGGGGTGTGACTTGGCCCTCAGCTCTACTGAGTATAAAGAGAAACCCTGCATGTGCAATGAAATACAGTATTTGACTCTACAGAGATTCTGCTTAATGAAGGAAACAAATCAAATTTCTGCTTTTTTTTATTTTTCCAAGCTCTGTATAATAATCTTTGCTGGCTGTGAAGATGACTATGAAAAAAATAGAACAGGACTGAATCAATGTGCAAAGCTTTTATTAATCAACTTTGTTATTAAAGTAGCTCCCCCCACCTCCTAACTGTAGAAAGTGCTGAGTTTAATTTTAATATTAAGAAGAGAAACATAATAAGTTGTAAAAAGGAATGCCTGGCAAAAAGGAAAAATCAGTGTATCTTTATTTTTTTTTAACTGAGAATTGCTCACTATATTAAGCAAGCAAAATGTAGGAATGTTTCTTGCAGTGTTTCAGCAGGAAATATGTAGCTTTATTTGCGCAAAATGACAGCGCTCAGGAACGTAAATGTATTGAATTTCTCCATTAATGAAGAGGAGATGGTGGTACAGTAGTTTTCCCCCAGGTACTGAGTTTCACAGGTGCTAAAATCATGGTGGGCTACAATGATAGTGCTGTGAATGTAAAAATAACAATTTGCAATTAGATGCATTTTTGTGTGAAGTGTGATAAATCAAGGGGTGGAATTTGTCAGGTATCAATTCTCTAACAGCAAGAATGTTTAGATAAAATACGAAAAACCTCACAGTTGAAATCACTATTTCCTCATGTTTTCAGTCAGTTCACAAAAGAAATATTAAAACATAGTTCCTAGAAGGATGCCTTTTGGTTTCTTTTTGCATTCATTAGGAAGGATTTGTTAAGTAGGCATGTTTTTTGCAATGTCTATACCTTTAACTGCATACTTTCTAAAAACTGTCAGTTTGTCATGGAGAATGGTACTATACTGGTGCTGCCTGTCATTTACCCCCTGATTTGGGAGGTTAGTTAATAGATAATTAAGGAAGCTCTTGCAAAGAATTTTGCACACCCATCACTCTTGGTCAGTGAGAAGTTATCCATCTTTTAAGAGAGGATGCTGGTGTTACCTGCTGCATAATAGCTAGCTGTCACCAAATTTTCTTTGATAATGCTAGGAAATGTGCTGTTGACAAACATGTAACTGAGAAACTATAATTCCTCAGTGATAAAGGTACCTTACCTATGATGTAATATTGGAAATTACAAATTTCCTGGGAATCGAGCTTTCTCTGTGAATTTAAATATTGCAGGTCTTGGGTTGTTTGCTGAAGGGAGAGGTGTCCGGTTTAAAATACAGAAGTAAAATTCATTGCTGTGCTCATGCTGATGGTGCCAGCCCTGACATGATCCCTCAGCTCTGGGGCTGAAGTGTACTTCTCCTCTCTTTGGATGCATATGGGGTCAAAGTCCGAACTGTGCAAGCACTGGCCCTGTTGGAGCCTATCTGCTTAGCTGTTCTGAGCTGATTGAAATCTTTTACACTGGGACTCCTCCCCAGCTTCCTATGTGGCATTTACTCAGGGGGGATGTCTGCTGAACATGACCATGGGGTAACAAGAGAATCTGTAAACACAGATGAGGCACACTGATTAGCTGCAGTATTATGTTCTGCAGTATTAATATTCTTTAGAGATTGCCACATTTTTTTGTCACTTATGGGCTAAAAAGAGCACCCTTTTTTTTCTTGGTTTTTCTCTTTTTTTCTTTTTCTTTTATTTCCCACTTAGACTTGACTCCCACTGAAAAGTGAACAATTAAACTGCTATAGAAATTCTTCCTATCAAAACACCAGACAGGGCCCCTCTCGCTTTCTTTTTCTCTTTGTGGAAGTGTGTGAGTCATCCACCCACACAGGGCTAATTTTTCTTATCCTGGTGAGTGCTCTGTGGATTCAGGGTTAAAGTATAGGCCGCATTCAAAGCTTGGGGTTATGTTTTCTGTTCCTTGTGGCCCACCAAGGGAGCTGTGGCCATGGGACTCCCCAGAGGCTGCATCATAATGGACTGAGGAAGCAGAGTTCCAGTCCAGGTATCACTAAATACAGTGAGACCCAGGATCTGTAAGGTGTGGGGCCAGCCCTGTAGTTTGTCTTGTAGGTAGGTTCAGAGGAGTGAGACCCAAGGACAAGAAGTTTGCTTCCCCAGGTGATAGTCCCAAAGACATATCTGTAGGAGTGGTTGACCTCAGACCAAGGTTTACTACCCTGTAAATTCCTGTTGTCTGAAAGTGGCTTGGTTCACTGGAATGCAATAAAAATGCTAGTGCTTGAACATAAAATGTAGGTGAAGGAGTGTGGTTAATGTGTGAAGTGTTAACCAGAGTCGGGCAACAGATGGCTCTGGTGGGTGCAGGAGTCTCCTGCCTCTGCAATGGAAATCGGTTTTCATTCAGTGTGGCTCTGAATGACAGCCAGGACACAGAAGGAAAACAAACAGTAACTATTATCTTCCTGCTGAAGCAGCTCCAAAGTGAATATAAATGCTGATTGTTTAGAGAGCATCAATTAAGCTGGGAAGTATTTAGAGCAGGTGCAGAAGAGGTAATGAATGAGAACTTTGTAGTCTTGTATGTTTAAAACAGTTTGGCTTTTTGATGTTGTGTTTACTGGGAAGAGTATTGAGTTGATAGTTAGAGCCTGTGATTCATTTATGAACAGTTTTTAGTTTAAGAAACACACTGCAAACATCAAGAGGGAAGGCCTAAATGATGGGAACTTTAATGGAGGATGTTTTATTAATGACTGCCGTAATGAAGGAACATTTGAACTTATGGATAGAAGTTTATGGACTTCCTTGTTAACATTGATTAAGGTATAGTTATGCAACCTTTCATATACTTAACTCCCTAGTGGATTCTGAAGGCATTGCTGAGAATGGGGCTTTCTTGTATTAGTCACTTTGTACAGATGTGGTTCCTGGGAATTTGAAAAGCCATTTCAGATGAAGGATAAGAGAAACGGGAACATTAACTATTGTAACTTTGCAGAGGGGAATATAAGAAATAGAGGAGCAAGGGACAGAGATTTTACAGAGTCATGCTGCTTCTACCAAAAGAAAATCTAATTCACTTTTCATGAAAGAATTCTGCAGATGAAACAAGAAACTGAACCTTCATCTCCCATTAGTAATTGAGGATAAATGCATCTTTTTCTCTAATCTTGGCAAAGTGCTATATGTCCCTTCCTAATATAGGTAACAACATGAATTTATCTTTTTATTTGTTTTTAACAGCTCTTGCCCTTTGTTCTTCTAAGATTTAACTACTGGTATTCTGCACTTTCACACTCTCCATGCTTTATCTCACTGAAGTTTGAAGCAATTTATAATTAGTTTCTTAGCTTCTTTGGTTCATGTTCTGGAAAGGCAGCTTTACTATTCAGAGCTAAAGGTGGTAGAAGGAAACGCTTTGGGTGTTAATCCAGGGTGCAGCCCTGGTTTACTGAATAGCCCAAGCAAAACCACTTGGTCCTTTTGGCTGGCTTAGTCATTAAACTGGTAAAAAGAAATGTCTCTTCACTGATCACTAGACCCTCTATCCAAGACAACTATCCTTTTGGTAAATATATTACTATGTTAAAACTAAGTATCAGTAATAGAAGTGAAGCAATTCTGTAAGCATTGAGCTTGTGAGCTGCCATAGTATTTGGAGCATGCCTGCATTACAGAGGAAGACACAGATACTGGGGATTGTTCTGCACCCCGGGGGTGATGCAAAGCAGAGGGGTGGTTGTGTCTTCAAGGAGGCATACAGCCCATAAGTGCCAGGGCACTGTGGAGCAAGGTAATGTTGATGAAGGGACACGTTCAAGCACCTCCTCCCTGTCCTAAACAGCCCTGCGTCATGGCTGGGCTGTACCAAGGAAAGGTCTGGCAGAGATGCTGTATGATACATCCTATTTCATGTATCTCTGTCATGGTTATATTGTGAAAGCCCCTCTGACACATCCAGCCAATCTGCTCAGAGCAACTAGAAGGTGGTATTGTTCCCTATGGGAGAGAGGTGGGGATGGAACAAGTAGGCCAATGCTGAGAAGCTTGAGGTCCTTTTTTTTTTTTCTTTTTACTCTCATGCATCCATTGACTATTTCCCTGTAAAATCCCATCAAGATCCTGTCTAATCCAAATTACTGAGAAGGAAGACTTCAATACTGGGAAGGATTTAGGAGAAAACAAATCAACTGCTGATGCCAGCAATAAAGTAAATGTTCCCAGTGATTTCATCCCATGTCTCAGTGAGAAAATAAGAATAATAGTCCTCTGTAGAGGCAGTGAGTTACCTGAGAGCCCCTGTGTTGGCTGAGTGGGAAGAATGATGCAATGATGAGTCTTAGGGTGAACAGAAGCTGAAGCCTCATGGACTTGTTAAATTACTTAAACATCACCTTGCCTATAACACAAACAGGCATGCAAAAAGACGCATGGTAACATACAGTTCTTTGCTATGGTTGAACATATGCCCTCATTAATGTAAAAAAAGACAGAGTTCTATTTCAGTCAAGCACAATATAGTTTGCTGTTAAGTTCACAGTTACATTGAACATGTATTTGTACATTTGGTTTTAGTTTATCTCAAACTGCTTTGCCATTTGTTTTTAGTTGATCTCCAACTGCCTTGCCATTTTTAGGCCTTAAATATTTATAAAATCTATAGAACTTCCCCTTTTCCTCCCTTTTTCCAAACCAACCAAATGATTCAGTGATGCTTATCTGGCTTTTTTTTTTTTTCCATAAAAAATAACTCCAAACTCTGCTAAATCCTGCTAACCCTGAAGAATCCCATAACAACAAATCTGTTTTCTCATATACAGATGAGTGAAACATTTAGTTTTGAATTCTGTGTGTTAGACAAGAGATGTGAAACTACACAAGCAAGACAATATTTTATGTATTTTGGTAGTTGCTTTGAGTTTGCTTTTCAATGTAAATATGAATATAATTTTGCTTTTCAATGTAAATATGAATATAATTATGAATTTAATTAGCTCTTGAATAAAATTTAGGGCCTAAATATACTATCATTGCACACTAAGGTTCCCTTTGAAATAAAAAGGGATTTCTTATAATTTCTAGAAGGATGTGCTAGTGTAGATGTGGATTATAAATTAACCATATATGCTAACTATATATATATTGCCGTATGAATTTACAAAATACTCTGCTAACTGCTATGAGGATATTACTCACTTTTAAAATTCAAACACTAATTATTTGGCTTTCCAAAGTGCCAAATTATTTTTCCCCATGCAGATGTACTTTAAGTCCTCAAACATTAAAACAATTAGGGAATTAAAGCTAAGATTAAAACTGTCTCAGAATTAGTTTCCTGACATGATTTTAATTAAATTATAGAGGATTTTTTAATTAATCTTCCACTGAGAAAAGTTTATTGCTCATGCTTTTTTGTGTGTCTGTCATACAACAGTTGAGCATTCTTTAATCTGCATAATTAACTTTGATTTGTATTGCTTTCTCAAGATATTTTTCTAAACCTTCAGGATTTTGGAATACAAATACCATCTTAATTTGTTTAACCTATTAAAAATACAGGCACTCTGCCCCTCCTCCCTCACCCCTCCCACTTCTTTTCTATTAACCCCCTTCTCTCTTTATTTTGTTTAACCAGCTCCAGTTAAAAATTAATGTTTGACTGTAATTTCCCCAACAAACCTTCCCCCAAAATATGACATGACCTGGTTTAAATTAAGAAAGTCACATAAGGACTTTTTATTAACATTTTATCTCCAGAACTCACAGAAGAAAACCCTTTCCCCCCCCCCCCCCCCCCAATGTAGAGTGTATGATGGAGCCTGCAAGATGCCCCAAGAGGAGGCAGCCTGTGGTGCTGTGCTTAATGCTACCATCTCCTCATAGGAAGGCTGATTTCGGGGTGAGGGGAACAATCCTGAAGCTTCATTTCCTTCCTCCACTTTTCTGTAGGTCATGGCACGTGTCCTTCTGGAATGAGTCTCCAACCTGCGTTCGTGTGCTTTCATTTGGTGCCCAGCCGTCACACATCCCGGGAGAAGGCAGACTCAGCCACCTGGTTTTGCTACAATAAACCATGTAGCCTGATTATTTCTAAAATACTTAAACTTGGGGATGGCCTCTTCTAGGCAGGAATCACCTTCTATTATGTTGAAAAATTCCTAGTATGTTTCTGGCTTGACAGAGATACTCTGCGGACTTTTTGCTTTCTCACTGTTCCGATCCTCAAATTACACAAGGTGTTTCCTCCGTTAGATGGCACTGCTTGTTTCAGCGTTGCCTTCAGTCGCTCCCCCGTTTTAAATTAAAAGTAATTAACTTTTAGGAGGTGTGTTTGTTATAAAAAGCAGTCTTTCCATGTCGGCATTAGTTCTTTGTTCTTAACAGACAGAAAAACTGTCTTTCTTGCTTTCTCTCTTTTCTTTCCTCTTCCTTTTTCTTTTTCCCCCTCTTTGAATAGCAGCACCAGAAGCACAGAACAGTAGAAAGCCCATGGAGGCTGCAGGTGAAAACAAAACCTGTATACACTTCTCTCCTTCCAGTCTAAAATCAAAAGGCATTTTACCTTAATACAGGTGATTTAATTTAGGTCCCTGTGATTTGAAAATTAAACATCTGGACAAAGTTTATTCATTATTAATGGCCATGTTACAGAAGGAAAAATACGCACTTCTTTCCTTTAAATTTCGAAGCGCACAAAACTAAAGCTGGCTGTGGCTTCCAGACCTATGAAAGAGATATGGATAAATACCTGGTTTCTTTGTGACTGAGCAGGATCCAAGCTATTACATTGGCACAGCTGCTATTCAATCCATTTGTGTTGTTACGAGAGAGATGAAGGGAAAGGTCTCTCTTTAGCTTGGAAAGAAATCTCTCCCACAACAAGGGGCCAGCAGGGGGCGAGGGCAGGTCTCTGCTGATGAGGAAAGTCCCTGGGTGCTAGGGTGTGACTAGGAAGGTCCTGGCCATGATTTTGGCCTGACAAACCAGCACAGTCTTCACTGTTTCCAGGCATTTTTGGGGCATTAGGGTGAGCCAGGGGTAACCTTTGTGTAAAGGGTTATACTTATGGCCACACTGTTTCAGAGGGTAAGAGAATTTAACAGTGTGAATGTGAGTTATTCCATGCCTGTTGGCCTTGGTGCCGCAGAACAGCCCCAGGCTTATTTAATTGACTCATATAATTGTAGGCACCCTGTCCCAACAAAGCCTTAAGCAAACAGGGGCATTTAGCCTTTCTGGACTTTTCAGCCCTAGTGAGTCAATGAATAGCAGCAGCGTACCTACTGAATATTTTACTATATAGGTTTTTGAAAGTAGCACAGCTTTTGGCTGCACCTACAGTGCTTCTGTTATAAAAGGCCATAAAAACTAGCTTAGACAAGAAAAATAACAGCAAATGGGATTGAGGCTTAAAATTGTATTTAACTGAGAAGATAAATATGACCCTTCGGGCTGGGGTGAGGGAAATACTGAATACTACCTGGCTGCATTGACCTTGGCTGCATATTGACTCTCAGGGTGACTTTAAGCCAAGTACTTCATCTTCAGGTTTTTAGGAGTGAGTAATGAGTTTTCCTGCTTAGCTGGACATGCATCATTATTGTGTCCAGTAAAGTTAAAATTAAGTCCTGAAAATGGTACAGGTAAGGCTGTATCTATTTTTGTTTGTTTGCTTGGGGTTTTGGTTTTTTTTTTGGTTTTGTTTTGTTTTCTTTTTAGGTTTGAATCTAGAATATGGCAAAGATAATCCTGGAACTTTACCCCATCCTTTTTCTGTCTGATCTAGTGTTTATTGTAACCAGAACTCCTCCTTATTCTGTACCTGGTGTAGACAGTAATGATCTGAAGCCTCATTTCACAATCACATTTGCATCGCATTTTGAGTGACAGAGTATACTTCTGATCCTTAAGGTAGCATTCATGTTATTTATATGAGCTGTATAAAATATGTTATAGCCTATGCATATTAACCTACGTATAAATAATGTAAAAAGTTGGCATCTGTAAACCAGACTTCATAGGCAAAGAAAAAAACAAATGTGTATTTTAATAATACACTTTACACAACAATAAACTGCTAACAGCTCAGCTTTTATACAGGATTAGGAAGAAATTCAAACAGGTGTGGTATATTATAGTTTGAAAGAAAGAAACACTATAAAAATACAGACTCCTTATTGTTTAATTTCTACTGAATTTCCAAAACTTGAGTTAAGGCTCGATTTACAATTTCATTACAAGCCTTTTTTCAATATCTTATTTAATAACTTCAGGCTATAAGTTAGCAAGCAAGCTATATGCAGATATTATTTTAACGTTATAGGTCTACTTTAAATGAGAAAATTTTAGCCAGTAAAGTCCTCTGCAAAATGATGACTGCGATAACCTTTGAACAGTTTGAGGATTAAAATTTTTATTGGGTTTTTCCATTAGTAAAAGGATTTTTCCTATTAAAAAAAATAGCATTCTAATGTGGCTGTGCACTTCTGTTATCTGTAGTGACTGCCAGACACCACGTGTGTGAGAACCCTGTGCGGTACCCAGAGTGTAGGGGATAGATGGGTGGCAGTAAGCTTCTCAGTAGCTTGGAAATGCTATCTGGTTGAATGCAACAGTAAAAGCCTATTTTTTTTTTTAAGATTCAGACTAGCTTGTCTATTTTGTGTTTTATCCTAGTGTAATGCTTATTATTCTTGTAGGTATTTAAAATCATAATGACTTCTTGCATTGCTTTCCTGAAGTGTAAAGGTAGGTCAGCCGGAGAATTGGTCTAGTCTTCTGTAGCTCTTGCTGATAAAACTGTATTGCCTGTTATGGGTCTGGGTGCAATGCCAGTTGGTCTAATTAAGGTGATCTTTACAAATATAGTTTCTCACATTTTCATGTTTTGGGGCCTGTTCCTACATTATTTGCCTACCCTGTATTAAATGAATTGAAAAACCTAACTACACAAAGAATAGTAAATGGAACACTTTTTGAGAGCAGTAGATCCCTAATCGCAACAAAATGCATTCTGTATTCTTTTTTTCTTACACATTTCTCTGTTCACAGAAAAATGAAATCTGAGTGATTCTGATGCTAGACTTCATTTATGAGGTATCAGTTATGTGCTTAATTACATTTAATTGGCAAACAAGTATCCATAGAACAACATCAGTTTTCTCAAGTTAATTTTACAGAAACTTGATGGCCTTAGTGTCACTCTAACTATCCTTCCTAAATCCTCATGTAAAATAAAAACTCCTGTTTTGCTTTCACAGCAGAAAAACAAAATTTGGAAATGTAACAAAGTAGTGAAAGAAAAGGAAGTTACATCCATGCAAAGCAAGACAGGGACTTAGAAGTAGCCTGGCACAATTTAATGACTTTTGTTTGGATTTGACTTCCTTTTCCTGGGCTGCGATAAGCTCGACAGTTAGAAAACCAATACAAGTCTTCCCTACATGATTTGCTTTTCATAGCTTTTCTCATCCAAACATAGTCTGAAATGCACTATACAATTAAAAAATACAAGTAGATGCCAGTGGCTGCTAAAATCTGTAGAAAACAGTACTACAGAAACATTATTTGGTTAAAAGAATTGGAGAAATTAATCACAGAAACAAAGGCAAATTTAGAGATTAAGGAGAAGTATAATTGAAAAGTAAATTCCTTAACCAAACCGTCATGTTCAGAGTCCTTGAAGATTAGCAGTGGGTTCAGAAGGAATTAGATTTTGTCCATTAATCTGTAGAGTGGAGTCTGATTTAAAACAGCAGAAATAGAGTAAAATGGAGGATCCGGAAGAGCATGTCAGGGGACGGAGTGGTAAAAAGGAGCAACAGGCATAAAAATGCACAGGACATACCTAAAAGAAGGTTAGGAAGGGAGAAGGTTCTGCAAGGTCATTCGTTTTGCCCAATGAAGTGATAAATGCTCTATCCCTGTCAGTGTTCAAGGCCAGGTTGGACAGAGCCTTGGGTGACATGATCTAATGTGAGGAGTCACTGCCCATGACATGAGGATTGGAACTAGATGATCTTAAGGTACTTTCCAATCCAAAACATTGTATGATTAAGGTCATCCAAAGCATCGCCATAGAAAACTGTTCAGAAATAGGTGGGCAGTCAACAGAGGCCCAGGGCAGCAGACGAAAACACAGTATGGGAGGACACCAGCAGGCAATGGCTCTAAGATGCTGTGTCCTGCCTGCTAGCCAGTTTGCTCATAGATTCCCGTGGGGGATTCCCATGTCCACTTCTGGTTCTTTCTTCAAACACAAGAAAAATCAACAAAAACTGGTAAAAAAGGGCAAGCTGTTCCCCCTTCTCTCCTACCAAGAAAGGACTTTTTCTCTAGGACAAAAAGGGGTCAAAAAAGGGTGTAACCAGATGGGTAAGATATAGAACTCTTAAATCCTTATTTTTTGTCACACTGCTGTGGCTTCCCTTTGGGGGTTTCTTGCTGGAGTGCCATGTACACATAACTGGAAGTAGCTTGTTTCCTGGGGAAGGGACAGTGGGCTGGCTCTGCATATTCAAATCATGGAATCACAGAATAGTTAGGGTTGGAAAGGACCTTAAGATCATCTAGTTCCAACCCCCCTGACATCAGCAGGGACACCTCCCACTAAATCATGCCACCCAAGGCTCTGTCCAACCCAGCCTTGAACACCACCAGCGATGGAGCATTCACAACTTCCCTGGGAAACCCATTCCAGTGCCTCACCACCCTCACAGGAAAGAATTTCTTCCTCATATCCAATCTAAACTTCCCTGTTAAAGTTTGAACCCATTACCCCTTGTCCTCTCACTACAGTCCCTCATGAAGAGTCCCTCCCCAGCATCCTTATGAGCCTCCTTCAAATACTGGAAAGCTGCTATGGGGTCTCCACGCAGCCTTCTCTTCTCCAGGCTGAGCAACCCCAACTTGTTCAGCCTTTCATAGTAAGGGAGGTGCTCCAGTCCTCTGATCATCCTTGTGGCCCTCCTCTGCACTTGTTCCAACAGTTCCATGTCCTTTTTGTGTTGAGGACACCAGAACTGCACACAATACTCCAAGTGAGGTCTCATGGGAGCAGAGGAGAGGGGCAGGATCACCTCCCTCGACATGCTGATCACACTCCTTTGGATGCAGCCCAGGATACAGTTGGCTTTCTGGGCTGCAAGCGCCCACTGCCGGCTCATGTTCATTTTCTCATCAACCAACACCCCCAAGTCCTTCTCTGCAGGGCTGCTCTGAATCTCTTCTCTGCCCAACCTGTACCTGGGCCTGGCATTGCTCTGATCCAGGTGTAGGACCTTGCACTTGTCTTGGTTAAACTTCATCAGGTAGGCATCAGCCCACCTCACAAGCATGTCAGGGTCCCTCTGGATGGCATCCCTTCCCTCCAATGTATCAACCGAACCACACAGCTTGGTGTCATCGCCAAACTTGATGAGGGAGCACTCAATCCCACTGTCCATGTCACCAACAAAGATGTTGAACAAGACTGGTCCCTGAGGGACACCACTCGGCACTGGTCTCCAGCTGGACATTGAGCCATTAAGCACAACTCTTTGCATGCAGCCATCCAGCCAGTTCTTTATCCACCGAGTGGTCCACCTATCAAATTGATGTCTCTCCAACTTAGAGACAAGGATGTCATGCGAGACAGTGTCAAACGCTTTGCACAAGTCCAAGTAGGTGACATCAACTGCTCTACCCCTGTTCATCCGTTCCGTAGCCCCATCATAGAAGGCTACCAGATTGGTCTGGGAGGATTTCCCCTTAGTGAAGCCATGCTGGATGTCACCAACCACCTTGTTGTTTTTCATGTGCCTTAGCATGCCCTCCTGGAGACCCGCTCCAAGATTTCTCCAGGCACAGAGGTGAGACTGAGTGGTCTGTAGTTCCTTGGGTCATCCATTTTCCCCTTCTTGAAAGTGGTGGTTATATTTCCCTTTTTCCAGTCGTTGGGAACTTCAAGGTGACTGCCTCAGAATTTGAACATCCTTCCTCAGCTTAAGTACACTAGAGTTGGTACATTAAAAAATTGCGTCAGGTAAAACCCTGATAGAAAGTTCTGAAGGAACCCATGAAAGGATACTCAAGAGTGATTTGGGTTTGGTTTTTTAAACATTTCAATATAACATCTATTTATCATAAAGCGCTTTGACAGGTCTGAAAATATTTTTTTAAGAGTAAAAGACTTACTGTTGGTTTGGGCTGTCATTTCCTTTTTATTATTGGGAGGATATTTCTCTGCCTTTATTAAATTAGCTTAATTAAGAACGCTAATAGGGCCCTTGAGACAAGTGTAGGGGCTGATAGCAGCTGCATATTAGAGTCAGAATCATCCTGTTCTTAAAAAAAAAATCATGGTCTTTTTTACTCAAAGGATTTCTTTGCAGTATTTTTTCTTTACTTTTTTATTACGTCTTCTATATGAAGACTTGACAACTTACAATGAAAATCATTTATAGTTCAGATTGTCTGGAGAATGAGAGAGAGACAAAGCTTGACTGCATTTTAGGAATTCAGCGTTTGGGAGGGTATCATTATCAAATGCCTGGATCAAGTGCACACTGCACAGAAAGGTGATTTTTAGAAGAAAGAAACAGGAAACTTTTAAGAACCTTTTATTGATGGTTGTGTGTAACGTGCAAGAAGCAGTGCCAGCTCAGTGAAGCTTTTGTATAAAATAACTGACCACTACTCATGTGATCAGTAGAAATACTGAAACATTTATAAAAAGTCAAATGTCACTGGGAAGCTGAGACTTCTGTTTTCAAAGGAGGAGGAACTGATCTTACAAGAATGTTCTCTTTCAGAAGTTTCTTTTGAATGGCAGTGCTGTGGTGTGAGGCAAGAAAATGATTCTTGCAGATAAATTATTGACAAAGTAGGAGTTTTTTCCTGCTCAAACTGTTCATTGCAAGTAGTATTATGAGTCTTATTTCTATTATGCCAGACAATGCTTAGTTTTGTAAATTAAAACAAAAATGGGCCTGTATCAAGGCTAGAATGATAAACGTGGGAAATATATTTTCTGTCTTTGTAAGGATAATAAATAATAGTTATGGGTTATTAGGCTAAATACTGCTGTTCTCCGTGCAGTACAAAAGAGAGACAAGCCACTCAAGAGGACAAAACTGTAGGTGGGAGGAGAGGCCCATGCTGTCAGTGTGTCTCTGTGGCTGGTATTACCCAACAGTCATCTTACCTTCAGCAGCTCGTTTTCAGTGGAAATGTACTCTGTCTCAACCTTATGGAGTTCGCCCTCCTGGAATCTGCGCCTTTTGAGGATGTATGTGGGTATATGTGCTCTACACCACCCAGTGGCATCATATGCAGAGAAGCTCTGAGGTGTGGCAGAGAGCAGGGAGGCTGAGCAGTGCTATGTGGAAAGATATTTGCATTCTGGATGATGTGGAATTTGAGGAGCTGGAACCAGTTTCTTCACACGGCCTTTTGGTGTCTGTGCTCACTCTTGCTTATTCATGTGGCTGCTGTCTTCCTCCTCTCTTCTCACTGGAGCAGGATGAAATGGAATGAGATTCTGTTTTATTTTTCCTCCATCTGCCCTGTCACATCCCCATGTTAGATATGGGACTTCCTATTAGCACCACTTTATCCCACCCTGCAGTTGTTTTCAAGGGGTGGAGAAAATACGTCAGTCAGTGCGATACTGTTGGCAGAGAAGTGGGGAGCCTGCTGTGTCCTCCAGTGAGACAGCCACTTGCTGGGATATGTCCCTTCTGATGTGAGAGTCCTGGAGTGTGTTTTGATTACTCCCTGCTTGAAGCAGGAGGCTGGCCCAGATGACCTTCCCGCCTAAATCCACCTATAGTCTGTAACCGTGTGTCAGCTCTTGGGTGGGAAGCATAACCACCAAAACCACGAAACAACAAGGTAAAGATACATGAAAGATAAGGACATACAATTGTAGCTGTTGAATATTAGTGTGGTGAAGCCAGGGTTATGGCTGCAGTACTTTCCTGGGGAATGAAATGTAGCACTCTTGGGTGAAGCCAGTGGTGGGAAGCATTCCCAGCGTGTCACGCAATACTCCTGAGACATTGATGATTTGATTATTCTCACAACTTCAGCCACAATGTGTTGCTTAATTAAATAATGTAAACATACACATGCTGTAGCTGTGCTCACCATTTGAGGAGGCTTTTTCAAAGCGGGTGGTGCTTGAAGTGGGAATTTTGTCAGTGTTAATTCTAAACATGAACTGGGTAAAAAGGTTACATTTTTTAAACATCTGTAATCATTTGTGTGTCATATAGTTAATTGGCTGTGTATGGATTTTAAGCAGTTGACTCCTTGTCTGTTACATGTAGACATATTGTGTATTTTGTGTTCTTATAACATCGATAGTTTTCCTGAAAACTAAAAACTTCTGTAGAAACAAAACCTGAAATAGATCTAAACTATGTTCAAGATTCAATAACACATCTATTAGCATTGTTAATATTTGCTGCCATTTTTTTTATGTCTGGTGAATAAAGTAAAAGGATATCAATGTAGGTTAAGACCTAACTGTATGGCTTTCGGGCAACATCATAAAAATTCTAGAAGAAAACTAGTGAAAAACATCTTTCATTTCCCCTGCATAGGAAACAAACCTGCACACAGAAGTACGTAGTTCACCCAGAAAAGTAAAGCATCTATTCTTACTACAAAATATAAATTGGATCTAGGGCTTGAAGTCAAATCAAGCTAAATAAAGACATACTAAAAAGAGTGTGAAAGAAGGGGCTTTCCATGCATAAACCCTAGTTAATTTATATATTATTTGGATCACAATTAACCTTAGTAAAAAAGTTCAGTATCTGTGCAGACAAGCAAAGGCTTTTTTTTTTTAATTATTATTCTTTCTGTTGGCTCATGGTCACTAGTAATAAATAATTGCATTTCTTGTTTTCAAGGGTTTAAAATACTTATTTCTCACTCCGGCCTCTTTCTCCTGCTGGTTTTCTCTTTTTCTCTGCCTATAATCCTGTGCTGGCTGCAATGAAAGTTGTCTTCAGCTGTGCTGCTTCCCTTTTAGACCCTTCTTTCCCTTGAGTAGCCAGATGATTGATTCCTTTTCTTTAAATCTGAACCTCACAGTTTTCTTTTTCTCAATATAAGTGTATCTGCAGTCATTTTAAATAGAATGCAATGTGTCCTACCTTGGCAAAATGTGGTCTTTCTGCTAGACCTCTTCTACCATTTGTGTTTTAATTGGCAGTAATCTGAAACTAGGCAGTCACTTATGCATTGTGGGGGTATGAGATAATACATACATGGGCTTATGGAGTCTGGGAACTTGATCGTATTCTACATCAGTCTGTAAGATACTGAAGAAAAAACCCTGACAACTAGGTGCCTTATATGAAGACAAGCCTTTCTTTGTAGGTTTTCCAGTTCTTACTGAAGTAGATTGACAGCATTAATAAACTGATTCCTGTTTGGTGGTTCATGTGCAAATGTAATTATGACCAATTTGCACCACTGTGGTTGCCACTGGCAAGTTCTGAAGAAGGCCAAGGGTGTAGTGGGAATGAAGAGGCAATGAGCCAATGCACTCATCCTCAGATTCATCTTGGGCGTAGTAGCTGCAAGGTGTTATGGGCCTAGGCTGCTGCTCATTGGGCTCGGTGACTTGGAAGGGAAATTGATTTCATTGTGCTGAGTCTCTGACCTCTTTTCTGGATGCTTCCAGGTAGACTTCTGAACTCATTTTTATAATAATTTAGAATACAGCACCTTATTTTTAATAAGTGTTGAACTTCAGTTAATTTCACAAGCATTAAAGGGAATGACAAACTGGTTCAATAGCTCTTCACTGTATGAACGTCCTGGGGTTCAGCTGTAAACTTCTTAGTAGCTGGTGCAGTGCTGTGTTTTGGCTTTAGTCTGAAAACAATGCTGGCAACACACCTATGTTTTAGTTGTTGCTCAGTAGCACTTAGCCTTATAAGGGGCTTCTCAGTCTCTCATGATCTGCCAGTGAGAAGGGGCACAAGAAGCCGGGAGGAAGCAGAGACAGGACACCTGACCCAAACTAGCCTAAGGGGTATTCCTTACCGTAGCACATTGTGCCCGGTATATGAACTGGGAGGAGTCACCCAGAAGGCTCAGACTGGTCGAGCTGGGTGTCAGTTGGAGGATAGTGAGCAGTTGTGAAGGTGCATCATTTGTGTTTTTGGTTGGGGTTTTTTTACCTCTTCTCTTTTTAGTTTAATATTCTCTCTCCTTGTTGTTATTATTAATGGTAGTAGTATTATTATATAATGGTAGTTTTGTATTATTCTTTAGTTATCAGAATGTTCTTATCTCAGCCTGTGAGATTTACATTCTTTTGATTCTCCTCCCCATCCTGCTGGGTGCAGGGGGGGAAGAAAAGGGGAGTAAGCGAGCAGCTGTGTGGCTCTGAGTTACTGGCTGGGCTTAAATCATGACAATGAATTTGAGCTGACTTTTGGTTAGACCCATGTTCGGGATCTCCACCAGTTTCTGTTCTGTGTGAAATCAGATTCTACCCAACAGGAATATATTTGTCAAAAAAATTTATTGTGAGCTTTCTTGAACCTTTTTAGATATTTTGTTGGGTTTTTCTTAATGAACTTTTCAATGCAATATGTAAGGATGGCGATTAGTTGAAATCCTAATATACTCCAAGTCCCATCTGCTGATGAATAGCTGAAATAATGAGCAGCTGAGCTAGATCTTCTTGCTGCCTGGTAATTGATCAGGAGTATCATATCTGCCACTGTGTGTTTGTCTTCTCTGCAGGGGCTGATGACTTTCTGTCTGGTAATAGGAGAAAATCATCCATCCAAAACATTTCAAACTATCAGCTAGAATTAGTGATTAGCCTCTCCAAAGGCATAGCAGTAAATCTGCTCTCTTCCTCCTTGGTCTTCATGATAGCTAGAGGCTGAGAGACTCTAAATGTAATTGTAATGACTAGTGTGTGCCCATGCCTTTTCTCCCTGCTATTTGTTTATTAAAGATTAGTGCTTTCTCTCACTGAGATTGGTTAAATGCTGCTGCTTTCAATATCTTACTGTTTGTCTTTCTAATGTTAGCCCTTGAAACTTTTACATTCTGTTCTAGTTACTACCTTCTCTTAGAATGTATTCTCAGGTAACCTTTGAAATGCCTCCCTGAATTAAAATTACTTTGAGTTTTAATATTGAAATTTGAGATTAGGAAACCAAGATGTAAGAGTAGACAGCATCTGAGTTTACTATGGACCTCAAATAAGTGGGCACCAGTAATAACTGGAAATCATTTCTTGGTTCTCTGTCCTCTCAGATGTTGTAACTTATAAATATCTGCAAAACATAGGTTTTCAAAGCATTAATATTCACTTGATAGCTTTTCAGTACTGGTCATATTTCTTCATTTCGTTCAAATGATGAGTCACAAGTAAAATCAGTGGATTGCACCACCCCTCTGCACTACAGGCTGAGCTGTTGCACAAGTGCTGTATGTCGGTCCTGCTCACACATGAAGATCATCCTCTTGTGTTCTGTGCAGCCTACCTGGGGCTCCTTACCTAGGTAGGTGCCTGCGTCAGGTGAGGATAGCTCATTGTGTCTTTATGTACATAGCTGTAAAATCTGAAGGCCAATGGGTATGTCTTCCTTTGGGAAGTACCCCAAAAGCTGTGGAGAAAAGGTTGAGAATTCCGTGATGAGTCTTCACAGGCCTGACTGAGTGCTGCTTCAGGGCCTCCCAGTACTTATCTTTCCACCAGTGGTGTTTCCTGGGGTTTTATATCCTCTGTTCTTGGGATCAAGGAGAATGCTAAATCAATGGGTCTGCTTATGCTTTAAATTATGTAATTGCTATCATTAAGTAGGATGGCAGAAGGGCATAATTGTATATTGCTAACATTTTTCTCAAGTATGGAACCCTACCAAATGTATATATCTTATGAGCACTTCTTGCTGAAAGCAACAGTTCTTTGAAAAGAAAATGAAAATACTTATCAAACATTTTATAATTTGAGTGAAAGTTAATTGCCTATTTTTATAATTAGTCTTTCAAAAATGATGTGACACTGAGATAAGCAAGAGAAATTTTTTGGAGTTTAGACTGATTAGATGCATTGGTAGAAAGCTCTACATGCTCTCACAGATCAGAATCAACCACGTGGTTTTCTGTACTATATATACTAGACAAAATGAAGGGGTAAATGATAACAGATTGAAAATAAATCTTCTTTGTTTCAGTTTTAAAGGTGTTTAGCAACAGATGTAAAAAATCCAGGACATAAATTTCCATTAGTAACACAGTACAAATACAAGTCTTCTATTTGTTATGAAGAGATATTATATAAATAGATGGAAAGTCAATCTATAACATGGGAATGCAAGTCAAATCTCCCTGTAGGAAGCCTGTAGCTCAATATCATCCTGTGTAGATTCTATTAGTTTTTTTCAGATGTCTGTTTTATTGCATTAGAAATGTTCTTTGATGTCAAGTTGTGGAAAATGCAAATTCAAGGCCACAAGTCAAAAACTCTATGAAATTGAGTTTCCAGAGCTAGAAACTTTGAGCAATTTCAACTTTTCTGCTGGAACAGGTATTGGCTTTTGTTGTGTTCTAAGCCCAGCTGTAACTCGCGCAGCTGCTCTCTCACTTCCCCTCCTTTCTCCCCCCCTCTCCCGGAGGGATGGGGAGGAGAATCAAAAGAATGTAACTCCCATGGGTTGAGATAAGAACAGTCCAGCAACCAAGTCACAACACAAATCACCACTGCTACCACCACCAATAATAATGATAATGGAAATAACAAGGGAAGAGAACACAACTGCTCACCACCCACTGACCGATACCCAGCCTGACTGAGCAGTGATCTAACCCTTCCGGATCCCTGCCCCCAGTTTTCACATCCTGGGCATGATGTGCTGTGCAACTTCCTTGCAAAGCCTTCCACGTGCAATCCATCACAGCAAGTTCAAGGTGGCTTCAGTTTGTGCCACACTTTTAGGGATTTGTAACCTGCTCAGGAGAGGTTTTAACTGCTTGTTTGGAATATAGATCTTTACTGCAAAGATGCGTGTTATGTGGGTAATGTTGTGCATAATGTGCTGAGCTCTCAAAGGTGTGTTTTGCTTGCTTTACATTACTTAAGCAGTCCTTTTCCCTTCTAATCGCAACCTCTGCAGTAAGGCTAAGAAAATTCTGCTACTCTCCTCCACCCAAAAACGTCCGAAAATAAATCCTTAACTTTATCTCAGGAGTTTGCTTCTGTTGGAACAAACGTAGTTTTTTCATAGTTTAAAGGATTACTTATATGCAAAGTAAGAGATGGTTTCTATAGCATGTCTTTTTAGCACTATGAAAAACATTATGAGAAGATGGATGACCTGAGGGTAGTTCCTCACAATACTGTGATGTAGTTTATAGAAGTTAGTTGATGTATGCGATGATCTGCCCTTTTCAGAAGTGGTAACTGTTTTGTGACAGAAATAGAACCTCTGGTCATAGGTTTCTATATCGTAACCTGTACATACATTAGGCTGATTTTTATATTTATCTGAGAATATATATATACATACACTTATAAATATATCTATATAAATCTCCTTGAAGGGGAAATGGAACCCTTAAAAGAAAATGGAGGGTTTGGAATGAATACAGTAGAGTCAAAACTATGATTATTGCTCTTATAAAGATTGTTTTGAGTGGACTATCATTCCTAGTGAATTTATACACAGATAAATCCAGTTCTATTTAAGAGTCACAAACGCATGCATAAACTGATTTTGTTGATTATATAGAAGTACTTGTAGGTTTAGTTTAGAAATCCTATTGACTTATTAAATCACTTAAAGAACATATGGATATAAATCACATGTGGATTTTTAGCAGCATCTTATAATCACAAAGTAGTTTAATATTCTGATTGAAGATTCTTGAAAATGAAATGCATGGCTTATTGCCTTTTTCGTTACGAATTCGGTGTTTGGCTGGAGAATGTGCCTGCCTTTCTGCACCCCTTTTCAATCTCTGTGGACACTGATCTGAATTACAGGCATACATTTTATAAGAAAGGTTATTTGTTTGTTTTCTGAGGATTTAGTTAGCCTTTTTCAGTGAGCAAGAAAGATATTAGAATTGAACAGGCTGAAAATTTTGCTTTTTCCATTTCCGCATGTTTGAAGGAAACTTTGCAATTAAATTAATGCTTTCAGGAATTCATGAGGGTAAATAAAATCTCATCTAATTTGGGTGAATACACAGAATTTTTCTTTATCTCGCATCTCCAGCTCCCATACTTTTTACCAGTAATTAAACACACACATTAAGAGAAGAATGTCAGAATGTTTTGTTTCTTTGGGAATTTTGGCAGGAGAATAAAGTGCGCATTCATGCCAGCTGGATATGCAACTGACCACAATAGCTGCAAAAGAACAATTAAACGTTATTTGTTCAATAATTTTGCTAAAGCAAATATCTGTTTGTAGCTCTGTGGATGAATAACATACACCAGATTCACAGCTTCAGGGGAGTATCATCATTCACATCAGCCAATGTCCAGAAACAAGTGCTTCTTTCTTTCTGGCCATTCTATTCCAGAAAGACACTGGCATAGGGAAGAGCAGGGTTGGGAAAAGACTTCCTTGCAAAGGCAGTATAAAAGAGAACTTTAAAGTTACTTTTTTACTGTGCTGTTGCAAGGGAAAATGGTGGAAGTAGCATGGTTTAGTTTTTATTCTGTAAGCAACCTACCTGGTTTTGGTAGAGATAAGTTGCATAAATTTCATGAATAAAGCATAGAATGTACATCTGTGAACTGTATCTGGATGAACTCATGTGTTACCTAATCCAGATTTGATAGGACAAGGGATAATGTTTTTAAACTAAATAAATGCAGATTTAGGCTAGATATACAGAATGAATTATTTACAATGAGAGTGGTGAAACCCTGGAACAGATTTCCCAGAGAGGTGGAAGATGCCTTATCCTTGGAAACATTCAAGGTCAGGCTGGACAGGGCTTTAAGCAACCTGATCTAGTTGAAGGTGTCCCTGCTCATTGCAGAAGGGTTGAGTTAGATGACCTTTAAAGCTCCATCCCAAGCCAAATGATTGTGATTATGACAGCGCAACTTTTACCAAGTTGTCATGTGCAACTTTGACTGGTTTCTGCTAGTCACGCAGTGTCCTTTTATAGCCAGAGGATAGAGAAATACTTTCAGAGGATGCTGAGTCTAGTTACAGATGCTGATGGTTGAGCAGGAGTGGCTTAGTTGAGGATCGCTGGTTGTTGCTCACAGCTTGTGGACTGCCTACTCTTCTGCATGTTCAGACAGATTAATTTCTGGGGAAAAGGAAGAGGAAGAGAGAAGAAATACTTATGGGAAAATTTATCTGAAACTCTTCAAAGCAAAGGAGCTGCAGGCACGGAACTGCCCATTCTCTTTATAATATTCCTGAGATACCTGCAGCAATTTGGTGAAACTTTTACTTGCAATGAGTAAAAAATATATGGAAGATGGAGTTCTAAATGGAAATTAATTTTTTTTTACATTTTCTTGGGATTTGTATTCTGAATCTGGAAAATGTTAAAATAGCTTGCCTTTTTGATGTTTCCAGCATTAAGTTTTTCTTTTTATTCGGGGTGAAGCCTGAAGCTGGCTTTCCCTAACAAGGATCCTGACAGTTAAAAGCTTGTTGTAGACAAGAGTGGTATTTTATCATCCAAACATCACATATAATACTTTTCATTCTGGAATTACCAAGCTGGTACTGACTGCTTTCTTCCATGTGCTTCAGTGTCATGGTAGTTAATATCACGAATCATGATGATCAAAATCAGGAAATTAGTAGCAGATATGTGACTTCCAAATCGTGAATTTGCTTATGTAATTTAAAAGCCTATGGAGAATTAATATATTCTAGTGATTTTAGTCCTTAGGCAGGACTTTTTTTTATTTAGGCATTTGTACACTTTAACTTACAATGAGGGGTCTCTTCTGCTATTATGGTATTTTACTTTCGGTAGATGACAAACATTATTGGTATGTAGAGGTACATTGTGTATTCTCTCACTGGAGAGCCTTCATTGCCTGCCATGAGGTAACAGTATGGGCTCAGTAGCTGTGGTCTCTTAGCAACTAACTCTGCCTCTTTCTTTTGAATTCTCCTTTGCGACCCAGAGGCAGGTCTTTAGACATCAGCCTCAGCCCACTTTTCTATTTCCAAGGCAGTGAAAACTGAAGTGTTTCAGGATGTTTATATGAAGTCCATTTAGTGCAAGAATATGTCCTGCTAAATATGTTGTGTGTATTGAAATTGAGATAAATTTGTGTTTTTTGATTTAATAATGTATTATTAGAATCCTGCCACCTTATAATACTCTTGGTAGTGACATGCTAATATATTTTGTTATGAAATTTGGCTTTAAGAAAGTATGTTATTAAAATATGCAGATTTGGCGGTGCTACATATTCTAAAATGGGTAATCCCTTTCAGTAATGTAGATTTTAATGTATATTCTTTTGCAGGGGCCGGTTTGTTGGCAAGGGTGGGGGTTGTGTTTCATATCTGTATTTGAAACAAGGACAGACAAAGAGGAGCATTCTTTCTAGGCAGGGGATTAAGGGCTATGCTTTCAAAACAGAGATTTAAATTCAAATCTTTGTATGTATGCTTCTAAAGTTGCCATTGGAAGTTATTTGCTTATTGGACAGTTTATTTGCCTTTCAGTGGCAATGTGTGCTGGAAAACCTTATTATTCCTAAAGAAAAACCCCAGCATCAAAAAAGATTTTATTAATCAAAATCTTCTATTCATTCAATTAAGGAACATAAAAGAATTGCTCTGGTGTGGTGGTGAATTGATGTAATGAATCATGGCTTTTCAAAACCCCAGATATATTTTTATGTCTAGACAGGTCTGTGGAGAGGAGAATATGATTACAACAGAATATGCCAGAATGCACCAAAGAGATTTTTCTTAATAAGCTCTTCCCCTCCACCCAAACCCAAGGCATGTATATTGTTTAGAAATGTTTCTAAAGTGACTATTCTGGTTGACTCTTCTGTGTTAAGCTGATTAACTGTTTCTGACCTTTCAAAGTACGTTGTATATAATCCTAGAAGACCACCAGAGTTGAAACTATTCTGTTAGTTTTGACACTCCCATCAGGCTTTCTGTCTGTATCACAAGCAATCCTAATTCACTTGTTTTAGTTAATTTGACAGGTCATTGTTATCCTCATTGCTAATAGCAAACTGCTACAAGTTACACGTTATGACAAGAGTCATCAAGACATAGTAATACCAATTAGTTAGAATAGAAAGAAAATGCTTATTTCTTTTGCCATGAACTGGATATCACCTTAATATTTTGAGAATAGAGAGAGAGTATGTTTACTTCAGGAATAAATTTATATCTGCTGAGTGAAACCAAGCAAGAACTGAGATGGAAACTATCCTGACACTGACATGTACGTCACATTTAGGAGGTTTCTCTTTCTGGTTGTCGTGGTTTAAGTCCAGTCAACCACGAAGTTTTCTCACTCGCTCACACTCCTAGCTTTCTTCCCCCAGTCCCGGGGGGATGGGGAGGAGAATTGAAAAAATACAACTCCCACAGGTTGAGATAAAAACAGTCCAGTAACTAAGGTATAACAGAAATATCACTACTGCTACCACCAGTAATAATACAAGAGGAATACAAGGAAAGAGAAAACAACTGCTCACCAAGCCCAACCCAGCCAGTGCACCCCCCAGCAGCGAACCCTCTAGTGCACCACTACACCCTTCTGGGTCTCTGCTCTCCGTTTTCACATCCTGGACATAACTTACTGTGGTATGGAATAACCTCTTTGGTCAATTTGGGTCAGATATCCTGTCTCTGCTTCCTCCCAGCTTCCCTTCCTCCCTGGCAGAGCACGAGGCTGAGAAAGTCCTTGGCCAGACCAAAACTTTACCAAGCAGTAACTGAAAACACTGGTGTTATCAGCACTGTTCCCAGGCCCAAAATCAAAAACACAGCACTGCACCAGCTACCAAGGAGAAAAATTACTGCTGCTGCTGAACCCATGACACTGGTACTTATTTGTCAAGTAGATTTTGAGTAAATCATAGCTCTTCTAAATAGAACTGCTGCTACTTTATCCAGCATGTTATGATTGACGTGTTTTTCTGTATGTGTAATCAATTTTATCATTGAATATAAGAGCTCATCTGCTGAGATCTTTCTCTTCCTCAGAGGCAAAAAGTTGAGAAGTTATAGATCCTTACCTTAGTGAATCCATAGATCCTTAGTGAATTCAATGTACCCAGATATAAGCCTTTTGAGAGAAATTAAAATCTATCTCTGAAAAGTCTGTCAGGTGAAACATTGTTTAAGGAGTCATTTTGAGTGAATAAATGCTTCATAGCTGAGGGAGACTGACATCCATAAACAGTAAAGAAAGATAAGAGTGTTGGATTATTTATGGCTTAAGTGGGAGCAAATTTTAACGTAGAAGAGGAAATACAGCATAGAAGCTTTGGAGAGAAGCTTGGGGAGAGATTTCTTTCTACTTCTACTCACCAACCAAGGAAACATGCAGACACTAGACTGGTCTGAAGCCTTAAAATCCAATATCTGGTCAGTAAAAATGGTCCTATCTTGCACTGAGTTTTCCATTTGGTCTAAAACTTTGGCTTTAAAACAACAATGCAGCAAATCTTCAGGAGGAAAAAAAAAAACCTCACAGTTTGGTAGTATATTTGGAGCTGACATCTGTACATCTATACAAGTCAGTCTTAAAGCGTGGGCCAGGGAAGCACACACTGCCCTCTATGCCTACATATCCTGCTTGCTTTCCACCTGAAATCTCCAAGTGTGTGGGGAGGAGAATTGGTGTCCATAATTCTAAGAGGTACGGGAAAAAACAAAATGCAATTTCTCTGTTTATCAGAAGTAATTAGCGCCAATACTAAGCAATGGCTCTTATGCCTGACCCATTGTGCCTTTAGGACCTTGATTCAAAAGGAGATCCTACCACAAATATAGTGATGGTACTGGTGTGAAAAGAACCTGGAAAGGAATTGGAGGCAGTGGTCCCAGCATATCTAACTATAGCAATGAAACAGATTGCACTGGACTTGGTTCTTTCTGTCCTGGGAAGAGAAAGCACAAGCATCTCAGTTTGCAGCTACTTTGTTTGAAAGGTTTAGTAACAAAATTTTTGTGGAAAATTATTTTGGGGGGGGGGGGGGGGGAAGAAAGCAAGCTAGTGGTTTTGAAACTCTGTACTTTCCTTCTTTGAACTGCAAGAAAATGATTCTTCTAAATCACTCATGGGATGGATAATAATAGTGGTTGACTTTGTTATGTGCTAAGCCATGTCTTTTCCCTGACATGCGTTAGAGAGAGCTCTAGCTTATACTGTTCTCCTTCCCCTGGTGAAGCCTGTTTTTGTTGTAATATGATTGCTTCCTAGTCTCTTATGTCTTAACTTCTTCCTTTGTCTTATGCTTAATTTTGTTATTTTCAAGAAGAGTTTATTAAACCTATATAGGTATATACCAACTATAATGTTAACATATAGTATTTTTCTTTTAAAAGGAAAGAAAATGAGGAAATTGGGGTAATAACAGGGGGAATAAGAAGGGAGACAAACTTGAACAGAAACCCAGGCTCAGAGTGTGCTGTAGTTTGGCATTTGTAGAAAAGAATGACTCTGAAGTTGCTTTCTTTAGGTAGTAAAGAAAATGCCAGTACAGCAATTTCTCTAACCACAAGGATTGACATTTATTTTAAGATTGAGCCTGCCTATTCATTAATTAGCATGGTGAAGTCGTACTGCACTCAGCCCTGCAACTCAGCAGACCCCTACTGCAAGATTTACATTTCACAGGGAGAAACAGTCTCGATAACGAAATGATACTTTGCAAAGATATGTGCAGAGAAGCACAGGCAGATTATGTAAATGGGATTTATCCAAAGCTATAGCGCATAGTCCTGTTATTCAGAGACTGATCTATAATTCACTGATGGCTGTTGTAATTTCACATATATGTTCCCAGTGATTGATATTAACTTTTAAGATCATTTATTTTTATGTATTCCATAAAAGGCTTACATCAAAGTTAATATGTATCCCCTACATCTCCCCTGACAGTGTTTTGTGATGTTTATCTTCTCCAGCTTTGTCATCAGTCACGGTGACATTTTCAAAGCAGAAGATTCCTACAGAGTGCATTCCATTTAGCACCAAAATTAACTGAGGTGTTCAGGAACCAAAATGCAATGTGAAATACCTACTTGCTGTGTTACAGTGTCAGTGTTTTCCTTCAGCTGGGAGAACTTTTTGTGTTTTTCTTGTTACCTGGAGAAAAGCAGAAGGATATGAAGAGGGGTTTTGCAGAAAGCAGCTGCAGTAGCTGAAGTTTCTGAGCAGGTTGTGAAGTAACAGTGTCATTGCTTTTATTTGCTCCTAACTCATCTGACCCATGCTGCATACCTCAAGCTTCACCAGTTCCTTGTGAAAATGAGGACTCAGGGCTTTGTGCTTGCCAAGGCAAGGGCTGGCCTTCCATCACTTTTCTGTCTCTCCCCCTTCATTCTTGGGAGGATCAGAAAGCTTATTTAGCCTTGTGTCCTCATTAGATGTATGACTGACTGCTTTTTTCCATTTTCCCTGAGATAGCTTTGAAATCAAATGGCCTGCTTCAACCAGGCTTGGTGGAAACGTGCAGACCTCCAAGGGAATTCATTGGGGTTTGTGAGGAGAATGTGCTGGGCAGAAGAGAGGAACCCATACCTCTGCTCCATTAAAGGGCTGCTGCTTGCTCCTGCCTGTGAAACTCTGAGTAGGCTCTAGCATGGGGATCCCTTCCCTGCCTGGGGCAGCAGCAGGGAGATATAGCAAGGCTGGGGTTAACATGTTCACCTGTCTGTATGGAGTAGCACAGAGGGGACAGAATGACATCCCTGAGAAATGATAGTCAGTAACCAGCTTTTTAATTGCTGACCAAACACAACGTTCTTCCAAGAAAACCTTACTTCCTCTTAACCTGAAAATTAATATGCTAATACAAATAATGTCACTGCTCCCTTAATCTGTAAAGGAGAAATAAGAGAATGAAATGCCTGTTCTTAAGCTCATCACTTCAGAGTATTTCCTGACAGCAACTGAATTGCTAAGTTCAGAGAGGAAAAACAGGCTGACAGCATGTTGGGTTTTTTTATTCTGCTTTGGCAAGTAAGAAGATTTGAGTATCTCAAATCCCTATTGTATTTTAGGAATGCAAGATAGGGTCAGGAACTGTAGAAGACAAAAGTTACCATTGTTAGTTGTTGACCTAGGAGCCTGTTCTACTGATTTTTGAAAAAGTGGGCAGGCACTGACAAGTCATTGAAAGCAGAAAGTTGCAGATGGTTTGAAAACTGTGGCCAGAGGTAGAGAAAGTGGAGAGCTAATGAAGCTTGTAAATATGTATAAAAGCCCCTTCAGAATGAAAATGAATATTTAACTGATGTATACCTATTTCTAGTGGAAAATATCTACAGTCCACTAAGAGTCATTTTAAATAAAATGGTTCATAAAACATTCTAAGCTCTGGCCTTTACCTTGTATAGAAAGTAAATAAAGCAGGATGGGATTTCATTTTCTTCCACACATCAAAAGTGTAAAAATCTTCAGGCTTTAATACTCACCTCCCATAGGAAAAAAAACAGACTTGAGAGTGAAAATTGTGAGCTAGGATAGTGAAACAGGGGTATAAAAATATATAAAAAATGACTCAGACCAGCTCCGATTACTCATAAATCTGACTTCACAAATGGTGACAGGGTGGATAGACATAGATTTGGCATTATCCATGCTGTTTGTTCTTAGAGAAGAGGCAAGGGGCCCCAGATATCCTCAGGATATCTAAGTACTTGTGTGCTAGTTCTCTGGGGAATCCCTACTTGTATATTTCCAAAAGTACTTCTAAGTAGACAAAATAAGTACTTCTCATTTTTCTTTGAACTTAAAATATCTTTCAGTTTGAAATTCTTTCCTTTGAGAAAAACCTCAACTCAGTAAGTACTTCAGTGGTTGGCTTCTCAACTGAAAATGCCAATAGGGCTAAACTGCAATGATCTTTTAGTGGATTGAAAGACTGGAGTCACAAGGGAAGGCTTATGCTACTGTAAATTCCACTTAATTCACGAAGAAAATTGCTAATACTGCTTATTGACTACAGGATAACAGAATGATATTCTGCTTTCCCTTTTTTCTCCTTACATCCAAGTATTGAACAGTGTCATGGTTTAAGCCGTAAATCACTCAGTTTGCTCACTCACTCCCCTCTCTTTCTCCCCCCCCCCATTCTGGGTGGGGAGGGGGGGGAGGGGAGGGAATGGGGAGAAGAATCAAAAGAATGTAACTCCCATGGGTTGAGATAAGAACAGTCCAGTAACTAAGGTATAACACAAATCACTACTGCTACCACCAATAACAATAATGATGACCAGGAAAATACAGGGGAAGAAGATGCAACTGCTCACCACCCGACGACCGAGCTGTGAACTGACTCTTCCGGGTGACTGCCCCCAGTTTTTACATCCTGGGCATGACGTGCTGTGGTACGGAATGCCTCTTTGGTTAGGTTGGGTCAGGTGTCCTGTCTCTGCTTCCTCCTGGCTTCCCCTCCATCCTGGCAGAGCATGAGACTCAGAAAGTCCTTGGTCAGACCAAACATTCTAAGCCATAACTAAAAAACATCGGTGTTATCAGCACTGTTCCCAGGCTGAAAGTCAAAAATACAGCTACTAAGAAGGAGAAAATGACTGTTACTGCTGAAAACAGGACAAACAGCTTTTGCATTTCAGCCTCTTTGGTTTCTGGGAAATTGTGAGAGTTGCTGGGCCAAGGACTTCTTGTTATGTCTTTTGCATAATTTTATGGAGGATCAACTGCACTTTAGAAGCACAGCTTTTCACAGGTTTTCTCATTATTCCCTTCTTGCTTTCCTCCTGGAAGAACAAACTAACTGAAAAAATAGACTTAAAGGCCCATCCTTGCTCGCTGGTGAAGGTCCCTACTTGGAAATCTGTACCTTTTTTCTTTCAAAGGAATGATGCAAAATTCAACCAAACTGATTTTCATTTGCTGCTCCTGATGCTCTTATTCTTCCCACACTTCTAAAAGGCTGATATTTCACAGATGATGTCAATGACAGTAACTGTTGTACCACATGTGTCTCTCTTTCAGTGTGCTTGTCTGATGTTTCCCTTTATTTCAGTTTTTGGTCGTGCTTGCTAGCAACTTTTATAGCTGACAATATTAGTTTCCACTTATTAAATACATATTAATATACAAAGATTAATTAAATTATAATTATTCCTGAGTGATTCATATTGATGATTTCTCATCATTCCAGTTGATGCTTGGAGATGACTACAGCACAGTGTTTTGCTAACCACTGAGTTCTGTATTTTTTTCTGTATATATGTTAATCTTAGAATCATAGAATCATAGGGTTGGAAAGGACCTTAAGATCATCTAGTTCCAACCCCCCTGACATCCGCAGGGACACCTCCCACTAAGCCATGCCACCTAAAGCTCTGTCCAACCCAGCCTTGAACACCGCCAGCGATGGAGCATTCACAAACTTCCCTGGGAAACCCATTCCAGTGCTTCACCACCCTCACAGGAAAGAATTTCTTCCTCATATCCAATCTAAACTTCCCCTGTTTAAGTTTGAACCCGTTACCCCTTGTCCTACCACTATAGTCCCTCATGAAGAGTCCCTCCCCAGCATCCCTATAGCTCCCCTTGAGATATTGGAAGGCTGCTATGAGGTCTCCACGCAACCTTCTCTTCTCCAGGCCCAACAGCCCCAACTTTCTCAGCCTATCTTCATACAAAACAGCTCTTCATCTTGAGGCTTTTGCTTTCTTAATGCACAAAAGAACATGTGACTATTGTAATAGTGTATGCAGGGTATTAGTTAGATATATCCTCAGGTATTTCCATTGTTATATCTCCATTGAAAATGTCCCCCCAGTCCCTTGTATTTGCAAAATGTATAGGCTGTGACACTGAACTAAAGCAAGTTGCCTAATGCCACACTGACAGTCTGTGGTAGAAAGAGGAACTGACCCCCTACATATGCCTTTATTATTGAACTGTAGTTTTCTGGTTTCTTACTATATCATATTGCATATATGGTTTCAAAATAATTTAATGTTACAAATTAATCTAAAAATAACTGAATCTATAATATACAATTAATAGTCCTTAACACTACTTAGAGAGGCATTAATGTGCATATTACAGGCTCCATCCAGCTGCCACTGAAGTTTCTGTTAAGGTTTCCATTTACTTCATTATGACCTGGAGCAGGCTTCAGGACTAAAAACGTATGCTGTTCATGTGGAGTAGCATTCCAGTTTTGCTAAAGCAGCTAGAAGTACAGTGTTTAAACAGCGGAATTGAAAAAAATAACTGAGAGAAAATTCTTTGACTAAATATCCATTGGTATTTAATTTACAATGAGGAAGCAAAGCTGTTGGCTCAGGAAATCAGGAGTCTGTAGAGACTCAGGAGAAGCAAAGATGTTCAAAAAATCTTCTTTCCACTTCATGCTTGCATTTCCTGCAGAGCATAAACCAAAAATAATAATGTGTCTATGATCTTCCACAAGAAAGAATTCAGATGAGCACAAAATGCATTAAATTCTAGAAATTTTTAACATGTGTGACGGTTGTGTGCTTTGGAATAGAAAGCAATACTAAATGAGAAACATTTAGTTGTTGCACATGTCCCTCAAGTCACTAGGATTTCAGCTAAGCTGAAGCTCAGAATCCAGACATCAAAACTAGACAGATATCTTACAATCATGTTTGGTTTTGCCCAGTTCTTGGTCTTATTTTTGGTTCTACAAAAGCAAATGATAAAGTCTTGTTCCTGTCAATGGGAAGAGAGCTGGGCCCTGCTATGAAGGTGGCAACTGAAATTCCACCAAGAATATATGGGCAACAGTTCCTGCCATGAAAGAATTTACAATAAAATTGAACATAATGATTCTTCTTTGCATCTGCATTCTGAAACGCTGAAAATGTCCATCTAACTGATTTATAGCAGTGGCTGAAAACTATGATGTTTCTGTTTGGCATAGTTGGTACAAACATTGAGTATTGCGTTGTTTTGTGATTGCAGCTGGAAAGGCATCAGGCACCTCAAACTGTAAAAAATATATATAAATATATACATTTCTTTTTTAGAAGGCAGTAGAAAGTATTTAAAAAGAAATTATATTTAAGCAGTGATAGTACTTTGGTTTGCATTGGTATAATCACCAGCTGGTAAAATATAAGATGACCTTGCATGACCAGCTTCTGTATATTGTCAACTTTTAACTGCTCAGCACTGCATGCTTTCCGCAGATTTGTAAGAGCTGAAATCCAACTTTCTGCAGTCAACCTTAGCAATCTCAGAAATGTTGCTAAAATGAAGCTGCTTCTATTTTCTGTGTATGCTGTTTGGGAATATTTTCTTCAAATATTCTTAAGAACTGTTTATTAACTAACAGTATAAAGAAAACATTTCTCGAGAATGATCAAAGGGGTAGAGAGGAAAAGCTCCCTTTTAAGCTACGTTTAAACCTTTGAAATTGTGTGTTTTAAGTGGCCATGGATCTTTCAGTAGTCCTGGGAGCTGCAGTTGGTCTCATTCTAAAAAGGAGGTATTTGGGCTAGAAAAGGTGTTCAGAAATACAAGCATCCAACATATTGCCTGAACAATAACCAAGAGAAAAGTTATTGGTCACAATAATACAAGAATATAATTTGAATTCATTGGTATCAGTTACCAGTCTACTGCTAATAAGCAGAAGAGATCAGCAGAAATGGTTCAGTGAATATGCTAGGAAATTGCATATAGTTGCACTGCTTGGTTTTCTGTTGTTTTTTTTTTTGTTTGTTTGTTTTTTTTTGTTTGTTTGTTTGTTTTTTGGTTTGGTTTGGGGTATCTGTTTTGGTGTTTTTTTGTTTTTTTCTTTTTTTAAAGAAAAACTAAAATTTGAGGAATTCCGTGTTCAGTGCAAGGTGTCACACAGCTTCCAGTTTTCAGATAAAATGTGCACAGATACTATAATTCTCATAAATCAGGATGATTTGTGCCTGATTTATATTCCCCCTTGCTTCATTTAAAGTCAAATGAGCTGATGCCAAACTCACGTTTTTCGTGTTTCAGTAAGAAACATCGGTTTCAACCAACATGATAATCTGGTCATTCATTACTCTTTTAGTGACACATATCATAGAATCATAGAAAGGGTTGGAAAGGACCTTAAGATCATCTAGTTCCAACCCCCCTGACATCAGCAGGGACACCTCCCACTAAATCATGCCACCCAAGGCTCTGTCCAACCCAGCCTTGAACACCACCAGCGATGGAGCATTCACAACTTCCCTGGGAAACCCATTCCAGTGCCTCACCACCCTCACAGGAAAGAATTTCTTCCTCATATCCAATCTAAACTTCCCTGTTAAAGTTTGAACCCGTTACCCCTTGTCCTACCACTACAGTCCCTCATGAAGAGTCCCTCCCCAGCATCCCTATAGCTCCCCTTGAGATATTGGAAGGCTGCTATGAGGTCTCCACGCAGCCTTCTCTTCTCCAGGCTCAACAGCCCCAACTTGCTCAGCCTTTCTCAGTAAGGGAGGTGCTCCAGTTCCCTGACCATCCTCGTGGCCCTCCTCTGCACTTGTTCCATCAGTTCCATGTCCTTTTTGTGTTGAGGACACCAGAACTGCACACAATACTCCATGTGAGGTCTCACAAGAGCAGAGGAGAGGGGCAGGATCACTTTCCCTGACCTGCTGATCACACTCCTTTGGATGCAGCCCAGGATACAGTTGGCTTTCTGGGCTACGAGCACACACTGCTCGCTCATGTTCATTTTCTCATAGACCAACACCCTCAAGTCTTTCTCTGCAGGGCTACTCTGAATCTCTTCTCTGCCCAACCTGTACCTGGGCCTGGCATTGGCCCAAGCCAGATGTAGGACCTTGTACTTAACATGGTTAAACTTCATCAGGTTGCTATCTGTCCTCCTCACAAGCACGTCAAGGTCCCTCTGGATGGCATCCCTTCCCTCCAACATATCAACTGAACTTCAGAGCTTGGTGTCATCGCCAAACTTCCTGAAGGCACACTCAATCCCACTGTCCATGTCACCAACAAAGATGTTGAACAAGACTGGTCCCAACACCGATCCCTGAGGGACGCCACTCATTACTGGTCTCCAGCTGGACATTGAGCAATTGAGCATAACTCTTTGCGTGCGGCCATCCAGCCAGTTCTTTATCCACCGAGTGGTCCGTCTGTCAAATTGATGTCTCTCCAACTTAGAGACAAGGATGTCATGTGAGACAGTGTCAAACGCTTTGCACAAGTCCAGGTAGATGACATCAGCTGCTCTACCCCTGTCCAACAGTTCTGTAGCCCCATCATAGAAGGCTACCAGATTGGTCTGGCAAGATTTCCCCTTAGCGAAGCCATGCTGGCTGTCACCAACTACCTTGTTGTTTTTCATGTGCCTTAGCATGCCCTCCTGGAGACCCGCTCCAAGATTTCTCCAGGCACAGAGGTGAGACTGAGTGGTCTGTAGTTCCTTGGGTCGTCCATTTTCCCCTTCTTGAAAGTGGTGGTTATATTTCCCTTTTTCCAGTCATCAGGAACTTCACCTGACTGCCTCAGAATTTTCAGATATGATGGATGGACAGTGGCTTAGCAACTTCATTTGCCAGCTCCTCCAGGACCCGCAGATGGATTTCATCAGGTCCCATGGACTTGTAGAAATTCAGGTTCCTAAGTTGGTCTCGAACCAGATCCTCTCCTACAGTGGGCCCAGGGTAAGTTGTATTTATCCAACACATTTACAGAGGGTAAAATATTTTATTTTTTTTCCTAACTTTTTCCTTGTGAGATTTGCTTTAACTAGATCATTTCAGAGCACTGTACACTCTGAATAAGAACAGTCCATGTAACAGAAGGCAACACTGAAAATTTTCCATTATAGCAATTTCATTACCTTTTAAGTGTGGCGTTCTATCTGCCAGTATGTATACTCTTTTTTGGAGAAAAATTGACCGCGTTCCGTATTTTTACTTTTGGTTGTTTTCTCTTGGCCAAAGGAATCTTGCCTAGCTGGCATCTCTTTAACCCACCATGGAAGGTGCTAATTCTACCTAGTTTTCAAAGTCTAATATAACAGCACAGACCCTTCCAATTTACCTTCATGCAAGTGGTGTTTCAGCCACACCTGTGCACTGGCTTTAGGATGAAGCTGAGCAATTCACTGAAATACAGTCCTGAAACTCAAGGATTATTTGTGCATATTTCACTTTTGTACAGGCAGGACTGAAATTTTCACTGCAGTTGTTTTATTTCTAAAATTGAGAGTATTTATTAATAATTTTTACTGAAACCTACGCTCATACATGCTGTTGAATGCATTCCTTTTGCAGAATTTTTTCCTGAGGTAGTTATAAAAGCTACTTTGGTTCTTGAATAAGATACAGTACTTACCCTTGTAATTCTAAACTTAGAGTCCTGACAACTGGGGAGTTGGAAAGAGGAAGCATTCTGTTTCTTTCTTTGTGTTTCTCTCTTTGGCAACTCTTAGTGGAGCATGGTGGAAACACTGAAAAGAATGGATCTTCCAAACAACACTCTCATCCAAAAAAAGAGAAGTCAGTAGATTGAAGGAAGAGACCATTGTCACAACTGCGAATTATTCCAATAGAATTTTATTAAAGTTTCATTTTTAAAGGCTCAAGAAATGGAAGTTAATAACTCCCAGCACTGCTTTGAAAATTAGAAAGATTTCTAAGACTAAGAGTTCATCTAGCAGATGAGTAAAAGCTTTTGAGGATTTACTTCCATACTGGGGGCTTGACATCACATTTGGCACTAAACATTTTGTGTTTTCTCCACAAGATGCAGGTTCATACAAGCATGTGTTAACCCAGATAGTACTTCAGAATTTAGAACAAATTTCATTTATAGATAGCCTTGACTCCTCAAAAGTTCAGCTTTCACCTCTCACCTGTTAGCACCTGCTGCTTTTGAGAAAGGCATCCAGTCTTTGAGGGAACCAGCCATTTTAGAGATGATCTACTGCAGGCTGGATGCCAGGAATGCACCCATAGATTCAGAAAAATTAGTAAAACACTTAAATGAGGTGTGTTGTCATCCTGGCCATACCAGAGAGGGACAAATCATGGCAAAGTGCTGGGGCTGTATGCTGCGCTTTTTCAAGAAGTATTTTCGGTGATGAATGCCTGTTGGTGAAAATATAACTTGCTAAAATGTATTGGTTTAACAAAAGTTTTAATTTGGAAAAAAAGCCCAAGGCTGAAACAGGATTCCTGGTCAAAATTGGAGAGCAGTCTTTCCCACAGTAGCTAGTCTCACACCTGGGTTGTGGCAGATAGTCTGGAGTCATTGCTGTGCCTGATTTGCTGCACAGATGTGTAAAATTGGATTACATCTAACCTTAGTGATGATAACAATTTTACTTAAAATTGCACTGCTAGCTTTTTCTCCATTTATCTGAGTGCTTAGTTACACAGTCCTTATGCCTGTGCTTTTGGGGTACCTGCTAGATGTATAGGGGCTTGTGGCACAAAGCCAGAAGTTCAGATGCCACGCATTAGGTGACAGTAGCGCAGGGAGTCATGACTATGAACTACTTCAAACGAGTATCCACAGTGGCATTTAGAATACTAAAGAATTTCGATTAATGTAACTTGCCCCGTCCCTTCCACCTCTTCCACACCCCCCTTTTTCTTTTTCGTATATTTAATTATTTCTTTTGACCTAATTTGTTTCTGCATTTGCAGCTTTGTAAAACCATTTTTTGAGAGAGGCAAGGAGTCTGTGGCAGTTCTGGGAATAAAAGTCAGGTTTCTGTCTACAAATTATGTCTCTTGACCACAAACTTTTTCCTTCTCAGAAAATCCAACTTTGTCCTGGCTTTTATACTTTATTACTGCCTTTGGTTTTTGGTTTTGTTTTTTTTTTTTTTGTTGGTTGGTTGGTTTTTGGTTTGGTTTTTTTTTTCCCCCCATAATAATCTGCAGATTATAGTTTGGTTTGCATGGTGTCATATGATGCTTCAGAATAATGTCTTAGATGAAAAATCTTTGAATATTCAGAGACAGTGTTTTAATTTCTTCCGTTGAATACGTGGTTTTGTGTTTTGTTTTTTGCGGTTTTTTTTTGGGGGGGGGAGGGGTTGGTTTGTGTTTGGCTTTGGGATTTTTGTTGTCTAGAAATGGCTACAGTTATATTCACCATTGTCTGTCCTGTATGTGTCTGATCCCATGTTTGCTGTTTAATTTTAACAGTCATAAGTATATGATTTTTAAAAGCTGCAGAGGTATGAGTAAGTGAGCATGGCAGAAGTAATTTAGATTTTTTAATGAGTCATTGCTCATATAAGCAATGAAAACCATGAAAAGATAGCTTAATAAGCCAAACAGGCTTTAATTTTTAATTGAATTTTTTGTTCTTTGTTGTTTGATGTGAGATTTTTATTGTTGGGTTGTTTTTTTTTGATTGGTTGTTCTTATGGGTGTTGCTCTTTTTTTGTTTGGTTGTTTAGTGGGGTTTTTTGGTGGTTTTGTGTGTGTGTGTTTTGTTTGGGTTTTTTTTTTGGTTTTGTGTTTTGGGTTTTTTTTTTTAGGAACTACTTCAGGTTTATTATTGTTAGCTTATTTAAGGTATGTCTTCTACTTGTCTCAGTGAAATACTAGGAGGAAAGAGCTTTAATACTATCATCTTTCTAGACACCAACAGGTGTTTTTCTGTTGAAGTTCTTAAAGGCCTAAACTATGAAACATTTTTAATGCATAAATACTGCCAGAATCTTCAGAAGTGTTTTTATAGTCTGTTCTCAGTGTTCTGTTGATCTGTGAAAGGATAATTAGAAACTTAATGGAGTTGATAGTGCTCCTTCGCAGTTAAGCATTTAAGTACTCAGGAAGGGTTTGAAAAAATCGGCAGATATCCCTTAGGTTTGCATTTCAGCAGTGTTTTCAGGTCTTGCATGTCCTTTTTTGGAGTACCATTCTCTGTAAATATGTAGGATTTGCTGTAAAATTGGAGCAATAATTAAGTGCTTTGCTATTCTGCAGTGCTCTCTCTTATTGCTGCCTATCAAATGCTGTTCTGACTGGTGAAGCAGCAGCATACAAACTGTGAGCACCTTTGTAAATATTACAGGTAGGATCCCAAGTCAAGACTGCCAGATATGTGCTTTGAATGCCATGGTCAGAGACATGGTCCTTCTTTCTGAGCTGCTATTATGTAAAATATATTTTTCCTTTTATTCCTATTGGGTCATTCACATTCATATGTCAAAAGCCTGTCTGGAAATATGAACTTTAAAGGACTGCATTCTGTCATACATGAACACATTTGAGAATACAGTCGCATTTGTGAATGGAGATACAGATGCCCAGTGTTTGTAATGGAGCCACTAAATAGTATATTTGAATGTATGTGTTATGAAACTAAGTACAGAATCACTGCTCCCCCAACTGCCAGGGGAAATAAATGAAAGATTGCTAATGTGTTTGTCATAGAGGGAGGTCATTGACACTTTGTACTAATAAAGACATTTTCATCTGTTTAGAAAAATTAGGGAAAATCAAAATTAGTATATCTTGTTTATCGTATTTTTAACTGTAATGCATGTGTGTGATGTTACAGTGTGGGGCAGGGACTCTGCATATATTTCTTATGATACAGCGGAATGGTGCTTCTATTGTGACTGGAACTTTTAGACATGAGTTCAGTATGATTTTAAGCCATTAATATTGAGTATATGATCAGAGCTCTTTGCGTGGTATGCTTACTATTTTAGGCAGGTGTTCTCCAGTAATTAAGAGAGTGGGAGGACCTGGAGACTTCATAGTCAGGGCAGTGCAGCAAGCGCATACTTTCAGTACCTCATTCTCTGGAGAGCAGTGAATTGGTTAATTATTTTCTGTGAGGTATGTGTCCTCTAAAGTCACATGAAAATGCTGTTTCAAGTAAGGAGTTGAGTGCAAAATATCAGATTATTTGTTACCGTACACAAACATGATAAAAATAATTTTACTTTAATTATACATTGTAGATTCATGTGTGTTGTAGAAAATACACTAAAGGTGTGAGAAAATGACCTCCATATTTCATTTGAACCGTACCTTTCTGAACTGTATTCTTTCTAAACAAATCTGTCAGAGACACCATGCTGTGTACTCAAATCTCCAGGATACCCCTGATATGTCCTCCCAGCTCTCACTTTTTCTTTTTTCTTATTCTCTTTAGCAAAAGGAGGGACAAAGAAGCAGAAAATCAAAATATGTTTCGGATAAGATATAGATGCAAAGTATAGTACTCATGGTAGGGATTAGAGAAGAATGTAAATTGTGCAGGACAGCAGTTCAGTCGAGTCTCTGTGTCTGCTTGTCCTGTTTATATTTAATTCAGCCTTTGTTTAGCTTAACAAAACCTACTCTAATTATGTCATCAAGTTGTTTTATTACACACACAAGGATCAAACAAGGGCTGATATGATTCTGTTAACAACATTTGATTCTTCTTTTTTCTCCATACCTTACATTTTCACAGAGTGTATGAGAGAAACACAAGATAAGATCACATAAAGAAGCTAGAAGAAGCCTCTCTGACTCACTTTCCTGCTTTTTCATTGCCATATACAGGAAAGCCTCTTCAGAAAGATTACTATTGTAATGCTTGCAGACAAAAAGCTACTGCATTTTAGCTTTGGTCTTCATTAAATTACTTTGTATAGACTTGGTTTATTTAAACAGGAAACTATTATTTCATCATTATCAATGCTTTTCTCATACAAGAGAAAGGTTTTGTGGTTACTGTTTAAATGAGTTTATTAATTCCTGTTCTTAGACACTAATTTTCCACCTTTAAGTGAAAACAGACCTGTCTAGTCCAACCATATAAAATGTGTTAAAACTCCATTCTGCAAGTCACTTCATCTTCCAGATGTGCAATAATGCAACCTGATATTGCTCATTTCCCAGTTCACAAATGAGTTTCTACCCCTGCTCTGAATATAGGATCATAAGATCATAGAATAGTTAGGGTTGGAAAGGACCTAAGATCATCTAATTCCAACCTCCCTGCCATGGGCAGGGATGTCTCACACTAGACCATATTGACCAAGACTCTGTCCAGCCTGGCCTTGAACACTGCCAGGGACAAAGCATTTACCACTTCTTTGGGCAACCTGTTCCAGTGCCTCACCACCCTCACAGTAAAGAACTCCTTTTCCTTATACCTAACCTAAACTTTCCCTGTTTAAGATTGAACCCATTTCCACTTATCCTACCACTACAGTCCATGATGAAGAGTCCCTCTCTCACATCCTTGTAGATCCCATTCAGGTACTTGAAGGCTGTTATGAGGTTCCCACACAGCTCCAACATTCTCAGCCTGTCCTTCTATGGGAGGCACTCCAGCACTCCTATCATCCTCGTGGCCCTCCTCTGGACTTTCTCCAACAGCTCCATGTCTTTCTTATGTTGAGGACACTGAAACTGCACACAGTGCTCAAAGTCGGGTCTCACAAGAGCAAAGTAAGAGGGGCAGGATCACCTCCTTCGACCTGCTGATCATGGTTCTTCTGATGCAGTCAGGATACAGTTGGCTTCCTGGGCTGTGAGAGCACACTGAAGCTGGTGTTCAGTTTCTCATCAACCCACACCCCCAAATCCTTCTCTGCAGGGCTGCTCTGTATCTCTTTGCCCAACCTGTAGCTGTGCCTGGGATTGACCAGACCCAGGTATAGGACCTTGCACTTGGCTTGGTTAAACTTCATGAAGCTGGCATTGGCCCAACTCACAAGTGTGCCAAAGTCCCTCTGGATGGCATCCCTTCCCTCCTGCATATCAACTGAACCACACAGCTTGGTGTCATCAGCAAACTTGCTGAAGGCACACTCAGTCCCACTGTCCATGTCGCTGTCAATGATGTTGAACAGAATTGGTCCCAACATCGACCCACGGAACACCGCTTGTTACCCACCTCCAGCTGGACAGTGAGCCATTGAGCACAACTCTCTGCATGTGGCCACCCAGCCAGTTTTTTATCCACCAAGTGGTCCGTCCATCAAAATCCTTTAAAAACCTACTTTTTTGGATCCAAAATGCTGATATAAACCACCTTAAGTAAGCTTGCAAAAACCCTTCCGCTAACAAAACTTTTCCCATGCCTATAAACATCAGTTTATGTGTATGACTTAACAAAGTTGGCAACTGCAGATTTGCTATATGTATGTTTTCTGTGCTTTAGCTGCTTCTTGATCTTTTCTTCAAAACGCGGTCTTTAGATCTGATAACACCATCAGGGAAAAAAAAAAATAAAAATTACTTTGAAAATATTTTTCTATTATAAGGTGATGTGAAAACACTTATCCTAACCTTTAACTTCAGTAATGTGGTAGAATGTATAGAAATTATACTTAAAGTCGTGGACTTTAAAAAGCAAGATGGCTGGAGGGTAGAAATACATTGCTTTTGAGGTTGAATCTTCAATTTTTCTTTAGAAGTTGTGCTTTCTTTTGCATGTAATGATTTAACTCTGAATTGTGCTGCAAGTAAAGTATTAGGTAAGGCTCCTCCTAAAAGCAGTTTTACTGTGGAAACACATACTTGTATGTGTTCAAAAAGGTGTGACTTTTGTCACACAAAGGAACACAAGTACTTTTGGCTTTACTTTTTGTCAAGTACCAGAATCACAGTAGGACAGAGTAGGGATCTACTGAGTTGTCTCATATCTGAATACCTATCTCTAAAGACAGCAAAGCACACATGATTACGCGTCTATGTTAATTACAGTGTGATTAATTTATTTGTCAATTGGGTGTGAGATATGTCATATTCCCTGATAGTCTCATAACTCTGCTAGTGCCAGATGTCTATCCTGCTGTCTGGAAAAATTCCTTTTACTGGTGCTTAAAGTATCTGGTGCATCCACAACCACATTTCATGGATCTACCAAATGCAGAGATTGAATCCAGCTGTTTGCATTCTCTGTCTTACTATCATTTGCCAGCTACTCACCATGAGATCTGGGCAGGAAACAATTTTCCCATCCCATTAAAATTCTCAGAGATAAAAGAGCATTTTAAATCTGTCCCTGAGAAGGGGAAAAATCCCCAAGATTCACCCCAAAAATAGTTTGTTCTTATGACAGGCACTTCAGAAAAAGAGATTCGGATTCAGAACTCCGAGATGAATATCTTCATTAAATGCTTGTCTTTTTTGAATAAATCTTCTGGAATGAATTTTCTGATGAAAAGAATTTATTGTCCCAAATTCCTGACTATTTCTCTGCATCAGAGCCGCTATTTTCATGAATATGATCTCTCCTACTTGTAAAGGGTAATTTTTTTTTCCATTTGAGGGACTGCCAAGGCTTTGGGAAAAGCGGACATTGCACACTAATTTCCTTGTCACCACCCCACATCATCCGTGCTTCATATAATATCATTTGATACATCTACTGACTGTACGGATTGGATGTGCTGCCCTTTTTTTAATTTGTAGTCATTGTCCATGACACAAATCCAATGAGGGTATTAGGTACCTGTCTCTTCTCACAGTGCTTTTTTTGCAAAAGAAGAGGACATGCATCCATATCTACCTTGTTCTATTACACACCTACATGTCAAATTTGGCTCTAATTTTAGTGCTTCATTATATTATTCAAAGTATTACACTACATTATACACTAGTTTTATATTGTATTTGAAAAGTACATTATTCTAGGCACTGTAAAATCACAGTTCATGGCTCTTTTCTACAGCCTAATACTGAGGATCTAAGGATTTACAGTCCTTTTGTATGTAACACAAATCCTTGCTGCAGCGTGTAAGTTAAAAGATATACTTACGGGAAATTTTGACCTGACGCATGCTCTATGGCCCTGGTGGTGTTGGCTCTTAAGGAAGAATGGGAAAAGGCAAGAAGGGGGAAAAGTAGCCTAACTAATTTAGGTTTTTTCCACCAAAGTTGGGTATATGTTGGGGGTTGAAGGCTCCATAAGCCTAGAGCTGATTGGTGTAGGAATAAGAAATAGCAATGTGCTTGTACACCAGGTAACTGTGAGCTCTGCAGATTTTCGCAGTGCAGATCAGCAACAGGTTGAACTGCTAGGACTGCTGCAACCAACTCTACAATGCTCCTTCAGGACGTCCATGTGTGCAGGAGTAGCTTTGGTGAATGCAACATACGTCTACTTTGGTATAGAATGATGTTGGCACATCTGCATGCAATAATAAGGCTTCCAGCTCTTTTTCCCATAGATGGGATTTTATCTACTGTTGTTCAGGCATGTGCCAGAAGTGTGTGCGTATCCATCCATTCCTCCTAGACTTTTCTTTGCAGTACTACAAAAAGTACATGATATTTGCCAAGAAGCAGCCAGTACTGGGTCAGCGTATACGGATAAACTATACTGCCAGCTGTACTGGCTCTTGGGAATTTCGTGTATTGCAAAAGATTGTGCAACACTGATTTACTCTCAGTGCAGCTCACGGGTGTCCACTCTCCTGGAGGCAGTATGATTTGTTGACTATGATTTGAATGTCTTATGAAATTGTAAGTGAATCCTTTAAAAATGAAATCCTGTATGGCCAAAATGACTAGATCATTTCTACATACTATAAATCTCTTTTCTGATTTATGGTTATTTCTACTCATTCTGTGAAAAGATCAGCACTGAAAAGAATACAGCAGTGAGCAGCTTTTTTGATACTCTCCTTGACTAGTTATGTATAAATAATTTCTGAAAGATACTATTAACTTCCCTGGTGGGACAATAAAAGTACTAAATAATTCTAAAGACTGAATGCAGCTCTACCCATCAATTTATTTCTTATAATACCAATACTAGAGCTGGCAGCTTCATGATAATTTTCCTTAAATAATTCAAAGACAAAAATAAAAAAGCCTAAGTATAACTGTAAGCTATAGACATCGTAGTGTAATCTTCTCTCATGTATATCTTTCCTTTGTAGACATAACAGCTTTTTTATGAGAGTCCTCCACAGCAAAGCTGGGAATCTCATATGGTATAATAGCTTTTCCTTAACAATGCTTATCTTTTAAGGGAACAATATCTCCATTATAAAGATAGGTAAGGAAAGAAGAGTGAGCTCAGGATTACCCAGGGTCACGGTGGAAGTGCACAATAGCAATAGAGGTGGAGTGCAAACTTCAAAATGGTGTATTAATGCCTAGTCTCTCTCACCACAATATCCTTTCCACTGCCACATGCTGCTTCCTTATAGGGAGCATCATCACATATTGCGTGATATAATTTTGTTTTAATGGCAAGATTCCTATAATTATTTCTCTTCCTTCAAAGTTCTTTGAAAATATGCCCATCAGTACCCAGCTCTTGTTGGCGCAGTTGCTATTCAAATGATAGAAACATGCAGGAAAAAATGTTTGCACATATGAAAGGATACCCATGATAGAAACTGACCTCCAGCTGTCAGGCGTGTCGGGCTGGTTCACTGCGTGATCCAGCATAAGCAGGGCTGACTTCCAGCCTCTGTGCACAATGCCTGGTGCATGGGGTCATCCTCTGGCTCCCCTGTCCGCTGCTCCCAGGCCATTGGGCTGACCTTGTCCCTCTGAGAGCGTGACCCCTGCCAGCCTCACTGAAATGGGATCAGGGACTCCCAGCAGGAGTGCAAGGATCAGAGCACAGCTTTCAGCAACAGAAATGGTAATAGGAGAAAACATTTGTCTTTGGAGGCACAGCTACCTCCAGGGAGTATATTCGCCTCCATTGTTATTTAAATAGGCTGCATATTCAAGACTTCATCTGTTTTAAAAGCTCTGTGAGATCTTGGAGGAGAGAAAATTGAAAGATGCTATCTCTGGCAATTAAATTAAAATAAAGGGGCACTTATTCTGTGATTGTGATTGTGTGTAATTTCAACGATGTGTATGCACCTATATGTGCATGATAAGACCATACGTGCAGAGAAAAAGATGCACATTGTAGCTCAGCGGCAGCAAAAAAATACTCAGAATTATTTGATAGTCTGTGGAATTAGAAAGTTTTTTGTATAATTAATTTAGATTCTTTCAAGTAACTTTACTGAATTCAGGGGAACTATTTGTATGAATGAGAGATGCCACATCTTGTCCTTGAGTTAGTCTCACAATGTGGCTACTGCGTGGGTTGGAATGACACACAACTGGAAACCAACAGATTTCGCATGTTTTATATATAACTTTCTTCAAGCACTTTCAATATTGTTTGCATTACCTCATAGTATGAAAAACAGGTCAATTAGCTGCATTATAGAAAGTTGGACATTTGCATGTTACAATACTTAGAATGTTGTTACTTCTTACTGTTATGATTAAAACTGAGTTCCACTCAGAGGAGATTTGCAGTCTAAGGATTAGATTAGTTTGTCCTCCATATCCTTGAACAAGAGAGGATGTGGAAGAAGGACTAAAAAGCCTTGAAATCTGGTGCAGTGTCTGATGAAGGCTTCTATCCAGCAGGTTACTTCTTTGAGTTATTGTGACCAAGAACAGCTCTGTGTAAGTTTTCCCATCTCCTCTCTACATGTCAGTGGAGATTCAAGACCTGGAAGAATCTTTTAGTTCAAGATGAAAAAAAAGAGAGGCAGGGAAATGGTAAATGAGATGAGGAAAATTTGATAACCTCATACTTCATATTGGGGACTAGTGCAATTTGCTAGATTTATGTATTTATCTTATTCTTAATTTTAATAAAATTGTAGCTTATACCCAGCCTTGAAGAAGAATGCTTTCTTAAATAATTTAACAGAGCAGTGTCAGAGTGAATGGATGGAGATAGTATGCAAAATTGTTTTACATGATACATGTGAAATATGAAGTTCCCTGGCTGCTGCTGGAAATTACTTTTTTAAAGCCTATTCTCAAGGATTTTGTTATTTATTTTTTATGTTCTTTAAAGCTACCCTTTTGTTGTGATGATTCTCATAGTGTATTAGCTCATGTGTAAATAAATATGTGTCAAACTATGAAATAATGAGGGTTTCTTATGTCTTTCAGCTTCTATTACTTTTTTTTATTACTCGTAGAATCGCAGGACAGTTGAGGCTGGAAAGGATATCTGGAGGTTGCCTGGTTCAGCCCCTCCTGCTGAAGCAGGGTTACCTAGGACATATTTTAATATCTCAAATGATAGAGACTCCACCACCTCTCTAGGCAACCTGCACCAGTGCCTAGTTACCGTTACAGTGAAAAAGTATTTATGGTCAGAAGGAATCTCCTGTGTTCCAGTTTATGCCCATTACTTCTGGTCCTGTTCCTGGGCACCACTGAAGTGAGCCCAGTCCCATCTTCTTTGCGCCCTCCCTTTAATTATTTATATACTTCAATAAGATCCCCCTCAGCCTTCTCTTTTCCAGATTGAACAGTCACAGCTCTCTCAGCCTTACTTTATAGGAGAGATCCTCCAGTCCCTTCATCATCGTCGTGCCTCTTCACTGGGCTTTCTCTTGTATGTCCTTGTCTCTCTTGCACTGGGAAGCCCAGAACTGGAACCAGTGCTCCAGCAGTGGACTCACCAGTGGTGACTAGAGGGGAACGATCATTCCATTGTAATCAGGGTTTGTTTGAGTTTGCCTGAAAACTTACAGTGGTCCTGGTTGTGGAGAGTCTGCTCAGGTGTCCCAGCTGGATTTACAGTGCTCTGCCACTACTGTTAAACAGGCCAACTCTTTGACAGACACACTGACAGGCTGAGATAATGAAAAGTGATTCAAAGCCACCTCATATTATTAGCTGCTTTTATTAAGCTTTCTCTTCACACACCAGCACTGAGCCAGGTCCTAGTCTAGTACTGGCTGACCACTTGGGAAAATATACTGGTGATCCAGGGAAGATGCAGGACTGGCCCTTAAGCCACCCAGACATGGTTCAACATAGTTAGCGTAGAAGTCAGTAGGTATCATTCTTCTGGCTTCAGGGGGAGGTGGAACAGACCCTCAGTCCCCTCAGAAAACCTAATGATTGTTGGCTTGTTAAAACTCAAACCAAATATGAAGTTTAGTTGCAGATAAATTGAATAATTATATGAAAATTAGAGCAGACCTTTTTGCTTTTCATAAAAGTTGTAAATATTTAAACTCTCTGCAAAAAAGCTGGCACTTAGGACAAACGGGGTTTCTTACCACCTGATCAGGGTTGATTTTGTATTCCTCTTTTCACTAATCTAAGATGCCTTGGAGAACTGTGTATATGTCAAGATGCATTTTATTGTAAAGATTAGTTGCTACAAAGAATGATCTACCTGCTAGAATTTTTGTTCACATTAATAAACTCTCTTGGTAGTTATATAAACATTTACTGTAGCCCATTAATGAAAAGTGTCCTAGTGCAGGTGTTGAGTGTACCACTATGAAATTTTAGCAGTCAAGAGTTTGTTTATTATACTCAGTCATGTATTCTATTGTACTTCCAGGTATTGAGACTGAAATGGAACAACTGAAAAATCAAGATTAGAGCCTCTTAAACTGGGAAATAAGTTAAACAATTTTAGCCACTGTGCCTTTTTTTCAGTTGCAAAGCAATGCATGATTAATTTAGAGGAAATAATATTATTTCTCCAAGCAGGCAATCCATGGTTGTTTTTTTTTTTCCTTTTGCATAATAAATACTGTTGCCAGAAAAACAATGGAAACCAAGAATTCTTGACAACTTATTTTAGGTCCAGTAAGCTTGAATGTAAACTGAACTGCCCAGAGAGAGTTGGTGAAGAGTTTACTTACTATAATTGTAATAAAGGAAATTTAAAAACCACAATCTGTTTCAAGTCAAAAATGAACAACTGAATATTGTCTTAAACATTCCCCTCACACACACACCCCACACCCCCCCTCCCCTGTTCTTGGCATACTTATGCTTCTTAAGCAATTGTCATTACTGGACTTAGGGTACAGACGCTATTTCTTTTAGATAAGTTAAGCTGTGTTGTTTCTGAACCTTTCAGTCCATTAATTTAGAATGTGTAATTTCAGAATTTTTGCCTTGCAGTTTAAGAAAACAAAACATAAAAGCTAAGAATAAGTTATAAGTAGGGCTCACATTGTATAAGCTATTTATTTCTGATGTTGCACTTCATCTGGTAAATTTTACATGCCCGAGGGGTCTGATATAATGTTAAATGCACTTGGTTATTTTATGCAATGTATCTTCATTATTTTTTTCTGTCTAGTATTTATTCCAGAAAGATGGCTCCTCTCGGACTGGCATGGCTTTTTAGCTATTAATAATACAAAAGCATAAAAAAAATTTTTAAAAGAATTTCTGGTGAGAGGTGTAAATGTGGCTGGCATTAAGTTTTCATTTGAAAATGAAGATTAATGCTGCTATTCTTATATTATCATTACAATAGCATTTCGGTATAAGAAGAATATGGATTTCTGTCCTGGTATCCAGATGCTTTGCCCATGTGATAAAGGGTTGGTTTTTTTTATTTTTCTTAAGGTGATGCACTGGCTAGTCTATCTACCGAGAGGCTTTGAAGAGTCCATACTCATGACAGTGCTCACAGCTTTACATAGTATAACCATAAGAGGGAGCCTCTCCTCTTTCAAAGTCACCCGGGATGATGCAAACATGGGCCTTTGGAGGCCTCTTCCTGCTAGTTTGGAAGCTTAAACGATTCTCTTTTTTTCCTGTGAGGCTGATCCACTGCAATCCCACAGTCAGGTAAATTTACATGGGAGTCAAGCCTGCTAGTTCCAGAAACGCCTGTGCAGAAACTGTCAAACCTTGCTCCCAGTGGTTTGGAAGAGTGGGATCATCCTTTAACAAGAATGGGATTTAGTCTTTGTTAGAAAATAGGTGGTGCAGCAACATTGCAGCTGGTGCAAGAAAGAGTGTTTACCCGAGGCTGCACAGGTTGCACTCTAGCCTTTTGCATGGCATCTCTGTCTTCATTACAGACATTTGTTATCGTACAAGTAAATATTTTGGTTGTCATCCATTCATTGCAATCAAGTTAGGTTTGACCTCAGCACAAAGTTTGCACAGTTCAAGATAAAATTTGTGGTTTAATAGAGTTAAGTAAGCGGAAAGAAACCCATGTGTGAGTAGATTTAAGTATGTTTGTGCCTACATTGATTGCATTAGATCAATAAGCTGATATTAGAGGGAAAGAAATTAAACTGTAGGATTAAAACCCAAAAAATAAATGCAGGAGGGAAAATACATCATTATCATTAGAGAGGAAAATCCATGGTTACAGTAGCTTGTGCAAAAGAATAACACGAAATGACTATTATTAGAGCTGAATACCCAGATAAAATTTTGGGTACTTTAAATTTTTAAATCTATAGAAATAAAAATCTGAAAGAAGCTACCCTTAAAGTCTTCATGTGTTCAGAAATTATTTCCCAGGTTACTTGTGCTTGGTGATACTGCTTGAGTCTCCCTTTGATTGTGAGCAGAGGTTTCTCTGATGTTTGACCATCAGGCTTGCTATTAGACCACCAAGCTTGCTATTCTCTTCTTCATCTTAAAAGTTTGAGCTGCGGCACCAAGGCTGGAATGGCCTCTAAATTGAGAGATGGTAATTGCTGCTGAGATGCCATAGAGACACATAGTGCTTGCAGTGCCTGCAGTGAGAGCTCACAGTAGGTACAACCAAGAAAGTGGGGTCTCACTTAGGCAGACCTATTTCTCTAGCCTTGCAAAGCTGCTTTTCCAAGTTTCTCCCCTTGTTACCCCAGATCTAGTCCATATTATTGCTTTCTGAATTTTCTGCCCACTCAACATATATTCTGAAATCTGTCCTGGCTAGCAACAGGTTTATCTTATATTGCTGTGCACAAATCTCACACTTACTCAAAGCAGGAGCAGTGCATGGTAAATTAGGTATTTCTCACACTTAATATTCTACTTCTTTTCTTGCATACACTATTGATAATGTCCAGATAAGAAAATATGTTATTTTACTTTTGTCATGTGAATGTGATGATAACTCCTAGGAGGAATCTTTAATGAGGGTGTAAATCTACAATAGTGCTTATGTTACAGCTCAGTATTAAAATTCTTGTTCATATAACTAGATTTCTTGTATGGAGTCTGATTAGCTGTAAAACATTGATGATGCTTGTGTTTGCAATCGTTTGCAGGGCATTTTCCTGTAAGCTATTTATACCATATGTCAGTATGCCATTGTATTCCTTACTTCTCTTTCCTCTTCCCAAATACACCCATGTTAACTACGTTATTTTGCTTTGTTTTGGAAAAATGGGCAAGAACACCACTATGTAAATCATTGTGTATATGTTTTCACTGTAGTAATATCCAAAGTTGGAATTCTAACTGTGCTGCAAACCTCTGAACTACAGGGAAAATACATGTGTCTCCTCTGAACAACTTAACAGCCTGAGGCTTCAAGCCTAGGAATTTTTTATACAGATGTTTGTCTTTAAATACTGAAGAGGTTACAGAAATCTGGCTGTTTGGCCTTTCAAAGGCCTTTTAGTCTTCTCAATGCTTGTGTCTGTGTGCTCCTATCAGTCTGTCAGAGGCACAACTGTGATAACATCTGATAGTTAAAACAATTTCAGGGAATGTTCATACCATGGACGTGTCCTGATCCCAGGCTGCCAGCTCATCCTCATGCTGCTGCAGACAGCTGTGCAGGATGGGCTGGATTTTTCCAGACTGCACAATAGCAGTACCCCATTGTCCAGTAAGAGTGTTGGCTCATCTCTGACCAGGATGCTATGTGTCAAAGCCTCTGAAGAAGAACTCAGAATGTCTTTTCAGATTGATTTATAGAGAGCAACATCCTTCTTGCTCCTTACATCTTATGGGTAAAGGAGGAACAGAGATTTAACCTTTTACAAGGCACAGGCTGTTTTTCTCATTTGCTATTTTAATTTTGCTCTTCTCTCAAACTTCAGGAAGACTGACGCATTTACTGAAGTTAGCAGGCTGGATGTAATGCAAAACTGTTGGCTGACGTGTTTTGAAGTTCCAAGCCAGATATCCTCAGTTTCACACATACACTTCTAATGTAAACTCAGCTGCACTTCTGAGTCCTTGCTTTCATCCAACTCAAAAAAAAAAGCAAAGGGTTGAATGGGTTTAGACTGAGCCCATGGAGATCAAACCCAAAGGAAATGCTGTTAGAAAATCCTTGTCAAAGTGAAACTCTGACTTGAGTAACATTCTTGCTAGAGTGACTCTCTGTAAATATCTGAGTTTTTTATTTCTTTTCCTTTTACCCAACTATGTTTTTCCACTGTGTACTTCCCTTACTGATGATTAGTCATTCTTCCTTCTTGCCAGGCCACTTCTCTTTTAGTTTGCAGAATTGCCACCGCATTGGTTTCTCAGAAGATAAATCCTGTGAAGTAACTAAAGAACATTCCTTAAATCCAATGTCTATGTTACAGACCATTATAAAGCCTTTCCTTTAAATAATAAAGTTTTAGTATTAATTGACTGCGTTAAGGAATCTGTTAAAAGATGTGCGCTCTAGAGCTCCTTGATCAAATGCTTAAAGTCAGATCAGGTGTGTACCCCTAAAATGTGCATTTCCTTCTGTTTATAAAGATATGTTGCTCTATTTTCTACATGGTCTTTAAGAATTACTGGGACTTTCTTTCTAGAAAAAGGTAAGAAATAAAAAAAGAAATAAAAAATGTGCAATCCACTGCAGTTCTTCGATTTAATCAGTCACACCAGTGAGTCTCAAAGAGCTTAGTAACCTTTAAAGTTTAGGTTTGCTGGAGTCTTTTCCAGTGCAATTGCCTGCACTCTGCTTGTAGGAAAGATTATTTGAAATGCACTTACGATTGCTATTAAAAATGCATTGCTACTATCCAAATGACCTTGCCTTATGCTTTTTGTTAATCCAAAAAACACAGAAAAGAGTAAGTGCTATGTAAAAAGAGGTGATTTTGACAGATGATACAGATAAAAGAGGACATAACTGGGAGCAAGTACAGAAAAAAACTATGGAGCAAAGTGCGCAAACCTGCTGATATTTCATAAAGCTAAACTTTCTTCAGGCATTTGTCATCAGTCTGAAAGTTACATTCTGCTACAAGAATGAGGAGAATGAGCTTTTCCAATATTTTAGAGCTTGTTGGTTTTGATATTATGTCTTATTGTGAGATTTTTATTCTTTTTTTTTTTTTTTTGCACCCATGCAAACTCTTTATAACAGGCTTCCAAGTACAAGGGTGGCTACACTTTTTGTGCTTCACTCTGTCTTGATAGGTAGAGCTCTCATCCTTTGTGTGTAACACAGTTAACTACATGCTGGTCAGATGAACTTTTTTATTTAGAGGTTATTTATGTATATGAAGTGGTCTGTGAAGAGGTCTTTTTATTTCTAATATATTTAATATACTTCCTTCTTTACAATAAGAGTGCTTTCAGATTGTTAGGAGACAATCTGAAAAAAGGACAGCGGTTTAGAAGCTATGATTGGGGTATGAATAGTTCACAAGTACATCTCTTAATGGTCTTTTTAAGGGGTGAGATTCATACCACATGACTTGCAGCATCCTGGAGTGCCACCTAAATCCCTGAATGGGGGTCACCTAAAACAAGTGTGTAATTCTAAGGTGGTTCTCAAAAAGAAAATAGAATTTACAAATTGGAGTTAAATTGATGAAACAATATAACTGCAGGTATTTGTCTGTATGAATCTATCAGATTTTGTTTGTTTGGATAGAAGTCTGGCTTCTGTTTGATTATCTTTCAGTGTTCTCATGAAACACTGAGGTGGTGAGGTGCTACCTCACAGAATTTCTACAGAAAGAAAAATATTCATAAATATGAAAGCACATCGAAGTGAAGCTCTTTGGAAAGAATAGTATTTTCTGAAAGAATGAATAGAAGTTGCATACATTAATGATAAATTTTTGCTGCAGGAGTGACTTTGTGTATATTTTTAGACAGTTATGAATATCAAATCCAAAACAAGAGACAATAGCAACATAATTTGTGTGATAACAAATACAAAATATGTGAAGGGTCAAACACATAGGGTTTTTCTTTCCTTCCTTTTCAGAAATCATCTTTCAGAGCACAAGAATTACTAGAGACGGGGGGCACTTGTGTGGAACAGCACAGATTTGGATTCCTGCCCGACCAGGACTTCTTCAGGCCGGGTCATTTGGCCTCAATATCCACTCACAAAATCAGAGATTTGACACCCTCCAGTATTATCATAATGAGCCCATATGATTTGATGAACAAGCAGAAACAAAGACACAAAGATATGAGCAACCTGTATTCCTCTCCAAGGAAATAAGAGGCTGACTTCACATGTTAGGGTGTCTGTTAATGAGCTCAAGTTTATGGAGGTAGAGCCTTACGTTTCACAGAGTTCATTCACCATCTTCCTTTTTTAAATTTTTTTATGGAAAAGCAGTTTCTTCACGGACAGTTCTGTGAAATCAGGCAGGTTTTATGTTAACATGTTAATCGTGAAAAAAGATTTCTGAACTCATTTTAGAAGAGAATATGCATTCAAATACTGAATTTGCAGACACCAATTTTGATATATATGAATCCTCTGATATTTTATGATAACTTTTAGGTAATAAATAAAAGACTTTGCATTGCAGTTGTTTGCCTCAGGTTGCTGCAGTGAGGCCTTTGGCTAGTAAAGAATTGGTAAAGTAATTAAATTAGCATAGGTAAGAGGCAGTTCACAAAATTCACAGTCCAAGTATTATGTATAATATATAATGTGATCATAAATTAAACATATATGTGTATATGTGATCATAAAGGGAACAAACAGAATTCCTTCTTTCCTTCCTTCCTTCATTTTTTCTTGATGTTGCCATTTTCTTAAACTAAAATACAATTTGGAGTAAACCATTGGGTTTAATTCCTTTCCTTGGAGACTCCTCCTTATCCCCTTATACCCTAACCCCAACAAAAGTGGAAAGGGATTTCCTTAAATTCCCAATGTTGAGGTAGGAAAAAGATGTTCCAGTCATTTATTGCACATGTTTGGTCCATTTTTGCTGTTAAAATGACTTTGTATGGTGGAAGATCCTCCTTTGCTCCTGTCTCCTCCTTCAGCTAAGTCATAATGGGGAGACAGAGCCATGAAGTCACAACCCATATAGTGAAAAAAAAAGATCTCATCCATCAAACTGTCACCTTAGTTTTCTGTCCAGGGTCACAGAGGAGCAAAGTCAGCTTGTGTCATGTTGAAATAGCAGTGGTAAGTGTTAGTGTGTGTAAAGCTGGTGGTTTGAAGTCTATTTATTTTGTTTGAAAGGCTCAAACAGCATGCTGCTGAGCAGAGGAACAAGCAGGAAGAAGTCTCCTTATAAATTATTACTGGAAGGCTTACAGCCAACATTTAAGATGTGAAATTAAGCTATCTGCTTTTCTGGCTCTCTGATTTACTTTGTGGCAGCTGTCTGTTTCTGAGTTTCAGCATCTCACAGAGAGGTAAAACTTGCATTAAAAACCAATATGGAAATGGCATTTCTTTAACAAAGATTTAACATTTTCTCAAAAAACAAAATTTGCAGGGAATGTTATCTCAATATCTGTGGCATGCTTTCAAGACAAATTATATGTAAAAATGCTGTCTCTTTGCATAAACTGGGAATGTAGACAGATTCTTGGGGAGGTTATTATCGAGAAAAAATGCAATTGTTTGTTCTGATTTTAGCCATCAAAAGCATTTCAGAGAGGCACCAATGTTTTCTGGGTTTTTTTTTAGTATTGCTTTTAATTTGGTGACTCTTAACGTTATTGATTTCATGTCCATTGGGCTCTTTTTTCTTATACTTTTTATTATTGATTTTCAGGGGAGAACATCTTTGTTGTTTTGCTGTTTAAAGTATTTGAAGCTTATTTACGTGATCTTTGTTAAAAGAAAAATCATAGGTCCAACCCAGCTTTAGTAAATCGCGTAGCTCGTTTAAAAAGAACAGAAAAGTAAAGGCTAACTACTCCCGTGCAGGCTGAGACGCACACAGGAAACTCTTACAAGTACCCAGGGGTGTGCTTGTTTCAGAAATTAGCAGCTGAGAGGGTGATGAATGGAGATGTGCACTTTTCCGTGGCTTGTCCCAATGCTCTGTCTGTGTACCGGGCGTACAGGCAGCCTGAGTGCCCAGTGAGCTTGTTTGGATGCCCTCCCTGAGGATGGCTGTGCGGGGGGGGGTGGGGTGTGGGGGGTGGACTGAGTGGCAGACGCATCTCTTCCCCCACCCCCTGGGAGAATCGCTTCTGCTGAAGTCATTTGGTGTGCGCTGCTTTTTCCTGTGCGAGGATTAGGGAGTAGGAGAATGGCTTTGTGAGGAGGCTCGAAGAGAGGGAGCTGAAGAGAGGCTGAACAGAGGGGCCGAAAGACTTTAGCCTTTCATAGTTCTTTCAGTCAATTCATTCTGGGAGACCAATTGCATGTGATACAGCAGCTGGGTTTTTGTTTTCCTTTCAGCTATATACTGTAGGAGAAGCTGGTAAGGTTATTTTTTTTTTTCCTTCTTCTACTGTTCCACGATGCTATTGTAAATTGCTTTATTGAAGCGACTGTTTGGTGAGGAAGGGAAGTTGGTTAATGATGCTGAGGGTCCCCTGCATTGTCTCTGTTTTGTGCAGCTGCAGAGTTTGGGGAACAGCACTGTTTGCAGTAGAGGGGCTGTTTTCCGTTGAACAACTTTGCTGTTATTTTTCCAAAGTTGTTTCATTCAGCAAAGCTAGGAAAATAAGCAAATCAATGGACTTGGCTGTTTAGAAATGAGCAAATTTATAGAGGCTGCAATTTGCTGAAAGAGCTGTTCTTCCTAAATCCCAGTTTCAGATGTTCTTCCTTTGATGTTATCAGATTTGCTACTCTGCTGGATCAACTCCAAATCTGGGTTTTATGTGAGAACCTTCTCTCACAAATCATTTTTTTTTTCCCAGCAGGGACAAGATAAGTCACTTTAATTGATAGCCAGAGAAAACAAAACAAAAATGTATCTGTGGAAGGAGAAAATATTTGGGGAAAGGAAAAATCCTATGGGAACTCTGGAATTCCATGAAAATGAACAGGAATAAATAAAGGAGCGTTAATTCTTAGCACTAATTTCAGCAGAATGGTCCTGATCAGTGTAATAGGAAGCACGTATTTAGGCAGAGACAATTCAAGATGCACAGGTGCATATCCTGTCTAACTGCACCCTTTCAAAGAAAGAGTTGTCATATTTATCCTCTTCGAGAGAAAAAAAAAAAGTGGGTGTGTGGAGGAGGGGGAACCAGAAGATCCTGGCTATCCTGTATCTTTCCCCTCTTCTTGTTATTTCTAGAATGGTAAGTTGTTTGTCAGAGTCTTTTATTTCCTTTCATATTATCGTGGGAAACTTTAGCTTGAATTGGTCGGACATACATGAGCGCAGCTTGGGGTATACCATGTCTTTTCCACAGGCAGGCTATGAAAATCCTGCCTGTGACTCAGACGAATTGTAAAGACCATAATTGCCAACAAAAGTTTCTTTTGTGGCCATTCAAAAACTGCAAACAAGGTAAGGGGGAATGATTGACAACAGTTACACTACTGATTGACAGAGAACCAAAAACTTGGTCTGTGACTTAGTATGTTAGTTTTTCAGGAAGTATTGACCTTTTTCACTATTATTCTGTTCTTTCTGGTGGAATATTCCCAACTCCTCTATTGAGGCTAGAATGTCTATCTAAATGTGTCTTTATAATTACTGCCTATAGTCTTGTATGTCTCATTACAATGATATGCTTATTTGTTGATGTTGAAACAAAATTGAGATATGCATTGCAATCAGACCTCCATGAAAGAATGTGTATCTCTTAAATGCCTCACATGCTTAGCTATTGATTTCAGCTACAGATTTCACTCTTATGCAGTAATGAAGTGCCACATCCAAATCCTGTGAATTTATGCTCACAGTTCTAGCTCTTAACAATGGAAGGCCCAAGGATATCAATGTGGTTACTCATGTGAGTAAAGATTTGGAGACTCATTTCCTATTCATGAATGAAATGGTTTAGGAAGTGCACAGTTACTATGGTTCTCTTTTGGCTTAAAAACAAAAATTTCCATTAAAACAATCACTAATGAGATTTGGTAGAGGGGCTCAAAGATAGATTCACTGATTTAATATCAGAATGTGGTATAATTCTTAAGAATGTGGCCAACTCTTGACAGCAATATTTCAAAATGTATTATAGAAATGTTCTCTCTTCTGTTATTAACAGGTTTAGAAACGCAGAAAACATAATTCATCTCTTTGTGCTGCACCACTAGATATGGCCATGACCCATGAAATACCACCACAACTATGAGTTACTCCTCCCTTTGAGAGTAGAAGTTAATTTATTGTGGTCTTTATCACATACTCCCACATACTTCTAGTAATAACTGTCAGTTCTAACAAATGACAGCAAACTGATATTTCAGGTTAGGTTTCTCCTGGTTTTCTGCAGACAAAGGTATGGTATCTCTAACATAAAGTGTTTATTGCTTTCACATCCTTGGCTTCATTGCCAGCAAAAAAGGCAGGATGTGTTCCCTGATTACTGATACACCAGTTAAGGCTCCTTAGTTCCCTAGTGGAGAAATTACTTTTGTTCAGTGTTTCTAAACATGTTAACATGTAACATAAAAGATGTTAACAACATCTTTTAGTTTACAGAGATAATGAGATGTATTTGCTGCTCTTTCCTAGTTTTCATTAATTCTAAATTTCTACGTGTGATTTTGAAGAGAAAATGAGTATCTAACTTAAAAGAACTCACAACTGAAATTATATCTACATATGTGGATGGTAAAGGAGCTACACTAAACTTGTACAAGAGAGCCGTAAAATTAAGTGCCTGAAACAGAGAGTGGCTACTTTTTTTGTAAAGCAGAAATGCATATACTTTTATACGGCCATTATTGTTGGTAAAAGGGCCTCTAATTGTAAATGAAGTATCACCACCAATATCCCATTCACACATAAAGAAGTAAATCTTGGTTATAAATGTCTTTAATTAAGTTAGAGCAGAACAAAATTAATTCCAAAGGTGGAGGGAAACACATAAATAAAATTAACATCCATTTACTCATAAAATTAGAGCAATCTAAACATATTCCAGCAGTCATTAGCTACCAGCTATTTTTCAATACTGGACAGTTTAGGTAGATGAAAAGTGTAATATTACTACTTGAAACACATACACAATTCTTTAAAAGAAATTATAAGTTTGGAGCTGCCATACTGGTGCTGTGCTGCTATTTGGTGAATTATTTGCAAGCTTTTTCACATTGCTTAGTCCAGATGTCGCATAAAGGCCATATAGCAAAGAAAAAAGTTTGCTTTCTATGCTGTATACATACATCCTTATATATGCATGTATAAGCATGAGTGGCAATTTATTAAAAGACAGTTGGCCCACTGCAGATTATTTTCAAGCTGGTTTTGTTATTAGTTTTTACTTGTACTCTTGCTCGCACCACTCTGAGTTGTTGTTTGGAGAGACCTGTGAGTTGCATGCTAACATCATGCATCTTCTATGGTAACTAAACACTTTCTGTGTTCATTGTTACAGAAAAATTCACAAAGCCTGTGCTTAGAGTTTATGGCTACCGATCTTCCTAGAAATAACTAAGTAAAGTGAATGTCACCGTAAGTCAGGCTAAACATGGTGTAAAAGAGTTCTACTACTCTTTGCTTAACAGGGAGAAAATGCATCTGGGCTGTCATGGGACGCTGCCATTTTACAAACAATAAGCAGCAGCAGGTCCAGTCTGGTGGAGCAGAACAGAAATTAGAGAATACAGTTCCCACTTGACTGCCTGACAGACCAAGAGGTTTTGAATGCTGCTTCAAAATCATAATCTTTTTTTTAATTGTCGTGAAAGTACCTAGATATTAAGTGATTTTATTCTTGAAGTCATTGACTATAGAACAGGCTAAGTATTTTCTTTATCTATTTGAATAATACTTATAGTTTCTAGATACATCTGTGTAACTGTCAAAACTTTTTAATGAAATTCTCCACAATTGATGATGCATCTGTTATACCCATTATCCAGCACCTTAGAGGCACAGTGTGTTCCACAGCTTGGGATTTGCTGGGTTATATATCCAGTGTAAACAGGCAGAAATTGAACTGCTAAGTCAGAGATCATCCGCAGGATGGTTTGTGTGCAAAGACAAAGAAAGAGCATTTTAATGATATATAGCTGAGGTTTTCATAGTCCACAAGGATCCCACTATCTTCTCAAAGCATGTTTCAATGATGTATGGCTGTATCCCTTCATCTTTGAAAAGCTGTAACAAGGTGTCGTTTCTGGTTGGATGTAGTAGGTATCTTTCACCTTTGAAATCTCAGTCTTTTTGAAAAGTAGTATCCATTTCCATGCTAAACTTTCAGGTCTTAAGAGATTGACTTGAGTTCCATTTTAGGCTAAACTTCAGCCCACATGGCATGGCAGAGTGGGCAAGATGCTGTCTGTCAAGGTCCCATAGCTAATGCAGAAGGAAATTACTCAGATTTGTGGTCTTACATAATTAAAACCTCGAAAGGTGGTTTTAAAACGTTAGTAGATGCTGAGAGAATGATATCGAGAAAGCTGGGAGCATGTACAATACAACATGGGTGGGATTCAGTTCCGTATAAAGACTCTAAAACTTGGACATGTGTAAACGTTTACATGTGATTCATCTCAAATAATAGCTGGCACCTATGGATCAATTTGGTTAAATCAATTAGATGCCTCACACAGGCATCTAATAGCATTACAGATGCATTAAGACATCCACATGGGCCTGAAAGGGGACAAAGGACATGTGGACACATTGTAGAGAAGTGGCTCTGCCAGGGCATCTGAAATAGTGTTAGGCACCTATTTATAGGCCCTAAAGAGGGAGACCATCTTAGCTGGCCAGCTCAGTAGCTTTTCTCATTCCACTGCTCACCTTGACTAAATCATTGCTGGCTGCAGTGCCATCTTTCACAGTTAGCTTGTCTACAGACTACTACCCACAATTTGAACCACTGTTGATTTTTTACATTTTATTACGTCATTTCTCTTGTAGAAAAAGAGCTGTGTTATTTATGGACCAGGACTAAAGTGTTTCTATTCGTTAGGGTAATAATAAGAAGAAGGAAAGCAGAAAAGAAAGGGAGAAGTGTATATATCATGTCTTCTCGAGGCATCTACGTTAAATGTGTAAGGTAGAACACTGTGCTGCTTTGTAATCAAAAGAAAGAGAGCTAGACCTTAACTGAATTACTCAAATTCTGTATAAATACCTCGCCAAGAGGAGACAAAGTCTCCTTGGACTAAATTCATGTGGCCTTTGTAAGATGCTGAGCTGGTAACATCTAGGAGAGTCAATAGGAAACATCAGGCATGCTCATTATATCTTAGGTCATCTGAATATGACATACTTTTCTAAGGTTATTATAAGTTCTATTAGTATATGCTCAGACTGAAAGAGATTATACTTAAAAATTTTTTCAAGACATCTGCTGTTTTATTTGCCTAATTTTGCATAAATGCTATATGTTTTGAACCTACCTCTCAATCAACTGCATAGGGCCATTGCTTCTCAGAAAATAATGTGAGGGAACAAATGCTTTCCTTTTGTTATGCACCACTCACAGGAAGTCCTTTTGCTCAGATATCTTTGAAAATCCACATGATTTATGCATGTCTATATTGTTTGTCTAATGTATTCATGTGTATTTCGAAAAGTATACATATGCACTCCACCTCACAATTCTCTTGTGTGTGCGCCAGAAAACAATTTGCCCAACTGAACAATATGAGTTACAAGTCCAGTTATTGTCTGTTTTGAGGTCCATAATTAGAGCTCAGATGGTCAGGCAATTGCAGAAGAGAGCTTACCAATTTACATGTTAATCAAACATAGTCTGATGCACCATGATTAATGTAGGCTCAGTCAACATCTTAATTAGCCAGAAGCACATCATGAGGCATTGGTGCCTGTCTTCCCACCCCTGAGATATTTTTCCAAGCAAGTACAAGTTCTTCAGTAGCTGTTTTACACAACACTGTTAAAGCTAAGACCTTAATAATTGTTCTAATGAGAGAAGTTAGTTAAAAACTGGTCAGCTTTGTGTAGAACACCTGAGGTAACATAGTATCTTCATTAGAGGGCAGAACCTAGCAAATTGTAACCTGTATCAGGTATGATATTAAATAACAGACTTGTGCCAAAAGCCCATTGAGCACAGAATCAGTTTTTTAACAGCTGTGGATGGTTTTATCTGATTGATTAGTTCCACATATATACAGCCCCAGGAATCTCTCCACAGGAGCCCACATGGATTCAGGATAAGCACTATTTAAGTATGCCTTTGTAGTTGAGTAACCTGCTGGGCAGGACTTTACCTCTCCTAACTGTGTCTCTCCAGATATTTTGGTTAAAGGGTTGCTAGTTTGCAGCTGATTTATTTTACAAGTAAAAATTAACTTTCTCTATACAGATAGATTTTTAAATTCCATGAATGCTATCAAATATTGTTTTCAAAAGCTAGCCTGTCTGAGGACTAACTCCGAGTGGACAAGATGTTTACTAGTTTTCCCCATTTGATTCCTTGCTGCACATCTTTCACTGCTGCAAAATATACACAGTGATACGCAGATTGAAATGTTCAGTGTATATTTTTCAAAGAAAAATTTTGTTATGAAATGCTTGGCTTTAGTGGGAAGAAGTTCTTTCGATGATGAAACCAGAAACTCTACCTCTCTAGTATTATATGTTCCCACTATCACAAGAGTGCAGAATAAAATTGCAAATAGCATTTACACTGTGTGCAATTTGTCCTTGCTTTCATGATAGCTGTTTTAAGAGCTGCTGGTGGTGACAAGAACTAAAACATCTGTTGTGGGGTTTGGAATTGACAGCCAAGCAGAACTGGGAGCAATTTAGTACCTTATATTTTCTATTACTTTCACATATAACATTGTGACTTTAAACTTGGTTTCGGAGGCAAGATAAGAACTGTGGTTGGAATCAGAACTAGTCACTGCATGAGAGTTGGACACTTACTCTGGCCTTAACCAGGGGACTGGCATCACAGCCTCCCATACAGGAAGTCTTCCCCAATTACAGGTATAAAGGAAAAATTCCCTGAGATCAAAACCACATACAAATTACAGATATCTCTTGCCAAAACAGAGAGAATTTGTTAGTGGAAAGACATAGGAAGCTTTTTTGCTCTATTTGCTTGCCAATGCCTTGTTATTTCCTCCATCTTCGGTAAAGGCTTCATCTGGGGGTGTTGGTCGATGAGAAAATGAACATGAGCCGGCAGTGTGCACTCGTAGCACACTGTATCCTGGGCTGCATCAAAAGGAGCGTGACCAGCAGGTCAAAGGAGGGGATCCTGCCCCTCTACTCTGCTCTTGTGAGACCTCACTTGGAGTATTGTGTGCAGTTCTGGTGTCCTCAACACAAAAAGGACATGAACTGTTGGAACAAGTCCAGAGAAGGACCACGAGGATAATTAGGGGACTGGAGCACCTCCCGTATGAAGATAGGCTGAGAAAGTTGGGGCTGTTGAGCCTGGAGAAGAGAAGGCTGTGTGGAGACCTCATAGCAGCCTTCCAATATCTCAAGGGGAGCTATAGGGATGCTGGGGAGGGACTCTTCATGAGGGACTGTAGTGAGAGGGCAAGGGGTAATGGGTTCAAACTTGAACAGGGGAAGTTTAGATTGGATGTAAGGAGGAAGTTCTTTCCTGTGAGGGTGGTGTGCTGCTGGAATGGGTTTCCCAAGGAAGTTGTGAATGCTCCATTGCTGGTGATGTTGAAGGCCGGGTTGGACATAGCCTTGGGTGGCATGGTTCAGTGGGAGGTGTCCCTGCTAATGTCAGGGGGGGGTTGGAACTAGATGATCTTAAGGTCCTTTCCAACCCTTTCTATGATTCTATGATTCTATGATTATGTTCAATCTGCCCTTGTAGGGTTTAGTGTCACTCTGGCTTCTTATTTAAAGGATTATTTTCTTAGTATTAAATGTTCAGTTAACTTCATGCTTATGTTTGTAGTACAAATCATCCTGCTCACTTCCTCTCAGGTCACTAAATAAAAGAAGTACTCTGTATGTAATTATAAAAACATTTTTATTGCATTTCTGAATACACTGTAAATTTCAAATGAATGGTAAGAATGTGTGTTGAATCCTTTGTGAAAAGCTAACTTTTAAGGTTATTTAAGGGCTAATGTTATCATCATAAAATAAGAATTTCATGCCTTGAAAAATGGAGTGTTAGAAATTGTTTTGACATATAGTACTTGAAATATCTCAGGCTAAAAAAGGTCAGTTTTAGTCTTCACGAAGCCAAACAATCGCACAAATACAGCAGCTATCTCCAGTTACCATACTGCATTAATGTAGATGGTACCAATATTTCTTAACCTAGGTACAAAGAAATTGATGGGTACAACCTTTATTAGCCTAAACACATATGGATAGAGCTGCCACCAAAGTTGCTGCAGTCTACAGATGTCATGTGATAGCTGAAAACTGCTGTTAGGATGAGTATCGTGAATATGCCTAGGAGAACTTTATAATTGCTAAAGCCAGAAATCAGCTTATAAATAACGCCTTTAGATGTTGATTCTTGAGGTGGTTCTGGTATTTGAAGTTTGGATGTTTTATTCTAGGGATTTTTTTCCCTCTAGGTAAGGAAGCGATTCCAACAGCAGGTTATAACTTCATCCTTACCTGTTCTGGAACATCACTGGAGATAATTGTGCTTGGTCTCCATTCCACCTTTTGGTAGATCCTTATTACTAATACGCTTTATCCTATCCCTTGTTACCTTTCTGTCTGATATCCATCGTGGGTAACTAGTTAAAAGTGGGAATTTATCTCTGCTAACCTCTATGAATTAAAATGCTAGCAGTTTCATAGTTAATTCTAAAGGATAAGTCTTTTCATCCATGCCTTCTAGAGGCTTGAGTATTTCTCTGTTACAGCAGAAGCTCACGTACTTAGATTTAACCCCTAACTACAACATTAAAACTGAGATAAATCTCTTCTTTAGTGACTTTAATTTGGTGTCATTATAACGTTGAAGTCTGAAGACCTATATTGATATTTAAAGAACGTGAAATGCCATGCCTACACAAATAGAGCGTTAAAGTTTTTTAAACAGAAGAAACATCCAAAATACTTAATCAGTGTTTGAAATTCAGAGTCAACAGAAAAAAAATGTTTGCTAACTGTAACCTGCTTTTCTCTGGAAAGAGCTATTTGCAGCACCCATTTTCACTGGTTCCTGAACTTTTTTTTTCTCACTTTTTTTTTTTCTTTTTTATTGTTGTTCTTAGATTAAATACTGAATTCCTGTGGATGCAATCAGCAAGCAAAGTGAAATATTAAAAAATGCTGAAGTGGTATGAGCAGCATTTTATTAAGGTCTTTGTTTGCAAGACTTGAGAGAACACCTGTTTCCACAGTTCTATGATTTTCCATTTAAGTGCTTACAATGTACTTTCAATAAGCAAAAGATCTGAAAAATATCTTATATTATATATAGAACTCATTGTGTTGATGTATCCCTGTAATCAATCATCCTACCAGAAGTGTCCAAGTAATAACACTGCAATTATCTTGCATTTACACAGCGTTTTTCAGTTTAAGAAAATCTGTATGAAGTGTTCCAATGCTACAGAAAGGAAAACAAAGACAGAGGTTTAGTATTTTGATCATGACTCTGGTATTTCTGAGCTAAGCAGGTCTCTAGTGTTCATGATCAGAGCACGGAACATGCTCACAGATGATACTGTCTCCCATGAGATAGGAGGTTCTCCCAGACTCAGTCACAGGGTGACATATTAGGGGAGCAGGTGGGGATTTACTGAAAAGAAGACAGGGCTATTTGAACACTATTGTAGTCATTAACAATGCAGCCATTAAGCTGAACATACACAGAAAGTAAATATTTATGTGGCTGGTAATCTAGTCAGAAAAAGTGGAAAATTGGACTAAAATATCTATGTTTTGATTTTGTTTTAGGTAGGTGTCTGTCTTGTTCTGTTGTGCTGTTTCTGTGCTGTCATCTTTCTAATAGAGCTGTAGGCATGGAAGTGTTAGATCTAATTGAGAAAGGTAAAAGTAACAAAAAAATAAAATCAGTTAGTTGAAGAAAAGCAGGCCAAGACAATCAACCATCTGCAGTCGATACTGTTCAGTGTGAAAAATGTGGTGTTAATTCTCCCTATTTTTTTCTGTAGGAGATCATTAGAGGCCTTTACGCTGTTTCCAGATCAGTACAAAAGACATCCTATATCTTGATGTATCTCTAGGAATTTAAAAAATATGATCTCCCTAGGGGATTCTGCTGTTGGGTTTACATCATTAATGTATCCCTTCATTTATTTCTGCAGAATACCTGCACTGTCTTTTAAAGTGGGAACTGCCTAGGGTGACGAATTGAATCTTGAATCTTTGCACCTGACACCATGAGAGCCTATAAATTAGTTATGGGCTAGGAAGATACAATCCCGAATGTTTCTATTTCTCATAGAAAAACTGACCCTTGGGATCACTAACCACAGAATGAAAAACCTGGACTTGTTAACAGGAAAGCAATTAATTATTTACACACAAATGGGTATTTGCCATTATCATCTTTAAAATTAGAAGTTCTTGTTCTGCTAAATTTACTTCTGCCCTCAAGACTGTAATTGTTAAAAAATTACATTGCCAACCTCTTTTAATACCAGGAAATGTGTTCAATTAAAACTATGAGTTAAAGCAGGGCTATATGTGTCCATTGGTTTTGATCTTTCAAAGGAACTAAAGGTTAAGCTATCTTATTTCAAAGCTACAATAGTGTAGAATCACTAGTCGTAATTGTACTATCACCCATATGGTGGTGGTTTATTGTTCTAGCGCAATAATGGTCAGGATGAAACAAATAAATTATTGAATGCTGTGGGTGATTTCATTTATGTATGTATGTATGTCATTGTTAGAGCAAGCAGTAGAGAAAATCCTTGCATCTCTAGTATGACTCCCATGAGGAGACCTTAATGCCATTCAGCCAGGTGGAGCTTCTATGTGTTTGGGTTTGGTTTTTTTTAACATTCACTGCCATCCACCTATCCATCATAATGCCTTGAGCACTTTTCATCCATGAAAACCCCTTGCTATAGCAATATATAAGCTTTGTAAATGAAGCCTGGCACCCCTAAGGGGAAACAATATAGACTTCTAGGAATTCTCATATATTTAATCTGTTTTAAGGCCCGAAAACTATATTTCTGTAATAAAATATTTTACGACCATTTTGTCCTGGGAAATTTCTTTTCCATGGCAGGTGACCTGCATGACTGCTACAGATATGAACATTTAGGGGTTTCAAATGGATATAGTATGATTCAAGCATTTTTTTAAAGATTATTCCAAGGCCAAAACATCCCCTCCTGCTCCCAATATTTGAGCAGTTTGAAAGTTTCAAGGCCCATGTTATCTTTGCAGATACATGCAGAAAGCTCCCAATGGCTACAACCAAAGCTGCGTGTGTGTATCCAGGGGCAGTATTTTGGTTCTGGAAGTTAACTAGGGTATGAGAAAATAGAACTGGGCCGCTTTCATACTTGTTACAGCTCAAAGCACCTTGCAAGGAAGTAAATGAGATCCTACTAGCACAGAAAACGTGTAGGAAGGCTGAGAAGACATTAGGTGCTTTGTGGAAAATTGCACTGTTTCAAAGAGCAGAGCTTGATTTATTAAGAAAAGCCATAATGGACAGAAATACTGATGTTATTGGGTTTTCCTGCCTCTTCCTCCTTTTTTTTTACACCCACATAAGATGCTACTGATTGTTTAACTTTAGGTGTTTTAATCCCCTATCTGTAAACTACTTACTTTTTCTTTGCCCTTGGTCTTATCTTCTGAGCATTCAGCAAGACTTGGGTGCTAGGTTTGAAAACCAAAATGCCTTCTCAGCTTTAGCCTTACAGTTTCTAATTCTTTGGTCTAGTTGTGTTGATATCACATGCACAGCTAAGTAGAAGGATGTGTACTGGAGTTTGGAGAAAAGACACTCCTGAACATCTAAGGAAGGTAAGCTGAGTTTTCCAGTTGCTTTCTTTGGCAAGTTGTGCTGCTAGAGCAGAGACATCTCAGCCAGCTGTGTCTCTGTTCACTGAGGACTTGCGGGTTTGCGGTGCAGCAGCGTACCTGAGTTGAAAAATCATGTGGGAGCTGAAATTCAGAAGCAATATTGTCACATTAAGCTTGAGCAAAGCATGGTCTAGTGAGTGCTTTCAAGATAATTGGACTGGTTTTATGTAGCTTCTTTCCATAACCTTCACTGTGCTACCCGAATTCAAGTCCCCAGTAGCTACGTGTATAAAGTTTCATGGTGCAATAACGACCTGGCATACAGATGCAATTGTGTGTGGAATGCTGAGCCAGCAGATTCTGCTATAAACCTTATTGCAAGATTTGGAGTACCTGGGATGAATGCAAAGGTTGTCAAGCCACTCAAGCTCAAAAAGTGTTTTGAAGAGGAAAGAGGCAGTCAGTGCCTGGATACAACACATTTAGTCTGCTGTTCCTGACACCACCAACTGAATGTTTCTTAGAATGTGCAACTTCTCATTATCTGTTTCTGATGCAACGTGAGAGTCGCATGTGCCTGTAGTTTCCCTTCTAAATCACTCTGTGAGTAACCACTCTTGCAGTGACTGCACTGCTTAGAACAGTCTGACTTCATATTAGCTGACATCAGGGTTAGATTTATCTGGTGATATTTCCTTAATGGTTTTATTTCTTAAAACAATTAGTAGGATGTTTCTGGAATTATATGCTCAGTATTTTCACTATAAAAATGAGCAGCAACATGTGGATCTATCTGCTGCTGTGTTTGAAGTGGTCGGATTTGGTCTTGGGCAGCTCCAGGAACTCACTGCTTTTGTTGTCTGAGTGGAATAATTTGGATACAATCACAGATTTTCTTGCTGATTATTCTCTGTATTCTTATTTTCCTTAGAATAAACAGGATTATGGGACATGTCCTTAAAGATGACTGTAATAATCGTAATAACAATAAGGTATTATATATCTACAAGCATCCGTACACACATGCGTGTTCTACATTCACACTTTTTGTATCTGATTTTTTTAACAGCTCCACAGTAATTGCCTAGTTGCACTGCCTTTTTAGATATACATTTCTGTCAGATATCTTTCCTGCTGTTACCCTTTTTAGGTGGATTTGAGGGCTATCAGTACTGCTGGTACAGGACCCTGGGTTTTTAATCTTGTAGATACGGGGACCCATTTTGCCTCATTAATTCATCCAAGGCTCCCTATTACTCTATAACTTTACACTTTGGTGTTCAAGTGGTAGATGAAGAGAAATAATGTGGGGAAGTATGATAAAAAGCCTGGAGTTTTTGAAACTACAGTGTTTTAGGAAAAGTTAAGGGAACATTTGCCTCCCTTTTCAGATCATGTCAGCCAAGTCACAGGCAAAAGTATCTCATCAAGGACGAAGTGGAGCAGGGTCAGGGTGCTCCTCCATGGGGAAGTGCCAGGAGAAAAAGAAAAGCTGGAGAGGAGAGCCAAGGCAATACCTCTGGGAAAAGGGACTTATAGTTGCTGCAGCTGCTGAGGGAAGGGACATGGAAGGCCGAGATGTGGAAATCTGCTGGAAAGGAGCAGCTTCCTCTGAGGAGCGGCCTCCCCTTCCTGCCTCTAGCCAAGTACCCACTGCCTTTTGGCAAAGCAGGCAGCAAGGCTGCTGCCACTTTCCTGCCCCTAGCAGTTGGCTGCTTCCCTTGCCTGCACCTATAGCTGGCTGGAGTGGCTCATGTGGTCTGTGCAATACTGGTGAAGAAGGGAAAAATAGAACCCCCAGAACTGTATACACATAGTTACCTGGTAGCATTTGCCAGTGTTTGGCTGCAGGGTAAATTAGGAGGATAGGTAATGAACGCCTTAATTAAAATGCCAGTAATGTTGACTGTACAATTAATATCTTTTTAAAAAGGCAATGTATGAAGTGATCAATGTGGATAGTGCCTTATTAATACGTGTCCTTCCAAACAGCAAACAGTTGTCGGAAATGGGGTAATTTGTGAGTTGTCTTCGGAAACAAAGATTTTTATAGTCCTCAGGCTGCAAAGCCAGAGCTAAAGCTGATGAATGACATGGAGTCAGAAGCCTGTTTAAAGCAACAGGTATTTAACCTGAAAGACAGTGTGTTTTACGCAACCTTTTCTGCATCTGATCAGTAGATGAAGGGAGCCTGCCTGTAGCTGCAGTAGGGTGCATTTTCTCTTGCACGAGTTCCTTGCCTAGGCTGGCATGAGCACAAGCAGCTTGTCTTTTTCTTACCTGCACAAGATGGATAGCTTTCAAAATGCATTAGCCTCTTACCAGGCTCCATCTCTTTCACAATCATATTTTAGCTGAAAAATCGTAACACATTAAAGACAATTCTGTATTCTTTTTCTCTAGCCCTTGGCTTTCAAATTGTGGGGTTATATTCAGGTCAGATTGTCAGCTGTCTTTCTGTAACCGTCTAAAGGCTGAATCCCTTTTAAAAAAGAAAATAAAACTTCAGTTCTCATATAATGACTTAGTATCTGGGCTGAGGCTTTATAGAAAAGATCAAAAGCCTGAGCCTTGTGACAGAACTGTAGAAAATGGCAACTCCTTATTATCCCATAGAGTAATGTCTCAGTTATGGTAGTCTTTGAATGTTCCCCAAGAGAGATGACTGAGAATACAGTCCCTGTGACAGGAGCTGGTACCGTTTCCATCCTGTGTGTATTGCTGATTGTTATTTGTGCTTCAAACTCTTACATTGTCATAGCTGCTCAATCAAGTGTTACATGGAGTTAAATTGGATGCTTGTGACATGCAAAGTGGTAAAGAGATGTGCTATACTGCACAAAAGTTAATGGCTCATCAACACAGACAGGACTAAAAGTGGCTATGCTTGACATTAAACCCCTAGAAAGTCTGAGAAGAGCAGAGGTGGAGGGGGCTATACAGATGACCTTTTCTTAAAAAGAAAACAGGATCCTTATCCCATTCAGACCCAGCCATGAGCTCATATCACTCTGCGTGCTCTTCTCCAACAGCTGCAGCTGTGTTACAGTAGCCTCTGTGCCTGTGCTAATTGGGTAAGAGCATTTCCACGTGTTCTTTTAATTCAGAGACCATATACTCCTCCCCACAGCCTCCACTGTATCCTTGTTCCCTTGAAAGGGATTCAAATATTAAAACCCCTTTAGTTTAATTATCACTAGAAGTCTAGGAGGAACCAAAATCTTAGAGCTACTTCAAGCTGTTCCAAGGCAGGTATGTACAAATCACAAATGTGCAGTCACTTACGGGATATTCAGAACCCAGGAGAAAGCAGTAATATGAACTTAAGAGAGTGATCATAAAACTTACATGGACTTTTCAACCATGTGTGTAGGGGCTTGCAGTTCCTGGACTGGTGAATATGGTTTCTTACTGAGACCTGCGTAGGAAAATCTTGCAGCTGCAAGCTGCAGCGTGTTTGCATGCCAAAAGTGCCACTGGCTTTTCCAGGCTTTCACAAATAGGTAGATTGCTACTTGGACAAGGTTGTGGTTTATCCCGAAAAACATTAAATCCCCCTCATTTCAAATGAAGCCAAGGGGAAGAGCTTGCTTTCAGCTCTTCTACCAACCATGTGCAAACCAAAATTGTATTCAGAGATAATATTTTTTTGCTGGTCATAGTATAGAAAGAGGCACAATTGGGAAAGTGTCATAACAAAGAGTAAATCGTTCAGGCTATACTTGAGGGGCAGTGCAAAGAAAACAGTACTGGTGGGTAGCTGCTCTTATGGTGGGGATGAAGAAAGCAGTGTATTTCTTCCTCTATTATTGGACTGACTTCAAATCAAAGTTCACAGGAAATCTCAATTTACAATTTAGCATAGTTCTTTCTTTTCCCATTAGAGTATCTATGATGACATCTGGCAGCCACAGCAGCAGCAGGCAAGCTCCAATATTCTTTTTTTTGTTAAAAGTATTTATATGTTTGTTGAGTAGCAATCACCCAAACAAAACAGAAATACTGGCTTACTTTCAGTTTTGCACATGGGCTACATGCTTCTTAACGTTGTCTTTTTTATCAACAAGTTGTTTCAGTTTTCTTCTGATGCACAACCACGTTACTCTTTCTTTCTGTACAAAGTTTTCTTGTGAAAGTTTAAAGCCTTATGATTCTGCTGGCAAGGCCCCGTCTTTGTTTCTAATGGCCGTTTTGTTTGGGTTTTTTGATCTGTAACTTCATACCACACAGGAAGAAAGGCCATTACTAGCAGATCAGGGAGGTGCTATAAGATGTCTCTTGGAAAAGGACGTAAAAAAAGCATGTATCATGATTTGCGGAGGATTCTGCACCTAGTATTGTGGTTGGAAGAGCTGATTCCCTGTTTTTTCACATGGAGATGGGACTGTTAATGCCTGTTGACAGTGTGTATTGATGATGCTTGTTCTCTATGCTGAGCTCTAGCAATGCTGATAAATTCCAGACTCTAATAAAACATCTTTCAGAAACATTAACATTTGCTATATAAACATGCTTTCTTCTTCTCTGTTGCATGTAATGGATGTTTTTAACATTGTTTGCCATTTTTTTTCTACGAAGCATAACAGATGGCCACTGCTTCGAATGATATAATTGTATTACCTAATACTTTCCTTGTGAAAGAAAAGGTTTGGGCTTGATTTTTCAGTCTTACTTCTTGATTTGTGTGAAGCGTCTTGCATTCATCACTAGTACTTTCTATTAATCCACCCTTATGACAAAGAAGAAAGAATTTGGTTAAAAAAATCAGTTGTCAGTTTTAAATGCAAGAAGAGCTACTTATCTTGGTATTGCTTTTTGTTTTGGTCACCCTCTTTGTTTGTAAAAAGGTAAAAGGGGAAGCTCAGTACAGAACTCCATGAAGAAGCATAGAACTGTTGAGATACAGCTGTCAGAGTGATGTTGTAGGTCTACAGCACTCTCAGAAACAGATCTTGTGAATGCTCAGAAGCACCCTTTCTCCTTGATCTACACATAACCTGTTGACTCAATTGCTTAAAGGATTTTGTGTTAATATCCTCTGGGTGTTGTCTTTGTGTGTTCTTGCTGACATGCTTAGCCAGTTGGCTGAGTCTGACTGAAATACTTAACTGCCAGATATACATATGTGTGTAAGGAGCCACGTGCAGGGGAAACTGGCCTCAAGACCAAGTTGGCTTCAAGCTCCCAAGTGCAGACAGAGATGTAGCCTTGAGAACTACTCACTGGTGAGGTTAGTCTGCTCTCTAAAATGCATTTTTGTCCTGGTGAGAACCTGAGCACACTATCAAAATGATTATGCTGGGAGTGCTCAGGAGCATACTGGCAAGATGAAATCTTTCTGCAGCACCACCTCCCCATGTGCATATGGATGGCAAGAATGAGAACAAAGATTCATCAAATTCAGGATATACTTGATTTCTAAACATTTCAAGAAATTATTTGAAACTATTTGGCCTTTGATACCGATGACATACCATAGACTCTAATAATAACATGCCTGAACTTTTGTTAGAAAAATAAGCATATCCGTTTGGTAATTTCCAAACTCCTAGGTTAAAGCACCACAATATTGTATTAATGCCAGGACTGATGAAATAGAGAAATAGCAAAGCCTCAGCTGAACAAAATTTGTTCTCCTTTGTCTTCTTTATGAGATTGAAAAGAAGAATAAGATGTCAGCTAGCTATTTGTCAGTACCACTGCTCTTGGGGACAGATAGGGGTGACAGGATCCTCTTCTTATCCCACCCTCTTCACAAGTGCTAGTATCTTGGGCAAGTCTGCTGATGTTCTGCTGAATTATTATCACAAATGCGGTTTCATCAACTGTCCCTAAAATAAAGGAAGCATGAGTAAGAGGAAAAATTCACTAAGTTAAGATAAAGGAATTCCTGTAAGGGAATACTATTAATAGATGAACTTGGAGAGGAAGCTCAGTCTGAATGTTAAGTTATATTGGTTTTTTTCTTTTTTTTCTTTATCAAAATGAATAAAATTTATAAAGAGTTCAAGCTTGGATGTTAATTCTAGATTTGCATGTTTACTGAGCACAGAGGTAAGGACTCACCTGTTCACACCCACAAATAGTGTGAACCTGATTATTCACAATGGGGGAAATCATGGGATTTATGCCAGAATTCTCTAATATTTACTATTCCTGCATCTAGGAAGAAATAAGGAAGAGAAACCTGTGAGTGCATATAAGGATAAAAGTTCATCTCACTATGAGGAAATCTAGTTTTTGCATAAATCTTGGAGGATGTAGAAATTAAAATAATAATATTGTTTCCACAAAGTCATTATATCTAAAGATAGATGCCCTGATATTGAACTCATTTCTCACCTGTGTGGACATGACTTGAAAACTGCATTGTTTGTTTGATACAAAAATTCAGTGTTTGGATTTGCTGGGTACCTCTTCTGAAGAAAAAAAAAAAAACCACCAAACCAAAATGATGTGTTAAATCAGAAAAGACAGAAGGAATATGAAAATGAGCAAGACAGATTGATACCCACATACTTTAAGTGGAACGGCTTTAGTTATTCTGAGGTTTATTTGCTGGTGATTTTATCCTCTTCACGCTGACTATCAGGATATCCTGTTGCCATAGGCTAATGTGGAATGCACGCTGCTTTAATGGTCAGAGTTCAGTGGTTTCAGCATATTTTCACAAGCAAGAAAGCTGGTCCTTAACAAAAATTCTTTTGTCCAAAGGGGCTAAGCATATGCTGGGAGAAAATGTATCACAAATTTCAAGTATGCAGACTCTTGTGGGCTTTTAAAACTGTAACTACAGAGATTTTACAGCATATAGAGACTTGATGTTAGTCGTAGCACTGGGGCAGAAACTGTAATATAGTATATTCCTGATATGCAGCTATGGTGTACTTCCTTTACAATCATTCAAACTAAGAAAAAAATTAGAAACTATGCTGTCTTCGTTTTGGATGTAGAAATCAACTTTATGCATTGGAAAGGTTTAGAACTAAAGTTCATGTCATACATCAGGAAGAAGGGAAATAAGTCTTATAGTGTTATAGATGGCATTATCAGCAAGGAGCAATAGAGCTGCCTGTTGTACATGGTTATTTATATTTGTTTTAATATTGCTAAATTTAGGCCCAAAGCTCAGCTGAGAAGCCTCCAAAACTATGGAACTATAGCTTTTCCCTGCAAATAGAAAGCTTGGGCTGTTCCTACAAGAAACTGGTGTCACAGCTGCCCTGAGGGGACTCCATTTTCTAAGCAAGTTGACATTAAAGCTTGCAAATTCTCCGTGGTTACAAGGGCAGGGTGATGTGCAGTGCCCAGTGTAAGGAAAGGAGGCGAGGCAAGGCAGCTGCAGGGCTTTCTTCCCCACTTCTTAGCTGTATATAAGAAAAGCTGAAGGTGGGGGCAGGTGTTTTCCTGAGCAGCGTCTCTTTCTGCTCTTCTGGTGGCTTTTTCAGGTTTTGTGTATTCATAAGTTTGTTACTCATGAGTTTATTATTCTATTCTAAATAGATGTGCATATTTGCGTGGAAGACTTATGGTTCTTTCTGTTCCCACTTCCATCTCCTCATTTATCACCCGTCCACTTTTTCATGCATATTCCTACAATAATCACTTTTTCTGTAATCATCACTGTATTCTGACACAGGCACCTAAATACCAAAACCAATGACAGAATCATTATGATAGATTATATCTACTTGGTAAACAGAGGGTTAGCAGAGTAAGCAGAGGGTTTGGGAACAGAATTCCTTAAAATTGCTAAGCCTTCTGGTGTTTGACTTCATCACCTTCAAACTTTGCAAGTCAGATTGGTGTGTGCTGAGGGATGAGGAGGCAACAAAAGACATTCTTAGCTTCAGAAAGGAACCCCAAAACAGAGTGAGTATGGATGGGTTATTCTATGGATAACAAAGTGGCAATTGTAGAACATGACAATTTTACCTCTGCTAACTACAGCACAAAAATGCTTTTTGCTGAATGCTTCTTATTGTGTTTGAAGATTAACTTCATATGTATCACGTGCTTATTGTTCTTGCAATGTGATTTCAGGCTTTTATGAAGTGATAAGCCACATATTAATAGTTTTAACAGAAGGTGCTCTAGTTGTTAACATGGTAACACCTTGCAAGAACAATATGTTATGTCCATTTTTGGTTCTAGAAATATGAAACATTCTGCATCTCAAAATACATAAGGTAAGTGCCTAGTTAGTGCTTAGATCTGCTCAATATATTATCCTCCGCAAATACCTACCCTGTTGCTCAGGCCTGCTATAAAAATTTGCTTCCTCAGACTGCAAAATATTAATCAACTTCCCAGGAATCTCTTCGGGTACAAGCTGGAAAAGTGGATTTGGAAGTTGTAAGCACGTTTGCTCTTGCTTAATTTTTCTCAAAACTGAACTGATTCTTAAACTCTAGTATACTATACTGACAGGTGTCCAAATATATCCAAGTAATTTGAAGCTTGGAATCTTTCTTTTTCTTCTGATCACAATCAGATTATCAGGGGTGCATGGATGGAATCCCAGTGGCATTCAGCTCAGTAAAAATGGTGTCGTTACCACTGTAAATGAGTTCCATAGTAGCAGGATTCCACGCTATGACTACAACCAATGATAGTGAAAATTTTTAAAATAAGGTACCAGGGGTGTAACAGCCAGAGTGGCCCAAATAAAGCCAAATTGTGGAGGTTTGATCATAATAAAAATGAAGGAACTCTATATTTGTTTACATTCTGTGTATCCTAAGATGCAAAGTAAAATTAAAAGCAGCAAGCATGATAGGCGTTTAATTTATTTGTTTCACAGAGGGAACAGACAGGGATAAAACCATTGCATTTAATATCTTTATAGTAATTCCTCTCAACCTGCCCTTCTGAGTAGGCAGGGCATGAAAGCATTTGAAAGCATTTGCCCATGAGTAATATCTTATTAAATTGTCATGATTTGATGTGACACACTTTCCTCCTAATTTGCTTACCTGATAATAGACTTCCTAAATATCATCTTCAGGTCCACTGGCAAAAAAATAGCTGGTCTGAAAGAAACATTGGATCAAATGTTGGTGATGGGACAATCTCAGGACTGTGTCTGAATATGAGACAAAGGGTTCAGGCAGCTAAAAACTATATGGTGTTACCATGATAATGTTGAGTTCTTTGTGTAGTGTGGGTTTGTTGCCTTGTAAACATGTTTCTATGACTCATTAAATCCTCTGAAATAAAAGCGCTCACAATTCCAGTACAGTAAAGCAGTCATTTTTCGATTTAATTATAAACAGGCTAGATAATGAGCTACCTAACTTGTACCCTTTTCTGAAGGAGGAGGATGGTTTGTGACCTCTCCTTTTTCTAAACAGTACCAAAATTCACTTTATTTGAAAGACGGAGCTGAAAGTCCTTGAAGAAATAAAAGGGGTACACAAACAAATGCCAATTGGGTGACTAATATTTTGCGTAACAAGTAAAAGTATGTATCTTGTGAACCTATTTAGTATTCAGCTTAAGAGAATATAGTAACCATAGCAACCCCTTATCACCTGCTTGAGACGCTGCAACATCTTAATGAAATGTGCACCAAATACCCTGCTAATATTTGTAAAATACTGATGATAGTATCTCTTGGTGAGGGCTACTGAAAGGTAAACATGTAAAAATGCTTGAGATTCATGATTCCCCTATTATCTGCTTTCTCTTTCTGCTTTATTTATTTATATATCAGTTTCATTTATCAAAAGTGAGAGAATAATGGGTGCAAAGAGTCACTGGAGCAAGCAGGGTGGTGAACACACATTACTCTTCACCTACAGAATGTCCATAACTGCCCTCAGTTAAGTACTCTAGGGCTTTAGCGGTTTCCCAAAGGTTTAAACATGGGAACTCACAGGAAGGCCAGAAAATAATGAGGTAAGTGCAGATCCCTCCCTTGAAGCAGTTATCAATTTACACAGGCAGTTTTGCATGTGCTTTATTTGCAGGATTCTGTGTCGCATAAAGCTGTAGCAATAATGATGTTTCTGTCTGTATTGACAGCTTCTGCCATTTTAGACTTTGCATTTTGGATGCTTTCCCTTCCTTTTCAGCTTCAAAGCTGCAGGTGGTCAGAGCTGTACGCTTCTGAAGTCTAAAATGTGGATATGGCAGTTAATTTTTCTGTGCCCTACAGCCTTAAAGGAAAGGATGCTGGGATAGCCCACAGACCTCCCCTTCTGAAATGTCGTCACCTTTTCCTGAAGGACTCTGTGCTTTGTCCTTCTTGTGTGGTGGACTTGATTTTCTCAGTCTATAAACTACTTAGAGAGGCAGGTGGTTATTAGTTATCTGAAGATCCCAGTGTATTCAGAGTTCCTTTGATAAAAGATATATGGAACCTGTGTTTAAATCATTAAAGTCTTTCACTTTAATCATTAAAGTCTTTCATTTTGAATCTTCAATATGGTTCTTCTTTCACTCTCTTTTTAGTGCAAAGTGCACTATACTGTGTCGATACGCTTCCACTCCTGAGTATACATGTAGAAGAATAGCAAAGTCAACGACTACCATGTGATTTGGTAATCGGGCAACATGGCTGCACAACTCAACACACACTTTGTGTGTGCTGAGTGATCTTCATGTCTAATTTTGGTCTGCAGTACTGTGTAGTATGAAGTTCTTCACTGTTAACTACACGTGGTAGACAGGAAACTGAAAGCACTGAAAATGTGGGCAGCTGGAGCTGACAGGATTATTAGGACATCACTCCCCCTTTGATATGAAGGACTTTCTTGGTGCCCAATAGGCATGGAAAAAAAAAGTCCTTATGAAATGGGAGTTAGGATTTTTGTATATCATTGCAGTTTCATACTGTATAATGGCAAAGTAAGATCTAAGGAAGATGCTGGATCAAGAGGGAGATAAAGAACATATGTGACAAAGTGTGGTCCTAGGGATCAAAATCTATATGAAATAGCTTAGAAGGCATGCATTAACCTTCTCTGTTGGAGAAATGTGCAGTAGCAGCTACTTCTGTTTGGTTTTATTTTTCCTGCTATTGGTGCAAAATAACGATGTTAGAGAATGTGTTGCAGGCAGGGGTTAGAATGCTTGACTCTCCCTGTAAATAAATGTGTACTCATGGAATAGGGCACACTGGGCAATATCTGCAAATTTCAGCATTGAAGTGGCAAACGCAGACTAATAATAAGCTATGGAAATAAGACACGCAAAAATTAAAGCCTAGTAGTGAGTATTTTAGTTCTGGGCTGGGCTTCATGTTCTACAAGTCTTGCTCAAACAATATTTTCTGAGTTGCTTCATTAGATTTTCTAAGTACCTTCATGAAAAAGTTTAACACCAACTATGAAAATACAGTTTTCATGGACCAGGCTGTTGGTTTTGTTGGTTGTTTGGGGTTTTGGGGTTTTTGGTTTTGGGGTTTTTTTTGTTTGTTTGTTTTTTTCTAGTGGTTTCTATGAGGGTAGCTTATAAGAATCAAAGGACAGGATTATAAAACTGTTTTTCCTGGAACCTGGAGAACTACATTATCTTTGCACTTGCTGTCTTTTATTGCCAGTGCCATTTAACAGGGAGGCCTGAAGAGGGGACACATCTGGAAATGTAAGCTAAATAAAGCAAAAATTCTTTTGGAAACTGGTAAAACTACACTATGTGTGCCTGTAATTAAAAGGAATGTGGTACAGTGGTTCATAAAAATACCATCTGAAAACGGTTTAAAGGTTAAAAAAGGGCTACTTGGCATAGATAGAAGAGTGAGACCTGACCAGACCAGAGCAGTCCCCACAGGGCAGTCCTCCCAGCGGGCCAATTTATAAGTATACCATTTCAACTCTTCCTTAGCTGGTGTAGACATAAATAATTTTAAGCAATGCTCCTGGTGAGAAAAAACATTAATGTGATAGGGAAGACTCTCTGAAACTGCCTCTTATTTTCCTGCTGTGACTAATGCTTTGTGATATCAGAGCACATCCTTGAATTACTTAATTTAAAATCCTCTGGTAAGAAGGTTCTTTTGATTTTCTTCTAAATTCTTTGCCTGTTTTTCTCATTTGAAATTAGAAGAATGTAATTTTTTTTTCTTTCATGTAAAGCTTCCCACATAAATATATTACGCCGTCAGTACAAAGGGCTTCTTGCTAAAGCAGTGGGAAGGGATAGCAAATCAACATTTCAGAAGTAATCTGACCTTGATTGTAACCCCAGTGAACTCCAAAAGTTATGGGTCAAATCATGAGTCACATATGTTAGCGAATTCTCAGTTGTAGAAAAGAGATTTTCCGGGACAGAGTCGAAGGTCTTCAGGTTTAGGATTTTTGTTGTCATTCCCCAGCTCCTGCAAACCTCATCTCACCACAAACATTGCAATCCTGGTAGGATCGGCTGGGGTATCCTAGCCTACTGATATCCTGCCTAGGGAAATATTTCACTAAGTTGTAAGGAAGACAACCTTAAGGCTTCTTTCTTTTTCATGGAAAAAGTCCAAGCATATGCATATATTTTTACATGAAGAATATATTTCTCTTACACATTCTTGTGCACAAACGCACACCCACACCCACACAATTGCGTAGAAGTAATTTCAGTAGCCTACTGCTTGTGTTGTCTGATTAATACTGACTGTTCCACTCTGGCTACTTACGTATAACCCAGACACTTGTAGTCACATCTATGAGGATTAGTTTTTTGTGTCTTCCACTCCTGCTTATGGAAGAGCCTCTGCTGCCCTAATTACAATAATGGTTAAAGATGGTTTAGTATTTATAGATTCTCTCCTTTATTATCCACAGGAAAGTAGAGGCAGCTTCACTACAGTTCGAGAATTAAAATGTAGGAGATGAAACACCTTGCGCATAGACACGCCAAGTAGTTTACAGGTTGTACTTTGTATTGTATCAGTATTGTATACTGTTTAAGATACAATCCTGAGTCACTTTACTTCACAATGTTTCCATGTGACTCTATAGCTGACAGCCATTTCTTGTCCCAAGTGGTTGCCTGTTTCTCAGTAGCCTTATTTCCATATGGCCAGCAGCTGGCATGGGTAACTGGGGCACTCAAGAGAAGAGATAAATGAGAATTCCCTACCAGAATACTCTTGGAGAGGTTCAGCTCCAAAAAGCAATTTTCTCACGAAAATATGTTTCACAAGAAAATGCAGATTGTTAACGATTTTTTTCTGCCTAGAAAAATGAAACAAAAGGTTTTAGTCTAGCTTGAACTTTTAGACAACTTTGGCTCTGTTGACTTGAACTGAAACTTCTGATTTCAAGTCAGTGAAATATTGGTTAGTTGTCCCTCAAATGGCAGTTTGCTTCATGGGATTGATAGAGAGATGCCTGAGCTCCTTTTTTACCTCAGTCCAACCAAAGCTGTGTAGGGTCATTCCAGGGAAATACAGTAGAACTTTGAAATACCAAATGTTTTCTGAGAACAAGAAATGTGGAGAAGGAAGAATGGTGCAAAAATATTCCAGTTTTCCACATTAGTGCCTTGCCTCAGCTATGAGGTTGAAAAGATATTATAATGCCAGCATTTCTTCTGTCTTAGAAAGTTCTGCAACACAGAGTAGATCTCTCTGTAATTCTTTCTGGACATGGCATAGTCCTGACTTACAGTTTCTCACTTCTAACACAGGCTTCTGCATGGGATATGATATATCTAACCTTCTGTATACAGAGATTTGTGCTGTTTGACTGCAAGAGCTAATATACAGATGATGGGAGCTTGACTAGGTACCTGCTTGCTTCAGGTTACTATTTAGCAGTTTGTTTTAACTTGTTTCAGTAAAATTGTGGCCAGATGACTCTTCACTGAATCTGTGGGATCATATGTTTGGATATAACTCCTGGCATAGCAGTATAGTATTGATTTTGACAGCTACTGCTTGATGCTTCGCTGTAAAAGGTATACATTATACAACTTCTGTGCTTTGCCTGAATCTTTCTTTGCTTAGCTTGAGTCAGCAAATGACTGATTTTTGCAATCAGTTGCTAAATACTAGTTGATACAAAATGCAGTTAAATAAAGTTACTCTTTTTCTATGCTTGTAAGAGTTGCAGAAATGTAAGGCAATTCTTTCTTGTTTCTTTGTCATTCTTTTCATGGAGGCTTCTTAGGCCTGGAATATTAAGAAAAAAAAGTGCCATTTAACTATTTTCTATTACTTCTAAGACCAATGGGGTATAATTATCACTGAAATATCAACTAATTTTAAAAAACCTAGGAAATAAAAAGGAGAAATGATGGCAAAATAATTATGATTTCTATTTAATTCTGCACTTACATATACTAGGGAACAGATGTTTTAGAAACTCTGAACCCTTATAGCATCCTTTCAGTCTTCTAGCTTACTATACTGCCATATAATTTTGAGTTAGACTGTCAGAGTCCTGTTGTCACTAATTTATTACACATGAATGTGCACAAACTCGTTCTACCTAGCAGATCAAGTTTCTGCCTCACGGCAAATGTGATGATAAAATGAAATTGAGCAGATTTCTTTCTTCTCATTAAAATACATTAATCAAAAAGTCCAGTCAGTGTTGTCATTAAGAAGTGCAGATGGTTTTTTTTTTTGACCACCTTTCTGTCTGCCTGAGCTGTGGATTACTTAAACTGCATCAGTGATGAAGGAAGAGGTTGTCCTGGAAACATCTTCCCTTCTCTCTTGCCTGCAGCTGGTGTAGCCCCAGGTGAGATCAGAACAGTTTGAAAGATGCTGTAAATAACCAGGTGAGGGCAAATGGTCATCTAAGGATCACTCTACCAAGAGGACTGCAGGATGCTCTGATCTTTCTGATTTTTGCTAGGTTTAGTGATACACTGCCAAAAGGCTGAATCATCTTCCTTGAAAGGCAATGACTTTCCCAAAAGGTCTGCCTCAAGGACTTCTTTGTGCAGTGGCTTTCAGTGTATTCTTCTAAATTTAAGGATGTCTGACATTGCTGGTCTTATTTTTAAACTTCTGCTGGAAAAAGTGCGTGCATTTAGATGCCCATGAGTCAGACACTCTGCCAGGGTAATTAGTTAATCTTCACTGCATTCACTGCAGCAATGTTGATAAAAACAGTTAAGTCTAGCTTTGTGAGATCCTATTCTGCACATTCTTCTACTTGCAAATAATAATAATATATTTTAAAACCATTGTGTGACACTTTCACATCTTAAGAACAAGTTTTCATATTAACACTATTTCAGATTTTTTTTTCATTTTTTTATACTGTCTTCTCAGAAATTTGCCTTCATCTTGCAACATCATATTTTATGCCAGTTTTCCTAGAGGTTATTTTTACATTCCTGTGTTGCCTTGAATTATATATATACTAGTGTCATCTGGGGTTATTAAATAGTATTTTCTATTCTGGACATCCTGCTCTTCCTGCAAGTGCCGATTTGAAACTGTCAATGGAGGGACTATAAAAAACATTAGAAATTAATTTCCACACCAATAGTGTGGGTGTGAATTTTATCTTTTCCTCTCAAAGTGCAACAGTTTAGCTGCTTACTTAACTAAAAAACCAAAACCAACCCCCCCACCCCAACATGTCTCTGTCAGTTATCGATATTGCAAATTAAAGGTAATATGTTTGTGACTGACTTCACATCTGAAGATGCTGATTTTCAATCTAGGTTTGTTTCTTTCTAACCTATGTGCTGGGTTGTATTTTTTACTGCTGCAACTCTTTCACTCCTGCCATATAATCAGATCCTGGGATCTGGTCTGTCTATTTGGCACAGCTCTGTAAAGAGACAGAGCAGCGGTTCTATCTTTAGCATACACTGAATTCTGTGGGCCCAGGAGGCTTTCCATGGCATCTGGAATTCAGCTAATGAGAGAAGATCCTTTTCCCTACTTCCCATTCTGCACTCCCTCTGCAACTGGTAAAGACCTAGCTTGGTCTGGACTACATAAAATCGTATTACACCAAAAGAACTCCAGCGAATGAGTAATTACACATTAGGTTGCTTCTCATTTGGCTCACCAGTTCAAAACTGTTCCTGTGTTTGGTAATTTATTGGAAATAAGCTAATTAAAAAGATTTAGTCAACAGATCAGAAGAAGAAGTTTGAAATTTTGGAACAGTGCTAATTTTTTGGTATCAAGATTGTTGTTCTTGCCTTGACACAACTTCAGACCTTCAAACTTGTCTGCTGCATTGATGAGCACCGAACTAAGCCTTATCCCACTAAGCTCAGCTAAACTTTTCTAGAATGAGTTGACATGCTGACAAAGAACATACGATGCAGAATTTTCTACATTTTACTAAAAATATGTGATATTTGTATATAATGTGTAATTTGTAACTGGCATTAAGTGGTAGTGGGTATTGCTGCATGTTCACAGGAACTGTCAAAGCCTTTTGGCTACTTAAGCCAGTTCAGGACATAGGCTAAATTTATCTCTTTATCTCAAGTAGCACTATGAGACAGGATTGTGAGTTAGCACCCAACACCCTGAACACTCACAAGTACCTGATAACTACTTTTGCCAGGTTGGGAGCAGAACAGCATGGACTATATTAAAGTTACTGCTGGCCAGCGCACCTAAAGGTATCCAGCCTTGCCTGTGCTTTAGTGAATGGGACGATATGGTGCTGGAGAGGTGAAGCTAGATAAAGAGCTTTATTGTCTGCCCTTTTTGCCTGGGAGGTGCTTAATGTGTGATAAGGAGTGTGGCAGATGCCTGCAGTGAGCAGCAACGTCAGAGCTACTCTAGTACTTCTGTGTGTGCTGAAGTCATTCGTAACTCTGAAGGCAGGTTACGCTGAGGTTTGATAAGGGCGATCTGACCATTTCTAGCTGATAACTGGAGTTAGCAGAATAGGTATCTCCAGTTAAGTAAACTCCAGTTAAGGTAAAACTGCCAAAGTTCAGTGTACTTGTGGCCATTTATCTTTTAACTTGAATTAATTCTGTAAGAATCCTCTAAAGCTATCAGGCTCCCAGACATGACTTTGGTCTCATTTCTAAAGAACTTTGCTCCAGTGATGCTTGAATTTACACTTGATACTACCTCCTCTGGCTGCCCTTACCTCTGTAGGTTTCCACTGGGCAGACTGTAAAAGGTTCCCCCTTCAGGGGCAGAAACTTCTTTAATTTTCCTAAAGACTATATGACTTTCTCATGCATACACATGGATTATAGATGTGAAACTGGATATTCAGAGGAAGGTGTAAAAATCCAGCACCTGACTTCTTGAATCTCTAATAGCAGTTCCACTTCCTTACATCTAGCTGTACCATTGTGTCTTTGGACTCTTTGCTACCTTTAAAACCAGTTCAGATATGGACCTCCTCTATTCCTCTCATGCCACTCAGAAGACCTTAAGAAATTGTGTGCAGATCCCAGTTTTCTGAATCCCCCACATGTGATAGTCCTGCTACTGTTCAAGTTGAGCACAGTGTATATTCCTCAAAGGTGGAAAGTGAATGGCAGAATTAGAATGGAGGCTGTCTGTGACATGCGGTTATTACAGTAAAAAATTAGTCTGCACCCCACCCTGAACATATGTCATTGATTACTTTTTTTTTGCTACCACTAAAAATGAGTTTTCGTCCTATAGAACTAACTTATTTTTTGATGCCACATTTTGCTGAGTTTTCAGGAAAAGTGCAATTCCCATTCCATCCTGTAAAGAGTCCATGTTGTATATGAAAAGATATGTATTTCCAGAAAACTTTATTTATCATAGAATCATAGAGTGGTTTGGAAGCGACCTTAAAGATCACTTAGTTACAACCCCCCCTGCCACAGGTAGGCACAGCTTCCACTAGATAAGGTTGCTCAAAGCCCTGTCTAACCTGGCTTCACATTTTATTTATTTATATATGTGTAATATTTATATTATCCTTATAACATTGCAGTTCTTACAGAGCCTTGCTATGTTTCCACATGAAATTTTCAGACTGTCCTCAGAATCCCCTTCTTAAAGCCCTGAAAACAAATATAAGGTTTTGGGATTAATTCTTTATAATCCTTACTAATTTTGTAAATTTTGCATCTTTTGTTAAGTCACCTCCACCTGGGAATGTTATCCTTAAGGCTCAAGAAACTTCAGAAAAAACATTTTTCTACTTCCTTTGAATGCTTCCTGGAGAGGATTCTACTTTGCTTAATCACAGTAAAAGGCCTTCGCATATCACATAGGAATTCCTAGTGACATGTGTCTACTGAGCTATGTTTGGGGAATAAGAAGGACAAATATTCCTGTTAAGTGCTCTTAATGCACCTCGCTCTATGAGTTGCAGCTGCTTTGAGCTGTTATGCAAGTGTGCAGGACTAGACTGTCACTGGAAGGATCACTAAGTTGTCTCCACATCTGCTAGTGTGAATGGCCAGTCATACCCTCATGCAGTGTGCTGAGTTGAGCCCTAGAGATACTTGGTTTGTGTTGTATGTTAAAACATAAAACATGTTAAAACATACAACTGGATCCTTCCACCTGAAAAAAACAGACTAGGCAAGAGTACAGTAAGTCCTGGATTAAGTGCAGTAGTGCTTTAAATCAAGTTTTCCTTCCATCCATGCCTTGCCTCTGAACTGCACAGTCCAGTATTACACAAAATCCTTTCTTGGTTGTACTTGTGAGAAAAAAAACCCAACATAATTATTGCCTTTAAATGGAAACCAAATGGATATATTTTTCAGATCTTTTTTTCCTTTCTGTGTGGCATAGGCAGTGTTGAAGCTTATCATAAGTTAAAGGGAAATACATTTTAGGAAGCCTTTAATTAAAATTTTGGCAGCACATCATTGTAACATTTTTTTCCGCAGCTCAATTCAATAAGATTTCTTGTACTGATAGGAATTTTTATGGATAGTGACTACTTTTCACGTTGGTAGATAAAGCCCTTGCAGAAACAAAGCCACGATATCAAGGCTGTTTTTCAGACATCAGACTTGCCTGATTGTTCCCTAAGATCAAAAGGCAGATTTCCATTTAGAGTGGAACAGAGAGACTGCAAGCTTCTGAACTGATATTAAGTTAGAGGCAAAGACTCTGGAGGTATGAATTAGCAGGTTTGTATTTCTCCACACTTCTGTTTTACCTCAAGAAAGGTGTAACTCAGTGATGACACTTCAGCTCTAGGATTTTGGTTTTGCCTGTTTGTTTATTTTCCTGAAAGCCACCGAGGGGCAGCAAACAGAAGCTGATCGCATTGTTGAAATCTAAACAAAAAATGAAAGAATTTATTGCTATTTTTTCTTTAAAGTTGCACTTGGGGTCCAGTGTTATCTTGCACAAGGAATTAAGCTTCAGGAATGAGGAAATTGCCCTCCCTGAAGAAGGGAAATCAGACACTAGACTAATGCTAAGGATGATAGAGCTATTTACCACCAAGGCAAAAAAAGCTTTGCAACAAACCATTTCCAAAGCCTGTGGATTCACACATGCACTCTGTTCCTTCCGGCAGACAGGCACTTGCTCTTGATGTAAATGGCAGACTGTATTTTACTACTTCCTGCTCGAGTCATTAAGTAATTTAAGTTTTAATCTGACATGAGGAAATCGGTGCCTCTGCAGCTCATGTGGCTCCCACTCGCAGGAGATGTTGCCACTTCACCGAGCGACTGTGAAGGGTTTCTGCATCGCACTGATGTTTTGGTAGTTTCAACCGGACATTTACATTTTCTTGCCAACGTCCTGTTAAGCTTTAAGCAGACCCAGAGTAGTTAGATGAGAATGGGAATAATCTCTTACACCGCAAATTGACTTCCCTCTTTGTAGCCCTAGACACTGTTTCCAGCTGCTTTCAGTCTTTTAAATCCTTGAAAGCTTTCCTAATCCTCATGTAGGCAGCCTTTATGTGCTCTGCCTCCCTCCCCTTCCTCCTGATTGGCGGGGCTGTTTCATGGCCCAGTTCAGCCAACTACTACATCCCTGGGCTGTGGTTTGAAATAAGAGCTCGGCGGACAGTTGCCTACCCGCTCCTGACTTTTAATAGGCTGGGGAAAGAAGGCTGGGAAACTTGACATTGTCTTAAGACTTCCCCCCCCCCCCCCCCCCCCCCCAGCAAAAGATAAAAAGGTGTGGGAGGGAAATAATAGGGAGGGAAGAGAAGGAGGGAGGGAAACTCGCTTACAGGGGGAACTTAATGGATTTCTGCCCTGCCGACAGTAGCGTGGTGTGAGCAGCCCCATACCGGCTGGATGGATGATGGGAATCTCACCATGAGGCAGGTAAGGAGCTGCAGCCTCGCAGACCCCCGGGTAGTAGCATTTGGAGGGGTTTTGCCTAATTCTTTTGGTCGGCAGCAATGCCATGCAGGTCATTGTGTGGTTCTGGGTTTGTACGGGGCATGAGAGTGGTTTGCGAGGGCTGTAAGTCAACTCCAGTTTGCCATGCTTTAAATGCATTGTGTAGTCTGTCTTGCAGCCCTGTTTGTGACATGAGAAAGGAAAGAGCTTGCTGTGTTATAAGCCTAAATATGCCAATAATTCAGCCCAGGGATAATTTATTAAACAGCTCTGCATGAGTTCCCTACCTGTCAGGGTTTTAATCTTCTGATTGTTTTTAAATGTAGTAGTTTCAAGCTGTCTTACAGCTTCACAAAAGTACCCAAAAATGGGTTTTCTAGGATTTTTTTTTCCCTAAGATTATTCAAATGAGATTTGTTGGGTTTCTTCGATATTTTATTTATTTATTTTTATTTATTTATTTATTTTAAGACTTCTGTTCACCTGAGGAGACAAAAGGAACATTTATTCTTCGTACTCTCCCAGTTAAAAGGCACAGTGGCAAAATTATTTTGATTCGCACTGTGCATAGTTTTACAACAACAATGTATGATTAGAAGAGCCTTGTGGGAGAAAGAAAAACTGGCTGGGCTGTATCTTAAGACTGAATCAGAGATCTGTCCCAGTTTAAAAAGCCTTGCCTGTCCACTTCCGAAACTTGTACTTCATATGTTCTTTTTCTAGGTAGGCAAAGGGTAAATATGAGGAAATAAGAGAGGTTTTCTAGGTTTTTTCTGTGTGGGTGTTATTCATTCAGCTCCCAGTGGGACTTTTATAGTGCGTGTCCAGGGAAAGCATATGTGAGGATTTTGCACCTGTAGTGCAAATGGACCATTTGTTTTCTGCTTGCTTTCTGAAACCATGGTGGGAAAACTCAGCTTCCTTACATCAGTTTTCTATAAGTTACAGGAGGTGGGGAAGAGTGAAGAGGGAATATAGGTGATGGGAGCAGGAAAGGTATTTCTTTTTCCACCAGCCAAAAAAAAAAAACAACAAACTCTTTTATAGCTCTTCAAAGATAGAGAGCAATTCTTGTCCTTGTGAAGCAAAATGAAGGGCATTTTATATACTCAGGTTGCTCAGTTGGATGCATGTAGTCATCAGAAACCATTATCCCCACAAGAGGGTACTTTGGCACAGGGGTTTGCCAATGAGAAACGAGAAAGAAGCAGGAATGTTTCAGGATGGCAGTAATAAAAAGTAAAAGGCTCTGTGAAACCTGCACTTTACTCTCCTGAAATATTTCTACCTAAAGAATAAGGCTTTACGGGTAATGAAGATCAGTGGGTTGAAAGAGCAAGGCAAGTAAGTCAGAATAGAGAAAAGGGAGAAATGCCAATGAACACACGCACCCTCCCTCCCCCTCCAAGAGAAGGGGGAGAGACATTCCAGCCTAAAAAAAAGGTGCAGGCACAGGCGGGCTTATTCCTGTAGGGCCTGTCCCGTCCTTGTAGGTGCGTGCCTCCCCTCCTTCCCCCGCCGGAGCCCAGTGAGGGGTCCGGGCCTCCTTGCATTCCCCCGCCCGAGGGATTTTGGGAGGGAGGGAGGGAGGGAAGCAGCAGCTGAAGCGCTGCCAGAGCTTGTTTAAACACCTGCCCCTGTGAGCGCGGTTTCTCTCCCCCGTGCCAAGTGAACAATGTAGAAGTATTTCTCCTGGTTTGGTGGTTGTGTTGTGCACAAATATTTGCCGTTTGGCAGGGAAAGTCCATGTGCGCTGCTAGGGCCCCAGAGACGAAACTCGGGGAAGTGGAAGTCAAGGAAGAGGTGCGTTAGTCCCTGGCAGCAGACTTCATGTTTTAGTGGGACCAGAAGGTGGTGATGAGCTATAACTAACTGTATGAAATGTTTAAGAAATCCATTACGGCAGGCACTTAGGAATAGGAAAGTCATGTGAAGCTGGAGCACTTTCTCCTGCTTCTAGTTTGAAATTGTTGTGGGAAAGAGGAACTTGCAGGAGGTCGCTTTGGTGGCCTTTTTATGGTCCCCTTATCCAAAGCAAGAGGGAGCTTTTTCAACTTGCTCTTCCACCTTGCGATCCTCCCTCCCTCCCTGTCCTGTTACTTTCCCTGCCCTTCCCCCGTGCTCCCTTCCTCATCCTTAGACCAGCTGGGTCTACGCAGGGAGGGTGTGGGGTTAACTCCTTTCTCTTCCCAGACTGAGAGCAAATGTTCCCACTTTGAGAAGCTCTTGGTAGGAGCTGTATCTTAATTCGGGTTGCAGAGTTAACCATTGTGCAGGCAGTGTGTTGCGGGTGTTGGAATGAAACCATATATTATGTTGATGACAGCCCACAGGTGCTGGACAATCGCACATAGCAAGACAAATGCATTGATTTCCCCAAAAGAAGTGCAAGAAGTACTGTAGAAATGTAACATGCAGCCTGTGGAGTTGATAAGATTCAACCTACTTTACCCCTGTGCCAGGCAAATGCTCTCGAGCAGGTAACAGAAGTTGTTGTAAATGTTGTGCTGAGATTTGCAAATGAGACTGTGTAAAGAAGCAGTCATTTTCAGGTGACAGTTGAAAACCTCAGAAACAGGTGTCTCGTTGCAGTCTGATAGAATGACCTCGTATATAAGCGCCAGTAACCAAAATGGGAAAATTTTGATCCTACTTCTGTGCATGTGACATCTGGGAAAGTACACTGGTCACAGTTTACCTGTAAAAGTTTAAACATCCACAGGAAATACACCCATTTGGGTACGCTAGCAAGCTGTAAGACTAGCGTTAAGAACTAGAAGTACAATTTTTTATAAGGTATCTAACATGGTTGCAAAACAAAAAAGCCCAAATAACCTTGTTAAGAAGAAACACTTTTCAGGTAACACATTTTCTGCTTTGCAGAGTATTTGCCTCAGTTAATAAACTTAAAAAGCAATTCCTAAGTAAGGAAGCTTGCAAGTGAGGGGAATTCCTGAGAATATGCTTGGTCTTCATGCGGTAAAGAGGTGATTTTGTGTAGCTGGACACAGTTAAGTGGTTGGATTCCCTGAGTATGCTGCACAACTAGAGAGGGCACTGTGGGCTCTGTTTTAACTTCCCTAGGCCTACTTCACAGAAAATCAAAAGTATGCTTTATTATAATACTTCATTTTCACTCACTTTTACCCACAACATATCCCTGAAGTGCAGTTCACAGAAGCATCATCGACAACAAATGCAGCTCCTTATTTTGGCCTCTTTCTGTTGAAGTCCCACTGACTTTGATCGAGGTAGACTTGCACTCTTTATCACACAAAGAGATTCAACAGAATGACTGTTAACTTGACAGGCCACCTAAAAATGAAAAACTGTGGTTTTAAGGCACATTAAGTCAATACAATTACTTATCATGACCGTAGTCATATAACTTTTAGTGTGCATATAATTCACCAAGTGAATAAGTACTGCATGCAATTTCAGTGCAAAACACATGCAAAATTCAAAAATCTTCCCTTTTCCTTGCAGCTGTTGAAGTTCTTAGCATGTGTTTCTTATTTCCTATTTTCTTTTGCATACCTCTTAAAACTCTTAACGTGTTCCTCAGTAGAAAAGCTGTATTCTTACCCTGGAGTGCTGTAATCTTTAGCCTTGCTTTTGGAAATTCTTTTTTAAAGTTCATCCTGGGATGTTTTGTTGTTTGTTTGGTCTGTAAAGGAAGAATGAGCATCTCTGGGAATGCTTCTTTTTTTGTGTGTATACTATGCCAAATAAAGAAAACAAGTGTACAGAGTCTGGAGGCTGGGAGTGTATCAACTAATTAGTGGCTGGACATTGTCGGTAGGAAGCCTGGTGAGGATTTTTGTGTGTGTGTGTGTGTGTTGTCTGTTCCCTTTGATCACTTGTGTGGTAAATAGACATGCAGGGTAGCTATAGCAACATGTGCTGTAGGTTGGTGGGAACAGAGGGGATGGGTTCCCCGGACAAAGGGTAGTTTGTTAGAGTGGTTGGTTCTGATTAGAAAAAGGTGGCACCGATCAGGGCATTTAAAAACATCAGTTTTGCAAAATGGAAATGGATGTCACCGGTTTCAAAGTAATGTTTGTTTCTGTAGCTCTGAAAGAGCAGATCATATGGAAGGTTGGGGAGGGAGGGGGAGGGATAATAAAAAGCAGAAACAAAACCCTGTCACACTTTTGAATGTAAAATTTTTCATGCTGGATGTGCTTTTTCTGGTGTTGCTGTACTCTCTATATGTTTTACAAGAAAACATTTGTAGGACACAAATTACCACAGATGATGCTACAGATAGTCATGTTTTTAAAAGACGGCTTTAGAGATGCAATGATGATAACTAGATGTTCCGTATGTTACCTGACAATCCATTACCTTTCTCCAATTTCTAAACGTCCTGTGTACTATCTGTGGTCAAAAGATACTTTACCTATTTCAGCAGTCTGCCTGTAGAGGTCAGACTTGAAGTTCTCTAAATCTTCCCATGATAGAATTTCAACTTAAAGCTATAAAAATACAAAACCAGGCATAGCCACTTTCCTCATTAGCTTTATGTGGAATACTCTTAAAATAATGTTGGTTTGTCAGTGGCTGGTTATTAAGTAACACTGCACTCCACATTGATGGCAGCCCGAATTGTGTCGAAATTCAGCTTCATCTCACGTCTTGAACAGACCCAACTTAAAGCTTTTATTAGTGTCTGAATTATTTAGATGTGTATCTTCCTCTCTCTGATCCCCACCAGGCCTCCCACCTTTGATGCAATCAGTCTCCGGCTCTTTCCCTCCCGGCACTCTGTTGTGCTGGCTGCCGGCTTCCCACCGCTGCCTGATCCCAGGACTTCCCCCCTGGGGAGGGAAAGGGAGGCAGCTGGCGGCACAGAGGGCTTCAACAGCTTCTGAGCTCTGCAAAAATTTGTCAGACCTCAAAGTCCCACCACTGAGTAGCACCAGAGGTAAGGGATCTGCCTGAGCCTGGGGTCAAGGAAAATGAGCTGCTGGGAAAGAGATGCTGGCGGTGGTAAATGCTCAGAGGATATGCTGAAGCTCAGCAAATGCTTCGGCATTTGGAGAAACAATTTGAGTTGGCTATGGGTGAAGACCGAGCTGAAAGGAGCAGACCTGTATTCAGATACAACTATGTGAATATCCTTTTGAATGTGTGCCGGGGTTTGTTTGAACTGAATTTCAGACTTCTTAGGGTACTCCATTCCTCAGGCAGTTCTTGGGTTTGCAGTCTATAATAAAACAGACATGCAGCTTAGAGCTCGTAATGCTTTAGCAAGCTGTAAGGAATTACTGTATATCCCCGAGATCCCTGGCTTGCAGTGCAGAATCCGCCCTGTATGGGTGGCACTGGGGGGTGATGGAAAAGGCACTGAAGGGTAGGAAGCTGATTTTGATCTCTTTCCAAAACAATCAAAATAGCTCTTAATGCTTTAAAATTATTTCCTATTTGTTGTCATGTCATGGTTGTTTATCATTATTATTTATATCTTCCCAGAGGGGTGTGGGAGGACATAAAAGCTGGCAAATAGGCGATGTTTGTTTGGCCCTGAAGCATGACAAAACTTTTTTGATTGCATAAGTGTTGAGATAGCTGGAAGCAAGAAAAGTTTTAAGATAATAAAACAAACAAAAGAGAGTCCAGGCTTTTATTCCTGGCTTAGTGGGACAGTAAATGAGGAGATCCACAGGGCTGCTAGGATTTTTTCATTGTAGTGTAATAAACTGTAATGAAAATGTTTATGGAGAGGTATTTCATGACCCCAGAAAGGAGCTGGTAACATGCTATGACAGTCGCTCCACACTTTGGGGTGAGGAGGCTGACATATTTCTCACGCCTCTGGAGGCACCAACAGCTTCCCATCACACTGAGAGCCCCAGCTGCCTTGTGCTGTCCGTGCACCTGCAGGCCTGTGGCATCACCCACCACCTCCCTTTGGCACCCCTGCTCCCAGAGCAGGTGCCCATGACTAATGGCATTAACTTGGCTCTTTGGGTCTGCAATATTTAATTACTGAACAGCTGCAGCAGGAGATCTGAGAGACCCCACCAGAGCGGTAGGTTGGACTCATTTGTGGTACTGTTGAGCTGATGCATTACTTAGGTGAAGAGAGAATTTGCTCAGATGAGACCCACTCCCCCAGCCCGCCCCCCCCCCCCCCCCATCTCTGGGATCTCCTTTTTTAAAAAAAAAAAAAAAATTATAATTTTAGCTGAGACTCTTTTCTTCCAAAAAATGCTGAGAAATCAGTATTTTATGGCAAAATGGTTCTCAGAAAACTTCTCTTTTTGGTAGTTGTCTTGTATGGAAACATGATCCCTCTCTTTTTTTTTTTGTCATTTTTAAAATCTGGTTTCTTTTGTATTTTTGTTTGGTTTTGGTTTTGGTTGTTTTTTTTTTTTTGTATATTATTTTTTGTAATTAGAGACAAAAAAAGAAAAGAAAAAAACACTACACATTTAGAGATCTATATTTATACACACACATATATGTATTTAGAATTGGAGTTGCCAAATCCAGCCACTCTGTCATAAAACCAGCCAGCATCACAATTTCAAGGTGATCATCACTAAGCAAGCTTCAGAAGTGTTGGAGGGGATTTATCATTGAAACATATTTGTATTTTCCCCGTAAGATTGCTCTGTTATTGTAAAATCTGTGTATTCTACAGGAAGATGTAAACTCTATCGGCAGCTTCTGCTTTGTGGACCACCATGGTCTGCCAGCTGTCCCTGCCTCAGATTGTTTTCCTTCTTCCTGACTAGTTCCAGCTCCCTGGGTATAGCTGGGACCTCAAACTCTCAGCCTGATCTCTGGTCCTACCTCAGCTCTGGAGTCAGTGATACAGACGGTTATCTCCCTCACTTCTCATGTTTCTTTTCTTGTGGGAGTCGTAAGAGGCTGTAGGTAGAAACCTACAGAAAACTGTTAGTCCCACTCACAAATACATGTGCTGTAAATCCGATGTGCAGAGGAATGATGAGAGTAGGGGAAGGGAAGGCTGCCCTGAGCAAGGAAAAGAACTGTCCCTTTCAAAGAGCTGAAGGTGGGCAAAGCTCTTGGGCAGGAGCACGTCATAGCCAGTCACAGACCAGATTTGTCCACGAGGTGCTCAGGAGAGTGTGCATGCCTGGGTTCTGCCTTGTGTTAAGTGGCATCAAAATTAGTGTGCGCGTTGCTTGCTGACAGATGTTAGCTATGCAGATGTTGTTTTTGACAAATAATATTGAATTTATGAAGTTTAAATTTTGACCTGTCTGCAGAGTTGTGCTATTCCACCAGCCTTAGTAACACCTATTGTAACAAGTGACTGTAAAGAGTTAAAGATTTCATTTCTAACTGGATAACCTCAGAATTATAGTTTATGCAGAGATTTCAAACTGGGAGTTAAGCAGTTCAAAAGTGCACTATATTGTTTTGGTCTAATTAACACAACATGGTGATAAGACATTAAAGCAGAGTGACAACACTATACATTGATAACAGGGGACATTAATGCCTGCAGACATGGTCTACATTGTAAAAATCTGGAAAAAAAAAGGCTTATTATGTTAGATAGGTCAATGTGATTTGACCTAGTTTTGCTTTGCTTCTTGGAAATTATGTCAGTATTCGTTATGTCATCTCCTTGGATGAGCAATTTAACATCCTTTTTGCATGCAGTCTTGTCCTAATATTTTATATATATTTACTTGCTCTCTGAAAGGATCCTTCAGGCTAATTCTAGAGATCTGGGAAAAACTGATATAAAACAAAACCTTGTGAAGCTGGATTCCCTTTTATATATGTCCCCTGTGCAACAAACAGGAGTGAATTTAGTCACAGCAAAATCATAGCTACAAATTCTGAAAAGTATCTTGTCCCTTTGCATGTAAAGCTCATTAAAAAGGAATGGCTGTGCTAACTCATGTAGCCATGTATGCTTTTCCTGTGCAGGTTTTTCTTAGCTAGAAAATAGCATTAACTTGGATGTTTATATAAACCAGTTGATTAAAGGAATCATGCCATATATTTTCCTTGTGAAATGCAAGGTCTCATATGAAGTCATCGGTATTTCTCTTGGGAAAACTGAGGTTGTTTTTTTCAGTCTTCAACAAAATCACAAGGACTTTCCTTCATATGTATGTTTATGCTGTTTTGGAGGGGTTTTTTCTCTCTCCTACCATCTGGACTTGTAAGGCAAGACTTCTTTCCCAGGAATCAGATTGTGGTACATCAGGGAACAACTTGAGGATTAAATGCTACTGTGTTTTTCTGCGATGGAAAAATAATCTGTTGCTGTTACAGTATTTTGGTATATGGCTAGCAAAGAAAAACTCTGTCTTTTCCATAGCTTTACCTATCTGCACATGGCTATGCTCCTTACTGACGTGTAGCCAATGTAGGGTATTGAAAGGTTGTACCTTTTGCTTCTTATCCTTTCTTGATCTAAGATGGTCACCTCTGAACCCTGATTTTGCTCCTGCTGAAGTCAGTGGGATTGGGGAGATGGGGTGGATTCCCCCTTCAAAATACTGTGTTATGGCAGTTATTCTAGTATGTCTGTTTACTTGCGCCCTTGTGACCTGAACGGAACAACTGGAGCTGTGAGAGCAGGCTTCCTTTCCCATTTATAGTTTGGGGGGTTTTTTAGAATTTTAAATTTCATTCATATTTTCTTAAATAATTCGAAATTTGTTCTTGGGTTTCAGTAAAGCTTGTTCCTTGCAGTGCTGATATATCTTAATGAGCTAAGAGCTGTGCAGGTTCCTCAACATTTCTTCACAGATGCATCTGATCTTCGAAAGGTCCCACTTACACTGATATTTTTAGCTCAAGTAAAATTTAAAATTGTAATCGCTATCTGAAGTCTTTGAGTATATTTCAGATGCAAATGCTCTTACATCCCTTGTTAACCAGCTTAATTGGAACAAAAGCCTGATATGAACGAGCGTTCAGAGGTGCCTCTTCTGTGCTATTACATTTGTTCTTGATCCCTAATTAATAAGCCTTGTTACTGAAGGTTAAAAAAATCCTCCTGCAATATGACTCTCTGTGAATGTCTTGACTGCAAAAGAAACTCTCATGGGAGAAGCCTGTTATTGCCTCCCCTGCTCCTCCTTCCTTTAAAGACAAAGCATAAACTGCTTATGAAATATTAGGAATGACTGGAAATAAATATCATGTATCACCAGAGTAGTAGAAGCCTCTTGCTTGAGGGAGTTGATGACTCTGGACTCACAACATACAACTTGCAAGACTGTACAGAGACAGGGATTCACAGGAAAATTCTGATTGGGCTCTGGAGATTATGTGGTCCAACCTTCTCTTTAACACAGATCACTGCAGCAACTTATTCAATCTTGAGCATTTCCAGCACATGAAGTCCACCACTTCACTGGGCAGCCTCTTCCAATCTCCAGCTGCTTTCATGGGAAAGAATTTATTTATTTATTTATTTTCTTATATCCACATAGAATTTCCCTTGAAGCTGCTCTTGCCCACTGCCTCCTGTCCTGTCAGCAGGCATCTTTGTGAAGAAAGTCACTCCATTTCCTCTATTACTACTTTTTAGATATTCAAGAAGTGTTATTAGATCCCCCTTGAGTCCTCTCTTCTCCAGAATGAGCAAACCTCATTCCTCCAACCTTTCTTCATATGTCAAGTTCTCCAACCCCCTAATAATCCTGGTGGCCCCCGCTGGACCTTTCACAACTTCTTCAAGTGAGGGGACCCAAACCTGTCATAGTATTCTAGCTGTGGCCTAATAAGTGCCAAGTACACTGAAACAGCCATATTGCTTGGTTTACTGACTGTACTTTTGCTGGTGCAGCCCAGGAGACTGCTGGACACCTTCTCTGCCAGAGCACACCACCGGCTCCTCTTTACTTTGCTGCCTGCCACCAAGCCCAGGTCACTTTCATCAGTGCTGCTCCTCTGCCCATCAGTCCGTCCCCAGCTTGTGCTACTGCTTGGGATTACTTCTTTCCAGGTGCAGGACATTACATTTATCTTTGTTAAAGCTCATATTATGGCTGAGTTGAGAAAGGTACTTCCTGGCCCACATAGCAAAAAAAAAAAACCAAACCAAAAAACAAACCCACAAAAACCTTTCTTTCTTTAGCTTGATTTTATTGCATGATTGCCCGCAAAAGGCTTTAGTTGTTTCTCAAGCATCATCTATCTTTCTAGACCAAAAATTCTGGGGTATTAGGTCATGGATCTTGTCTAATTTGTCTATTTCCATGATTTTTTCTATTGTCTGTTTCTATGAATTTATATTTATAAATATTGTAAAGGAGTTAGCTTTAGGAAGACAGATTGTGTTGTTGTGGTCTAGAACATCTGGAAACTGTTACTGGAGAAAACAGGTTTGTGGAGAAATGCACTTTATTTTCCTATTTGTCTTGAGCTGATGAGGTAGGTACGCCCCAAGAGAAACTAATAACCAATAGTGTTGTGGGTTTGGTTTTTTTCCAAAGGTTCTCTTGTGTTTTCAGACTAATTCCAGTACATTTTGCTAGTTCAGTGATTTATTTTATTTTACTTACCTCTTTGGATTGAGCCTTCCTGCCCCCCACCCTGATCCGGCTTTGAGATTTTTATTACTGTCTTCTCACTTCCCTGTCTCCAGATTTTTGACTTTTGTCTTTAACCTCCTGCTCCTTCCCCAGACATCTGGACAACAGTAGAGCTCATGGAACTGGAGGCTAAACCCAGAGGGAAAAGTGGTCTTGAAGGGAACAGAAGAAATACCATCCCAATCCCTCTCCTTTTCAAATGTGCTTTTAACCTCATCAGGAGAGGTAGGCTTTGCCAGCCTAACACACTTGTCCTGTCAGTGTGCAGCTAGAAGTTTAAGTATGGCAAAGAAGAAAACGGGTAGCACTTTTAGAAGTTTCTTTTTGTTATATCAATGAACAGGAATTAGAAACTTTCCTTCACAATCGTAAACTTGAAAATGATTTTTACTCTTTCTGAACATCTTCTGGACATCGTTTGTGCCCTTGGTTGGTGCTATGCTGTCGTGGTATAAGACCAGCTGTAACTCAGAACCATGCAGCCGCTCTCTCACTCTCCCCCTTTCTTTCCCCCCACTCCCAGAGGGATGGGGAGGAGAATCAAAAGAATGTAACTCCCACGGGTTGAGATAAGAACAGTCCAGTAACTAAGGTGTAACACAAACCCCTACTGCTACCACCAATAATAATAAGGGTAAGGGAAATAGCAAGGGAAGAGAATACAACAGCTCACCATCCGCTGACTGATACCCAGCCTGACCGAGCAGTGATCTAGCCCTTCGGGGTAACTGCCCCCAGTGTATACGTGCTGTATGACGTGCTGTGGTATGGAATACCTCTTTGGCTAGTTTGGGTCAGGTGTCCTGTCTCCGCTTCCTCCCAGCTTCCCCTCCTCCCTGGCAGAGCATGAGACTCAGAAAGTCCTTGGTCAGAGTAAGCATTACTGAGCAACAGCTAAAAACATCGGTGTTATCAGCGCTGTTCCCAGGCTGAAAGTCAAAACCACAGCAACTAAGAAGGAATAAAAATGACTGCTACTGCTGAACCCAGGACATATGCCAAGGACTGACTAAATGGGTTTGCATTTTTGAGGTACTTTAGAAGAGGCAGGGGAAGGGGAAAAAAAAAAAAAGAAAGGAGCAGCTCTGTGTGCTATTCCTACGTAACAACAGAGGAAGCAGCTTTCTATTTTTCTTGACAGCAGTACATATTTAAATACCAGGGTGCATTCCTGAGACTAGACTAGGTTACTCAGAAAATAAAGTACAGAAGAGAGGGACAGAGAGAGGCCCAGAGGGAAAACAACTACGTGGGAGAGGAGATCAGGAGGAGCCCGCAGAGAAAGAAAAGATTACCAGACCCTTTCTTAAAATTGGATTAGGAAAGCAGAAGCAGCAGCCTTTATACAGAAATTGAGGATGAAAATAGGACTTTTCAATGCTACAGAATCAGAAGTTGTCTTGCTAAGCACAGATGCAAGGGAGAGGAATAGTTCAAAAACTTCAAGAGCCTGGAAGCAAAGGGAAGGAAGGCAGCAGACAGCAAGGTAAGGAGGATGAAGGGACCTCTGAAAGCATAAAAAGGGGCTTAAACACACACCAACAGCCATTGTAATTTCTCATTCTTTCTCCATTATTCTGTCTAATTTATCTCTTGAATGAGCCATTTCTGATGATACTTGTCCTTTATAGGCCCCTTTGCTTTGCAGTGTAAAGGTGTAATGGGATGATCAATGGAGTTTTGTTGTATAAATCATCTAGGAAACTGTTTTCTTGGCAAGCTTTTCTTTCTAACAGGTATTATAAAGTCACTGCAATATTCCTGGGTGTTAAGGTTTTAATATCTCTAAAAGCAATTAAAATATGAGGCTTAATATTCTGATCAAACTGCAAGACTTTTGGCTTTTTCATTCTTGAGGTCATTATTTAGCGTGCCTAAATATATGGTTTTTACCAGGCCCTAAAATCTTGTACCTGAGGGCTAGAGGTATGCATAATCTGCTAAAAAATCGTATGCCAGTAACTTTATGCATCTTCATTACCAAAATTTGTAAGCCAGACTTAATGGGACAGCATTGACGTAAAAAATTCTGTGAACTTTTTTAAAAAGTGCTGTTAAAAAAAAGCTTCATTCCAATTATAAGACCCTTAGACCTGATGATCTTTAAGTCTTCCATTGTGTAAACAACTTTACCCTGCAGAAACGGCAATCTGTTTTTTTAGCAGACTGAGAATCAAGCCTATGTTGCATTATTTTGCAAGTCTTACTCCCCCAAAACTAAAATTTTCCCCATGTAATTTCATGACTGCAGTTATATGCAAAAGTTTATTTTTGTGAAAAAGACTTTTGATGTTGCAATACATCATCTCAGTGAAAAGTACTATGAAAGGTGTGACAGCAGTTAGAAGCTATTGTGATATGGGCAGATATTGTACAGTGCTGTTTTCCAGGCCAGGCATAAGTCCAGCCATTAGAATCGAAAGGTGAAGGACTTAAGCAGTTTTTTCAGCTGTGGACTGTTTCTTTTTAAAGTGCTATGCAAAGACTTATACATTAGAGATTTAAAAAATAGGTGTTAGTATGCTCTGCTGTACAGATATACACTAAACAGTACTCGGATGACATATGCACTATAGCAAATGAAGCAAGCTTGGGGATTTAGTCATATTTACGATAGACGTTTGTTTACTTACTCTGTTCTCTTTCCAGTGTAGGGTGAAAAGGTTACATATGTCTTCAGGTGATAATGGACAAATTATTTAATTAACAGGGGTGGTATTGCTCCAAATCAGAAGGTCAAGAATCTTTGCCTAGCATGTGGGAAAGAATGATACTCATAGTGATTAACACCCAGAGGAAATTTCTCAGAGTTTATTTTGGCTGCTCTATAGTTGATAACTCCCTTGGCTAATGGAATGCCCGGCTCCATGTCAATCACCATTTGCAGAGCTTAACTCTGAATAGCATTTATTGATCACATATGTTGGCCTGTCAACTCTTGCTTCAGAAATAGGATGCAAAATGGCAAATGGGTGAACTGTAGCATTTGGGGGCTTTGTTTCTATTGTGTTGTTGTTGAAAGACTCCTATTTTAAAATAAAAAAAAAGGAAATATATGGAAGCTTTAGTGAAAGTCTGTTAATTTGAAATAAGAGGCTCTCTGTGCCACACTACCACATTTTTCAGGCAGAAGTTTGAGAGAGAGAGGTTAGGAGAATGGAAATAACTGAACGAATTCCCATGTCTGTTGCCACTTGTGCTCTAAGTTGACAGGTGGGTGCAATATGAGAAGGCTCTAATGATATAGAAGTTTGTATATGGATGAAAATGATTACTTAACATCATACCTTGGTTGCTGTTGATGATACAGATCATTGACTAGGATGTTTTCACAGAGAGTTGGAGAAGGAGATGGTTTTTATGTCAGTAGAGCATTACCCAATATGTGTTACAGGGTAGCTATGACTTTTTGGTGTAGTGCTGCTAAGACTGCTGTAAGAACAGCAAAATCTTTGTTGGCTACTCCACACCAGCTAGCCAAAACAAACTGTTAATCAGGGAGCTGGATAATGACATACCAGAGAGCCTTTGGAAAGTTTTGTCATGCCTTGGCCTTACCTGGAAATGGAGATTATAATAAAGAATTTGAAAGGTGTTTTGAAGTTTATTTACAGTTTTACTTCCAAAAAGCAGTGGGAACCCGTGACACTGATGATTTAAGAAGGCATAGGAGACAGCTCCTTACTGTAGTTTTGAAATGTATACCTTGTCTTTGTGGTGTATATAATTCCCTTACTCTTTCCCAGCAATATCCAATGTTTTTTCTCTCCCCAACTCTCTGAAAGACCCCCCAAATGCTTTCAAAGCAATCAACCCACTGAAACTGTTTCATTTTCAGGTGACAAAACCCCAGAATAAGGCTAATTTGTGCTCTGGAGTATATCTGGACTGAGCAATTGTTTTGTTCAATTTAACTATATCAAAACACTAAATGTGCTATTCTACATACTACATATAAAGTAAAAATATTTATATTTAATGGCAAAATTAATTGAAATAATTATTTTTCACTTTTTCTTTAAAACATTTCATTCAAGGTGACATACAACTGAACTTCTCAACAGGGAGCTGTTCTATCAAAATAAATTTGATCTGTTCCAGTGATCTGTGAATGAGACTGAAATACTCATGTGGAATAAAATATTTGGTGAAAGATGTGGTGAAGAATTCCCACAAATCTTTAAAAACTATTTCAGTGTGCAATCTTGTGTCAGACCAGATGATGTAAAAGATACATTACGAAATGTAAAATATGAAATATTTTACATTTATTTTAAAAACATGTGTTTCATCATTGAAAAACTAGTCTCCAGTAGTTAGAAGCGCTTAATCTGATCAGGTTTCCTGGCCCCAGTAATAAAGAAATGATCTTTTCTTATAATCATAGGATTGCTTTTATACTTTAGCTATTCTGGAAAAGAAAATGCCATAATATGGTGGATAATCATCTTTAGGTTAGGCTGTAATGATACATCTGTGTTTATGTAATACGTAAGTCTGTGCTGCTATTTTGCTAGCTACCTCGAGATAAAGTTTCCAAGTACCTTGTTTCTTCATAGGCTTTTACAAGATAACCAACATGTTTGGTTTTTTTTCAATTCTTCCTTCCTTACCACACTGTTATCCAGACAGATGTGCACATATGTCTCTAAGAAATAAAGAGAAAAGGCTTTAAAGGTTTCATGAGGCATCAACAGTGAGCAAGGTTCAGAAATCATTTGGTGATTGTTTGGAAGCAGAAACTGATGCAAAATTTAGTTGTGTTATGTAGATAAGGACAAGAGAATGATTCCAATTTCAAATATAGTTGCTTAAATATAATTCCGATAGCTAAGGAGGGCACAAGGAATACCAGTTCTCCAAATCCTGATTATGCAAGTAATGAAATGAGTCTCTTATAAAATATTTAAGATGGTATAAAAGATCAAAAGCTTATAAAAGCCATTAGACTGACTCGGAATGAGGGAGATAAATTGATAGTGTCCTCACACTAGCAGGAAATTCTTTGGTGGAAAATTGCAAATGATATTAGGAAGTAGACTGTGCCCATACTAAGAAGGGCTGCTCCACAAAATATGCTCTGAATCCCCAAATCTAACATGGGGAGTTTCTGTCCAGACTCTAGATGAATTATTGGTTCAACTTTAAGCACGTAATATCTGCTGACCACATTTTCCAAATACTGACAGCATTTTGTTTCAGCGGATAAAATAATTCGCAGATGTTTTAGCATTCCAAAATTTGGCTGTGGTTTAAAGCATCATGTTAAAGGTTTGGTACATGCCTATATTTTTTATATTTTGCAGGTTTATCTTTCTCTTTTAAATGCAAATGCACTGAGACGGGAAGCCTGAACTGGATCAGTTTGTGGCTCCACTACAATTTCATGTCTCCATATGTCCATGCTGCAATTAAGGAATTACTTATTTGTCTTGTTTGGCTGCTGACCCCCAGCTCTCCCAGGTTAACAACATAGGCATAGGTATGAATTAGGCCCCTAGTTCTACTTCCATCTCAGCCACTGTACGCTTCCTGTTCTGCTCAGGGGGAGAACACAGATTAAATCAGTTTGTGCTGACAGTTCTCTTGTACCTGTCTGTACTTTCCTCCAAGTTGCCCAGAGGTGGGGGAAGTCTTCCTGCCACGGGGTGGAAAGCATCATGGAGTGGTTCAGTGGCAGCTGGAGGAACCACTGCAATAGCCCCAACAAAATTTTGTAACAGGCACAGGAACTTTAGTCTGAAAAGTGGTGTAAAAATAGAGTGAAAATTGTAGATACCTGAGTGAACACAACTTTATCTGCTGTACTAATTGGATCTTAGACGTCTGGATCTAAATCTGTGGCTTATTATCAAGGAAAGGAGGGGATATATCAAAGAGGACCTGCAGGATAGGCCCTTTCACAACAAAACCTTGCATAACTAATCTTTATGATCTGTGCAATCTGTCTTCAAACTGTGGGTTGACGTACAGAGCTAAAGCTTCCTGGGGTTCTTTACTTAACAAAGAAAAGTGGTGGGAAGGTTTTAAATAGACTGTGGTAAAATATTTTTTTTTTATATAAACATAGGTTTGATCTAGGCAGAACAATACAAAACAATGGAAGTAATGTTGAGCATTGCTGCTGTCAGGCTTAGTGAAGAAGTGCTGTGTTAGTGTTTCAGCAAGGTCTAATACAATATGAGAGAAGAGGGTGGAGGAAAGGCATCTCCAGTATGTATGGGATTTTGAAGAAGACACTACAAAGTTGGTGCTAACCTGAAATCCAATAGTACATATAGTATGCAATGTTCTCCCCTCATCCTCATTTAAAAAAAAATTAAAATGGAAGTGTTTGGTTTTAGGACAGAAATATTATTTACATATGTCTGTGCTGCCTACAATGGCATACCTTTTAAAACGGACTTCAATAAGAAATCCAAATGTGATATTCTGTAGGTTTAAATGAAACCCAAAAAATTAACATGGACCTGCTTGATTAAGGCCAGAGAAGGGCCACAAAGATGATCAGAGGGATGTAGCACATCTCTTATGGAGACAGGCTGAGAGATTTGTGTTTGTTCAGCCTGGTGAAAAGAAGGCTCGGGGAAGGCCTTATACTAGTCTTCCAGTACCTAAGTGGGGCCTGTAAGAAAGCTGGAGAGGGACACTTGACAAGGGCATGTAGTAACAGAACAAGGGGTCATGGCTTTCAACTGACAGAGGGGAGATTCAGATTAGACATTAGGAAGAAATTCTTTACTGTGAGGGTGGTGAGTCACTGGAACAGGTTGCCCAGAAAAGTTTTAGATTCTCTGTCCATTAAAGTTTTCAAAGGTAGGTTGGTTGGACATTTGAGCAGCCTCGTGTTAGTGGAAGGTGTCCCTGCCTGTGGCAGTGGGGTTGGAACTAGATGCTCTTTAAGGTCCCTTCCAACCCATACCATTCTATGATCTCTTTTCAGTGTCTTCCACTCCCACCTATTTCCATTCCCACCACATCACCTTTTCCTGTGCGCTCTATTTCTGAAACTCCATGTTCCCCACTTCAGAAACTTGCCTGCACCGAACGGTTGCTCAGACTTTCCTCAAGATGATGAGCTTTTGGCATACTCAGTGCCTATGTGTACATTAGCAAGTCATGCTGGACCAGTCAACAGCAGATCTATAGAGCGTAGTGATTGATGTGGAGAACCCCATACCCAGACTTATGCGCATTTTACTCTCATACTGTACTCCCAGTCAAGGCCTGAGGACTGGATCTTCATTAGCTGCTGAAGGTCATTATTGAGTGTTCATTTAGAGATTATCATCTGGGTTATTTCATCTGAGAGGATGAAACTTCACATGCTTCAGCATCAGAGATATGAACCAAAGCTTGATTAATGGAGAGGGTTCAGAGATTGCTTAAAAATGGTGTGAACTACAGCGGTAATGGGAAGACCTACTGCAAGCCCATGAGCTTCTGCTTTTCAAAGGCACAGATATCCTTGAAATTAGCATTTGAACTGCTCATTTCTCTAATACTGCTTTCCAAACCAGGCTCATCCTGAGTGATGTTAACAGGCAGATACAGCTAATGAGGAAGCCACACTCAAAACCCTCATAAGGCACAATGCCGTCACTATCCCTCAAGTGAGGCAGTTAAGTTATAGATGAGTGAGTAAAAATGAAGGGCAGATTTAGAAGGAGGATGATGCTTTTGGGTCAGGCTGAGAGAAAAGAGTACTAATACTAAACAGTGTTTTAGTGCTAATCCTTTTAACTTCCTTTCTGGCCTTTGTTGACAGATTCCTATTGGGGCCTGATTATTCAGGCTTTGCTCCTGTCTTCCCAGCCATCTGTTTTGAGCAGAGTCACCTCTTTCCATAGCTAACAGGGAGCCAAACTGCAAAAGGCAGCCAGTGTTTCTTCAAGGTGGCAGATGGCTTTTTACTGTTAAAGCATTGTAATTCTACCAGAGGTACAGAATATCTGCTGATCAAGCGTGTGAATGCGTTTAGGAAACTATACCACTCAGAAGTATGGAAGCATTGTATCTGTGTTGCACTATTTCTTGTCTCTGCTAACCATGGAAGGATCTTTTCTATAGAAAAGCTCAGGAGTACATAAAGGCACTGTTGTTTCTTGGAGTCAGTGAAGCTATGAAACACATGAACTTTACCCCTTGCCTCTACAAAAGGTCTGCAAATTCTATGAATTTTAAATGCATGGGAAATTTTTGTTGCCCTTGGCTGTTGAGTTTCAATGGCTGAAACTCTTTCTGAAGTTATGCTTGAATGCTATTTTCTTTATAGCCTCCAAAATAACACCTTATGCTTTTCTGCATTCATAACCCTGAGAAAAAGATGAACAAGTGTTCTCTGTTCAGACAACAATCATACATTATTTGGCCTGTTCAGTTGTTTGAATGTAGTGATTTAGTACCAATAAATTCAATAAATACTAAAATGTGTTTAGCAGTTTGGTGTTTTAAAATAAGGGAGTAAAAAGGCTGATGTTATGATCCATGAAGGAGCAGCACACACAGACTGGGGCTAGGGCACAAGAAAACTGGAACTCTTTCCTGTGTAATGAGCCATGCATGGCAAAAAATGTGAGGAATGGCTGGCAGCAAAGAGCTATCTATAGTGATATAGTAATTTTGTGTTCCATTAAGGCCTTGTTATTTTAGTATTTAAATAAATTATGCTGCAGGAAAATATGGAGCTTGTTGGACAACTCTGGTAAGGAAGAAAATCAGACTTCAAAGTGTTCGGCTATCATTTTGAAGAATTACATCCATCAGATTCTGATTTTTAGCTGGGTATATTGGAGATGAAAGAGGTAACTGATTCAAGAAGGCAATGGTGGCATACTGAGCATTGGAAATGTCAAGGCTCATGGGCAGATGCAACCAGCACTTTTTTGTCTTATGACTAAAACATCATTTTTGCTTACTCAAGATGATGGGCAGAGAGAACAGCCTGTATTTTCAAAAGTCACTAGTTATATATTAAAGGGATCTGTTTTTTCAAGAGTACTAAGTACTAACTCCTCTGAAACACTGGACACAAGATGGACATGTAAAAAATACATATTGTTGTAGGCCTTTTTGGAAAGGTACTATAGCAGGAAGAAAGGGGGAAAAAAGTATCTGCCTTCAGTTTCCCCATATGCATTATTAACCAATATTATAGCCAAAACCATTCTAAGATATGTCCAGGCTACTGCATCAAAAAAACAAAGATCCCAATTTGGGAGCTCAGATAGGTCTCTGCATCCATACTTTCTTATATGGAAGACTGTAGCTTCTGTTAGACAGCTTATCCACCACTTCCCTATCATGAATCCTTACTTTTAGTGTAACATGCTCCTAACTTATACATCAGGCAGGAACTACCAGTAAGCCTTGTGTCCAGATTGATAGTGTTGACTAACAGCAGATTGGCAAAATGTGCAGTTTGCTCTTTGCCTCCCTCCAGGTTTATTTTGGTAACACAGCAACATCCTTCCTTAGCAGAAGGACCAATGACTTGGACATCATGGTCATTGTCTGTGCAGTTTACCCAGGCAGCCGTACACTGCTATAGATTTGAGAGACTTAGTGTGAATTTGATATCTGAATATTTAGTTTTCAACCTGGTGAAGATGTAGGTGTAATGACTTCCACCCTCAGTGAAGCTATCACTCACTCTTGTCACTCACTGTGTGGCTTGTGCAGGCTCCACTTTGATAAAGAAAAAGAGTTGAGCTCTTGTGGCAGTGTAGAAACCCAAACAAATAAAAAACCAGGAAGCACATATAGAGGTTTCTCATTTTATTTTATATCAAAAGGAATAAAATAACAGCTTTTAAGTAATTTTTTCTAAATTCTGTTTCTGAGTTGCATGCAAATGAGGGTAGTAATGATGAGGCTCTTGCTTGCCTATGATGTTTGCATTGTTGTGGACTGTGATGAGAAGAGCTGACTATCAGATCCATTCTCCCTGACAGCACTCTGCTAACCAATTCACAAACCAGTTGTCCTGGAAAAGCCAACCTGTTCCAGGTGCTGCATGTCATCACACAGTTCCTTTCTGCCCCACAAGTACCTTAGAAAGGTAGATGGGGCACTGAAGGGAAGCTTAATAATATTGACTCTAAAAAGACAACTGTTCTCCCTACATCTAAACTCTATCTTTTCAGTATTTCATTTTCCAATATAAACAGATACCTGCTTCTGAAATACATAAGTTGGAAACAAGACTGTGTCTATGTTTCTTTAAATATATGAAGCAACAGAATAAAAAATATATATGGGAATGCCTTAAAAGATTGTATTTTTAAAATGCCTAGTCTTCAGAGCAAATATTACTCAAGGTACTAGAGATCTTTTCCAAACAATCATTTCATCGTGAGAACTGTTATACTTCATCTGGTACTATACAGTGATATTTATCTTCAGACTAGACAGAACAAATCTTTTTAAGCCTCTGTGGCCCTTTGAGTACTGGTCTGTGCTCAAAGTAAAGAAAAACATTTATTAGAGAATCTGAAGTGGATGGTGAAGTACTATGCTTTGAATGGTTTATAGTCTCCTCTCTCGTCCATTATTTAAACTCTGTTTTGCTTTGCATCTGTAATTGTAGTGGGATATCCATGTTCCTGATGCAGCATAAAGGTATGTGACATAAAGGTTTTTGCTTGACTATTTTGGGGAAGGGATGTTACACAAATGCTGCTAAAAAAATTAACATCACTTACTGATTGGGGGCTCAGTCTTCATATGTCTGGTTTTCACTCTTCAGACCATTAGTGGTACACATATGAATAACTTCATTCATAATATTATTGGATGATTTTCCCCGTTACTTGGGTATAAAATCTGAATAGTATAATTTATTTTATTGACTTCTGGAAGTGAAAATCATTCCAGGAATTGTGGTCAGTCACTTGATTTTTAAATGTTTCCTCATATAGTTGAGTCATTTCTAGGATCTCTCATGCAGCAAGTCTTTTGCTTTTGTTGTTGCCTTTTCCTTGTATGCACGTAAGATATTGAGGTTTCTACACAAATGAAAGAGGTAATGTCTAAGGAAGGGCTGCTAATACCTTGTAGTTTTCAGACCTCACCTGTAGTACTGTGCGCAGCTCTGGAGCCCCCAACAGAAGAGGGGTGTGGAGCTGCTCAAGTGAATCCAGAGGAAGGCCATAAAGATGGTGAGAGGATTGGGATTGTTCAGCCTGGAGAAGCGAAGGGTCGGGGAGACCTTATAACAGTTTTCCAATACCTACAGGGGGCCTACAAGAAAACTGGAGAGGGACTTTTTTGTAAGGTTACGTAGTGACAGGACAAGGGGGAATGGCTTTAAATGGAAAGAAGGTAGCTATAGATTGGATATTAAGAAGAAATTCTGTACTGTGAGGGTGGTGAGACACTGAACAGGTTGCCCAGAGAAGTTTTAGATGCTCATCCATGGTAGTTTTCAAAACCAGGTTGGATGGGGCTTTGAGCAGCCTGGTACTAGTGAAAGGTGTCCCTCCCAATGACATGGGTTTTGGAACTAGATGATCTTTTAGATCTCTTCTAATCCAAACCATTTTATATTTCTATGATCTTAATAATATATGCTTTTTATTTGAGTAGTAGCATTTTATATTTTGAAAAAAAATTACAATAAAATAGTAAAGGGAGCAGAGCTTTTCTGCTAAAGGCACTCTATGCTGTGTATAATAAAATCCCAGCATGAATACACAGCAGAATGGAGTATTAACTTTCTTTTTTTTGTAAGAGCTCAGAATGTTTTGCTCCTGTGGGATTTAATGTAAGTGATGCTGAATGCTTAGTCTACGGTCTTCTATTCACCTTTGAAAAGCCTAGGTTGTAATCTGATTTAGGTGACAATTGAAAGAGCTCAATGGTCTCAGTTGTCTCAGTTTAGTTCCTTGCTTATGAAACCACCATCACATTCTTAACACAGTGCTGAGCGTGTGTCATGGGTTCAGCAGTAGCAGTCATTTTTCTCCCTCTTGGTAGCTGGTGCAGCGCTGTGTTTTTGATTTTGGGCCTGGGAACAGCGCTGATAACACTGATGTTTATAGTTACTGCTTGGTAATGTTTTGGTCTGACCAAGGACTTTCTGAGTGTCATGCCCTGTTAGGGAGGAGGGGAAGCCAGGAGGAAGCAGAGACAGGACACCTGACCCGAACTGACCAAAGAGGTTACTCCATACCATAGCATGTCATATCCAGGATGTAAAAATGGAGGGCACAGGCCCGGAAGGGTGGGGGATGCACTGCTGGGTCGGGCTGGGTGTAGGTGGTGAGCAGCTGTATTCTCTTTCCTTGTATTTCTCTTGTATTATTACTGGTGGTAGCAGTAGTGATTTGTGTTATACCTTAGTCACTAAACTGTTCTTTTCTCAACCTGTGCGAGTTGCATTCTTTTGATTCTCCTCCCCATCCCCCCGGGACTGGGGGAAGAAAGAGAGGGGAGTGGGTGAGTGAGAAAACTTCGTGGCTGAGAGTCTTAAACCATGACAGCATGGCAATGAGACCAGTTTTGAAGCACACTGACACAATTGCAGTAAAACAGTCAAGGAGTTTAAACTTGCCTTAAAAAAAAAAAAAACTCCAACAGATTTATTTCTTTTAAACAGCACAAACATTTACTGGAATTCTGCAAAGTTGAATGCTCCCTACAGGATAGGATGCTTTTATGCTCACAGGTGATAGACTATTCTGCATTACAAATAGCAAAGATTTTGGTACTGCTGGAAAAGGAATCCTCAGTAGGATGAACTGCATTATGATAAAAGTGATTTGCATTGGCTTATTAAAGATATTGATATAGCACAATCTGGCCAGATGTTTTATAGTTGGGTGGGCATCAAGTCAGAAACTATGCTAGACTAAGAAAATGCTAACTATGATCAACATCTTTAATAATCTGTTTACATTTGGCACATCCTGAAGTTGCAGTAGATGTGAAAGAGTAGTGTAAAACTCTGCAATAATAAATTAATTAAAATAAGTTGATATTGGAATAAGTGAAAATGTGACATTAAGAGGTAAAGGCAACAAAAAAAAATACCTTTATAAAAAGGATGTCTCTCATCCTGCATTATTAAATTCTGAAAAGAAAACCCCTGTTGTAGCTTTTGAAAAACACTGTGCCAGTTAATTCCATTTCTGTGACCCAAGTGTGGGCAAAAAGCTCTGCATCATAACCATCAGTAAAGTTTTTTGCAAAATACAGACCAGACATAGCAGAAGAAAGAGGTTTAGAGTATAGCACTTCAGGGGGCTAACGTGTGTTAAGGCTACTTCCCGAATGTACCATAGCTTAATCTCTGTGCTGCCCTCAAGATAGTGATTAAAAATCACCCATGCAGGGAATTGCTTCCGGATGCTGATGTGCTAGATTGTGGGGATGGAGTTAAGGCGGTGGAGAAGGGGAGAGTTTATGTATGCATGGCTGATGTTTGAGCAGAAAGAAAAAGAGGAAGAGAGGAAAAAACTTGTCTGGCCCCAAAAGGAAGGAGAACAAAGCTTCCTTCAGTAAAGTCAGACAGGCACATAATCATAATTTCTGAGTTCTTCACATGATAGCTACGCTACTATCACTACACTAAAGAGAAAACAAGATTATGACATCCAAAGTTATCCCTGGGGGAAAAAGAAGGAGGGAAAAAAGACAGCTTGTAAATGAAGCAGGGTTTACCCTGGAACGATAACCTTAGCAGTGACAGCCAGGCTTCTGGTGAACCAATCGGTGGGCATTTTAATCTGTCTTCTCAGATGCAGAGTGTCTGCTCTTTTCAAAGTAGGTTCTTTGTGTCAAAGGAGTTTAACATTAGTGATAGAATAACAAACCCTTTATTGTGTATATGGAGGAAAAAACTCCTTTCCCCAGCTCCCCTGCTGGTAATTCTGATATGTCAATAATATTTCTGTATTGCTTGCTTGTTTATTTTGTAGATTTCTTTTTTGTATCCAGTTGCTACAAGCTGACTTTAAAAAATCAATGTGGAGAAAACATGTGTTTTCTAGTTGACTAAAACAAATAAAGTTTCATTGAGGCTAGCATTAGGTCTTCTTTCAGCCTTAAACTTTTAAGTGACTGGTGGCTGTGCCATTGTCTTTTGAATTCCCACATGGCTGCTAAAATATTTCATCTCTCAGGGTTTCTTGTGCATGTCATCCATGCTAATAGGAGGAAAAATTGTTGGTTTCTAATCTTTTCCAGGGAATCTCTCATTAAGTGGCTGGTATGCTCAGTTCCTTGAACAAAGAAGGTAGTGTCAGTCTGACCTCAGTGGTGGGGAAGGTTATGGAGCAGATCATCTTGAGTGCCATGACGTGGCATGTACAGGACAACCACAGTTGTCAGGCCTGGTCAGCATGGGTTTATGAAAGTCAGGTCCTGCTTGACTAACCTGATCTCCTTCTATGACAAGGTGACTGGCCTGTGGAAGAAAGAAAGGCTGTGGATCTCCATGGCAGATGATGATTTTGCCGCTATTGCGGGTGTGGATGTCTGTGCTGATGAGGAGCTTGGGAGAAAGAAAACAGTGCAGGAGCTTAACGCATCAGTCCCACAGGATATAACAACTATATTTACTCTAACTTCCAGTAGCAGAAAAAAAAGTCCTTTCTGGCATACTGCAGTTACTCTTTTCTCCATCACCTCAGGTAATACAATACCCCTTTATCATTACTTGCGGCTGGAAGGGAGCTGATGAGTGTTTGTGTTCTCCTAGGGGATTTTTTCAGCTGAGGCAAATGCAAGCAGAAGACAGTATTAGGTTGATCCAGCAGAAAACAAGGTAGTGAGAAAGCATGACATTTACATCCTTACATCCACCTATAACAGTCTGTGTTTTTTAAGGCTGATATAGTAAGTCTCCTTCCTGTCAGGGGAAATTATCTGCCATCCAGGTTAGTTTCCCAGAAAAGAAGTTCCTGTAGGCTGGCTGTTGTTTTAATAAGTGCACTGTGGCTGTCATTCAATCTTTTGAACAGATTCTTTGTTATGAAAAAAATTGAATTATTCTTTGTTACGCAAAATGCATCATGATCTTGAATCTACAACAGGTTTGTAGAAATTAGTGCAGAATAATCCAGAGGTGGGTTGTTCGGCCTGTCTTGTCTGTCTTTTTTTTTTCTTTTGCTGTTGGATGTCGCTGAACCTGTTTGGTAGCTTTGTGAAATAGGGATGGACATGAGCTATCACCTGGAGCAGCTACCTGGAGCAGCCGCTGCTATGTCTGACTAGTTCACAAAGACACATTCTAGTCTGTATTAATTAGATGGAGAAGGTGGGAAAGAAAAAGAGAAGAAAAAATAAGTTATTGCATTCCTGAGCTGATAATACATACAGGACTGACAACTGGAAAGGAAAACCACAGAGCATAGCGGCCGTCTCTACTGGCAACTGAAAACTGAGTTGTCTACAAAAATGGCTTCTTTGCAGCACAGTTACTTTATTTTTTTGAGAGACTTCTGCTTTTGTCTATTCAATCTAAAGAGAGATAGGTAGAATAAATTAGTGATAGCTGTGGCAAGTAAATGTTACCTGGAATGGAAAACTGAATTTACAATTAATATTAAAATGCCATGCAGGTTCACTATGTAAAGCACTACTAGGCATCACATCCACTGTTGTGTGAAATTACCGCTCATCAGTTCCAAAGCTTAAAAGTAATCGTTCACCTCATTGCCATGGGATGTTATGAAGGCTCAAAGTATAAAAGGGCTCTCAAAGGAATAACTGATGGGAGATGGGTGCACAGATGGCGTTCCAGCTGCCTATTGCAACAGTAGTGGGTATTCCTGGGAGAGGTTCAGTCAGCAACTGGTTTGTTCCTCAGTTTTCTCTGAACTCGCATATCTGCTATGGCACATAGCCTTTCCATGGAAATGGTGAAGAGGAGCGTTTAGTTAATCTAGCATGGCTGTTTCCTATGAAAAAACATGTCTGTATTAAAAAACCTGAGGTTCAAGTAGATTAAAATTAATAGCTGCAATATGTATTATTCTCAGCTTGTCTACTCTGTGGCATGTTAATACTAGTCTTGTATGATCTTTAGCTTTTGAAACACATAATTGACTGTGTGATGGCTTCTTCATCGACAGACACTTGAAGTTTAACACCTCGAACATTTAGAGGAATTTGTGATTCCTTTCAGGATGGAAAATTTCATGCTCTAGACCTGAAAGTTTGATAACAGTTCCTCCTTAAATATATTGTTATCGCTTAAATAACGAGCTGAATTTTTTCTTGAGTCACTACTGTGGACTTTGTTCTTAAGTTTACCTGCTAGTCTTTACTGATATTTAAGCTTTTTCTTTTTCTCTTACATGAGAACAAATGTATTGGTTTTGATCTATGAGGTGTGCTTTTAGTTGTAATTTATGGTGTCATTTATGGTAGGTTACAGCAGCAGGAGATTCTTTTGAAGAAAAGCGGAATGTAAGCTATGTCTTGTCTCTTACTGTTACTTTTGGGGAAAAACTCTTTTACATACACTGCAGTGATAGTGACACTGAGAACTGCAGGGGCTCTGGAGAGCCTGCAACTTTGTCGACAGATTCTTTTTTCAGCTTGATTGGAGAGAGTGCTTTCATAAGTCCTTAGCCTGTAATGAGCAGTGGTTTTTCTGTCTAGATACAGGTGCACTACCCTGATGAAGACACTGACAGGAGAATAAAGAGTATGATGTAAGAAGAAAGATGCCAGATAGAGATTTAAGAAATGGAAAAAAATGGCTGTTCTGTTACCCAAGATTGTTATCTGTTTAATTTCTTGCCATTCATGAGTACTTAAAGGGGGAGAGTGATTGGTGGGATTAAATAAAACTGTATGTTTAACAAGTGCTCCTAGCTATAATGGTCTCATTAAAACTTGAACTTTGCAAAAAAACCTCCTTCCAATTCATATTAGTTTGTGAATTCTCTTTTTTCTGTTTTTGAATGGAGGAAAAATTGGATGTACAGGTGAGTAGTGCAGACAAAAAAATATGTAATGCATTACAGTAATTTATATTTCTTTAGAGAATCAGAACAACATGAATCAATACAGAAATCAAGCATAATCAGCAAGGCCAGTCCTTGTGGAGATGTTTTCTTTAGCAGGCTCTGGAGGTCTGTGTTTAAATTCATCTTACGTGAGGTTACACAAACCAGCCTTTAAACTAACTGAAATCTAGACTAAGTATATAAACTTATGTTTTAAGCAATCTGCTTTCAATTGAGAACACTGAGTATTCATAATCCTTTTCTTTTACACGCTTGTGTTTGTAAATAGTTACATCTCCTCACATGATAAACTCTTAGTAAAGTAAAGTAAGGGTGTATATGTTTCCATACACATGGAGGGTCTCGATCCTCCAGCCTTTTGGAAATGTAAAATGCATGTAAGTCACTGTACAGGCCCTGTATTATTAAGTAAGGATTTGTGTTCCCTTTGTTTTGCATGAGTTAATGTTCTTTACTAAAAGGCACAGCTTTCTCTTACTAGTACATTTCAATTATTTTTTCAATTCGCTAATGGTCCTTATTTATTTTAAAATATACTGGTACAGTGAAGGTAGGAATACCCATGGAAGACAATAGGTACACCCTCAGGACTAAAGATCATTTCATTAGCATACACTTGCTTTGGCTCTAATCCTCTAAACATTTGTCTATATACTAGGCTTTATTTAGTATTCTCAGGAAATTCATGTCTCTGACATTGTGTCTTAGTGTCTGCAGATTGCCAATACTGTTAGTAGTAAGAAGACACACCCTTTATAAGAAAGCTGTTGAACTAAGGCTTTAGTTGGAAACAGAACTGAAGTTTCAGCTGCAGTTCACATGTGTACATGCAAATTAGGAAGACAGAAATTTATCACATAGTTGTGTGACTAATTGTGCTGGCTTTGGCTGCGATGGAGTTAATTTTATTAATATGTAAAAATAGATTCCAGTATGCAGTCCTAAGTTTGTAATTACAGTAACAGTTTGGTAATGGAGCAAGATACATGCTTTCCAATTAATATGTAGTTACTTGGGAATACATTAATTTCTGTAAGACAAAGTATGTCCTATAGGAAGTATGTATGGCAAAGAGAAATATTGTTGGACTTGCCTATGAACATACAGTGTCTGAGTCACTAAAGAGAACATATTATGTCTAAATACCAAGCAATACTCATTCTTGCTCACTTTTCTGCAATTTTTCAGGGATTTTGAGTTAAATGTAATTTTTTAAAAAGAGACATTGACCTATTTCTGTATTCTTTGTGGTTCAAAACTTGCATAACTTTCAGTGAAGATGTTGGCTTAAAAGCAAATAATAAAGACAATTTGGTACTTAGTAAGACACTTGGACATGGAAATACTAATAGTGCTTTATTGAACATTGAGCCCGCATTTGCAGAGCAAGTTGGGAAACTCAGCTTTCAGTTTTTAACACTGAAGCATCACTGTTACCTTCAGCAAAACTGGGAGCTAGGTATGATGCTAAAATACACTTAATTCATGGAGATGTAGATTCATAATACTGCTCATAATAATCTTCTTGTGAGTTACAGGCTATGTTTCAAAGTTAAGAATATAAATTTAAAGTAGTTCCTTAATACAGTTCCTCATGGCTACTGTATGGAAACAGGAACAGATTCAGACAGTGTTTTTCAAGTTTGTCAACATGGTATTCATATCCCAGTTTTCTGAACCGGATCACATAGAGGTAAAGCATAATTGGACATCCTCTTTATAAAGCACCTCCACTGAAGAGATTAACCTGCCTGTTATGCTAAAAAAAAAATAAAAGTTGGTGGTTTTCTTTTAAATATAAAAACCTGGTGGATTTAGATATAGCCAGCAGCCTCAGAATTAAGACTGATTTATACACCTCCCAAAGTTTTAAGGCTTCCTAGATTTGAGAACTCGTTGTTTGCATCATGTAGGATTAATTACTTTTCCAAATACTGTAGCAGAAAATGTGACTTCAGAGGATATTTTCGGAAACTCCAGGCTTCATGTTTAGTGAGTTGCAGATCAAGTTTGTTTTGGCATCATACTGCAAAAAAGCAGTTTACAACAAAGCAAAAAAAAAAAAAAATTATCTTTTCAGTACGAAACCTTTTCTGTGTGATGAGTTTGAATCTCTTGGACTATGCTACAGAAGACATAAAAAGGAGCAAGCTCCTATGGGTTTGGCTGGGGTATTTTTTGTTTTTCCTCCTCCCCCATTCTTAACCTTGCATTTGCACACTATATGCTTCAAATTTTAATAATTTGGTGCTAGTGATATTTTCATACTCCTGCCCTGGTCATTCCCTCAATGTCCTTTAAGGGGAGAGATTAGAATTCCGTGCTGTATCATTAATCTAACAATTGGAAAGAGAGAAATTAATCTTTTCTTTCTCTACCCAAAACCCCAAAATGCAGCCCTGAGCAAATGGCTTCATTGATCACAGGGAATTGTTAAAAATAAGTCCTGTGTAGCAGTGAAATGGGATTGGGAGTAGCTTTTATTTTCCCTTTCCCTGCCTCACCTACCCCCCGAGATTACACAGAGCTGTTGTACATTGTGAGGAAAGAGATTTTTGTGGGGGTTTTTTTTTGCTTTGGGGTTCGGTGGTTTTGTTTTGGGTTGGGTTTTTTTTTTTTTTTTTAGGTTTAGAAAGATTCTATTTTGTCTGAATAAGGGAAATCTGATATTTGATGCTGCAGTTCATAATCTGTTCATCTACTGTGAATCAAGCACTAAGCATTGCTCCTCCAGCAAAGCATAAAGTGTTTCAGGATCACATGCTGCTGTTGAAATTACAGTTTGCCCTTCTCCAGAGAGCATTAATGGTGGGTGATTTATAGCATGGCTTATTGGGCCAAATTCAAATTACATTTAAATACCATTGTAAAATGCAAATGAAGCATTAGAAGGGAAAATGGCATACCTGCATACAGTCACCCATCGCTGTATTAAAACTACCATCAATGGGACAACAGAGGGGGTTTATAGCTCAGAGAACAATTAATATTAAACAACCTTTTGAAGGAGAATTGGTACTCAGCATTCACATGATGCAGTCTTGTATTAAGAAGCTGCTCATTGTATCATGTGAGATGCCTTTGCTGACATGACATTTCCTAATTTCCCAAAAAGCAGAATGGCCTTTATCTTCCTTTTATGCCCTTGATATACAAAGATAGTCACTATAGGCCTGGCAGCAGCACCTATGAATCTAAAAACAGATGTCCCCTGTCCGTCAAAATAAGATAACAATAGAATTCCACAGGTAATGAGCTTGAAAACAAAGACTGTATTTCTGTTCTGCACATGGAGTGGGTGGCATAGAGAAGTCTCTCCTGGGCAGATGGCAAAGCAGTAAAAATGTTATTTTGGAAACTACTTATTAAGATTTCCAAACCATCAAGTAAAAATCCTACTTTTTAGCTTTCTCAAAAACCCACCTGGACCCATTTTCAAATCTGACCTTTTTTACCAAGACATTTATGCATGACTTATAAGTGAGACAACTGAACCCAACAAAAAGCTGTACTAGATGCTTGTATGCTTGTGAGTCAGTGAATTCTAGTAGTGAGGCTGGAGTTCAGTTTTGTGCTCATCTAAGTTGCTTCTCCCAGTCTGTCCAGTAATTATCTTTTTCTAGGATTTTGAATGTTTTTTGAAATTAGGATTTCGTGTAACTTAACTTGACACTTGCTTTTTTCTGTCTTGTTGATCAAGCTCTTAAGGTGCTGTTTCTTGATTGCAAGGACCATTGTAACTGGAATAATACTGTGTTACTATAGAGCACAGCTGTAAGATGTGCAGAAAATGAAGCATGCTTTTTGCCACTTCCTTAAACAACAGGATTGCCCTGTCCAAACTCTTCCCATGCAGACCTGACTGAATTCTGCAGAAACAGAAGGCTGCACAGAAAATAGATACATTCTGGAGATTCTGTCATCAGAAATACATAATTTAGAACTCACATATGATGAAATAATAATTTTACAGCAGTCCAGTAGATGGGTATTCATTAAGAATCTGAGCGTTAAGCTGTGTTAAATTTACATACATTAACTTACCTTTTTAGTAGTATATTAGCTCAGAGTCTTAGATTTCATTTCTTGACAACCTGATTTGGCTAGGGACATTGTTAGTTGAAATCTAGTGAATCTTTTGGACATAGTTTAAGAGATTACTGCCACCAGCTATTTGCTTCTTTCCACTTCTGTAACTTAGTGGAACCATATGCAGCTTAAGCAAACATGTTTTAGTTTGTACCTTGCAAGGAAATTTATGAACCCTGGTCCCTCACATAATCGACTGATTCTGTGGCTAAGGTGGTAACTTTCAGCAGAAAGGGACCATTGGTGGCTGATACATCTTGTGTTTCCTTACCAAGATTCACCAAAGCTCTTAGTGGGTACTGTAAATATGCAAATGCACAGCTGTGCTAACTGAGCTCTGAGAATGGTAGCTTGTTAAACTGTGATAATGCTATATGACTTGGTTAGTGGGGCTTTCAGGAATTTAAATAGGTAGCCCAGAGGAAAAAGGCTAGAAGTCATGTATTTTATACTTCACACAAGAGTTCAGAAAGTGGAAGAAGAGAGATTAGTACAGTAGAAGATGTAGATATTTCAGATGCATTTTTTGCCATAAGGTAAGGTTCTTGAATGATAACTAGCTAGCATAGCCAGTGGCACAAGCAGTTTTTGAGGTTATGCGCTTGATCCCATAATTATTTACTTGAATATATGTGCATAATCATGTGTGTGCAGTGAAAGCTACACTGAAGCCTCTGCAGACATACCATCATTTAGACCATGTAGACACAAGTTTTGACAGATTCTTCCCGTGCTGTCTATTAAAATGTTACCCTCAAACTGAAGAAGCACACATGCAGAAATCAAGGCAGATGTATTAATAGAATTCAGATTATAGGAATTGTTTTACAACACTTTCATGATTGATTGAGGAGAAGACTTAAATATAAAAACCTTTTATTTTTTGAAACTGTGTTTCAGACTGTGGCTGGTTGTCTGCAAGCAAAGGGCATGAAAAGCTCAGGCTAACTATCATGTGGTCAAAGAGAGAAGCAGGGCAGCACCTGCTAATAATAATGGTCTTTGGACTGTTTGATCCCAAATGCATCTGGATGATTGTGAACCAGCATGGCTGGAAGAACATTCCAAAGAAACTGCATGATGCTGTTTAATGAAAGATCAAGGCCAGGATATGAGCTGAGGAATCTAAAATCCTTTGGGCTAGGACTTGTGCTGTGGCCCCTGCTGGGCTGCTTATAAGTTGACTATAGATTATCCACTTGATTATAGATCATCCACGGACATTTTATATCATGGAAAAGAGTCCCAATAATCATAATCCCTCTGCACATCTGTCTTGCTTTCTGCGTGCTCATTTTGCCTGTTACAAGCTGTCACTACGCACACATGCAAACTGACATTGCCAGCAGAAACCTTTAAAACCTTATGAAGAGCATGCATTTGTGAGGACTCTGGTCCATTGTTTCAAGGGAATGAAATGAATAGGAAATTAAATAATCACAACAGTTGTTTATTGTTTCAATGAGAACAAAGTGCAGGCTCCTCCATGGAAGAAAGACCAAAGACTGTGGATTTGCAATCTTATGTTTAAATGTCTGAGGTACGTTTCGTTTCACTTTGTTGTGTTACCATTGTATAAAAGAGAGCATTGCAACATGAAAAACAGAGAACACAAGGAAACAATCATTTCCTGCTGTTTCCACTTTGCATGAATTTTTAACACCTTTGCTGGAGACCAAATGTCTGGTGTGACTTCAGTCAGGATTCTTCCTGGGCACTTTGCTGAAGCATTTGTAGTTTTCTGTTGCAGTTTACTGCTTATACTTAAGTTAGGCTAAAAATGAAATAAAATAAGCAGCTGCTATAATCTTGTGTTTCACCTGCTGAATTTCAGAAAGTGAGGTCTCCATGATGTTTATAGGAAGAAAAGTCCTTCACTCAGGCACTACGCTCTTCCAGACTCCCTCCACTTCTGGCAAACTCCTGCTGGTCATTGTGCTGTTAAGTTTTTGAGTAATACTTGAAGAAAACAATAAAAAAAAAAATTAAATGGTGTTTTGCCATGAGTCTGCCTTGCAGATTTCTGCCGTTCTGAAGAACAGCAATTTTGGAAATGTTCATTTTGTGTGTGACAGGTTTGGCCAGCCCAGGTCAGCCTCTTGCTGATTGCACTTAGGGCTGAGCTTTTCCATACTTAGGCTGCAGGATAGCCGCATCCCACTGCAGCCATTAGACAGTGCTGGGATGCTCTACAAGAGATACATTTCTTCCTGACTTCCTTGCCCACCAAGGTTGGCCCTTGGGGAGGAGAGGAGGTATTTTGCTGGGAGAGAAATATGAAGGGCTGGCTTTGGGAGCACGGATCCTGGCGGAGGCGGTTAGGTGGAGCAGGTTTTCCTGCAATTGTAGGGGAGATTTTCCTGTTGTGTTACAGAAACGACTCTCTCAGAGTTGCAGACAGCGCTGCCACGGGATTACTGGGACGGTGGTAGCTGCTACTGTCTGTCCCAGCTGGGCTTCTGGTGCTTTCCAAGAGGGTCCCTGTCTCCGCAGCAATGTTTCATCCAGAAGATGTAGGGCAGGATCCAGTGGTGGGTATGCGGCTGGGTGACTTCTTGGAAGATAGAGCCAATGCATATACATAGGCTTGCCTTTGCAAGTAATTTAGGAAGTATTTTATTGCATTTAGCAGTTGTGAGGGAGGAGCTGAGGTTTGCTCGGTTGCTGGGATGAATTATCTTTTTGGTACTGTGAACTCAGGAGAAGAAAAAAAAAAAAAGAGCTTTTTTAGCAAAGAGTATTTTTTTTGTCTTGTGTTTTGAAACAAGGGCTTATTGTCTTTCTAGTTGTCATAAAACTAATAAAAGAGATAAAGGGGGTACAAGCATCTGCATACTGTTAACATCTGGAAGATCATAATTCTTTTTTACAAATAACAGATGAAGGCTGAGATATGTGTTTAGATGAGAAGAATGAAAAAAATATGGTCATTCTCAAAAACCTGCTCTACCCCTTATGCAAAGGCTTTTAAATCCCACTTATTTACTTATAACTGTTGAAGTTACATAACCTAAAATGATGACCCATTTAATTATGATGGCTGAGAGATGATGTTTTCTCAAAGGATGTGATTTTTAGCATTGGTATGATCAGAGTGATGGTCTGGTCACTATAGTTATTTCATATGCAAGCTCTGTATCAACAAAAGCCCACAAATGACACCAGGCATTTAGGAGGATCACAAGCATGCATAGTCCACAGGTACAGAATTTCTGATGTGATTTTCCCAGTACAATATTTTGAGAGAAACAGATGTCTGAGAACAAGATTAGCTGACCTCTATTCAAGTTTTAAAGCAGATATTTAGTAAGCTCCTGGAAAAAAAAAAGCTTGAGGCTAGCAGTTGAGCAGATGCATGCCAGTAATTCTTCCGTGAGTGAAACACTACTTATTACAGTAACATTGACCTGCTTGCCAGCTGGCAGGAAATGTACAACTTATTCTGGTTTTTTTGAGATAAACTGTGAGACTTTACATGTTGATGAGGAACATCTCACATGGATGTAATTAAGCTATTGTTTTCTCTTTCCATGCTATCTTAAAAGCTACTAAGCTATTTTTGTGAGTAACATTGAGGACCTTTTGCTTGAGAGACCTGTTTGGGTATTGATATAGTTATTTAGAAGCAATGGCTCATTTTAGTTGTCTTTTCCTACTCCCTTTTGGGATGTTCTAAAGACTATCTGCAGGTCAATTAATTTGAGGATGTCAAGTAAACTAGCAAATAGTCCAGCCAAACTAGTAAGTAGCCCAACTACCTATAGCCAATGGATCTTTTATGTGTGCGCATGTGTATGTGCATATGTGCACATGTATTGAACAGAACACAGCCACAGCTGGATGGTGAAAAATCATTATCCATTCATTTCATGAGGCTACTCAGTAAGGCCTTTCCTAGGATCAATATCTCCTTGAGCACAGGAGAAGAGCTGTACAAACCAACCACCACCCATGTCTCATGGCTGGAGGGAATCAGGACACTAAGTAATAAAGATCCTGTGTGGGGACAGCCCAAAAAGACAGCACTTTCATTACTTTCATTTGGCAGAGTGAGCTTGAATATAACACTGGATTTTCCAGCTGTTGTATATTTTCTGGTTGATGTCAAGTGTGGCACAGGTAAATTGGATCATTTTTTTGTATCACTTCACTAGCTGTTACCTGATTTCCTAATTCAGCTCCTGCAGCATCTCTCTGGTCATCAGTAGGGTTTAAAAAAGCTGATACTATTTACCACTTCTGTTTCTAGCTGCAAATTACATTGCTGATACAATGCAACCCTTTGCTATTCTTAATTTCTTAGCTTGAAGCGATGAGGTTTTGCCACAGTGTGGTTACTAAAAACCTGTGAGGCAAGATTATGTGGCTGTGGTTAATCATTGGTTTTGTCTCTGGTCTTTAAAAAGTCTTTGAAGGATAACATTCTTAAAGGATGCAAATGCATAGAAGAAAATATTTGAGATCACCGGGGTTTATTGTGGTATGTTTCTGCTAAGTAATAACACTTTCTCAAGAAATAAAACACACATGGGTGTGCCTCTGGTAAACAATAAAGCATTACTGGCTCTTTGCAAAAAGTACCAGCTGAAATGGCTTCTAAAGTCCTCAAGAGATTTTAAATGGAAACTTGCCACCTTCTTAGGATTTAGCTTTATTAACAAGGAATAAAGACTAAAGCTGTGCATCTCATTGTGTGCGGGGGGTGGTACTTCACTGAACCGGCTGGGATGGGTGTCTGAGCGTCTTCAGGGCAGAACAACTGGCTATTGTTAACCACTGCATAAAACTCCCTACTTCTTTCTTTTCTCAGTTGATTTTTCTGCTTTAACTTTGTGTCCTGTTCTGTTGAAGACAGAATTTTTACTCATGCACTAATCCTTCTGGGTTATTTGGGTTAATACTGCCATTTGGTAATGCCAAGCAACCTGAGTAGGGGCCTAGTAGAGTAGCTACTACACACCTTGGTATTGAGACTGGGAGAAACTTAACCTTTTGAAGCCTGTTAGAGAGGTCTAGTGGGATAGCAGGAAGGACAGTGATTAATAGCTGGAAGGACAAGGGTCTTGCATCTTGTTCATGATCTGCAGTACAGGAAAGCAAGCTGCCATTTTGCCTGAAAACTGTGAATAAAGTATAGAAGTTGAAGATAGTTTTGTTATGCCAACAAGGCCAGTCTTAAGAAAGTGCACCTGGAGCTCAGGAACTGTCCACGTGCCCTTCACATGCAGCAGAAATGAGAATCATCTGAATCTGGAAAAGTCCCTTTTCAGTAGTGGTAGCTGGGAAGGGGTTACTTTGGCATCGTCCTCCTTCAACTCAGTTCAGATTTCTCTCGGATCTCTGAATGCAGATAATGATAGAAATGATTCATGTTAGAATTATTGGAAGCAAATTTCTCTAAACAAGTGATTGTTGAGCTAATAACAAAGAATAGATATAGATTCTCCATTTTCTTTATTTTAAATCTCAAGAACACTGGAAATAGTTACTTGTTAGTTGATGTAGTCTTAATTTATGTTCTTAAGTTCATTTCATACCTGGAATGAAATAAGTACAGCTAGAAAGTGCAGATCACTTAATCATAGAATAGTTAGGGTTGGAAAGGACCTTAAGATCAGCTATTTCCAACCCCCCTGTCATGGGCAGGAACACCTTCTACTAATCCTGAAGAGTATGCAAAACAGTTTAAATGAGATGGCTTTAGGGATGCCTGTTTTTTTCTGTTGATTACCAAGGGACCCTACAAAGATTGGTTGGGGTGAATGCCACCCTCTGTGTTTAGGAACAGCTATGAAGCAAGAGAGAGAAACTGGTTGCTCATATTTGTTCTGCTAGTGTTTCTGAGGCACATATCCAAAGAACACTCATAAAATCATTGTTCTAATGAAGAACAGGAACCTAGTGTCCTAAGGTGAGGTGACAGAAGCAAATTTATGGTGGCCCTAGTGACACCAGTAGGACAGCAAATGCCCTCACTTCTCTTCCAGCAGGTCTTGGGGGCTGTCAGGGACCTGCATAAGGGCTCTGATCCACAAAAGGAGGAGTAGCTATGCCAGTTCTCATTTGGTTATTACTGGGCCTAGGAAGCCCAGGCTGGGTATTTTCTGTACCAGTGACAGAAGCTTCTTCCAGAGATATAATTAAGATTACCTTCAAAGCACAGATATAATTTGTCCCTTGTCCTCTACCCTTCCATGGTTCACAGCTTATTTCCTATTTTAATTATGTGATTACGGCCTTGATTTTTAAAAACACCATTGATCTTATGGAGTTCAGTGTATTGAGAGTATGGCAAGCATAAATGAATGCTGAATAGTGAGGTATTTTGCAGTTGCCAGAATCTCTTTGTAGTCATTGCAGATATGCAGAATAGAACTCTGAGAACATGTTCTCTTAAAAGAAGTCAAAAACCTTTTATAAGTTTTTTTTTATGATCACATATGAGGAGGAGAGATTAGGACAGCAAGAGGCTAACATTGTGTGCCTCGTAATGCAATAGGGATAGCTTTATAGGCAAAAGGAGCTCTGGTTAGTCAAAAGTGTATCTTGCAGGTAATTTGAATTCAGAGTCCTGTGGGTGTGAGGTCACAACTTCACACCTGTTGTAGTTCCTAGGACGTTTCTTGCTGCTATTTTAAATGCCCTCTTTGATAAGAAAGCAGACCTTTGCTGTTCTTGCATGAGAACTCATGACATTATTTAGGTGGAAGCGATGGTTATGAATTCAAGTAGTATTTACAATTACCTTTACACAGCTGCAGGGAAAGAATTCTTAGGACAACTCAGTGGAAAGAGAATGCAATTATTTCTTTAAGCCACCCTAACTTCTGCCCTGAAATATTGCAGTAGCTTAAGGGGCCCAGTGTTTCCAAGTTGTGCTAAATTACGTATCTGTGTGGATGAACGCATACGACTAGAAGGCATGTCCTGAACTATATCTGGCTATTTCTGTTGCTGTATCATCTACATTAAAGATCAGGGAGTACCATATCACATAAGGCATTACACAAGTGAAAATCCCAGCTGGGGAAATATGAGGGATTTTCAGCTCTTCTGTGCAATGAAAGCCCTATGAAAACTGGTCAGGTTTGGTAATTACTATTTTGGGTAAAATTATTCTAACTTCCTTTTGTTGCTGAGTAGCATCCATCATCTAGGAAGCTCCTTAGGTTGAAATGTGCAAATTATAGATATATATCGGCGCATAGCAAGTTACCCCTTTTGGCAAGTTTTTGGAGTTACTCCAGTTGCTGTTTCCCATGCTGCCAGTGTCCACAGCAAGATGTGATGTGAATTTGATCCCTAATATTTATTGTTGTATAGTTATAATAGATAAATGCCAGAATAAATGCCAATTTCACAAATGAAGAGTGTGAATTTGGTTGAAGAGGTTTCTGGAACCGATCTTCAGCCATAAATTCATTAGGAAGTCACTGCTGATTCCGGTAGACTGATTCGCACATGCTGAAGATGAAACAATCCTTTGTTTTTCTTGCCCTGAAGCATTTTGAGGAAATATTGAATCTTGTATCTAAAGAATGTAAAGCTACTGGAGTTGCAAGGATATAAAAAATGTATGTCAGAAAACATTTTTACCAGTATAGGTTTAGGCACACGTGTAATATTGTGTCTAATATATTACTATAGATTATATTAAGTCGGCTATTTATTGATTGTTTTGGGATTAACAGGGCATGATCTTTTCTCTTTTCTTGCCTGTTAGCTTTTGAGGCTCTGTTATTGCTTTAGATCCCAAGTAAAGGAATATGTGATGCTCTGCCAAAGACTTTAATTCTGTAAGATCTTCGTCTCACTGAATAGCATGGAGGATTCTGCTTTTTAAAAATATATTCTGCTATTAGCATACATTTTGATCAGAGAGGGGTGTTGTCTAGGCTTTATATCACTACAAGCAGCACAGCAGATGTGCTTTTGCTGTATTAATATCCTTTGAATGTTGCAAACATCTCAACATCATGGAAACACTGCATGTAACTTCTAGACAAGGCAGCTAATCATTCTTCTGTCAATGAAAATGTATGAATAGGATGAGCTAGTCATTTTCTTTCATGCTGAATATTATGTTTTTCCATATCAGGAGCTGTTGAACAGGCATTATCCTTTGAATATTTATTAATTTGCACTGCTTTGATAAAAAACAGTGGAAAACCAAGTATTTGCTTGCTTCAGGGTGAGTGCAGCTTACTTTTTTTAGTATTACGGAAGTTTTCATTTAACATTTCTAAAGGAAAAAAATACAAATTTTGATTTTTAGTTCATTTTACACTACTTGCCCAAATTACACTACTTACATGAATATCTCACTAGCTGTGCTGCTGGCAATTACTAGCATCACAAGTACTTACAGACTTCAGTGTCTGTGCTGCAGAAGGCAAAGCTTTGGAACAACATGGGCTATGAAGCAATCCATTGGCTTAATCACATTTGAAATGTTTATTGGATGTGATGTGGAGCAATCGCATTTACTTGTTGCAAGGAAAAGTTGTTCCCAAGACAATTTTGTGTATATCCTAGAACAGGATAGAAAATGGCAAAGAATAGCATTTACTCCCTCCCTGTCCCCTGTCCGTCGTCTCGTCCCCCATCTCCCCATCCTCCCCGGAGAGCTAAGAAAAGAAACTGCAAGTGGTTTTTTTTTTATTGACCATAGCAGATTTTATGACAAGAATGTAAATTTAAAATTTACCTTTTAAAGAGCATTTAACAGAAAAATACTGTTACTTTTAAAATTACAGCTGTATACTATGATGATAGCCTGTTTAAACACTCCACAGTTTATTCGGGTTGTGGGTATTGACTGTAACTCCTCTTGTTCTATAAACCTAGGATGCATATATGTATGGACACGCATGCATGCATAACATGTAAGTATGAAATGCAATAAAATATATTTTTGTTATGCCTAAAGTTTCATTTCATGTTGATATAATGGCAGTTTAATAAATTTGATTTTCTAACTGAAAAAATTGACAAGTGTTTTCTACAGAAAGACTTAATCTTCAAGTTTTTGATCTTTAATTTAGCCTGTTATCTTCTGTCCATTTATGAACATTCCTATATATGAGTTTGAAGGACCAGGGCTGAAATAGCCTTACTGTACTAGGCATTTGGTAGTAGCCTTAATACTGCAAGTTGTTAGAAAATGAATTGTTAGGAAAAAATAGCATTAAAACCTGCTTGGGGGTATTTTGGCCATAATACACAACAAACTGTGATTTTCCCAGAGAGATAACATATCAAAGAATTTTGGAACATAGCACAAGCCTGGTTCTTTTGCCCAGTGTTATTTGTGTAGTATGAAGCTTAAACTTTCCAGAATGGCCTACAGCTCTGCTTCCACCTTCAGTGTCACTTAACTGAAACAACTTTAATACATGCAAAGAGCTTCACCTTTGCTAGAGAGAAAAGTGAAGTTTCCTAGGACATAGTCTTTCGCCTTTTTTCACTCCTGGTAGACTCTCTTCTCACCTTCTCTGAAAGCTCTAGTTGCAGCTGGAATAGAAAAGGAGGCAACACACGGCGTGCTAAAACATTGCCTGCTAACTTTGGGACCCCTTTCACAAGCGACAGTTCTCCATGACCTTGATGATTTAAAGGTCTTTTCCAACCTGGTTGATTCTAGGAGTCTGTGAATCAGGTTGAGGGATTTTTTAAAAATTTTTTTTTTAATTTATATTATGTATTCAGCTCTACTAGTACTTAGTATACTGAAATATATCTAGCTCAACTTTAGCTTTATTTATTTTCATGTCTCTCTACTTCTGATAAGTATTGGGTGTGTTTCTGTGTGACTAAAGACATTAATGCCACCTGTGAAGCATGTCAGGTTTTAAAGCAAGAAGTACTGAGATGCTAATTCCCCTAGTGTTAGTAGAAGTCTTGCCATGAACTACATTGAGATTGGAATTTTGTTCACAGCATTGTTTACCACATAATACATAAGTAATCGTTATATGCTGGGCAAATGTCACAAACCTAACGTTACTTAGATATGTTGTTGAATTTTAAATCACACTTGTCCATTGTCAATAACTTTTACTTTGATATATGTTTTTAAAACACTTTTTGTGGCTAGAAAAGTAATACTTCTCTTTTCAGTGACATTTTCAGCAATAGTATAATTTTCTGCCAATAATTCCATATTTTTGCAAATATGAAATTATGCAGTTGAAATTCATTATTTCCTTTCTGTGTCTGGAGGCTGCCTATGTAGCTTTTAATTTATGGGGCATGTTGAACAGGGAATACAAGCAAATGCATATATAAACTGTGTGTATTGAGTTTCTGCCTAATCTTCCAGTTTATTGTAGCTATGGATTCCCTATCACTACAAGAAAAAAAAACCCAACACAACTGAATATGAAACCTTAAGGCAAGGGCCAATGAGTTTGAAAGATTTTGTAGCTGGATTAGTAGCACACTCTGTATTCAGGCACCAACCTAAAAGTGGACGCAGAATTGCTTAAGTCAATTAAAGAGTAATCAGTGAATTGCCCAGAAAATGCAGCCCCTCTCAGTACCTCTTAAAGGATTCATTATTCAGTCTCAGATGCAATGTGTTTTGATTTATTGGCAACTGCAAAAGAAAACAGAAATACCATTTTTTGGTTTTTAACATTGTGCTCAGCTTTGATTACTTTGGAAGATACGATCTTATTCTGAGATGTTTACAGTCTAAGATCAGATTTTGGCACTCTTGCTCATACTGAATAGCATTAGTCAGGGCTGAGCTGCTGCTTATTCAGGTCAGATAGATCAGAATTAATCATCAATTGAGATGTTGGTATTTATGAAGAGCCATGATGATGACTCAAACATCTTTCCATGAGGCACTGATGCAGATGTTTTGCCACTGCTTTTACCTATTTATCTGTACTTTTCTTTTATATGAATACCATAAAAAAACTTCTGGTTAAAAAAAAGTACTTTGGGAAGCAAACTGAATGAAAGAAACTGTTTGGCACAGGAAGGAGCAGAAAGAATTTTGTACAGAAAAGATAGCACAGAAGAAAGCCCCCATATTCCAAATACAGTTCTAAGAAACAAAAAACCAAAAGGTTGGCAGGTTTTCACAGGACTGCCAATAGATGAGCAATGACTAGTCTGCCTTTTTAAAACATTGTCTCCTGCCAACCCCAAATTCCCTTCTCCTATTTCCAGCACAGCATTCAGCCAGCAGAATAAGTGGTGATGAGGTACACAGTTGTGGTGTGGAAGGGATTCAAACAATGCAAGTGAGATTTTGGTCTTCTGAGACTTCTGTGAGACAGAGAATGAAGAGGAGGAAAGACAAACTGGTCTTCATTTGCAGAAAAGGCTTTCATCTCTTCTGTGCTGTGTAGCTATGGCTGAGGAGAGAGGAGGGGAGTTGTCTTCCTGCTTATATTGAATTGCCAGGCCTTTAATTTTGACCAGATGCATCATGCAATTATGGCAGCTGATGGATAGTTATAAATTAATTAGTCTTTGGCAAACTGAACTTTATTTCAAGTATGATCAGTATCACAGAAGATACAGGAAAGCAAATTATGTGATGGGGTCAGTGAGTTTTTTAAATGCTCATGTTTCTTAGTAGAATAAAAGGATGCATTAGTGCAAAGAGGCAAAGTATCCTAATTTCTAAGCATACTGCTGGAACAGATGCATTCCTGCTCTTCCCACAGAGCAAGGAGGACTAAATACTGATGTGTAGTCTGAACTTTGCCTCTATTTGTCGAACTTTTTACTGTGGTTCATATTGAGGTAGCATTCCTGTTGCTGCCACCATGCTTCCCACACTAATTGTCATGAAGTGCAAAAAGTTCAAGCAGGTTTGGTCCCCAAGGCTGCTAATGAGCCCTGAGTTCTCCTCAGCCTTAATGAACCAGTGCTTGTTTGTGGGAGATTCTTGTCCATCCCTCCTTTTCCATGGTCAGAGAAGGAGGCAAGTTCACACAACCAAACAAGGACTTTACAGTGTAAAGATGATGCAGCTGTGCCATCTGAAGTCATCTTCAGTTATGAGCAACAAAGCTTAAATAGATTGTACTGTGAAGAGGTACAGCCCTGTGAGTGTGAAGCATAGCTTTTGCTTCTGCTTCACTGACCCGTCTGCTTGCAGCAGCAATGGGCCCTTGACAGGAGCTTAGGCAGGGAGAGCTGCGTAGGGCGATTCTTTCAAAACCACTCTCTGTAACACTGAGCTCAGGAAAGGAAGCAAAATGAAGTTTCATTTGATCTCTGATGGGATTGTACTGCTGCATTCTCCAGAAGATCCCATGCTCTCCATTTAAAAGTCATTGGTTCCTAATCTACTTCAGGTGATTAGTAAAGACATTAAAGCAAGTGGTAGTTGGTAAGTTTCAGCTGTAGAGTACCCACAAAAAAGTGGATGCAGACGCACAAACAAACTCCTTCTAGGCAAATCACATATTTCACTATCTCACTACATTTTACTTTCTTCCTCTCTAAGGGTTCTTCTTGTACCAGAAGTTAGTATCATCAGAAATTTGAGCTAAACTACAGTTTATCATTTACTTCATCCACCTTCCTTTAAGGATTTCAGTTATGACACTGGTGCAGTCCTCTAGCTATATTTATCTTACTACAAACATGTATGTCATGTATTTTGGGGCATATGTGTACAGATACATGTACACAAAAGTACAGGTGTGCGTATATAGTTGTGCATGTTCTTGAAATACTTGGAAGGAGTATATTGGTATATGATATATATGCCATACATATATACTAAACATCAAATAAAAAATAACAAATGCTTTCCTAGAAGCATTAGTCCCTGTATATATTCGGATATACATTTATGCATGTAAACACAGATATGTGCTTTAAATGCTGTGCTATTGCTATAGTAACAAATGAAAATTTCTGCCTGATAAAATACCTGTTAATTGGAATAGCAGTTGTAAGGCTGTCAGTCATAATACACTGGACTAATCCTTGAACAATGTTGCACACAGGTGAAGGTTTTTTAGGCAGTTTTACTACTAGAACAGTGAAGCCAAAAACGGCATCTGCAGATGAGATCTAATTTTGCTGTGATAGGCTGTTTGATGGTCATCATTTTGGGTTTTAATAATGCAAAGAAACATCTGCTGTTTTCCTCGATCGCATGAAAGAGAAGGGGAAAGAGAAAGAAATCAAGAAGGAGCTTTTTTTTTTTTTCCTCCCCTAAATGAACAGGAAAGAAAAGGAAAAAAAAAGCAGTCCAGTTTTAAATACCTTGATATGTTCATGTGCAGGTTCAAAACTTTAGATTGCTCTCCCGCCTGGCGTGGTAGGCTGATAGCCTCAGGAGCAGTGGCGAAAGTTGACAACCCCCCATGGCTGACCCCTCATGTCCTCTCTCGCTTAATCGAATTTTACGTGTGTTTCCAGATAGCTGATCAGCTTCCCTGGATTTCGCTGACGCCACAGGAAAGCTTTGCCTGAAGATGGAAACACTGGAGTCAGAACTGACCTGCCCTATCTGTCTGGAGCTGTTTGAAGACCCGCTGCTGCTGCCTTGCGCTCACAGCCTCTGCTTCAACTGTGCGCACCGCATCCTGGTCTCCCACTGCGCCACCAACGAGCCGGTGGAGTCTATCACCGCCTTCCAGTGCCCAACCTGCCGCTATGTCATCACCCTCAGCCAGCGCGGTCTAGACGGGCTCAAGCGCAACGTCACCCTGCAGAACATCATTGACAGGTTTCAGAAAGCCTCGGTCAGCGGGCCCAACTCCCCCAGTGAGACCCGCCGGGAGCGGGCGTTTGATAGCAACAGCATGTCGACCTGCGAGAAGGTCCTCTGCCAGTTCTGCGATCAGGACCCTGCCCAGGAGGCAGTGAAAACCTGCGTTACCTGCGAAGTGTCCTACTGTGAGGAGTGCCTGAAAGCCACTCACCCCAACAAGAAGCCATTCACCGGTCACCGTCTCATCGAGCCCATCCCAGACTCTCACATCAGGGGATTGATGTGCTTGGAGCATGAGGACGAGAAAGTTAATATGTACTGCGTGACCGATGACCAGTTAATCTGTGCCTTGTGTAAACTGGTCGGGCGACACCGTGACCATCAGGTGGCAGCTTTAAGTGACCGCTATGACAAGCTAAAGGTTAGTGTTACCTATTGGCCTTTCTATCCAAACAGCATGTGGTTGGGAATGAAAGTGCCCTTTGGTTGCATGCTGAATTCCTTCTTTGGCAGGGCTTGGGAAAGGTAGGAGCATGGTCTCTAATCAGACAATGTACACATACAGATCTGTATGTGCATTTGATCATCGCCATTTAAAAGGTGTCTGATTTTGCTCAAGGAAAGATTTCTTAGTTGTGCATCAAGTTTTCTATCATAAAGAATATGACACATATACTACTGTTTAGGTGAATTTTCTTATGTAGCTATAGCTTTATTCAAGGCAGCTGTCAATGTTTAGTGCTGACTGCACATACACAGGCACTGATTGAAATGTCAGGCTTTCTTTGCATACCCTCCGCTGTTGATTATTTTTCATTTGGTTGCTTTCATTGTGAAAAACCCTTTGCATCGCTGCTAACAGGAGATGCATTTATCTGTGCTGGCTTTGGGGATGCCAGCTGCTCATCCAGCCAGGGAAACCATATGCTGGCTCTGCTCTTCCCACACTACCTCCCACCTGGGCTCACAGGCAGTGCTGTCCTGGAAACAAAACCAAAATTGTTTCTGGGCTTCTTGTGCTGTTCCCACAGTTCAGTGATCTCCTAGCACACCTCCTTCCTGGCTCCGGCAGCCCCCTGGCCCTGTGCAGAACCCCTGGGCAGGGTGGCAGCAGGCAGCCAGGTCTCAGGGTGCTCTGGGGATCTCCATGCTGCCAGCAGAGGCAGAGCTCCTGCTGAACAGCAAGGCCAAGGCCAGTGGCCTCCCATCTGCCTACGTGTATGTCCCTCTCATGCTGAGTTTGGTGCTGCTGCAGAGCAAAGGCAGGAACTAAGCACCCCATGCTTCCCTCCACACACTCTCTCCTTACAGAGTATGTGTGCCTGCATGCAACTGGGGGAAATTTTTGAAGATGGACTGCAACTGAGAAACTGCAAGTGTGGAGGGCAAAGCTTTTCTGCCAGCCTTCTCACACAGGATTTCAGAGGTGGGAAAAACAACTGAGTTAATAAGTTTAACTAACTGGAAGGCTTTTCTTAAATACCTTCAGACAAAAATGTGTGGCTGCACGAGTGTATAATAACTTTAGATGATTGCAGGTGAAATCTGCATACACAGATGTGGGGTTTGTACCTCTTTGCATGTGCAAACATGCGGAGCATATTCTATGATTGTAGTAACATAATGAAAGAACCTTCTTTACTTGGACCTGTGAACCTGATCGCTTCCTTTCCTCTCTTAAAGGCTTTTTATTTACCAAGGAAAACTTATTGGTTTAGCATCTTTTTTTTTCTTTTTTTTTTTTAAATTATTTTTTTATTTTTTCCCCCCTGAGCTAGTTTGTTATTTCAACAGGCAAGGATTTAGCCACAGATAATACAGAGCATGGGCCATTAATGTGAATAGAAGATGCATGGGCTTCTTGTGCTTTTCAATAATCCAGTGGGTTTATATCCTGAACAGGTGCTACTATTTAGTAAGCTAGCAGTGTATTGTTTATCAACTTTATATGAATAGTATGAATACTCTACTTAACAAGAAATACCTTCAGTGTTAAATACAGGATTAGTATATTTTTGAGCATGTTAAAAAATGGTAAAGATTTCTTAGTGTTATGTATGTAGGTGTAGCAAGTCTGGAAAGCAGACTTTAAAAGGCATGTCTTTTTTCTTGAGATCTTTGACTTATGCAGATAGGAAAAATGTGAGGCTATTTTTGCATGATCTGTGCTTTTCTGTGCAAAGATGCCTAAACAAACTCTTAAAGGGTATCTCAGGCAACTAACATTCACATTTTATGTTATCCAGTTTAGAAACCTGTAAAAGTCTAATAGACTACTTTCCAGCAGTCACCTTGAAGAGTAATTCAAGTACCAATTTAACGGTTAGCATAGGCCTAAGTCAAATAGCTCTCCTTGTAAGGGCAATTCCTAACATTATTTATAGTATCTGTATGATTTTTTTGAAATACGGACTTTCTTTGTACTCAAGCTATCTAAAAATAATTTACAAAGGCAATAGTAATGAGGATTCCTCAGTTGTGCTTTGATTTCTCTTTAGCTGTCATAAGGAGTATGCGGCATGTACTACTGTTTAGGTGAATTTTCATATCTAGCTGCAGCTTTATTTGTAGTAGCTTTCAGTGTTTAGTGCTCACTGCACATACATGGGAGCTGATTAAAATGCCAGGATTCCCTTGCATATGCTCTGCTGTTCATTATTTTTCATTTGGTTGCTAATAATTTTGTTATTGCACAAAATCCGGTTCCTATCCTCTTTGCCATGAAGCAGCCTATTTCACTTTGCTAATGCCAGCAATGACTTCAGTCATGCCAATTACACCAGCGATTATGGCACGTTTATACTCTGAGTCAAGGAACAGTAGGTTAGGTGGTTTCCATACAAATCTAGCATCCATCCTCTGTTCATAAGAGGGTAATCTGAAAACTATGTCTTTCCCTTCCTCATTGCCTCTTCCGTCTCAGAAATTTGTGCTGGTTTATGTATCAAACTCTGAGAATGAGATTTTCAGTTCCGTAGGTTGGCATTTATCCCGAAGGAGTAAAGGAATGATACATGTTTACACCAGTGTTTAGTAGCTGACGGGCAAGAATTCAGGTCCATTTTCACCTTCAGGCCTCCTTCATAAATAGTAATACAAAATCTTGAGTCATGCAACTAATGTAAATCTTAGGTATAAGATTGCAGATTGTATGTATTAACTTACAGATAATGTGCATCTGCCATTGGCAAATTCAATGTTCAAGTGGATCAGAAATTCCCCAACTGAGAAGTGGATTGTTACTTGCCATATTGCTTCTGGTTTTTAATATAAGTGGAGTTTGGTATATAGCCTACCCAAATCTTAAAAAAAAATGTCTGAAAGAATGGGCATGTGGTAGCCAATAGTATAGTGGATTCACTAAAGAATTAGTGGTTAATTGTATCTTTAAAAAAGAAAAGCAAAACCACTTCAAGTGACACTTTCTTTCTTGTGATTTTTCTTTTTAATTTGACACATTGCTAATGCTAACAACAGCAACTGGTGTTGCTCTGGGTGTCAAGCTATGCTAATTACTTGCATTCTCTTCCAGCAGTGTTACTAATTGTTTAAAAAATAACTCACCCTTCATTAAGCATAGGACAAAAGATGCCATTACAATCTAGCTCCTTTTTTTTTTTTTGCAAAATAAAACTCTTTAATTAGGAGTTCTGTACACTTGTGCAGCAGAGGCATCTACACTCAAGCGTTTAATGGTCAATGTAATAGCAGTTGTGGACATCTCAAAATGAGAAAGTGTTTTCCTTTGGCAACTACAGCTCCAACCTTGAGAGGTGCTTTTCTTTCTCAACTTGCCCTCGGACAGAGCAGGTTGAGGGCACTTGTGTTCTTCCAGGAGCAGTCCTTTCTTACTTAGCCATACAGACTTGTGATATACCTTCATGCTTACATTTGGCTTAGTGTTTATAGATATGTTTTGAGTTTTATTTTTTCTTTTTTTTTTTTTAGTAAATCATAGACGTATGTTAAAAATGGAAAAATTATAAAGCATGACCAAATGAGAGAACAGGAAATATTCTGGTGAGACACTGACTTTATCATACAGTGGTCAAAATTGTGGTATAAATTAGAAATAGAATCATAGAATAGTTAGGGTTGGAAAGGACGCAATCATCTAGTTGCAACCCCCTTGCCACGGGCAGAGACACCTCACACTAAGCTAAAATGCTATTTAGCACACTAAAATACTATTAAGCTACATGAACAATGAGCACTTTTAAATAGAAAGTGCAAATGCTTATGCTTACCTCACCATATTATCTCAAAGGAAATATTTATGATTAATTACTTTTGATACTGACTTTTCTTTTTTCTTGTCGTAATGAAAAAGATGACAATTTAAAAGTGCATTCATTATTTTTTAGGGACAATTTCTAAAATTAGCATTGTTCTATAGACGTATTTATACTCAAGAAAGTGGTAAGAAATTTAAAATATAGATTTATTTTGAATGAGACAAGGTGTTCTTGTGAGAAAGAAGTTACAAGGTGGGCTGGAAAGATCACTCAGTATTGGCGAAGAGCCTTGAAGAAGTGTACGAAGTTAGACAGTAAGGCATACTTTTAAATGGTGTAAAGAGAGCATAACTCCACTGAAACCAGTGTTTCTACTTGCCTTCGTATTTACTGGGAATCTGGCAGCTGGTGCATATGCTCTTGCCAAAAAAAAAATTCGGCACAATTTTTGTACTGCTTAGTCAAGAAAGATCTTTTGTTGAATCAAACTGCTGTAGGTTAGCTGTGGTTCTCCGTGTTTTTGTTTGAATTCTATTAGTGCTGACATGTACTGGGCATGTTTATGAAGGCAGGACAGCCCTCTGAATAGCACTCAGGAATTCCAGAAACAAAAGAGAGCTTCTTATTTGTGCAGTCTTTGCCTAGTTTTAGTGGCAGAATCGATAAACATCTATTTTGTCCAAACTGTTGATTCAGGATGAGAGGATTCTTTTTTCTATGGTGTGCCAACACAATTGCAACTATCTTTTTTTGATGGGAAGCAGTCATAAACTCATTCCTCATAGAGAGAATTGAGTTCAACTCTTAAAAACATACTTTTACTGTATAAAAGTAGAAGTCTTCATTAATTCCGTGGTTTCTACAAAGCAAAAAATACGTCTGATTCACTGCTGTGTATATAATGAATTAAAAAATTTTTAATATTTAAATGTCTTTGCAGAGATTCTGGCAAAATATTTTTTTAAATTTTCCAACTATTTTTATTTGGCATTATTTAAAAATTGCAGCTTAATCATTACTCTGCAATTATGATCAGTATACCATGATACTGTAAGAACCCAGCACTTACAAATCTATACTCATAAAGTGGGGTTGGCAATAGAGGAACATTGTTTTCTGGACTGAAATAGAAATATATTATGCATATACATGTAAATGTGTCTATATACATTTTATTCATTTTAAGTGCATATTTATAGTGCTTATGTTAGTATATAAAGGCAATACTGCATACGTTTTGTATACATGTATGTAGACTTGTCTAGCATAAAAATACATGTAATTTCTAGTAATGTCTAAGATAATATCTAGAATCTTGAATTTAACTACATACCCATATGCCTACATTTTAAGTAAATATATACAGTTTCATATATAGGTGTAGGTCACTAAACATATATTTGATCACATATATGTATATAAACTACAGAAAATATGTTTGATCTCACATATATATAAACTGTGATAGTTTTACATGGTATCAATTTTTAATATTTTATTGATTTTTTTTTTAATTTTTTTTTAGTAGCTCAGTATTTTCTCATCTAAATATATAATTTCCCTGTGTATCCTTTACTGTCTTCCTTAATGGAAACTATTCAATTAAAAGAAAATGCAACTCATATGTAAGGACATAGTATACCTGTGTTACAGTGTTACATTGCATTTAATAGAGTGTAGAAAGTTACTTTTATTGTGCCAGTTATACAGGTTTAGCATGCAGTTAAACCACTGTCATGGTTTAAGCTGTAAATTTCACTTCTCCCTCCCTTCCCCACCCCCCACCCCCCCCCAACTCCGATGGGGGGGAAATGGGGAGAAGAACCGAAAGAATGTAACTCCCATGGGTTGAGATAAGAACAGTCCAGTAACTGACATATAATACAAATCACTACTGCTACCACCAATAATAATAATAATGGCAAGGCAAATACAAGGGAAAAGGATACAACCGCTGGCCGCCTGACAGAGCCGAGAGAGAGAGAGAGAGAGCCACTTCCGGGTTCCTGCCCCCAGTATTTTACATCCTGGGCATGACGTGCTGTGGCATGGAATAGCTCTTTGGTCAGTTTGGGTCAGGTGTCCTGTCTCTGCTTCGTCCCGGCTCCCCCTCCTCCCTGGCATAGCATGTGACTCAAAGTCCTTGGCCAGACCAAAACATTGTCAAGCAGTAACTGAAAACACTGGTGTTATCAGCGCTGCTCCCGGGCACGAAATTAAAAACACAGTGCTGCACCAGCTACCGAGAAGGAGAAAAATGACTGCTGCTGCTGAACCCATGACAACCACTATATCCAACCTGAAAAAATGTGAACTTGTGGACTTCTATTTTTATTACATTTTTATTAGATTAGATGCATCTTATTATTAAATTATTATTAGATTAGATGTAGGTAGATATTATTAGATTATTGTTAGATTAGGTACTGCTTGACAGATATTTTAGTGTCTCATTTTTTTATGAAATTAAAATGATGAATGGTTGCATCTATTAAAAGGGACTATTAGTCTATTACTTCACCCAGAAATAGATGCAAAAATATAACCAGTTGTGCTTCAGTATTTGCAAAGATCAAAAAATATCAAGTTGTTGAATAAAAGGATAGATGTAGCAATGAACCAGTTTACTAAAAATGTTTTCCAGCTGCAACTATTTTATTAGTAGTATCAAAATACTAATATATTTTATTACACTAATATATACATATTAAGGCAGAATTTACAATATTCTCTCTGTCGTCTAATGTTATCACAAGGGGCTGTGGTTCCTCCAGCTGGTATTTCTTTGGTGGAGTTTAGAAGGATAATAGAAAATGCTGGGGGCCTACAAGTGTACTGGAAACGGACCCTTCATTAGGGACGGTAGTGATAGGACAAGAGGTAATGTTGTAAACAAAGGGGTAAACTTAAAAAGAGGGAGTTCAGGTTAGATGTAAGGAAGAAGTTCTTTACTGTGAGGGTGGTGAGGCACTGGAATGTGTTGCCCAGGGAAGCTGTGAATGGTCCATCCCTGGTGGTGTCCAATGCCAGGTTGGACAGAGCCTTTGGTGACATGGTTTAGTGTGAGGTGTCCCTGTTGATGTCAGGGGGGTTGGAACTAGATGATCTTAAGGTCCTTTCCAATCCTAACTATTCTGTGATTCTGTGTCAACACTCACACAACATTAGTCTTTTTTTTTTTTGGGGGGGGAGGGGGGATGTGTTTCGTTGGGGTTTTGTATAAGGTTTAGGTTGTTTTAGCAAAGCATAAGTTTTCTTGTGTTTATGACTGTGCATAATGAATTGACTGTGGATAATGGATATCATAATAGGTATAAGTACCATGAGATTGTTTCTATTTTATCTACCTAACATCCTTAAAATAATACAAGTCGTAGATTTTTAAGACTTATTGCACAAATTTTACAACAAGGTTTTTAAAAAAATGTTCACATACTATTGGTTTCCTTCAATTTTTAGTGGAAATTATGGTGTTGAAGGCATAATCTATTCAGGAAGAACAAGAGAATTAAATAAAATTGTAAATAATACAGCATTATTATCTTTCTTCTCATGACTCTGGTTTCCACTGAAGCCAGACTGGGCATTAAGCAAAATGTATTTTCATCCTTTTTCCATGGATCTGGTCCAAACTGATACCGGATTTTATGTCTGTGTTATAGCCATGAATTTGCTTATTGTAATGATCTTTTGACTGACCTTATATGTTTTTAAGATACTAGAAGGTTGTTGGTAGAATATAATGCATGACACATACTTCCTCAGAATGAGAAGTTGTGTTTAAAGAATAAATAATAAAGCAATAAAAACCAAAGCAATAAAAATGGAAATTAAGCAAGTAGATGAGGTTAAGGGCAAATAAGGAACTGTTCTAGAACATTGTGCACAGGTTGACCCTTTGTTTAGGAAATATAGTGTCTGCCTACCAGAGTAACAAAGATGGGGTTGGTAACAGGAAATGTTACAAGCAAATGGTCTTTCAAAGGTAGATCCTTTATGGGGTTTAGCACAACAGCATGTTTTCTCGTAACTGATAAATAGAATAAGTAAGCTAATTCTTTTAGTGCTTTACCAGGGGATGATAGATCTAATTGCAGAAGTAGCTAAAAATACCTGACCATGGACAGCAGGCTAAAACTCATACTCTTCAGTGGCATTGAGAGGTGTGTGGAAGGGTACGGATAGGTATGTTCTACATACCAGGTAAAGTGTATATTCTGAACAAATTCTACAGGATGCCTTATTTTAATGCAAATATTTAAAAATAATGTTATAGCAATTTTTCAGAAAGAGGTAAAGGTGGTTAGTAATATGCTTTGAATAAGGATATCCCCCCCCCGCCAAAACCTGGATGTAAATATCTCCCAATATCTGCACTGCAGAATACTCTATATTCAGTTTTCTCTCCAGCTTCAATTTGTTAAATTACTTAATGAAGAAAAATCCAAATTACTTTAACTCTACTCTGTAATGGTGCAAAATCATAGGAGCATGATTAAAGTATTTTAGTTCTTCTTCACATGTTGAACAATTTTCATAACCCGTTATATTTTTTTTTTATATTGTCTGATCTTAAACCAGAAATCCAGCTATGATCCCAGTACACTACATTCTATTTATGGCTTTGCAAGTGTACATCAGTTATAATTTAATTTGGCCCTCTTTTTTCAGCAATACACTTCCTAGCAAAATAATAATACCTGTATGTATCCTTCGCACTGTGAACCTGTACGTAGGGGTTCATACCAATCAGAAATTATGTCTAATTTAGAAAGCCTGAATAGTCCATGGTGAGAAACTTCTCTAGAAGGTTATGGACTGGAAAGCCGTATTGGGTTGCTAAAGCACACTTTGGACTCAAAGCCTAATATGGGCGATAAGACTGTGCTTCCTCTTTCTCCCACCCCAAACCCAGCCATCCAGCTCTCTATCTCCCTTATCATCCCTTGACCCTCTGTGCAAGAAGCCTTTTCTTTTGCTAGGAAGGATGTTTTTGCCCTTGAGAATGAGCAACACCAAGGATGTGGGACAAGAGGATTCCTGTCCTTCACAGCTTTCCCATTTCATTTATAATAAACTCAAAATAAACAGAACTTGCTCTGTTTTCTAGTTATCTAAAATCAGTGAAAAATAAAGGATCTAAGAAAATACATAATTAGATTATCATAATGTGACTATACTAAGTTATCCCTAGACCTTATGTAAATGCTTACTTAAACAATTCTTATCCTTTTACCATATATATTCTTAATTGGAAGCTCATTGTCTTCATCAGTAAAATGCTTAGAACATGTTGGGTATTTAATAGGTAAGTAATATATCATTGACTTGCTTGATATGTGCCTTGATGGTGCCAGCAGGATTGCTTTTTGTGATAGCCTTTTTTTTTTTTTTTTTTAGGTTTGTTTTTTTTTTTTTTTTTTTTTTTTTTAGCTTTTTACGAATTTCTCCTTTGTGTAGGATGTTGGCCCTGTGGAATATCCCAGTTTCAGTTTACAACTGTGGAAGAGGAGCATATGCAGGGTTGTTTTAATGTCTTGGACAGAAGTGTTTGAGGGACTTGAGCTCTGGGCTGCCTCTGTACCCTGCAGGTCCCCTCTGTTAGAGATTACCTGCCAGCTTTCAGCTATCCCCAATTGCCAGGCTGTGAGATTTTGTCCTAGCTAGAATTGCACTGCAAAATTTGAACAAATTCCATGCCTCCTGCTAGCACCTGTGTGTTTGCACATTCACCTTGTCTCCTCTGACAGAATTCTGAGATGCTGAACGCTAAAAACTGAAAAGGGAAGAAAGGGACAAGTAATGAATCCACAATCAGGAGTATGGTTCTGTAAAAATATTTCTTCATCTATCTCAATTATGACACTATTGTGCTTCCAGACTGTATAGGCTATTAACTTGTTTGTAATTGGATGCATGCTCAAAGTTGTGTAAGTTTGACTTTGAAAGCAAGAGGTTTTAGTGGTTTGGAGTTTTTTTCTGTGCTTACAACATTTACATCTTTGGAGAAACAAAAATTTCCTGCCAAAATGTAATATCAATCTTCTGCTTCGAAACCTTGCAATTTTAGCTTCTGTACGGTATGTTGACCATAATAGCATATAGTAGCAGTATGACCCTATAATTATATTTTACAGTATGAAAGGGATCAAATGCAGCACAGATGAGAAGGGTAGCTGGAGTGCCTAGGGCTAGCTTTTCCCTTTGTGATTTATCTGTTCAATTAGTTGTGATATTGAGAATGATCTTCTAAACTACAGCAGACCCCTCATCTCTACCCTTTTAGTGGCCCAAAGAACACTGGCTGCAGAAACCAAATGCTTAAAATTGGAAAAAGCAAGGATATTTTCGTAGAGTAATATATAATATGCAACTTCATGTCTATATAAAAATTAAGGGGGCTTTCATTAAAAAGAATAAAAAGAAAGGAAATCTCTGTGGGCATTTTTGACTCTGGAACAGATGGTATTCCACTGTACGACCATCTCTGCCAACTGCATCTGTACAGTATAGAAATTATTTTACTTAATTTTAATATGTTAATTCCCAAAGGCTCAATTAAAAAGATTCCTCTAATATAAGATCTTGTACAAGTACATGAGGTGTAATCCTAGCTTCAAGGAATAGTCATTCAACTACGCTTAAATCACAATACAAAGGCAAGCATAGCAGGTACGTAGAAGTTTTGTATGGCCACAGTAATATTCAGGCAAGCTATTCTCATCGCATAATGGGTAAGATTAAATAACAAAAAAGTTTTAACTTATTACTGACTAGTTCCACTGGTCAGGAGAAGCACCAGTTTTTGATTTCTTGTAGTCATTCTGGTTTGAAATACAATAGCCTTGCTCCCTCTTGTCACTAGATTCTTGTGGCCTGTATGTAGGAGAAGAGGTCCCAGTGCAATTCCTAGCTCTGTATATCCTGTCTCATGTGCCAGTCTAATAACAAATTAATCCTGATGTCCAAACTGTTGTTAGTACGCTGTTATAACAGTAGTCTCTACTGGCTGAAAATTTACACTCCCTAAATTTGAAAAAAGATCTAAAATATGTGATAGTCCAGAATATGAGTCCTTTATCTCGTGTTTCAGCTTTTATTTCTTAATGAACTTATGGTTTTGGTATCACATTATTTTTCCAACGGCTATTCTAAATAACATGAAAACAAAATTCTGGCACAGTGAGAAAAGATCTTTCGTGTAACAACTCATATAAATTGCAATGAGTAGTAATATAACGTAGAGTCTTGTCTTAAAAATTAAAACATTACAAAGGGTTCTTTTTGATGCCATTGCTTCTTAGTGCCATACTGCACAAATTTCATTTCTTACACCACTGCTCATTATAGGCTCAACACTTGTGGATGATAAATCATTGTTAATACCAGAACAGATGAAAATTGGAGGTGTAACCTGCTGATAAACTGTGTGAAGAGATAGGAAGGAGAGGGGGATGGATTTCCTGGATCTCAGGAGTAATATCAAGATGAGATTGTCAGGACACATTTTGTTCAAGGGTATGTCTAAATCATAGTCATGAACCACTCCAGCATTTTTTTTTCTTGTATTTTTCCCTGTAAATCCACCTGTAATTCACACACATCTTGAAATACGTACTTTCAAGGTATTAAACTTTTTTTTTCTTTTTTATTTTTCCTCAGAAGATAAAAATTAACATGTTCGGATACAAATAAGCTGTAACATCTCTAATGGCAGATAGTACTGGAAGATTTCTTAGCATGCTCAGAGAACCAGAGCTGGAGGAAGCAACAGCTAATTTGAAGCTGATGGAAAAACAAACAAACAAACAAAACCACACACACACAAAAAAAACCCCACCACCACCAAAAATAAAAAACCCCAAAAACCCCAAACCAAACAAATTGCTCCCCTGATGAATATTTCAATGTTTCTCTTTTTTCTAAAAGTTTCCACGTACATGAAAAAAACTTAAGACTTGTCAGACTCTCCTGTAATCTCAATATAAACTGCATGTTTACCCCATGCAGTTTGTGTTGAGATTTCATCCTATCTCTGAATAACAATGTAAATCCAAGCTTGTAACGCATTTGAATGCCAAAGAAATTTTCCATTGTCTGTCATTAACTACTAGAGAAACAAAAGCATCCTGCGACAAACTAAAAAAGAAGACCCTATTTTGCTTTATTGATTATAAAGATTAATGTCCTCTTAGTAAGAACCCAGTGTTTTACTCTAAGACCTGCTGGTAGTTGCTGCAGTTCCCGTGTTACAGTAGCTCCACACCATAACTCATCTCTGAGCTCCTTGAAACATGCTGGCTATTTTGAAATATGAGGCTATATGCCCAAGTTTTGTTATTTGCTATGATGCACTCAGACTTTAAAAGAGATTAGACAGGCAGCTGTTCACAACATATGTGTCTTGTGGTAGAAGCATTAAGCAGACTTGCTAGACTATAGCTAATGACAGTGTATGCAAACTTTATTTCCACTTTAAGCCAGCAGCATATGGAGAATAGAACTCATTCAAACTGAATTTTAGAAGTATCTATCTTAATAACAAGCTACTAACAAGAAGAAAGCATATTGATTAGTGTATGGATGACAGTTCATTTGAGTTGCTATTTAAAATGTTTTAATTACAGCCCAAAGACTCTGAACACATACATGCAAGAAATCCCGTGAAAGGAATAATTTAATACATTGAATGAATGAATAACAATTGAATTGCAAATAATATTTGGCTGACACAATCAGGTTTTTTTTAAAAATCTAATTTGTCAATCAAAAAGTCATAGATGCATAGGATCATAGAGTGGTTTGGGTTGGAAGGGACTTTAAATATCATCTAGTTCCTAACCCCCTGCCACGGGCAAGGACACCTTCCACTAGACTAGGTTTCCCAAAGCCCCATCCAACCTGGCCTTGAACACTGCCAGGGATGAGGGATGAGGCATCCGCAACTTCTCTGGGTCACCTGTTCCAGTGCCTCACCACCCCCATAGTGAATAGGTGTTTTCAGTGCCTTTCCCAATATACCTGACTGTATTCTGCAAACTATAAAAGGGGGAAAATACGTGTGCAGATATGCAAGAGATTGGTAGAGGGGAATAGTTGGAGAGAAAGCCCCTGTGTTTTTCCCATAGTCACAGATCTTGTGGTCACTGTAGGGTCTTTCCTGTGATTCTTGCTTCCCCTGTGTTGACAGCTGATTGGGCAGTGGGTCTGTCCAGGATGGCCCTACCAATGCAGGGGCTCTCCCATTGTACAGGATGTTCTTCAGCTCATCAGGAGTGAGCAATATTTGCTTTTCTGTAAGTGCTTGCTGTTGGAAGGCTAGAGCTGAGGGTTAAAATTCATCTGTACATTGAAAGCTCTGCCATGAGAGAGAACTCCTGCATTGAGGCTCTTTTTTATCATAAGAGGTGATAGTTGCCCACTTAGTGAAAGGAGCCACTTGAGATGCTTGGAGAGGTTATGTAAAAACTTTGGGTGAATTTATATGATGATGCAGTCTTTTCTTTCATGTGCTTTAAGTAAGGGCAGGTGTTGGTCTCTCCCCTGCATCTGATTACAGCCTTCAACTTAAAAAATGTGCTGCAGGTTTTGGGGAAGAGGCATTATGTTAGACATACAAATAATGTTTTTGCCTTCTTTTGAGCATTTCTTATGATCGCTCTTGGAGGAAAACTGACCTTTCCATTCAAATCCACCAATTAGAGCAGCAACCATGAAGCTTTTTTGTGGTTTTTACATTGTCTTTCCCTTTGCTGAATTAGCTTTCTTTTCAGACTTGGTAGACATGTGCTCCAGCTTTCCTGAAATTCCAGTACACCAAAATTCTCATGCAGGCAGGATGCTATGAATTACTGTAGTTCTTTTGGGAAAAGAATATTAACAGAAGAACCTTTTTTCACCCCTTTAATTTACTTGATTACTTCCAGCTTTGCCTGTATTTGTACAAGTTGAAAACCTTTTCTGAACGTATAGCGAATTACTCTTAAATATCACATCTTTATATTAATAATTTTCTCGTAATATCTCTTGTTAAAAAAGCCTGTATAAAGAGAGTGATAAGCTAATAAAGTCTTTTTCCTGAGCACCTGAAAAATGTTTAAATGAAGTCTGAATTTTGAACTGTTTAAAATGGTTTCTTGATCTGCCTAAATGAGTTTGCACTTCTCACTTGAAAACAATGTAATTTTTCTGTCAAATAAATCACTACTACTCTTTAGGAAAACTCAGACAAACTAGAAGGAAAAACTGATTTGGAGTTCTGTTCTTAAATCTCATAATGCTTAATTTCAGCACTGTTAAAGTAAGTGAAGGCTTTAGATTTTAATGTGTAGAATACCAAAATAATTTTTAATAAATTAGGAAACTATTTTAGTCTAATCGTTGCCTCTATTGTGTGCAGAGTTGAGTGTTTGCAGCATAGGAGTATAAGTAAATCTTTGGGTTACAGGTAAATGATCTTAAAGACTTACAAATTCAGACGTGGGGCAGCTTATTTTGTAATGACACAACCTATAGTTTGCAATGAAACTGCCACTCTAAAGAAGAAGAAGACAGCAGAAAAGTAAAGGGAGAGATTACTTGGTTTTATGTTTGTTGGTTGTTGGGTTTTTTCTGACATATTCTAACCATGGTAGGAGCCATAGCTCACCCTGAAGTTCAAGACTGGAGTGCCTCATTGAATGACTTCTGCTTGCAGAATGGGCTCTGAATCTTCTGTCACGTGTTTTCCTTGGAGGAACTTGTTTCCTTCCTGAGGAGGTCTGCAAGGTCAGACGAACATCCGATCTTGGAAGCTGCCTGTCTCAAGGCTCCTCTATCTGAGTCATTATTTACACAGAAAAATTCATGGGGAAAGTCTGTCAGAAACCCTGGAGTGTAGCTAAGTGCTTCAGTAACGGGAAGCTTTTTTAAACTGAGCATGCCAGACAGAAGTGTTTTGAAGCTTTGGGGGTTTGTTCTTTTACATAGTATATAGGTAATTTCATTATTCTTGTTAAAGAGTTAGAATTCATGTAATTTGTTTATAGTGCTGTGAAGTAGTGCAGCTTGGTAGTGTGAGTAAAAGGCCTCTTGTCCAGTCTTAAAAATTTATCCCTATTACTACTTTTGCTTTATATTATGTTTTCAGCATATACTATATTCTGTCCTGAGACATGAGGGCTGCATTTTCTGTTGGCAGCAAGCAGCCCTGCAATGCTGTGGTGCAGGCGTGTCTGAAATGGGACCACTAACTGCTCTATTTTCTCCCTCTTTAAGACATCCAGCCATCTTCACTGACCTCACACACTTGTGAGGTCTAGTAAGCAGTCTGGGAAGACTGCTGAGCTAGATGCTGATATTAGATGCACAAGTCAGGTGCCTAAAATGCAGTTTCCAGTAGCCAAATCAATGTAATGGCTGTTTTCTGTGTGTCCACCATTTTCTCCCTCCTAATCATAGAATCATAGAATCGTTTGGGTTAGAAGGGACCCTCAAAGACCATCTAGTACAACCCCCTCACAATGAGCAGAGACATCTTCACCTAGATCCGTTTGCCCAGAATCACATCCATTCAGGCCTTGAATGTCTCTAGGGATGGTGCATCCACCATCTCTCTGGGCAACCTGTGCCAGTATTTTACCACCCTCATTGTAAAGAAGTTTTTCCTCACGTCCAGACTGAATCTCCCCTCTTTTAGTTTAAAACCATTACCCCTCATCCTGTTGCAACACTGCACCCTTAGATCCCCCTCAGCATCTGTGCCATGACTCTCTGATCCCACCCTGAGCTATGCCAGCTCTCGAGGCTGGTAAAAAAGTGAGCTCTGCATAGTAAGTGAATAATTTTCTGGATGTCTAGCAAGTTGAAATGGCTCAGTGCTAGGGCAGACTTACTCTGGCACAAAGTAAAGATAAGGATCATACCAAGTAGGACATGGAGGAAAGTGGTTGAATGAACTTTAAATACTGTCCTAATAAAGGAGGAACAATTCACTGTATAGAAACAAGGGGATATAGCAATTTCTGTATTGTCTATTTTTAAGGGTTGTTGTCTTTATCACCACAGACTGCTGTTAAAATGTACAGGTGTGACTCAACATTGAGTCAATCTGTCATAATTTGAGGAAAGCTGAAAAAAACAAGTTTTCTTCTTCCTTTGAAGTGGCCAAAAATGTTTTTGCCAATAAAAATAACTGTATTGATAAACAAACCAAAATAAACTACAGAGGTACAAAAGCAGTGCTATAACTATGCCTATACAAAGACTTTTTTCAGTACAAAAATTCCCTGCAGAAGTTACACCCCTCACACAATGTTAGTGTTCTGGAAAAAGTTTCTAATTTAGCTTCTAATGTGAAGCTGTGGCTTTGTTGGGAAAAGCGGTAGGAGAACAAAGTTGACATCTGGAGATTTTTAGCCCCCTGCTGTGAATTTTGCCCTATGACTAGACTAGTTTCATCCATAGTATTTACTTAGAACTTACTGTAAATCCTCCAGACAGTTCCAAAAAATTGAGAAAATGTTTCACAAATCTGACTTAACCTTTCTGCTTGGAACCAGTCACAGAAGCAATTTGTTTTAGATTTCCTTGAGAAACTTTACTAGATTTCTACTAGGGATATAATCTTTTCTGCTTTGGGAAAAGTTCATTCATGAAAAATGTGGGCGAAACTGAGGTTTTGTTATTTATATATTCATTTTGATTTATACACATGACTTTTGAAATAGTCCTGGAATATTCCTTGAAATATAGTGGAATGGATAGACCTGGTAATTCCCTTTCAACCACAAACCAGCAGGACTTCAATAGCTGAGCTGCGACAGGTGTAGATACAGCTGATTTTTAAGAACTCTTGTCAGAGCCTTCCCACTTTCTCACAGTCTGCAGGATCAAATGGATTTGGAAACTGTGCTCACAAAAACAGAGCTATTTTAAACTAAATAAAGGGCAAATTCCAAAACACATCACAGCTAATTTGCCATTGTTTAAACCATAAACCGTAATGAATCCTCATCAAATGAATGCAGCTGCTATGGTGCTGTATCCAAAATAATGTAATTAAATTGCTTCTTTGGGAATTTTAGGATATAAATTTGGCAGAGACTCGTTACTGGCAATTCAACAGTGAAGCATTTATAATCTTATCCAGAGAGGTCATCCTGCATTCTGTCATTCTAAGGACAGAGAGAGGAGAAACAGAACCAGGATGACAAATGGCCAGACCAGAATCTGAAACAAGAAACCACAAGAGCTTAAGGCTAATCCAAGCCATGCTGGAAAGCCTTTTGGGAAGGCAAGGAGAGGACAGGAGGAGAAACCTTGGGTGGGTTACATTAGGAAAGCTCTCTGCCATGCTCTGTGGTGACAGGGTCAACAAGGAAAGAGAGTCCACCAAAAGGAGCCTGCAGGAGCCGCAGCTTTGCCATCTCTAGGGTTGGAAGAGTCACAACCGTGGTGGATTAGAGAACTACCCTAATCAGGCAAGGGTAGTTCTGAGGCGGCATGCCCAGAGCTGACTCATTCTCCCTGCCTGCTCCCATACAAAAACATACACTCCCATCCATGTTGTCAGTGAGTATGAGGATAGTTGATTGTAATTTAAATGACCAGTTTCCAGGGGAAAGGAGTGATATTGGGCAGCTTGGTCTCCAGTGTGATGAATTTGCTGGAGCTGTCAGGACCCAGGGTGGCGTATGGAGATACTGCATACAACTAAAATATCTGTAAAAACCTCCATGATGAGTGTGTGCTGAACACACCAACATTGTCCTTACTTGGGATGCTCAAGATCAAACAGCTGTCACTAAAGCGTCAGGAATTACAAAGAAGTGAATACTACAATAATTTCCTCAGTTACAAAACTGTAAAACCAAAACAAGGATCATCCTATCTCATCAGAAAGCAGGTTTTACGTTTGATTTGTGTTAAAAGTGACCTCAAAATAAACTGTCATTTCAGGAAAGAGGAATTTGCATTGGGGTTAAATCTCAGCCCTTAAATGTTTATAGCTTCAGTATGCCATTTCTAATTTGGCATATATGAAATACTGCATCTTAGAGCATACTTTAGTTTAACAAATATTTTTCTGTTCCTTTATACATTAAAGCAAAGCTCTTGTGACTGTGTTTCCAATACGAATATTCAGTATTACAACATCAGAATTGGATATCCATGAATATTGAACGTTACATGTTCTCAAAGGAATTATCTAACACTTCAGCTCAGGGACAGCTGATCAGATGAAGCTAACAGAGTCCTTCACGTTATCTTCAGGTTTTTAATTTTTTGTTTTTTCATTCCTTAGTGCACAGCAGTTACTGACAAAGTTGCAGAAGCAGCAGCTATTAGTGCCTGAAAAGGGGGGGGGGGGAGGGTGGGATGGATGGATGGATAGACAGGAAAATTTCAGACTCTTGATGAAAATCAGAAAAAAAATAATTTGTTAATGAAAGAAAAGTGTGGAGATCAAATGCTGAGATTAGAGCCTAACGTGTTCAACAGTAAAGTTCATGGAACCACTTTAATATAGAAAGAATATTATAAAACACTAAAAGCAAAGAGTTCAGAGGTAGGTAGGTACCCCTATTATAGGGATATACTTAGGGAAAAACTATATTTTGAGCTCTGATATTGTTTCTACCCAAAGGTTTAAAACAAGAAGACAAAATGAGCCTGCTGTATCCTTGCATTGCTCAGCACTGGCCAGTAAATACTCTTTTGGAGGGGAATAAAAAATAGTTATTAAAGCTAACATTTGGCCTCAGGTAAATGTTCCAGCAACATAAATCTACTCTAATGACAGATTGATGTCTTCTGAATTTGAACTGCCAGAAGGGGAAGTGGAAAGAGAAATAGGCAGGGTGGGATTTGTAGGTCAGTCGTGGATTTTATGTAATTCATTTGTTTATGTAGCTTTACAAGCCCAAAGCTGCCTGAGATTTAGAAAAATAAATATTCGTGTCTTCTCAGAGGTTTGCCAAATGCCAGAGTGCTGGCAATCTTAGCAAGAAGCTGAAACCATTTGTTGCCATGTTGTTTCAGCTCACAATAAGCTTTACAGTTATCCTGGATTTCATAAGTAATACCTTCAGCATTGCTAAAGGCAATTTGGTGCCTCTATCCCATGACATATACAAAAAATATTGTAGCAGTTGCTTAACAACTCCACTGAATTTTTTAGCATTACTGGATGATGACTTTGGGTTTGGCCTGTCTGGTCAGGTTAATTGGCCGGCAAAGTCACTGAGAAACTGTAGTTTCTGTAGAAACTTTACTGGCCTGTAAAGTTCTGCAAAGTCACTGGCATAATCTTGAGCTTATTAGAAGGATCAGACTGGCCTTATCCTGCAATTTAATCAATAGTGTTGGGTAACATTTTTAGTGACTGCAAATTCATCACAAATGGTGTTTGGATCCAAAAGCTGTTTCCACTTTTGAGCAGAAATGCAGAATCAGTTTGAGGTGAGGAAAAAAATAGCCTAGAAATAAATTCCAGTCATGTCATCCTCCTTTTAACCACTAACTTGGGGATTATGGAATTTGATTTTTATTTCAGCATGAGAGTCTTGGAAACCGCACCTCCTTCTGCAAATGGCCAGTGTCTCTGAGGAGAAAATTAGAAGGAATTTGAAATGGGTTGTTCTTTTTCTCCCTTTACTGCATTCTATGTCTTTCACTTGTGAGAGTAGAAAGTGATTCTTTCTCTGACCCTTTCCTCAGTAGCACAGTTTGTCCCTGGTGCCATGTATGGCATCTCTTGTGCCTAGCTAGCCAGAGGTGCTGGGCTCTACCATCCGCAGCCTGCTGTCATGGCTGTTTTGACCCCTGGGGACTCCTGCAGCACATGGCCTCAATGCTCACACTGCTGATGAAACAGCTTTAACAGGAGAGGCATCATGGGCTGTGTTTGCCCTCCTGCTTGGTTTTCCTAGAACCTGCAGGTTTAGCCTCTTTCAGAAAAGTGGGAACTCCACATCAGGTTTGTTCTTTTCCTGGTCCAGGGGGAGGACAGGACAAAAGAAACACAGCCACTTTTTTTGCTTCCAGTATTTCAGTTTGGTTCTGACCCTCAATTGCTGTCACCACAGTCCTGCATAGTACAGACTAAGGTAATACTCAGTGTGACACTGAGTATGTCTGGCCTATGTGGAGTCCAAACACCTGAAGAGACTGCTTTCCATGCGCTACCTTACTTAGTCCTTTATAGTCCTTTACATTCTCCAAATCAATCCTGTTTTCTGTGCAGGTTTACTTAAGGTAGAGATGCAGCACATTGAGAGAATACCAGTTTGTTGGGGTTGTTTTGGCACAGTAGTTCCACAGACTGGTCTTAGATGAAGTTCAGCTAATTTATATACTAACAATAGTGGGTTGATATTTCCTCTGATACTGAGATTTGGCAGAGAGGACCAGAAGGAAGTGTTTCAATCCAATATATAAGAGAATAGCAAAAGGGGAAAAAAGAGACTTCCTCTTTATTATGTGAGGAGAATAATATATTACAAATAATTTCCACCCATTAAATGCCCTTCTGTTCTTACAGCCTGGTTTGGAATTTATGGTCATTCCAGTTTTAACTGTTGTAATATCTTTACAACATCCCATCTTTGCTTCTTCATATCCATAGTATGCCTTTGCATGTGTTGCATCTGATCCCAGCCGTTTACATTAAAAGATCACCAACCAGGATACATACTACTAAAGGTTAGTGGTTTGGACTATTCTGGCCCAGCTGCTGCAGCTGGATTTTTGTGGTCCTCAGATTCAGTCATTTCTGGATACCTTCATTTTTAATCAACTGACCAGCTGTAATTCAGTGAGAGCACTAGTGGGCCAAGTTCTTTGGGCAGGAATATTTAAATCAGGTTTCTGTAATTTTGTAAATCCTCAGGGTAAATCTTGGGTTGAGGAGCTTCCCACAGTTTGAAGAAAAAACTTTGTGCTGGGCTATCTGCTTTTTCAGTGTTTGTGTGAGTTATCACTCTGGTTACTGAATGCTATGGTTTTGCATTACAAATTAATTATAAATTGAAGAGAAGAAGGAAAGATTTTGCATTGTTATTTTTTGTACACCACCAGCAGCACAGCAATGTTTCATTAATTCATGTAAGGGAGGATTTTCTTTACTGAAGCGCATGGCTTATGTTTTGCCCTAGCGGCATTAGGAAACTTTATTAGCAGCTCATCCCTGTAAACGTTATTTCAGCCTCAGAGAGCTGAAGGGCTTCTGTTGTCTGTGAAGTGCACAGTACAGAAGAGCTGAATTGTTCAAAAGCTTCTTCATCAGAGGCATGCCATGAAGCTTGATGTGCATCTGATTCTGAAACCCCAGGGCAGTGTGCAGTTAAACAGAAGGGACCAGGAGAGATGCTGCCAAGTCCCGTGGAAATGAACACCAGTCTTTCCAGTGTGGCAGAGAAGGAGAGGGAGCTCTTTGGATGCCAAGGTTTTCAAAACAATCAAGAAATAGCAGTAAGTTTTGTGATGCCTTAGGAAACGGTTGATTTCCAGCCACTGATTTTTGATAGCTTTAGGATATAATCCAGTGATAAATGCCAAAAGAATGCTTCTCACTTCTGCACTTTCATGTTGGTTGCAGCTAACATCCAGAAGCCTGGAGGTTTGATTAACAGCCTATGTAATGCAGTCCTGAGAATTAAAGTAATCCAAATAATAAGCAACATGGAAAAAGTTGTGCTTCTGATTTGTTCAAATGTTTGGTTGATTTCATTAAAACTAACTGCTATCATAATGAATCTCTCCTGAGAAGCATTGAAGTTTATTTTCTACAAGGACTGCCATCCAAAACGTTACTTCCTATTGCTTAGTTCTTATTTAAGGAGAAATTTAAAACTGCAAAGTTTCAATCACAGAGAATAAATTTAGAATGGACTATTTTTTTTATTTTTTTTTAATAGTTACTGTTTGTGAGCCAGAGATCCATTCCTAGTGAGGGATGTTCTGGTTTAAGTTAACACTTTTTTGCAAGTTACGGGTACTGATACTCTAATAGATAGCTGATGGTATTTATCTGTATCTGGAAAATTATACACTACTAGTTTACCTGGAATTTCTTAATAATTAACTAGCTATAGTACTAGGTTTTACCCAGCTTTTCAGCTGAGTTTAACTTGTATACTAACAATACAGCTTTTTTTGTCAAATGTGCACCAAATAAGAAGGATTTTTTTCCTTTAGCCTTGTCCATTCTGCTCAGCTAGACTTCATGAGAGAGATGAGCTCAGGAAGCCTACCGTTGGTCCCTGATTCCAGCTAACAGAAGTTCAGCAGCATTCGTTATTATGATATATTTTGCACATTCTTATCACCAGTGAGTTTGTAATAAGAAGCTTCAGTACACCCAGGTTTTTTGGGGTAAGTCCCCTCTTTCAGGATTGTGTAAATTTTAAAGGCCATAAAAGAATGAATGGGATTTCCAGATGGTAACTCTAATGGGTCACACGTTTCGAATTTAGCTGCATTTCATTTGGAATCCTAAACATTTTTTGGATTTCCAGTTGTCACCACCCAGACATGTGCATGCTGCTTATTGTCTGGTGCACAGGATTTCTGATGCTGTCAGGACATCCCAGCCTTTCTGAACATGCACCGTATTATATATTCACTATGTTGAAAATATTTGGAAAATACATCCTATCTTTCTGCTAATTATTCTAATTCACACAACACTATTTCAGTAGGAATTTGAATTTCTGGAATGACTTATTTTATCTACTTGTTTAATTTCTGGACACAGATTCATAAGAGACACAAAATAAGTTAGTGTCTATTTTAAAGAACAAAAGCAAAGGCTCTTGAAGACTTTTTTTCCTTCTGAGACAGTATTCTTTCCTCCTGAATTAAGATAATGCTACTCAACTGCTTTTATTTTTAGAGTATATAATTACATTTCTTTTGAGTATCCTAATGCATTTTTTTCTTTGAAACTTCATGTGAAAAGAAGGTAATTGCTATGTTTCTGAAATTTGTGGTTCTAATGTGTTTCAAGATGTTTCCAAGGCAGAAGTTTGGTAGGCCTGTTAGTTATTTCTTGATTCCTTATTCTGAAGAACATCAGGATTCATGGTCTTGTTATAGCTGTTGATCTCTTTCAGCAGATATCTTTCAGGATTTCAACTTGCTTTTTGACTGAAGCAAAGGGCTCCTCGTTTTGATGACATCTAAATTAATTGGTGACAGGTCTTGTTTTAACGTAATTTAATTATATACAAGTATTTCAAGTCATATGTTTTACTCAATTTGTAAAAAATTATAAAAGAGAGAAGGAGGAGAAAGAATAAAAAGCAGTATAAAATATATGTAAGAAAAGAAAAGGTAAATAAAAGCAATAAAAAGGCCCCAATCTTGTATGTGGAAATTTCACTGTGATTTAAATGGGAGCAGGAACTTCCCCTTCAGCAAAATGACTGTTTACAAGATATAGGACTGTCATTACATAAAACGGTTTTGTGTATTTGCTATATTTTTTCACATCATGAAAAACACCCTAGAGCTAAAGACCCCTAGGCTAGCATTTAATATCTGAAACAAGTTTAGTAAACCTCTTATTTTTATTGGCAACTTGCAGTGTGTTGCATCTCTCATTCTCCTGTAAGAAAAAAAAGGGCTTTTAGTGAGGTAAAACATGAGCTTTTCATATCTGGAGACTTAGCAGAGGATGAACACTGGAGTCTCAGTTTGGCGTCTGACGTACAATAGGCAATCTCACAAAGCACCTTTGCAATTTGGCAGCCTTGTTTGCAAAAGCCTTCAGGGTTAAATGAGCCTGTAGTAACTTAGTTAACATTACCCCATAGAAACCAGTAGGTCAAATCTGAAGTTAATTCACTAGAAGTACTACAGTTTCTTCTTACTGTTCTGGACCTCAGAGAACAGTAGGAAACATCTAGCTCGACTCAGTACCTACTTCAGTCTTTAGTCATTAGTGTGAAATATGTTTACTGTTCTGAAATACACTGAAGAACTCAGTGAATATAGATGTGACACTCAGTGGGACTTTTTTCATTATTTTTTTTTCCCCACCCAAAAAATGTATCCAGAATCACCAAAATAAATCTTATTGTAAATACTGTGAGTTATGTTTAGGAAATTAGAATTAATACTACCCTTGTTCTTTCTCTTCTAGTTGTAATTTCTTACAAAGTACCATCCAGTTTTTATCATCCATTTTTAGGGGTATGCTTCAGTTTATGTACCCTACTCTTCTGAAGTTGGTGGCTGAGCTGCAGAAGGCAGGAGCGTCAGGAAGGCTGGGAAAGAGTTAGATAGCTGGCTCCAAGTGCAATCTACAGTGAACCCACAGCACATGGCCAAACAGCCGCAAGCACTTTCACCAGCACACACAGAAGAGAGGGGGCTAATAAGGCAGAAGAATTGAAACTTCCTGCAAAGCTTGACGTGCCCTTGGAGAACCACTTCCCCACTCTGCAGATTGAAAAGGCCAGATTCATTGGGACTTTGTGCAGCCTGGTGTAAGTGGGAGGTGTCCCTGCCCATGGCAGGGGGTTTGGAACTACATGATCTTTAAGGTCCTTTCCAACCCAAATGATTCTGTGATTCTATGAACATCATTCTGCGATGGAAGGCCTGATTCAGGGCTCATTGGTGTCAACAGAAAAGATCCCAGATTACTTTTTAGGCTGCTGCACAAATACTGCAGGGAATCGATGGCTGTAACCCATGAACTGGGTTTAATTTGGATATTTTGTTTGCATCTTGCATAGTAAAGTCTCAAGTGAGGTCCAGGGACTCAAACTGTGCATAAACCATTTCAGAGCACAGCATCAAAAAATGTATTCTATGACTGAGTGCTTAATTGAGCAATTATGTGCCCCAAAACCATGAGCATTTTGCTGTGAATTAGGTCTCTGACTGTTATTTATTGATCAACTCTTCTGCAAACCCTAATAATATAATTGTATAGTATTTTTCTCATCTGTCTTTTGTCTTATTCCATGCAAAATATGTCTGAAAACCTTTAGAATACTGGGGGGATTCTAAAATACATTTATTTTGGAGGAAAAAAAATTCTGTTGGCTATTTGATTTAAGTTTTTACAAGTCAGAAATCATGTCTCCTCTGGTTTTGTAAAGATCCATGTGGTATTTTTACCATATATAGGTGATGGAGGGTCTGAGATTAGCTATTCATAGGAAAGGTTCTACAGAAGGCCATGAAATGTTATGTATTATTAAATCCAGCTGCCTGAAGGATCAGGGCGTCATGAATTTTTTAGTTCAGACATATTTGATGCAGATGTTGCATCTAATTTTTAGTGCAGTTCTACCTCACTTCATTATCCTTGTAGTCTGAGGTCTAAGGAGGTCAGTTGACTTTTACCAGATTCATTGGGTTCTTCGACTCAATTCCTCAGCAGCCATGCTGAGTGACCTCCTTATTTGATACTCATGTATTTAACAAATTATAGAAGACCTCTGCTTTAAGGCTCTTGGAAATGGATGTTTACTAGCAGTATTTGTTTGATAGGTTCGTAATTATTTCACATACCATTTTATACTGTACTTGTACAATGTGGGAACCCTTAACATTACAGTTAATTCAAGACATCTTGAAAAAAGGGCTATGTTTTCAAATACAGTCAACTTTCCTAAATACATGCATTGGATAAATTGTGGCATTTATCTATTTCCTAGGCTAGGGATAATGGGTAACTGTTTATCCTACCCTTATGAGTAACTTGCCCCTTTAGTGAGCTTAGGTCTCATGAGATGGGACCTCTACCTGGAAGAGATCAGAGCAGTTCAATGCATGTTGCTAGCAAATAAAAATTATCCTGCACTTTGTGGTACCATTTGGAACAGAATTTTTAAATGCTGCGCATGTTATCTTACAGATTTTAAGGAGGGGCATGAACAATGAAGTGTATCAGCCCCATGCAGTGGAAGTACATGGTACATAGCATTCTGACGCTGCCTCCAGTCTCCCTCACTACTTGCAAGAGTCACTCATATGATGGCTTATGTGATAGTCATAGAATCATAGAATCATAGAATAGTTAGGGTTGGAAAGGACCTTAAGATCATCTAGTTCCAACCCCCCTGCCATGCCCCAGTCCAGGGCTGCTTTTTCAAAGTACTAAGCAAAATTGTTAAATAGTATTTTCCAAGAATGCTTCCAACCAGCATTTTTTTACCACAGTACAAGAAACAACAAACTGAAACCATGCCTTTCTGTTTGACATATTTTCCACTACATGCCAAAGCTACATAGATACGTGGCATGCTTCTAAATGTAGAGCTGAATAAATCAGGACAGATTAACCTGAAAATGAAATATAGAAGAGTATGGGATTATTATCCTGGAAACTTATCAGTATCCTAGGTTTAAATAAAAAATTATTGATTCTTAAACATTGTCTAGGCCTGGATCCATGTAAAACATTACGGCTAACATTATTGTGTCTTGTAAATTGTTATCGCAAAGCATATTGGTGTAGCATTTCCCAAACGTATAAACAAACTGAAAATCAGAGATGCAGCCTGTTAATACTATCTGTGAATGTGTCTATTCTTATGAGTCACCATCAAAGTTTGCAGTAGAGATCATGGAGACCATGCAGTTTTTCTATTGTATAACGGATGGCTCCTGAAAATAAATTTTTTCAGTCTCTGGGCTAGCATTACTTTTGTAGAATTTTGGAGACTGACAGTTACCTTGGACACTATGACCAAAGCTGTGATCTCTTGATTTTTTGTCTGGGCTTTTTAATCTAGATTATATATCTAAACTTTTGAGCTAAGTAAGGTACTAGCAGAATTTAAGCAGGATGGGAGAAGAGCTTTGTTGCAACTTTAAAGAAAGCCACAGCGTGAAGTGGAAGCAATGTGACATGGCAGAACCCCACAAACCTTCTTTCATCTCTTCTATTGTCCTCTCTCCTCTTGAAGCACTTCAAAAGCAAAACCAGAAAGCATCGTGTTCCTCTCACCCACAGTCATTGCCAAACTTTGAGATAGAACCTAGGGGTTTTTTTCTTCTGTCAACAGATGAGTATTGCGCTTATATTCTAACTAACAAACAGTGCTGCATCAAGTAACTGGAAAAAAATTTCTCATATCCAATCTAGGTTTCAGGTTTGGATTACCCATTTTATACTGAATGTTTTAATGTTTGTCATGGTTTAAGCCTCTAAAACTCACTCCCCTCTCTTTCTTCCCCCAGTCCCGGGGGGATGGGGAGGAGAATTGAAAGAATGCAACTTCCACAGGTTGAGATAACAACAGTTTAGTAACTAAGGTATAACACAAATCACTGCTGCTACCACCAGTAATAATACAGGAGAAGTACAAAGAAAGAGAATACAACTGCTCACCAAGCCCGACCCAGCCAGTGCACCCCCAGCAGCGAACCCCCCCAATGCACCACCACACCCTTCTGGGTCTCTACTCTCTGTTTTCACATCCTGGGCATGACGTGCTGTGGTATGGAATAACCTCTTTGGTCAGTTTGGGTCAGGTGCCCCGTCCCTGCTTCCTCCCGCCCCCCCCCTCCTCCCTGGCATAGCATGTGACTCAAAAAGTCCTTGATCAGACCAAAACATTACCAAGCAGCAACTGAAAACACTGGTGTTATCAGCGCTGCTCCAGCTACAAAGGAGAAAAAATGACTGCTGCTGCTGAACCCAGGACAATGTTAGATTTGGGTTGGGTTTTTTTTTAAACAAGGAAGTTGAACAGATGTTTTATTTTTAATTGTTAGATAGAAGTATCTAAAAGTCTGACAAAGCATTATGTCCTAGTGGAACAAATAAAGCAACCTGAAACTTCACTAATAATGAATGCTGCAGTGTAACTTCCAATAGAAAATCTCAGTATAGGGCACAGGCAGATCAGATCAGGTTTATCTTTGATCAAGGGCCAAAAGTGTCAGGAAAATAATCATAGTCATTTTAGATTCTTTTCTTTTCATAAAGAACATGAGATAAGCATTGGAAACAGTTACTCTTTATGTTAACAGGGGAATTCATTATTAAATTTCTTTTCTGTATTTAAAACAAAGCTAACACTGAACAAAATAAAAATGTATACTCCCATCATTACTTATAATATTCAATAAATTATCTATTAAATTATCTTTTGTAATCTGCTGTGTAATATTCTATTTCATTCTTCAGTCTCCAAGAAAAAAATCTTTAAATATAGTCTTATGCCTGGGAACAGAGCCACTTTTAGTGCTGTAATTCATTTCAGCAGTTTTTGACGATTTCAAAACCAGTAACTGAATCTGCTGTTACTGACACACATTCTTAGGTCAAAAGATTTAATTTCCATTCTGGGTTAAACTTTCAAATAGAGACATGGTTTTTTGGTTGGTTTTTTGTTTAATTGGGGTTTGTTTTTTTGGTTGGTTGCTTTTGTTTTATTTTTGTGTTGTGCTTTTTGGTTATTTTGTTTTTTCTTAAGGTATTCCAATCTGTGCTGCAAAGAAAAGTTAGTCCAAAGGTAAACCCTAGCTATCTTTATAGAACCAGTGTTACATAGATACCAGGATGATAGATTTCTATAGATACCAGGATGATAGGATTGTGTATGGGACTGGGAGCAGCGACAATTAAGAGTTTGGGAACAAACTTTCTAGTGCTACTTTTTGTAAATTGTTTTTTTAATTATTTTTTTTTTTAAGTCCAGGAATGATCCATTTTTAATAAAATTTTGGTAGAGAGAGCCAGAAATGGCTTTAGGGAAAGAGAAAAGGAGAACCATCTCAGATTAACCTTTGTATTCTTCAGTAATGGTTAGGGAAAACTCCCTTTTAGAAGTTCATAACTGTTTCTGTAAGAGAACATGTATGTAAGGGGGAACTTTGTGGAAAACAATGATAGGAACCGCATGATCCAGTCACAGGTAGGCTGCTAATTGACATTTAAGGCATGCTGTTTAAAACAAGAATATGGAATATCAAAGTTCAAGTACATGTTCAACATATGTTGAATATATAATTATAGACAATCACATCAAGATGTAGCTCACACTAGTATATTCATACACAATGAGAAAATTGGTCTGCAATTCAGAGAAGACGGTTCCTTATACATGTAGCTATGTTGAAGAGTGATCTTGGGAAATGTGGAAGTTAAAGTTACTTTTCTGCTTATCTTGTGAAGTTTGAGCTGTGTATTCAGTTAATTCTGTTATGTTTCTACTGTCATTCTTACAAAGCTCTACAGTCTTAATTTATTTTTTGCTAGAATACATTCAGCCAGCTATGGTTTTCTTCATACACATTTCCCTCCCTATGCTCCCACACTTTCTTTTGTTCCATAAACCACGTGGACTCCCTTTCTCAATAGCAGCAACTGTTACCTTTTCTTCATCTGTCTACAGCTCTCTTTAAACTTTCCCTCAGAGAATATGCATCTAAGAAATTAATCTATAAGTTTTTTGACACTCTGACCTTTAATGACATTTGTGGGGTTTGACATCTTTCTCTGGGAGTCCTATCTCAGCATCTTATGCACTCAGGCAGTACTCCACATCAGCATGCTTAAGTTTAGCTTATTGTAGTTGAGATCAGTCAGGAACAAGCTCTGAAGGTGAAGGAGCTGGGAGGAAACAAACACAGCTTGAAACAAAAAAAAATATCAAGCAGTCACATGGTTTGAATAACACACATTCACGGGAGCTGTTTCATTTTGTCAAGATATTTTTGACCACTGACAAACACAAGCATATATATATGCCTCTGTATATATATACCCACACGTGCACAGGTATATATTTTTTATATACATATATGTATGTGTGTGTGTTCGCGTATGTATTTGCCTAAAACAGTAGTTGCAGACAGGCTGAAGTTTCTTATATCTTCAACTTTTCATTTTCTGATACAGCATGCTCATGTCCTTGCTTGTCTGTATGCTGATCATTCCCCATACAGGCTCCTACTCTTGCCTCCTCATGAATGCTGATTCCAGCCTTGCTTTACTCCTCCTCATTGTCCAAGGTACCACTATCAAAACAGTATGTCCTTAACAGTTTTCTTAACATTGATTCAGCTTATGAATTGATTGCTTTACTGTAGATATTTCAAAACCACTAATTCACCTTTAATCTTGGACCTCCTAAATAGTGATGTAGTAAGTATTAAAAACTACAGGAAAAAAATTAAATATTAGTTTCTTGATATTTTTTTTAAGTTATAAACATTTGGGATTGTTCTCTAATCATAAATCACTGTTTTTAAAGCATACTCTGTAGTATTTACATGTAAAGTTGATAAGTTAGTTCAATTTTTACCAACTATCACTCATCAGTAATCAGTTAGTCATCTGTGGGTTATGGATATAATTATCATTATTTAAGTTTTCGTCTATATTCTCTAACATTTAAACAAGGCAGTATTTGAGTAAGCATCCCTGGAGGGAATGTTTCAGTGCTCAGCTCTGCCATTAATTACTACAAAATTCTTTTAACTTCACAGTTATTCACTAGTGACATTTTATTTACAGATAAATGTCTCACACTAAAAAAGGAAAGGGATTCTATCAGGCTCACAATTCAGTGTTTTGAACTTTCCTCTTTGTTCATAATTAGTATCCTAACTGATTCTATGACTATTGATATATTTTATGTACTTATTTTTTCACAATTTGAAGGCTCACATCGGTCTTTTCCTGTTATAGAAGTGGTGTAGTTGAGATGACTTCCTAGTGTGCTGGGTAACTGTCTGTATAATTACAAAGGAGCTTATGCAGCTTGATGAATCCTAGACTAAGTCCTCTGACCCATTCCAAGAGGTGAGAAAAAGGATCCCTTCCAGCTCAGCAGGTGTAGAAATGGGGCACTATCATTGCAAGTGGCAAAATCTACCTACTTAGATATGATGGATTAGCTGAGTGCTTGGCATTATTCAGTGGAAGGAATTTGCTAAAGAGCAGCTCTTTAGGATAAATCGGTTCTTGGGAACATTCTTAAGAAGCGCTTAGGGGAAATGTGCCAGTCTATATATTAACTGCATTGTTTTGATAATTCAGACCTTTCTCATGAATTTAGACACTTTTCCCACTTTTGACAGGCACACAAATATTGCAAACATGAATGTGAAATTCTGATAATGTGATAAATGTGCTAAAAATGCAATGCTGTAGTCACTGCAATACTTTACTATAATCTTTTCCAAGCTGTTGACTATGTTTACACTTATTCTGTTACACCTAATGATACTGCAGTAGTATATAGCAATATTATAGTATAGTATACTGTATGGTAATGTACAGTATATAGTGTCATATGTATTTTAGCATACTACATAATGATATATAGTGGTACCCTGAAGTATTGCTGATGATATATCTGATGCTATTGTAACACTTTCCAGCTGAGGTTGATGCTATACTTTCTGCTTTGACAGTGGTGGATGGTCAAGAATTTAGGCAATATTTTATTCTTTGCTTTTATTTCCCTTGTGGCCAGAGGCTAGTTCTGTTGCTGGTGTGTATAACCTAGTCCCAGTCCAGGTTGGAGACCGGAAAGGTGGAAAGTTCATTACAAAGAATGCTGTATGGGCAACAGGACTAACAAAGCTGAACGTATAGTGGTGTGGGCCTTAAGAAACCGCTCCAATAATATCAGTTTCCACCCATGGTCCGTGAGTTCAGTTTTCCTTCCTTGCAGTACTTGAAAACCCATGGACATCCTCAGTACCTCTTCCCTTCTTTAGGCTACTAGCTGGGCAAGCTCAGGGAGTGTGTCCAGGATAGCTGCAAGCTCCAGCACGCCCTGTGACTTGACTCGATTCACACCACAGTCTTCCTCCTCAGGATGGTCATTAACTGAGTCCTCACTCCACTTGTCAGTTTTAATGAACTTTGTAGGACTTCAACATATCCAAGACTGTTTCTTTGAAGCTAGCCGTTCAGTTTGTTAGGTATTGTAGATTTGGCACACAGTTGCATAGAGGTATAACAGGCAGTCAGGTCAAAGTTATAGAGAAGGATGAATTTAAATGAAACCTATTGGAAACAAAACCATTTTTATGTTCAATATATTCTCTCTAGAATTCTGAAAAGCTATTTTTTTCACCCTTTCTTCCCCAGCACAATTCTAGTCAGTAAGCTGGACCAAATTTTTGCAGGGAGTGGCTGTTATATTTTTCTGCACTTATGAGTGACCCTCATGCTTCTAGAGGTATGTGTTCTGAAGTTACTTACCATTTTACAGCTGTAACTTGTCCATACAGAACTATAATAGCCTGCAAACACAGTATTTCTGACTAGCTGAAATCTGACTGACTTTTTGCTTGCAGAGCTTGTTGTATGGCGCTCCTTTTTGTGGCAAAGCATGTAGATGCTACAATGGGGGATGTAAAACAACTGTATGAGCCTATGCAAAATAAGGGAGCCTGATTTTCCTACTGATTTTTAAAATCCATGCCTTGTAAATGTGTCCTTCAAATCCAAAGCATCTGGAAAACATATCGGTAACTTTTCTGAGTAAAAGTAGTTTAATTTTCAGAGGGGCAGTAAAACTTTCAAGAGTCATAAGCCTAAAGAAAATAGTGTAGGCTCTAGAAATTCCTGAGGAAAATGTCATTTGTGGTTTTTGAGCAGTTTCAGCTAACCTGATTGCTCATCAGCAGGAAGGATGGTTCTGCTTCACTGCTTGTTTCAAGATAACTTGTTATCCACTACTTCACTGGTGCTGGCTGTTACAATCATGCGCCTTTGGGAAGGATTTGTTTTCAGCAAGATTAATATTTTAATGCAGTTGACTATATCCTCCCACGTGCTGTAGTGTTGATGAAAGGGTGAAAGAAGGAATGCCCCTTTCAACAACGTAAAGTTATTTCAGTAACTTTTGAAATTAAGTCACCAGCTGACAAAAAAAAAAAAAAAAGGCAATAAGGCAAATAAAACCAAAGGTTTTGTCAGACTATCTGATGAAATGAGCTTAAACAGTCCTTCCTCTACTTGGAGAAACAGAGAGAGCTTGTACGAAAGTCTTTTCTGGAGTTTCAGGATCAGCCTCTGAGTCACGTCCCTTACAGACTGTGCTATCTAATTCCTCTCTTTAAAAATGCATCTACCGTAAATAAAAGATGCAAGGATGCCATAAACTCTGTGTGTGTCAATTCATTTCTTTCTCACCAAGGAACTAACCCCACCCTGGAGTCCAGAACTTGCTGAGAATTCAGGAGCTGTGGCAGTATCACTCTGTAGTGCCATAATAGGCCAGGTAAGGAAACCTACATTAATAATTCAGTTTCCTTAACGCAAGCATGTACTCATCCCATAATGAGCAAATTTTCAGTGGTCATGTGAAATAAATGGTGTCAGATAATGGAAGCAAATGAGGGCATTGTTTATTGTACGTTAAAGATAAGCAAGCCTTTTGGCCACATGCATAAATAGAAATAGACCTTAGAAGGGAAATAAGACATTCATGGCAGCGATTGTCATGCCAGTTCAAAATAACTAACTAGAACACAATTAAATTATGCTTAATGAGTAAGTAACATTAATTTGCAGCTCGAGTTGACTGGCTGTTTTGCAAATTGAATGATGTTTGACCAAGGAGGCATGATCACATGGGTCATGCTTTTCATTGCAGCAGTTATACAGTTATTCTATTCCTTTCCCTTACAATTTATCACCCTACGTAATATCAGATGCTGACTTTAGATTTTTGTTTAGTAAATTCTTCCCTTCTTTTAATATCATAGCATCAGTGAAAAGTAGTGACCTATATAATTGTATTTTACAGTGTTTAAAGGGTCTTTGTGAGTCAGGATTACTTTTTGGTGAATCCACAAAGATGCTGGCTTAGGTGTGAAGACTACCCGGCAATTTCTGACCCTTCAGCACCCTGCTCACCCCACTCCGTCGCAGCTCATCACCTCCTCAGTTTTTATGCAACAACTGTTTGTGGAACTGTGTTGCAAACTGAACCACTTATACTGGTTTAAAGTATATTTCAATTCCCTCCTCCTTTCTTTCAGAGGTTTATTTCTAACCCAGACCTGGCTTACAGTTCATCTGCACAGAGCAGTGCTAGTAGTGGTAGGGCAGCAGGGAGGGCAGGCTACTTCTTAAACCGGCCTTGTCAGCACAGGCAGTTAAGTGGCAACATCATACTGAAGCCTACAGGGCTCATGTTCAATGTTGTTATAACAACACTGGTTGTATCTAACCAGTCCAAATCAGTTGACTGGTGTACACTGAGAATTAGCTTGAACAGAGAATTAACTTGAACAGGCTGCCAGATCATTTACAGTGGCTGCTTCCACCCCACAAAAACCAGCAACTGGCAGTGCCTGGAGAGTAGCTATGGAAGGCTTCTGGGTACTGCCCTGAGGCCAGTTTTGCACCACCTCACTAAATAGAGATAGGCCAGTATTATTTTTTTCTTTTATAGATGAAGGGACTCAAATACTCAGTGATGTGAGGTGGCGAAGGCCAGAAAATAAACATCACTCCTGGGAATAAAAGCCAAGACAAAAAGTATGTGAAACACTTGCTCTGTAGTTATTTTCCTACCAGCCTGTGCTCAAATTAGTGTAGCTCTCAAAATGATTTTTTTTTTCCTTTGCCAAGTGTTACCAGTCAGGAATGTTTTTTCCTAAAGGCAAGTAAGAAAGTAACATAGTCAACCTGTTACTTTAAAAAGTATGCTTAATGTACACTACAGCTATATGCCATTACCAGAATCTCCTAAAGAAATGGTAAATTTGGTTTTGCCCAAGTATTCTTCTCACAAGGGAATTGGAATTTACTGAGATAACTGTGTGGATTAAGCCAGACATACAAATTTTATATTCAAGAGCAGCTTTTCTTCCAGACAGTGACTTCTTGCGCAAATAGGAATATCTAGCAGCATAGGAGAAATGGCTAGCACTGAATGGAAGTATTGGGAGAGAACATGTCACCTTTCCCATATGGCAGATATTGAATGAATATTAAAATTTCTCTAAACCAGGTATTAGCATCAGGCTGTGACTTTTCTAAGTGGTCTTAACTTGACTCTGGATGTAAGGAATACAGGCAGGTCTTGTTACTGCAGTATTAGCAGCTAGCAGGTTTTTTACCATTGCATAATATTTTCACCAGATTTGGCCTCAGTGCAGGATATAAGGAAATAAGCTTTGGGTATAGAAACACAAATTAAGAGAATGAGGTTTTACCTGGTATTCTCAAAATTTCAGAATGGGCCTTGTATTTAGTCCCATTGAAATTAGTAAGTGCTAGATATCAACAACTTTTTTCAGATCTGTACTCTAAATATCTGGTTCTCCAGGCACTAATGAATACTCCACAGAAAACATAGTTGCAATCGCAGACAATAGACCTTTGAAAAATAGGTCAACACATTTGGCCTGCTAAAACACAGGCTGCTGCTTTCACTGGTTGTGGTCCAAAGTAGGACCTCAGAACTGAGCATACACACAAATTATAAATCAATGCAGTTCAGTGTTGTACACACTGATGATCTCAATCCTGTTATAGATGTATGCAGGGGCAGCTGGACTGTAACAGCATCCTTGACTGGGTTGTAGCTGATAATAAAGATGGAATTGAAACCCTACACCACATTTATAATTAACATTTTAGCATGCTTTTGAAGCACTTTGAGGGGCAAGACTTTCACTTCTTTTCCGGTGTGAGACAAATTGCCAGGTGGCTGGACGCAAGTTTTGAATGCCAGTGGTTGTTGGACCATATGACATACGGGGGTGCAAGGATAGCGTGGCTCAGTCAGGGCAGTGCGGGCAATAGGGCTAATGTAGGGACAAGTATTTGTAATGTAGCATATGGCTTGGTGTCAGGGCAGAGCAAGGTCTCTCCCACTGTGACCCAATATGCCACAGAGAGCTTCTCTCAAGAGATTGCTGCAATCTGAGCCCACCTTAAACCTGTTTGATGCCTATCCACTGAACAGCATGCCAAAGAATGCCTGCTGTAGTTTTCTGATCTGTTTTCCCATTCGATTGACAAAGTTATGTCACTACTTTGCTAAATCCTACACTTTAGGTTTGTCATATTTGTATCTATATTAGTTTGAAAACTCAGTGCTCTTCATGTTTTTATCAGAAGGTTTTAAATGACTCATGTAGAGCCTTAGGCTTGCATGTCAGATTAAGTGGCACAGCCTCAAAAATATGATATCTGTGGGAGATTTGTCATGATAAATATAATGAGGTACCTTTTCTGTTTTTCAAAGTAAATGTCAGCAGCACAGTTATCAGGGACACATTCTCAGCTGACATAAATAATTTTGTCAGAGTCACAATTTATATCAAAGAAGGATCTTCCTTTTAAAAGCAAATGTTTAATATTCTAATGACTTTCGAAAGCAAAAAATAAATGTAGGCCAAAACTGTCACAGCTTTTATGAGTAAACATATTTTGTGAAAGACTTGTAATATGGGAAATGAAGCCACTTTAATTTTTTCTTTGATTGAAAATACCAAAAAAAGAAAAAGAAAGACAAAAACCTACAAACTCCACAGAGTTTTCTATTTGGAGAACTTATTAATAAGAATACTATTACACTCCACCTAACAAAAGCTGATGACAAGTTGCATTGTATTATACATTATACTTGGTAGCAGGTAGAAGGAAACAGCATCATCCCCTAACACCCCGTTAACTTGCAGAGAGCAAAGAGCTGCACATTACATTGTGTAATATCCTTAACAAAACCAGAAACCAGCCATATTAGCATTGCAGCCTTTTACTGATTAAAAACTGGATTAGGAGAATAAGTGCTTTATTTCAGTTTCCTTTTCCAAGAAAGATGGGGTGAAATCCTACCTAAATCAAATCAACAGCAAAATTCATAGAAACAGAAATCACAGGTTGGCAATTTAGAAGAATAAAGGATCCTTTGATATTTACTTTTTTTAGTGTCTTCAGAAGAGCAGCATTTCCAAAGACAACCATTTTACTGTTTATGTTTTTTTTACTTCTCACCTTTTACATATCAGCAGAATTCCCAAAATTGCAAGAAAGAATTGTGAGAAACAATTGAAAAACAGAATGTTATCTTTTGGTCTCACATATGTGATTCTGTTACAATATATGATTGCATTTCTGTTGGCAGATAGAAATGTTTTCCTACATAGGGAAGTATAGATGATATCATAGGGATCATTTGAGAACTATAAGAATGCTCTCTGGAGCTGACTTTTTTCTCAGTTAATAAAAGCCCACACAAAGGCTTACAAAATTGTTCACCTAGAGACTTCTCCCTCTGAGGGAGACTCATTTCTAATTCCCATCTTCTTTCCATGTACTCAGTCTTCTTCATTCCTGACACCCAGTCTCAGTCTCCTTGCGTGTTCAGATCCTTTTCCAGTTTTATATGCTCAGCATCCGTGCCCCAAAAGTACCATTTCCCCAGCTTTGCATCTGTTTTTATTCTGAACCTTTTCCTTTGGCTCCTAGACCACTTGGATCTCCATGGATGCTCATCTATTTTCAGTAAGCTCCCCCCTCTCACACACAACTGTTCTGCTCAGGGTTTTGCCCTCCCTTGTTCTCTTGGCCCAGTGGCTTTGCCCTGCAAGCCTTTATTTTCCCAGTCTCAGCTGTTCTTCCTCCCATCACCTTACCTTTCAACCATCTCTAGTCCTTTTTCATTCCTGGAAATGGTTAACATTTCCAGTATACACACTGCTGTTTTACCCTCTCACCTTCAGGCCCTTTTGTCTGGCTATACTTGCAGAGGGGCTCCCAGCTCACCTGTCTCAGAATCCTTTTCCAGCATCACTCTGCTCACTCTGCTTTTCCATCTGTACGTCCCCATTTCTTCCCAGAATCCCCTAATTCCTTTCTTTTCAGAATCCCCTAATTCCAGTCTAGCCTCACCAAGTAACAAATTTTATCCAGTGCTGATCTACCAGATCCTGTGTCTTTGTCAAGTTTATCTGTACCTAATCAAACCACAGCACTTCAACTGAACTGCTCTGCATTAACTAGTGTATCCTCATGAGGGGAGAACTGAGGGCACAAAAGAGACAAATTCTCTGTTTTTAGAATTCCCACTTGCCTTGGGTCATCAGGTGGGAGAAGTCATTATATGGCTGTTGTAATTTGGTTTTAATAGCCCTGAGCTGTACTGTGATGGTGCATGTACCATCTGGTGGTCAGGGAGTCTGGAGTTCAGCTACCTTTGACAATCTTCAGAGCATTTAGTTGCAAAACTGCGATGTACAGTTTTTTTTCAAATCTTGCCTGAATTTGTAAGGACTGGCAGCAAAAGGCAAAAAAATAAAAGGCATGCACCTGGCACAGAAACCTCTTTTGCTAAATTTAAATCCAGTTTTCGAAGTGCTGAAGCAGAAGAGCAAGACTTCTTATGGGTGGCAGCATATTTCCCCTAGATTATTTTATGACATCAGCTGGTCATTTTGTCTGCTGTATTCATATAAATAAAAACTAAATAAAATCAGGCCAAAGAAACACTGTAACAGCAAAATTTAATCTGGAATAACTAAAATTTCACATTGCTGTGTGTGAAATCAAGATCTAATGATGGGAAATATCAAGCGTGAAGTGAAACTACTATCCCTGCTGATATGAGTATCGGCTTTAAAAAGTCTGAAATGTTCTAAATACCTGAGGATAAATTGATCTGAGATACATCTCTGGAAATCATCTGATTCTTACATTCAACTAATGGCTAAATTTAGCCCTTTGTGTATAGCAGAACTACTTTTTAAAACTTGCTGCAGGCAGACATTATAAATTCTCAGCTTTCTAAGGCCAGATATGACCATGGTAATTACAGAATCTGACCTCATGTGTCAGAGACTGCAACATTTTGCATACTAATTCTTCTACTTTACCTAAACATCACATTTGAACAAGAAATAGCCATCAGTGTATCTAAATCTAGCTATCAATATGCAAGTATTCAGGAGGGCCGTTTCGTGGGTTGTGTTCAAGAGGTTGAGCCTAATGGTTGTAATGACATGACTGTATCTTAGTGGGAACACACCACTAGCAAAACATTCCAATTAACAGGGGATGTACTGAGCTGAAATAAATGGTTTTAAGTGATGATCAGCCTGGTGTGAAATGATAAACTCCATTGTTAGTGTCAAAAGGACTAATTACAGTTCTGATGCAAAATAACACCCAAATTTTTAAATCTGTGGGACTAAACTGAAAATGCTTTTAGCCTTTTGCAAGACCTCCAGGGAAAAATGGAAAACGTGCAATTTTTAGCTTGCATTTTTATATAATTGGTGCATTATTTCAGTACAAGGTATTGTATAGTATTTCTTTCCTCTTTCTCCAGTCTTTCTTTAAATTGAGTTTCCACAGGATGCCCTAATTAGGAGACCCATACTGTATATCCTCAAAAGAATTAAGGATTTCACTTCAGCTAAGTGGCAGTTTTTGACTGGGGAAAAAAAGCGCAGTTTAATGGGACAGAGAAAGCCAGGCTATTCAGGGGGAAATGAGAAATAGGCACAAGTTTTATGTAAGGACTTGTAATTTGTTTAGGTGGTACTATTTTCTTTATACTTTCCTAACACCGTATAGAACTAAATTCTCTTAATTTAATTTGTAATTCTATGCAAAGTTATTCACACACATTTTAAGGCCTTTTCTTCTTTTTGCCCTACAGCTTTTATATAAAGTAAGCAAATGTTAAAAGCAGTTAAAAGCAGGCCTGAATCTGCTCCCTCGATTGATGGGTTTTAAAATTAAAGCTCTTTGAAACTTTCATGCCTGCCAATGCCGCCCTAGAGCACAACCACAAACCACAAGCGTGCAGTGCCGCATGCTGACAGACCAAGTCTCAAAAAAAGGGTGGCAGTTTTTCCACGCTTGCTTAAAGTGCCCAGCCAATGCTGAATGAAGGAAAGTAAACTACATTTTTCTTTTTAGTAAAGTATGTAAGATAGTAAAGGCTGAAAATGTTGGTGCTCCTGTTCCATCTATCATACCTCGCAATTGCCCTGAAAACTGAAAACATCCCTTACTTACTAAATTAGTCTCTCTTTGTGACAAATTTGAAGTGAAAAGATGCTTCTGTAATTGTATACTACCAGGAAGTATATTATTCACTGAAACTTAATATCCTACAGACTACAAGAATTCAAAGAATAGATTCAATGAAGTTAGTAGAACAAGCTATGTAGCCGTATTATTCACTCATTGTTTACAACGTACATTAACAGTGTAATAAAATGTACCAAAAGAAAGTTGGCAACTATGTATATAATGATGGGTATATTAGGCATATCTGATGAAGCTCATAAACTTAACAAAATCTGAAAAGCTGATTTTCCTGAAATCTGTCTCCTTGGATACTTAAACCAAAATCTTGAATTCATAGATGTTTATTAGTTTCTTGTACTTTGTGCAACCTCTTCTAGAATTTTAACACCTTCAAGGTGGCAACAGCCATCTTTGCTGTGAGAGCACATGGTCAGCTTGTTCACCAGGATCCATGGGGCCTTTTCTGCAAACATCAGTGAACAGCTGTTTTACCAAGTACAGTGTTTGATTAAAGAATATCATTGACCTGTGTTATTAGATGCATTGCTTTTATGGTGATTTCCTTTCCTTGCATTCACTCTTGATTTTAGTGCTAGTTGTTCGACTCTGAGTCTCAAAAGCATTTTTGATGTGCAAATTTGTTTTGTACCTGAGACATGTCTCAAGGTACCTGTAGAGAACTCTGAAAAATAAAACAAACCAGACTTCTATTTACTTTGAAAAACATCCAGCAGCTAATGTCATGCAGGGGAGATGTACTGCAGTACATGTTTACTAATGGGAATGTACAGCCTTAAAGGTCTGGACAAACCCATAAGGAACTACTGAAATGTCCTTTTTTCAGACGTGCAGTTTCAAAATTACATTCAGCAGCAATACAATAATGCTTCATGAAATGTTTCTGGCATGCTAGTTTTAGAAGTCTGAATTGGGAATGTTCTTCCAGTAAGTTTTCAGTTTGATCACATGTCTGTGATTGTAGCAATGGCAGTGCACATCCGTTATGCCAAACCTGTACATCTTTGAGTCATTGCTTTGTTGCCACTGGTAATCATGTACATGTTGTTTGAGCAACAGTTTGATATAGAATATACTGACGCTACTCTGACAACAAAGTGGTGATTAATCAATATCTTGAGTGCCTAGATTACTTGTCTGTACAAGCATGAGGTACCAGCGCATGGTTATCTGTGACAGGAAGGGCTTTCTTAACTTTACTGGCTTCTGATAAATCTCATTCAAAGCCCACTGACTCAGTAGAAAAACTAGTAACACCTTCAGTTTTTTTTTTTAATTAGAGACATTTGATCTTAGGAAAATTGAAAAATCCATAAAATGAGGCTCATGAAACATTTTCTCTTGTGAAAATAATTGAAAGGGAAATTACAAAGTATGCACTCTTACTGTTTTATCTCTATTAAGAAAACTGGGTTTATCAATTTTAATTCAATTACTTAAATGTGTAATTTAAGTCATTTTAAGGCCTCATGTATTTGATGTTTCAATTTTTTTCCTTCAATTGAAACTAGGTGGTTACTATGGAATTAAAGATATTGCATAATTTGCATTGTCATTAACTTTGGGAACAAATACATTATTATTAAAAAAAATAAAATCCTGAAATATTGAACTATAAAGCAGAATAAGTTCCTTATTAATTAATAAATCCTGGGTAAAAGCTAGTTTTATACTGCAGGTGTGTGGAATAGGAACCACTCTGGCAGAAACAAATGAAAAAAATAGTTAATGGAGCTGTCATTGCAATATTCAATAATATTATGTACAATATGCAGTTTCCCAGATGTAATTCCCATATCCTGCATGAACAGTTTCAACAAAAGGAAAGGCTTACTGATGCCAGCTTGCTTTTTCTGTCACAGTGGATTTGCAAAATGTATGCAATTGGGAAAATAGTACCGCTCTCAATGTCAGTTATGCAGGCAATATATGGCAATATATGGCATTGTCCTCCTGGCACCCCGTCGTGGTTTAAGCCTCTAAAACTCACTCAGTTATTTGCACAATTATTTTCTTGGCCGTCCCGCAGATTTGCATGTTTATGCACAGGGCAAACAGGGGTGCATGAAGAAAGAAGGAATCAAAGCCCCTCACTCTGGGAGAGCCTCCTATCCTGAGGTTTGACAACTGTTGCCAGGCTTTGCTTTCCAAAGTCCCTCAGATGTGGGAAAGAGTAGACCAAGCCAGTAGGAACTGAAGAGACACCATTTCTCTCCTCCCTGTAAATCACTTTTGATTGTTAGTGACCCTGTAATGTTCAAAATCAGGAAAGACTTGCACAATTGAAATCTGCTCAAGCTGGGCAAATCAGCTGAAAATACAGGCTTGGTGCCCAGTAAGCTAGTTTAAGAGCCCAAGCTAATCTGTAGGTTGATTTCACTGGTCTATTTGCTAAAACACCCATATGCATGCAAATGTACCTGCACACAGAACCACACTTAAAAGACTGATTCAATTTTAGATGCATTTCTTTAATTAAGTACATAATAAATCATCAATCATAGAATACCCCAGTTTGGAAGGGATCTTAAAAGGCAGACTGGTCAAACCTTTCGTGTGAAAGAGAGTCTAGGTGAAGTTATCTACACTATCTGTCCAATTGCATCTTGAAGACCTCCAGTTATGATGACTCTACCATGTCCCTGGGGAAGCTGTTAGAGTAAATGATTGTTCCCAATGTAAAAAATATCTTACATCGAGGTGAAACTTCTCCTGGTACATCTCCTACCCATTGTCCCTTGTCTGCTTCTCGTGAAGAGAAAAAATCTTACAGGTTTGCTTTAAGTAGAGGAATACTGTGATGAGGTCCCTCTGAGCCTTCTCTTCTCCAGGGGGAAGAGATCTAATTCCTTCAGTTAAGGGAAATTAAAAGGGAAATTAAAGAACTATATTTTCATGGGGTGTTTTAAGAACTGTTGAGTATATGAAACAAGGCTCAACCCTCAATGAATATTCTGTGACCCCAAAATTCTATTGTTGGAAGGGGTAACGGGTTAAAACTTGAACAGGAGAAGTTTAGATTGGATATAAGGAAGAAGTTCTTTACTGTAAGAGTGGTGAGGCGCTGGAATGTGTTGCCCAGGGAAGGTGTGAATGCTCCATCCCTGGCAGTGTTCAAGGCCAGGTTGGACAAAGCCTTGGGTGGCATGGTTTAGTGTGAAGTGTCCCTGCCCATGACAGGGGGATTGGAACTAGATGATCTTAAGGTCCTTTCCAACCCTAACTGCTCTATGATTCTATGCACAGAAACACTAGAGGAGACTCTCTATTCGCCCCCTTGACCATTTACACATTGCGGGACTTATTTTCTCCACATTACAGAGCATGTAAGAGTACCTATGTAAACAGATGCTTGCTTGTTTGTGTGTTTTTTTATATGGCTAAAGAGAAGCTGTTTCTAACAAAGTCCATAGGCCTGACTCTCAGGAACAATGGATGTAGAAAATACAGACCTGAAGTATAACATACTGGCTGAGTCAAGTCCATGTCTTTTCTTCAAAGAAAACTTTGTCTTAGATCAAAATCAAAATTAGTTAATTGAAGGCCCCAAATAAATCTTTCTGCAGGCATTACAGTTTCTATATCTTCCCAAAGTGCCATGAAAAGCATACTTGTATAATCAGCATTGTCTTACATTTTCAGTGGAAAAAGTTTGTCATCCTTGATAGCAGGAAAACTTCAAAGGCTCTGGTAAATCAAATGAATAATTTGTCTGGAGGAAGTCTGTATAAATTGGTCACATTATCTAAATGGGTCAAATGAAAAGTTAAGATCTCCCTCTCTCTTTCTCCAGGAATAATTGGATTTACACATCTCTCTAAATTGCTAGCCTTTTCACCAAAATGTGAGCACATTTATTTTTTATTACTTGAATGCCTGTCATGATAAATGGTTACAGAAAAGTGGCCAAAGTGATATGAGAAGGTTCAGACAAGTCAACTGACAGGCGCATTTTACTACTGTTAGCCTAAGTGATATGAAGATGTGCAGTAGGCCATGTAAGACTGACTCAGTTCTGCATCCCTAATTTATATGTGCTGATTGGATAAGATGAAAGGGTCTAAGATTTTTTGCAAATCATTCAAAGGTAAGTTAGAAGCCTTCATTAATTACACATGAGTTCCTCTAGAGGACCATCACCTCTGCGTTTAGCATCTGGAGGAAGAGGAGGTAACAGAAAAATGGCACTTTAAAAAGGTTTTATTTTTCTTAAGTTTTTAATGTTTTAAAGAAGAGTTTGGTTATACCTACTTCTTGCTGTTCTTATAGAAAAAGGAATGTGGATTCAGATGTTTTATTCTCTGTTAATTGTATTTTATTCTTAATTCAGCATTTATTTAGAAAATTCTAAAATACATGCATGTATTTAAAAATTGCTTTGGTTTTCTGTGAATTAAATGCTCTCTTTTCTGATGCCAGATTTACCAAATAAACTAATGCAAACGTGGATGTTTAATGTTAAGGCCAAAGACAATTGTTCTTATTTTCTTAGCAAAATATTCAAAGTCTCTTCCTGTTGGAATGTGCAGTTCTCTTATTAATTGTTCCAGCTATCTTATGAAAAGACCATGTCGATCTTTCCTTAGTATTTTACCTTTCAGCTGTCAAGAGAACAAAGAAGCTTCCAACTCAGAAACTGAAGTACAAAATGCAGTTCAAAATTGAAACTGTGGTAGATAAGCTTGTGCCTGTGCAGTGTGAGTTCAAACTCTAATGGGTGCATGTATTTGGGTTTCTCTTTCCACTTTTTATTTAAAAAATGTCCTTTGATTTCACATGATGTGATCTATCGCCTTACCAAACTACAGCAGAATTTTTATTTTTAATAGTATATTTTAAATGCCTTGAGAGACCAGAGCTGTGTGATGCTACTAGAAATGTATTGTCACGATCCACTGAGTCTTATCAACAGAAGTTTTACCCCAGGTATGCTTTTAAGCTGCATGTAGGCTGAAGTAAAAAATAGAACATAACACTTGGAATGTAATGATGGGACCTCAATTACTGATGAATTTGAACTGGTTTGGGTTACATTTGATTTATTATCGTAAAACATCGTAAAAATAAGCCACAAAAGAATTTGCAAACATGCTTTCTTAAGCTAAAATGCATTACTTTGAAGTGTCCTCATGCAATTGTTCATAATAGAATAAACAATTCATTAGTTCATACCAATTTATTAGTTCATATTGGTAAAATGAGACACATCTGTGATTATATGCAAAGCTGAAATAAGTGAAATAATGCAAGTCTCCTGTGGCTTCCACATGGGACAATGGGCTTGTTGATTTTTTTTTAGACATACATTGTCAAAGGCTGTTAAATAATAATCTGTCCTTGAATTATTTCCGTCTCAAATGATAGTTGGATTAACACTGACTTGATCATTGCATTTTAAGCTGTGTAAATGTATATAGCAATAGGGGCTGAAAAATAGTATTTTAGCAGGGGAAGGAAAGTAATTATTTGTTCAGGTGCTTCTCTGGTTATAGCATACATCCCTCACCCCCTGAGCATTTTCTTGAGCATCCAAGTTACTTTCAGGTCTTCTATCCAGAAACTCTTGGCACTGTGTATTGCCAGCAAAGCAAAATCCAGCAACTGTTTTCAACTCAGGTGCAAAAAATCTAGCAGCAGACGAGGGACGCATCGTAGCAGCAGCTGGGGAGATCACAGCATGACCAAAGGAAAAGGGGCAAAATACATAAATGTTTTGGAGGTAAGAGTAGTGAGGGAAGTCAGGATGTCTGGGAGTGGAGTTGAATCCACTGTGGAGGTAAGGGGAGGAAAAGCTTTTAGTGTTGTATATTAAATGGGAGAGGATGACACTTCTGCCTGCTGTTTCCTTGGTATGATTTTCTTTCATTTATCATCTGCAAATACAAGGCAAAAATGAAATGCTGTTATTGTTTTGGATATTTTTTCAGTGTATCAGTATTTAAATTATACTCTGACCTGAGCCTGGTTTTCCAACCAAAATCTCCTGGAATTTTTGTTGCATTGGTTTGGGTTTTGTCTTTTTTGGTGTCAGGTTTGGGCTTTTTGTTGGTTGGAAAATTTGAAATCTGGAGTTGATCTCTGATGAAGTATTGGCAATAAGGTCTAGGCAGTCAAAATAGAAACTTAACCTGAGTATAACAAAAATAAGAAAATCTGATCCCAAATCATGATCTATACCTTGCAATTTAATAGTCATAATTTAGTTTAAACTCAGCTCACCACCATCGCATTGTTTTAGTAAATCTCTAACTATGTAATTGTACTATAATTACTTAACATTTTTATCTGGTTCTATCCACAGCAGCTGGTAAATTCAAAGATTTAAACAAAATAACAACTCTGTAGCTGAAATCTGAGTCAAAGATTATTATTTTCCTAATTCCTAAATTCAAGATCTGGTGCTTGGTGAAAATCTTTGTACAGAAAAATAGTGATGAATTATATTATCAGGACAGTTTGACAAGTATTTTAGATTATGTGAGTAACTCAAGTTCACCATATCAAAGTTATTTCAGGGTATTTACTCAATATAGTGGAGAATTTTAGCTTACTGAATAGGAAATATAGGAGGTGAGAAGAAGAAAACTCAGATTTACCCTTCTGTCTAGACCAAACTCTAACTGCAGGCAGCAAAAAGATAAATGAGCAAGTGCCAGAACGAGCACTATACTGGTCAGTTGCCAACTGTTTTATGGCGAGTAACCTCTTGCAGCTGCAGCTTACTGACTGCAAGAAAAAGGCAGAGCCACCAATGACTTCCATGGTGCAAAATGAGAGCACTCAAGAGTAGAAGAATTTTTGGTGAGAAGCATGGTATGCTTCTTGCCAAAATCCTGAGGGTTTATAAACACAAAAAAAAAAAAAAAACCACCCACACAAAAAAAAAAAACAAAAACATGAAACGTAATTGTCAGTGGTGCTTTGTTGATTTACTCTAAGTCATAGTTGGGTCTTTCTGATTGACTGGTTGGTTGACACTTGCCTCATGAATGATACTGCTGGACAGTGGGATCAGCATTTTCTGAAAGAGGCATTGTGCTCTGGCTTCACTCATGCTTGCTGATGGTGCCTATGTGGCTTCTAACATGCCATCAGAGCAACAGCTAGAGATATCCTGTATTCACAGATTCCTCTCTATAGAGGAACTGGACAGAATGTCACTCCTATTTCTTGCGTAAGATCTGTTGGCAGTCCCTTTAGCCCAACTACTAGGTGCTGCATCAGTAGCAAACAAAGCCAGTGTGTGCTATGGGTGTCACAGCCCTTCCAGCCACGCTAACAGATGGACTTACAGCTTCATTCTCCAGATGGCCAATTAATATCCTTAGGAGGCAATCCGTAGAGGTCCTTCAAAGTGTTGCTTGGCATACTGAGAAACAAATGCAGGTGGGTCCAGCTGCCTCAAATGTCAACTTTGTTACAGGTCAGCAGAAAGACCTGAGTCAGGTTTGCCACAGCTCCACTGGTCTGCTGCCTAACGCAGACAGTGTCGACCTTCTCTGCTGCTTGCCTAACCATCCTTTCTTATCTAACCATCATTTCTAACTTGCCAGTTTTGCATAATGCTGAATTGCTTTTTATACTTATCTGGTTAGATAAGATGGAACTTTTCAACTGCAAAACACAGTAATATATACTGACTGATTAAAACCAGATTTTTTTTTCATTATACAACCTCTTAAATAAAACACAAGCTTTCAGAAATATTTAGGCAGACATCTGTAGAAGCCAGTATTTTAATAACACTGCATAAATTGTGGCTCTTCAGATGAGCTTTATGCTTTCTCTTCATATAAATGTCTGCAAAATTCAGAACTTCAGTTATGTGCAAAAGTCAGAACTTCAGGTTTTGGAAAGACTACTTCCCAGATATTGCTTGTGCAAGATTAGATTAGGCATTTCATGAGCAGGAGCTCTTGTTGAACTCCTGGCTTTAAGTATGTTCCATATCTTGGGAGGCTGGAAGTGGATTCAGCCAGGATGCTGGATTTCAGCTGTGTAACAGTTCAAGTTCTCCTTAACCTCCTTCATTGCAACAGGATTAGCCCATGGGGAAAAGAATGAGCTTACAAACCCCTTAGCTCTCCACAAGTCTTTAATGACATGCTTTAAATGCAGCTTGTCTGGCATTTGTTGTGCTTTTTTAACACTTCAGCTTCCAGTTTGGCTGCTGAAGGCAAAAATATATAGAAATACATATTGGGCCCTCAAATATACCTTCAGTTCTGCATTAACTCACATATTAGTCCAAGTCTGGTTTTGGTTTTTAATTTAGTCAAGTGCTTCATCTAATCTTTCCTGATCCTTGATTCCTGATTATTATTGTAGTCCTTCTTTGATTAATGACTCATTAGAAATAGGGCTGAATCAACTCCCCATATCCAAGCCAAGCCAACATTTGAATATCTTCTAATAGTTTAATTTAAATGGGAATCAAAAAAAATGATTGCCTTATGCAGTCAGTTTTGTCACTGTCTAAAACTGGGGAAAACTTCTTATAACATGTTTGAATGCCCTCAGGCAACAAATTGCTGTCTCTGCTTGAAAGAAAAATTAATTTTCATTTCTTGGTATGTCCATTTCACGGAATGTCCATTTCACATTATAAGATTGGAAATAACTAAGGAGCATCATTTGTGTTCTCAGTAATTGTGGTCCCTATTATAGGCAGAATAGTTTTTAAGCATATACATTCTTAAACCTAATACTGCACAACAAAGGAAAACTTTCACTATAGCATACTATACATATATATGTGTGTATATATGTATCATATATATTAGACATATAAATATATTTTTTTTATTTAGATATATATTTGAGGCTTTGCAGAGAAATAAAAGTGCAATTTTAAGTTTTCCTGAGAATACTGTCCTTTCAGTTAAAAAAGATTTTATGTGGTCAAGTATCTGAAATGCTTGGATTTCCTTTAATTTCCACAATTTCCCATTTTAAAATAGACCCAATTTAGTTACCCTCATTTAAGTCATAGTGGTTTCAAATCTAGCTATATTTTATTGCACTTTTAATACAAATAGCCCTGGACAATTAATTAACAGTTCAGTATCTCATGAGTCTTTTCTTGTGATATACTGTAATCACTTGAGGTAAAAATCTTAGTCCCCAGGAGTGTACCAAGATCATAGTTGTTATTTCTTTACACATAGAATTGTGGAGTGCAGTTGTCAAGCTCTGGCCATTTGAGACTTGAGGTCAATAATTCCTATTAACCACAAATGTTACCATTCCCTGGCTGGAGAAATATAGGGTCGAGCGTGTGTACCCTACGGAAGAGTAGTCATCTGTTTCAGGAGAAGTATACAGAATAAAAATTAACTTAAATTTTTCCATGTGCACCTGGCATGTCCATTTAAATAAAGAACACCAAAGGAAACATTAAACTCACATACACCCAAAACCTGGCTCAAAACCATGCCTGATATTCTGGCGGTTCTTCTGGAATTGACTGACAACTTTTTTAATAGGATAGACGCAAGTCCTGGAGGCAACAGACCTAGTTCATGGGGTGTGTCACCACGACAAGGTGAAAATGTAACTGGGGCACATGCAAGCGTGACTTCTTCACGTCAAGAAGAAAAACAGTTGCAGTGACGATATGGTTGCATAGAATTTGTTAGTCGGAGGGTGTATATTTATGGTCTCTAGCCAGCCTGTGTGTACTAAAGACTGATCTGCCAAGCCAGCACCACTCTGGTTACCCTGCTAGCTTGAGTAAATTAGGATACCATCACAATTCCTCCTTGTGACGGTTTAGTCCTCATTTTTATTTCATTGCAATGTTATTGTGTGGCTCTTGGTTACATGCTTTTCCCAACCAAATCTGAAAATATATTATCCCTGTTTCATTTGTAAGGAGATGATGGAGGAGAGGTGTGGCTGTGGTTCTCATGAAAGCGATGTAATTACTAAACCAAATTTCCACTATGTGGGACTCCGATAATCCCCGAAGTCTCTCCATAGTTGTTTTCTTCTTTAAACCAGGAAGTAGCCCCAAATATATACCTTATTCTGATCAGTTTTACACCAGGAGCAAAATAAATGCAAACTGCTGTCAACATTTGCTGCCAAAAAGCTTTGATCATGATGGATTTTATGTAAATGGTAATCAAGGCGGTTGTTACAAAGTACTGTCCCAGTACTGCAGCTTCAGTGGACCAGTTCTCAAAACCTTTCAGTAACCAGTGAGTGGAAAACACAAATGCATATTTATATTTACTAATGGCAAGAAAAATAGTGGTTTTAATGAGAAAAAGACAGTGTCTTTACTTCAGATGAAATTTAAAATCTCATTGTAGCTGATAGCTATATGCTTCATTTTCTGGCCCTTTGAATAGATATTTTTTTTTATGGAGCAGAAAAGCATCTCTGAGAAGATGATTGTGGGGATGTTGCTGTTTTCTCTGCTGTGACATAAGGCACGAGCACACAACTCAGCATTTTTCTCCTTTAAACCATGACAAGAAGCTTATATTAATTTATTTTGACAGCATTTTCAACCCATATAGCAGTTTAGGACTATCTGTTTGTGCTACCTTCCTATCTTAGACAAGCAATGCTTTGCGTGAGACTGTTAATTTGGCAAAGGGCATGGGTTCACATTTGGTTTTCATAGACTGATAGATTTAAAGGCCAGAGGAGACCATTATGAACATCTAGTCTGACCTCTCACTTCAATCAGGGCACAAGCCTCACGCGATCATTACTGCAACAAGATCATGACTTCAGTGTGAGATAGAAAGCAGCTTAAAAAGAGCATCCAGCCCTGAGTTGCCTTCCTCTAATTTTTAGCATTAATTTTTCCAGCTTCAGACTCCAGTCCCTGGATCATATCATTTCATAGGCATGCAGATTCAAAATGAAACATCATCCTCAACTGTCCGTTTCAATTACATGTCTGTGATTTCATCTGCTTGGATTTATCCCAATATTATAGGAATATTTATGTTATATAGTTGTCAGACCATGTTAAATGGACAGTAGGCATTCTTTTCACTTTATAGTGGATGTAGTAAAAACAGTTGCAAAGCACGCATGGAATGTCAAGATCTTGGGCTAGGTCTGCACTGGTAAGTCAGGAAGCATTCAACCTTGCTTTTGCTTTTTGAGAGCAGTTTGCATTCACTGAGTTAACATGCGTGAAGCCTGCTCACAGGGCAAATGCACAGCAACAACTGTCCTTTCAAAAACCAACCCCTGCATTTCCAAGATCAGTCTTTAATAAGCAGATAACAATGAAAAGTGGCAAGTGACAAAAAAGATAAGGGAAGGCAGTTACAAATATTTAAGAAATTATTATATACCTTGTGCATTTAAAAATAAAATAACAAAACCAGTTGTAATTTAGTTCACCTAAGAAAACAGCAGCAGAAGATTAGGTGGGAGAAAGGAAGACACTTTGAATAGGCTTGCTCTGCCACTCATTTTCACATGTACTCATCATAATATGAGAGCTGACTTTGTCCAGACTTAAAACTTGTCTGCAATTCACTATCCCAGGAATTCTAGTCTACAGAACTGGATCAATTTTTCAAGATAGCCAGAGCTCCAAATCCGGCATTGAAGTTTCACACAATCTGGGAAGCTTTAGGTGTGGATGTGAAATGCATTTGCGACACTTCAGAAAGTCTTTGAACAAATTTCTGCTTCTGAAATTTAAACGTTTTTCTGGCCCTTTCAGGCTCTCCCTATACAGCGTAAAGAAAGACAGCAGGGCTTGAACTCTGCTTCTGGTACTTACTATCATGTGATGGGTAGAGGGGTACCATGTTCATACAGGAACAGAATAAGGTAAAGAACTAGAAGAAGAGACTGCCAAGAGAAAATCCAAGTAAACATATTGCAAGAATTGATTGAGTTTGGTGACATTTAAAACTTTCAAGTCAGGCCAGTTTAAAGAGCTGCTATTCAGTACTTGCCTAGTGAAACTGGAAAGATTCACATTAATTTCAGAAAGCAGCCACCAGCTTCTTACTATCTTGTAAAGCATTAATATAGACTGATATTTAACAAACAAACTGATGTTTAACAAAAAAAAACCACAAAAGTTTAACAAAATTTCCAAGCTTTCCAGCTTGAAAATGACACAGTTTGAGGAGCTAGACCACAGCAACTCATTAACAACAATTTCTGTAAAGCAGCTTACTTGTTTAGTAGCTATTCTGCATTTTCAGTTTGGAAATGTGGAGGACATCAAGAGACCTGTGTGATAATATAGTATAATAATATAAATGAGTCTATGTTTATATTAACTACACATGAATCTTATTCTAAAATTTTGTTCTTTATCCAGGATTTGAAAATATCCTCGATATAATTATATATAATTATGGATAAATAAATTCCTGTTTCAGAGAAAAGTACTTACTCTTTATGTATTAATGGCCTTTGCTAAGACACTTTCATGATGTCTAAAATCACTGCAGTATTCCATAAAACTTTAAGAATATTTTGTTTTCATAATACGTGCAAGTCCTGTCTGTTAGCATTTATTACGTCAAATAATACATTTTAAATTAGGCAGTCTCAATCAAGAATACATGTTTTAGTAAACCTTTTAGTGCAAAATATTAAAACATGTAAAAAATCAATCTATGAGCAATAAGAAGGTATACATCTTTTCAAGAGTATTTGCACATTTGGATCCCCTTAACAAACTGTTTTTTAAAGGCAAAAGTTATCTGATACTGTAACTATATATGGTATTTTGACTTTGCATGTGAGTCTCGGCTCTACAAAGGGACATATAACATCACAGCAAACATGCCTTTGCAATTAAATGACCGTTCACAGTACAGCTCATAGAAATACAAGATACAGTTCAAGCTGTTTGGTAAAGAATGCCCGTTCTTGTTACTCTGTGTTTTAATGGGCTATAAAATAAATGCAGTGTAGAAGGTATTTTTACAGCCAGAGGTTGTGATACACGATATGCATGGTTGTGCTGGGAAGAAAATGCCAAAAATATGTACTTCAAACACCTATCACGCTTCTCAGTAGGGTTATATATGCAAAGCCATCAAAATCCTGTGCTATCTTTAATGGAACACGACTGACTGCTCCTCTGGTGTTTACAGCATCAGCCCTGGTAAATGTCAAAGTGTATGATTCAGCAATGAAATACTGCCAGCTTCTTTTGTTTGTAGTCATATACAAGGAGGAGTAAGGAGACTGCACAGATGCAAAAAAGGGAGGGCAAGGAACTAAGTGCTTTAAACCAGCATGAAACAGACAGAGAATATCAACACCAGAAAACACAAACACACACGCACATAAAATGCTTGCATGGAGTTGGTAGGTGGGAGGGGGGAAGGATGAGGGAAGTCAGGTTTGTTAATGGTAGCTGAAGGAACTGAAGCAATAGAATAGATACTTTGGGGGGAAAAGCAGTAGTATGAAAAAAAGAAGTCCATTAATAAAAGATGAGGAGGGATGAAATGAACAAGAGCTCTGCAGAGAAACTACAGCCCTTGTGGGGAGAGAAGCACAGGGCCCAGTTCTGGTGTTCTTTTTGAGTGCTTCCTAGATACTGGGTACTGCTCAGAGGACAAAGTACAATTAAAAGGCAGGGACTGTCAGCCTGCCAGGAATACTAAGTAAGGGTCTAGTCTCACACACTTACATATGAATAACTATGAGAAACAGCTTGTCATGCCAGCAGTCCCCAGTTTTTCAAAATGGAATATATGCCCCTGAAGTTACTGAAATAAGTGTTTACACTCAGGACCCTTCTCAATGGCATTTTATGGGGGGAAAAAAAAAAAAAAAAAAGACTTTTCATGCCCATATGCTTCCAGAAGAATTTCCTGTAAAACAGCAGCTATCTAGGGATGTGTAATAAAAAGTGAGGAGTTGATAGCAAGGCCTATGAGGGTTCCGGTCCCAAGGTCCCAAGGCAGCCAGGCCAGGGAACAGGTCACAGCCATCACTAACCTCCTCCTGTGCTTGGATTTCCTTCCTGTGGATACAGAGGGTAGAAGGGAGCCTGAAACACTTGTTGCTAGATCTCCATCTCACATGCAATTGCACAATGGTCAGGATGTGGCCTCAGATCTGGAAAGTGGAAAGCACTCTGATCTCCCACAGTTGCAGATATTTATTGCAGCCATAATCAGTTGATAAACACTGACACAAACTACAAGTTCTCTCAAAAGAACAGTTTGTGAAGGCACAATCTGTGAGTAGATATTTCATTCTTACACATAGGATGTTTTTCTTTAGATTTTTGTATTAAAAAAATATAACTCCACTGAACTAGGGAATTAAATCAATTAGCTCAATCTTTCTCAGCACTGTGAATCCCAAAAAAGAAAGTGCCGGCCTGTCTACTGGGTCCTTACAAGTACATTCCCAAAGGGCACACACTCAGAGACCTCAGATAGCAGCAGGCTTTTAAATTCATAGGTCAGACTGAGAACAGGAAATAAAGAGTCAAAAAGTGTTCTCAGCCAAAATAAACCACTTTTTCTGGTGAAATATTTTTAGATTTGTTGCTTTTCTTACTCCCTCTCCTCTCCCCCTTGCCCTCCCCTGCCTCCAGCTAAAACTAATTGCTTAATCTAGTTTTTAGTAGTTCCTTAGAAAATCTGTCTTCTAGAACTGGCTCTTATCTTGAAATTTTCTGCTCTCATCTTGCCTTACTTGATGCATAGACAAAACATCTAATGAAGCATATCAAAACAAAGGTCTCATGTTCCTACCTGTGTAATCACAAAATTCAGATCCTGGAAATACATCCATTTTTCAGCTGTTCACCTAAACACTGAATTCTTCAAAATGCTAACGTGCTCTTTTCCTTTCTTTTTGACAGCAAAATTTGGAGAGTAACCTCACCAACCTCATTAAGAGAAATACCGAACTGGAAACTCTTTTGGCAAAACTCATTCAGACCTGTCAACATGTAGAAGTGAGTACTGACTTCCATTTGAGATTCTTGCAAATTTAATAACATTCATTTATAGCATTCCTGAACAAAATTTTAAACAAATTTAAAAAAAGCACAGAACTAAATAAAAATAGTTGTAAACTAATATGGAGCTCTTTCGCTGATAAATGGTATTCTCAGTACTGATTACCTTCTTTCCTTTCTACTCCCTGTTAATTATTATATGTTTGTATGGCTCCCACCACTGCTATATTTGAGCACATCACTCACTAACTGCAGCATGTTTATCTTTTGGAGTCCTTTGTGTGGCAGAGTAATATTTACAGATAGAAAACTAAAGCAAATAAATAGTAATGCCCAGGATCACAATGATATCTAGATTTCTATGGGCCACTAATATTTTTTTACCAGAATTAAGTATCTAAATACATTTGTAAACTCAAAAGTCATGCATATAATATATTCACCTTCAGCAGAAGATGCCTAGAAGCCTTTGATTTACATATTCCACTTTGCATATTCACTTACATATTCCACTTTGAGTACCACACAAAATCTTTAGCAGGAAGGGATCAGAAGTCATGTTTCCCCAAAATCTGTGGATTTTTTTAGGTGGCCCCATGGGGGCTGCTACTCTACATGCTCTACATGACTAATTCAGCCATGTGAGCTGACACAAGAAGAGATCAGAGTCCAAAATAGATTATTTTTTTTTTTTTTTAGCAAAACTTTTCACTTTTTCCCACCCTAGAAGACCTTTTCAGTTCCTTGCAATATATTCAGATCAACAAATCCAAAACCACTATGAACAAAGACTACGAAAACTTTCAACACCGTGAGGTGGATGTCCTTGTTGATGAATAAAATGGATTCATTGGGATACATCAAAGTCACCATCTGCAGTGCTCTTTTCTTAAGTTCTAAACTCAGCTGAAGATGACATTGGAAAGTTAATGGGGTGGGAAACAGAGGAGCTAGCACAGGCAAATATTGCTGATTTAGAGTGGAACAAGCTTTAGACCTCAATCACAAAAGGTGTTTTCATCTGAACAGCTAATTACCAATCACTAATCAGATTGGTAAGGAAAACTTATTTTACCTCTGAAAAATACTTGGTTTTTTGTTTGCATTGCAGTGTTGTCTATTGACAGGTTTCTGCGTAGACCATTTCACTTCTTACTGCATTGTAATTCTTGCAGCAGCCTCATTTATTAAGAAAAGGGTGCACTGTATGTATGCCTGTAGAAGACAGGCAACATTAAATAACAATGGTGGTGTGTAGAAAAGGTATTCCACTTTCAGTATGGTTGTCTATACATGTGAAAAGAAGCCAACTTTCTTCACCAGTGTTACCTAATGAATAGCCCTGGGGAGTCTGAGAGAGGAAGGTAGCCTTAACCTTCAACACTGATGTGATTTTAAAAAAGTTAGCTGTGGCATAGACTGCCATAACAGCCACATGTCACATCTACAGAAAGGCACTTGGTTTCTAGAAAAGCCTGGTTTTCTTCTTTATAAATCCCATGAGAGTTCTCCATAGGGTTCTTCTTTTCTGTCTTTTTCAGACTAAAATTCAGTGATCTAATTAAGCCCAAGAGGAACTTTTGCTTGTGAATATATTCAAATTTACATCTTGAATATTTAACACCTGCTTATTGTCTGTAGTAATGGCACATGCTGCAGAAACGAAAAAAAATCTATCCCTCAAAAAACCCAAACCAAAAACCCAAACAAACCAAAAACCCAAACAAAAAAAAACCAAACCAAACAACTAAGACTGTTCTTCCCAAGTGATCATCTGCTCTTCCCAAGAGATTATGAAAGTTTATCTGCAGTATCAGACATGAGATGAATTTTTTGAGTTCTTTCTATAGGAAGCAATAACACCAGGCAGAACAACTGTAGAATCAGCTGGAACTATAGCACGTAACAAGAGACAGAGACAAGTCATTTTTTCTTCCTCTGTATATAAAACTTGAAGCAAAACCCACAAAGCAGATGGGCTCAGGATAGCATAAGACCTCTTCTTCATTGGTGGCCTACGTCCAAGATGGGCTAGATCAGGAAAATTTAACATCACTCCTCCATCTCCTCTGCAATGCTGCAATATATTACCAACTCTGAGGTTTAGTATTACAAAAAATCCAATTTGATCAACTGGTAACAGATGCGCTACTGTCCCTGGAGTCCTGTTTTAGAAAATTTCTCTGTAGACATAAAGCAATAGCAGCAAAATTGTTAATGGATTCCTAGCACATTTTATTAATCAAATTAGTCTAATTAGCATTTAAATTGGCTAAATATTAAGAAATGAGCTTTAGTCAAAACCCCGGACATAGGCCACACTGGAAATCAGGCAAGTGGGGATGTGGAGGTAAACTTTAAAGCTATTTCTGTTTCTCAGAGCTCTGTAAAAATTTCAGATTGATATGAATATCTCCGGTGTCAGAGAAGCTACAGATTTTTAAAAGTCAGTATGCTCTCTTTCTCTGTGCTCCTTCATGGCATAAATTAATCCCAAACGAGGAACCCAAATGAAGCAAACAGTATATTAGTTGTAACATTAATGTTACAAACTTTAAATCACAAAATATTAACAAAAGCTGAATTTCCAATGAATGCATTAGTGTTGCCATATGAACTTGCTCAAAAGTTGAAACCAAACAGCTAGTTCGTTTTATAGTAAATGTTTCCTTTTTCATTTTTTGATACAATGTACTACAGATAATGATGTAAAATAGATTGTATGGAACTTGTAAACATGTAAAAACACAGGAAATACACTTTAAAAACTGCTGTTGCATAATTTAATTTTCCTTAATTGAGTTAAATAATTTTAATCATGTTATTTTAATGTTGATTTGGATTGGGGGGGCTTAAAGCCAGTTAAAAACTAATAATAAAGGAAGCTTTGGGTTTCATACATAATTTGAACTTTGAAAAACAAGGAAGGAAAATAAATGATTATTCCTCGTGTTAGAGTTACAAAGATTTTATTAAGGGGTATATAAACAAAAAAAAAACACATTTATGCTAATTGTCATTTATTTGTAGAAATAAACACTAACATCTCTAAAGCCTTTGTCATGTCATAAACCAAAATTTCCAATATTACATGAAAAAAGAATGTCTTTTTCATGTGGAGCAGAAGCTGATATAAACAACAAACAGGCTGTGTGTCTTTTAAATAATGGATTCTCACCGGCCATACTCAAATGTTCTCAGGAGCCAGTTTCTCATCAACCAAGTGAGCTGTTAATGGGCTTCCCAGAACCAGCTTCACTGAAGATTAATTATCTACCCATACATCCTCCCTATCAGGCAACTGTAACTTCATCGATAACAAAGGCCAAATCTCAATCTCTCTGTGTTTTTAAACTAATGTTTATTGCTTTCTGAGAGTTATTTTCACTTTTCTCTCACAAGAAGGCAAGGACTGGTAGGGGACATTCATTATCTGGAAGCTGTATGCCTCCCAGCCACTGAGGAGGGAGGATCTGGGGCTGCCTTTCATCACAGCAACAGAGGCATAAATCTTGCCTATTTTTAGATGTAGTTTATCAATTTATGACAGGATCTGTCCTGATGAGAAACCTGATCTTAGGAGACTTGAGAAGTCCACTTCTAGTCTTGCATTCCTGTGGGTGGATCTGGGCATACCAGCAGAAAATCTTTTATGAATGAATCAAGCTAAACTTGTCTACTGCTTTAAGTATAGCAACGATATTATTAAACATTTTATAATAATGATTTTAATTTTTGAATGTCTGATTTCATGCGTAATATGAAAATATAGTCTGAGCTAATAGTTTATGGTAACACTTAATTTTAAAAATCCCATCTTCTCAAAGGGAACCACACCTGAAAAGTGAATGCCTGAGACTATAATACACCTTTCTGTCTCAAATCCTTCTGTTTTGTTAGGAGCACCCTGGCATGCTGGTTTTACCCATTCTTCAGGCACAACCCTAGCATGTTTTTTGCTTTACTCTAATTTTCCCATCTTTCCATTCTCCCTTCCTCTATAATCCAGTCTGTCATTTCTTGGCTTTGAAGAAACCCCAGAAGCTATTTATCAGCAAAGTTTTGGTTTCCTTCCTTGGAGACAATGGCAGATCTGCAACTTCATTCTTTTGGCCAGGCTGCTTTCTTCAGAGCACCCCTTTGCACAGGGTAACTCTCTAGGTTGGCCCTGTGGGTCAGCTCTGCTCCTTGCTCTGTTTAGGGAAGGTGGCTGTGGCTGCATCCCCAGGGACAGCAGGCTTGGCTCCATAAAATGTAAAACTGATTCATAGGATAAAGTATAATTCTCTCCACAAACTAAGAAAACGGAATAAAAATGGCTACTAATCTGAAACATATTAACTTGTAGTATACAGCATTCGTGCATCTCATAGTATCTTTAGACAACTTTATGAAAAGCATTAGGTACTGTCTTGGAGAATTTTATCTTTAAATTCTGTGGATATTCACCCATCAAGAGAGCCCTTTAGCATGCGGCTGAATCAACGTGTGGCTCCGCGTGTGCCCATAGAAATGCTCATGTGTGTCAATAAAGCAGCTACTTAGTTCTGGAGCTATTACAAGGGGAAGATGTTTGAGAGAAAGGGAAGTAATGTAAATATTATGTTTGGTTGATATGTTGGAGGGAAGGAATGCAATCCAGAGGGACCTTGACGTGCTTGTGAGGTGGGCTGATGCCAACCTAACTAACAAAGCAAAGTGCAGGGTCCTACACCTGGCTTGGGGCATTCCCAGGCACAGCTACAGGTTGGGTGGAGAAGAGATTCAGAGCAGCCCTGCAGAGAATGACTTGAGGGTGTTGGTTGATGAGAAAATTAACATGAGCTGGCAGTGTGCGCTCGCAGCCCAGAAAGCTAACCGTATCCTGGGCTGCATCAAAAGGTGCGTGACCAGCAGGTCAAAGGAGGGGATCCTGCCCCTCTACTCTGCTCTCCTGAGACCTCACTTGGAGTATTGTGTGCAGTTCTGGTGTCCTCAACATAAAAGGACATAGAACTTTTGGAACAAGTCCAGAGGAGGGCCACGAGGATGATCAGAGGACTGGAGCACCTCCCGTAAGAATATAGGCTGAGAGAGTTGGGGCTGTTGAGCCTGGAGAAGAGAAGGCTGCGTGGAGACCTCATAGCAGCCTTCCAGTATCTGAAGGGGGCTCATAAGGGTACTGGATACTGAATCCCTTCATCAGGGATTGTAGTGATGGACAAGGGGGTAATGAGTTTAAACTTAAACTGGGGAAGTTCAGGTTAGATATAAGGAAGAAGTTACTTACTGTGAGGGTGGTGAGGCACTGGAACAGGTAAATGCTCCATTCCTGGAGGTGTTCACAGCCAGGGTGGGCAGAGCCTTGGGCAACATGGTCTACTGTGAGGTGTCCCTGCCCATGGCCGGGGGGTTGGAATTAGAAAATGTTAAGGTCCTTTCCAACCCTAACCATACTAAGATTCTGCATTTATGCTTTGGCATAAATTAACAGCCTAGGTACAAGCCATATACCACAGATGAGGGAGAAAAAGGTCTTGCTGGTTCCAGCTCCACTGGGTCAAACACAGACGCAGTAATTCACTCATAACGAATGTGCCATGCAAATTGCTCATGGAATATCTACAAATTTCTCAGTGAACCTTGGACAAATCTTCCAAAACCACTATTGTAAAATCGTGATTGACAAGCCTAGGATATGCCAATACAGGTCAATTCCTGAGTGACAGCATCCCTGTGGCTATACCAACCCACTGCTAGACCTCCATTCGTCTCACCGTGTGCTGGAGGGGCATGAGCACCTTGAAGCACTGCCACCTTCTCCTGCATACCTGCCACAGGCAAAGCAATGGGAGCTGCTCTGATGCTCTGTGCATTTTCAATCTGTATGCAGCTCTGGACTTAGCCACTTCTCAGATGAATCAGGGAGGGATTTAATGCTGTAAGTGCTTAGGTTCTCCCCTTGGTTTTAGTGTCACAAGTTTTCCCCTGGCTGACAAAGTGCTATGTCACAGCAAATTTGCTTCTTTGTTATAGTTCCCAAGACACGTTGCTTCTATGAATGTGTGAGGCTTCTGCAAACATCCTTTAGATCATTACAGTTATTGGCATAAGGCACAAATTTGAGCATGATCCTCCTTTGCCAGTAACTTTTTTTTTCTAAGCAATTTGAGTTTTGTTTCTGGACGTTTTTCCTCATCTCCTGTAGGAAATATATGATTAAATGTCTGTTATTCAGTCAATACCGTGAAGTTTCTCTCATCTGTTAGCCAGCAACATAATCTGAACTCAGCTGGAAGAAAAATTGGAGCAATTATCTAGGGGGGAGGGGAAAGGAAATAGGTTTTGCTTGTAGACAGCTTTATAACATCTGTATCTCAGTCTTTCTGTTTGTTTTGTTTTCAATTCACCAAATGTCACAGGAAGCAAATTCTGGACACTGCTGCAAAATCATTTTTTGTTGTATAAAGAAGGGAAAGCATTTTTCTCTAACAGGAAAACCCTCAAACTGCACATCTTTTGCTTTGTTCGTAATGGAAATGCAAAGTTTCTAGCTCGCTTCTAAAGATTTGCTGTCGGCTAAATCTCAGCATAAAGTTCTCAGTCACAAATTCGTTTTGTGTGTGTCGAAGGGTTTTTTTTATAGACATGTTGTATAATCACCTCCCCAAAAACCACCAACCCTAAACAAACAGTAGTATATTGGAAGACTCTTTATTTCACTAGCACAGATACTGAATACACGCGTGCGTGCACACGCACATATCAGACAGTTTAGATCAGGCTAACAACAGCAGTGCAAAAGTGATAAAGAGAAGATGGCAGCACCTGGGAAATCCTGCTGTTGCCTTTTTTGTGTGCGTGGCTCATCAAAAAGAGGTCAGTCAAATGGAAAAATTATAAACAATGAAAATTCAAGTTTCTGGTAAGACTTGAGCTACAAGATAGCTTATTCAAATTTTGTAACAAAATGTCTTCATCAGTTTTTATATAAGATAGATATAGCATTTCTCTTACTTGAGAAACAGCAAAATCAAAACTAGTCTGTCAGCATGATACCCTGAGGACACTCAAACAATAAAGAGGCTTTGTCTGTGACAATGAAAACCAGCAACTACTCTTCTTTCACTAAGTTTCATGGTACTCACTCCTTTTATTGAGACTTAGAACCATTTCAGTCAAAGCCCAAGTAAAGTGAGAAGTTCTCATTAGGAAAATCTGTATGCAAATCCTGGTGTCTGAATAGCAGCAAATGGCCTTCATAGTCACACAAAGGTGACCACTGATAGTCTGGAACCAGGAATTTACTTTGCTGGAGTGCTGGAGGTTTTTTTTTAGATAGTAGGAAAGGGGCAATTGATTAAGTAAGTGTTTATCATCACTGTGAAATATGTGGGACAGATAACTTGGAAAGCAGCTCCCCAGGAACTTACTTTTTCATCTGCCCCAGGATCTTCCATTTTTGTGGAGATGCTTATTCAGCAGTTAAATTTATTTGCTATATTTAAGTGCTGGAAGTTAACTGACATTTTTTGATTGCTGAAACAGACAGGAAAATATGACTTAAAGGAAACTGGGAGTTCTTGCTCTCAATAAGAGAGTAATTGGCAAACTTCATGATGTGCTTATGACCCTAGAGAGGAGTTTACAGCATTTTTTTCCTAAGACAGTTTTTAATGAGAGAGGGTACAAGAGACACTTTCTCTATTAACATTATTTAGATGAAATATATGGCATGATCTACTTTTGGTTTCTAATTATTTTTGCTCTATATTTAATTCCATTCTCATAAAACTTGATTCATTCAATGAAAATCTCAAGTAAGTTTTAGTCAGTCTTAATTTTATATAGCATTAGATAAAAGAGAAACTTCAGAAATAAAAAATTATAAACGGCATGGCTTGCGGCAATACAGAAAATTGATTCAAGGATGTCCTAAGTTGCATGCCCAGTAAGCCCTAGCTTAGTAGTCAAATATCATTTGCCTAAAGAATTATTTGACTGCTTTCACAAGTTACTAATTAAATGTATATGTGGTCCTATATATATATAGATCTGCAGCTGTTATGCAAACATTTTATGGTATGCACTGGAATACGTTGTTGCATCTACAACTGTTTTGTAACTTCTGGAAATTGCTGTCATAGTTTGATAATAGGTCACTCGGATTGTTTATCAATTAATAGCAGCACTTACCATTGCTTCTTAAGGTGGCTGGTTCCCTTTCATAGAATCATAGAATAGTTAGGGTTGGAAAGGACCTTAAGATCATCAAATTCCAATCCCTCTGCCATGGGCAGGGACACCTCCCACTGAGCGATGTCACCCAAGGCTCTGTCCAGCCTGGACTTGAACACCGCTAAGGATGGAGCATTCACGACTTCCTTGGGCAGCCCATTCCAGTGCCTCACCACCTTCACAGTAAAGAGCTTCCTCCTTATATCCAATCTAAGCTTCACCTGATTAAGTTTTAAACTGTTACCCCTTGTCCTATCGCTACAGTCCCTTATGAAGAGTGCCTCCCCAGCATCCTTATAAGGCCCCCTTCAGGTACTGGAAGGCTGCTATGAGATCTCCACACAGCCTTCTCTTCTCCAGGCTCAACAGCCCCAACTCTCTCAGCCTGTTTTCTTACGGGAGGTGCTCCAGTCCTCTGATCATCCTCGTGGCCCTCCTCTGGACTTGTTCCAAAAGTTCCATGTCCTTTTTATGTTGAGGACACCAGAACTGCACACAATACTCCAAGTGAGGTCTCAGGAGAGCAGAGTAGAGGGGCAGGATCCCCTCCTTTGACCTACTGGTCACGCTGCTTTTGATGCAGCCCAGGATACAGTTGGCTTTCTGGGCTGCGAGCGCACACTGAAGCCAGCTCATGTTAATTTTCTCATCAACCAACACCCTCAAGTCTTTCTCTGCAGGGCTGCTCTGAATCTCTTCTCCACCCTACCTGTAGCTGTGCCCGGGATTGCCCCAAGCAAGGACCTTGCACTTGTCATGGTTAAACTTCATCAGGTTGGCATCAGCCCACCTCACAAGCACGTCAAGGTCCCTCTGGATTGCATTCCTTCCCTCCAACATATCAACTGAACCACACAGCTTGGTGTCATCAGCAAACTTGCTGAGGGCGCACTCAATCCCACTGTCCATGTCACCAACAAAGATGTTGAACAGGACTGGTCCCAGCACCGATCCCTGAGGGACACCACTTGTTACTGTTCTCCAACTCAACCGGACATCTCTTTCACTCTATCTCTCTCTCTGTCTCACATCCATACACATGTATGTGTTAACGTTCTTGTTAGATGAATATGCCTGCAAAACCTTGTCCTTAGACAAGAAAACGGGGTTTGGTTCGCTATTGCTTAAGTGATTAACTAAAGGAGCAGGTAATATTTTGTGCCTGCCATCAGAGAATATAACTTGTCAAAATGTTATTTTTTGGAGCCCTCTGTCTTTGTGACATTTGCCTTTATTGGAATAAAATACTCCTGAGTTCCTCCTCTTTCTGCCTGACAGAAAGAGCTACACTGCAATTAGAGCAGCAAGGAGACCAAAAGCCCTGGTCTTTTAGTGAGTATGTTAAACACTAGGCTAAAGAGCCCAGGTCCTGAATGAGAGTTTTAAGTACTAAACTGCTGGTTACAAAAGCACTGGCTTAATTTTCATCAAAGGATGGACAGTCCTTTGAACTTCAATGATTATTTAGTTGGTTTTGGTTTTCTACCCTAAATGAAACACACTAAGTGGAATATTTTGTTCAGTTCAAAACAAAGTCTTAGTATCAGCAGGGAAAACAAGATAAAAACAATAAATAAGTAAGTATTGTTCAAAGTATGTTTTTGTTATTTAGGTTCAAAGAGAGGACTAACATAAAGGACAAACATAATGACTGAAAATAAATTATTAATATGACCTTTTTACTGCATTTTAAAAAAACATCCCTCCTACAGCTTAGTTTCACAAACTGCTTAAACTGATTTTAAGCCTCGTTGCTGCCCAAAGTCTTCCCCACCTCTGTTTCTGCCCTCCTTCTTGTGTCAGACAGTTGAGCTCAGCCATTTCTCCAAGTGGCCACACCAGCCCCTGTGGAAAACAGGGAGTACCTTTTTCTTTTTGGCAGCATGATCCCATGGCAGTTTAACCCAGTTGTGAAAACAGTGGTTTGTCTTGCAATAAATGTCTTTTCTCTGGTATGCTTTCCTATCCCGAGAAATGTGAGCTATAGTTCCAACATTATTCTGCATTTGTGTTCTATAATAACAGTACTTGGTTCATTGAAACAAGCCTAGTCGATGGGCTTTACAGCTGTCAGAATAAACATCCCTGGAGTAGCTCTTTGTAAGAACTTTCCAGATCACCTGAGTTTTAGGGTTTTTTTTATGTTGTTAGTGGAATTCCTATAAAAACAATTTGTTTGTTTTCCATGAAACTTCTGGTTTGGTTTTGTTTTGCGGTTAAATTATAAATGTCACTAGAGAACTGCTAGGTATCTTGCTGGTTACTTTCTCAACAATCTGCTTCAAAAGTGGGGCAAAAAGTGGGGCAAAAAACTTTAATATTTTAGTAAGTAACATGAGTACTTAAAACTAAAAAAGTTTACTTTTAGTCAAGACTGGGGCAGATAGTCTTATCAGCCTGACCCAAAGCAGGTTATATATCCTAACCTAATCGATTCTTTATTCACAAAAATTCCTAAGTAACTAGAATAAGTTGCTGCATTTTAGCAGTGACCTTTGTTTAACCTGCTCCAAGACTGCCTCTAAACACAGTTCTCCTAGTTAGAGATAGATGTGGAATGCAAATAAAAACAAAGCCTCTGGCACATTTGAAATGGGAGATGACTATTCTTTTTTGTTTTGCATGGATTCAGAGTAAAGGAGTTGTAGGTGATCCATTCAGATGGCAATCTGACTAATATCAAATATTTCCAAAGGCATTGTTTGTCATAATAGATAAGATCAGTTTTACACTTTACTAGGTAAAGTCTGGAAAAGCTTTATTCCAAGAGTTGCTTTTGCTCTACAGAAGACAAAATTTAATAACCCATAATATCAAACAGGGATATGAAGTGAAAGAAGTTTGAATCCATGCCTCTCATTCAGCCCAGTCATCCATTAAAAGAAAGGGAAGACATGTATTCATAAGTGCATATTAATAATCCTTTGTATTTCATTAAATAAATTAATGAAACATGGATGATGTTAAAACATTAATTCAGTGTGTTGGACTCTATGAAGAAAAGTTATTCACTTTACAACATGGAATAATTAAAAAAAGAATAGGCCTATTTATACTCTCTAGTTGAGTATAATCCTTTCATTCACCTAGACTCTCAGCCAAGAAAACTTGACAATGAAGGAGATTTTCCTATAGGTACAAGCCGTTATATGTCACCACTTTAGGTTGGGGGTTTTTTTGGCTTTTTTTTTTGTTTTGTTTTGTTTTGTTTTGTTTTCAGGTTTGATATAAGAAGGAATTCAGGCTCCAAATCTAAAGTGAACTATGTGGTGATGGTGTTATGATTGTTAAGTGAAATTGTTGCAATTTGCTTTTCTGATAGTTTTATTTATTTGTGAGTATATAGTAATTCTAGAACCATGAACTCAAACCTATAAAATAAAGCTGATATCTCTTCCTTACCTGCATGGCCACAGCTGTGAAGAAATTATTTTTGAGGGACTGAGACCATTTTTAAATAGCAAAGCTGAAACTCAAATTCGTACCTCACTTTCCAAAGATCACAATCTTTATACAACCTACTTTCTTCCATTTTGCGTAATCAGTGGAGGACTAATGAATAAAAATTATTCTAGTTTTGATGAAATCATGTCAGAGCGTGGAGTCTTTAAAAAGCTGCTCACCCTAATTTTGGATATGTTATTTTGCTTGACTTTTAGAGATTCTTTGCCAAAAAGACACATGTTCATTTCCACTTGCAGACAAAATTGCCTCACCCATAAAGAATCTCAGAGGCAGAGTTTTGCTCCTGCAAGTAAAATTCACTAAAAGATCCTTTGATTCCAGTATATTATTTGAGAAAGTGTTCATGGGTATGAATCTAGCCCTCTCACACTCTGTTTGCCCATATAAGCTTCACTGTAACCTTGAACCTCCAGCCATGTCGTAGTTCTGTGCTTTCCCAAACATCTGCTGGGGACTTTGAAACCACCACATTCATTTTCTTATGACCTAAGCTGCAATTTAACCCAGGTCTCTGAAGATGAAAGCCAAGGAAGCCTCTGCAGAGAGCAGAACACTTTCCAAAGCAGTTCTCAGCTTGTGGAGCTCAAAATAACTGGCCTGTCTCTCCCCTTCAGGTCAGGAGGGCTTGTATCCAGCTCCCTGTCAGACATCTGAGGAGCCCCCATTTTTCTTTTTCTTCTACACCCATTCCCTGAGGCAAGGGCCCGCAGCCCCTATTCATCTGCCTAGAAAACCTGGAGAGAGCCCTGAATAGTTTTGCTTCTTTTTTATTTTTTTCAGTAAACTGTTTGAGCTCTTCAGATATTACAGAAATAGGAATAAATTCACCACAGAAGTAGCAGGACTAGAATCAGTCCTTGCTTTCTTGTTTGTAGTACAGAAGCCATAATTTTTGCTAAATCATAACAAGGCATCCTAATCAGCTTTAAAACTGACTGAAGAGAAGTTTATAAAAATACTACAAAACACAAAGCTTCAGGTTTGAAGTAGTTCTGCACATGGATTTTAAGGAATTGGTTGATTCCAAAACTAAGTGTATTCATATCAGTAAATTTTTTTGCAGAAAGGTGTCCTGAAGTCTAGCATAAACTCTCAAGCAATAGGCATCTCAGATTAAAGAGTCAGCATACATCTGGGATGGAGGAAGCCCAGATGAAGTCTGCTCTCTATGATTCAGAGCTTCCCACAACCAAAGTGAGCAACGCAGCCTCCAGGCTTTTAATGAACTCCTTGGAAAGTGGGTTTGCTTTTAATGTGGAAAAATGTAGAAGGTAAAACCTCAAATATTTTCACCAGACAGAACTCGCATTCCTTGGCCAGCCCCAGCTGGAAGCTATTGTCAAGGTTGCTGCTCATCAAAGGACTCAAGCAGAAGGCAGAGCTTTATTCTGGTATTTCTGTAGCACCTGTACAGCAGAGCCCTGCTCCATGCCTGTGGCTCTTTGGTCTAACATATGACTCCTCAGAAACATACAAGTAAACAATATCCAGTGGTAATCTCAAAAATAGACCCTTTAGGGCCACAGCTAATAGGGTGCAGTTAAAGCTAGGCATGTGCTCAATTATAAAGTTATTACTGAATAAGTGGCCTTGTAGGCTGAAATTTTGATTAAGGAGTATTTCAACTTGAGAAAAGCCCCTAGATTAAAAGTGGGGGTTTTTATATAAAGCTCAGACCTATCAAATAATTTTGGAATATTCTTTTTACTTTTAATAAGCTTGTGCAAGTAATAACACTGGAAATGTCTTCAAACTAAGTTTATAAAAGAGTAAACTTTTTAGATTTCAGAGAAAAGTCTACAGTCAGTGCATAAGAAATCCAAAAGCTTTTTCCATGCATGTTTTTCTTAGCAGGTTTTATTATTTAATTAATATGCTATTTTTCAAACCAATCAGAACATTAAATGAAATAATGTTGATTTAACCTTTCTGTAACTCTATGTTTCATGACAGTTGCCCCAAAGATTAACTAGACGTGCTCAGCAAAATGAATTGGTAATGTAAATGGTGATAGAAGTGACACTTTTGAGTGGAAGCTACTCAAAAAACCTCTGAAGTGTTACTGTAATTAAGTGCCAAAATTGGCTCTGGTGGGAGCAGACCTCAGTCGGCAGACACAGACAGTGTTGCACGCATGTACATTGGATATAATCGCTGCCCCTGACTGAGCCCATTTGGGATTCCCCGCTCCTGGGTGGAATTTAGTCTGCAAGTGAAACTGGAGTCAGGGCTGGGGAAACTGGTGCACTGGACAGCATGTTGAAAACAGCTCTGCAGAGTTTCATGCCAAAACGTGGTTCCTGACAGGAGAGCATGATGATGAGATGAGATCCCAGAGTGGTGGGATGACAAGAAGAGGGGAAATGGGAGGGACAGTGATGACTGACTTCTACGGTCCTTGAGTTGTCAGTGGAGAGAAACAAGCACTGCCAGAGGCATTGGGTGTGCTGCTTCATGTTTTGTCTCTCCTTATGGACCATGGTGGGAAGTCAAGTAGAGCAAAGAGTTAATGGAAGGAGATAAATAGGCACCTAAAACTGCATTGTGGAAGTACTTACTACTTCTTTGCTTACTATCTGCAGATCTCCCCAGCACTTTCAGAGCCATCTAATCCCTTCCAAAAACAAATACGTTTTCTCTTTATAATCCTGATATCTTACTTAACAGTTAAGCCTGTAAAATATGCAATCAACTTGAATTTTATGAAGATTTGAGGAGGATAATCCAAAACCTTAATGAAAACAGGCTTTTGTATACAAGTTTCCTCGTTGCCCACGGGATTTCACGTAATATGGTTATTTGTAAAATTGGCCATGGTCCAAATTCTGATAAATACGCATTTGCTTAATCTTAACAAGCTCCATAATGTGCTTACAGGTAAATGCATGTCTAAACATGTTGGAAGAAAAGGAAAAACCAAGGCTGAGGCTTATCAAGGGACCCATTGGACTGAAAAATAACCAAGGAGAGAAATATAGTTACTATATAGTTACTTGCCACCTGGAACTATTCTGTGCTGTAGTTCACCACTGGCTCTTACTAGCTCAAAATAAAAGATGACATTGCCCTAGAAGCAATTGGTCAGGGATGCAGGGATGAAGGCTGTCCACCTTCTTGCAAAGTGCAAATGGAAACAGCTCTGAAATAACTTCTTTAAATTTCTCTTTATTCTATGATCAGAACTTTTTGCCTTTTTCTCTGACTCCTTATACATACATGTAAGATATACATAACACTGCGGGTGGGGAAGTACATTTTTCTTGTCATACAGAATGTTGACTTTTTACTGGGAAAAAATCAATCTTCCCCAGAAACAAAACATTTTCAGCTGGGAACAAAAACTTTTCCATTTTAAGTTTTCCACAAACATCAATATTTTCCATAGAAAGCTAATGTACTTTGTGAGGTTTTTTGCATTAAAAAGTTTCACTGGCTCACATATTTATACTGTAGGAAACTACGTAAGTAGTACAGCTATTATTTTCTATCTATCTGAGGCAAAGCGGTAATAATAAAGAGTCAGTACACACAACTTGGTAATGTCGTTTGGATCTTTGGTAATTTGAATCTTTCAGGAACCACTATATGGACAATGAAAATAGACAATATTTTCAATTGTAAATTCAGCAAATCAAACATTAAGAACCATTACGAAAGTAACCAAGATGAAGTAGAGAGCCTGATGTGCCGCTATATAACTCCATAGTTTGCACCTTAAATACTAAGTATAGTTCTGTTCCCCATACCAAAAAGAAGATGATGGACCTGGTAAAGTTTTCAGAGAATAAAAACAAGGATGTTTTAAGGTATGGTGCAACTTTCATACGAGGAAAAACTGAATCACTTATAATCACTTAAATCACTTTTATAGTGATCTATAAAAGCACAAGAAGCACACAGATTGTGGACAGGTATCAGTAGTTCACTGTTCTTTCCAGTAAAAGTACTTGGGATTATTACATGCAGCTAGAAGGAGACAGGTTCAAATCCCTCTAGGGGAGGCAGTTGTTCACTTGACTGCAAGTTAAACTCTGATGCATATTGCTGTAGGATGGTGGGCATACTTCAAGTTTGCAGGGGTTGAAGAAGAGACTAAAAAAATCCACAGAAGATGACTCTTCTGAGGATTAGGAATGATGTAGAAATTGTGTCTGGTTCAGGAAAACTGAGTTCCAAAAGGATGGAGGGTGAGAAAATAATCACAGGAATCATCATGTATGTTGGGAGTTCTTTCTAAGATGCTTTACAAGCAGATGCTGGCACTTACAGTGAGAAACAGGATACTTCACTAGATGGACTGTCTGATGCAGTACTTTTGCACTTACATGCCTTAGTATTCACTGTAGTCTTATAAACTGAAACAACTGCTATGTTAAGCAGCTCCTGAAGAGCCTTCACTTCTCACTGATGTCCGCTGTAACTGACATCGCTCAGTCCTCACAGGACCAGCTTTTCTCACTTGAGTTAGAAATACCTGATAAGTATCTATTTGCAAGTCTTATCTCCTACGAACAAGACATTTAGACTTATTTCAATATTTCATAAAATCCAAGACAGGGAAAAGAAGAATAACATAGAGATTACACACATAAAGGAGGAAAAAAAAAAGAGTCAAATCTAACATTTTAGAAATGACAGTTTTTAAGCTGGGAAAAAGAAAATGTCAAAGGGTTTCCTAATCATAATGGGTTGCTTTGCAGGTAAATGCATCCCGCCAAGAAACCAAGCTGATGGAAGAATGTGACCAACTCATTGAAATAATACAGCAAAGGAGGCAAATAATAGGAACCAAAATCAAGGAAGGAAAGGTAAAAGCTTTTATTCTTTAGACCATAAGTAGGTCAACACTGCTTTCTCATACTTATGGGTTTTTGACCTCAGGCACTACTAACACAAATTTGTAAAAGTCCTTATGTAGTCCTGGGTACTGCTGCTTTCGTGCAAAGAGGAGTGAAATATATCAAGATAGGTATGCTAGACCTCAACACTTTATTTGGCATTTATCTTACTAAATGTGATTATGATTTTTAAGGGTAAACACAGAAAATATGTCACCATCAGTAAATTATAATAAAATGATGACTAATTAATGATTCCTTCACTCTGTTACATGGCTGAAAGTGTTTCCTTCAAAGTTTTTATTTTCACAGTGTGTCACAACAGTTGGTATCATGGCTGGCAATTATCTACGTGAATATTCTAGTCTAGATACTTTATTTGTTAAAATATTGTAACATAAAATTTTTTTCACTCGTCATTCTTAAGAATAGGAAGTCTCACTTCTTTACAAAAACAAAGTTATTCAAAAATATTCAGGACTGCAATGAAGGATGAATTTCTAATCACTGAGTTACAATTATTAATGACAAATATATTGAACAGGAAATATCCCTGATATTCACTTTTCAACACATGTTGCTAGCTACCTGTTAACTCAGAAGCACATCAGAGTTGAATTAATGTCCTTATTTTCTAGGTTCATGGTATTTACTCTTTAACTGCTAAACTAAGTCAAATATAAACTCTTCTTGTGTGGGAAAAGCTCAGGAAAGGAATAAAGTCAAGAGCAGGTTAAACGGTTCATGTGGCTGTCAAGATTTTCCAATTAACTTGAAACGAAAAGCCTGTAGGCAAGAACTGACTTAAACACGTTTGAAACCACAGGTACTGTATGCTGTGTGACAGAACCTGAATTTCCTCATGCTGTTAATAAAACATAATTCCCTTTAAAATGGAAAAGATAGCCTTCTGCATTATTGTTTCAACTCTTTCTCTCTGCAGTGAGACCAGCTGCGCTTCCAACGAAGCAGAAAGCTTTCCACTAATTTGGATTTGTTCTATATACATGAGTTACTTTTAAAAAATCTATTGCACGCAAAGATGTGCTCTAATGTCCATTAGAGCATAGAAGATTTTAATACAATTGACTCTAAATTTATTTGAATATAGCTGTTATCAGAATCTGTCCCTATTCTTTGTTCTACTTTGTTCAACCAAAGGCCGCATCAGTGAAGGTCCAGTAAAGTTCTGGAATGCTTTGCTCCAAATGTTGCATATGTTGAAAGTTTTCAGGCATTCAAGAGAGCCATGTGAAAAGCCACAGGAAATCCTGCCCAATGTGTGTTTTTAAAGGGGCCTGTGACTAAGAGCCTTTCTGGAAGGCAGGGCATGACGAATTTGTCTTTAGAGTTATAGTTATGGATACAGAGCTGAAAATATTCAGGTATAAAGTCCTAGCTATCCCTGCAAGGCTGCAGATTCAGACACATGAGTCTGACAATGTGCCACAGCTCCATCCTTAATCTCACCTATCACCCAAAACCTATGAATTCTCACAGAGCATGTAACAGGGAAAACAAGCAAACGTATAATATCAAATAGATAGATAATTTTGGTGCAGGCTTCATTCCTGCCATTGGGAGAGTGGGTGGAGAGTTGGTGAGATGAGATGACTCTTGAGTTGGTGAGATGACTCATCCTTTTAAAGTTTATCATCACTAGACTTCTTGAAGAAGATAGAAAAAAGAATCAAACAAACAATAAACATTGTTTCTATATAGACCCCACAAATCATGATATGCCTTCTAATTGCTGAAAGCTCACAAGATAACATTTCTTTCAGTTTATTGTTTTGTTAATCAATAAGTAAGTAAAGAGATGAGCTACTACTTAATACTGCAATGAACTTTTCCCTTATTAGACTTGTGTAGGCCCAATAGTAACCTCTGCAAATGCAGCTAGAGATAATATTATGGCATTAATTCATCCTAGAAGCTTAGAAGAATATTAGCATTATCAAAATTTTTATGCTTTCCCAGCATTTTTCTCCCTTTATTGTTTCCATATTTAGAAGAAATACCAGTGTGACAGGACAGTAATCAGTTGGCCAGTGTTTTCTTTTTGAAAATATTCCAAAAGGTTTATTTTCCTACTGGTTTCTGTGGTTGGGTAGGTGCATTAAGATACCCTTATCTCTGCCTAGGATGCAATTACATCTGAAATTCAGCTCAGCAGCTTCATAGCTAGAGCCCTAACTGCTGAGGTTGGAAATGTTTCCTTGATTATAAATTTAGATATTTCTGCCAATCCACTCTTGTTAGTTTTCTCATTTTGCATGCAACTACATATTAATGTCTTTTAAAACTACAGAATTATTTAATTTCCTTTCTATTTCTTACTCCTGTTCAAACTATGATCCTGATGGGCTAACAAAGGCAGAAACTTACCGACCTTTCTGGAACTAGAAGTTTTGCTAGCCAGCATCGTCTTTAAATAGAGAATTGGCTGTGCCCCTCCCTAACCTTTCAGCTAATGATTACAGTCACATCTACTGAGTTTGTCTTCAGCACTTATGTTTGCAGTAATAATAATCAGCTAGCTCTCCAGTACTACTGTGCTTTTGTCCAGATAAAAATATCCAACAAGAAACACCCTGTTTGATTGAAACCACACAATGAAAAGGAGAGACATGTATTGCTGGTAGAGTTGAAGAACCTTTCTCTGTCAAATTTATTTTCTGATTGTTTTTTATGAAACCTCAGTAACAGGAAAAAAAAAACCAACAGTAGTTAATTATAAGATGCCTCTAATATAGATCTCATCACTTCATGGAAATGGTTATCCGAATAGCCCTTAGTTATCATGTAAGCAGAAAGTACCAGGAAATGACGTTTCTTCTGTAGAAAAGTAGGCCAGCTGTGCTTGTTTTGGCTCTCCCCTGTTGTTTTCCATGGGGAAAATTTGATGCAGAAAGGCTGTGCCTGTCCCTTTATTAAAAACGTTACGTGGCTACATGGGGCTCACTATCAAGCTAGTGTGAAAGAAGCTCTTGTCAGCAAAGCCATTCATCTTAATTCCCCTTTGCATTCCAGCTTTGCCTCAGAAGTGCAAATGCAATTATGATTTGTGACCTTAGAGATGTGACTGTTTTCTTATGTTTCCACTGAAGGTGGTGAGGTTGAGAAAACTGGCTCAGCAGATTGCGAACTGCAAACAGTGCATTGAGCGCTCGACATCCCTCATCTCTCAGGCTGAACAGTCACTGAAGGAGAATGATCATGCTCGCTTCCTGCAAACTGCTAAAAATATCACTGAAAGGTAAAGAAGATGTCCTTTCAATAAACAGAAAAACCTCAGTTTAAAGCAGACAGGTTGTCATAGTTACTGTATTGTCTTGTCCCACCACAGATACGGTCAAAGGCGAAGATTAATTGACGCATTCCCTCAAAGCACTACTTTGTGCTGCACCAGAGTGGGAAGGACCTTACTGTAATGTTAAAACAAAACATTTCTTTGAAAAGAGGATCAGTCAAAAGGTTGTGAAATGAGTCATAGCAGTAATAGCATGTACAAACGAAGGAGGTTGCCAAGCAGATGTCTGGTGCTAAACACGCAACAAAAAATAAAAGGTTTCTGGAGGCTGAAATCAGTCAGCAAGTACACTCCTTAGAAGAAATTCTCAATTATCTTAATGGATTAATATTCTTCACAAAATAATTAGTGGCAAGGTAATGAAATGTATAACGTTAGGAACCTGCAACATACCTCTCTGAGTTAGCCCACTCAAACATTTAGGGATTCAACAGCCTTGAGTGTCCGGAAGTCATGGCGACTGCTGTATTTAGTCCTGGGGTGCTTCTAGGACTCTAGCTCCTCCTCTTCAGCATGCCAGATATATCAAGGAGTGAAAAAACAAGGGAGCAAGTCTTTCCAGGAATCTGCTTCAGAAAATTTGGTCTGGTTTTCAGTGCAATGCTGTAAAGGCTGAAACATTACGCTGAATTTCAGCAGTATTTTCTGAAGAAAAAATGGTCTGTTGGAATTATCAGCCTGTTCAGCCACCAGTCAGGGGAAAAAAAAAAAAAGGATAATGTATTTGGACAATGAAGAAAAAATATAAAAATTGTGCTCATTCATTCAGCTGTTTTTTTACCTCTGGGTTCCCATTATATCTTCACATTGTCCAGCCAATTTTCAATGAATTTGAAGCATGAGATGCCCTGCTTTTATTATTTGCTCTTCTAAGTCTGTCACTTACTCTGAAGTGCTCTATGCAGATTCTCTGAATATATGGTTTCAAAAAGCTATTTAATAAATTTATAAATAAGCCAGCAACACTATGTTGCTCATTACAGATTCAGAAAATTGAAAATCTGTTGAGAAAAGTATAGCAAAGGAAGGGAAGGCAAGGCAAGGCAATGGATCACATGTCATCTGTCAGATTTAGATCTTGGTTTATATTCTGTCACCAAGGTACATTGTGGCATCGCAACTGAAGCTGGCAGTAAAACTACCATATGAGTATGACAAGTAAAAAGCTGAAGGTGGGGGTCTGTCCTTTTTCAGTATTCAGAGGAACAAGCAGTAGGGCACAAACATGCAGACACAAAGCTTTGTAACTTACTACTGGAGAATATAAAGTGAAGCTCCATTTTGAACTTGTAAACATGAACAGTTGCATCATAAATACAGTCACAGGAGAGACATTCAGAGTGCAGACATGAGACCAGCTAATGTATGTGCCCAACCAAACCTAATTATTGACTGTCACAGATTTCTGTCTGTAATGAGATGGCTGTGAACACCTTGAAATTCAAGGAATTATATCAAGCAGTGAATAAAACTAGGGGGGAAAAACACCAAGTGCTTGTAGACAAATTGCAAGAGGAAAAAGAGACTAAGTCTGATTAAGAAATTATTCCCCATGTGTAATTCTCTGAGTTGCCATGTAGTGAGCAATATTTTGTTTGCTTCTAGAGTGCTCATGTAACAGTCTCTCCAGGGCCCTGAGCTCCAGCAGCTAAAACAGTCTCCTGAAATTATGCTCATTGCATTTCTTCATTCACATATTTCAAAGTAATTGCAGTATAATATTCTCTGTTGTAAGCACAGCAGGTAACTATGTAAGCAAAGCCATTGCATACACTACAATGATTTAGGTTGCGCATTATTTACAGTAGGTGAAACGCATTTATCCTGTAAAAACCATTTCCAGCCAAGTACAGTGTCAGAGCAGGCAGAACTACAAGCGGAAATTCAGTCCTCTAAACCCAACATGGTGGCATGGTGCCTGAAACTGCAAGCTGTTGAGCTCACCAAAAACTAGCTTTAACACATGTACTCACGGTGCACCATTTGTGTAGGCAAAACAGGGCCTGGTGATATGGTCTTCTTATATGTGCTCTATGGACATATACAAAGAAGCTCTTAATCTTAGATATGTTCATGCTGGCTTGTCATCAAGGCTTTTGTTAATTTTTCAGAGGTGTGCAACACCCTGCGTTTGCCCCAAGACAGACCCTACAAGAAATGCATGGGTTTTTTTTCCTTCTAGACATAAAAATGACATAGTGCAATTGCAGAAAAACTACTGGGGGATGAGTGAGAAAAAATTGAAGACATGAAAGTGTTCAAGGAATTTTTCCCTCTAAATACATGGGGCAAAAAGTACTTCAGTTATCCTCTCTAAAAATACCCAACCAAAATATTTTATTTGTGCCAGGATCTACTTCAAACTAAGTTCTACAACCAGAGCTGCAAGAGAACAGTGCTGAAAACTGTATAACAAGAATTATTGACTAGGAAACCTCCTCAGCACAGTTTGTGAAAACTACGCTGAAGACAATGGGATGTGCAGCTCAGTTTTTTACTTTCCTAACTATTTTCCTAAAATACTACACATGAAAGATATGAAAGCACAGCTCTTGGTAAGCATTTGGCCTAATAGCTAAATTTGAGCCCTGTCCACAGGGCAATACTGTAATTTGGGAAAATGTTAATTGAAACAATCAAAATATTTTTATCTGCTGTGTCATGAGTAACAGAAAACAGATATGCATTGTGTGCATGGTTGTATGTTTACTTCCCAACTGGAACAAAGTTCTGTGGTATAACATGAGGTCTAATAATCTCGTTGCTTAAATGGACCAAACTTGCTGCAAACATATCCAGTATCCAGCTGTCCAGAAACAGGTATTTTGAGATACCAAGCTGAAGGATCTGAAAAATCAGTCCATCCTGATGGCTGTTTTCTTGTGAAAGCTCGTCTCTTATATTAATACAGCTGGATAGACAAAAAGTAGATGTCGCTCCTGAAATTAAGTGGGCAAGGAAACTTTTCCGTTTTGGAAGAAATATTAGTATGCACACATGCTTTGCAGGGAAAAGCCTATGAAAATAAACTGTGCTGACATCTGTTTGTTTTATGTTTCCCCTGTGCTTTTGAAGTTAACAGCAGTGTGCTGTGCTGAACAACTGAGGAGGTGCAGGGATCTGCACCAAGCCTTTGGGACAGGAGTGCCAAGGAATGCCTGGAGCAAAAAGCTGCTTGGGAAAATAAGGGTTGGGAGAGATTCAGAATCTCTCAGGGTTGCTTGAAACACAGATAAAAATGGTACTACTTTGTTTCAGTGGGTGACTATAAGGGACAATTCAAGGTATATTGCTGATTTATCAATATTTTTAAAAAACTGATAGGACACTGCATGTTAGGCAAAAGCTGAGTAGTAAGAGATTTTTACTGGAGATTTTGCTTGCAGAACTAAATGGCAGGAGAAGCTTCTAACTTAAACCATATAAATAAAATACATGTAAAAGTTTTTGTCAGGCTTCTCGAGAAGTAATAGCAACCATAATGGTCAGGTCCTATCTTGATGTAGAAGTTATTGTCTTGAATGCTAAAAGACATCTTCTTTTCATTACAGGGTTTCCATGGCAACTGCATCCTCCCAGGTTCTAATTCCTGAAATTAATCTCAACGACACTTTTGATACCTTCGCACTTGATTTTACCAGGGAGAAGAAATTGTTGGAATGCCTTGATTATCTTACAGGTAATTTTTTTTCTCAAGATGCTGCTAACATATGTTCCTCTCAAAATAGTAGTGATTGGATCTTCTTCATTTTTCTCTTTGGTCAGTTAACTTCAATTGACTGCCAGGTGCCCATGAAGCCACTCTCTCACTCCACTTCCTCAGTAAGATGGGATGAGAAAACAAGATTAAAAGCTTGTGGGCTGAGATAAGGACAGGGAGATCACTCCACAATTAATGCTATAGGCAGAACAGACTCAACTTTGGGAAGATTTATGTAATTTATTGACAGTCAATTGTAAAAGTAGGATACTGAGAAATAAAAATAAAGACAAAAATATTTTTCCCCACCCCATCTTCTCAGGCTTAATTTCACTTCCAATTCTTCTACCTCCTCCCCCCAGGTAACACACAGGGATGGAGAATGGGGATTACAGTCAGTTCATCACTGTATCTAACACTCCTTCATCCTCACTGTCATCTGCTCTGGCATGGGCTTCCTCCCACACAATGCAGTTCGTCATGAACTTCTCCAACATGGGGACTTCTGACAGTCTGCAGTTCTCCAAGAGCTCCTCCAGCATGGGTCCTTTCCATGGGGTACAGTCCTTTAACAATGGACTTCTCCATTGTGGGTCCCCATGGGCCATGATTCCCGCCAGAAAACTTGCTCCTGCATGGACTTCAGCTCCTACAGGCTGCAGCTTCCTTCATGGCATATCCACCTACTTGAATGTGGGTCCTCTACAGGCTGCAGTGTGGATATCTGCTCCACCGTGGACCTCTGTAGGCTGCAAGGGGACAGCCTGCCTCAACATGGTCTGCACCACAGGCAGAATCTCTGCTTTGGTGGCTGGAGCACCTCCTCCCCTCCTTCTTTGTGGACCTTGGGGTTTGCAGAGCTGTTTCTCTCGTATTTTCTCACTCCTCTTTCTCTCAGCTGCTGTACAACCTCTTTCACCCTGTCTTAAATATGTTATCACATTGGCATTACCAGCATCAGTGATGGGCAGTAGTGGATCTGCCTTAGAACTGACTGTGTCTAGCACAGGGTCAGCACTGGTCATTTCACACAGAAGTCGCCTCCACAGCCCAACCACCACCAAAACCTTGCCACATAAATGCAATACACTTTCCCTCTTAATCCTGGATTCATTACCCCCAGCAGCCCCAGAAAGTTCCAGGAAACATTAGATGCTAGAGAGCACAATTGGGATGCCTTTCCTACCTCCTCTCCTTGCGTTCCTCCCCACTAGGGTGTGGGCAAGTGAGAGTGAGAAATGGTTAAATGCCACCGCAGCAGAATGAAATGAAGGAACAGCTGGAGCTCAGCCTGGAGCAGCCAGAGGAGGGAGAGTTGGGACCAAATCCCATTTCCCAGGGGACAGATGCTCCACATGCTACCCTCTCCTTTGGGGCTGCCTCCTCGCTGCGGCAGATTGCAGCCTGGCAGAATTCCCATAAGCAATCGGGAGCTGCTCAAACAATTAACATCAAGGGCTCAGCACTGAAAGAGGTTTTCTGGGGCCAGTGACACTGTGTACTTCCCACATCACAGAGCCAGAGGACCTTTTTGTGTCTGGGACTAGAGTGTGTGCTCTGTGCCAGGGTGTGGGGTGAGCTCTCCACAGAGCAGAGCCCCAGCTCGCTTACTGGAGATCTTTGGCCTGAAGAAGCCGGCAGGTTTAGACACTCAGTGAAGGCCTGAATAATGTGCCATCTTAGAGTATAGAATGACACACACAAAGATACAGATTACTGTAATTTAGGCTGTTTTGATTTCAATGCCAGAATAGAACAATTCATTCCAGATCAATTGAAAGCAGAATAGAGACAGGGTAGGTTTTCATTTTGCAGGATCTTTAAGCATCTGCTGTTAACAGCGAGAATTTGTAATGAAAGTCACAAAGCACTGTTTGAAAACCACTTGAAAACATTTCCTGGACCTATTCTGTTTGTTCAGTTTGGAGGAAATATACCTGTGTTATTTCAGAAGAGTATGAAAGCATGGAAACTCCCCATTGCCAGCCACTGGACCTTTTCCATTCAGAGGTCTGAATTCCGGCTTTTCTTCAGAGGAAAGGCAGAGGGAGTTTGGGTTGTTCAGCCTGCAGAAGAGAGGGCTTAAAGGAGACCTTATTGTGCCTTTCAGTACTTAAAGGGGGCTTATAAAAAAAGATGGGGACAAACTTTTAGTAGGACCTGTTGCGATAGGACAAGGAGTAATGGTTTTAAACTAAAGAAAGGTAGATTCAGATTATATATAAGGAAGACTTTTTTTACAAAGAGGGTGGTGAAACACTGGAGTAGGTTGCTTAGAGAGGTGGTAGATGCCCCATCCCTGGGAACATTCAAAGCTAGGCTGGACAGGGCTCTGAGCAACCTGGTCTACTTGAAAGTATTCCTGCTCATTGCAGGAGAGGATGGGAATACATGACCTTTAAAGGTCCTTCCAACTTAAACTACTTAATGAATAAGTGTACAGATGAATAGTGGGAAGACCAAGACTGCATGCACAGAGCGGTACCCCCAATGCCTTATAGACCTGTGGGGTTCTTGCCATATCTGAGAGATTTTATCTGCAAAAAATTTCTGTATCACTGTGTAACTGGTGAATACAATTAGTGTTTAACACACACTCAAGTAAATAATACATAACAATAATGTGGTGAGAGTCATTCGACCTTTTTTTACAGTACCAGTGAAATGTTATGATGTCTGCCTCTCCCCAGAATCTGCTGGAATTTTGCCACCATGCTGAGTATTCACCACCAAAATTACAAAAACCGAGGAAATTAAAGGAATTATTAGTAAAAAGCCAGACTTATTTGCTCTAACCTAGGAATTCACCAGTAAAATAATCAGCCTCAGGTTCCTTTATAGTCAAAGAAGAGAAATAACCACCTCATTTTGAGGCACATAAATATCAGGTCAGTTCACTCCATTCTGTAGGTGCCTGCTTCTCCCTATTGATTTCAGACAGATGCTAGAGAGACTCATTTAAACAAAGATAATTATGCTTTAGATCGTTAAAGTTATACAAGGTGAATTCTACCTAGTAGTCTATTCTCACACTCCCCAGGTCTTCTCCCCTTTGTACATCATATGGCAATACTACCAGCCTAACTGCTATACAATACAGAAAATGAAGGTTGTATCTATGCCAAAACATAGGGTCATCTTACTAAAAGGATCCTTTCCGTGGTCCATCATTGCTGACTGTGTCATTTACACAACTTCTGTTCCGCCTTCTTCCTACCTCATCCATACTCTTGAAAAATTACTTAAATTGCAGTCTAAGGAAACTTGCAAATGTGTCTAGAAGTTTAGCTGTTCTTTCCTAATCTACCAATTTTATCCTTGCCCTTGATACCCGGTGAAGAACAGTTTTAGTTGCCTCTTTGTGCTTTTTTCTTTGTGTTAATAAATAGCATATTGCTGCAATAGCAAAATCAAAAAAATTTATCTAAATTATCTGAGCACAAAATACAGCCTATGCAGACAGTTAAAATACATTTATGTAAATATATGTATATGTGTAATGCATATGTATATATGTATAGTTCCAACACTTAAATGCTCTTCATTATTCTTTATTGTTGCTGCGAAACTCTGGAGGAAGATTTATTTTATTTTACCCCTTTTGGATTGGTGCATGGAGTCTTCATAGATCTTAAACTGAAAACTTTGTGACAGAGTGAATTGGCCTTTACTTTTATCATGTTTCACAGTTAAGTGAAATGAAGACCACTTGTAAGTCCTAGTGGTACACCGATGTTGTGAATTAAGTGAAGAAGCCTATCTTACATAGAGTCTACCATCTTTACTTCTTCTGAACAAAAAGTCAAAGCCTAAATTCCAGCTTTGTCCTCTCTGCTGTCACTTGTCTTTGAAGCAGCTGACCTTGGCTGTCTTCTGGAGATTTTCTTCTCCTTTGCTCCTTCCCAGTGTTGCCTTTTTCAGGTCGTCTTCATTCTCCATCTCCCCAGCTCCACTTTTCAATGTGACACATTGAAATTTGCATCATTCTTTCTTCCTAGGCTATTTCCTTCCCAAATATAATTAGTTTGTGCTTATCATTTACACAGCTGTCTGTCAAAAGCTTCTACTATCCAAAGGAAAATCTCTGAATTCTCTCTGAAAGTTTCCAGACAGGCATTGAAATGTCAAGCTTCGTATATTAAAACTATACCCTTAATCTTCCTCTGACTTCTATTTTCTGTATATATAGCCTTGATGTCTTTTGAAAACTTTCTTATCTTGCCATTTGCTCAAGCTCTTCATCTGGAACTCATCTTTTCCTAAGCATATATCTAGCTACATTCAGGCAATGCTTATGACTTGCAAACTCTCTGCACAATATTACTGACATAAGGACTTCTTTTATCCATTGTGAATCAAAAATACTTGTTCTGTGTCTTAATACTTTGAAATCAATTGCAGGAACATCTATTCTTTGACCTTGAAATTTGCCCTTTTTCAGAAATCTCATCTGAAACAATGATAAATTTTCTTCACCCATTACTTCAGCTATGACTGCACAAAGAAATATGTATTGCCTAGCATATGCCAGCAGGTTTTTCACATGAAAACAACTTCATTCTGGAAATCCTTTACAACCAGTCATTCCTCTTAACTCTTTCAGTATTAGAAGATCAAAAACTACCTCCAGCCAGTGCAGTCTCATGCTTTGGGTATAATCTCTTCTCTTTCTGTTCTTCTTGAGCAGTTCTGGTCTACTCAAAACCTACGTCCAGATGGTTGCATGACTGAGCTGTCAAGTGCCAACTCATGCATGACATGTTACTAATACATCAAATTTGTATACACATCTGATGTAACTGTGCCTTTCAAATTCCTGCATGCTGGTTCAGTTCAGTGTGGAGCCAGTAATGAACAGCTGAGAGAAGTTCAGAGCAGTTTGCTCAACTCCCTCATATTCATACCAGCAAGAAGATGGCTTAGATCTTCCTTTCTCACTCAGTTTCAAAAACCGTAAGGAGCCCCTTACAAAGTCGATCACCCAATGACAGCAGGGAGGTGGAGACTGAGCAAACAAAACAAAATTGAGGTGGTTTTAGTCAATCTTTGTGACAGTGCAATGAGAGGATGTAGATGTAGTCTCAATAGCCACCCAGAAGCTGCTGGATTCATGCTGGAATTCACCAGTGAGAGGTTGCAGTTTCCCTAAACTGTGTCTCAGGTGTACAGACCATGTACATGATTTCATGCTTTAGAGCAAAAGCCATACAGATGACACTGAAAGGAGGGTTAAATTGATCTGGTTGAAAGGGCGAGGTATGCTCACAAGGTCAGTTAATGCTGGGAGCAAATTTAAAAAACTGCTTTTCAAATATTAATTGCTGCCTTTCAGGCACTTCTTATGTGGTTTCTGACTTTGTAAGTGTGCCTGTGAAGTTTTGAGTCAAAGCCATACAAATGAACTGAAACAGCCTTCAGCAATGATCTTCTCTCTTGTAACAGAGTGTTGATTCATGAATACAGGTGGGTGAAAGTAAGACTGACTGAAACATTCACCAGTCTCAGATACTTGCCCTGATCCTCTACAGAGACTGTCACTCCATGACCAAGGAGCTTTGTAGATGCTAGGAAGCAATTCATTAAACCACTTTTGTTATGCCTTCGTAAGTCTGCTAGCACTGATTCCAGTTTCCCTCACTGCAGAGTGCTGTAAATTTGGGGGTTTCAAGAGCTGCTTCACTTTTTTCAGCTCTCCCAGACACTGAGTAGGAGTATGTAGACTGGAGGCTGCCAATAACTGAGATTATTGACAGCTTCTGTTGTCAAACTTCAGTCTTGCTTAGTGCTCAGTGCTCTGTTGTCACCCTGAAATGGAGGACTGGAAAGGCTCAGGGGCAATCACTCCGTTTCCACCAGGAAACAGGACTGGATGGTAGATATGAGGCTTTCTGTATTCCATTGCTGTGCTGGAAGCATACTGGGCTTCCCCTTCCCAAGCAGTTGTAGAGCACACCCAAGTCAAGGCCACGCTGGCGAAATTGTTGGTGCAGCCTTGGCATGGCTTTGGAGGCTCTGTAGAGCTTTCCCTGTGGCACCTGAGCTCTGTAAATCAGCACTAGTAAATTTGATAAGCAAATCACACCCTATCAAATGTAATAATGAAGATAACCAATTAAGGTCAATCTCTTTAATTGCATTACAGTTTTACTCTCTCCAAAGGTGTATATGCTGTGGAAGGATGAATTTGGCAGTCAGACTTCTATATTATTTTGAAAGTCATAATAAAATATTTGCATGTTGACTTCCTTGCCTGTCTGCAGGAGCAGGTGTATTTTGGTTTATTCTGAGTGGTTTATGAAATGGGTGCTGCTAAAGAGCTGATTTTCATGCAGTGTAGTCTTAGGTGGGTGTGGGTTAATCACAAGAAGTGAAAATACATCCTGCTTAGGTCAAATATCTTTTTCTTCTGTCATTCTCATTACATGAAGGCCTGTAAAACTCCAGCCATAAGGCCAGACAGGTGTACCTATGAAGAGAGAACTTAGGCTGCCATTTTCAAAGGAGCTGAAGACATATGCGTGCTATTGAAGTGCAGTTTACAGTTCATTAAACTTTCAGTAATTGTTGCTTTCCATAAATTAATATTTATTATCTGTGTTGTCGTAAAAACAAGTACATTTGTCAGGTGAAAGGTATTGCTGTGTTAGGTGCAAGAGGTGACTGAAGGTTAGTTGGATACTAGCACACAAAAACGATGCATTCATTTGTATATTAGCAATTTTTTTCCCCTCTTTTTTCTTTTGCCTTCAAAGGACATGCAAAATATGAAAACGAAGCCAAAGATTGGGCAGGGGTGGGGCAGAAGCTCCAGTGATTGTTCTGCTGGGTGCATTTTTGAAACAAAGCAGATAGGACCAATGCAGTGCTGCATAGCTCCCAGAACAGTTTGTTGGCCTCAGAACACAACCTCTAAGCTCCAGCACTAATCTTTCCTGAAGATTGGGGTTTCTTTTCTCCTTTTGTTTATATTCACCTTCTGGATAGCTGTTCTTATTTTAGTTCATTTCTTTCTCTCTCCTTATTAATACCCATCTGTCCCAAGGATTCCTCTGCCTCTTTAAAAAAGAAAAAAGAAAAAAAAGTCAAGGGTAACTTTCTGTGCTACAATATTTAAAGCATCACAAATCATGGCCATATCATGAAACACATTTGAACATTTCCTTATGCCCCTTGGTTGAAAGAGGCTGCCTGGAAATGCATCTGCACTTTAATTCTTGGGAACATATACCAGTAAACCAGGCACATGAGCTATAAAAATTCTTAATGGAAAGATGTTTCATAAAAATATGATGTTGCAAAAGTAAAGGTAGAATTCCTTCATAGGGACTGGCTTTGAGACAATTCTTTGTGACTCACAGAAGTACTGGCAGCAAAAATGCAATTCAAAATAACCTTTCGTTTTGTTTAATACAGGCATATTTTGGTTGTTTCAGCTTGCGTGCACTCTTTCCTCACTCTGTGACAGCTGGGAGGAATACTATTAGGCGCAAGGGTTTTAATTTTTATTTTTTTTCATTATGGTGGCATGTAGGGAAGATAATTAGGAACGAAGCTCCCTCCAAAATAAGCATGCAGGAAGGCTCACCAGTCATTCAAAGAAAAACTCATTGGTTTCTTATTTAGGTGTGTGGTTTTATAAAGAATGCAAACAAGGGAAATTTAGACCTAAGAAGTTTGCCTCAGGTTTCACTTCTTTAAATATGTCTTTAAAACAAACCTGTGTGTTAATATGGGAGAAGAATGTACAGCTTGCTACCCAGCGATCTTCTTGATGAAAAAAAAACAAAACCAAAAAAACCCCAAACAAACATAAAAAAAAAAACAAAAAAAAAAAAAAAAAAAAAACACAAAATGCAACAAAAAAAAATACCAGAGGGTTAACTTATAATTAAAGTGTTTGGATTGTTCTCTAAAATTATCTAACTGATCAGCAATAGATAAGGTTGTAATAGTCCCCCAGTCATGATGTTATGATAAGAAATCTTTATGTAAGGCTGAAAAAAATTGAATTGTAAAGTCATCAGGAATTTATGCACCTGTATCAGAAAGGATAGCTACGAAATAATAAATAAAAATGAATTTGTAGAGAGAAGTTTGAGCATGCAGGCATGAGTGTTTGGAAACTTCCCAAAACGGTATTTTCTAAATACCTTTTATGCTACTCTCTGATAAGATAGGCTAGGCAAACACTGCTTTCAAGTCAACAGTGAAGAGTGTTGACTCTCCCTCTTGACATATGCATCAATGAAACTTTGATAGTTTTAGTATCGTGGTCAGAACAATCCTAGAAAAAGTAGCATGCCAGCTGTACCCATTCGATCACAGTTTAATGTGACCACAAACATCACTTGTGCTATAGCATCTAAAACTGAAGCTACTTAAATATAAAATATTTCCAAAATGTGGAGTTCCTAGGTGGCTATATTGATAATAAGAATTGCTTTGCTACAATTTCTTAATAACCGAAGTTGCTACTTGAACAAGTAAAAAGGTTTTGAAAACTCTGTTGGATGCCATAGCTACAAACTCATACATCAGATGCATCCACTAATCTCAAGTGAGAACATAAGTATTTTACCGATTGTGTCAGTAAGCCTCCTCTGTTGTATCTCACAGCTCCCAACCCACCCACTATTCGAGAAGAGCTCTGTACAGCTTCTTATGATACCATTACTGTCCACTGGACATCAGATGATGAGTTCAGCGTGGTCTCTTATGAACTGCAGTACACCATCTTCACTGGACAAGCTAATGTTGTTAGTAAGTATAAACATCTGTTTTCTAGTTCTGTTTCCTTTTTGTTTCTCTGTAAAACAAGTGCCTTTAAATATAAATATATGTCAAGGACAAAACGAAAAAATATTTTCTGGGAAGACAATGACAAAATTTTAAATTCAAAGCAATAATAATTTCAAAAGATTTTCAAATTTAGAATTAATCCAGTTAAGATTTTCTTGTGTCTTTTCTAGAAGTGCTATGTTGTGGGAGATTTCAAAGACTGAAACCAGCACATATTCCCAAAAGCCCAAGTATTGTCCGTGTTAACAGGACTTGTCTCTTGTGTCCTAGGTCCCTGTTTGCAGATGTAGCAGGGACAGACACCTCAGTTCCTTTGTCTGGGCAAGTCAGGCACTCGGGAGCCTGTGTTGAACCGGTCATTAGCCAGAACTGCAGCCCCATTGTCATTTAGATAACCTTGACGCCTGGACCTTTGTCACAAGCACAGCTTATGTCCTTCCTTCTGATTTTTACGGACTTCGAGGCTACGAAGCACCGGTATCAGTATACTCTAAGGTAGCAAAATTCAGTGGAACAACAATTAATATGGTAACTTTGTTCCACTTGTAATTACATTAATAATCATTGCTTTATATTTGCATTGCAGCACACTTTTTATTAAATGCACTCCCCATTTTGGATCTGTGGCTTTCCTTAATGAGCAAACTTGCTCATAATTCCTTGGATTCTTTTGTTGTTAAATAGGTATTCCTCAAGAAAAAAATATTTTCTAATCTTTGGCCAGGAAGTCAGCATATCTGGGTTTAGAGCATAGTGATCATTGATTATGAATTTGGAGAAGTCATTTAACTTCTTCCTGTTCTCTGTATGTTTAATGGGAGTACCACTAATTGACACATATTTGCTTTATGAAACAAGGATCCTGAAACAAACCAAATCAATCAAAAGGTGGAGTTTGTTCAGTCAATGTGCATTTAAATTGTGAATAAATAAAAACTCATTGTCACAGAGGGTTGTGGGTCTCAGTTCAAGAGATGACTAGACAGATCTCACAAGAGACATCCACTGAAAACAATGCAGTGCAGAGACTTCCTTCTGGCTCAGGAAGTCCCAGAGCTGTGAGCTATTGAGGTCTGCCAGGTCATGGTAAGAAACGATAGCTGTGTGCTTTTCTTGTTCCTTAACACCTTCCTATAGCTTTGTCCACCACCAGATACCCCAGCCACTCACTGAGCTAGACAGCCCTAGTTCTGATCCAGTGCAGAAATGTTTTTCTTCTTACAAAATTCACTGAGATACTTTGATGAAAGTCAGTGCTGCAAACATGTTTACATACTTTATGGAAAAATGTATGATCTATGCCAGTTTCAGTAATGAGCTAAACTTTTGCACTGACACCCTTGCTGCTGAATGCACCTCATTTTGTCACTAAACTGGAGTTATTTCTCCAAGCCATCTGAAAGGATATCTGAAGATTCATGTGCTGGCATTTTAACACGGTTTTTAAGTAGCATACTGTGAATATAACATGGTATTCAGGATTGACTAAAAAAATAAACTCTTGAAAATTTGATTACTATTTTGCCAAAACTTCCATTTAGTATTTCACTAAGCAACCTAATTTTAAACGCTGCAAAAATTGGACTGTTTAAAGATGGAGTCAACTTCAACACATGATCCTATGTCTGAGCAAGCTGGATAACAAAAAGATCCATTAGTAATTTGGAACAAGTTGAAGCAAGGTAGATAAGGAAGGAAAAGCTTCTCTGATTAATCACTACTAAGCAGGCAGCACTTAATGACAACGTAATTCATTGCTTGTTTTCTAACCTTTTTTATCTATGGCTTTATGCTGGAAGATTTTATGCAAGTCAGTTACTGGCACTATGTGTGAGCACAGCAAAAGAAAGTTGTGCCATTTCCACACCTCTGTGATGTCAGGTTTTACTCTTTGCTTACTAGTGAATAAATAATAAGTATTAATTTTTAGGCTGTATTATAGGTTTCCCATGTGGAGGTGAAAGGTTTGATTTGCAAAACATGTATCAATTAGTCTACTTTCAGAGACGCAAGATAATTTTTGGGTATAGCATGAAGTGCTCAGTGTGAAGTCTGAACTTTCATTTTACTGCTTTGTAGAAATTGTGTCATTAAAAGTTTGAAGAGAGACCAAATTAACACTGTAAGAAACTTTGTTTACAAAATGCTCTGAAGACCTTAAGTCACAGTAGGAAGAAATTAAAGAACTGGTCCTTTTTCTTTGCTTTTATCTCTCTTCCTCTGTTTCTTAATGTACAGCTCTTACACAAATACCCTGGCTGTTAATTTCAATTTAATTGAAAGGTATAATGTCAACCGAAATTCTGTACATACTTACATTAAGTATATGTGGAAGTGTTTTATAAATGTTGCAAAGCTTTTTTTTAATCTCATTATTTAATATAGACTTGAACACCTCCAATTGAGATGTTCCTGCCAAATCTAACTATTACAGATCTGCCCAGGTTTCTAACTCATGAGACTCTTCCAGTTCATTTCAACTTCCACTGGTACTGAAAATTTGCCCGCTAATGTCCTGATTTTGCTCAGAGCACTGCTTGGGTATTTCTTTGCATTGCTGGATTATACTTTTTGTCCTACAGAAGGGCCTAATATCCCAACTTTCATAAATTACTTTACAAGATTTAGCCTCGAATATTGGAGTGTACTGTAGTAGTGTGGTTGAACATGGAGAATTATTTCCACTGTAAATAGCATTAGCAGGCGCTGAACTGCAGCCTTCATGGCATCATGAACTGGTGCTAGGTGATATTTTAATTTTTTTTAATTCAGTTTGGATTAGCAGAAATTTTTTAAAGTCATTTGCATGCTGTTGCATACAATTATTTTTTAAATTTATTTATTCCTCTGTCATATCCCAAAAATTTTCCGTTGGTATTATGTGTTGCCTGTAGCAGATAATGTAAGCAGGTTCACAGAGTGTCTTTAGTTCTGTGTTTTTATAGCTGTGAATTAGCCACAAGGGAGTAGCTTGAGTACTGCATTAAACCAACAAGCCTTTTTCCCCTGAGACAATAGGAATCACTTTGCATACATACCCACCTACCGTGCTAATGGAGGCTGTTACTTTGGAATCCTTTCTTAAAACCACATAGCCAGCCTGACTGCGCTTTCCACTCCTCAGTACATTTCTCCCACCAGAGGCATATATCATTCAGAGATTGCTGAGAATTCAGTAACAAAAACAAGCAATGCTATATTTTTCTAGCGTATTTTCTATCCAACATAATCAACTATATTGTTTTTTATTAACTGAAAAATTGGAGGGTCAACATTTGATGGAAAAGGTCCAAATAGAGTACTTCATTTTGAATCCTATTTCATACAGGAAAGATTATTTCCAAATGTGGCCAAACTGCTTGGCTGTAGTGCTTGGCAGCCCTGTTCTGAGCAATACGGAACTTTAAATTAAGCAGGCTTTTACTAAAGCAGTTGCTCTCCGAGTTATGCCATTCTCACATTTGCATTTCTGAGAGGCAGCTAATCACCTACAATCTGAATGTTGTAAAGGATTTTAAAATGACTTTGTCACTATCTAGCTAACATGCATTATAATTTCATTATCCCATTTCAATAGATTTTCAAGTATTCATTGAGCATGCATTTTTTTAACATCATGGGTTAGCTTTAGTGTGCTTCAGAAAGGTTGGATTTTAAACACACAGTATTTTACAGTGATACAAGATGTCTTCAAGAAAAACAGGTCTCTTCAAGACAAAAAGCAGTAAATAATTCTTTCCTGGTAAATTAGGTTAGTTAGTTACATTGGCTAAATACCAAAAGTCACTGTATTAAGGATACAGTGCATTGTCAGAACCTTGTCAGTGTTACATGACAAGGTTACTCTTCATGTAAGACAAGATAACATTTTGTTGAAGGAACTAAGACAGTTAGGAGTCCAAGCTTCCATGGAAAACAGTTTATTTATTATTCACTAACTAATTTCTGAATATTCTAGCTTTTGTCTGTATCTGGAAGTTATTTTTTTTTACAGGAATCCTCCATATATTGTTTTCTTGCATGTGGGAACGCAGAGTAGGGGTGGAGAGCTATCTGTTCTCCCAATTTTAGTTGGTAATCATTTATTTAGAAAGCACTTAAAAATAATTAAAATACTCAAAAGATTAAATAACCTTCCCATGACTTTTCTCCTCCTGTTACAATTTTCAAGAAGATGTATTTTATTAAAATTACCAGTGTAAATTTTAGGAGGATTTACACCTTGGGATTTTTCCCATCTGTTTTTTAAAGTGCATTAAGAGCCAACACCAGGGAAATGGCTTTACAAATTATTACCTCCAGAGTCTGAGAAACTTGTTTTGAAAACTCACACATCCTGTAAGGGCATCACTGTACTCACTACACCATTCCAGGATGTAATTTAAATTCTCTGCATTTTTGTAGGCTGCAGTTTTAAAAGACATTGTTTTACCACCTGCATAACCCTGTAAAAAGCCCTGGGTTTTTGAAAGAAGAAACCTGAATTTAGCCTGGATTAGGAGTGGATGGTGTATGCTTTTATATTTAACCTGCTGCCACCGGCAGGGAGATTAGGGGGCAAACACTGTCCCCAGGTGCCTGCGTTGCCAGGCTGCTTTCTCATTTCCATAAACTTTCTTAATCATCTTCTTTGCATTCAGAAAAGAAAGGCTGTCCTGACAAGGCATAACTGAAGACAAATTCTTTTGATGCAGTGACACACCTAAAAGCTTAACTTGGCTGCCACTAGTTACTACTTACTGTTTTAAAGGATTTTGGACTTGTAGTTTGACACATTCAAAAGTCATTCCCAAGATTTTTGAATCAAAGTTCCATCTAAAGGCTGGTATCAAATAGCTTACAGTCAAAAAGCACAGGAACATGTCACTGGTGCATAGGCAAGAGCTGAGCTTGCTGGGACAGCGAGGTTTGTCAAGCAAAGTAGCCAGATCATGCACATCCAACATTCATTGTACGCTGGTAGTCTTGGCAGCAGATGCCAATACGTAGCAATACCTAAAGTCATTGTGAATCTGCCTTCTATACACAGAAATATAAATTAGCCATCAACTGTATTATTTAATAATACAGTAATTTACTCTATGTAAGTATTTACAGACTAGTGAGTATTGGGTGTGTGATTCTATGCATAAATCAACATACGCAGGAGGAGATGACAGACGGGAGAGGAGACTCATAGCAATGCAACTGTACCTTTACAGTCCTTCATATACCTATTTAAATCCAAGTTTTATGCTTCATTAAGGAGCGATCAGCCTCTGGAGGGTATCCTTAAAAGTGTATTGCAAGCTTGGAACATGTCCCCTTTAGAGATCTGTAGTGACTAAATGAGTCTACTTTCGATATGACTTAGCAAAATCTGGGCATTCTATGCCTGTGTAAGGGTTTGTTTATATATGGCTTATGTATACCATAGACCTTGGCTTCCAAAGTGTGTTTGAGAAAAGAAAAGGGATTTCCAGGACCAATGGATCCATCCCACTTACTGTCATATGTCTGATACCTCAACAGAGACGCCTGAGTTAAGGAGTTCTTGGTCATACTGGACTCCCTCTAAGTCCAGTGCTTCATTTTGTTTTATTTTAACTTAACACTTATTTTACAAGAGCACCTAACACCCAGGTAAGTGATGGTCTCAATACAAAATCAATCTGGTAGTTCAGCTACAGAGCAAGTGTGCCTTTACTCCAGTAACTGTCAAATTTTTATTGGAAAAAGACAAGGATTCCTCTGGTCAGTGAGTGAAATATTTTATGCCAGGAAACTGCTGCTTTCGTTTCCTTTCTTTCTCTCAGGAAACCTCATCACACCAGACTACATGAAAAAATGTATGTTTCAGTGAAACAAGACATGGACTGATGTTGATACAAGCAGTTTACTACAAGTGCTATGCGCAACAGGGGTTATCATGCGGTGTAACGCTGAGTTCTTTTATTTTTTTCAGGAGGTAGACAGATGTTTGCTCTATGAGATCTTTTTCTTTTAATATTCTTGAGAAAACCAGTGCTGCAAGGTTGCTTTTCTATGCATCTTCTATCCATATATAGCAAACTGTTTGAATACTGTGGAGTTGATATTAAGGGAGGTTACATGTGGTCAGGATGCTTACTGGTTAGAGCATTAAGAACATAATAGAATTTATTTTTCCCACTTTACACCAGGAAATCGCAACAGTGAAATATTCTTATTCTGGTAAATCGTGGGTCAAATCCAAAGGCCACAACCCACATATGAGTTCAGCCACAGGTTTAGACTTCCAGACTTCAAATTGGATGGTGGTGGTGATGTTCATCTCACCTCATTTTAAATATCTGAAGTTAAGAGATCTCACCTACACTACTCACCTGGGCTTCTTCTGCGTCCAATAAAAGAGAGACACTTGTGGTAGGATATTGGCAACTGGAGAAGTGAAAGAAGGTACTCTCTGATTTCTTCCTCTCCTCAGAGTCCAGAAAAATAGGTTAGGCATTGCAGCTATATTAGATTATAAGGTAATATGAGCCCTGCCTGAAACTACGCCTCAGTTACCCATTTGCACAGTAGGATGAATAACTGCCTGCCTCTCAAGGATGCTATGTATACAGAAGAGAACTTTGAGGCAAAAACTGCATAATTCTTAGTTTGAAATTTTGGGGTTGAGTTTGCTTCCTAATGAACTTTTGTACACTCCAAATTAGAAAGGAACCTTCCAGTATGCTTTTGAATTGTCTATGAGTCTGTAAACCTGTAGCACAGGTCTTTTTCTTTGAAGTTTTTTGTTCAGTAGCCTATTTATTTTTACTTTTTGTATATTTTGCCTAATATGCAGAGCTGAAATTACTGTTGACTTCTAAAGGATTCTGTTCACTGGTACCTACTGGTTCGATGGTAAAACATGAGTTAAAAGCTTAAAGCTGTTTTTTAATAACACAGTATCTTTCCTAACATGTTCTATGCTCAGTAAAGGCAGAGACCAAGAAGTCTGTCACATTCCTAATTCAGTCAAACATTTTTCTTTTGAAGTTTTCCAGCATTACATATTCACATGCATGCATACACTTCTGCCTGCATGTATCTTTTTCTAGCTGCATAACTTCCTAAAAGGTTGTGAGCATATACACATTTCATTAATGTTTAATTTATTATTTATGAAAACATTTATAATAAGAGAGCTATCAGGCTGGGAATCCATTAGATCAGGAGCTGTTCAAAATGTACCGCAAGTAATATGGGTGATTGACTGCCAGTGCAATTGTATCACAGTAGGAAAAATTTACAGAGATAAGTTCATCTTATTGGAGTATTTTCCTATTTTGAAGATGATATTGCTCCTCCCTTATTTTAGTTACTTCCTAAATATTATACTTCAGTGGTACGCATCAAATGTACCCCAGAATTTTGTAACTGGAAAATTATCCAGCTCTTCCCTAGATGACATCTAACCATGAGGATATAAATCTAAAAGTTGCATCCATTAAATTTTCTGGTTTAGTTTACATTTTGGCAAAGTCTGGAGTGTAAAAGCCAAAGCTTGCCCTGAAGCCCATGCTCCACCCTGTATGGCCTCCCATGATTTGCTTCGGGTCCTGAAGAATGCATATCTGGGGACTCAGCAAAGGTGCCTCCCCAGCCCTCCTAGCTTCACTGCTTGCATTAGTTTTCTGAGGCTTAAACTGAGCTCATTAATCCAAACAGTAGATTGATGGGATCTCCATAATCCTCTGCTTCTTAAGCAATAAAGAATTCCTTGTGCTAGGGTATGAAAAATCTCAGATCGTTCATGCCTCCACTGAGTCATTTCTTAAATGCCTATTTTTCATGGTTGACTTCACACAGCAAGAACTTAAAAGCTACCTTGGCTGAGTGCTGATGAAATGAGTTAGTGGCATAAAGTAGCAACTTAGTAAATGTAACAGCACTTTAAAAGGTAGAGGACCAAAATTCATATCCATTGTTGGGTGCTTGGGAGTGCTCTAATGTTCCTCTGTTACCAAGTGCTTAGTATATTATGACTGATGTGCTCTGTTTGAAATTGCAGGTTTATGCAACTCAGCCGACAGCTGGATGATTGTTCCCAATATCAAACAAAACCACTACACCGTGCATGGGTTACAGAGTGGCACTAAGTACATCTTCATTGTTAAGGCCATTAATCAGGCAGGCAGTAGAAGCAGCGAGCCCGGCAAGCTCAAGACGAACAGTGAGTAACGTGAAAGACGGCATGCACGCATACTTCTCCTTTCTTGCCTTCCTTTCTGGGTTTGATCTTTGGAAGATACAAGAGCACAGAGCAGTTAAACTTATTTAAAGTGCTTCCCACAACAAAAGCCACTTATTTAGCTCGATTCAAGATTGCCAGAATCTTCAGCATTGCAGAAATTACTTTTTTTTTGAGAGAGAGAAACATCTGTAGCTTGGTCACTGGAAATATCATTTAGGAACAGAGCCATCACATGTGAAATGATTGAAAATACTCTTTTGTGGTTTTGTTTTAATGTCTTCTCTATTCTTTTTCCTCTGCAAGGAAAAGTTTTTTTTATGTTTACAGTTAAACATTATATTTTTGTATAGTGTTCATAAGGTAATTGCTAGTTTAATTTTATCCTTCAGACTGATCTCTTTCTTGGGATACTGGAAAGCTTCTTAACTCCATCCCCTTCAGTTTTTATGAAGTTCAACAAGGTGGTAAAGTAGTCAGAGATCCCACTTCAAAAATACAATGGTTACACAAATTGATAGCAGATGTAGCATAGCAGTTTTAAGACTAGTTTTCAGCCTTTTTCTTCATGTGCCACAGTCAACCACTCAGTCATGAAGTCATCATGGACAGCTCTGAGCACTGCAAAGGGAACACTGGAATTTGTGCACCCTCTGAAACCTGCTTATTGTAAGGGAGGGTGCTTGAAGAGGGGTGATACTGAACGTTGCAAGAAAGAGGCTTCAGGGATGGCATATACACATTTCTGAGTTTCTCCTCACTGCTATTAACCTGGTTTGCACTTCTGTGTAAAAGCTGCTCATACAAACTCCACATCTGCTACCAAGAATCTGAGTATTGTTAAACTTGGTAACCTACAAGCAGATACATAACTACAGGAGCCACCCGGAAATGGCAGTCTTTTATCCTTTTGTCAATTTGTGACCCAGTGTGGCACAAAAGCAATTTCTCAGGTGCTTCAGCAACACAGAGGCTCCTAATCACATAGAGGGGCAGGCTGTAGGTATTTTATTGCTAGTAAGTGATAAGAAAAAGCAGGGAAAACGTGCCCCAATATTTTTCAGTGAGTTTATTTTAGACTTGGTCATAATACCTAACAAAATACACATTGCAAAAGTAGATAACTCTGAACAATTTCTGTCTTATTTGAAGTACATGTCAGTGCCTCACACAGGTCTCATGAGAGCACTAATTTATATCTTCTGTGCATGTCATCAAATCTTTCGCTTACATTTTTTTCCCCTTGGTATAAAGACAGTAAGAAGGGAAAAAGGGCTTTGCTGGACCACTTGTGGAGTCATACTTTCCTAGTTGTCTCCCACTGGAGGTAAATGATCGTTTTGCTTTTTGACACAATGAGCCAGCCTGTCAGAATTCTGTCAGGCTTTATATATCTACAGGGTTTGGTTTACCAAAAAGCTTCCTGTTATTGTCTACAAACCTTGTGCTGCAGCCGAATATACTTGCCAAGAGCAACAACCTCAGTAATGTTTTTACACTATATTATTTGGACCAAGTTCACTTCCTTCTTTTTAATGCACAGTATCCAGCACCACATGGACATCCTTCCAAAGTGATCCTGAATTGTTGACTGTGTTTGTCATAAACAAAGCTGTGAGTCAACGAGCAGACAAGGCCTGTTCTGCTTCTTGTTTTCCAACTCATTTTGTGAGAGTTCAAATCATACTTTTTGAAGCAATGATGAAGATGTTATTATGGAGCTTTATCCCTAGAGAATTAATAGAACACAATTTATCCTAAATCTAATATGCTGTGAGAAAAGCAACCCTCAGACCTTTATTAGCATGTACATTGGTTTCAATTACAGGCAAGAATTAGAGTATTCAGGTTACCTCTAGGTCAGATATAATAGGCATGATGATTATGCAGGGCTCTTTGCAGGGATTATCAACACAGGGAAATTAGTGCACAATGAGATTGACAGTAAACTGACAATGCAAAGTAGCTACTGCAGAAAGCAGAATAGGTTAGTCCATCTCAAGAGCACTTCAGGAGGAGATTAATATGGTTATGTAATCTTGTGGGCTTCTTAGAGACTTGCTAATCAACTCTCCTTTTCAAAATCAGAGCCAAACCATTCTTTCTGCCAACTTTATCTCTGCGTCTCCAGGTCAGCCATTTAAACTGGACCCCAAATCGGCTCATAGAAAACTGAAAGTGTCTCATGATAATTTGACAGTGGAACGTGATGAAACATCCTCCAAAAAGAGTCACACACCAGAGCGATTCACAAGCCAAGGAAGCTATGGAGTAGCTGGCAATGTATTCATTGACAGCGGGCGGCATTACTGGGAAGTGGTTATAAGTGGGAGTACATGGTACGTATATAGACAATAGATGTGAAATTAACGTCTAGTTCACACCATGCAGGTCCTGGTGCAGTTTCTCTGGTAGACAGTGGTAGCAGAGGCATGGGGAGCAGTACAAGAGTAGGACAAGCATATTCTTTCACATAGTTTGCCAGAATATTTTCTCAGTCTGTAGCATTTTTGCACTCTGGAAAGAAATCTGCCAGATCTTTATGATTAGCAGCCTTCACAGAACTTTTACTCCACAGCTGGGGTAGGCTGTTTTTTGGACCCACATAAAGTACATTTTAAGATTTTAGTGAATTGGAGAGCTCAGAAAGTTTCATCTTGTTTAAATAACAAAGCAAACTTTGTAAGTGTGGTCATTTCTTTACTAAGTGTGAAAGATCTTAGCATTTAGTAAGGAAAAAAACAAATAATACAAGGACAATTTGATGATCCAGTTTCACAGGGGTAGAGGTCAGACTTGCTTCTGCGGAGGGGATGCAGAGAAGCAGAGCTGTAGGTCTGTGCCCCAGGGTATGAAACAAGGGGCAGGAAATGGAGGAGTGCTTTCTTCCCCTCCTGAATGATCCTCTGTGTCATACAAAGGTGGAATTCAGGGGCCTTTCAGTCAGTGGAAGAGATGTCTGTCATTCCTTGGGATTCAAAGGCAACAATCATGATGGAGGTTAATGGAATGGAAAAATCACTAAGGTCTTCAGGTATGACCACTGTCTCAAACAAGAAAAATGTGGTTTGCCTGTGCCAATGCGAAAGAATGGAAAGAGAGTAATTTATGGCACAGTAATCTCTGTTGATTGAAAGCCCAGCAAATACTGCAGTATCTCTAGAATGTGAGGAACTTTTAAATTTCTGTTATATATATGAGAAATCAGGTATTTGCTCTCAGCGTCCATTAATGAGAACATTTTCACAATCCTTTTGCCCTGCACATCTTGCCATAAATTATGGTTTGCAGAGCAAATGTCTTCACCCACAATTGCTTCACTTGGCCCAAAACCAAGTCTCAAAAATGCTCATTTGAATCTAAAAGCCACACCAACATCTGGCAAAACGTATTTGGGAATGGCAAAAATGGTTTTTTTAATGTGTCCTTTGATGTTTACTCTGCATTCCTTCTTCTGGGCAGTATATTAAAGGAGCAAAGGGAGATCAGATTAGCTGACAGATAGTAGTGTATTTTAAAATCAATGAATTCCTCTGTATTCATCTGTTTGGAAGTGGAAATTTGAGGCCCAGTGATTTAAACCCTGAGTTTTTGAGTTGCTGAGTACTCAACGATCTTCTTTTTAAATACCAGAGTCAAGTGCTCAAAAAATTGCTATAGCAGCTAAACTGCAAATAATACAAGGGACAATAAAGTTTCCCTGACCTCTCAGACCTGAAAGATAGATGGGGCAAAACATTAATAGAGCCTGTGCAGGTATTATGGTGAAACGTTACTTAATTAGAACTTAACCAGCTGAAGTAAGAGGCTGGGACCAGTGAGTCCTCTGGGCTGACGTTTGACTTCACCAAGAGACAAACATGGCAGGAGGCATTTGTTTCCTTGAGTTGTTTTTTGTTTTTCAGGTATGCCATTGGTATTTCCTACAAGTCAGCACCGAAGCATGAGTGGATCGGGAAGAATTCTGCCTCCTGGGTGCTTTGCCGCTGCAATAACACATGGGTGGTGCGGCACAACAGCAAAGAAATCCCCATCGAGCCTGCACCTCACCTCCGGCGGGTTGGGATTTTGCTGGACTATGACAATGGTTCCCTTGCTTTTTATGATGCTTTGAACTCCCTACACCTTTACACTTTTGACATTACATTTGGGCAGCCAGTGTGCCCCACATTTACTGTGTGGAACAAATGTTTGACCATTATAACCGGCTTGCCTATCCCTGACCACCTAGACTCCTCTGAGCAGCTTGCATGACTGCTAAAAGCCAAAAGATAGGATAACTCATCTTCCCAGATCAGCCAGGCAGCTGCAGGAGCTTGCCTGGAGCTGGCAGACCGTGGTGGCCTCCCGCCGCCACTGCCAAATCAGGCCAGAACTGAAAAAGGAAGAATATCTCTTTACTGTGTGCTTTATATGGAAGGACAAGAAGTGGATTTAATCTTAGAACTTTCTTTTGCAATTGGTTTTGTTTGGTTTTTTTTTTGTATTTAGTCTCTTACAGGAAGATTTTTAAATTATTTATAAAAAAAGGAAAAAAAAAAAAAAAAAGGAGAGAGATATGGAAAAGCCTGGCTTGGACCCCTGGAAAATGGCTTATTTGTTTTGCACATTGATGGTCCTATTGATTGAAGTTTCATCGGCCCTTTACTTCATTTTATCTTACAGTGAATAAAAGCAAGAAATTGGAAGGATTAAAACTGTGCAGTGGACAAGTCAGTATGCTGCAGGTTTTACTCATGTCAATGTTAGCTCTCTCATTACCAGTCTTATTGAGTACAAGATCTAATTTCTAAGTTCCTAATTTTCACATGGCAGTGTGCAGACCAAAACGAACAACAACAACAAAAAAAAAAAGAAAACCAGTGAGGAAGTGGAGCTAGCCAGCACAGCGAAAGAATAAAGTTTAATTTACTTCTGTTCACAGGGCAGTGCTCTCTCTGTTCATATAAAACATGTGGAATATCTCCTAGAAATGTGAGTGGATAAATCATATCGTGATTTATTTTATTGATGGCAACATTCCCATCTACCGGTGCTTTATTTTTGTCCTGGGGAAACATTGTGGAATCACTGAGGATGTGGAAGACTGATACCATCTCTGAGAATTAGCAACACCGGAGGAGAGCAGCCAATCCAAGATCGAACTGTACACTAATTTGACAAAGCACAGCATCATTTAAAGATTGATTGTAATAGAAGATGTCACAGTTCTGATGGTAGACGTGTGAATGCTCATTGCTGATTTTACAAGGTTCAACACAGCAAGCCCAGCCAACGACTTGGAAGTGAGACATGCACCACTTTTCCATTGATTTTAAATTAAACACAAATGTTTCATTGTCGTACACTATGTAGTCTCTATGACAAAGCAAGGAAATCTGTTTTGCATGTGCTGTATGGAGAAACACTGCAGCTGGAGTTTGCTCACAGTTACCATTGTCCTGAGTTGTTTGAGAAAGCACAATTCTCTTTGTGAATGAGGAGTAAAAAAGAAGTTTTCAGCAGCAGTAGGAATCTGCATGGGCAGGCCCTGTATTCATCTCGGTGTTGGTGGAGAACTTCAATGAAAACAATAGAAGTTGTACCTACTTTATCTCAAAGCTGAATCAGGTGCTTTTTTTTTTTTTTCTCTTTTCCGTCTACAGAATAGGAGCCCTTTGTAATTTCTACAATGCTTATATATAAATTATCTTTTATTGATAATTTTTGGGAGATGCTTGAGGCATATGACAACTTCAAAAGAATGGTTTTCCTACAGGATTTTGTTGTTACTATGCAAGTGGTTAAAATTCTGCCGGTATAGAAAAAGGATAAATTGAATATCAGCTTTAAGAAAAGATTTGCTCAGTAATTTATAACCATGCTTTAGGTGTCTTTTGAAAAGGATGCCTTAATGCACTTTGTTCACTAATGAGTCCCAAGATAAAATGGTTCCAAGGCCAGCTTCAGATTTTTTAAATACTAATTCTCCAAGTACAAAGCTGTACTACAGTTTGCTTTATAACGAATGAAAAACTTAAGAGCAAGACCAAGAATGCATAATGCTTCTTTGGTTTCTTTTCCTTTCTTTAATAGAAAATAAATGCCTAGCTGTGCTCCTTTATTTTCCCTTTACATGTCCTGATAACTGTTGAATTAAATGGAGAAAAGTCTGGCATAAATTTGCTGGTAGCATGGCTTTCAGCTGGGGCAGCATCCCAGTGTTCACAGGTTGGAGCCACTGATATTTCCTGAGTTGACATACTCATAAGGGAATATATGTACATATAGCAAACTGCAGTGTTTATCATAGTGTCTTTAATAAGCAAGAAACGTATATCCTCAAAATGAAAAGTTAATAAAGCCCCAAACATTATTTTTTATAATTGAGCACAATGTTACCAATACAATCTGATGTACATAGCCCAGATGATCTGGCCTGGGGTGTTTAAGAGGTAGCTGTAGTGGCATGAAATAATTATAATGAGTTGACAGGAGACAACTGATACAAAGCAGTGATAAAAAGATGTAGGCGGAAAGGAGTTTTAATCTAGGATTATTGTCAAATTTCTGCCTAAAAGGAAAGTGTGCATTACCAAAGTACATGTAGCAAGTCTGTGTATGTTCTTTTTTGCCAGAAATATTAAATCTAGAAGCTGATTTCAGTAGTGGACAAACTGAAAACACTGATCAGTATTTGGCCATACAATGTTGGCAGAGATTGATGGAGGTAATACCATGAATTTGGAAAGATCCAAAATGATCTCACATATTTTTATTGTAAAGATAGACTGTGAGTCTCAAGACAGATCATGGTGTTGGCTAGAGGAAAAAGAGTGGTCTGTTATCTATAGACCTTGTATCATTTTTATTTTACCACAGAATACTCATTTGGGGCTAAGCCACATTTCTCCAGTGGACTATTAAGTCAGTCAGTGCTCTTTGTGCATATATGTTTGTGTATGTATGTACACATATGTCTGGGTGCACACACACCAGTATACGCACAAATATAGTGTGTAATTTGTGGATATGATACATACATATATACACATACAAACTGACAGTAATTAGTCAGGTGTTTCTTTTTTTGCTTGTTTCTTGAACAATTTCACTTGCTGTATGACTACAAGGAAACAAGTTTGCTATGAATGGTATTCTGGACATTTTTTAACAAACAAAACCTGTTTATTTTACAATACTTGATTCAATGCCTGATTAATAAATAAAAGCATCCATTTGAAAATGTAGCTTCTGTGGTCTGTGGCATTTTGCATGGTCCATAGTAATCATCAAAAGCTGGGGTAACAATTATCCTTGTGTAAAAAATAAAACATGGTACTGTAATGTAGTGTGCAGCCTTAGATGAGGAGTTTTCCCTCATTTTTTAAAGTTTTGTGAATAGGAATGAGGTAGCATTGTGTAATGCCATGTTTAACAGAGGCAGATTTTTGAGGAATAGTCTGCTGAGTTGCAAACAATGGATGTAGTAGATAAAGCCTGTGTTGGTATAATGATTGTTTTAAAGGTCCGTTTAAAACCCAATCTGGGATTCAGCAGAGTTAAAGCAAACTATAGCACAATATCTTTAGAAGACAGTAGTATGGGCTCAGAGTAGTGAAAGGTGAGGTAATGGAAAGGTGGGAAACTTTTTTTCTCTGAGGCCAGATAAGATTTTCCATGTGTTAGGCTCCCATGTGTTAATGCACATTTAATGGAGAAAAAATCATTCATGAATGGCCTTTATGTCATAAATCATTTAGTAGACTGTCTCCAGCCCACTGTAGTTTCCCATGGTTTGTTTTCAAAGAGCAACAAAGTTGCTGTATTTTTTGCTAGGAGTTTATTCATTATCTGGTCTAGGTATTCCATTTCTCAGTTGCTCAGCAAAGAGACCCCTACTGAGTGGGTCCCAAGGGTAGCAAGCATAAATATCCCTCAGGTATGGATACACTTTGAACAGCTGGAAATCTGCAAGTACAGGTAAAAACACCGGATATTCTTCATGACATCAACAATAGTAGGTCACTAAACAGCAGCATGCATCACACACTTTAATCCTGCATCTTAATTGCAAATACTATTTTTTCCATGTTACGAAACACAACAGGACACTATTGATGGCACAGATTAAAGTGTCAGAGCTTTAGCTATTTCATTTTGAGATAGCCAGTTTATAGCACTATGAAGAGCTATTGGCTGTAGGAAATTTCATTAAACTATTTGACATAAGTAAGTGTTTCTTTCTTAATTATTTTAATAAAGCTAGTCTGATAAAGCAGATTTCTAGTAGTTCCCAGATTCTGCTTTTGGTTACAGCAGCACAAATTCCAGATGAACTTATACACCAAAACAAAGTGAGAATTGCTAATGGCTCTTACACAAAACTGAGGCTATTTCTCTCAATTGGAAACATGGTCTTCAATTCTAGTTTAGGAGTGTTGGATCCACATAGAAAGTACACTCTGGCCACCTCAGTAACTGGCTAAGGCATGCCTGGCCTACAGGTCATTTGTGCTGCAGCTTGATAAACAGTGATAAACAAAAAACATGCACATGTTGTTTATGCAGTGGTGCACTGGCAATTTTCTTGTAACACCATCTCTAATGTCTTTTCACATGCTGACCTTTCTAGTAGTGGAAGTGTGTATTAATATACAAGTTCAGTATTTTACTGTGTTAATGGTTTGGTTGTCCATTTAGAAATTATCACAGTGTTCTGAACTTCAGCCTTAAGTTTTGTTTTCACCACATAGAGGAAAGCCCTGGTTACTTCCAAGTGCTGAGGGTGGGTGTTCTAGATTATGCTGAGATCTTTGTTTTTTAATGTGCTTTCTAAAGTGAAAAAAGCTCTCTTTACATTTTAAACTTTGATTTAGCACTTGATATATGTATTAAAAAAAAGGGAGGAGAGAGACCAAAGAGCAATGATGTTAACAATGCTTCCGTGTAGATGAGACTCTTGATTTGGACTGTGAGGCTTAAGGCATCTGTGTACATAAATCTGTGCCAGCATAGACTGATTTGTTGGAGTTGAACATTAGAGGTGCAAGCGTTTTCTTCTGAGGTAAGCTTTTGTATTAACTCCATTCTTGGAGAGGAATATTTTGGTTTTAGTTTTGTTTTTTTTTAATTGGTTTTCTTATTCAAGTGGAGACCATGTTAGTGATAATATAATCTTTCATCACATTACTTATTTTACCAGGCTCTACTATATCACATGACTGGCAAATCACTGAACACATCAGCTGCAACCACGACCTTTGTCAACTCACCTCCAAGGTGTGGACTGATGTTTAAGCCATTGACTAGGTATATGACTCTCCCAGGTGGGATTCATCTTGCTTTGAGTAAGGAACTTTAGCACAAATGGTGCTTTCAGTTGAAGGTGAGAGGCTCATATACTTCACAAAGATGATAAAGGAAAGACATAGGCTTTAATGTCATCAGCACTAAGGCAGTCCTGGTTTAGAAGCATTACCATGTATTAGGAAGCCACAAAGTCTTTTACCACAGTGTGATCAACAGTTATTACTATTATGCAATCATTGTTACTGCTACACAAGAGAGGGATGGAGGTGGCAAAAGAGGGAGTTTTGGAGCAGTGATGAGGGAGTCATTCTGAGTGACAGGACAGTTGGAAACCTGCCACTGCTACCTGCCCTGGCACCATGCTGCAACTCTGCCAAGCAAGACTGAACCTATTCTTCTTTTTGTTACAGCTCAGCCCCTTTCCACATTCCCAAATGACAGGAAATAAAATATTGCAATTAGATGTTTGAAATCCCAACCTGAATAAAAGTAGCAGGGCAGTGATGACAGGCCCCAGGCCTTAATTCTCCTTTATTCACCCAGATTTTTACATCTGTTAACTTCAAAGGAGATAGTCCTGATATACATAGAGATAGGTACAAGCCCATGAAACTTCATTTTCTGAAGGGTCAAGTCCAAGTGAAGCAGGAGCCCCTATGCAAACAGCTCAGCATTCCCATTAAATCATGTCTTTGGAGAAAGCACATCAGCTGCTAGCAAAACTGGGGTTTCTTATGAACTGTTTCCCAAGGCCAACCCAGGTGCATCTTAAAATGTACGGTTCTTTTAAAATGTATGGTTTAATAACATTCTTCTTGGGTGAATTGTTCAGGCAATGCTTGGCTATTTCTTCCAAGTAGGGTGGGAACAACTCCCTTAGCAGGTGCTGTGTTACTTTTCCAAAAATCATGAGAATGTCAGATACACAAGTTGTGATATAATGCTGCAACATAAGACTATTGTTCTTGGACTTCCATTTAAAAATGGACAATAACTATAGAAGTGTAAAAGTTTGCTTCCTCTAACTGTTTGTGCTAATTTATATAATTATTTGAATGTACAGAGATGTTTCTTGTTAAGGAATATCTCCTTATTTCTTTTTAATACCTATTTAATACATAGTAATTAGGAGTATTACTGAAAATCCATGAATTCACAGAATAGCTTATATTGAAGCCTTTGAAAGACAGCAAATGGAAGCTTTGTATTTTGCATACATTAGTCATTGAGCAGGGAAAAAAAATGCTCTAGCTGTTTAGATCGCTGAAGCATTTAAAAAATGACAGCCAACTGCCGCACAAGAGGACGGGAAAGTTTTCCTTATCATTTTTTTGTTTCTCCCCTATTTTCGTTTTATATGGAAAACAAACTATTCCACTTGAAAATATTTCTGTTATCCTTCCATTTCTTCGCCTTTCTTTTCTGCATTCAGCCTCATTTTCAGATTTTAAGTATTAGAGTATCAAGAAGTGTGTGTTTTTAAAAGTTGGGATTTATTTTTATTTCCTTGAAAACTACCTTTTTTCAGGGAGCTCACAGAAAAAGAAATGAGAAGTCAAAATACTACTGCAATATGGCAACTTGAAAGTCAAGAATATTTTTGACTTAGAAGTTAAAGAAGGAATGCAGATAAGCTTGTCAGTGCTACAATTACTGAATTATGTGGTTTCATTATTCTGGGCTTAATAGTATTACTCTCTAATTCAATGTTATGAGATCTGGTTTGCACAAGCAAAGGAATAGTAGATTATTTTAGGATAACCCTGGATACCATTTATAACAGTATATATATTCACCCTCATTAATGTCAGTTTACTTTGTTGTTTTGGGGTGGGTTGTTTTTTTTTTTTCATTTTTAAATATTGCGTGTCCTCTCTAGCAATGGTTCCCAGCCTAGAAGTATTTGTCTCTTTTGGAAAGCATACGATCTCATTCCTTGTGGATTGGGAAAAAGTCCTCCTTATGGCAAGTATGAATGTGGTGCTAGCACAGTGAGAACATCTCCCACTGTCAGGGGCAATTTCTCTCTTCATGTCTGTGTGAGTAGTAGTGATGGCCAAACTGAGGACAAAATAGGTTCATCCAGATTTGTGGTTGTGGGAAGAAGGGGAAGGCCTAACTGGTGAATCACAACTAGTGATTACAACCTGTGGAAGACCCAACCTAGAATCAGAAATTAGCAAATGGAGATTTTTTCCTTAATACAACCAGTAACCTATTCTTTCAATTTCTTTAAGTGGCTGTGGCCTTTTTCAATTTTTCCATTAATTTACATCTACATGCTCATTAAACCTGTGTTAGTATTGGGGGTTTTTTAACTGTTAGGAGTTTGTCAAAATACTTGAAAACAAACATTCTTGGTACAATGTCAGTAGCTTATGGAAGAGGTGGAAGTGAGGAGCAGCATAGGACCTAGAGAATAAATACATGCGCAGACTGAGTTTGGAACAGCTTAATACTGCTCATAAATATAATTTCCCTCCATCCTAGCTGAAATTATTCATACAAGTGAAGAGAGAGAAACACAAATTAATTCAACCTTGACATGTGCATGAATAACATTCAGTACAAAGTAGCATAGGGCCTGAAACAATTGAAAAACAGGGCTCTCTTCTGTAAAATTAATTGTTGATATTGTTTCTCTTCTAACAGTTGGGTCATAGCATTCCTACATTGCATATATTTAGACAAACAGGAAGAAGTATTATTAAGAAAGTGTCCTGAGTCATCCTGTAAATCTTACAAATGTAAGACCAATTGAAGAAATTAGGATGAATTTCTGAATGACATACAAAAAAAGTTATTTATTCACAATCGATAACAAAAGCTATACCCAAGCCATCCTTTCTTATTAGAATCCAGATGCTGCTTTCCTGCTTCTCTCCATGGAGATGATGAAAAAGGAACGCTTTGTCTTTCTGTCCTTAAGAAGTCAGTGCTCCATATTAGTGTTACTTGGAAATCTCTCAGGATGAATAAATTTAGTAGTAATAAGTATAGAGCTCTTACCAGTCTTGGAGCCTGAATAAGCCATGAGCCAGTTTCCAGGCTGAGCTACCATCAAGTTATGAATGCTTTCATATAATTTTAACTGTGCCAGAAGAAACATGTAGCATTAACAAAAAAGTGCCAAATTTTAACTAGGTGTGGGAATAGACATCATTCTGTCCAGTTGCAAAGCTGCTATTTGGTACAGGGACAGGAAAATATTTTTATGGATTTGGTATAAAACACCTGCACTGGTGCTGGTTCTCATGCACACAGAATTGCTGTAGGCCTAGGTACTGACAGTCTTTTATCTGTCTGTGGAATTCAAAAGCTCTGCAAATCATGCTGAGGGGTGGCTTGGTGTATGTACCACTTTCCTTAAAAGTGCTTCCACTGGCCCACATTTCCCTGCTTCTCCGAAAGCAGAAGTAAAGGCAAGCCAGCTCCCAAGCGTCTTCAGCTCTAATACTTCCCTGACCTTTCTTGTGGCAGCAACAGCAAGACCACAAAGTGGTCCTTGACTCCACTTCTTGTGTGGCAATAGAATTAGGCTGCTAATCAGGCTCCTCAAGCTAGAGGACCTGACTTCACAGAAAGAGAGGTTAACCTAGCTCCACTAGCAAGATCTGGACATTTCTCAAGCAGCTTCATCAACTTCTGCTATAGCCAGGAAATGCAAGGGAACCTGCTGCAGGACAGGGTGTGAAGATGACACATCCTCTAAAGGCATGTCCAAAAGGCTCATAAAGAAAATTTTAAGAGGCATTCATCCTCATGAGAAGGCTTGCATAAGAAGGCTGGGATACATCTTTCCATGTTTGCATGAAGGCATGGAAAGCTGCCTCCTTATGCCTCAGGTTTGGTAGCATTTATGGAGAGGCAGGCCTCACAGTTAATTTTGAAGAGTGTCTTATGTTTTTCTTCCCATTCTCTTAGAAGTTTGACAAATGGGAAGAAAAAGTTGCCAGATTCCACTGCATGAAGGCTCATATCACTGGTCTTCATTGTCAAAATGAAGACAATGAAAAAAGAAGCAGCCAAACTCGTGTGTGTAAAATTGTACAACTGACATATCTGACATCTCTGACAGACATTATAATAGTAACAGAAACAAAGTAGAAGATTTATCATGACTGGAACTTTAATAATGAAAAATAAAACTGGAAGTTGAAGACAAAATAATTTGGGAATGAATCTAGGAAGGCAAAACTAGAAAGGATTGCTACCATGAAGAAATGAATCTGGTAGAAGCTCATCTGGAAGCCTGCAAATTCTGATCTACCATTAAGAAAGGTAACAGTAACACAGGATCAGAAAAAGGATCATTATAAGGGAAAGCCAAGGGAGAGCCTAGGTTAGAAGGGGGTTGTATATGTGGTTTAGTTAATCTAGCAGTTGATGGCTGAATGGAGATACGGTTTTTGTGTCTGTAAATGTATGATTAGGGGTAGCACCAAGAAAGGAGCATAACAGTTGTAAGTAAAAGCTAGTGCTGATACAAGAATAAATGTAGTCAACCTGTTTAATGGACAGTTAGGTCTGCAGAAATAAAGATGGTTATTTTAGAGAATGGCAAAAGGAAAAAAGGAACCTGCTGTTTCTGAGACAAAACTTTGTGGGTAAGATTAATCATATTTCAATCTAAATGCCCAAATATTAGGTGACTAGGCTAAGCATATTTTCTAGGCATCTTCTATAACAAATGGGAAGCAAATAGCATCTCCAAATATTTATTCCAGATACTCTAGCAACCTGATTTGTAGCATGAATGATCCCATTCCATGACTGATCTTTCACCATTACCCATATGAGGAGTCACAGACAGCTGACATGTACTCAATACCTGTCTTTTAGATACCTAAAGGCAGATCAAAAGACTACCACTCTATGTATGTAGCATATGGGATGTCAACATTTTTATAGTGGTGATTATAGAGTAAATCTATTTCTTTGGATATAATACATAAATTTATAGACCATTTCTGACTTAAAAACCAGGCTGTGCAGAACCAAGTAGGCATTTTTTCTTTGGCCTCAGTGAAGTCTACATTGTGCTTCTTAAATATGAACAAGGCAAAATATTGTAAGTCAAAGTCATATTAAGCGTAGATATCTCCTGTAATCAAAGACTGTTCTAGCCCCTTAGCCCTTGTTCTTATAAAGCAAGTAATTTATAATAATGCTTCAGTAATATGGTCATCCAGGCAAGACCAACAAATAAAAATGCATCTGTTTGACCACAGAACAAACCACCTTGGAGGTTATATGTGCTTGTATGCAGTCCATTGCACTGATGGTGTGCACAAGTATTTTAGACTCAAAACTGAGTTGCTTATCGAATGCTGCAAAATGCTATGTATTAGTAGTGTTGTTCTAGCATTATTCCTAAAATTTGTTTTAATAGATGTCACAATCAGATTTCCTCTGGCATTTCCTGAATTCAACATGTAACTGTAAGATTGTATCAAAGCTAGAATTGTTTGCTACCTGTTGACACGGCTGCATCATTCATTCCTCACAATATTAAGCATGTATCAGTATGATAGACTGAATACAAGTATTAAACTCACAGTGCCTATGCCAAACAGGTTTCTTTATGGCATCAAGAGGTCCTCAGCATAATTCTCTGATAATGGTAAAGCAGCCAATAATTGTAAGCAAAAAGGAATGTATAAGAGAGCTAAGAAGTGCTGGCTCTTTAACATTTAAGTCAAATGCTAAGGTCAAAAGTACTTCTTTTAGTACGTAATTTATTTGCATGTTCTGCAAAGGAAATAGGGTTGGTTCTCTGAAGGATAACTGAGAGTCTTTTTGATATTCGTGGCAGATTGTTTTGGGTGGCTACCATCCAGAAAATCATAATGGTGAGACAAAAATACTCTGTGGACAGATGTAAATATCCGTTTTTCCAGGGCTTTATCTTAGACCCACCTCTTTACACTGTTTACATTACTTTCAGAGGTTTCTTTTTATCTGTTTCTAAACAGCATAAGTATTTATCTAATGATTCTGTGGTGAGGTATGATTCATCCTTCAGGTTAATAGACGCACAGATGAAAATACCCTTCACATGCAAAGTATTGTTAACTGCTTGTGCTTCATAAAAGGGAAGGAAATTACTCAGGCTGGAGAAATGTTATAGTAAAGATTATTGGTGCTCTTCAGGCTGACAGAAAAAGAATTGCTCAAATAAAAGGTGAGAGTTTCTGCAGGAAGTGCTTTCTGATGGGAAAAGGATTAGCGCTCCAGGAAGAATAACTAAGGAAAACAGACAGAAAATCACCCAGACTAGGCAAATATTTTGGAAATGGCTTGGCAAAGAAGGATTTAATAAGGTTCAAGTCACAGTGAAAATTAGAATATGAACAGGACTGACACAGTCTTATGTGCTTTGGAGGGACCAATCTCAGGATTTTTATTAGCAAGGAGTATGGAATAACTTGTGAAACTGCACTAGCCTATCTTGCTTAGGGGTCTCAGAGTTGGAAGCAGCAGCAGAAAATAAAGGAACTTGGAACACTTCCTTCTCTACTCATAAAAAAAAAAAATAAAAGATTTGGAATATCCAACAGCAGGAAACATCACAACATGAAAAATCTTTGTAAAACAACAGTCTTTCTTCTTATCTTTTTGATTCTTAACATCAATGGCTATTAAACTGGAGACAGGTTTTAAACTGTAATTTATTTTCACTGGTTATGGGAACTTACCTCATTACTTTTGTTAGTTTTCACTGTTTGAACAAAATGTTCCTTCATTTCTGCTGCCTAATTCAGTCAGCCAACGATAAAAAACTTATAAGCCATGAGCCCTTACAATACCATGGCGGGAACATTTTTCCAGCTGTAGTTGACCCTACCAAAGTTTTTGGTAAATGATGTAACTAAGTGGGTACTGTGTCCCTGTGAGGCCTGTAGGTTTGGGAGCTTAGTGGGTTGACCTGCAGATGTAAGGCTGATTTGTTTTTTTACACAGAAGCAGGTACTCATTAAGTGGTTAAAAGCAATGATGGATGGTTTTCTGCTAAATTGGTGGAATGGAATGTGTCTGAAGGGTGGTGAGGATGTTTGATGCTGGGTGACAAGGAAGTTTTGCCAAGGTTGGTGAGGTCTTACTATCAAGGATGTTAATGAAATGTAACTACAGTCACTGTAATCCTAAAGGATTTTGACAAAATCTCTGGAAAGTTATTGTTTTCTGAATGGTGTTAAATTATGGAATTTATGTAAATATAAATGAATTGATGCTTAGTTATTGGAATAAGATACTGCAGATGTATTGTGGGATATACATAAATGGATGTGTAATCTAGATTACTTGGACTATAAACCATGGAGCATTAGCCATCTGTTGGTGATTTTCTTCTATCAGGCTAAGGAAATTGTGGATATGTCAAGAATCAACTTATTAGTAAGTTTTGGATTGTATGAATGTGTCTTGCTTTTTTAATAAAGAATGTTAACTCTACCTCTTAATTTCTGCTAAAGTAAACCTATCACTTTCAGTAATTATCTTAATTTGGTCAAAATCAGTCTTAACAAAAGTAAGAATGGCAGTTAAGACTTATCTGATCTCAATTTAAGATAATGGTCAGCAGACTAGTAATTTGTTTACGAATCACTGTCTCAATAGGGAATTCCCACTGAAAGGAAATCACATGGTATATGCAGCTGGAGGCAGCTTTCCAGAAATTTATCCCAGTGATAGCCATGAGGAAAACAGTGAAGACTCTAGTGAGGAAAAACTCCAGGTCAACACGAGTAGATTTGCCTCAGTTTTTTATGACCAAGCATGGCAGCCTTCATGGCAAGGGGAAGGGCTCTCAGACTCACACCCTCACATGGAACCAAGGTGACTTCCTGAAACCAAGCCACTCTTCCCTGCTCACACAAGCTTTCTCCTCACGTTATTTCACAGGTGGTTACGCAGTTTTGGAGCAAAATCATATTGTTGTGTAGAACTATTGAAGTCAAGGATAATAACAGCAAAGCTAAATTTGGAGATGTGCACAGGTAAGGGAAAGAGCAAACAGGGGCTTTACTGGGATTAATAAACTGTGGGCAAGATGAATAAAATGAAGTTCAGATTATTTTTTTCTCTCCCTCAGAATCAATATAATTTTGGGATTATTTCTAACTCACAAATTCCAGACAGCAATAGAAAATAAAAAAGTTTAATTTCACTTTTAGCTGAAAGACAGATTTTCATCACATTCCTGCAGACTTGCCTTAGAAATACCCTATCCAAACTTGCTCAGAACTCCTTTGCAAGCTCGTGCTAGAAGAATCACACCTATTAAGTCACCTTTTGTTACTGAAAATGAAAATAATATAAAGTATATGAGCCAGTTACAATGCAAGATTTATAAACTCAATACTTTCTCCTGGCGGAGGCATGACATGGTACGTAGTTAATCATTCCTAGAATTAGCATGTTTTATAACTGGGAAACTCAGTGAATTCAGTGTGCCTGCAACTATTGCAGTCCTGTGATGGTGTCCCATAAACTCTCCCAGGCAGGGCTAAGCCATGTCCAAGTGCTGGGAATGCTGAATCCCAGTGTGAAGAACACATCCTTGTCCTTCTCAGAGTAGGTGTGGAACCCCATTGCGGTGTTGTGTCATATCAATGCTGGTAAAGACGTTTAACTGGAGCACACATGGGCCTACTGAATGAGCTTAACTGAAGCTAATTCTGACACCAAGAGCTAGAAACATCCAAATACAGCAGTTAGGCAACATTTCACTCTCTGTGGTTGAAGACTGATGCCACATCCCATGCAGGTTTTTTTTATTTATTTTTAGTTTAAAAGTCCTAGTTGATTCAGTTTTCCCCCACAAATTATGTTTTTGGAGCTTTGACATGATTTGTATTGCTTACTTATTGCTTCCAGAATTCCTATAACTGTGGATTATTTTCAATGGATCTACATTGCTGCTACTACAAAAGCAGTGCCTGAAAATGCATACAAAATTTGGTGCAAGACCAGCAGCTGTTCAGAGCAAAAGGATAAAAACCATCATCTTTCAAGTCTTCAAACCCCAATATAGTGTTTGTCTTTCTCATGACACCATGGCAATGTTGAATACCATACCATCACAGTCACTGCAATCCCTGTAGACTCTTCAAGAGAGCTACTTCCAGTCTGTCTTCACCTTGTCAGCACCATGTGTGTTTTTAATCCCACCTTGTCAGGATCGTGTTTGTTTTCAGTCCTGTGTTGCAATGAATTTACAGTCTGGCTTTGTTCCAGCTGCGAATGTAATAAATATATCCTGTTCCACCTCTTTGGGGTTTCTGAGACCTAACCAAAAAGTGTTCAGCCTGAGACAGACCCTCTCTTCCTCTGAGGAAGCGCCACTGTTATGACAATGAACTTAATGATAGCTACTTGCAGAGCAGAGTTTTTTTAATGACTCTTAGACCTGCTTCTGATAGTTTCAGTCTGATAACATTTCCCTTGTTTGTTTCTAAGTTTGTCAAGGGGACAGTGCTAGAAGCTTCACTAAGTACTAACTCTGTGACAAGTACTGCCTCTCATCTCTTCCCAGATCTGCTCACCCTGCTGTAGAAGGAAATAAGATTTGTCAGATATATTTGTCCTTGACAAATGCATGTTAACTGCTACTCATTTTGAAGCTATTTTCTCGGTACTTACCAATTTATTTTACATGAGCAGGCACACAAAGAGCTGGCAATGATGACTGTTATCCTAAAAAAAATTGTGATTCTTTTTCAAAAACTAAATGTTTTCTCCAGCTTTATATACAGTATAAAACAAAAAAAAAAAAAAGAAAAAAACCATTTCAGAGCAGATGAAAGAGGAAACAGATATTCTATGAAATACATGGCTCAAAATGAAGACACCTAAATGCCAACATGGAAGTGACTAGTGCCCAAGCATAGGCATCTAATGCCATTTGAAAAACCCCAGGACAAGGGAGATGGGGGCTAGCAAGATGTGTCACAGGATCTATAGGAGACATGACTTCACCAGAGCAGCAAGCAATGTACTCTAGACAAATAAAATGGCCCATTGTTAACAAGTGGGTCATTCCTTGGTTAAACTATATTAATTGACCTTAATTTTGTCATTTTAATCTCTAATGGAATCTCTGCTCATTCAGCTTTATGTTACTGCTGAACTTTGACCCCCTGGTTTTGGTAGGCTCTCTTGGGTATACATCTTGAGAGTAAGGCTAAAAGAAAAAAAAATAACACAACAAAAAAAAAAAAAACCCAGAAGTTTCATTTTATTTATTTCTTGTCCTTTTAGAATACAGCTATTTTTACATACAATGGGAAGGAGGAGAAGAATCTTTTCCCTTTGCTATATCCTCCTCATAGCACACTTGTCAGTAGCTCTATTTAACTGCCTTTGTGCCAGTAATTACAGTGAGTCAGAAACCATTCCCAGCACTGCTGCTTGCATTTGAATTACTGGTGCTCTCTCAAGTTTTGAAAAAAGGCAGAAAGGAAAGAAAGGAAATTCACATACCCATCTGAGTTTAGAAAAGTCCTTAGGGGATACAACAAATCACTAGCCTAATCTAGGAAGAAAAGAAAACATGAAAAGAAATCTCATACCATTGGGAATCTTTGATAACACTGTGCTGCAAATGGAGAATCTTACAATAAGAAAAGAATATGCATAAGGAAAAAGAAAGCCAGCTGTAGTTATTTTTACTTTCACAGAAGACTCTAACAGGCCCCCTTATCACACTTACAGAAGTATAAACCAGAAGGCAGAAATTCCTCCATCTACGTTGTGTAATTTATTAAAGGCCAGATCTTTATTAGTGCGATGGCTGGAGACGCACAGAGGTTTGGTACTGCCTCATGCTGCTCTCCTCCACACATGCTGCAGAGGGGTAGACTGATTTGTGTTCGCTGGGGGACCAGACGCTCCGCGTGAGAAAAGCAAAATATGCTTTCTGCACCCCTAACAGAAGCCACTTCTGTGTTCAGGATGCAGCTGCCAGATCTGGCTGGCTGGCTGTCCTGCCTGCTTACAGCCTGGAGAGCCCGGGAGGGAGACATCTTCTGCAGCACCACTGCCAGGATGTCAGCCCCAATCCGGGGCTCCTGCTGGCCTCCATGCACTCTGAGGGCTCTCACAGTTTGGGGCTTGTTTCCCACGTGCCATACACGTGTGGGGATCAAAATTAATGACGGCTGCATGTTGCCTTCAGCATTAGCAGGGAGACCATCTGCGCAGCGAGGGCCATTTACACACATAATTATATTCTCTTTTGGGTATGTCCACTTTGGCAAATGCCCAGGTTTTAAGCTGACCATATGCAAATAAGTTGTGGTCTGGAAGCTGCAGAGTTTTGTTAACGCTGGACTTGCCCAAGCTAACATATAATGTTAGGAGACAAAGGGGAAGAAGTGAATTGCTTTGTTTCAATATAACTTCCATGCTAGCTGAGCCATGTACTTTTCCAGCTGCGGCAGGCTTATCGATGACATTCCCAGAGTGTGGGTCTTCTCTAACTGTGTGTGCATCCACGCTTCAATTAATGTCTCATCCATCGACCTAAGTGAAATACAAGCTAAGCCTTCACAAAACAGATTTGAAACAAAAACATTTTTAAGTGTCCTGGCAACAAGACATAACAAAAAATTTTATTTTTTCAGGATCAATTTTAGTTTTAATTTAATATCAGAAACTGAAGAGGCATGTGAATGCTGTGCTTCCTGATCAATCAACAGCTATAACACATCAAGCAATCTTTAATGTGCTCTACTTCCTAAGAATCTCATAATTTTCACTGTGAAGCTGTTTAAATTGCAGAAGGCTCCTCTTCTTTTTTTTTCAGTGTCCGCAGGCCAGATGCTGCCAGCTTAGCACTTCATACCTTGTGAAGTGCTCAGTAGTAGGATGAGCTGTGCCTGGGAGGAGAAGGTGCTTGCAGAACCTTGATGAGGGTGTTAAGCCATCTGAGGAACACTTTTATTCCAGTCTGCTAGTAAATCAGGGCCTAGATTCAGTAAATAAATGTGTATAAATTCACACTATATATTACCTACCTCTAATAATTTACCTAAATATATGAAAATTTCATGCCGATAGATATCTAGCCTGCGCAAATACTTAAGGAAGGACTATATGCAGTTTGTGAGTACACAGCATGTATTTATTGGCTAGTAAGTACTCATATGCTCACCTCTCACTGGCAAAGCTCTGCTGGCCCTGCAGCCATCTGTCAGGCAGGGAAGTGCCATCCCTCATTGCATGGCTGAAGCTTTAGCTTGCTCAGTTGCACCATCTGCCTCTGTGTTTGCCACATCCACCCAGTTTTACAGCCTTCTTTAGCTTTAGCTTAGGAGGGAGCTCATGGACACCCCCCCAGCAGCACTTCTGCAGGAGCAGCGCAGAGCCAGGCTCACGGTGGAGCCTCACAGAGATGACCATGGGCTTATATTACCCTTGGCATTAAAACATACTTTATATTGTTGATTTACACCAGTACCTTGCAGTGTAAGCATGTCTCCTAAGTGTGCACTCAGGGTGGGTTTAAAGATTTCAGTAGATGGAGAGTTTTTATATTAAAATTGTTCTAGTCATGAATTATGATTTTTAAAAGTAAGTCTTACCATAATTCCACTTCTAATTAATCTACTGTTAGCTTTACATGAAAAAAAAACCCATAATTCAAGATTTCAACAAATCACAAATCCCTTTTTTTTCAGGCATACCTGAAAGAGTGGAGGTGGAAAACTTCTTAGAAGAATAATGTTTGTAGAACTTGGCAGTACGCTTATGATTGCTTGGAGAGAAAAAAAGTATTTTGGGGAAAATTATCTTTTCCCCCTCCTGTTTAAATCATCAGGTAATTCAATAAACAGAAGAGCACTTTTCTCTGCTTCTCATATTCTTGACTTTAATCTCAGCTATAAAAAGCTAGTCCATTGTTAAAACATCTACTGTGAAAAGGAAATCTAATAGTCTTTGCTGTATATACACCAGGTGATTTTCCTTAACAAGTGCTGTTGATAGAGTGATGTTTAATCTTTGATGGTAATATCTAGGATTTACTGAATTGCAATAAAAACACTTTCCAGACACAATATCTCCCAGGATTATAAAATCTATGAACGAACCATAAGTTTCTGTACAGTGGCATTAAATCATGGAATTACAGAATCATAGAATGGTTTGGGTTGGAAGGCCATCTAGTTCCAAACTCTCTGCCATGCGCAGGGACACCTTCCACTAGACCAGGTTGCCCAAAGCCCTGTCCAACCTGGCCTTGAACACTACCAGGGATGGGGCAGCCACAGCTTTTCTGGGCAACCTGTTCCGGTGCCTCACCACTCTCATAATAAAGAACTTTTTCCGTATATATAATTTAAATCTACCCTCTTTCAGTTTAAAGCCATTACGCTTTGTCCTGTCACTACATATACCTGTAAAAAGTCCTTCCCTGTATTTCTTGTAGGCTGCCTTTAGATACTGGAAGCTGCTCTAAGGTCTCCTCAGAGCCTTCTCTTCTCCAGGCTGAACAAGCCCAACTGTTTCAGCCTGCCTGCACAGCAGAGGTGCTCCAGCCCTCTGATCGTCTTTGTGGCTCTCCTCTGGAGTTGCTCCAACAGGCCCGTGTCCCTCTTGTGTTGGGAGCCCCAGAGCTGAATGCAGGACTCCAGGTGTGGTCTACACAAGAGTGAAGTAGAGGGGGAGAGCCACCTCCCTTGACCTGCTGGTCGTGCTTCTTTTAATGCAGCCCAGCATACGGTTGGCTTTCTGGGCTGCAGGTGCACACTGCTGGGTCACTTTTAGCTTCTGGTCAGCCAACACCCCCAAGACTTGCTCCTCAGGGCTGTTCTCAATTAAATACTGACTAGTAGTGCCAGGGAAATTTGGCTAATGTAAGTTTGAGCTTTTATGTGGGAAAAATCCAGAGGGTTTAATAGCTTTATTTAGTAGCAAGATTTTGTTCCTGCATATCAGGTCAGCAATAAATTCTTACACTGCTGCTGTTATAAAACAGTAACAGAAAGCTGAAGCTGTGCTCTCCAGGAAAAGTCAGTGATTCACTTTCCTTGGTGCTGCACAATGACAGTAGGAAGCATCAGATTTGCACAAAAACTTAGGAAGAATTGTGATGTAAACTGGTACTTCATAGTTGCAATTTAATGTACCACTATTGAGGAAATAATTCAAATATTATTATCAATGTGGATTCTCACTGAAAGCCAAATTTGGGGGGCAAAAAAATGTTATTGGAATACACTGAAAATTCTCCATGAACTGAAAATTATGTGGAAGAATGAAAGGAAGAAAAGGCCAGAGGAAGAAGGCAGAGTGATTTGCACTCTTTCTCATGTGACATTCTTGATCAAGTGTCTAACTTGTTCATAATTTTAAAAATCTTATCTCAATTTGGTATTATTTTTAATCCTTATCCCGCAAGAGAGGTTATGGCCATAAATGTCTGTGGTTCAGTCTTATGCCCTGAAAAAAGCAGGAAAATCACTACCCTTCACAACATAAAGCTCTAAATAACAGAACCCCAGATTAAAAAAAAATCTCATTTGTTTTAGGGCCTTTGCTTAGGACATCTTTGTGTTTCTGTAATACCTAGCTCATTGTTGCCACTGAACAGTAAAATTCAAGTTTCAAACCAGCTATGGCCACAAACTGGAACCCAGGAGAAAGTTAAGCTAAAGGGTGGCTCCAGTATGCCTCTGTGTTCCAAACCATGAAACATGCCTTATTTGTACCTCTAGGCAATAGTAAAGTGTGTTACAGAATTCATGGGAAGGCATTAAGCATGTTGTAGGCAGGGAAGTTTTAAAAGGAACTGGAGTTAATCCTGCCCACCAATTAAAAGCTAATCATTTAGCCTAAACTAACATTTAGCTTTCTACTATAGCCAACGGAGACGGACAGACACTTCTAAAGAGTGATTATTCCACCCTCTATTGAATACCCAGGGTGGGATGGATCACCTTTCATAAATGTCTGTAAGACCACAGAATAGAAAACTAGTGTAGATGATTAGCTAAATGCACAACTTTATTTTAGGTCAGCTTAAAATAGATTACATTAATTTCATTGCTGGTGATTAAAATAAGCCATTTTTTCACTGCTAACATAAATTGTCCAGGCAATTGTCAAATGCATCCACTTCCATCCATTTCGTAACTGGAGTGTGCTATTTCAGGTAGTTCATTCTTTTCTTCCAGGTAGCATTATTTAAGTCTGGCATTTATAGTCTGAGTCAGCGGCTTTTCCTCCAGATGCTGATTCCCCCTAGAGGGAAAAGCAATTTTACTATGTTTCTGGCTACACCAGAGAATTATCAGCCTTCTGTGGGCTTGTCATGACATAGCATCCAATCATAATCCTAATTATTATCTTTATATTTTGAAAACATTAAAAAAAAGAATATTTGGTCTAGAAAGTTTATTGCCTGCCAAGAGCCATGGACTTTTGTTAAGAAGGAATAATTAAAACCATGGTAATGCCAATTACTCCAGGTGTGACTCTTGAACTTACACTTTGCAGTTCTGGAGCTGCAGAGAGCCAAACAACAGGAGCTTTAAGATGTCAATCCTGAATTGTATTATATAGCACCTTGAGGATAAGTTCAGCCCAGTTATGAAGCATGATGGCAGACTGTCACATGCTTTTCATTCTCTGCCTTTCCCAGGTTGGATATAAGAAAATGGGTGATGTGGCTTTTCTAAATTCCCTATTCTTTTTGAAACTATGGTAGTTTTCTGGGAGCTTGACAAGCTGGCCTCTTTGAAGGAGGTGTTGATAATTTCCATTAGCAGCAGACAGTAGTTTTTCCGCTGGCTTTCACCAGCAAGAGAGAGTACAAGTCTGCTTTGTAGGAGACAGCTCACATAATCCTAGGGGCTTCTAGAGTTTCACTGTGTTTGATTGAGTTTCATTATGCTGGGGTAGTGAGGTGGTTAATACCTACCAGACCAACTGAAAATTTGCTGCCCCTGTGAGTTCCTGTCGTATTTAGTTTATTTCTTCTGCAAAGTAAGATGAGAGCTCTTTGCAACAGGCTGGTCTCAGGTTTAATTCAAAAAACATTCAGTCTTTGAATGTCAGCTGTAACTGGCCTTTACTGATTACTGGTCCCACTATACTTAAGCAGAACTGAAAATACAGATAATAGATACAGTTAGATGAAGATTAGATAGATAGATAGATAGATAGATAGATAGATAGATAGATAGATAGGACAGATAGACAGACAGATAGATTCACACACACAAAACCAGCTTGTACACAGATGTGTTACGCATGCAACTTCCTACACTGCACAGTTCCTCATTTTCTATTGCTAGTCACCACACTGTCAAAAATCAGTTTTTCTGAAGGGAAAAAAAAACCATTTAGCTAGTTTGGTAACTAAGCAGCTAGCCACTGCATGTGCACAGAAAGGAATGAGTGTTACCAGCAAAAGCTATGGTCACCCAAGGAGCTGAGATCTCACCATTTTGTGGTGAGTTACATAGTAAGGCAATACCAAGGATGGCAAGAGCTCTGTGGCCCTGCTTGGGGTCTTGCAGTTGGTGTGTGACTATCCTTCCAGATAATTTTAGCTGACTATCATTTATCTTTATTATTGTATCAGTTGTTGCATTCTTCTAGTGAGACATGCCACAGGGCACAGAAAGTAAAAGAAATCCACCTTGTGCTCAGGACCAAGAAGCATTTCTGTCTACAGTGTATTAAATCTAAATCTAGCTGCTCTCAGCAATGGCTACCGTTTGTTGTTACCCCATGGCTCTTCACAACTTTGGTTGGGATTTTGTATAATTATGTTGTAAATCTGTCTTAATTTTCCCTTCTAATTTTGAATTACTTTTCATCTGACAACATGTCTAAGAGTATATAATGTATTTTTCAGTACCAGATGAAAGCCAGATGAATTCTTTTTGTTACTTACCACTCATATCTCTCTTCCTCCTCAGAATGTGTCCTACAGGCAACTTTGCTCTCCACAAACATTCTTTCTTCACCTTTCTGCTGTATTTTTTTCTCCAAATCTCATAGGACTCCCTTTTCCATGATCATCTGAAGTCTTGACTTCTTTTTCTTCCTCTGATGGTCTTGCAGATGGGGGTCTCTGTCCCCACAGAAGGGAGTCTTTCACTGCTGCCACTAACTGCTCCTCCACGAGCCACCATGGGGCTCAGGCTCCAATGAGGAGCTGCCTTTTCTAGCTGCATATGTTCTTCATAGCTTGCTCAGGCTCCATGTAGGTCATCTGACAAATCCCTCTCCATAAAAAATCCCAAGTATTTATAGCATGCCATCACATATTTTATGCATGCTTACAGCGAAATGGACTCAAGCTAACCTGTTGAAGCATTGCTCATAGTTTTGTCCTTGCTCTTCCGTCTATATATATAATATATAAAGAATGGATTAATAATGTAGTTATACTGAAAATACTTTTGCATAAATAAATAAACTATTAAATAAATGAATACACACACGCATATGCCTATGCACATGGGGAACCATTCAATAAGGCATTCAGCAGAGGACCCATGACAGTGTGAAAGGTGTTGCCACAATGTCTGAAATCCCAGAAGCCAAATTTTCCAGGCTCAAAAGCTTAAAGAGAAGAAACTGCAACTAGAGATGACTTGCTGTACCAGTAAGGACACTAGGCTTTTGCAAGTGCAACTAGGCTAGAAATTTGCCAGGACTAGCAGCTGGTTATTTCTTGCTACATGCTATAATGGTATACAAGTAGTGTAATGGTGAGACAGTAAGTGTTAGCAATCCAGCCACCACTGAAATATTCTTGAAAAATCTCTAGGATTTTCAGGTTTGTGAAACTTTGTGAACTTTCGTGGGTTTTTTTTTATTCTTTTAGACTTTTCCTACAAGGCTCCTTACACATCAAAGAAAAATATAAGTGTTTTCTGAGTTGTTTTTTGGGAAAAAATTTAATTAGCAACAGAACAAAAGAAACAGATGCACAGTCACATCAATGTGCCACAAAAATCTTACCTGTGAAGTTTAACTGTGAAAACTGTACACAGCAAATTAAACACAGAATTAGCAATTGTCTGTCATGTTTTCCAAAACAGGGTGGGTGTTAATTACTGAATAGTATATCCAATTTTGTGCTGAATATTTTTCTAGTTGGGGATTCTGAGATTTCCAGAGATGTCTGTATCCTCTCAGAGAGACTGGAATTGTATTTCTAAAGAAAATTTCTTACAGCACTTCTGCATCCTTAAAAGTCATTGACAAAAAATAATATCTCTGAGACATACTGCTGAATTGTAGTCCATCCCAATTAGCAATTTCCTTGTCTGTGAATGGCTGTTCCTTATACACTCTTTATAAATCATGTAGCTCAGCCTAGCTTTCAAATAACCTCAGAGCCCTTAAAAAATCTTAGTGACAGAGCTGAATACTGAAGTCATAGAAATGTGCCTCAGTTATAGGAAAAGTTTATTGACCTTTTGAATACTCAAGAATGCATTGCAACAATGCATGATTTAAATTATGTAAAACTTTACATATAATTAAATATACTTTAAGTCTTCTTATTGGGAGTCTGTATCAGAATTCAAACCAAAACTAGTATGTCAATGTATTTATTGTCTGCCAGGAACATAACATATGCTTTTGTCAGGTTAGGGGACCAACAGCTAAGGATTTAGTTGTTAGAATGGTGAAAGATTATTTATCCATGCTGTGATGGACCTAATTTAAGAGTTTGAACTGTCAGGGAAGGAGATTATGTTAAAAAGTCTCATTTTTATTATTTCAGTGAGTCATTCTGGATTCACACCAGACTTCAGTTTTTCACATTCTAAGCCTGATATGAAGATCCCATTACAACTGTAACAAAGCATCTCTTATAGTCCATTAAAACTTGCACTTATTTTTTTGGTCTTCCCTTCAACACATCCTTTAGCATATGTTGTCTCAAACTGACCATTTGTTTAGCATATAACCAGGTGGATTTGTATTTTTAGGCCAGTTGTTGTGGGGAAACAAGGATCTTGAGTGACATTCTGAGTATTTTCTTCAGGTTTGCCTAGTTGAGCAGCTGATTTGGCATCACTTCTACAGTTGTCATCCAAGAAGCTCCATGGGTTGGGGTGAGATTTGGGTCTTACTCTATAACCACCCTTTCCACGCCACATGCTCATCAAGTTTTTTTCAGTTGTATGCTCTGTGACTGTCAGTCAGCCTTGGGGCTCTGTCTTGAGCCTTTCAGATCTTTCATTAAATTTAAATCTCCTTGAAGCATTGATTGTATCATATGGCTTTCATTATCATAAGCACACTGATGATATTCAGATTTGTGGTTCATGTTAACCTTTCCTACTGAGGTAAGTAACAGTATCTCTGAGCATCTAACAGCTGTCTCCCTCTGGATATCTCATAATTTTTTAACATTAGACACAGGCAGTAGAAGGCTCTGTTAATTGTGTCTGACAGTTTCTATTCTTCTTTTGGTTTACATTTCATGGAATCTACTCAGTACCTTTAACTGGGAACTTGGGTCTTATTCTTGACAGTAATTTGTCATTTACTGCTCTTATTTTTTATTTCACCAAAAAAAATATTGTTACTTAACACCTCACAGATTTGTCCGCACTTAAGCATTACATCAATAAAAACATCCATCTGTACACTTGTGGTTTTGTGTTTAGAGTTTGCCTTTATTCAAAAACATATTGGTTGTGTCAACATAGGCATACTCTGCAGCTTTTAGCATCTCTCCTTATCCTGTTGACATCTCTCGTTATACTGGATCTGCCAAGGCCAGTGGGCTCAGTGGCAATGCATGTGACCTTGAACACAGTGCACCCCTAGTGCACAGGGCACATGTCTTCTGGGCTGGAGCATGTCTGATCAGCTTGGTGCATGGGCAAAGAAGCCAGGCAGAGACAAACATTTTATTCATTTAACTAAATTGCCTCTGTAGGCATGAAAGAAGAGCGTATGGTCTGCTCCTTGCTTCTCAGTAGGGGCTTTTGCTCTTGAGCAGGGTATTAAATAAAACAGTACAGTCATTCTCCAGTGATCCTTGAAGTGATTAGAGGAATACTGTTTATGTCCAGCCAGCAGCTCCTCTCCTGAGTGACAGCAATGGGGAAAGTAAGTTTTTGTTCAAACAGATTAGTAGACGGAATATGCATGTGGTTTTCCTGTATCAAAGGTTAAAAAAAAATAAAGAAAGAAGTATTAAGTTTTTTATTTAGTGGCTACTGAGAAGTGACAGAGATGGTTTTCATTTTCTGTTTGTGCTCTGTTTTAAATAGTGCCAGTTGTCCTGCCAGAGAAAAAATGTTGTTCTCATCTGGGCAAAGATCAGTTTGTATTTTTTCTACATTTGAAAAGCAGGACCAACAGAAGTATTACCTTCATCCTGTAATGAAAAAAGAATCAACAAATTACAAAGGCTTTGAAGTCTCGAAGGCCTAGAGATGGAGTGTATTGTTCTATATAGTCAGGTACCTAAGAATAGTGGTGAGTATCAGGAAAATGGTATGTGAATTTTTTTGGTATCATGTGACTTGAATGTCCTTGACAATGGTGAGACCCAAGAGAGACATAGGAAGGAAATTTGCCTCATGGTAACAGACATAGTAAGTTCTTTACAGTCAATACTGTGCTGCTTTGCACCTACTCAGCTCTCCAAGACACAGCTCAATTCTTAACTCGGTGTCATCCTTCTCCAAGCAGCTTCCCAATAGGGAATGAAAGAAAACAAAGTCTGGTATGTTCTAAGAGCAGTGTGCTTACACAGGCACAAAAACTAGCCCTGAACTGAGTAGGTAGCAGAGTACTGTCTGGGGAATTACATCAGAAAAGCATGACAAAAATCAGCGCTTGAACTATTCTCTGAAATCTTTGTGTCAGATTTGAAAGCATCAGGACTGCCACACTCTCAGGCTCTCTGCTGCCTACTTGCACCAGTAGCATCCATAGAGGTGACTTACTGCCTCATCAGTTCATGGAGAGAGGGTGGTACCCAGCAGTGCTACCCTCCAGGAGGCAGGCTATAAGTGAGAAATATTCCCGAGAACATTTGGCTGTGCAGATCTGCTTCTTCCTGCTGAGCAAATGGACACCTCTGCCAGGCACCCTCACTTGAAGATGTAGGTAAGTCATTGCTTTCCCAAATAAACTCAGAGGTAATTTCAGCTCTGGGGATTTTCATCTTCACATGCATTCACTTTCAGTCGAGGAACAAGGGTCATCTGCTTGTTTGAAATTGGGATTTGAACCTTGGTGTGTCACTAGAGTGCCCCAGTTCCTATGTTATTCAGAGGCAAATATAGAATCATAGAGCACACTGCTGGCTAATGTTCATTTTCTCATCAACCAACACCCCCAAGTCCTTCTCTGCAGGGCTGCTCTGAATCTCTTCTCTGCCCAACCTATAGCTGTGCCTGGCATTGCTCTGACCCAGGTGTAGGACCTTGCACTTGTCATGGTTAAACTTCATCAGGTTGGCATCAGCCCACCTCACAAGCATGTCAAGGTCCCTCTGGATGACATCCCTTCCCTCCAACATATCAACCAAAACACACAGCTTGGTGTCATCAGCAAACTTGCTGAAGGCACACTCAATCCCACTGTCAGTGTCACCAACAAAGATGTTGAACAAGACTGGTCCCAACACCCATCCCTGAGGGACACCACTCGGTACTGGTCTCCAGCTGGACATAGAGCTATTGAGCACAACCATTTGTGCACGGCCATCCAACCAGTTCTTTATCCACTGAGTGGTCCGTCTGTCAAATTGACGTCTCTCCAACTTAGAGACAAGGATGTCATGCGAGACAGTGTCAAACGCTTTGCACAAGTCCAGGTAGATGACATCAACTGCTCTACCCCTGACCATCAGTTCTGTAGCCCTGTCATAGAAGACCACCAAATTGGTCAGGCAGGATTTCCCCTTAGTGAAGCCATGCTGGATGGCACCAACCACCTTGTTGTTTTTCATGTGCCTCAGCATGCCTTCCAGGAGAATCCGCTCCAAGATTTTGCCAAGTACAGAGGTGAGGCTGACTGGTCTGTAGTTCCCCGGCTCATCCATTTTTCCCTTCTTGAAAATGGGGGTTATATTTCCTTTTTTCCAGTTGTCGGGAACTTCACCTGACTGCCATGATTTTTCAAGTATGATGGATGGACAGTGGCTTAGCAGCTTCATTTGCCAGCTCCTTCAGGACCCGCAGATGGATTTCATCAGGTCCCATGGACTTGTGCACATTCAGGTTCCTAAGATGGTCTTGAACCAGATCCACTCCTACAGTGGGCCCAGGGTCCTCATTCACACTGTCCCTGTGTCTGCCTTCCAAGACTTGGGTGGTGTGGTCAGAGCATTTTCCGGTGAAGACTGAGGCAAAGAATTCATTAAGAACCTCAACCTTCTCTAAATCCAGGGTAGCCAGTTCTCCCGATAGCTTTTGGAAAGGGCCCACTTTGTCCCTAGCCTGTCTTATTTGCAATGTACCTATAAAATCCCTTCCTGTTATCCTTAACATCCCTAGTCAAGTTTAATTCTAAGTGGGCCTTAGCTTTCCTAACCTGGTCCCTAGCTTCCTGGATAACATCCCTGTATTCTTCCCAGGCTGCCTGTCCTTGTTTCCACCTTTTATAAGCCTCTTTTTTCCTTCAAATTTTCCTTAGCAGCTCCTTATCCATCCAAGGTGGTCGTCTGGCCCTCCTGCAGCACTTCCTTCTAGTTAGGATGCGTTGCTCCTGAGCTTGCAGCAGGTGATCCTTGAATATCAACCAACAGTCTTGGGCCCCCCTGCACTTTAGGGCTATATCCCATGGAATCTTACTGAGCAGGTTCCTGAAGAGGCCAAAGCCTGTTCTCTTGAAGTCCAGGGCAGTGAGCTTGCTGCACGCTCTTCTCACTGTCTCCTATTAAAACTAGGCATTTGTTATAAGCAGTCATTGCCCCATGAGGCAATATGATAAAAGTGTCTTGCCGACCAGGCAGTGATAAGTCTTACTTTTTATACCTTCCTCTGCTCAGTGAACATGAAATAATTCTGACATTTAGAGTCAAGAAAGAGCATAAAAAAATAAGTATTCTACCTTACTCCACAAAGAAATGTATCACTTTTTATATATTTATAATTATACAACTGGGAATCAAAAGAAGCTATGACAGTATTCCCTGTTCAGTGAAATATTTTGTGTATAAGGACAGAAGAGGAAATTTGGGGAAAACCATGATGCATATTTCTCTTCTATTGTGATATGGTCTTATTTAGTTGGAATTACATTTGGTTTCTCCAGTTCCAGAATAGCAAATGGCACCATGAATCTTCATCTGAAGAAGACTGTTTCAAAATGACCTGTAGCGGATGGAATGAAAGTCATTACAAGCTGAAGGAATGGAATCACACATATTTTTAACAGTATTATGCTGCAGGAAAAAAATAATCTTTAACAAGCCTAATACTTTCTGGGGAGCAGTGCAAAGATTCAGGAGAACTGTGTGGGAAGTTTGATGGACAGTTAATTGGAGGAACAGGTAATGATAATGGTTTTATTTTCTAATTTTATAGCATTACTTAAAGCATTACTAGCAGCAATCTGGAGAAAAATATAAGAACAGAGAAAAACTTACAACACTGACTATGAAATTAGTAATCCCAGAAGAAACTTTCTCTGAATTTAAATGGTTCTACCTCACGCAGCTAGATCATTTGCAGATATTGTCAATGGCTGGTATAGTTATTTTCTTTTCTCTACATTTTGGGCAGGCTTTCCCTTGCTTCCCAGATGTCTTAAAAGAATTTATGTATCTTTGGCAAGTAGAAAGATCATATCAAGACATAATAAAAACAGTCAGAGTGAATGAATCTATGAATACAGATTCTGAGGTAAAAAAGTACAAACAACTCTTCCCATTTATTTCCTTATCTTCTGCATATTTCATTGATGAAGGTGTTACTAGTACCTCAGTGCTGGACACATCTATTAGCTTGAATCCTGTGAGGGCTTTCCCTGCTTAGACTGTTTACAAGTAATTTCAAGGCCATTTTCCTCTGTCAAAATATTTAAGTCCTTTTCATTAAACTATAAATAATTTTTGAATTTCTTCCTTTCTAAGGTGTCGTGGTTTAAGCCTCTAAAACTCACGAAGTTTTACTCACTCACTCCCTCCCCTCTTTTTTTTCTTCCCCCAGTCCCGGGGGGATGGGGAGGAGAATCGAAAAAAAAAAAATGCAACTCGCACAGGTTGAGATAAGAACAGTTTAGTAACTAAGGTATAACACAAATCACTGCTGCTACCATCAATAATAATACAAGAGAGATACAAGGAAAGAGAATACAACTGCCCACCAAGCCTGACCCAGCCAGTGCACCCCCCAGCAGCGAACCCCCCAGGACCAAAAACCTGCTCATGCCATGAACCCCCAGTCCACCACCACACCCTTCTGGGTCTCTGCCCTCCGGTTTCACATCCTGGACATGACGTGCTGTGGTATGGAATAACCTCTTTGGTCAGTTCGGGTCAGGTGTCCTGTCTCTGCTTCCTCCTGGCTCCCCCTCCTCCCTGGCATAGCATGAGACTCCGAAAGTCCTTGGTCAGACCAAAACACTACTAGGCAGTAACTGAAAACACTGGTGTTATCAGTGCAGTTCCAAGGACCAAAATCAAAAACACAGCACTGCACCAGCTACCAAGAAGGAGAAAAATGACTGCTACTGCTGAACCCATGACATAAGGTCATTCCCAGATGGGAATACCCAGTAAGAGCAGGAGCAAACAGTCCCTGGGGACTATCTGGAAATAAATGTAAGTTCAAATTCTCCCTGGAACAGAGTAGTTTGAAGATGTTTGTTGAGGAAGCCCTTAAAATGCAATTGTAAAATTTCCTAATCCCAGTCCCATTTCTCATTATGGCAAATAAAACTTTTAGGAAAAACTAGTGAATAAGTAAAAGCATATAAATATATATGCCAAAATATGCTATTCCATTCTTCTGTGAAATAGCTGTCTCTGTAAAACATGACTTTATACAGCCTTTACTTCCCATATTAACTATGTACTGGTACCCTACTTGCTCCAAACAGCTAGCGGTTTTTGAACAACAATCTGATAGAGAAAAAACCCAAATACTCCTTTTGCCATGTCTGTATGGTGTGTTGCAATGCTCACTGCTCATAAATGGGTTCTTGAAGGATTGTAATGAGTATACCAGCACAAGACCCTTGCAATGAACTGCTGAAGGCAAGATAGTATTCTTCATTTCGTTTTTACTACCTTCATTATATGGCAATGCGTCACTGGCACATGTATAACCTTGAGCATCACAATAAACTTACTTAGAAGGCAAACTGAAATGAATTCTGGTCATGGGAATATTGGTGTAATCTAAAATGTCATCACCACTATTCCTGTTGCAACAAATTTTTGCTTAAAAAAACCAATGTGTGGCCCAGACTATAGTTCATATCTTTCCACATTTCTTTGCTTCTGATAATATTTTCCTTAGACTTTTTTTTACTCTAGCAAAATTTTATAGCATTTTTCTTGCCACTTTACTAAGCCTAAGTTCCACTTTACTAAAGCTAAATTAGAAAAAGAAATTTAAAATATATGGTCTAAAATGTTACAAACATAAAAAATGTCAAGTTAGAAAAATAATAAGCTAACCCTGAAGAGATTTTATTTCTATAAAAATAGGCACATAAGAACATTTAAATTCAAGTTAAATTAGAAGTAGTTAGAGCTAGTTTAGCCATTCTCATAAGACTGACAAATCTTACATATGGGAACTATAAATTTGGTAAAGAAATGAAGGACTAACTGAGGCCTAATTTGTTTCATTTGACTTGACCATATAAATGAGAACTACATTTTTTCCACCTTGACTACTATATTTTTTTTTAAAAAAGTTGTTACTCGAAGCTATCTTTGTTTGCTCATGTAAGCAACCTTGTATTGGATATTTTCCTTTTAGCATCTTTTATCTACGCTGGGTGAGATCACAAAAAAAGCCCTGAGAATTCCAAAATAATATGATGTAAAACTGAAAAAAAAAAAAATGAAAAGAGAGAAAGAAAAAGAAGAAAAAAGAAAAAGAAAAAAAAAAAACAGAGAAAAAAACATGCTTTGTGTGCATTCCAGGATCACTCAGAAAATGATCTGTGGTATCAGAACCGCAGATGATGTAGGGCCAATGTCAGTAAAGACCTAAAGCATATAGAAGTTGTATAAGGTGTTGCAAATTTGTTGAATGTTTGGTTTTCAGACCATGAACTGAACTGTAGAGTGAAGACCTGAAATCTCACTGCATGACTCAAGCAAGGTACTCCAGCAGAGCTTTCCAGAGAAACCCATGCACTGAGGGAAGAGGTGCTCCAACTGGTCACTAAGGAAGCTAAATATTCTCCTCCAACCTAGAAGAAACAGGAATTTCATTTACATAACAGGTCTGTGTGAGGTGGCTCATTTTGACAAGGTGTCCATACAAGCATCGCAACAGAGGGCACAGCCCCACTGAGGAGCAGAGCCTTGAAGGAGAGGACTGTCAGAATGTTCCTCAGCCTGCACATTCCTTCAATTGCCTCTGCAAAGCACCTAGGCAGTGTGCGTTTTCGGCACTACATGTGGATCAGATACGCATATACTTAGATTGTTTGTCGTGCATGGACACTTACAAAGCCCAGGTATCCAACTGGAAAAATTCATTCTTTTTTGAACTCTGCACTGCCTTGCCTGCTTGATGTGTTTTAATATACTAGAAAATGTTTCACTAACCCTTGCAAACACCAGTCTTTTGCTGTGTTCACATATACCTTGGAGATGCAATGTCATCTCGGCATTGCTCAGCCTCCCCTTAAAAACACTCTATCCAATCCAAAATATAGCAACTATAAAATGTTGTCATACCTTTCTTTTTGTAGTCATAAGAATTTCTATTAACAATACCTGCTGTACCTCTATTTTCCAGTTGCGTTTAAGCAACGGCTTGTGATTAACAAACACTAGGACTTAAGGGTTTCTCTCTGTTTGTTTTTTCCTGATAATTTCCAGATGTTTCCCATGGTGATTTGTTCTGTGGTGCAGGAATTCCATCTGTTCCTTCCTATACATCGACTCTGTTTTATTTCGCATCTGTATAACATTGTGATTCAGAGGGTTTGAATTAGTACCTTTTATTTGCTGTACAGCCTATTTATCATAATTTCTGCATTTTCAGATTGTCTCTTCAACTTGTCTGAATTAATTATTGCATCAAATATTAAATAATTCATGAAAATCTGTTAGGCACTTTTCTATACACTTCACTGTACCTCTAAATTCTTATTTGAAACTCCTTGCAAAAATCTAATCCTGACCTTGACAGGTTTCCAAAGGTAGTGGGTATTTGAAAGGTGAATATTATTAAAGACACTTAGGGTAACATTAATACATAGATATGACAAACATAGAGTCATATAGAATATGACATAGAATATAAACCTCCATTTGTCTATTGCAAAATAAGATTAAATTAGTACTCAATTTACTGCTAGAAAGCCAGTAGATCTCTGAAATTTGTGAGTAGCACTTGGAAGTACAAGTTCATGAGCAGGACCTTTTATTTATCTTCAGTAAATAGCGGTGTTTGCAGGCAAACCCTCTGCTTGGCTTTGACCCATCAAATTCTTAAAAATATCTCAGTGCAGAAAAGAAGTTATACTCCAATGGTCAGCCAGCAGTTGTAAGATGTACTAAAATTGACACCTTGATAAAGTTTATTAATCATAAGAAACACCAGCTGGAAAAGAGTTCCTAAGTAATGGATCACTCTTCATGGAACTAAATATGTGAGAGGACTTTTGCCTTTGTGCATTATCCTGTTTAGAAGAAAAGTATCCCCACTGGCAGCCAACAGCATTTTAGTTGACATAGCAGTAGGAAACCTTTACAGAGCTTATCAAAACCCAGAGTCAACAAGCATGTTTTTACCTATCTCTGTGCAACTCTTTCAACATATTACTTTAATCCTTGCAATTATTATAAAAGTATTTATGTTACACTTTTCTCATGTTAAACATGACTTTAGGATGGCTGCCTAAACCTGAGAAAATTTCTTCTCAAAAAAACATTTCTAAGCAGATTATTGATCTGTTCTTGTCATGTTCAGAACCCCCCACAAGATTGGGCAGCAAAAAGCTGAGATGCAGGGGGTCAGTTTGGTTATGCAGGGTAGCAGCTCAGAGAAAGCATTTCCGATGACTGTAGTATGTCTGGTGTGCTAGGAGGACGTCCATACCATGGAAATTTTCTTGAAATTTTAATGTTAGCTTTCAAATTTTGCACACAAATCCTTGGACTTCTAAACAATGTAAAACTTTCCTTTTAAAATTAACTTAGCTGGTTAAACTCAGTCAGAGCTATGATCAGTAAAAGATAAGCAAGTACTGGCTGAAACTGTGTATGTAAGGATGTGAGGTGGTTGACTGGGGCTAAGAGACAAAGATTGCATTCAAACCTTTAGAATGCTCCCAGGTAACTATCTTTTACCAATTTTAATCCATTTACTTCATGCAATGCCTTTGTTCTTGTCAGCAAGACATCAGTTTTGCTATATTGAGTTTTTCATACAGGCTGGTAGATTTTGTAATACAAAGTGTGAATTGGTAGTACTGGCTGAAGGAAATCCTGCCTCATACTCCAGCACAAGTCTTTGTGCAGCTGTTCTGAACTTAATAAAAAACAACACCCAGGTAAACCCTAAAGACATGCCAGAAATTGTATTAAGCTGATTTGCTCCCTAATGGATTTCACAGTCTGTCCACTCAAGAAGCCGTGCAGGTGAACTTAAGTAAAGATCCTAATGGGAACACTTGCAGCCAGTATTGGTGCCAGCAACCTCATGTTGTGGAACCACAGGTCCTGCACGTTCCTGCGGGCAAAACTTCTAATTGACATAGCCTGGGTTGTTATGTTCCTTTTTGAAATCTTTAAGTCTTGTCCTCATACTTTCTTTGGCATTCGCACTGCTTTAGGAAATAATATTCAAGAATTAACCTCTTAGATTTTGTGTGTTACCAGTTATTCAGTTCATCAAATCAGATCCACTTCTTCATTGACCTGGTATTTCCATAAGTGTTGTCAGTGCTCCAGTACTGGTATTTTAATGTATCTTTGAATTGCATGGCATCAGAATGACATAAGGAATTTTACATTTATACTTTTTAAAACTTCAGGTTTTTACCCTCTCCCCAATGAATTTTAATCTCATGTCCAAAAGGTCATCTAGAAGTTTATCTCTGTTCAGTGCAATTTATTGGTACTAAATATAGTCTTCTCTATTCAAGATATTTTTCAAACACATTGGTTTGCATACTGCTAATGCAGTAAACACCAAACATTTAGATTGTATATATGAATGCAATTTCTATGGCCTATGTTAGTAACCTGGATTTACTAGCATATTACTGGTATGGTCATCCAGAATTCATTTTGTTTTCAATAATTTTTAATTTGCATTTAAAGCAACCTATGGAGTTGTTATTGTCTCTGACCATAGTGTATAATCTCTGCTTTGGACGCTCACAAATAGTGAAGCTATGTACAGAAAAAACAAAACAAACAAAAACAAACTAAAAAAAAAACCAAACAACAAAAAAAAAAACCAAACAAAAAAAATTACAGGAAGACAAAAGGAGAGGAGAGAGGAGGGGAAGGGAGTGGAGGGGAGGGGAAGGGAGGAGAGGGGAGGGGAGGAGAGGAAAGAAAAAGAAGAAAAGAAAAAAAGGGAAAAGAGAAGAGAAGAGAAGAGAGAAGAGAAAAAGAGAAGAGAAGAGAAGAGAAGAGAAGAGAAGAGAAGAGAAGAGAAGAGAAGAGAAGAGAAGAGAAGAGAAGAGAAGAGAAGAGAAGAGAAGAGAAGAGAAGAGAAGAGAAGAGAAGAGAGAGAAGAGAGAAGAGGGAAGGGAAGGGAAGGGAAGGGAAGGGAAGGGAAGGGAAGGGAAGGGAAGGGAAGGGAAGGGAAGGGAAGGGAAGGGAAGGGAAGGGAAGGGAAGGGAAGGGAAGGGAAGGGAAGGGAAGGGAAGGAAAGGAAAGGAAAGGAAAGGAAAGGAAAGGAAAGGAAAGGAAAGGAAAGGAAAGGAAAGGAAAGGAAAGGAAAGGAAAGGAAAGGAAAGGAAAGGAAAGGAAAGGAGAGGTGGGTGTGTTGTTTAGCCAAAAACATTTGAGTGTAAATCCCCAAATATTCACATAAGTTTTGAGAAGCTTACTTCTTCATTATTCTTTATTATATTTATTCTATTATTATTGCTTCATTGTATTCAGCTTCATCATTATGTCTTGTGTTCCCTCACCCTAATAAGGTATAAAGCCTCCTTTATTCGTTCTCACCCTTTGCTTGTGGAGAGATTTCATCAGCGGAAACCCAATACAGCCATTCCTGTCCATTTACAACAGAAATCCTTTTCTTCCTTCCTTCCTTTCTTCCCTCTGTTGCTTTTTTTATGTAAACTGTTTAGAAAGGCAACTGAGATTAGACTGCCCCTTACATCAGTAGGCATTGCTTTACCAGAGTGACAGGCTAATTTCCTCCTTTTCTTCTCCCACCCTTGCACCCTGCTAGCACTGTAGCGAGAACTGGAGAGTTCACCATTAGCATCCTGAAAAGGTTTACTTACATCTTCATTTATATGCATTTTCAAGTGAAAACTAGAGGGATAAAACAAATGCATGGGATATGGAATGGAGCTTTACTGCTTCAAGTGTTGGAAATCAAACCTTCAGTGACAAGAATGCAGCATTTTAGGCTCTAACACAAGTACAGGTATTTTGCAAAATGTAAAGAATTACATAATGACAATATTTTCAAAAGTATGTGTTTCAAACTGATTTAGAGGATATTTTTGTAAGAGGACTGAAATCACCTTTTCTGTGGGAAAATCTGAGGTAGTACACATCAGCCTGACAAACTGGCACACTGTGTCTCTTCCTCCCAGCATCACACAATTTAGTTTGGTTTCTATATCTACATCAGAAGGTCAAACTGTGAGTTTTCAAAATTGGGCTAATACAGGAACATCAAAGATAGAGGAGGAGATATGACCAAGTGCACTGGTACTGGTTTTGTCAGCACTACGTCATTAGATGCCCATTATCAGGTCCTTGCTCAGCTGTGAAATGTTCTGCAGGGAGGAATGGTGTAGCTGATCTAAAAGGTATCTCACCCGTTTCTCTTCAGGTTATGTTCTGCTCCATGAATCCTGATACAGAGGATGGTCTTGGAGGGGTCTTGTTCTGTCCTGGCATGTAGTACAACCTGCAAGAGCACTTTCTCTTGTTACTGAGTGATCACTGTAGGAAAGTAAATAATAAATGACGTTTTGATTTCAGCTGTTGCCTCACCCCAGTGAAGTTCTTTGTCATACTCAAATGGGTCAGAAGGAGATTCTGAACCAAAATTAGGTATTCTCCTTTTCCTAAAAGCTAAAGCTAAAAAGTTTCAGCCAATTGCTAACTTCTTTTACATTTTATTCCCCCAAGCTCACTTTTAGCAAATCACAATTTTATTCTCATATTGATTATGCCCTTGGCACAAAGCTCCGTTTCAATTTCACAGTAAATTGTAGCACTGATCTTATTAAACACCCCTGAAAGCCCTTACCTTATGCCCTGATATCATACCCTTTTCTGACACACAGCATTAAAACAGTACGTATCTGATATCAACCAGACACATGCTTCTTCTGTTGCATGACCATACCATGGTTAGAAATCACTTGAAGAACTGCTCTTTTGATAACATTTTTAGTCGAACAGTGTGAGATCTTCCTGACAGCAAAATGCTTCACAGTTGATTTAGGATGAGTCTGGACTAGTATTAAAATATAGGTGACATTCAGTATTTTTACAGTAAAATCCATAGAAATCTTATCTGGAGTACAGAGAAAAATTAATTAGCACAGCAATTTAATTTAGCACAGCAGTGCATGCTGATTTCTTTTATTTGCTTTCTGGAACCTAGACGCTGTATATTTTAGGTAAGTAAAGACATACTACTCAGCCTAAACTGTCCAGCTACCCAAATACCAGAGAGTTGGAATAATATTTTTTAGAGCTATGTCTTACAGAGAGAGGTGGGAATGGTATTTTTCTGCAGCAAGCAGATTTTTCTTATGTGTTTTGTGTAAAAAACTTGAAACAAAGATGACCCTTTCAGTTTTCGGCTATGGGTCCTACTTTTAAGGATTCAAAGTATGGTCCAGAGGCGGTCACAAAATTAGCTTGGATGTCTTTGTTTAAAAAGACAAAAAACAAATAGCAACACACTTCCCTCTTCCCAGTTTTCATAAGGTGGAAAAACAGTTCCTGTCCTGAAATTGCTTAAAGGGTAGAACCATTCTTTCTTTAAAAAAAGATTACTATATCTTGACAACAGCAATAACCAGAGATAGGATTCTGTCTCTAGACCTCTAGGCAGCTTCTGGAGTAAGACCTTCTCATCCAGGAGAATTTGTATCTCCCTGCAGAGATTTTCTTAAAATGACAGTAAGAGACTGTGGAGGAACATGACTGGCCGATTCAATATCAAGGAAGCCTGTATAAGAATGTAAAAGCAAAAGGATTTGGTATCAAAATGGGGTTCTGTTACAGTTGTCCAGAAATTTAATGCATTGCCAATACAAGACCACCAAGTATTTAACTTGTAACAGGTGGGCAATAAAAGCAGAACAGCCTGGCATATTATTACATAGAAGTCCTTTTAAGTTCAGTGAGTTGAATTCTCTCTGGACCCACATTTGTTCTCATTAAAAGTCAAAGATTTTCCTTTGAACTCAGAAGATCTTATCCAAACCAATACAAAAGGAAGAGCTGATGTGCTGGAATAACAATACACAATACATTCTTCTTATTTCCCCTTTGTTGTTTTCTTGTAAGCTTTTCACATAGGTTCCCCATCTAATCAATGAAGAGTGGGTGAGGTTTGTCTCAGAAAGGTTCATTCCCCACTGAATAAACAGATAAGGCAAGGGTAAGGAAAGGGTCTCTGGAAGCATCTCTCTCCGCTCACTGTGGAGGGAGTTCAGACAACCAGCTTAAACACGGGGCTTAGGCAGAAATTCAGTTCCAGATTCAGACTCTTGTGTTCCTGTTACAATTAAAGAAAATTGACAGATCCATTCAGTTGCTGTGGCTTAGCGCCTAGAGCCTTTTAAGATCCTGTAGGTAAGATACTTTGGCTGCCTACTGGCTGCCTGTCCATCATACCCTGGGTCTCTCATAAAGCCTGACCCACATTTGCCATACCTGAGTAGGTCTTCCTGACATTTTGAGTCCTCTGAAATGACCTATTTTTAGGCAAACCTTATTTAGGCAACTGAATTAAGCCTCTACTAACCACAGTAAACAAAAGGGGAGGTTCAGTTACCCAACCTGTGTCAGGTAGCACCAAATGAGATGCCCAAGGTCAACCAAGACCTTTGCTGCTTGGGGCTGGCAGATCTGACCTCTGACATTTTGCAGCAGCAACTGCAGCCATGCAGAATAATTGAAAAAGTCTAAACAGAGAAAACATTTACCATCTCGAAAGGCCTGTTCAGGTAATTGAACTTTCTGCCTCCCTGGATCTAAAAAGCTATTCAGTTGGAAGGAAGTTGGTGAAAATTCTAGATACTGGGTTCAACTTGCTGTAGCACCTTACATCCAGAAGGTAGGGCAGACATCTAAATGCAGGTGTTTGAATATTTGGTTTGATCTGTAAATTCATTAATTTTAGATGAAGCCCACTGCAGTTGCTTTACATAGTTAAAGTTATATATAAACCTTTGCTGATCTGGCAGTGATTGTTATGATTAGAATTTGCAAAGTACACGTTTCTACTGCCAATTATAGAAAGAATGCCTCACAAAATATGCACATTATTTAACATTATTATACTCTCTAGCACTCTGATAGTTATGGTTTGTCAATATTTCCCTTTACCTTTTGTGAATCTGACTCTTCTCAGTGAGTTTTATAGCACTGGAATAGTTTCTTTTCAATTAAGTTGCACCCTACTTTGCCTGTCATCAGCCTCAATACATTTTTAACAAAACATCAGGGAAAACATTTTTAACCTCAGGCAGGTTAGGTCTTCTAGACACATTGTTGGCATACTACATGTAACAATTTGGGCTGGAAACAGAAATTTGGCATCACAGTTTTAGTTCTTCTTGAAGTCTGGATTAGGTTGAGCAATCGTTTTAGAAGTTGTAATCAAGATTAAGTCAAAACCTTCTTTTCCCATTTAGATATAAACTATTTGGAGGATAGATTATTTTTTTTTTTCAAAAGCCAGAGTTATTAGTTTGGAACTCCAAACATTCAAACTGTTATCACTTATTATAAACAGTTCTGGCAACTTGAGACCATTTTTTCATTTCGTTTCATTGGGTAATTTCTGGTTCCACTTTTACTTCCTTATTTGATAGTGCCTTACATGTATATAGATATGCTTGTGTGGTGCTAACCAACTGTTGGTTAACAGGTTAGCAGTTATATGAAAAAAGATTATTTTCAATGTTGGAATGGGAAAAAAAGAAAATTAAATGATGTGAAATGCTTGTAGGTAGAGGGAAAAGGTCTAGAATATAAATAAGAGTCATATACCACAACCATAATTATGACTTTGCTTCCAGGGTTATAAAAACAAGCATCTCAGATCTCTTGCTCTTGGATGAATTGAGTTAGGGTCCTGACTATCTTCCCTCATTAGGATGTATAGCAGATGTGACATGCTAACTTAATTGTTGCAGTGGACACACAGAAAGATGACATGGGGAAATCTGTTATCTTTTCTCATTTTCATATGTAATGTTCTAAGTGGACCAAAATAATTACCTCTAGACACTGTACTCTGAATGCCACTTTTTTCTTTCCTTTTCTAATTCTTACTGGGTGGCTTTGGCAAACGACCAATATGATACAACTTTACATCTGACTAATAAATGAAACTGACCCAGAAAGGACTTAATATTCACAGCTACATAATATTGTGCCTTTGCTTAGATAGACAAAAAGCATTCCCATGGAACCCTAAGACATTTGTTTCTGCAGTTGATTCAACAGGGGATGAGAAGAAAATCTCAGTGCTTCCCGAAGTCCTAAAGGAAGTCCATAATGAGAATTGCTGATCTCCTTGGAAAGGATGTGACTGCAAGTTCTGGGAAGTGACTCCCTGTTTGTGGTTTCCAGTGGCTGGGGTCACAGTTCCCCATTGCCAGATGCTCTCTCTCTGTGCTGCCTCTTTGGAGCCCATCACCTCCCAGCATTCCCCTCAGCTGTCTTCTACGTCCAGCTCACTGCAGGAAACTGCTGGCAACTTGCATTTTAGAGGCACCGGGCTGCTACAGAACAGATAACTTTTTGTGAACTGAACTTCTTTTGTCCTGAAAGGATGATACTCTTAGTCATAAAAATACATTTCCTATCTGCACAGGTAATTATGTTCCCTATATGGAATAAATGGTGGCTGGCCCATTTTCTTAAACATTGCTTTGATACTTCACTGGTTGGAAAGGACAGAAACTTTGCATAAAAACCATGCTGTCTGCTGAGTAGATTAGTAACTTTGCAGCTGAATCTATCCTTCTCCCCAGTATGTGTATTTATTGTCTGTGATGTGCAACTGTATCACCTCTTGTTGAAGATCTTGAATAGTTTGTAAGAGTCTAGCTATTTCAGCTTAATGCATGTAGGACTGAGACACATAATTTTTCAATTACTGTATGTCATATTCTTGTATGTATCATTTTTGTCTTCTAGAAAGATGTTTTCATAATATGGAGGGAAAGGTATCCAGCCGAAATCACTACAGTACTGTAGAAATTGCATTCTGCAGCTAGTGAATCTAATGAGAATTACACCTTCTCTATCAAATTTTAAATTCCCATGAAAAGTTCATAGCAAGTATTAACTCTTATATTCTAGGTTAACTTAAAACAGCTATTACTTTCTTTCTGACTCCTGGGGAATTTTCATAAGCACTCTTGGCTGAATCTTATTTTCCTTATTCCAAGATTTAGTCTGGGTCTTACTGAAATTACCAGGAAAGTTTCAATGAGTAACGCAGGAAACATTTTATGCTATCCCCACAAACTATGCGATAGGGAAATTTGTCAGCCAGGCTTTTCAGGAATGATTGCATTGATTTATCTCCAGCATGGTATGTCTCAACAAGATTTCTTCAAACACTTCATTCTTAAAGCTATTTCCCTCTAAGATACTCCTGACATCTGCAGCTTTTATAGCTTGAAGCGCTACAAGGTTGCTCCTCAGATAGTCGTTACTTCACAAACAGTCGTGGTTTTGACAGTCATGGGCTATGCACTGCAAAATCCCAAATCTCTGCATCGCAGAGTGAATTCTTCTTTTAGAGAATAATTCTCCTGACTTTCCTCAATGTTTTCTTGTTTTATTTTGCTTAGTTTCTTGTTATACTTTCTGGAGCCAAAAAGGGGCTCTTTATCCCTTTCCATGAGCTCCCTCCACATTAAGTTTGTGAATGTGTTCTCTCCTCTGCCTGTCCTCCCAAGATCTTCTCTACCGTGGCAGTTGGCTACATTACAAGTGGAGGATAAAGAATAACAATATCCCCTGGGGGCCCTTGACTCCAGGGTAAATCTGGCATGGCAGTAATAGTTACTGCTTGTCCAGGAGAGCTGCAGTGGGACAGATAAGGCATGTGGACTATGGTGAGAGCCTCCATGGCTCCACAAAAGCAGAGCTTTAATCACCAAGAGGGAAGCGCTTGGGATATGTTCCATGCAGGCTAACCAGCAAACAAGGAGATATCCTGATTCCACTGCAAGTACAGTATTTTTTTCCATTACAGACCTAATAGCTTGAAATTATTCCTGTTTAATCTGGAGCCTCCTCCATTAAGACCACAGTGGCATGCATCCTGAGCTGTGAAGGGAAAACTTGAAAGCTGAGGCTTGGCAGCTTTGTCTGGAAAAGCTTTGCTGCTGCCATAATGCCCTGGGAGAATGACAAAGAAAATTTAGGCTGCTAAATATTAAAAGGATGAATAGTGTAAACAAGCTGATTAAATCCTGCAACATCTCCAACTTCGTGGCTCTAGGGTGGCTTATGTCCTGTTAAAATGGATGGATTCTGCAAGCCGGGAGAAATCAGAGTTCGCTAACAAAAAAAGCAAACAACCAAGCAGTGTGCAGGATAGGAGGACACAAATAGCTAAAGAGAAATTGCTATTTTATTTTATCCATCTGGTCTACCCTTGTTATGATCTGCCTCATTATTTCATGGGATAGAATATGATAAGTACCTACAGACAAGGCGTTATAGGATGCAGGTAATTTTTTCTACCTAGTTATCTGATCCTGTTTAGAGCAGATTTGAAAGACACCATGCCTAGAGCACTTTCCAGGGCAGTTGCGTCCATCCACAACTAAAATACATTAAGATATAATACAACAAAATTCCTATTCTGTCCTATTTCAAAATTCCTGAGTTATGAAGTGTCTTTAAATTAAAAGAGTATGAAAGATAAAACTTATTGACAGCCATTCCTTTATAGAACAGACTTATTTTCACACAAATTAATGGGTATGACTGCACATAATAAGGTAGGACACAGAGATTAAATATAAACTATTAAACATGCTGCAGGTTGTAATTTTTATGTGTGTGACTTTAGAAGAGGCATGGGACATTTTGTGTCTCTGTCATTTGCCAAAAGTTTTGTCAGGTTGGGAAGCTATATCTTTCCAGGGATGTCCACAAAGTACCTAGACAATTTCAATCCCATGAAGTTTTTCCCCACTTTGTCTGCAGCTGGGCACATAGATGCAGCTGAGCTGTCTTTGGCATTACCATTAACATGCTTGATAACCACTGTGGAGGGTAATGTAAGGAAAACTCATGGTCTTAGTTTCCCCTGGGGTGCCTGAGGTTCAGAGCTGCAAGAGAACTTGTGAGCCAGTAAGGGTGTGGATGGGCAGTTGGCAGTGCTGTCTCAAGTAAGAAGTGCAGGTGACTGGATGTCGTATTCTGAGCATGCCAAAATGAACTACGTGTACCCATGGTAGTGGAATAAGACACAGAAAAAGTCCCTTTTCCTCAGGAAAGTGTGGAGAAAACCATCACTGAAAGAAATCTGTGCAAGTCTTCAGATGGTAATGTCATTAGCAGAGGAAGAAGTCAGATAGAGTAGAAATGTATTGACAGATCTACACCTACCCAGTTGTCGTGGTTTAAGCCCCTCACCTAGCCGCTCTCTCACTCCCCCTTCTTTCTTCCCCCCAGCTCCTGAGGGGATGGGGAGGAGAATCAAAAAAATGCAACTCCCACAGGTTGAGAGCAGTTTAGTAACTAAGGTATAACACAAACCACTACTGCTACCAACAATAATAATAATGACAAGGCAAATACAAGGAAAGAGAATACAACCGCTCACCATGTATACCCAGCCCGACAAAGCAGTGCACCCCCCACTTTCCGGGTCCCTGCTCTCTGTTTTCACATCCTGGACATGACATGCTGTGGTATGGAATAACCTCTTTGGCTAGTTTGGGTCAGGTGTCCTGCCTCTGCTTCCTCCCGGCTTCCCTTCCTCCCTGGCAGAGCATGAGGCTCAGAAAGTCCTTGGCCAGACCAAAACATTCTAAGCAGTAACTAAAAACATCGGTGTTGTCAGCACTGTTCCCAGGCTAAAAGTCAAAACCACAGTGCTGCAGCAGCTACTAAGAAGGACACAAAAGACTGATACTGCTGAACTCATGACACCAAACACACTTATAGAGAGACACACCAGTGTTGGAGAGCTGCACAATTTGCTGTGAAAAAGGATGATGAATTTACCACTCTGGACGTCTTAGATCAGAGCAGAACAGGATGTGATGAACTGAAATGTCTCATGAAATTATCAGTCTTTTTCTTCTCTCTCATGTTATTGATACGGCTAGTGTCCCTTGCAAGGAATTCCAGCCAGGTAAAGAACAACTGAGAAGGGTTGAAATACTCCAGTAAAAATCAAAGAAATAGAGGGACTTCAATGAGTTCAGTCCCCTGCCATTTCTGGCAGTCATATCATGTAACCCCATAGGTTTATAACTGATCAAGCTCTATTTTACAGCTAATTAGATTTTTTTTCCTTAATGCCTCCAAGTAGAAAGCTATTCCAGATCTTCACTGTAATAATGTGTAGAAGTCTTCTAATTATCAGAGTAAGCTTCTTTATGGCCAGGTTATATTACTTCCTTAATCTAAATAACACTTTCTTCACCATGGGATTTCCTTTGTTAATATATTTATGGAGACTAACCATAGCCCCTTTCAGGCATTAATGGGCACCTAAACAAACCAAGTTGGTTGCTTTCTTATTATTTACACATGATATCCTTAACAAGTGGAAGTGGGAGAGGGGGAGACGGGAATCTGGGGACACAATCGGCATTAAACTTAATATGAGTCAGAGGGTTAAACCTCTGCTCACCACTCAAAAGGGAATCATCTCTGGGATTCCTCCCTTTCTAAACATGTAGAAGAGTTAAATAGCACAGATAAACTCCAATTGACTGAATTACACTAGATGCCTAAATATTGCTGTTCATATAAATTAAAAATGACCCACCTAATGTTACCGTCATTGGAAACTCATGGGAATGAGTTTTCATACATGTAATGTACTTTCTCTCATTGCTTTCTTATTCTGGTTTGTTTGAACTTCATTTATGTGTAATAATAAAGGGAAGAGAAACCTGAACTGCTTTTCCTACTCAATGTTTAAAATATTTGTATAATTTCAAGCACATGAGAGATGATATCATATCATTAATATGTGCTTTTATAAATTCTTTGAAAACTAACATAAGTGGCCCTTCATTTAGACATTATTTACATAGAGACAACCTTTGACATAACAAAATACAGTGAATGGAATCTGAAATGAAATAAAATCAAATTAGAAGTACAATATGAGATCGCAATAGCCAGAATAGGTGAACTTTGGGACAGGTTATTTAGAATAATGAAAGTTTCTACAGCAGCAGCTATTTTAAAATGAAGACAGCATGCTTCTCTATATGCATTGTTTTACAAAAGAAATTAATTCAATGAAGTATTTAGGTTTTATTAAATGTTCATAGTAATCCAGTCTGTCAATAAAGACAATTTGTTCAAAATTATTGGATGCATTGTAGGATTATTCAAACTGTTCTAAGCTAGAGGTGTGAAAAATGAGGTAACTCCACTGAAGTGAAGCTGGTAGCTATCTAATAAGAAGTTAGAATGGCAACAAACAAAAGAGCTTATACACAAATATAAAATAGTGATGCTTCATTTTAATGACAGATTCCTGTTATGATTAGCAATTTCTCCAGAATAATTAATACAACAGTTAAGGTATTCAGTGTTATGGGTAGCTGGGGAAGCCAATTAGACTTGCAAGGACAGCTCCAATTTATGCTTAAAGGAGCAATTTCTGGAATTGCAAATCCTTGCGAAACCCCTCTATAGGTGTCAAGGCTGCTGGGAGAAACTGACTGTTAAGCTTTCCACTACACAAATTTTGAACAAAATGCCAATGGTGTGGCAGGTTTCTATTAAGTATAAACATGCCCCAGTACACCAGAACTGCCCTTTCATGTTCAACATGAACAAAGTATTGCCTTATTGTACACAAGAAATTCCAAGAAAATATATGGTGAATTTAAGCAGATGCTGAGCTTCAGTCACCAAAACATATGGTTGTAGAAATGCTGTTTGGGGAAAGCATCTGGAGTCATCTAGCCCAGAAAGCTGGGCTACTGCCAGTCCTCAGCCTTGGCATTGTCTTGCCACGTCTTGGAATCCTCTTGAGAGGAAGATCCCACAATACCTTTGGGCACCTGTTCCAGCACTGCACTGCCGCTCTACGTTTTTCATGCATCCTGACTTCCAGAGTTTCCTAACACCCAAACTGAACTCCTACTCTGTGGGCATTGCCCTCTGCTTTACTTTAAATTGCGAGGGCTTGGGTCCACCATCTCTGTAGCAATCTTTCCTTAGCAGGATCACCCCTTTGTCGAGTTTTGACTTGGTTTACTCTTCACTTACACTCACATGACTTTTTCTGTCTCTTTATTGCTTCACATTCATTAGTTATATTTCTTGACACCCTTATATTTCAAATTCTATGGCCATATTAGTATTCTTTAATGGGGAAAAGCATAGCATTTCCCCTTACCTTGTGATGTTTCTAATATGTAATTCTCAGTTCTACTTGGCTTATGAAGCATTTGGAAGAGCAACTCAAAGTTCACTGAAATCTTATGGGGAAGGTCTCAAAAACAGTGATCTGATTTCAGCTTCAGGTGAGTAATTCTGACCTCCTTAATGTATTGACCATGCCAGAAGTAAAAGTGGAATAAGACTGAAGAGCAACAAGGTACCCCTCATATAGCACGAGGCTTAGCATCATAAAACTAATGCAAGGGTAGGGATTTCACCCCTCTGTCCAAGTAGATGTGAATCCAGGACTTCCTTATTTCTCAAACAAGAACAGGTTAAAGAGGGCAAAATATAAGGAATTTTCTTTTTAATGTGACAGCAATAGAGTTTTTGACAATAAGTATTAACTAGTTTCATGTTTCTGCAAGATGGGGAGAGAAAAGCATAAGACAAATTTTTACTAAGTGCTACCCCATATACAAGGTACATTCTTTTGAAGTATCAATGCTCTTAGAGCATCTGTTCTTCAAAGGAAAAAGCGACAACTGGTTTGTATAGGAAGCCTTAAGCCCTAAGCATAATAGATGAAGAATGTGAATGTCTTTTGATGTAACCAGAAGTCTTTGATGTATTTATAAAATCTTGCAACTCATCTTGTATTTTCAGCCAGTTAATATATGGATTAAAACAATTAGTTATAACTAACACATTTTACAATGTTTTAAAGGTATTCTTCTGGGTCTTCCCTTTTCTTCCTTCACTGCTGACATGCTTGTTACTTTTGGAAGCCATATCACTGGTCTCTATATTCAAAGGCAGATGTGTTAATACAGAAATGCTTAATGACCCAAATAAACCTTCCTTAGTACAAATGGAAATTAAAAGCAGAGTGTGTGTTGGATGAGGGAAACCAGGCTGCTGCTATGCGGCTGGTTTCACTTATTTATAGAGTTGACGGTTCCCTTGCTTAGCAGAGCAAGAGTCAAACTGTACTTTCATTTCATGACACAATATTATAATCCACACTAGCTCCACTGAGGTCAGTGAATTTATTCTAAATTCACCTCTTGGGGAGCAGTGTTTGGTCTTCACTAGGACAGGATTTCATTTGCCACCTTGTAAGACAAATGTGTTTGAAATATTTAAGAAAAATCTAAACTGAAGTTCTGTAGAGGTAGCAGTGTTATCAAAATCATCTTATTCCTTTTCAGTGACTGTCTTCTATGCAATAAAAAAACCTCTTCTTCTGGGTCTGGGGATTTTTCTCTGACCAGCACTCTCCACTGCTGCTGTCCTGCAATCTGAGAATAATAGCATCCCTGAAGCCCTACTTTAATAGCTCCAGACCTGTCTGGTTCTTCCAGTCCATAGAAAAGATGTTGCCCTCAGAAAATATCAAGAGCTCTTTTGGCTTTGTGGTCACTCATGACTTTATTTTTCACAATAAAATCAATTGTTTTCAAATCAGCAAAGTGTAATTTCTTGTGCTGAGGGACTGTTCACATCTCCTCTGCTATAATGAATGTGTCCCAGGGCTATGGTATCTATCTACCCTTTCAAACTGCCTGCTTAATTTCCCCTGCAGCAGCCCAGCACCTGCTGCTTATTTCACCACAGGGGCTTGTCATGAATTTTTCTAATAATATTCATGCATCTGTCCTGCACACTTTCTTATGTGAACATCTCTATTACTTTCCTTCAATCAACCTACCTTTGTTTCTATGACCTTCCTTTTATAAAGAACTAGGGACTTTGTGGTATGGGGCTTTATCACATAAGTGTCACCCGGTCTTCAAAGCTGTCCACATGCCTGAATGGCAGATGTGGTATACCAAACACCACAAATAAGACAGAAAGCCTTTTGGTCTGCAGTTCATGTATTTTATACTTTCAAAGGTTTTCCTTGTAAAACCATGTTTTTAGGGAATTTAGGGACTTTAGGGAATAATGTCAACAAAATGCACTTTCTGTTTCCTATCTCTTCTGCCTCGCTGTCCTCCCATCACTTCTTTTTTTGCAGGTCAGTGCAATTTCTCCAGCTAAATTATTGTCAATCATTACTGCAGTTGCTAAGTAATACTTCTGCTCGTTGCTTGATTTATTGCTTTGTTAGAACTCCACAGGTAATGTCACCATGTTTTTTTCCCAGCGATGCACTGGACAATATGGGGGCAGGATTCAGCCTGAGATTTAGACATGTAAATTGAGGTGTCTGTGTTTGAGTTACAGGAGAAAATCAGTTTCTAAACTCAGCCTCAAGGTAGGTGCCTAATGTCAACTGAGACATGCCAGGACATCCAGCATAAAGAACTGGCAGGCACGGCACAGAAGTCCTGTGTCTGGAGACCAGGTCCAAGCAGAAGGCCTTATAAGCATCTAAAATGATGCCTAGAGGTCTACCATCAGGCAACGGCAAGCCTGTTGCTAATACCACCTTTTTTTTACATGTCCAAATCTTGAACTGAATCCTGGTTTATGTTATACAAGAGGGGTTAATCCAGCAGGCTTTATTCAGGCAAGAACTGCTCTGCTGGTGAATGGGCTTTTTCTTGAACCTTTCCTTAGGCCAGTTGGGTTGGGTTTCTAAGCATGTGTGTGTTAAATTTTAATTACATACTTGAAATATTCCATTTTGTTTTGAATAGCCTCTGTTATAGCCACTTTTGGTTTGGTAATTTTGTTTTGATGAAATGTGCCAAAATTGAAAGTTTTTCTTTTACATTCTTACACAGTAACTTTCAATTTTTGCTTCCAAAGTCTGGCATATAGGTTTCTCATTATTTCCCTTTTAATTGCTCCCAGATACATCACAGGCTACATCTGCACTCTTGTTGAATATCTGTCATGAACAATAGATTTTGCTCAGCACTTTTTGCATCTTCACACATTTTCTGTGGAAATTTTGCAACATTATGGGGCAGATCTGGCTGTGATCATAGAACCAGCACAACTCATAACCAGTGTGAGAAGGGCAGTTTCCAAGATTTGAGTAGTGAATGACGATCCAGCTGATGCTTTTCAGACCTGGATCATATTCTTACTGCAGCTGGCCTGTTGCCTTTAGGCCACATTAGAAAAGGGGTTACTCTGAAACGGCCTCATTCAAACTGCTCAGATCCCCCATCCTCTACCTCCTCAGCAGGAACAGGAGTGCTGTGGATTGTCATGGGAGCTCCTGCTCTGGAGTCTCTGCCTGACTTCAAGACTTCAAGGCACTCGGGGCTAATCAGCTACACTGAGCGATAAGGTCCTGATACTTCAGATTGTCGCTGGGAATGTTTAGTTCACTTTTGACCTTACAAAGATGAATTAATCATAGCCTTTGACTTCTGTTTTTTACCAGGAATCCTCTCCCCTGGATTAAGGAAAAAAAAATAAATCCCGGATGCTTGGTTTTAATAAAAGTGCCTTATCTTCTCCTGGATTTTTTTGTGAATGTGACTTTCCTGGTTTTGCAAACTCCTCAAATCTTCTGCTGCTGTCCTACGTACATACATCATGTGGATGAGTAGAAGATGACAGGAAGAAAAACTACGGTGCTTCACCAAAGCTGCATTATATTTCATCTCCTCCAGATACATAATGCCTTGAAAGAATGAGTAATGCAGTGAACTGAAAGGAAAAGCTACTCAGTGGAACTGAGTGAATTAATGAGAAATAGACAAATACCAGCATAAAGAAGAGGACTCAAAAGAGAATTAGGCACAGAATCAAGAGAAGACAGTTCAGTGAATCCCATCTTCAACATTTAAATATAATCTTTTCCCCCTTTAGATAAAAATAAAAAGCTAGGAAGGAAAATTCTGGAGGCCTCCTTTTCAAAGCTTAAAAAAGAAATTAAACAAATGGCAGGAAATATGAAAGTTCAAATGAGAAGTAAGGGCTTGGAAAAGACTTCCTGAATCACTGAGCCTGTTCCTCTGGCATTTCAGGTGATCCTTCTGGTAAACTGAGCAACCACCCTTAAATTAGCTGAGCTTTTAGTCCACTCCTAAAGGAAGGCCACTGCCGAATTGCTGATTTCCTACCTTTATCTGTCCAGATCAGAGCAAAACAATGAATTCTTTTGTCAGCATTATTAATTGACTTCAATATCCTCTTATATTCACTCCATATGAATTATTAATGCATGCAAACTTTTTCTAAAAACAAGTAGTTTTTAATTGCTCCTTTATGAATACTTTATGATCATAAAATTTAAGTAGCAAGCATTTTCTTGCATGTAATACATGCATCAAAGATGAAGATTATGATGATATTATAATAAGATTTTAGAAGAATATTTAGTAAGACTCCTGATGAAGAAATCATGACATAACCCACAAAAGTAAGAGGTACAAGCAAGCAATGCATATTTCTGGAAACTGAAGAACATGGATGATGCAAGCTAAGATGGATGGCAGCTTCCAGCACCCATTTTAGCTTAAATTTCCCCTTCTTGGTATGCCATTTTGCCAACCTGTGCTGTGCTGTTCCCATATTCCCTAAAATGGGGATAGTAGCATGTCAGAGAGTCACCACGAGAGCAAAGGGTTTCACATCCTGTGTTCGCCATATTTTAAATAGACTGGCAACAAGTGCTCATAGTGAAAGCATTACAGCCTTAATTCTTATATGAGACAGACATATGTTTCATATATGTTACACAAAGTGTATGTCAAATGTCATATAACAGCATTGAAGACTGCAGTATATTAAAGCTTCTTTCATATAATGAGTTACTCTATGATCTCATATAAATTCAATCTGTGAAACATTTTCAATTACTATAGTGTTTGTAGAAGTACTTGTACCATATGAGCTGCAGTTCATACTACCCAGCAAAGAACAGGTAGCATCCTATTCACATCATGGCACATAAACATATTAATAAACAGAAAATTTCTGTAGTGGGAACCTAGAATTAATTTAATCCTGGTTGTGAGAGCCTGACCTGTTAAATAATCCAGTATATTTATATCATTTGCAAATTAGAAAGGGCTGCTTGCTCACTCCTGCAAAATGCATTTAGCCAAATAAACACATGAGTGGAAAAGAGGAAAACCTTTCATTTCCCTTAATTAAGGGAAAGTCAAAGAATTTAATTACCACAATCAATCATAGAAAATTTTAAATAAAAATAAGATGATCCAGGGCAAATTTTTCCTGTGTTCATGCAAAGGAACACCTGACTTGGCCAGCAGTTTCACAGGTTGCATCAGTTGTTTTTCATGTTTGCATCTTTCACAATCAGAAAAGAGAAGCAGATCTTCTGGGCATGACTCACAGCATTTTAGATGCCAGCTTTAGAGTATAAAGAGTCCTGCCTAGTTCTGACCACTGGCTATGAGGTGAGATTAGACATTCAGATAAGAGGTAGATGTAAGCAGTGGTATGCTGCCAACATTTACAGCAGGGTTCAGCTGCCTGAAGGTAGGCATGCAGCGTTGCTTTAGGCACTGTTGGTTGTTTCACCTATGTCCTGCTACTCCAGCCAGACGCAGATTTCCTAGCTGGCCTGTGTCACACCTGCTGTCACCATGCACGTACCTTGGATAAACTGCATAATCCAGCACAGAGCTGTGTGCTTGCATTTAGGCAATTAAATGGCCTTCAAAGGTCCATGGCATTACCGTCCAAGGGGCATATAAAATGTGAACAAAAAGCATAGGAGAAAGTTTGGGGGAAAGGAGAAGGGAGAAAATGAACTTGAACAACTGCAAAAGTACCATAGGCACTAAGCATTTGCAAAAGGATTTCCTGGATACTTAAAAGCCGCAGTGATTTAACATATCCTACATCTGGAAGTCCAAATCTGTATGCTGATTAACCTAGATTACAGTTTTAGCTCTTTAAATGAAAAAGCAGGTGTTTGTCAAAAAAAGTGGGAAAATTCTTACAGCCTAATTGTAAACTTTGTCCACTCGCAGAAAGAATAAGCTATTTTTAATATTTTATAGAAAAAGGAACGCAAATCTAGAACATGTTAAACTGAAGCACATGGCAATATTATGCTTTGCCTAAAGGAGTAATTATTGCAGATAATAAATTGTTATGACTGCGTTTTCCTACACTGGACATGAAAACTCTTCTCTTATTGAATGGGTATGATACAGTTACATTTGAAATCGTCTTTGTAAGGGGAAAAAATCTTTGTGTGTGTTTAAATCTGTATACCATATAGATGAATTTTTGGGGAGTTTGATTTTTGCAGGAAGAGAGAATTTGCTTATTAAGCTACATAATGAAAATACTAGCACATGCACTTTGTGAAAAAAGATAAAGGCTCTCTTCATATAACTTTCCTATTAGAGACTTAGGCACTTGGCGGGTGAAGCAAAGAATGTAAAGGAATTTTCTTATCAAGGTCTTTTGACTGTTGCTTCTCCATTATCGTGGTTTAACACCAGCAGGTAACTAAGTACCACAGAGCCACTCACTCACCTCCCATCTTCCCCCATGGGATAGGGAGGAGAATTGGACAAAATGTAAAACCCATGGGTTGAGATAAGAACAGTTTTGTAAGTAAAATAAAGTATAATATGACACTACTATCAATCATAATATAATGAAAAGGAAAATAACAAAACTCTCCCCCAGTTTATATACTGTGCATGTTGTGTTGTGGTATGGAATACCCCATTGGTTATTTTGGGTCAGGTGTCCTGTCTCTGCTTCCTCCCAGCTTCTTGTGCCCCTCCTCACTGACAGAGCATGAGAGACTGAGAAGTCCTTGATCAGAGTAAGCCCTACTCAGCAACAACTAAAACAGTTATTAGCATTGTTCTCAGACTAAAGCCAAAACACAGCACTTCACCAGCTACTAGGAAGAAAATTAACTCTATCCTAGCCTAAACCAGGATATCCATTTAGCCACATGGGCATAGAGTATTAAAAGTACTGATCTTCTGTGGTAATGAAACTTGTCCCAGTGGCTTTGCACAGTTTGCCTTCAGGCAGCTGAATAACCTTCAGAAGTCAAATGACTCTCTCCAGTGATAAAACAAGGATGTTTGTTTCAAAGTGAAGTACTCTGAATCTTGTGTAAGATAGACATCCAAAACTACATTCCCACAGGTGTCCTGAAGCTTTATATACCTTCTTTCCATCTTGTCCTACCCTGGGTACATCGCTGACAGTGGTTTTTTCCTTCATTAATTTATTCAGTCTGTTTGTTGTCATATTTGATTCTGGTTTCTACAACATCCTGTGGCAATAAGTTTAACTTTTCTTATTAAATACTGTGTGAAATAAATAACTGTTTTGACCTGGGCAAAATCAAGGTGTGTTAAAACTTGACTACAGCCTTCCTTATGCTCCTCCTTGCCTTCAAGACTTAAAAAACTAAATGGCATAATTTTTATGTTGCTTCTTGAGAACTCTTAAAGTGAGTAGTTAAAAGCAGGATGATTTTTTTTTCTAGAATCTCTAAGAATTGGACAATATTGGAACCTCACAAGATTGAAGTAACCTATTTTTAACTGTCTACAGCCAAACTGCGTGAAATGTAAGCCCGTTGGGTTGCAGACAGTCTTCTTATTACAAGGGTATACAGTGCCTACCACAGGGGAGACATAACTCCTGGCTCTTCCTCTGTGGCTTTTTTATTCTCCCTGAGCAAATATGTTCTTGTCAGAGCTGCATCTATGGTTTGGCTGGGTGTGGTAGGATAGCTTCTGTATTTTTTCATTGGTTGTCCATTTGTGTTGGAATTAACATTTGTCTAGTCATCTGAGACACAGTGTCAACATCTGGAAAATGCTAGTACATTGGGGACATTGAGTCTGTACTTTTCTTTATAGCATTGCCCGCATGCCTTAATATGAACTATTCTAGTTGTATTTTTAATATTAATTTACTGAATGTGGAGTAAATTGATGAGGATTCTATTTTACAATGTTAGATATCCATACATACAACAATATTTTAAAGAACATGCTTTCCAAGAGTTTATTTCACCTACTGTTTCAACTACGGCTATGAAATAATTCTCCAAATGGATAATTATAAACATTGTGGGTGTTTGACAGGAAGCTTTTTGTGGCTGACTAGAAGAATCAGGAAAGATGCAATACTTAACTCAAAAAACATTGTCATGGGTTCAGCAGCAGCAGTCATTTTTCTCCTTCTTGGTAGCTGGTGCAGCACTGTGGTTTTGATTTTGGGCCTGGGAACAGCGTTGATAACACTAGTGTTTTCAGTTACTGCTTGGTAATGTTTTGGTCTGGCCAAGGACTTTTTGAGCCTCATGCTCTGCCAGGGAGGAGGGGAAGCCAGGAGGAAGCAGAGACAGGACACCTGACCCAAACTGACCAAAGAGGTTATTCCATACCACAGCACATCACATCCAGGATGTGAAAACAGAGAGCAGGGACCCGGAATGGTGTGGTGGTGGACTGGGGGGTTCGCTGCTGGGGGGTGCACTGGCTGGGTCAGGCTTGGTGGGCAGTTGTATTCTCTTTCCTTGTATTTCTCTTGTATTATTATTGGTGGTAGCAGTAGTGATTTGTGTTATACTTTAGTTACTAAACTGTTCTTGTCTCAACCTGTGCGAGTTGCACTTTTTTTCGATTCTCCTCCCCATCCCCCCGGGACTGGGGGAAGAAAAAGAGGGGAGTGAGTGAGTGAGTAAAACTTCGTGAGTTTTTGAGGCTTAAACCACAACAAACATGTTCAGACCTAAGATGCCTACTTGACAGAGAAGGTTTTCTGGATTGGATCTCTCTGATACATCTCATGAGCATTTTCTACAAAGGTCTTAGGTGGAGTTTTACATCATTCAATATTTCATTTTTTTACAGGTCAATTTAATAATTTCTGCACAAATACTGCTTAATTTGTTTTAATGGGTACTAACCCCACTTTCTTAGCTTTTTGTTTTTAAGAGAATTTAAATATTAGTTGTTAAAATACCTTTATCGTAGATGATCCTTCATTCTTAGAGCATTGAAAAGATATTGGCAAATTTTATGTTTGTATAGTACATCGTATCAAATGAGTCAGTTGCCACTTCTATGATGTACTTTTCTCACCTATCAAACTTGGGACAATAATCCCTGCTGATCTCATTATACAATATGATGTACAGGTCTCTAAATACATAAAATATAATCTGTGATTGTCAGTCATTACTATGAAAATGCAACGGTTTGAAGTAGATCACTTTTCAGATTGTATCTTTTAAGAATGTGATTTTATTGATATTAAATACATACTTCTCTTCCTCTGAACTTAACTGCTTATAGAACTGAATTGTTATTGAAGAGAACTCAATTGTCTTAAGCTATGAGGAGCTCTGGTTTTGAAAGTGAACAAGTGAATTTAATTAATGACCTAACATAGAAAAATAAAGGAGGCTGCAAATACTCTGGGTCATTACCCCTGTTCAAATTGCTTTAAAACCTCTTCTTTTATGCAATCTTCAGAGAAATGCACCTAAGTCTTTCATAAAAGGCTCTGTATGCTCAGGATGAACACTATCATCATAAGCTAAAAATCTTTTGTCTTAAGAAAACAGTACATTTTTTGAATCAAGCAGCTGAATAATGAAAGAAAGAGTGCAAGAGTCCATAAACCCTTTTCTTTTTTCAGAGTTTTTTTTTCCAGCTCATTCTAGCTCCAGGCCTTAAACAACAGAGTTTCAGTTTTTTGTAACTGCCTGTGATTCATAACACTTGTTTTTAATCAAGAGAATTTTTGCTTTGGTTAGTTTTTTGAATACAGTATGAGTGTAGGCATGTAGCACTCCTAAACTTCCTCAGGAAGCTGTCCCACTGTGCTGCCTGGCTGGAGGGATCCCTATTAAGTTCACATACAGCAGTGCATTGCCGTCACAGGAAAGGAACTTGCTCATGACCTGCTGAGTGGAAATCTCTCTGCATTATCTTCCATCCAAGGAGCCAAACCAAAACAAACATTTGGATGTGCTGCTTACAAGAAAAGTGCCTTCCACAAAGCTTGATCCAGACAATAAGCTCAGAGTCTTTACAAGCACTCCTTCCTTTTTTAATGCTATCACCTACCTGGCAGTGAAGAGTGATCCTCAGGATCAGTGTCTTCTTAAACCTGTACAGCTTTGGGTCTTTCCAGGTTGTGAGGCATGTCAGTCTCGAGTCCTATACAATATGCTTACTGTGGATTTTAGGGCATATTGGAAAAGAAAGAGGACAGAATACCTCTTCCTACCGTTTCATAAAAAAAAAAAAAAAAAAAGTAGGCAACAAAATAAGAGGAAGACCAAATACTTTAAAGAAGTTAAATTCTGAAGAAACAAAAAGAAAGGAATGGTTCAGTGATGTGAAAAAGAAGCTTCTGGAGTCCAATTTTATATCAGAGTTTTAGTAAATGGTGAGATCTTGAGCCAAAGGAACAGATGCCAACCTCAGGTGAAGAAGTAACATAAGGCTGCAGCACAGAGTGGGCAATTAATTATCCGTTTATAATCAGATGACCATTTAGGAGGATAGAGAGAAGGTGATACTGAGTATGTCTCTCGTGGCTGCTGAAGGCATTTGTGCAAGTAACAAATAAGCAAATGTGCACACAGAATAAGGGAGAAATATCTTTTGTGATATATGAGAACCTATCTGTCTAAGTAGGCATGGTAGGTTTGCATTGGGCAGGGTATCCACTGCTAATTGGGGTGGCCTGTCTGCATGTTATTTGTAAGATAGTCCCATGAAGACAAAGTGGAGCAAATCCTTAGCAAAGCTGCTTTGGAGAGGTCTTTTTTTGAACCCTTACGGCTTATTGGAAGCTGCTTGAAATATGAAGTCTGTAATTTAATAGTGTGTCCCTTTGTCAGAAAATGGAGAAAAGAATTAAATCCAGATAGATATAAATGCATATATTAGTAAGGAAACAGATCAGGTAGCTACTAATTCCCACAGTAATCAGATAAAGGGAAGTACAAGGGGGAAGTACAAAGTGGGAGAAAAAGGAAGAAAAAAAAGAGCTAGTCTGGAAGGAAAACAAGGGTGAGAGAGAAAAGTGGAAGACAATGATAGTCATGTATGCATTAACACTGTTTAAAGTCAGACTAGTAGTTTTTTTCAGGCACGCAGATAAGTTTCTTTGGTTAAGTTACTTTGATTTTTCTGTTATTTTTTTTTCCAAAATGCTGATTGCTTACATGTTGCCTGAAGTTGAAGAGAGCCACACAGTGTAATGGGCTAAATAGGCAGCCAGACTTTTGAGACATAAATAAATTTCTCGTCTTTCCTTGCAAACGTGATAGTATCACTTTTATGATTTTTTTCTAAATAAAGGAAAATATTTCACTTCTTGTGTTTATGTACTTAAAGAAGAACGCATGACTTCCTCAGGCATTCAACTAGTAAATATTAACTATTTTAAGAAATCATTACTAGAAGCTCTCTGCCTTAGCTGAATGAACAGCTACCTTTAATGGCTTAAAACCTGCCTGGAAAGTCTGCAGAGTATGTGTTTAAGAGGGATATGAAGAGGTAAGGAAAAGTGCTCAGGAAAAAACATTCTGAATAAATATCCAACACCCATGGTCAGGCCAAAATGCTGACATAAAAAAAATATTGCGAATATTTCCTAACGTAGAATGTTTAGTTTGAGTTCTGATCTAGAAAGTATAAAAAGTATATATCCTGTTTAAAGCTGAGACGGCAATACAGACAACTACATGACCCTCAGAAACACCAACATCATAAAGCAGAACATTGAGTGAGATACATTGTTTAATTTAACTTGGTGCACTTAAAAATGAAAAAAATGAAAAACAAAAAGCCCAACCAAACAACTCTCACTCAAACATAAGCGAACTACTTTAAATATTTTACATTGATTTTTTCCTAAGATATTGAAAGGCAATAAGACTACATGATATTACAAATCAACACAGACTGGTTTTATGTGTTCCTTCTACTCCTAATCTTATTTTGAAATATCAGAGTGAACTATCCCAGGCTTCAGAAACATTAAATCCCCATGACACTGTTGATTACAAGAAGAGAGTAAGAGTTGATCGTAAAAATCAATGCCAATAGTCTGGTTTTTGTCTATTAACTACTAGCAGCAGAGTGTTGATTAGCATCCTCTCCTTCCCTCATTTCTGCACCCACCCACATATTAGTTGAGACAGAAGTAGCTAAACTGATATTAAGATTTTAAACAGCTATGTGCTTTCTTTCTCCTTTTCCTGTATCCTAAGAGATCCCAGTCTCACATTGGAGCCTGGCAGAAATGCAACTAATTTTATTTTAGACAAATCCCTATTAACTTTAATTCTTATTACCACTGCAGTCTCCCGTAGTGTCAGTGCAACTGATGCTAGCAGCATCTCAGCTGTCTTGCCCTAGCCCTGAAAGGCACTAATGGAGTAACTGTGGGACTCTGCTTCTCTCATCTTGCAACGCAAGTGTCGAGGAGCTGCAGTGCTGAAATTTTGGTGCTGTCAGAAAGGAGCCTATCACAAGCTCCCCATGGCTCCCATAGCTCTTCACCCTGTCAAATCCATGTGTATTTTCTCCCACTGTTAGTTGTACATGAGTCCTGTTGGTTACAAGACATATATTTGCAGGGTTTTGCAGAATAAACATAAAACTTAAGCACGAGTTGTCTCACTGATTTTTTCTGGCTCACGACTAGTTTAAGTATATACTAGACATATATTTTGCATGCTTTTTGCTCTTATCATCCTGCTTTCTTTTTTGACTCTTCATGTCAGCGTCTTATTTACATCTGAGTAATGGCTTTACTGAATGAAGCAGCAAAAGGGACATAGGACATAGATGCTGCTGTCATATGACTTGGTAGCCACTCTGAGTCCCTTGTCCCACCCACAGTGCAACAACACTCTCCACTTCCATGCTCACTTTAATGACACCAGTCTCCAGTGCTCTGCAGGCTTTCCTTCCCAAAGCAGCTTGGCTCAGTCTCCAACAGCAGAGAACTGCTTCTAGGCTGTCTTAATACCCCAGATCTGAGATGGCTGGAAAATAAACCATTATGGAGAAAAAGACTACCTCACTCCTCCTTCCCACCCCCAGGGATGAGAGTATTTATTCCTGTCTTTTTGTTTCCTTGCTTAACTTTGAGAGGGAGAATGTGTGGTGATGGGGAGATTGTCTCACAATATTTGAAAGAAGCAAAGTTAAGTACCTCAGATTTGGAGGACAGAGAAGGAAGAAGGAGATTTTATAAAACATAAAGCAAAGTGCCTTTAGTCACCATTTGCCTTCTATCCCTTCCATGCTTCATCTCCCTAGAACACAGTCCTGTTTTCTCCGGGTGCAGGGGACAAGCTATTATTAGATGCTGCAAAACATTGCATGAGTCCTCCATGTTTATCTTTAGCTGTCCTGTTATCTTTCCTGACTGCAGAAACACGACTGCTTCTTTCCCGGCTGCTTGTAAAGAATTTCCCAGGCTGTCATGTCCTTCTTTCTGTAATCAAGGTTGAGCTTGGTTGCTCCAACTCATTCCATGGATTATTAACAAATAGAGATGAGAAATTTCTAATGTGACACTGTTGAGCCTTCGTAAGTATTCAGTCTGAAGTACTGAAAGATGGTGGAGCTGCCTGTGTTGTAAGTGAAACTGCATGGTCACTCAGAGTTGGATATTTTTCTTTATAGTTTAAAAAAAATATTAAGACTAATACAATATTCAAGGAAGTTTCTTTTTAAGACAATTGCAAAAAGTACTGGTATCTAATATGCTCCATCTTATATTAAAATTGAAAGTTATCCCGTAGTTGCTGCTTTTTTGCTTCCCTTCTTTTTGTATGGCCTATGTAAAAAACACAAATGTAACCCAATCCACAGAATATTTAAATATTAATGTCAGCCCATAAAAATGAGACGCTGAGTCTCAAAAACCTAAGAAAAACACTTTTGTTCATTGGATTAAAATAAAGAAAAAAAAAGAACTCTGCAATTATAGGTCATGTACAATTACCCAGAAGGTCAAACAAAAACCTATTGAGAGAAACTTGTAGGCAGAGCAGGTTGTTGCAGAAGGAATCTCACTTAATGGAGTCCTTCAGCACAAATGTGTGAGGCTGTTTGAGATAACCACGGAGTGTTTGATAAGAAATGTAAAAGGCTTTTGCTCTGAGCTACTTCTCTAGCTCTTCACCAGTTTACAGTGGAGCCAGTCCCCCTGCATGAAAGCTTTGAGAGTTTTAGTATAAACAGCACCCTTTCAGATGTCCCCCGAAGCCTACCTGTCTGTTTCCTCAGGATTTGAAAGAAGCATAGTGCAAAGGCCTCTGTCCGCTTTAAATGTTTTCTTCCCATTAATCCTTTCTGAAATAGTGTTCCTGACCAGCGAAAGGATTAAAGCTGAAGAAAACCAGAGACTACCAGCTTTGTCCCTGATGCTAACCAGAAGATTTCTCCAATCAGCAGCACTTACGATCAGCCAAGAGACATGAATTTCCAACATTGAATATGTTATGGGGTCTTACATATTGAGGGCTCAGAATTACACCCCAGTAACATGTGAGGCATTTTTCACTAGTTACAGTGCAATTAACCCAACCTTCTTCTAAGAGTGAATGGGCTTGAGTCTTTAGCACAGTCCTTTGAACATTACCTCCTTGTCTTGTGCAATACCTAGTAAGATGGGATGCTGAGCCGTTGAAGACGTAAGAGAATGGTAAATCAGGGTTCTACGTGCATAGGATCTGTAGACCACTCTGTAATGTTTCCAAATGGTTGCCAGAGATATGTGAGGACAGGGCTTCCCTGTTTTGTGGGGGGAGAGGAAGGGAGGGGAGAGAAAGACTTTTCAATTAAATGTCTTTTGTAAGGCTTTAATTTAGAACAACACCTGTGAGAATCTGAACCATTTCATTCTAATTTTTGATGTTTATCAGACTTAATTTCCATGATCCTTTATTTTCTTATTCCTCAGTAGAAAATTAATCCCCTCATGGGGCGTTCTTAAAAGAAAAATGACCTTGTCCAGTTGAGCAGAGGGGCATGAAGTGCTCAAATGCAATTCTCCAGAGACACCACTGCTACCTCAGATTTTAACATTCTTCAGTACCAGATATACTATTTTTAATAAGAACTTTCAACAGACATAAACAATCAACATTCTGCTTTTACAAATATACAGATTAAAAATTATATTCTTCTTTATTTCTTATGGAATAACATTTTTTAAGGAAACTTCCACCTCCTACTGTAGCATTTCCTTTTCATCTCACTAACTTCCAAATTATTCCTTCAAATTGTCAGAATTACCTGGCCACAGCATAGCTGCATAATTCATATATGATCCTTTGAGAGTAATAGAACTGGATTGCTCTGGGCAGTTGTGTACCCTGAGGAAGTGAGTGCGAGGTGGAATGAAGCAGAAGTGTCTGTTTCTGGTGGTTCATGTGGGAAAATAAAATGAGTGCAAAGTTGACAAGACACCTGAGTGCATCTGATTTGACAAGAGATTCTGCTTGCCATCAGGTAGCTTCCCCATTAGTCAGTTTTGCCTGTTCTTAAAGGGTTGCCATCTCATTAATTTTAACAGGGTTACTTGCTTGGCTATGGGGGTCAACACTGATTAAAATTGTTTCAGACTCTTGCTGATAAACTGGAGCCCAGCTGTAATCCTAATGAGAGGTCAAGAAAGGCCGTGAATCAGATCCTAGTAGTTTTGGACAAATGGGCCAAAAATAGACAGAAGAGGAGAGAGTGCGCCTAATAAGCTTTTACAAGTGACCTAATAAAGAAGTTACGAAGAGGCAGCAGAAATACAGTGTCCTATATATAAAGATCAAAATAAGAAGTATTAGTCATGAGGCCTAAAGTACCAGTACTGGCTGCTGTATTATGAAGCTTTATTCCAAGATGACGCCTCTGTCTTTCTTTCCCTCTTTTTATGATGCAAGCATAGCACTGGATAATTACACCTCAGGTAGACATCCCAGACTCACTTCACAGTCAACAGGGACAAAGATATTCTTCTAAATGCAACTCATCATTTTGTCAAATCTCAAATAAACTCAATGAATCACACCCGAGAGGTTTTCTCTGTTGACTGCAAAAGAAGCTTAAGGCAATTCAGTAATCTCAGGTGCAGGTATCTTCATTGTTACCATCCAGAGACATGAGCGATGAATCTCACTGAAATATACTGTACTTGTGAAGACGCCCTGCTCTTATTAATGGAAAGCACCAGACTCAAGGAACGTGTTCTTGTATTAAAGACATAAACAGGTAGAAAAGCTTTATGATAACTGGTGATATAGGCCATACTGCTAGTGCAGGCCAGAAACTGAAGAGCTGTTTCATGGAAAATTTTGTTTTTCCTAAACTTCCTGTAAAATAAACAATCTCAGCCTAATTAATCATAGCAATACCATATGTGCGAAGAGGGTGCCTGGTCTGAACAATGCACCTTTTGATGGTCAAACAGTTAGAAGTCCAGACCAAACTACATCAGAAACCATATCTTGTATTTGTTTTCAAATACTCATCAAATCCAAAGACTTTCAGACCTCAACATAACACATTTTTGAATACTTTTTTTTATGGGGGTCGTGGTTTAAGCCAGCTGTAACTCACGCAGTTCTCTCACTCACTCCCCGCTCTTTCTTCCCCCCTGTTCCCAGGGGGATGGGGAGGAGAATCGAAAGAATGTAACTCCCATGGGTTGAGATAAGAACAGTCCAGTAACTAAGGTATAACACAAACCACTACTGCTACCACCAACAATACTAATGATAAGGGAAATAACAAGGGAAGAAAATACAACTGCTCACCACCCCACAATTGCTATCAAGCCCAACCCAGCAGTGAACCCACTCTTCCGGGTCCCTGTCCCCACTTTTTACATCCTGGGCTTGCTGTGCTGTGGCATGGAATACCTCTTTGGTCAGTCTGGGTCAGGTGTCCTGTCTCTGCTTCCTCCTGGCTTTCCTTCCTACCTGGCAGAGAATGAGACTCAGAAAGTCCTTGGTCAGACTAAACATTTGAGCAGTAACTAAAAAAATGGGTGTTCCTAGGCAGAAAGTCAAAAACACAGAGCTGCAGCAGCTACTATGAGGAGAAAAAATGACTGCTACTGCTGAACCCAGGACAGTGGGAATATTTCCAAATAGTTCAGCATACAGAATATATCTCAGCTCCAGAGAGCAGCTGGAAGCAACTGTTGAAAACTGTCCATGAGGGATGTAGCTGGGCATTTAAGTATGACACATTTCACCCTAGGTTAATTGAATAAAAAAATCAGTGTTTGACTTTGTTTACTATGTTTTTTCTATATTCCGTTGCTGAGCTGTCAAAGTCTGTCTTCCTATCCTAAAGCTGTGCTACTTGTATTAAATATCCATTTTTGGAAGTGACAAACTGTCCCTGGAAGTCTCTCTCTATACCAGCTTAGGTGAGATGAATTAAAATTTAAAATGCCATGCCAAAGTTTGAAAACTCAGAATGGCACATTCAGTCTAATTAAATCTAGCAGTGTGCAAGAATTTTTCTGTCTTTGACTCCACCCTCCTTGTTTCAGTCACATTATTCTCTGTCTTCTAGTAGACACCAAGTGCCACAGAGAGGTTTGGAACAAGAAGCAATTTTGGCACCATAAATAGATAAAGTTCCCAAGCAAAGATATTTTGACTCTGATATCAAGAACAAGTGATCAAAGAGAGGAGAATAGGGGAAATGGGAAAGCCATCCCTCAAACACATAGTAAAATCATAGTAGCTATGCTTACATTCCTTGAGGTTGCCACTCTCTGATGTTCATCTGGGAAAGTGATATTTAACATGATAAAAAAATTAGTTTCTATAGCATTGATCTAAACTGTTGCAATGCTGGAAGAAACAGGGAGCTTGATGAGGCGTAGTGAATGGAGACAATTTCCTTTACATGCAGATTCTCATGGTTTGCTGTGATAGATCATGTCATTTTAGTACACCTGGGTTGTTTGTCCATATTTCTGTCCATTGTCAAAGGAGAAATATTTCATAAATAAATCCCCATTACTTAACATTTAATTCCAGTCACCCAAAGTGACATTGGCAGCCTAGTAGAAACTCCCCCACCAGGCATCCTCAGTTCATCTTTCACATCCTTTCTTTTGACAGGTTTATAATTTCTTGCTATCATACATGCACACAGCCAAAGTCAACACAGCCGATAAGGCCTTATTCATGCCCTGTTCTAGACACCTTTTCAGCATGCCTACATTTTTGCTTTGGACTCCTTTCTCCTCTCCGTCAAAGAGAACTCCAGGTCACAGTAAACACGCACAAGATCTTGCTTCAAAGTTTTTCCCTAGATCTGCTGTGCACCCATGTGAGATTGCTCATGGTTTTGGTATCAAGTTTCCTGCTGCAGTGTTTGGCTGCTGTTCAGCAGCCAGCATTTATTCCAACTCTTTTTTTTTCCCTTCTTTCTTTCACATCAGAATTTGTGTTTGAGAGAACTGCCTTCTAGCACATTGTAGTACAGTGGAAATCCTGATCAGACCTTTAACAACTTCTGCTCAGGGTTGTTTCTTGTTGCTTTTTTTTTTTTTTATTTCCTCTGTTAACATGATACTGAAAAAGAACATCCTATACTTCCCTGCATGGTTTTGTGAAACACTTGCTGGCAATGAAAACATGACATTGATTCCCACCACTATTGTAGTATCTTTGAACTGCAACTGGGACTACTCCAATAAACACATTCTCTGTGCATGATGCACTGTATTTCTTTTTCACCTGGTCTGTTTCATTTGAATACTTTTCTCTCTGTACATTGCTTTTAACTCTTCAGTATTACTATTTTAAATGCTATGCTCTAACCAGTCCATATTGATTTTTCTCTGCTTCTTAACACAGTCATATAAAACAAGAAATAATATGAAAAAATTATTGGAAACACGTGAACAAAACTCATTTGAGATAAGAAAAAAAAAAGTAGCCTAAGTCTTTTGGGACTTCATTTAGAAATATGTAAGGTACATGTGCTTTTTAGTTATGAATGTTATGTTCTAAAGCAATGCATTGCTGTAGCAAAAAGTCTCAGTGCAGGACAGAAGTGGCTCAGTAACAAGCGTGATGAAACAGAGTAAGAACATCAGGATTTTCTTCCAGTAGTTTCAGGGCAAGCACAGCAGCAAAACTGCGTTCTAAATGTCAGAATAAATATTCCATGCTCAGAGACTGTACTTAATGTACGTAACACCAGCCATTTGTCTACTGCATTTGTATTACGGGTTTTAACATGAGATGGCAATCACATATTACCATCAAGTTATCAAGGAACAAATCAGGGACAAAACAAACTTACAGAATAGGTAGATGTTTTGAAAGAGAAATTACATAAACAATTCAGGAGCACAAAATGCAATGATTTATGTCTTCTTGTCGCAATGCGTTTTCACTTCAACAACAGAAGATTTCTTTCTAAAGGCTTCCAACAAAGGGTGACAAGTTTACATATGCAATCAAATATAGAGGATAAAATAAGACATTTGAGGAAATGTTGAAGTGCCTTATACGAGGAAAGAAGACTTGTTTCTAGCAACTTGATTTTGTACTCCTAAATGAGGTAAGCATATTTTAAAATTCCAGTTATTTTCTAAACCCTTTCATTTTTTTTCAGACATCAATGCATTTTTTCCACACTGTGCTAGGAATTCAGTCAACATGACACTCAAATGTGATTTATCTGACCAGATGTAGATATTTACATCTGCGTTGGTCGTCTGGCAGTATTACCTAGCAAGGACTGGTAACTGTTGAAGTTTGTCTGGAAATAGGTACCTCCCGTTTCCTTCATAAGATGTATTTCTATTCCTACTTCAAGAACCAAATCCTAGGAGTACCTCTTTGTTTTTTCTGGCTGTGAAAAGAAGTATGGGTGAGCAACCCAATTATGAGCGATTTTATGGTAGACATCTCAGGCAGGATGAATCCCAATTTGAGAGTCAGTTCCAGAAAACACATTAGCCGTATCATACCACAGAAGCACCATCAGTCTTCATTTCCTGCTAAGACAGGAGCCTTTCATCCATATCTTTTATCATTCTAAAGCAGTGGTGATGAGCCCATGGCAGAGTGTACTCCAGCTAACAAATCTCATTCAAACAAAGCACATTGTTTCAGCATGGAGGGTAAAAGCAGTGCTAATTTCAGAGGGCCAAGGGCAGGATGCATTATAGTTACCTGCTATCAAACCTACATTCAAAACTATGATCATTATTTTCTCCCTTTCTGGCAAGAACTGCACACTTGACCAAAAAACTCAAACATAACAGGCCACCATTTTGTTCAGGTTTTGTTTGCCTTTTATACTAAAGATATAGTAATATCAAATAAATCCCAGTAGATAAGGGATTTTTTGCCTTATGGGACATTGTTAATATTCTCAGCTTCCCCGTGGTTAAAAGGTGTTCAGCTGCACTCATTGGCATGCCTGCATCCTCTCTGTTAGTATTCCCAAAAGCCTTTAAGCTTTTTTCCCTATTTTACCGCATTTGACAGCTCTGTCTCCATTTCATCCTCAGTGCATTAGCAAGGTTGCCTTGTGCAACACGGTTAACTTCTGCCTGGTTTGGGGATATTTCCTGGGTAAAACATAAGATGATTTGTCATTCCGGCTGTGCTGCAAATTGGAAGCATTATTATACCTGACAGCAGCAGAAGAGAGCAGCTAAGAGGAGGGAAGAGCTGCCTGGTGTCCCAGGCTGGGTGGGGCTGGACAGAGCAACACAGGGGCCAGTTGTGCTGCTTCAGGGTTGTGGTGGTTCCATCACACAGGGTTCCTGTGCCCACTGCCCCTCTGCTCTTTAACTTCATGTAGTGTAACACATTAAATTAGGATTCCCTTTTGAACAAGGCAGGGAGAAGTGGGAAGTACTCCAGGCAGTTTTCTTTTCAATAAGGCACTCTTCTTTCGAACTCAGTCAGTCCCAGATTTCCGTGGGTATGATTCACTTGCTAGGTTTGAGGGCAATCATTTTGTCCTTTTTCAAAGCAGGCATGAATAATGCAAGTACAAATTCTTAATTTTCCAGTGTAGCAAAGTGGTTACAAATATAATGCCATTCCAAACAGCAGCTCAAATTCTTTTCACCCAATGCTTTTTTTTTCACTCTCTGTGCTAACTTATAGGAATGAAGTTCATACTCTGAAAAATATGCTTACTTATATACATATATGTGGGAAAATGCATATATCAGTTGGTCCCTGAGTAACATCTTAGAGTACACAGTGAGGCAACTGGGAGATTGCTATTAACCTTGCATATCTCTTCTGGAATACATTTACTTCTTCATGCATGATTGCCTTTATATGCACTGCTTGTGATCGTGACTTTGTTTTAATTAATTTATTCACTGTTCAGAAAACATTTAGATGTTACCACCTGGCTCAATCTTAATTTAAATATGTAAAATAGAATAAAGCCAAACAGAACAAAATAGAATATAATGAACATGTCACTGTAATTAATATAGCATATTCTAATATTCATTACATTTTAAAGTGCATAGTGAATTTCACTCATGCTTATTTTAACTTTTCTCAGAAATCATAATGGTTATTTTCTTTTAAAAAGTCTTGCATATTGGATGATTTCAAAACATTTATAAGTAGTGTGAATTATCATGAGATCTGTCAGAAATTGTGATAGTTGACATTACTATTTAGACTACCAAGATTTGACTAATTTTTTCCTAATTTAACTGACTACTTTAAGAAATAAGACTTCCTCAGTCGTCTTTGTCTATTTGGAGCAAAAAGAATAATTTCTTTTTATCTTTTTAGTGGTTTATACCAAACTTGTCTAAATATGTTTAGATAAAGATATTTCTTTGGGAGCAGTAGTCTTCATTCTCAAATTCTTTGTCTGGAAGGCTGGGTGTGATGATGCTGGGTAACAGAGAGTTTTTGCAAACACTGAAGAAATAAGATTTTGGCATTCTTGAGATGGGTGTCTATAAACTGGAGTCTTTGCTTGGCTGATTTTGTCTGATCAGGCTTTGTCTGTGTGGTATCTCTGCATTCAGTAGAGAGAAATAATCACCTCCAGGCACATCCTATCATGCCAGCTGAAGTGCCCTCTTGGGGTGCTTACGTGTCTCCATAGAGGGTATCTTGATGAATACTGAGAATAGATAGACAGCTTTTACGGAGGAAAAAGAATTAGATGAGATGAATCCCTCCTAATTGATCATGAGGGGAAAGAGCCCTGCCCCCATCCTGAGCCAGTGAAACCTGCTACAATAACTCATCCAGGCTTTAAACAGTCAAAGTGCTGGCAATCCTGCATTCCTCAGTACATGATGTGGAGAGCTTCAAAGGGAGCTTGTTCTTCACTCAGACTTCAGCAAAAATACCAGGTCAAAGGTTGAGGGTTTGTAAACTAATAACCCCCAGATGACAGGACTGGAGCCCTTACCAAAAATCTTTCCTCCCCCCCCCCCCCCCAATTTCTTTTCTTTATGGGAGCTATGTCTAAAAATGGTCAAAGGAACAGAATCTTTAATGCAAGCAGCAATGCTGTAAGGGTAAGGAGAGACAATACACACACATTTTCATATATGCATTTTAAAAAGGAATATGCATGAGTGTAGAAGAGGCTTATGGTATAACTCACTGAAGACTGCATTAGTCTTTGCAGTAATGTTAATTTTTATTGTTTTCTGTCTGTCCTCTTTTAATTGTCTTGGAGCCACCTGAATTGTGCAGTAAGGAGGAAGAACAGGAATTCAGTTGATATCCCCATGTCTTTTGGTAAATGAGCTATTAAAATATACACAAAACATAACAGATCCTTAATGCAAATTTCAATTCCCAGTCTGTACACAGGTCTGCTTTTCTGACATAAGGCATAGAAGTTTCCTATGAAAGGCTTTGTACGCAAGGAATACAAATTGAAAGCTTGCAACAGCATGAAGTGCTAAAATAGTCTTTAGGAGGGCAATTTCCAGCCAAAGGCATCTGTTGTTTCTCAGCCTGCAATCCTAACCTGTGCAAGATCAGAAGTTTATCACCAGGAAGTTTTGTCCTGCCCAAGCTCCCACAGCTCAAGTACGTCCATCTCTGAAGTAACATGAAACAAAGCAGCTCAGTTTTTCCCCCATCTCTCCCTCACTACTTGGTCTGTGAAAGAATTTATTTACTGGGGTTTCTATAGATGTAAATAGGTAATCAAGACATTTACAGCTACACTAACAGAAATAAAGCAAAGCAAGCTGTGTGAACAGCAACGCTTTCCCAATGTACAACCTCTTCAACACATGCAAGGTGCTGCAGAGAGGAGCAGGAGAGAATGACAGCTGCTCCAACAACTGCTGATACTGAGAGGTATGAAGTTTGCTAACTGCCCAGGGACAGAGGTTAAAGAGATTGGACTACATTAAGGCCTGAGAAAAAACACTGAATTTTCCACACAGTTGGTCTTTGACTCCTACCACAGGGTTTTGGGTTTTTTTTGACCATTATGGCTTTGTTGTAAGAGAGAGGGTCAGATCTAGTGACAGTCACTCTGCGTACAGGATTCACCAGATCTGCTGCCAGGCTGTCTTGCAGCTAGAAATGTGGATGGCAGAAAGGACATAACTGTATCAGTTTAAAGGTTATATGCCCTGCCTGAGCTGGTTATCCATGCTCTACTTATAACTACAGAGGTGAAGAAGAAAAAAAGAACTTTGTTAGCAGCTCTTCTCATGCCATCTGGGAATTATTAATTTGCAAACCTTCATACTTTGACTGAATTTGTACTAAAGTCTAAGTGGGAAATAGCTGCTTTGGAGCTTTTCTCAACTCCATGTGGTATGACAACCAGATCTCTATAACTCAGTCTGTCTGATGTGCACATGAATTACTGTAGCAGGCTTTTCCAGTTCAGGACAGGTTATTTATGTTCATGCTGCTTGCACCAAGTGGGAGCCATCTTCACTTGCTGAAAAGAAGGGCTGGTTTAACCTTTCAAGCTTTGCTTAAAGAAATGCTAGAAACATTAAAGGGCAACTCAGCTACCTCTCTTGGACATCTGTTTTAAGACCTGTTGAACTGCCCTCGAGTTGCCGTTCTCACTCTTTCCGCCTTTGCACTGACCACAGGCAGCTCTCAGGGAGGCAGGTCAGAAGAGGCACCTTCTCCAAGGACTCCAATGAACTACTCAAAGAAAATGACAAAGAGGTGTGGAAGAGGAATACAAGAACAGTGGGCATAAAGCTAAAGAGTAAAGGGGTTATGGCACGTAGTGCTTCACAGATGGGAGAATAAACTGTGCATCCATTTTTTCAGTCGCGCACAACTGTTTCCTACACACTGCTGCTGTTTTTTCTGATGGGGACGTTGTTCTATCCTCCACAAAAAAGAAAAGCACTTCCATTTTTCAGAGAAATAGCCTTGTCTGCATTTTTTTTTGTCTTTGTGAGAAATGACCAGCAGAATTTGAAGGCAAAGCCACAGAATGGTGGCCCCTGACCACATATTCTACCTCCAGCATAGCCAGTGTGCTTTTCCAAAGAACAGCAAATTTTTCATACAGCAAATACATGTCATGCTCTATGGTTTATCTTAGCCAAAAATACATGACAGAGACATGACATGACAGAGAAAAGAAAGAAAATGCTTAGTGTTACAAAATCAACAGAAGTCATGGGCATAAAGTGTAAGCAATTTATTACTAGTCTAACTGGTATCATTCTGCCAGTTAGAAAACCAACCATTAGGCCAGCTGGTTGTAAGAAAGCAGGGGAATTTAATTGTAAGGAAAAAAGCCATAAATCTTTTACTGAAATCTAAAGGAACAAGGAAAACATGGCATTGAGCCTGGCTTTTATAACCTTCAATGACATATGAACCTTAATTTTCTCCAGTAGAAAGGTATTTATTCTTCAAGGGCAATTTTTTTCTCTTGGATAGATATTTGACTACTGTAGAACACGTAAGACGCACAAGCTGCCTTCAAGTCATTTTTTTATAAAATATGTGGTGTCTGGATTCAGAAGAATATTTTTAGAACTGTAAGGCCCTGAATATACCTTTTTAAAATGTTTTTAAGGATTTTCTAACCCTTCTGTGGTAAAATCAATGAATGATTAAAAAGTAATTGAAGTCGGTATAACTGGCTTCTATGGATATAATGAAATTTGCAGCTCTCAAGCTATAGAACTACATTCCCCTTTAATATAAGCATACCTAATATTTTATAGATCTGTGACCTTTAGTTCTTTTTTCCAGTGTAACTGTCCCAGATTTTCCTTGTCTATTTTTTTTTCTCACTGGCTTATCTGTAAGGAAAATCCCAGCTGTTGTTAAATCCAAGCACAGTTGAAAAAAACAGACCTTTGAATTTTCCCACAGCATTTCTGCCTCTACATTTCCTAGATGATGGATGAGGACTGGTTTTAGTCCAGGAGTTTTCCTGAGCACTATGCCATGAAAAGGTGGGGGCGAACCGAACCAGGAGAAAACTCTGCTAGGTTTTGACCTGTGTTTCCTTCTTGTACTCCCATTGTAAACACAAAAAGTTTTCCATCCAATTCTATTCTCACATGCACCCAGTGAGCCATACTGAAGTCAGCTGAAACTGAGATACCTCTATGAATACATGCAGAATTAAAATCTGTCTTTTAAGCATCTATAGGCAGAACCAATTCTTCTGAGAGATGCTAATACACCGTTTATCACATATATGATGCTGGGAAAGGTTAGAAAGATCCCAGGGAATAAATGCTAGCCTTGCTATTAGCTCTCTTCCATTGTTCCTAAAATCATCCTATATAGAGGCACTCTCATGCAGTTAACTAATAAAAAGATTTTTTTAATTTTTTTTTTGTTAGAAAACAGTGCTTCATTCAGCCTTGGGGCCTCAGCACAAGAAAGACATGGACTTGTTAGAATGGGTCCAGAGATGGGCCATGAAAATAGTCAGAGAGCTGGAGCATCTGTGCTATGAAGACAGGCTGAAAGAGTTGGGGTTATTCAGGCTAGAGAAGGGAAGGCTCCCAAGAGACCTTATTGTGGCCTTTCAGTACTTAAAGAGGGCATATAAGAAAGATGGAAACAAACTTTTTAGGCCCTTTTTGGTAGGGCCAGTTGTAATAGAACAAGGGTTGATGGATTTAAACTAAAAGAGTGTAAACTTAGATTGCACATTCTTTACTGTGAGGGTTGATGAGGCACTGGAACAGATCACCTAGCAAAGATGTGGACGCCCCATTATTGGGACTGTTCACGGTCAATTTGAATGGGGCTTTGAGCAACTTCATTTAGTGAAAGGTGTCCTTGCCCATAGCAGAGGAGTTGGACTAGATCATCTTTAAAGGTCCCTTACATCCCTTTCCTTTTTACATTTGTTCCAGTTTTATGCCAGTATCCTGGTTTAATTTTATTAATCTTCTTTCTTTCCTTTTTTTTTCTTCTCTCCCTGCCCAAATAATTCTTTGAGCTACTGGACAATGGAACTATTAGAAAATATGATTCTCCAATTCCTTTTTGGATGGAAAACAAACCAAAACCTCACAAATGGTCAGAAGAGTGGGAAAGACTTTCCTCCTCAATTTTGTTGCTAAAGTTATATTTGATATGATGGTGAAATCTTGATCCAATGACATCTGTACAAAAAAAATTAACTGATTTTAGCTGGAGCTGCTCTTACATCATATCTTACATTTGCTGAATATCCAAAAATATGATTCTCTACCACCAAAAGATGAGGGGCTTCTCATCAGTATTAATTTAGATATTACTATTTCAACTTTTATCTGGAGGTCCTACAAAAGCAAAAAATCCCCTCTCTGTTAGGTATGTAATAGGTAGCCTAGCTATCCTGTTAGAGCTAGGGATATTTCTTCTGAGCTGTAGAACAAACCCAGTGTCCTTGATGCTGCAAAACTGCAGAGCGACATGGCTTTGTATGCAGCTGAACGAATTTTATTATGCATTTAATAAATCTAGTTATGTCTCTAAAGCCAAATAAGACACAAATATCAGTGTCTGTTTAAAGGTATCAGTTCTGGTACTCCACCTAACAGTGCCTATCATACGATTAATTATATAGTGGCTTGCAGTAATGTTAAGTGATCAGAGTAAAAACTTGCTGAATTTCAACCAGTTGGAAATGGCTGGAGGCTGGCCTGCTGCTTTGATTGGATACTAGTATAAAATCAAAAGGTTTGTGAGTGAGTGTTTGAAGATTCCCAATGGTTAAAAATTGTAATATGCCAAAGGGAGCATGAATGACTCACAGCTATTTTAGGGAGAACTTAACGCAACAAACTTAAAACCCTTAGGATGGATTTATAACTGCATTTATTTTCAGTACTAACTCCTGCTAAAAAAAGGTGCAGAAATTATTTCATCTCTCTCTTGTTAGAAGAAAGGTCCACACGAACAGGGTAATTTTAAGCTCCAGGAAAATAAACGGCAGCACAAAGAAAGGGAAAAATGTTTTCTAATAATAGTCTTTTAATGAATGACTTGAAACAACTTATTTAAGCAAATAGCACCCATCACAAAGTCCAAAGACATTAGCTGATTGTATTGATCTCTATTCTATTGTAGTAAACCACCACCAGCTCCACGTAAAATTACCACAGTGACCACCTCTGTGAAACCTTTTGAAACCGAATCTTTGGAAGCTAAGTTTTACTGCTGCTCATTACTGCCTTAAATTCAACTGGAAAAATGACATCATACTCTCACATAGGCAATTATCAATGTTTGCTCTGGGGACCTTTGACTCGGAAGAGAACTAAATGATATGGTTGTTTGCACGCATAATATCCTAATATTTGCTCAGGCTATATATATTTGTACAGGGCTGTCTTTATAAAGGTCCCTGTCTGAAGTAGCTAACTAAAAACCAATTCCCTTATGAAAGCTACACAATCGTGTCTGCTGGAAAGATGCTGGGTGAACTATGTCAGGCAAAGGCTTTTTGGATCCCAGCTGGTTTCAGGAGGCCAGCTGCCTCAAAACAGGGGCGTCTTGGGCTTGCTGTGCTTCTCTGTGCAGATGCACCCAAGGGCTCCAAAGAGACCTGTTTGGAGGCATCTCTGAACACAGTCCTGAGTTATGTGTTCTAGGTGACCTTGCTTGGGCAGGGAGGTTGGACTAGGTGACCTTAACCATTTTGTGATCCTGTGTGTATCAGTTGTGTCAGGTTTTGTGTCTTCAGGCAGATGGGCAGATGGCAGTAGAAAGGGGCACGGGCCAGTGTGTACTCCTGCGCCTCGTTCCCACCCAGAACTGGGCTGCTGCCAGTTTAGAGGTATCCTTCATGTTTTTACTGGAAGCTGAAATCCAGGCTTACATGTAAACACATTTGGGACTGATCGGGGGCCTTGGCAGCAGTGGTTCTGGAGTGCCTCTGGTGCATGCTGGTGGAGTAGGGCATGGAGGCATAAGGGATGCCCAAACCCCCCACTCCATCCTCCCATCTCAGCTGGTGCTCAGCAAAGAAATGAGCACAGAGGATTTATCAGGAGGTGACCCCAGGGAGGTATATTGGGGCAGCATGATGGCATGCTGCAATGGGTAGCTTTCCTCCTCTCCCCACACTGCGCACACCAGCTGCCTGGCTGTGCTCCTCGGGAACAGAGATGCACCATCTTGAACTCATTAAAATTGTCCTTGTTTCTTACAGCTTTTTTTCTTAGCACAAACAAGCTGTGTTTACCCTTCCTTCATCTACAAAACAAGGGTGGTATCCAGCAATTTGGTTTCCCCTCAAGATATTTATTTTAATACACTGGCCTTTCACTTCTGAACATTAGAGAGTCCTCTGGGGGGCAAGAAAACCTTAAGAGTGAAATTCAAAGGGACATGGAAATGGTTTGGATTCATTAAATACCTTACATGTGTGAAAGACTTCTTCACTAGTTTTTCTAGTAAGGCCAACACTGCATGTTGCATTCTGGAAGTTAGTTTGATCCAAGACATTTCTCCTGTTAAAAATGTCAAGCTGAGAAGTAGGCAGATGGATGACCTCTCTGCCCCAAGACTCAATACCTGGCAGGGAGGGCTCTATTTTGTGTGAGGGAGAAAAGGAAAATGCTGTGGGGCAGTAGTAGTCATAGAATCATATCAGGATACTTCTAACCTGTTCCACGGGCAATTCTGCAAATACCCTTTCAGCTCCCCTAATGCAGGGAGCAGTGCTGGCTCCAGGGCAGCTGTGCATCCTGCAGGAAGTGTTTCTTTCCTAAGGCGTCTCTTCCATAATGCTGGTACCGCTTCAGTGTTAAAAACTGCAGCCTTCAGAAATTAAAGCTGTAACTGTTCCTTCCTAGCTATGAATGCTTCAGCTAATGGCTTTGGCAGGAGCAGGTGCCCAATTAGTCAAACAAAAGAGTGGCCACTCACCCCTACATACAGCACAGATACCCAGAGCAGAGATGAAGGTATCTAAGGGACCTGACAGTTTTTAGTAGTAGTTTTGAAGAAATGTAAATACATCCATAAAATCCCCAGCAGATTCTTTTCTTCAGTGAAGAAATTAAGATGCCCCTTGTCCCCTGTTAAAGCTTTATATGGTTTCTGTCACTCAGAAAGGCTGCTGTGATGTTTCTTTTTAAAATGTGGCATTAAGAAATTACAGTCAAAAGCACATTGATGGCTTTTCTGTCTGGCTGCTAAATGGCTTAGAAAGTATGTGGTTCTATTTTTAGGGAGGAAATGGTTTTATGGATTAAAATTCAAATGATAAGGTAAACAATTTCACAGAATTCTTTACCGCAAAAGATGACTTTTCCCTTCAGTGCAGGTTACTGTTTTCACAACAAGCTGATGAAAGAGGCCCTCACTACTTTTTTTTCCCTGTACAGGTTGCATAGCATCTCAGCTGAAGTAATAAAATACAGAAGAGCAGCATGAGTGTATACAGACAGAAGGAAGGGGGAGGTAAAGCCAGCAAAATTAGCTCTGATCGTCAACTGTCCCAGCTGGAATTAGATTATGCCACTTGTGAATATTTCATAGTTACCAGCTGAAAGACATCTAGTCAAGCAATTAAAGCCAATCAGTGGAAGACCTGAGTGTTTTGCTTCTCAGCCAGCTAAAACAAGCCACAAGTTGTCTTAACATTTTAGGGGATAAAGAAAAAGAAAAACAAGATACTTCTTCCTACTGGCAACAGGAAGGAAATGCAGGTACAATTTTGTAAGCAAGCATGGTTGGTGAGTTGTAATTCCCTTCAGTGGTTAGGGGAATGGCTCAGGGTCTCCTGTCAGAGGTGATATGCCATGGAATGGTGGGCATGCATCTGTGGTGCCCTGGTCTGTGGGGTGAGTATCAGGGAAAACCTCCTCTTCTCACCTGACTAAAGCATGTTGGAGGATGTTTGGCTAGCTTAGAAGTCCTTCTCCTGAATCCTATCTCTAAGCTAATCTCTCGCTGATGTTAAAGACAATAGTTTGAAAGAGGCAGCAGAATCAGAGATTCACACTGCAACCCAGCCTCTTTCCCCCCGCCCCCATTTTTCTTCAGATGTGATGCTGGGGCCATGTGGCAGATTGCTTGCATTAAAGAGCAGAAACAAAGCTGTTGTTTCCTGTGTACAAGCACATCAGGAAAAACTAAAGCTAATGCTCGTTTTCTAGAGCAGCATTAAGTTCTATGAAGAAATGAATTGTTCAGCTGGCCTCTTGATCTAGATGACAGTTTTATTACAATTAAAATATCACCTCTAGGAGGCCCTTTGTTTGCATTTGACAGATTTTATTGTGTTTATATAGGCTAATGAAGCAGAATGAAATTATGCAGCTTATATTAGATTTAAATGACTGATTTATAGTATTTAAAACCCCAAATTTATCATGCATGTTCTTTAATGCCACACAAACTACATTAGTTCACTGCTGGTTTCTATTCTACTTTGGTGATTTGCCCAATTGAATAAGGTTTTGTGAGTGCACTAAAATAAAGTGAATTAATGTTTGAATAGTTAAAACAGAAAAGACTATCTTTAAGCATTTTAGAAGAGTAAAAATGTTGTGACATCAGGTCTAGCCTGTGCTTCAGATCAATTACGATCTAATTCCATCATAATTTCATTGGTTGCAATCATGATTTCACTGAAGGGCTTTAATTTGAGCCTTTGCCAAATGCGCTCAGTTTTCCACATGCTTATTTTTGTTGTTGAGCTTTATTTTTACTCATTTTTATTGATCTAGAAAACTCTGTTATTCCCAATTGAATATTCATCTCAAATAGTCCCTACTACATCCAGTATTCAATAGAAAGAAGGAATGAGGACACAGGTTTCCATGTAAGGACTGAGCAGATCACTATAAATCTGAATGCAACCTGATGCATGTTCATTTTAATATTTCCTGATGACGGAACTCCTCTCACTTTCCTTTACATTTCTGTCCCATAGAGGCTTGCAGCTCATCTCATTACTCTCTGTTTTCTTCCTTAATTAACAGAGAGAATTAGATATGTGGTGAGATTTACTGGATATGTATTTTAGATGTTGACTTTAGGATGAGGTCGGTTGTGCTGTAATGCGTCTATTCTTTTCCATACAGAGGAAGCCAAAGGTGATTTGTTCAGATGTAGAAAACCTCTGTTTTAGTCTGTTTAGTCAGATTAATCCCATGGCTAATATCTGAAATATTGCTAAGATAAGTTCCAATCACAGTGAATACTGGTACTTATTGTCAATACAGGCATAAATGAAGGGCTTGGGATAAAACATTTTGTAAATCAATCTCCAAAACAAATGACTGGAATTGCTGCAGTGAATTCCACTAATAGCATCAGACAATTCTAGGAAGCTTTAAGCAGACCAAGAAGTGTTATTTAATAGCAATTTTACTGAAAACGTGACATTCATGGAATAAATTAATTTCGTATAACCAGTTTGAATCAGATAACAAATTTTGGCTAAAGGAACTACATAAGAAGAATTTCAGATAATTTTTCTTCTTTAACAACAGTGTTTTGTGAACTCATGACATCACTGATTCATTTTCCTTTGTTGTATCACTTTATCTTCAGCTTGGCTTTCCCCTTTGGCTATTAGCTCATTGACATATATTGTTTCTTACGTAATTCTATGGGGAAAGAAAGATATTGGGGCTGATTTTCTGCTAAGTTATTAAAAAGGTATGAACAAGTGAGCAACTTATTTCTATGATTAAATGTATTGTGTTAAATGTATTGTGTTAAGGGTATTGTGTTAAATGTACTGTGTAACAATAGAGATATTTGTGGGTATGGGTAAGTTGGACATAGGAGTCAGCTTTAGTTTCTGTAACTTTATTCAGGATGATGATTCTCACTGCCGTTGTCCTTCAACTCCCAGCTGTCCATACTGCATGTCCGTAGCATATGGATTTGTCTTCCCTGGTGGTGACACCCACAAGTTTCATCAGCAGAAAGCTTTGTGTAATCTCTAGGACTCAGCTGTGCCAATGTCAGTTTCTGTTCAGTTTAAGCAAAGATTCAGTAACTTGCATTCGTTTGTGGTGCCTAGTTGAACTGTAGAAAAGTATGCCTAAGCAGGAAACAAGGTGGAAATAGGCTTCTGGCAAATCGTTCTAACTTCTTGCTAACTCCTCGTTCAGCTATGGAAAATGTGTAGGCTCTCAGACTTTTTAAGTACCTGTAGTGCACAGGGATTTGGCAACTGCCATGCATCTGATGTAGGGAATCACAGTGAACGGGATCTTCCTTAAAATATTAAGACTCTGATTCTGAAATACTTAGGTTTTATATCTGATATGAGGAGCAGCTGTGTCTGATCGTACAAGTTCATTATGAATTTTCCTCTGCATGACTCACTTGAGGAAATAACACTTCTCCCCCACTGAATCTCCAGCAAGAAAAGTTAATGTACCAAGTTAGGACACACACAACCCAATATTGAAAAATGCAGCTGCTTTAATATACCATAGTTGTCCTCTCTAAAATCAAGGTGTCAAGTTATGGCCCATCCTGCAACAAAGGGCCTAGACCAAAGTCCCATATGTTGCCCCTTTCATAGAATCATAGGGTGGTTTGTGTTGGAAAGGACCTTAAAGATCATCTAGTTCTAACACCCCTGCTATGGGCAAGGACACATTCCACTAGACCAGGTTGCTTTAAAGTTTCTAGACTGAGAATAGATTTGTGTATCTAACAGAAACCCAGGGTCCTGCCCATGAATTGCATGAAGAGCCAGAAGGCTCGGCAATCCTGGATAGCACATTAGTGAAGAATGTGAGTTGCCATGGGAGCCTCTCTTATTTTTATTTTTTTTAAGGAATACAAAACAAAAAAGACTAATATGCCTTTGAGTGGGGGAACATCTTCCTCCCCAGAGCAACACCACATATTCCTTGCTGTCTGATTATTCTGGCTTCTGTACTTTTTGCACTGCATAAATCATACTGATACAATGAGCCTTATAAGCAAAGTTGGTCCTGCGTGCTAATGATGTGCTTGCCCACTTCACACTGTTAAATAATGTCCAGTTAAACTGTTGTATTTTGCAGCGATAATTTGTTGTAAAATAGGTATCATTTTGCAATGTAGAAATAGAAGAATTTGTGCTGAAAAAAATGAAAAGGTTCTTTCTGTGAGCTTGTGTGAATATCTTCCAATGATGAGTCTTGTTTCTGAGTATGGATCAGCTATGGGCTGGACAAAATCTCCTTAAAATTGTTGAAGCCAGTCAGAGATATGAAGAAGTCTGTAGAGATGTTTGATGCTGTAAAAATTGCATTGCCACACTGAACTGGGATGGGATTTTGGCGCTTTCTTTAATAATTTCCTAGTTTCCTAGGAAAAATTAAATTCTTGTTCCATATTACAAACGGAAATATGTGATTATCTGCTGCTTCCCTCCTCATTTTCATGACATGATGAGTGACTCATTGCTTTTTCCTCTGGAAAGTGTTGGGTGGAAGTTGGACAAGATAGCTTCAAGAAGGGCCTGAGGACCTTAGATGGCTGTCTTTACTCCAAACTAACTGGACAAAGCCCTAAAGGTTTTAAACCTTTATTAACAGCTCATGCCGTTAGAGATTCCATACGTTCATTTTCAGGTGTTATTCTCACTTTTCATTAAGTCATTTGACTTAGGAAAATAAGACATTCTATTCTGCAGTTTACAGGCAGAAATCTGTATGTTGGTGTATTTAATCAGCCTGTTACAACCATTGAGGCTGTGCAGTCCAGGCTGTATACGGTAAAGCTATAATGGAGCTGAAATGAATATGCCAAAAATGTAGTCAGCCCCTACAGTTGCCAGAAAAGGTGTTAATATTTTCCTCTGTTCTAGTAGAAGCTCACTGGGATATGCAAAACTTGTTCGTTAAGCACCACTGCAGAGTGACAGATGCTGACATATACAATTTGACAGCTGCAAATACCGGGTACTAGAAAGTGTCATTTTCCATAAGTATAAAATAATGGGTCATTATTCCCTGACAGATTAAAAACCAAGTACTATGAATAAATGAATCAGTAATCCTGCGTACTTTAAAAGAAAAATAGAACATTCTTTTTCTTCTTCCAGAAATAAAGGTACTTTCCTTTGTTCTCCTCTCACCTGTGTGCATTGCCACGAACTGCCGGCCCACTGAGGAGGTGGAGCAGAGGAGGGAGTTGCTTACCTGATCTACTTAAGGCATTTAAGACCTTTATGTTTCCAGATGAGGAATGCAGGCTTCTAGATAGCCAGTGCAGAAAACTGCACATACATCCAGCAGACAGTTCAGAGGAGAGGCTTACAGTCTTTTGGGTTGCAAGAGGGTCTCAGGAGTGCAGGTGCCCAGGCTAGGTGCCTGACATGATGTTTGTGAATATTTGCTCTCGAGGGTCAGCTTTCTTGCTTTACGCTTGACCCATAGGACTCATGCTGTTACATGGTCCTACAAGAGGGCCTCAGCTGTGACGGCTTCTTGCCTTTAATTCTGAGCCCATGTTTCTACTGCTGGAGCACTGACCACAGTGAGCCTCCTCAGGCAGACAGGTAATAGAGGGGGAACCCCTGAAGTTTCAGAAGGAACTGTTAGAGATGTTTGTCTTCCTCAGAACAGTGAGGAAATCTGCCCACTGGCTGAAAGTGAAGCGCATGAGGGGAGCAGGGATAGATCACACTCAACACATCTGCTGTTAGGGTTGTTGTGCTTGCTGGGCTTGCCAAAGTGGATGCATCTCTCTGGGGGCTGGAGTGATGCTCTGCCTAATGCAGCCTGAGTCCTAAAACAAGCCATAAGTTCCCAATACGAATGCACTTAATGAATTTAACAGCAATTTAGTTGATGATAACAAATTGGTTTCCAGTGCCTGTGCTTACCAGCCTTGCACCTACAAGTATGGGTACCCTGCAATTTACAGTTAAAACATGGTTATGATCTATCTTATTTCCTCCATTCTACCTGGTTATCAAACCCATTGTCACTATAACATTATATTGCACTAGATGTTGCTGATACCAAAGGCTGTTCTCCATCTGAGGCAAGGGATATTGTCCAATCACAATAACTCCATTGTTATCATGGAAAGGAGCATGACAAAAGCTATGGCAGTGACATTGAGTCATTGGAGAAGTCACCTAAAAAGAGGATGTCCCCTGACATCCAGTTACGTAGGCTCTGGCAACCCTTTCCAGCAGCTCTGCAAGAGCCAAGCAACTCTGCTGCTTGAGAAAAGGGCTCTTTGGTGACTTTTGGAACAATGTTTTCTTTTGTGCATGAGGTGCTTTCAAAAAGAAGCATTATTTATTAATTTCATCTTTTTTAAATCTATATGCCTCAAATGTAACTCAGTATAGGGCCATTACAACTGACAAGTTTGAGCTTTTGTATAATGGAGACCCCACAGAATTTTGCTCTAATTCCTGCATTAGGGACTTGCTCTTTTTTTCATATAAGCAAAATCACTCACATAAAAGACAACTGAAATAGTGTCTTTACTTACTACTCACTGAATCTATGTCGGTAAGGTTTTCAATGGAATGCTTAGAGATTTTTAATGAATTCTAAAGCGTAACATTCATTATACTGCCAGAGCAGTATAGAGATTTAGATGTTTTGGCAAATCATGCCACGTTTGAGGTATGTTCTTTATGTTGATCTTTAAGAAATTATGCTTGCTACTGTCTTTTTGTGTAGCAGATTAATTAGAAGCATGATACAACCAACTGGGAAAACAACATTGAATTTAATGGGTGGATTACCATAATTTTGGGGGTTGAAGACATTTTTTTCATGCTTTCCACACTCAGCACAGTAACCTTCTGGTCTGTGACTGGGTTCTTAGGAACGGTAATCATATAAAGAATAATTAGAAGGAAGTTAAAAACAGCACGACTGGACTGAACAAATATGCATGATTACAAATGTGTTTGTATCAGTGGGAGTGAAAGAAAGTGAATATAGATCAAATGTTCTGATTTTAATACCTCATTACTCGGAGATCATAAATATTTATATAAGGGCTGGATTAAAGGGAACTCTTCCCCTCCCCCAATCCAGTTGTTTAGTCTCCCATATTTAACAATTGACAGCAGTTCAGAGAATTGCAGGATTTGTTGAGGTTTCCCCATGTTTCATTTCTAGAAAATTTTATCTTCAGGCTGAACTGGTTAAAGGGAACATTTCTGGGTGCCTCACACCAGTATTTGCGCATGCAGCCTCATGCTATCAATAGCATAAGATGCTGTATTCTAACACCAGTTTTGTTCAAAGACAGACACTTGGATTGTTGGCTGACAGTGGGATATACTCTCTGCTTCAAGAACATAGCTTCCAAGTCTTTGAAGACAAGAAGCATTTAAACAAGTCTGCAGATATGAGATTACAGGCAGTGCTGTGCAGCCAGCATTGCAGAGATGAAATCCAGTCTCTTAAGCCCCACATTAATCAAGTCAAACTTTAAAAAGCTGTTAATATTGCTATTGACTGTTACTTAAGGAAGGCCCAAACTTCTATACATTTATAACATATGTGGGATACATGTAGTTATGATAACATTAACTTTCAGAGAATATAGGTAACATTTTTTTCTTTAACTCCTATATCATAAACAGTAGAGTTTAATGCATTTTACACCTTCAAGGGCCAAGATTTAAAAGGGGAAGAAGAAAAAAAAGCAAACCAAAAAGTAAATTTAAAAGCTCTTATTGAGGGACCTGGGATGCATGCCTACAGATTGTCATTTTCTGCATTTAGTTCTAGGTGTTGATAACTGAAATTTCCCCTTGGTACAACAGATGGCTGTAGTAACAAATGTCTGTCTCCTTAGTATTTATTGGCAGTCTAGTTTGCTTTTGTGTGTATAGAGTAGAAAATGAGCTTTAAAGCCAGTAGCTCAGGATGTGTGGTGCATGGAGCGCTAGTAAAGTGGTTGAGACACTGCTGGCAGCAGGAGTCTGCGAAGAAACCATCATATCAGAATGAAAACAGCTGTCAGCCAGCACCATAAACTTTAGGAAATGTTGTGGATGATTAGTTGCTGCTCCTAATGTGTGAAAGTTGGCCTGTCTGCACACAGGCAAAATAAACTCCCTTTTGCTTCTTGCCACTCATACGTAGAAATCACAGGACATGATGGGATTGATTATATGCCATAAAAGCCAGGAAGTTCAGGTTTAGAGTGAAAACCATGGCAATGACAGTCTCTTTCTATTTGGATGTCATTGCTTGAAAAGCTAAGGTGAAATGAAAAGGAACACAAAAGAAACCTCAGACGGGAAAGGGACAAAAAAAAAAGAATAAATGGAAAAGCAACTAGATCAGGAAGGAACATTCAAGCTTATAATATAAGGCACCTGGCCTCTCTGAAACTTTGGGTTTTAAGCAAACTTTAGTGGTCCTGGAACAATAGCATGAGAATGGTCCAGAAAACACACATTCTGCTGAGTGCCACATAGCCTTTTTCCCCAGAGACAGACATCCTTCCCATTTCCGTCATCTCAGCTAGCCAGAATACTCTGAATAAACACCACTTCAACAACAGCAAAAAAGAATCTGGATTGATTGCAAAGAAGAGACTATAAAAGTGGGTTTTATTGTGAAACCCTTCAGTTACATTTATTCAGGATAAACGGTTTGAAAGGCCATTTCAAAATTGAATCAACTGCGACTGTAAATCTGGGAATTTAACATGGATTAAAATTATCCTTTTATTGTGCTGCAAGGCAGTTTGAGTGTTCTCTTTCTATGAGGGATTTCTCTCGCTGAATTGATTATGAAATAGATGTGAAAACCAAGGGCAGAAGGTGGGACTACTTAATTTTTTTCTTTTATATACCTCTGAGTCTTCTGCTTTAAGCAATCATAACAAAGATAAATATTTATGTAGCACCTGCCAGTCTATGGCTTAAAAGCACTTAACACACTCTAACATATACTATTGCACAGAAATATTAAAAAGTTCTAGGGCTAAAGGTAATTCTAGCTGATAGCAATGCTGGAAAACAGAAAGACGAGTTTGCTTTCAACTAGTAACAATTCAAACTAGGAATTGACGAGAAGAGCAAAGCTCAGACTTCCACTGCTGCAAAATTTGTCAGCAGGCATTTCAAAGACTGATTTTGCTTATCTTTCAGAAACAGGCTCTAAATCTTAGGCCCTGAAAATTAAACAGATGGTTTAGTACTTACTCTAACAAAGGACAAGATTTCATTCCCCCAATTTAGTAAAATACAGCCTTAGAAGAAATGGTAAGATCTGACAATAAAGCGCCTGCAAGGGGTTGAGAGGGGCTCTAGAAATGACTGATGTTTTCGCTTAAGCAATAAAACTGAATTCTTGAGTAGGGGGAGACCGCAATATTTTTGAGTGCTTTTTCCTCACAAAAATGTCACAAAAAGATTTTTCTTTCATTCAGCATGATTCACTTCATTGTATTTGGAAGAAAAGTAAAGGAAATGAAGACTTTTACTCTCGGAAATGCCATTTTCGCTTTTTAATGCTAGTCAGCAGCCTAGTGATTTAGGAGTCATCCTCGGGAGAATTCCATGACTAGCAGATGATATCAGAGAGAAATTTATCTTTTTCTACCCTTCTGGTTAACATTGCATAAGTGATTAACAATTTACTAGAGAAAGCTAGGGAGCAGCAGAACCATAGGCCTTAGATAAAAGTCCTAGAGGTTACTCCAGAAAGTCACTCTGACCTGCGGAATGCATATTTGGTATTTGTGGAAAGTAGGGCACCTCCAAGAGGAAGGCATGAAAGAGGCCTGCCTCCAGATGCCCTGGCTCACAGGGCAGATTTATTTCCTAAACATAAGCAAACTGCTAACTTTTGCATGTGTAACCTTAATTATAACAGAATTTAAGACTTTTTTTTTTTCTTTTAAGCCAATTAGATTTTTTCTGCTTGTTGGGGAATCTATATTAAGAATCAAATTAAACATCCCAAATGACTGTGTATCTATATGACAAATATGCTAAATTTAACCTTTGAAGTAGCTCTTAGCTCTTTCAGTTCCAAAATGCAATCGACGGAAATCAAAATGAAACCAAATTGCTCTGGCAATAAAGAGGCACATCTGTATTTCACTCTTAGCAGAGTATCAGCCCACGGCTTTAAGAGTACCTGGTTTGCAATAGTTTTGTCCCCTACAACTTCAAGTGAGGTTTCACAAAATCTCGGGCTGGAAAGCCCTGAGCCCTCATTTTCTGCTTCCTGCTCACTGCCCGAAGCACGTGTAAGATGTGGGGGACAGCACCAGAAGGATTTCTGCAGGTTCTCAGACATTTTTCTAAGAAAAGTAAGCAAGTTCTCTGAGGCTTTGCTCAGGTGCATGACCCTGAGGGACAGGAGACTCCCGGGATCTCCCGCGCAGGGAAGAGGTGAGATTTTAAGACCTTCCCCTTTTTTTTTTTCAGTAGTTAACATCAGTTTTTGCATGCTCTGTGCGGTAGCTACAAGGGAACCTCTTCCTTAGTGCTTAATTCTTATTATACTTTGACAAGGGTATTTAAGCACCTAACTTGGGGTTGTAAATTGCACCGAAGCCTAAAGGTTACATATGGTGATTCTGCCCACCAAGGAGTCTATACTGTTTTCTAGATCTGTCCAGATGCTTTACAGGGCAGGCCTTTTACTTAATTCTCTAATGGTGTTTACATATGTTTTAGGATTGTCATTGTAAAGTAAGAGATTTCCATGCTCCAAGGGCTTCTGTGCATTCCCTACACAGATTTTCTTATACTGGGGAAATGCTTGTGCAAATAGGAATGATGGTAAAGAAAGTGGAGAAGAAAAATGTCAGGACAGAAGAAGAAAATTGCATTTCTTATAGCTTCATCAGCTTGGCCTTATTTTCTTCCTAACAGCCACTTTGAAATGGCAAAAGAATTCCTTCGTCCAACTCTTCACGTGATCTAAATGCATAATTGATGAAAATGTATTGGTTACATGAAAGCCTTACAGAAACCACCAGGAAAGCATTGCAGATTATTTTTTCCTCCTTTTGCCACTATGTTTTTACAGATGTGATATGTGGTTTAAGAAGCCAAAGCAGACAGTCAGGCTTTAGCTTTGCCAAATAGTCCAAACAAAGAAAAAGGTTTCTTTCTCTCCTCTCACTTTCTTTCCCAAGTATCAGTATATCAAGCTAAAAAAAAAGCTTTTAATTGGCATTTCTAAGAAAATTTATGATAAAAACTATGCATTTAGAGCAAAAAAATTAAACAGCTGTAATTCCTGCACGAATCAGAAGTCAGTGGATAGCATGCCTGTCAGCCTGGCACTGATGCTACTGCAGGCTACCTAGCAGGCTTCCCAGCGTGAGCCCACAGGAGCCATTAACTGAAACCCCTGCTCATTAGTCTGATGCTGATTAACAAATATTGCTGAATATAGAGCTTGGAGCAGTAGATCACAAAATACACCGAGTAGTCAGTGCAGCAGCAGCAGCAGCAGCAGCAGATGGTGGAGCATTTGCCCCAGCCTGTTGCAAAGGTGCCTGAAATTTCACCTGCTGATCCAGGGGCAGCACAGAGCTCCCGTGCCCCGCTGCTGATTAGTTCTTCTCATGCGCACAAGGAGATGGGCCTCTCTCAAGTGTCTTCTGGTACTTGAATATCCTTACAATTGATAAGATCTTCTCTTTGAAGCTTATAGGAAAGTCTACATGCAATGACAATTGTGGGAAACTTTTGGCATTGCAGGAAAGATGTGAGGACAGACGGGGGCTGGTGGCTGTGATAAACAGCCCTTCCTGCTCAGTGCAGGTGGAGCTGTGGTAGATGTAATAATGGATTTAATTTTCCATTGATCTGAGAAAGGCAGGCTGTGCGCATCTGTAAGAAAATATGCTAACTGCAATTCCTGGTACGGTTGTGTAGTGTGATGCAGTTAGTCATTGAACAATGCATTTCCTTGACAAGCTGTGAGCTTTGTAGGAAGGAGCAGAGGGAAGAAAATGGCCAGCCAGACCTTCTGAGGACCAGCTGGAAAGTCAGTCCCAAAAGAGAGGATCCTGAGCCAAGTATCACTGTTCTTCACTTTTTTTTCCTTTGAGTTCCTGTTCTCAGAGCCCTACAGAGCCAGGACAATGGAGATGGGAGGAGGTGGTGGCAAGTGGCAGCCTCCAGCTGTACTGGGGGTGAGCTGTCTGTCCTGCAGTTCTAACTTCTGTTTGCATGTCACTCTAGGTACAGAAGAGTACCTGGTGTTTCTGTGCATGGAGTTTGGTGTGCTGGTGGTTTGTGGGAAAGGAGTGGTGCAGACTGGGCTTTGCTGGATGGTCTTTGTTCTGGGAACTGCAGGAATGAACACATCAATGTATTGCTGGGGAGTATACAGTATGAAGGCACTAACTTGACAGGGGCAGAAGTGGAAAGGGGCAACTGATTTTTTCTTGTCCCTTACCTTGTGACAATAGTGAGCTGCAATTCTCTGTTTAAGAAAGAGCAACCTTCTGTAAGGAGCAGGAAGAAAGGCCTCACCCTCTTGCAGAGCCATATCATGTGATCCACAGAAAAGCAGGTTCCATACTAGTCCATGAGGGGCTGGCCACATTTGTTCTACCTCTAATTAAATTACCACTTGAGTTAGTTAATTGAGTAAATAAATAAGATGATGAAACAGGGGCTTAAATATAAGACAGAGATTAAAATTCATTAATTACTACCATAATCAAATGATAATTGGTCTCAAGCAGTGACAGCATAGAAGATAAAATATTCTGGTCAATGACAAATGCGTGTTAGATGTTCTGTCCTTCACCTTATTTTGTTGGGTTTTTCAGCCATTTGACCATTTGAATATTCTGTGCTGGTGAAATACCTTAAGGTATCAATATCAAGGTATAAAATCAGAAACTGGGAACCAACTCTTTAGCAGTCTGGAAACCACGATTTTCAAAAGTGAGGAATTTTACAGAGGCAAACTCAGACTTTGTCCATTCTGGTCTTGTAATTGTACAGAGCCTGCATCCCAGCACTCAGAATAGGGAGCCGAGACATTTCCAAAGAGACGTTTACAGATGCTTGAAGGACAACAGTCCTGGCTTGTCTGGAAGTCAAACACGGCAGCACTTAGCAAAGAAGGAGCTGCACTGGGGTAAGTGAGCTGCGCTTACAGCAGGAGGTCAGGTGCCCAATCAACACCTCAAAGACCTGTATTAGGGGGATTAAGGCCTTTACTTAATGCTATAATTGGATCCCATCCCCACGAGATCCCAACAGCCCCTAATCATGAGGCTACTGTTAAAAAGGAAAGGGCTGGTGAGGTATCTCTTTTACTTTGTTGGCCTTTTTTTCCCCTGGAATTCAGCGCAGACCGGAACCATTTTGTAGCCTTCAGTAGAGTTTGTGTCCTCCCCCTCATCACTGAATTGCAACAAATTTTACTTGTCTCTCTTCCTAGGCCTGCAGACTTCGAGAGTCCGGTTGTCCCCTTTAATTCACACAGAAATTTTGGTGCCTAACGGTAATCTAATCTGAGAGGTGGGTAAAATTTGTCTCCAGGAAAAATGTAACTTTGGCAATGATCTAAATATACTTTTATAAATCATAAGGCTTCATATTAGGGAAATAACTTTTCAAGTTACCTGGTGGAAGTAGACAGCTACATTTCATCTCACTTTTTAATTTTTTGGAATTGTCCTTTCCCATGGCACAATTATCGCTGCCACTCATTTCTGCATTTATCGAAGGATAAACTCACAGCTAGCATTTGATGTGCTTGCCCTGCAGCGCTCAGATTGTGTGCAGCACAGTCACAGTCCGTTCTCACTAGAAGCTATTGAAAGAGCTTACTTTCAAAGGGGGAAAAAGTTGTCTTTTGGAATACATTAGGAAAGAAAAACAATAACATTGGTTGTACTTGACAGATACAATTTTACCTTTACTTTAGGCGTTACTCCCTCCTAGTGATGAAACTAGTCAGCGAACACATAGCAGGGGGTGGTTCTCCTGAGAGTTAGATGCCCCCATGGATGCAACTTTGAGGAAATAAAGCAACTCTCCCTAGCTAATACAGACAACTGTCTAGTTTCCTAAGCAATCTGCACATTCTTTCCATGCCCTTTAACTGAATCATTGTGGATTAAAAAAGGCTGGTTAATCTGTAGGGTATGTGCTCTATAATCACAGCCGGCCCACACAGACATTGCTTTGAATGCTGTGCAAGCCAGGAATGGACCGCAGGGGCTTTTGCAAATCCCCACAAAGAGCCCTGCACTGATTGTTCAAGATGCAACATCATTTCTCAAATGAAACACAGCTGAAGTGCCAAATACTGACTCTCCCCAGTCTGCCTGTTACATATGATAGTGTCTTCCTAACCACTTAACTGCTGTGACTGGGGAAAGCACTGTATCTGTAGGAACACTCAGATTGTTTTGACCCTAAGTATACAAGATAATTCTGAGGATAGCAAGGGTTGATATCATTAACTATGTTCAAACTGTGCCTATAATGAGCTCAAACTGAGCATATTAGTTATGCTCAGAATGCAAGAAAGATTAAAGGGGGGATGCAGACATGACCAAATGCTGCAGCTACAGATCAGCAATTTCTGTCTCATTCTGCCAAAGAGCTTGTAAGTGCTTCAGGATACATTTCTCAGTATGTCCCTGTTCTTGATTGCCTTTACAGTGAAGTCACTAGTTACTGGTTAAGATGGTGAACACATATAGATTGGTCTGCGCAAATGTAGCAGCTATTTTTCTGAAAAGTCCATCTTTTTAGTATTGCATTAAGATAGTGTGTGAAAAAAATATCAAAAAACTCAGTGTAGCATGCAAGTTAACACCGTGTTTGTCGTGCCCTCCAACAGGCAGTGACACAAAATCCCATATGCCATAAGAGGAGCCCACCCACCACCTTTCTTGCGTGGGATACAGTGTCTTTAAGACTGTGTGTTGGGCATCCAGGCCATCACAGTGGAGAGGAGCTGGAAGCAAGAGTAAGAGGAGCAGGATAGCATGGGTGAATAATGTCACCTGTAGGAAATATATGGGGAGGAAGGTCTTCCCAAAGGAGCAAAAAGGCACAGGAATGGCAGTAGGCTGTTTGTTTTAGACAAAATAAGTACCTAGGCCAGGATACACGGTGCACAGCTGAATTCTCTGACCATTTTTATTCCCACTTCCCAGCTGTGCCATCACAAGTGATGACAGGTAGGTCTAAGGCTCAGTCCCTCGTGACCAAAAACAAACTACAGGAACTACTACCACTTACTTATGTTTCTGCATGCCTGATGTCTCCTGGCTTTTCAGTGGCTGCATTAAGTCACATTAGGGCCATGGCAATCCATGGAAGAAGCTGGAGGCCTGAGGATTTCAGTACCAGATTCTGAAATGAGTAACCCTAACCCTAACTCAAACTAGGATGTTGTTGATATGTCAGTTTTATCAAACTTGTTCTCTGGAGCATGTCTTGAAACCTGTAATGCTGCTTTAGGATAAACAATTAATGTGTCATTTGCACAAAGCCACAGTCTCTTTCTACTTGGTTAGTACATTAGTCAGGATTAAGCCCATATTCTTTGCTAGTACCTAAAAGCTAGCCTCTGACAGAGATTTAAAGGATGTTTCATACAATTAAAGGGACATACCTGAATTTGCCATTTTCAGTTTGTGAGCTTAGCTCTGAACTAAGGTGCAATTGAAAAATACATACAAACCCTGAAATCATCAGGCTTTGCAATATCTAGCTTTAAAGATGTTTCATGATTATTTTAAACAGAACAACCCAGCAGGAGAATTTTTTTTTTCTTTAATAAAGGATTTATGAAGCTGAACTAAAAAAAAAATAAAGGGGGGGGGGGCAAAAATACCCAACTTTTCTCTCTGAAAATGAAACAGCCAGCTGTCAAGGCTGATTCTTTGAAGTCTACTGCATAAGCTTTCCTAACTCCCTACGTAGTATTAGCTAAACCATAACTGAATTAGATATCCTAAACCATTCATCAGGCTTGAGTTATCCCTATAGCTGGGACAAGGAAACATCAAATTCATACAGAGACATTAAGTGAAATACTTCTCCAATTAATAAGATGTTCACAAAATGTTTCCAGTCCTGTAAGTCAGTTTTATTTAAAAAATAGAGTCCAAACATTGTTTTTTTCAATAAGGTGTAACATATATACTGTTTTCTACAATAAAAACTGAAAAAGCCAGCTGAAAACAGAGCAATACTGCATTGGTATTGTCATTCCAACACGGAGTCAGTGGGTCTCCTGTAATTCTTAAACATTTTTTTTTTCTTCTTCATCAAAGCATAAGTATTAATAATTAGTGTTACTGTGACAGCCAAAGGGTCTGGCTCTGGCTAGTATAATAAATATTCTGTACTTTTACAACAAACTTTCTGGTACAGATTGCTTCAAATACACATCAGAAGATAAATGTAACAGAACATAGTTCATGCAAAACAAAGGTACAATACTGAACTTGCATCATTCAAAGATTTTTATTTTCTTGTTTAGCCTGACATCTTTGAAGTCCAACTCCTTGAATATGAGGATTGAGCTGAGGTTGCATAAAGTGAACACTATATACCGAAGTACTTGCGTAACTCTAAGATTGATCAGGCTACGTGACTGTCTTGAGCTCTACAAACTCAAACAAATACTTAAGGCTGAGATCTATGTCTCTTGGAGTCTAGTCAGTAACTTCTGTGACATATTTGGGAATACAGATGGAAAAAAGTGACTGATAATGGGCTTGTTATGTGGAAAAACATTGAATCATTACATCATAACTGTATTTTCTGAGAAAAGCATGTTATTAATTTGTATTAGGAGTGTTCCCTATTCAGATACTCATACTAAGAGCAATGAAGACTGTAGCATGGAGGAGGCTTTCTAATTAGCAAAGGCTGTCCAATTTCAAAGTCCTCCAAAGTCATTCTAGCATCACCTCAGCCTTGAAAATGCTGAGCAGCTGAAGTTCGCTATGACTATGCCATTTCTGGAAATCTAAATATCTGTCCCTGCTCTAAATGGGCTTAATATATTTTGAACAGACATTGGAACAAGGAGCAGCATTACATGGTGACACATCCAAAGCTTTTTTCCTTGACCCCTTAGATATTTAAACCATCCCATCTAAAGAGGAATGCAATTGATAGAAAGGAGCTGTACACCCACTTACCTGCCTTCTGCTTGGGTAGTAGTCCCAGAGTCAAACTGCACCCACAGTAAGTGCATAAATCTCAGTTCCTTCTGTTGTTTCTTACAAACCACTATGATGGGTTTATGGATCCTGTTCTTATGCCCTGAGGGCTCCTCATATACAGTCTAATGAGACAAGGCAACAGGCTATCACAGGGCTGAATGTTGGTTTTAGTGGATCGGATGTCTGGGTGTTAATGGGAATTAGCCACGCAAGTTCATGCCTATGCAGAGCCATAGGCTGAGCTTAAGCTGGTAACTCAAGTAAATGCCCAAGTGAGTTTGTATTCAAGGCCTGTTTAATCTCAGTTAAGTGACTCCAGGTCTTTTCCTCTGGAAATGACAACTTTTTCCAGTATTGATAGAGCATCCTGGCTCTTGTTGGCAAGCATTGCCCTCAGTACTGTGAATGCTCTTCAGAATTAGCTCTGCTGTGGACTACGTTATCATGCCACATGGACTGAAATTTTCTTCACTAGCAGAGAAAGCTTTAGACCTCTCCTTTCTCCTGACACATAGGAAGCCTTGAGTTTGACTTCAAATAGAAGATGAATTCACTTCCCAGCTTACTTCTCTTGGCTTCATGAGCAAAAGAGGTATTTAGAAGTGTTCAAGTGGGAAGAGTATGCCCTCTTGTTTCCTATGTAAACATAAAGGAAAATGGAGAAGTGTTCATCAAACATGTATGTCTTAACATCAAGAGCTAGAAAAGTGAAAAGCAGAACAGTTTCTGCTTTTATTTCAGAACAAGACTGCTCTCAAAGACTGATATTTATAGCAATCTAAATCTAAAGATTGCTATTTATCTCAGCCCAAATCCCTTAGATTTTAGTGGTTCTGGGTAGAAACTGACGTTTGCACTAAGCCCTACTTGGGTTTAGATGTGGAAATGAACTGATTTTATTTTATGATGGCATCTCTGTTCCAATGAGGAAATCCAATGTTTATGAGCTTGATTGTTGACTAGGTTGGTTTTATGAGTTTGAATGATGACAGCTTCACAGAAAAATACAAGAAAAACCAATATTTTGTTGTATTTCCTATTTTCAGAAGGAAAGCGTTCCTTAGTTCTGTAGTTTACATAGCTTTAACAAGATCCCTTTAATGATACATTGTACTGCAGATGTTCAGTTAACAAAAAGTATACACTGAAATATTTATGGGCTTTGGCCAGAGCTATGTATATTTATCTCAGTCTTTTGTGAACACTATTGTTAAATGGAGTACTTAGTAGATTAAAATTATCCCTTTACTTCCATTTCTTTTACTTAAACAATTTGGGCCATACTTTGTGTGAATACAGTGGGACATGCCAGAAGGAAGCAGGGTTACTGGAGATAAGAGGTGGAATTAGTGACACGTGCCTTCAGGCATCTAACTTAGGCTTCACCTGGCTAGCTGTCTCAGTTCAGGCACACAATTATCATGCACATTGCCTACAAGTTGAATCAACAGTCTGGCTTTTGTCTGGAGTAAGAAACAGGCTCTTCTGGCATGAGTAGTCTCCACTCATCTCTTTCCATGAAGACCATCTGGGTGCAATGGACATGAGCTACTAGTATCTGTATGGATTTGAATAAAAAAACCAGAAATCTTAGACATCTAAATGAAGGTACTAGACTCTCAGAGGGTCTGGAGGGGATTCAGGGCACCTAAGTTAAGATGCAACCTCTCTCCAAGCTTTAAGCTTATAAAGCAAACACTGGGCAGTGTGGATTATGTGCTACTGAGAGTACTGGTATTCTGTTACTGATAGCAGTATTGACCAAAGTGCTAGTGTATTAACACAGAAAACTCTGGTTCTGTGCATCTCGCATAGAACCTGAACAAGGGTTTAGGGCAATTTACCATTTTTACCTGAATGACTTGGAGGTCCCTACCAGGGGCTGTTAAATCTTGTGTTCTTGGTGCAAACAGATCAGTAGTTAAAGCTTTGCTATTGTCGTTTGAATTCTCAGGCCCTTTGATGTTATCCAGCATTAGTGTTATGGGGAGGGCTTCCATAGTCCTGTGACTGGCAGATGCATAAAAAGGAGATCTGCTACAGAATAACTTAAATTAACCTCAGCAATCTCTTGACAGGTGCAGACAAATGCCAAGAAATGGTGGTGACGAAAACAGAATAAGTGGAGAATGAGGAATCAATGCAGAACTTCATTAGTTTGTGAGAAATGATGATGTACACAAGGGGAGACAGGTGGGAGATCTCATGTCTTGTCATTAACATTGATGAGAGATGGATACCAGTCGCCCTTTAGTGCCTTTGAAAATCCCTCCATGGGTGTCTATGGTTTTTCCCGTTGCCACAGCAAACCACATAATACTAAATATTACAGTACCTGTATGCAAAATTGCATAGAGAAAAAATAAATCCTTACAAATAAGTCACATTTCAACATTAATAAAGGGAGGTTGATTGACATAAATGCTAAACTGTATAAAATTCAAAGGACTAAAGCAGGGAGCAGGGGACACTGCATTTTAAAGTGAAGTGTGCTCTTGCTCCTTTACCTCCAGTCTTGACCCACTTAACTTTTACAAAAATAAATGAAGATGACAAAATTTTTCATTTTAAAATATGACAATTTTTTCCCTCACGAAAATGATATAATTCAGTAGCATATAAATAGCCATGACTTCAGTAACAAAAACAACTGAGATTACTCATATGCACTCTTGAGTTTGGAACACAGATCTTTATATCTCTTAAATAGCTTATACATAGACAATGCCTTGCAAGTCTTCACACCTGCCTCAAGAGTTACTCTGAACACTGATGCATCCCACTGGTGCTCCTGGCTCTTTGTCTCTAAGCACTACAACACTTACACCCACCAACGCTCCAGTTGAGCTGTTGGGAATCTCATTAAGGAAACACAGCTTGATGTCTGCAGCTGTTCAGAGTTTCTAAACTGCCTTCCTCATTAAATAAGTACCATCCTGCATACACTTGTTAGAGGCATATTGGGCCATTCTTCATACACATTACATTTTCTCTTCAAACAAAATGAAACACCAAACATAGCCTTTGTGTTAATCTAGAAGGGATTCCTTTGGGGTTACTTTCTTCTTCCCTTAGCAGTCTAGTTAAACATGATAGATTCAGGGTCCTGGTTTGCCATTTGAGCCATATGTCTTAATACATCCTTTTTAGTTATGATACCCAGCAGCCTCCTAGAAGACAAAAGGAAAGGAAAGGTCAACAATCATCTCATATATCATCTTTTTCTTTTTTTTTTCCCTATTCAACTGCAGGGACATTTTGTAAGTAAGAACTTCCATATAGCACTGTCTGTCTCATCCATTCCCCAGTGGTTGTCTTTTATAAAAAGCATTCTCACCTCATGTATTTTTACACCAGTCATGATCATTAAGTGAAATACTTCAGGTTGTTACCTTTTTCTTATTGAGAACGTGACTGAGTGAGGAGCTACAACTACTGGCACTGTGTATGACAAAATAATGAGTCTCCTTAGGCACAGGCTGCAGAGGACTAACAACACAATACCAGGGCACTAGTGCCCTGAGCTAGGGCATGGGGTTTAGTAACATATGAACTAAGCTAAAGCACAGGCTTATTTTCATTAACTCTCCCTGTCTGGCAGCATAATTCCTTCAAATCTGAGTGATAATTTCTCATTTATGTGAACCTAAATGAATTACATATATATACATACATATATATATCTATCTATCTGTCAAGAAAGATAAGGCCTGTGGGATGTCTAACCCCAAGAGTCAAAAATTCCCTAAGCTTCAGCAATCAAGGGCTTTCATTTCCAGTCTTTGAAGGCCACAAGGCACTCAAATTCGCTACTATGTAATAGTCACAGTTTTTCCGCCTTTCATTTCATGAAAGTGCTAGAACTCAAGATCAAAATTTCCAAATCCAGGCAGCTGGAATCAGCACCAACCTGTGCCCTGAAAATGGCACCTATCTTCTTAATACTGAGGACCCTGCGTCAACAGTAACAGCTGATATGCAGTATTTTTGAGTAAAAAAAAAAAAAAAAGGCTTTTTGCAGAAGACTCAATTTTAATGTTCTGCATTTAGAAATTATTGCTCTGTTTTTGCTATCTTGTCGTAAAGTTTCTTCTTACTACTAGATCCTGGGATGAACAATGATCCCAAAATAGCTCAAATCCCACTGGAATAATGGGGTGTTATTTCTGGTGCTCACAGTGCAGCCTTTTACTCTCCTAATTTTACGTTGGCCCTCACTTCTTCAGCTGTTTTTTTGTGGACTTTTGGTTTATATGCCTTTCCGGTTTCCATTAAAGAAAGCTGAACAGATTCATTTTCTTCCACTGACATCACTAGCACAGTCTTCACAAGCATCTAATCTAGAAATGTGTTTAGAAACACACGTATTCTTTGCGAACAATGCTACTTGACATATCTGCCTCTGTTGAAAACTGAATGATACTGGAAGCCAGAACAGCTTCTTTTGTATTTATCATTACCCTATCTAAATGACAATACACTAAGAATTTCAGAGAAATGATCATAATGAAACATAACACCCAGCAAGTGACATTTTGCTTCTGAATCCAACTTCTTTCACTGCCTTGGAGAGACACTGGGTGAGCTTCCCTTGTTTTTCTAGTCACGAAACAGACAAAATCAAAATAGCCACTCGACCGTCTCAAAGGTGCCAATTAATTAGCTACTGTCTATATACTTGGCCTTAAACAGGAAAAACAGTAGGATTAGAACAGCATAATCAGCTAGGTTGGAAAAGACCTTTAAGATCGGCAAGTCTAAACTTTACCCCAGTATTGCCAAGTTCACCACTAAACCATGTCACTAAGCACCTCATCTACACAGTTTTTGAACTCTTCCAGGGACAGTGATTCCAGCACTACCCTGGGAGGCCTGTTCCAATGCCTGATTACCCTTTCTGTGAAGAAATTTTTCCTAATATCCAATCTAAACCTCACCTTGAGGCCATTTCCTCTTGTCCTATCACTTATAACTCGGGAGATAGCCACCTCCTTGCTCCATCCTTCTTTCAGGTAGTTGTACAGAGCAATAAGGTCCCCCCCTGAGCCTTCTCTGCTTCAGACTAAAAAACCCCAATTCCCTCAGCTGTTCCTCTTAAGTCTTGTGCTAAGAAAATCTCCCCACATTCTCTAAGCATGCTTGACTCAGCATCTACTCACCCACTGCGAGTGACAAGACACTGCCGGAGCCCGAGTTTCCGGAAAATATCCACCACGGTCTCCATGGGTGTGTGGTCAGTGACAGTGAAAGGGCTCAGGTTGAGAATACGCCGCAGCTTCAGTGGATGGGGACTGTTGGGTGGCAGTTCGGGGGGGTCTTCAGTGAAGTACACAATGGAGTTGCTCACCACCCCATCCTGACGCTGTCTTGCATTCTCTGCACAATGGAGAGTTTAAGGTAGAAAGTAAGTTAGATTTGACAACAAAACAAAAAAAATACCCTCCTTTGGAAAGCAAAGGTGGTAGATGCTTTTGGTCTTATATGTATTGAGATCCCAGAAGTTTAGGTTACTCAGAAAACTTGAATTTCCTTGAGATATTGTACCCTTGAAGCACTCGTGAGTGATATTTTTACAAACACTTTTTCTTGGTTAGGATAATAATTTTCTGAATAAATACGCAGCTCACTGCATTCACAAATATCACTAATCCAGTTTCTGTCAAACTCAAATGATTATACATCATTTCCTCCATTGTGAGAATCACAATGGAAGCTTCTATTATATGCCTGAAGGAATGGAGTCAACAGCTGTGTATGGTCCCAGCTGGATTGGAGCAGTATGTTTGCCCCCAGACATTGTCAGTGAAGTTGGAAAAATCTGGGCATAGTGAATGGATTTATGAACACAAAGCTAAGGAAAGACCAGTTCACATCCTAGGGATGTGGGTTAGGTGTGGGTGTTGTTCCAGACCAGCAAATCTCTCTGGCATGCCGGGGAGAATGTTATGGGTTTGCACTTAATTCCTTAAGTAGAGTTTGCATATCTACATTTTAATAGGGCAGAAAAAAATAGCATCTTACTTAAAGGAAAATAGTAAAGGAAGGAGCAATATATACCAATAAATGAGTCTGATACATTTTTTCCTCGATGGTACATATTTGACAACTTTTCAAAAGTTCAAAAGCTACCACTCATACTTTGATCAAGCTGTGAAGTGAAATTCACACTACATCTGGAGTTTACATCAACAATATAAGCCTTTTAGTTAAAAGTATGCTCCAAGAAGAATCCTTAGCATCGAACGAGTTTATTTTCTTTGTATTTTTAACCTGATTTCTACATGATACAGCACGACACAAAAAATATATGAGATGGATTTCCAAATGATAGACAACTTCTTTATCCCCAAAATAAGCATATCATGTTTGACTCTAAGGGCTTAACTCTGCCTTCTTTTTCCATTTATTTTTTTTTTTTATAAATTCCTGGAAATGGTTAGAAGAATTATTTTTGATTAATATAGGTTGCTCCTGTTCTTGAGAGGTACAGCAAATCAGATGTATTCAAACCGTGCGTATATATTCTTGGAGAGCATTGCTATCAATCAAAGTGCAGAAACCTGCTCCTGTGACTTGTAATGTGTAGACAGTAATGGTTTCCAACATGTTCCAGCTGCATTTTTTTACCTGTAATGGTCATTGTCTTGTAATATTTCTGGAACTGGAGCAGTGCTGGCTCAAACCTAATACCAGTACAGTATAAGATTTTCAACCTTCTCACCCCACATATTACAAGGCCTATTGCAATTTACAGGAATGATGCTAACTTTGCCTCATCTTGTTCTGCTTCATACATCTAATTTCAAGTGTGAATATGCCTGCATAGCTCTTTGATATATGATCTGTGCTAAGAAGTAACATTAATCAAACTGAAGGTAACTCCCACCCTTTGATAAAAAGCCTTGACAGCTAGGTATTTCCTTTCCAAAGCTGCACCCAAAGCAATAGGCCCAAGTATTTCAGTTACCACATTGCTGTTCCCAAGGCAGCAATGACCCTAGACAACAGTGATTAGCCAAAGCTATGACTTCACTCTTCAAAGTCAAACATCTCTCTGGAGAAATCTGAATGATGTAGTACTACTGAGCAAATTCTGTGGCATCAGAAAAATGGTGGACTTTGTATGCAGTCTCACAGGATGGGAGAGTTAGGGTAAAGGTAAAAGGGAAGAACAGATCATTTTTGTAGTCAGCAGGTAAGAAAAACAGACATAGCTTAACAGAAAGGCAAAGAAAATGGATGATGATATCTGTTTTTACAAAGTAATCTATGCAGAAGGCTTTTGTCATAGCTAGACAGTGAATTAGTTCTCCCAAATGCAAAACGGCCTCTCATACTCAGGGGTTCACAGTTCACAGCCTATATTAACTACATCGCTCTCTTAATTCCACGTTGGGAAATGTATATTGCACAGGCCACCTGGCTTGTGTCCAAGACTCTGACTTTTGTACAATACCTCTGAAGCTGGCCAAATTTAAGAGCAGCTCTACAGGGTCAAATACACACCTTCGTAAGACTGTAAAGTAGGTGCCTTCTTAAATGTAGACACCTATTCTCAGAGGGTGACTTTGCCCACCTGACCTGCATACCTGCTCAGCAAGTACCTAGTGGAAGTATGCAGTCCTCCTCAAGATGCTTCTGAGCAATTGGAAGTGGCATTGCTATTCACTTTACAGGGATCGGATGCATTTCTAGAGCATGCTTAGCCCTCCAGCCGGTAAGAAAAAAATTGCATAGGGGTAAATCATGACGCAGAGCAGTGTTTGAACAGGCATTTGATGTGAGACTCAATAGCTGTTGCCTTCATCCAAGAAGTCAGTTGTATGAAGGAAGTGGAGTACTTCTGAAAGTATTCCCTGGGCCACCACACTGCTGATGCACAATGAATTGGGCCAGAAAAAGAAGCTGAAGCTTCTTGGTTGAAAGCACATCTCCATGTAGTGTCATGTGTTGTCATACTAGCTCAGACTGAGAAGGCATTTTGCAGGGCATAATGTACTGAAAGAAGCAATACTGTTGTGGGCTTTTCAGAAGATCTCATTCCCTGGCTACAGTGCTGCACAAAAAGGGTTCCTACTGTTCGCAGACATACCTCCAATATCTCTGGATGCTGTCAGGCTGAGTAAGAGATAAGAACCTGAGCAGGAGATAAGAACCTGAACAGGAGAATAAAAAATGCTTTCCCATATGTGATGTTTACCTCTTGGCAAGTAATTTTATAGTTTATGAAGACCTAGTGTATGGCTCCATGAACACAACTATGAAGCAGGCTGAGGTGAAGGTCTGCAACACATTAGCTACTCTGTGGTAATGAGCAGCAACGACTTCTGCAGTAAATGCAAAGCAACTTTGGCCTTCAAGTGAGAGAGGATTAGCCATCAAAAAGTTGCTAGCATGGTACAGAACTAGTGTTTTGCCCTGCCCGGTACTGAAACCATGTACTATGTCTTTTGGGAAAGTGAAACCAAATCCAGATTTTAAGTCACAAAGACACAAACCATACTGGAAAGATTAACTGTTTATCACAGAGTCAGTACAGAATGACATCAGGAGCTGTCATAACCAACCAAAGAGAAAAAGGGTCACCAAAGGTCCCTGACAGCTGGGGATTTTAGGAAAACTAATGTATGCAGAGAAGGTTTTGATTTTTAAGTCTCAGTTCTGCCTTAGATCTTATGAATGTTCTTAATTAGAGCTGATCAGGAAACAGTACCTTTTCCTCTGGAAAATGTGGATGCCAAAGAAACAGTTTTCAAACACGAAAGTGTTTTGATCTAAAATATTTGCTGAGCTTACTTTTAACTGATTTCTTTGTTATCAGTACATAGCTGGACATTTTCACACATCTCCTAGCAAGCCCATTCAGCCATGTTGCCATTTATGACCTGAATCAGAAGATTCAGTTGCCCAAACTTCTCTGACTTGCTTCAGACAGCACCTGATATTTCTGCTTTTAAAGTGAGGGCTCTGCATCTTCACTCCATGCAATTTTCCCACCAACATATGTTACACTGATACTCTACTCACTTATCGCAAGAATCAGCTCTCGTCTCTGTGCAAACCCAATAAGTCTCTCTGAATCTTTCGAAACCACTACTGGAAAGCCATTGTAGTCAGTCTCCTTGATTAGTGTCTCAACATCCTCCACTGTCATGCTGTCCTGCGTCAGAACAGAGAGAGGAGCTTCACCACGCCTTGGTCTCATGACATCAGTTGCTAGGGTTCGGTGGGTGAATTCATCCTTCACATCCAGAAACGGATAGCCATTCAGATGAATATGAGCTTCATAGATCCCTTCTTTCCCAAAGGCGTCTGCCACCCACTTGCTTGTGACAGCTGCAGCCATAAGAGGTACAATGTACTCCAGGCCTCCAGTTAGCTCAAACATAATCACCACCAGAGAGACCGTCATTCGAGTAACACCACCTGCCAACAAGGAAAGCAGTCAAGTTTCCTTCAGTGCCCTTGAAGTATACATACTAAGCAACTCATTTACATTTTTGAGCCTTACACTCAACAAAGGCATGAGATTATTCATGCTGAGTACTTTCCCTTACACTTTGTGAAGTATTTTTGGGCTTATTTCACTGAAGAGAGAGAATATTAATCTACTGCAATTTTCATCAAAAAGATTGAGTGAACTTGCTCAAGCCAAAGATGATAACACTGAAAAGCAAATAATGAATGCTAAAAGACTGAGCTATCAAACTAGAAAGCATGCTAAAAAAAATAGCTATATTGGATACTTGAGAAACTAAAACTGAATCCTGCCATTAGCCCTCTGAAATAACTCCAAGAATCAACTGAGTACCATGAGGGGGTCAGGTAGGAGCATTGGGAGCTGGACTTCATATTGGTTAACCAATTGCACTCACACTGGAGAGAAAGCTAAGCATTATCTTTGGGCATGATACAGTTACATAATCCTATGTAAGGATAGTTCAGGGCCAAGAGCTACGTTACAGCTAAAACCCTAGCTTTTGATACCAGTATAACATACAGTTTGAACTGCATACAAGTTGTTCTGAGGCCATCTAGGCATGCAGCTGCAGACAGGCTTGTAGCTGTATTTTTCAACCTAGTCTTTATGTATTAATTTCATAAGCAAGCTTCTTACTCCTTCAGTTTACATTAAAGGATAAAAATAATCACATAACTGCAGACAAGTATGTGTATATCACTGAATTATTAGGTAACATTTCTTTGTCTCTGTTCAAAAAGGTAAATGTAATAAATCTACTATTTCTAGGCCTCAAAATACAGCACCATTTTAGATGAGAGAAATCAGAAACAGGTCATTAAAAGATGCTTTTAATCTAGCAGCATACAGGAAAATGCAATTGTTGATTATTTAACGTGATGATCCGGATATGACTTTCATCTGGGGAACGCCTTAAACTTCTGACTCTGAAAAGCTGAGAGCAGATACTAGAGTAAAGAGCATTTAATACTTACTCTGTATCTCTTACTTTAAGCGAGACAGGTCTTGAGATTCAGAATGAGCAGTGACCATTCCGCTGTATGCCTCACCATACTATTAAGGTCACTGCATCTCAATTTGGCACTTTTAAAAGAGAAAGTGATTGCTGACTAGAAGATCAAATGCAATATCAGACCAAATTTTTTGTGCATCATTTGTTTTATGAACATTAAGATCATTTATAGACAAGAGGAAGTGTTTTACTGGTTTTGACAGTAGGATTCATCCTAGCTATTTAATGTGCCTACACTGCTGTAGGCATTCACATCAAAAGGGGTGATCCATGTTGCCTTTATAATCTCTGTAGGGAAATAAGCGTTTTTGAGGCCAAAAACCTTTTCATCTGCTAATTTGCCTGGTTTTAGATGTCCATTGTCAGATAATACTGATCATTGCAGTATCTCATTTTTCTGTTTTGCCTGTGAAGGGTATCAACGCAGCTAGCTCAGATGCTGATGTCTACATAATGGACATTAAATTTAGACAAGCAAATCCCACCTTTCCTTTCTTTCTCTATAACTGACTGCACAAGTGATCCTATTTTTGAAATATGAGACTCCAAGACTGAAATTTTTCTAGCTTTTCCCTTAATATATCTTCCATTTCAAATCTACCCAATAATATTAATCATGTCTTATACTTCCCCACTATTATTTCATCATATAATGATTGTATCAACAGCAACAAAAAGAGGAGGTAGAACACACAAGTACAGAAGGGGAAAAGTATGATCAGGCAAAAACATGTTCAGATGATATGCTTGCAACATTCCTGTTCCATCTGAGACAAGAAATTTGATATGTCAGGTATTATCCAATGATCTTGCTTTAATAGCTAACAGATCATTCCTGTTATAGTCAATAAATCCCATTGATTGCATGTAATCAGATATTGGCCTATGGTTAAAACTAAACCAGGATACAGCCCAGCTGGCCATATGTGACACACAGCCAAAATAAGACCCATAATTTTGACCTCTGTGTAGCTTAAAAGTTGGCCAGAACTGGGAAGTTTGTTTCTTGCACTGAGAGAGAGCAGAGTCTAAACATGGAAGTAGCTTTAGTCCAGCTACAGGGGATTTCACTACATTGAAAGGGGAATAACAAAAAAAAAAAAACAAACCCAAACCAAACCAAACAAACAAAAAAGCAAAAATACTCTTCCTTGAAAACCTGCCACCTAACTTCAATTTTTTTTCTTTATTTCTATGTGGGTTTTGGCAGGAGTTTTTTTACAAGGAGTAGGCATCAGCGACTACAAGCCTCCGTTGTTAACTACCTGGCAGATCCCTAGAGAGATGACTCTAGAGGAAGTTGCCCATGCTTTAGCCAATCACAGTGTACAACTTAGAAAATTTCAACCTCTATTACGTGCAGAAATGCCAGCATAGCACCTAACACAGACACAAAGCCCTCATAAACAATTTGCAGGTCCCCAAACATCAGTGTTATTCATGCACCAACCAGTGATCAGCAGGTACTGTACCCAAGCAAGCTGCTGCTCCCACCATAGCATAAAGTCCTGGTGTGACGCAGTCTGCTCCAGGTCTGCACCAGTTCCTGAAGATGATCCAGTCATGATGGTGATATGCCAGCTGCTCTACTCCGATCCCAACCATCCTGCCAGCCATGGCTCCAACAGCCATGCTGGGAATGAAAAGGCCTGAAGGGATCTTGAATAAAATACAGACACATAAGCACCTCGACAAAAATGACTAGTAATTTACTTCTTGATCAAACAATTAATCATTAGTGGTAAGAGAACCCCTTTTCCTCATTAAATGTTAGCTCAGAAAGCCATAGCCTTATGACAGTCTACAGTGATGTTCCCTGTGGTCCAAGACTGGTTTCTGCAATGACTAAGTTTGTGCGGCTACATGTGTATTAACAGCTTTATAGAATACTAATGCTTTTTTTAATGTAATTTTGAATCCTACCTGCTGCATTACAGTGAATTTGATAGCTAAATGGTGCTTTTGAATAATAGTCTGTTTTTAAAGTCAAGATGCTCTTGGTTTTGCCTTTATTGCTTCCTCAGCAGGAAGTTGGGAGCTGCTGATAGCTCTGTCATGGGCTTGAGAATTAGCTTAACTGAAAATAACATCTTGATTTCACCCTCTCTATCACATGGAGTACCTTACAGTTTTATTACTACTCTTTCAGGCTAAATCAGACCAGATTTTAAATTAAATGTCAAATGCCGAATAAAAATTCACAGAAAGGACGCTGATTGCCCAGAGGCAGCTATTCCTTCATCTCATTTTGTTATATATTTTCTAGGAAGCTCTATGAATCATTACGTTGCTTTGGCAAGGGCTTGCATGGAGTTTTTATTGGTTTTAGAGTTGAAAGGTGGTTATATCTTTTTAATTCTGAAAATACGCTTTGAGCTTCCTACAGAACAAAACTAAGCCTCAGCAAGGCCCAGAGGCCTTAGGGCTGATAACAGCAAGCACTATCTCCCCCACCGTATAGTGTTAATTTGGCTGATACAGTGGGATTGAGTCTTCTAGATTTGGTGGGTAAAGATATTTAGTCTGCTCTTTTGCACAGTAACTGAAACTGTCAATTGATTCTAACAATTTTTAAATATATAGAGTAAATACAGAAACAGATATTAAATACAGAACCAAATTCAGAAGTTTTTAAACAAATGAACAAGCAAAATAACTGACTGCCAGACATAAATCAGTTTCTGCAGTGAAGGGCATCTCATCCCAAGTCCTCCTCCAGAAATATTACATCGTCTGCAACATTCAAGTGCTCTTAAACTGCTACTTGCTCTCCCTGCTCAAGAAATCAGCAGGACTTAGTCATCGGTCCTGAGTGACCTTCTACTATTCAGTAGTTCTTGTCTTCAGATGGAGAAAAACACGAAAGAAAAACAAAAATCCAACAATTTCCTTTTATATTTCAAGTAAAAGACCTTCTAAAAGATGGATCTTCAGTTCAAGCACAGTGTTTAAGAGAAAGATGAGATGCTTTAGGTTTGAGTGTCATAAAAACTACAGTGTACAACTTAGAAAAACTTCCCATTATCTGCTGCAATCAGATCAAGAACTAAACGCTCAGATAATGGGAACCACAGGCAGACAGATATGTATTTTATGTGGACTCTAGAAATCAGACATATAAAACTCACCACTAACAGTTTTGTATATACTGAAAGCTTGAATAAATTGTTCTTGGTTCTTTCATCACCCATTTATGGGGAGGAGGAGAAGGAAAAGGTTGCAAACTCAGAATAATCAAATCATATAACCATCAGTCCTGCCACTCATTCCCTCTTTTTTCCTACCTATGGTGTTGAAAAAGATTCAAAAATAGAGCTTTTCAGCTACTTTTATATTTTTTTGAGATTTTAAATGTGTAAATCAGTAAATTTAAAGCTATCACTTCCCCAAGCATAGCTACCTTGAGGCACATTAACACATTAATTCAACAAGACAAACAGCAATGTAAATAATCCATATCCCCAAGAGAACAGAAAGACTACTGCAGTGGGAATCATTTTGAATTTGCCCATTGGCAACAATGGATTTAAATTCCCACCCAGGTTTCCGTTTCACTTAATAAAACTGCAGATGACTAGAAAGTCAAAAAGCAGGGCTCATCCATCTGCTGCAACAGAGACCCATTAAGCAAGGTACTGGCAGGCAGGTGAACCAGCAGATATCTCATCAACACCTGCATGGCTCTCTGTAGGTCAGAGGCACACAAGCCCTTCCAGATAGACTACAAGTGCTGATGGCAACCCATCTGCGCCTTGTGTTCATGACAGCTTCTGTGCCTGTCCCCAGTTTACCTTCATGCCAAAAGTGAATATTGTGATAACAATTTTAAACACCAAGGCCAAGGCAAGCTGCCACATGGCAGTGTAGACTCCAGGGCCAGCAGGTCTGTCAGGAATGTCATCCACTGGCCGAGTCATGTTTGGGTCATTGATGTAGTCGCAGAGCTGAGAGGACTCCAGTGCACCACAGTCATTGAAGAGCTCTGAGATCAGCTCGCTGGTGCTCCTCCGCGTGTAGGGGTTGGGATAAGCGATGATGGCAGTGATAGCCGTTATCACGATGACCTCCAGGACTGGGTATTTCCCAAGTCTGGTGGTCTTTCGTCTCCTGCACCAGGCAATGTTGCATCGGATAAAGAGGGTCCCCCAGAGGCCGCCGAAGACACCAAGCAAGATGAAGGGGAAGAGCTCGGCCATGTACCAGGGGGTGTGGTACTCCACATAGAACAAGACTAGCCGGCTGTTTCCAAAAGGATTGATGGACCTGAGTGTGAAGGCAGCCACGAGAGCAGCAAAAAAGGACCTCCAGAGAGTTTTCAGAGGAAAGTAGTAACTGACCTAAAACCAAGCAGAGACCGTAAACACTTCATGAGTGTGACAGAGGATGTTTGCTTTAATTACCATCACCATGTGTTTCATCTGTGGCTCTACATCTGACTTTACTGGAGGCACTAGTCCTTACCACAGCCAGAATGTTTTCACAAAGGTATGAGAAAAGGCATTTTCAGATTTCAGATAAGGAGCAGCAACCAGTTAAAAATCAATAAACCAAAATCCAAAGTTGCTAGCTAGAGATGATAAGCAGGATGCTTGACAGCTCAGCCCATGTGGCAGCTAAAGAAACACCAGCATTTCCAAATTGATTCATTTAATTTGTTTCCAGAAAGCCAATGCTGCTGCCCTACTCGAATTAGGCTAAAATATCTGGTTATTTCTTATTACTAGAAATCAAGGATAATTTTTGCTTCAGAAGAAAAATGAGCATGTAAGTATTTGAAAAATAAAGTGGAGCCTTAGAAAAAGGTATCAAATGAAAATATATTTATTGAAACAAGCAAACTGCCAGGTCTCACCTCTTCCAGACTAAAAAGTACACCTCCAATTGGAGCACCAAAGGCAACAGAAACTCCTGCGGCGGCTGCAGCCGAAAGCACCTACAAGGCAAATATTTGCATACAAGGCATGACTCCTTTGAAACACCAAGTATCTGGAGAGGGAAATTAGAGATGATGGGAGTCAACCTCACCTCTCTTCTCTTTCCTTCGTTCTTGCTGTACTTTGAGAAAAGGCTACTGAAGAAGTTTCCGCAACAACAGGCCACGTGGACTAATGGCCCCTCTTTCCCAAGGCTGAGGCCTGAAGATACCACCAGAACCAAGGTGACTGTTTTGATTAAAAGTGTCCACTTTCCCAGGTAGCCCCTAATAATGAACCCACTCAAGATGGTTTTTATCTGGAAAGCAGGAAGAACATGTTGAAGAGCTTAAGAAACCTTTTCTACTCTGAACTTGCAAATGGAGTTAACATTCCAGCGGAGTTAAAATAAAGAAATTGCCGACTGCTTGAAAAGAGACAGTGAGGGAGAGAAAGTAACTGTAGGTAGGGCAACTTTTCCACAGCGATATTTGAGCAGGGGTTAAGTAGACCACACTTTTACTCTTGTTATGGGTGGTCCAGCGCTTTGGAAAGGAGTCTCGCAGAGATCAATAGAAATATGAAACTCCTATATATCTCCTTGGCTTACAGATCAGAGTTAAACTAGACTCAACTTTAACAAAGCTAAAAAAGAAGCAGATAAACAACCACAGACTTTTCCCAGTTAAAACGAGAAAAAAAAAGAGTTCTTATTATTTGGAATGGCCATGCCATAAACACATGCAAGTGTTATGAAATGAGAAAGTCCAGGAGATCTTATTTTTACAGATTTCCTCTTAATTTTGCATATGAGTGGCTAGAATACAGCACAATGTACATGCATGACACACAGGCTCCAGGGTGGGATTTGGGTTTGGACTGTAGCCCTGGAAACAGGCTGGAACTGAGCATCACCTCACATGAGATATTTATCACTTAGAAACTAGATTTACAGTTAACCATGAAAGCTTTTTAAAAACACTTATGATATATCTAACACGTAACAAACACACACATGTGACTAATCTGAAGCATGGAAATTATTTATATATTTCAAAGTATTGGGGAGGGGGTGTCCTAATCGACTATGAAATATTTGAATGCTTCTCTTAGAGATAAAAAAAAAATATGCCAAGATTTCCAAAATTTGGGCTGTTGATTCTGTCTGCCAGATTCTTACTAATCCCAGTGATCCTATAGCACTTCCAACAGAAGACTGCTCTGATTTAAAAAATCTTGAGTAGTCATTCTGCTTGAATTACAGGACTCCTCATTTTAACAGCTTAAATACGGGCTGACACTCAATACGTAAAATATTGAAAAGCAAGTAAGATTTTTGGCTGCCATAACACTGGCGCAACAGCATAACATTGTCTACAAGGATACAATTTGAAGAAGATGAAAGCCAGACACTTTTCAGGCATCCCAAATGATTGGCATCTAGCATCTTCAGCAGCTTAGGAAACCTTAGCTTTGTAGTCCCCCTCTTCATTTTATTTTGGTTTTGTTTAAAGCCTAGGCTAGAAAATGACTGCGTTTGTAACTGGTCCAAGTAATTTAACCCAAGGAAAATTCTGTAGAATCTAATAGTGAGTATGTGTCTCAGCCACAAAAATTTGGAGCCCATAAAGTGATGATTGGGAGCTGTTGATTTTTAATTCAGGCTCTGGCAGTGAAGTATGATGTACGTTAACCTGCCACAGTGGCATTTGAACATTTTCTACCATGAGGTATTTTGATAAGCACCATAAAGGCATGTTAGAGGCACGAAGGCAGATGAGATGGAAAGACAATCTTCTTGTTCGTATACTATCTCACAGGACAGTTGTGGAATGGGAAAAGGTGGCAAATTTCATTGTTTTGTTTGGTATTTGGATATCCACCAACAAAGAGAAACTCACCTCTGGGATTCCAGAGCCACAGGCATAGGGAGCAAACACTCTGACCAGGGAGACTGCCAGGAAAGCAAAACATAGAGCCCACATAATGTATAGAAAATAGTTTAGAATGTAAGCACTTGCACCCTAGAAAAATAACAGTAACAAACATTGTTAGACAAATGCAGGTTGGTAAAACTCACACTTACTTCTACTAGGGATTATGAGGACATGGAATCTGGTCTTTTCATTTACATGATAGCTGTTGCTTTTCATCAGGAAGGAGAAATGACTTCATACAGTCCAACAACTTTATTACTCATGGAAAGAAGCAGCATTCTAATATATACCTAGCCCAGTCCAAACAGTCTGTTTGCAAGGGACCCAAACACCTTAAAAGTATCTTTCAAGGACTTAAAAATTAAGCCAACCACAAAAAGTTGCAAAATGTCAAACAAATCTGTCATAAGGGCAAAAATAATTGGTGATAAAAATGCACCTAATGATGGAAGCTGCTGTGTTCATCCCATTGTGGGTGACAGGGATACATCTTTTTCTGAGGGCTGGTATTCAAAGGTTACCTCTCCATGCAGATGCTGATCTTTTAAAACGACACCTCTGTGTATATCAGTAACTAGTTCAGTTCACAAATGGTAAGGGTAAAGCCATAAATAAATCCTTTCCTTCTACATGATGCTATCTATGATAGGGTTGAAAAACATTTACAAACACAATAGCTTGGCAGATCCCATTCAGACACATCTCAGTCATTTTTGCCCTGATATTTTAAAAGCGTTCAAGTCAATAATAAAAACTATCTTCAAACTGAATAGTTTTACTTCACTGACAGAATGGAAATGCCGATAATCATTAGCAATGGTTGACCGTGCAGTGCCATGGTGAAGGCATAGTCAATAGTGACCTTCAAGCTTTCTACCTGCCTCTAGAGGTCAAGTCAAAACCGTTGTTAAACTCTGGCTTAGAACCCCTCCCTCTTCACAAGCATAATTTTTTAGATTAATTTCAAGAACTCTACCTCCACATACAAACTAGAATCTAGTCAGAGGCATCAAACTGATACACATTAAGCCTTTTTAAGGAGATTGAGCCTTCAAACAATCTCCTCTAGCAACATGACACTACAGAATAAATCCAAGATGAACTTCAGCGCATGAATTGGTATGAATCCTTCACCTTTAAGTGAACTCTTCCTACCGGATGCAATCCCAGCTGCTCAAGGACATGGGGGCCCCTGTCTTTGCTCTTTAGGACAGCAGCCTGGATATCAACATTATTATAAACCAAGCAAAAAACCAGGCATTAATCAGATGTAGCATGTCTTCAGTTAACAGAGCTGGCCAAACCCAGCTCCTAGTCATAGAAAATCTAGAGCTGAGAAGACACCCTGTTTGCAAGCCTGCAAGGAATCAACTTTTAACATGGATGTTTGCTAGCCTCATTTTTCCAGGTCTCTGTCCATGTGAAAAGACAGTAAGGGAACCACTGCCCTTATCCTCATGGATTTATTTAGAAAAACGACAATTTGTTAAGGTCCTCTTGTGCTTGCTGAAGCAAGCTTTGCTGATAATAGCAGAATAACAGCAGCAATACAATGCCATCCTCCAGTGCCCTGAGACTGAGCAGTCATGGATCCCATGCTTACAGTGATTGACATCTGTCTGTAGTAACCATAGATCTTTGTTGCTACAGCTGAAGACAGTCTTGTCTTCATGAATGTCTTCTCCCAGTGCTTTCAATTACAAACAGCTATGACAATATTTACTCTTCCTCTAGAGAAAACTCTGGACATGTTGCCCCAAGGCAAAATTCTCCTGTCAGTGTGAACTGGAGTAACTCCAAAGAAGCTCAATGCCGTACAACAATTCAGTCTTACAACGTTGAGTGAAAGCTGTAGTTTTGCTTCTAAATTCACTGGAGTCAAATTAACTTTGTTTATTTTTACTACTTCTTTCACATCTGATGAATACTGCATCAACGTATTACTGCAGTCACACATACACCTAGCCCACTGTGACAGGACCCCACAAGAGTCTATATGGTGAGTTTAGTCTTATCCACTGGAATAACTCTCATTGTTACATTTTCCAGATACCTGGCATTCTGCAGGTCCAACTGCAGCAGTTTATAATGATTAATAATAATGAAAAAACCCAAACCTTTGGGAAGTGAAGTAGTAATAACTCAGTATAGCAAACTGCTCAGTTCTCATTCATTACATGCCATTCATTACTAAAGCCCTGAATCAGTCTTAGGCATGCACATTGGAATCAGAGACCAAAAAAGCTCATTAGTAAAGATGATCCTGCCAAGGCCTTTTCCACTCTGCTAGTGGCTCGAAGGATTTACCCTGGCAACAACAGTAGTAGAGCAAGTATGGGAACTGAGAAAAATGTTGTATTTCAGTTTGCAAGACCGAGCAGCATTGCAGATCTGGTGTCAGCCCAGTTTAGGTACAAATGGAACACAACTCAAAACGACCCTCACAAACTCAGAATGCTGAAATAAACCACACCCCTCGGGATGCTATCCAGTGTTTGTTTTCTCCAGAGACCCAAAGCTCTGCTGTAACTCGGCTGGGGAATCTCACAGTTTGCAGACTCCCCCCTGTGGACGTTACAGCAACGTGTCTCCTCAGGGCCCTCAAGACAGAGATTCAAGGCTGCAAAACTGGGAAGTGGGTTCCAGGTGTAAAGGGTCTTCCTTGTCTTGCAGGTCTCAGCTTCATGACAGGAGATCCAGAAGCCCTGAGATGGCAATCCAGTCCATTGCTGGATCCAGCACCACGAAACATGGAAGACTTGGGGTCCTTTCTTTTACCCTGGATATCTTGAAAGGCACCAGAAATGTGGTCCTCAGTTCTAGTGAAGCTGAGTTTGGGTCCTAGCTGAATCTGCAGAACATGGGAAGGTCCGGATCAGCAGATACTTGCCAGAGATCTACCTGAAGTGGGTGGCATCTGACATGCTTTAACACATCCACTCCTCCATCGAATCTGAGGGTTTGAAACAATCTTGCATCAAAAAAACCCACTTCACCTGCTACTTTGAAAGCAGTTCAGGACCAGAGAGATGAAGTATATTGTTCACCTCCAAACAGTGATTAGGGAAGAAAACTTAGCCTGGTATGTGTCTGATGTGCTATTATGTTTTCCATAATAATTTCCATCAAGACTCTGCTTTGGGCTCATTTTATAGGACTAAAATAAAAACATTTTTCAAGAGATAGATACCATAGAACATGTCACAAGTCTCAGTCAGAATATATGAACATGGTTTATCATAGCCATAACTTGTCAAAATCACGTGGAGGAACTGATCTAAATGTTAGTCCTCAGAATGTCAGTTTAGTTGGCTATGATGAGAACGTATTTCTGACCAAAGTACCTTTAGGGAAACTGTTCCAAAGAGCTTTTGTCTAAAATGTGCTCCAAATTACTCCTTCTGTCCACTGCTGTTTTGTAAGGGCTGTTTTGCAAATGTCAGGCACAGAGAGAAGCAATATAAAAAACAAACAAACAAAAAACACCCTGGAAAATTACCCTGAATCTCAGTCAAATTCTGTGTATTTTGATCCCTCCTCAAGTCCTCTACAGCTACAGGAATCATGCAAAATTTTTCCAAATCCCAAGACTTTTGCTACCAAAGAGAATTTTTACTTTCCGTATTTACACTTTGTTGGGCTTTGCCTGTGATTTCAGTGTAACAGCAATAGACAGCTGTATTATTAATACTTATAGCATTCATTGGGCCATGGCAGACAGAAAGCCACAGATCTTAGAGGCCCATTTGTTTTGAGAAAGAGCCTAAAACTAAGCCAAGATGAACCCTTTTTTTTTTTTCCCACCATGACTAGGGCATGAGAAGCTCAGTGTGAGTGCAGTAAAGATCCACAGTGTCCTCCTAGCTGATACCTTCCCTATAGGTTGCAGCATACAACAGTCATGAGTGTTGATTTCAAGTAGCAGCCAAAAGCAATAAATTCTCTGCAAGATATGCTCTGTTTTTATATTCCAGCCTTTTGGAGTAACAGCGCGTCAAACACATGCACAGGATTTTCAAATCCCATAACAAATTTAACAGTCTCTTCTTTTTCCCCTTCCCGCATATTTTTGTCCTCTTAAATTACAACATCATCCCCAGCCCTGCAACTTTATACCAGGCTAATATTTCTTCACTGTTACAAACAAAACTACCCAAACCATCTGCTGATGAATCATAGAATCATAGAACAGTTAGGGTTGGAAAGGACCTTAAGATCATCTAGTTCCAACCCCCCTGACATCAGCAGGGACACCTCACACTAAACCATGCCACCCAAGGCTCTGTCCAGCCCGGCCTTGAATACCGCCAGCAACGGAGCATTCAGAACTTCCCTGGGCAACCCATTCCAGTGCCTCACCACCCATACAGTAAAGAATTTCTTCCTCATATCCAATCTAAACTTCCCCTGTTTAAGTTTGAACCCATTACCCCTTGTCCTATCACTACAGTCCCTAATGAAGAGTCCCTCCCCAGCATCCCAATAGCCCCCCTTCAGATACTGGAAGGCTGCTATGAGGTCTCCACGCAGCCTTCCTTTCTCCAGACTGAACAACCCCAACTTTCTCAGCCTATCTTCATATGGAAGACTAGTGCGAACTTAGCAAACCTCTGTCAAAGGGAAGCTTGGCACTGTGGACTGGCAATGGTGCAGAGATTTTTGCCTGTGATTAAATGGTGGGAATATTCAGGATGAGTGAGCACCTCACTACTTTCACTATGGCTTTTCAGAACTATGGAAACTGGGCTATACGTATTCACACACACCGCTTGTACTGTAAATCTAAAGCAGCACTGAAGGAAACGTGAATGACAAACTTGTATGGTGATGAAGGTGCCCTCATTCTGCAGCACCAGACTACCTCCACACTAGGGGAAAGCCCAAGACAACCTCTCCACGTCACCCATTTTTTAATTGCCTGACTGGAGGTTATTTATACCGCAGAAGTATATCTTTTCTTCTCCTATTATTGACCAAACTGCACTACCAGATATTTTTTAAAAGCCACATTACATACTTAGGCCAGTTCTCTTCACAGCCACATTCATCCCACCTCCATATCATATTCAATTTTTCTTATGCAGATCTTACATAGCTCCCACTACTACTCACAGCATTTGAATACATAAAAAGCATCTGCAATCCCAAACATTTTCTCTTAAATGTATTTGTAAGGGATCATCGTTTTTGTCCCATAAGATTGTGTCTAAAAGACAAAAACTGGATAGCAGCTCAGGTCCCCTGGTGATTATGAGTGTTATGAAACACTTTTGGTTCAATACTGATAAAAAGAGAGAGTGATCTTGCAGTTTTCCATCATACACAACACTGGAACAATAGGACCTCTTCCAAGTTAAGCAGTTAATGGTTGTGGAAATGTCATCTTTTTTTGCAGCATACTTGGTTCATTACTTTCTCTTTCAGAGCAGCTCTCTGGAGAAAACATCAGGAAGCAGGAAAAAAAGCATTGCTGGCCTGCTGTGACCACAACCTAATCAGGTCTCCCATACCTCAGACTGGCTTACAAGAAGTTCAGACCATTTCTGCCACTGGGGACATTTGTCCCTGTCATCGAATGTTGTTTCATTAGACGTCCAGCAGCACTGCTCATGGCTGTACCAGAAGGCAGACAGGCAGACACCCTCCTTCAGGTCTGTCATCCAATCCACAGCTAAATCTATCACTCCAGCTAATGTGCCTGGGAAAAGAAATGCAGAAAAAGAAACTGTGGCATTAAAAAATATCAAGTTGCAAGGAAAATCTAATTATCACAACAGAAAAAAGCCCCATGATTTGGAGAAGCAGCTGCAATGTAAGCATGAATATACCAAAGAATGGAGGGCAATAACATATGTGCAGAGAAACAGCCAGCTTGTTGTCTGACCTTCAATACTCTCTCATCAGCTTATATCTTAAGTGTCATCTTTTTCATATTGTCTGACTGCCAAGTAGAGAAGGCATATCTGATAAAGGGCCTGATCCTGTAGTCTGTCCCAGGCAGGGGTACCATTTGACTGAGATAAGGAGGACTTCATGCAGCATCTCTATATACATCCTGAGCTGCAGGTCTCAAACCACATTCTATATTTCAGGTATAGGGGAGAAGAAGGATACATACGTTTTCTTATAGTCTTACTGCAACGTTTTAGAAGGATGACTTCAGCACAGAAGCAATATGGATTCTGACTTATGAGCTTAACGGAATCGGGATCCCGATACGTACGTTCATTAGCAATCCGAGAATGCAGAATAAAATTACCCTTCAAATCCCCTCTGTAGCTAACAGATTCCTTGCAGCTTTCCCCCGGTATATACAGAGCTACAGTGACACCCGGTGGCCACCGGACACAGACACGGGAAAACTTGCCGGGGCCAGGCACGAGAAAAGAAAACCGTTTTCCTGAGGCATTTGCGCACCAGCGGTAATTCCCAGCCCCCGGGATCAGATGTGTCCTCCCGAATCCAGCACCAGCAGGAAGGGGAAGGCTGGGAGCAGCCAGAACACAGAACGGCAGACCTGTGTTCGGTCCCTGTGTCCAGGGGTTCTGGAAAGCATTAAGCCACCAACTGATTGAAGAGTCCTTTAGTGTTTTCTAAACCCCTCTCGTATACAGCAGAAAGTAGAAGTCATCATTATTTTTGCAAGTCATTTTTAATACAATTTCAGGAAACCAGTAATGGATTTGAAAGAATTTACTGTGGCTAAACCACTGAAAAACAATGCTTTGGCAAATGCAAAATGGTTTAATGTTTCCAAAACTTGAAGCTTTGTGGCTCCTGCTAAAATGCAGTTACATGAAGCAGTGGTGGGGGCTGCTCTCCTTTTTCCTAGCAGCTGGGGCACACAGGTGTGTTCAAGAGCCAGTTTATTTGACCTGGAACTAAAGTTTTCTGGGTTCCATTTCTGTGAGAGAGGAAAACAAAACCATTTCAAATAATTCAGGCACATGTAACCTGCCTTTTATTCCATAGGACAGAAGAAACCCACTAGTGTTTACAGAGGTTTATATATAAGTAAATATTCTCACCCCCTTAAGAAGGATCCTTGTCCCCACACTGACCAGTAACGTGACTAGGTAACAGTGAAGTCTTTTTGTTGTATGGGAATAGTCTGAGGAATTAAGACATACACTAGACAAGATCACCAAAAAAGGCTGCAGAAGGAAGTAATGATGTCTGTACCAGTTATTTTCTTTCATGAAGACCTTGCCTTTCCCTTGCTCACTCACGTCCATTTTCCCAAGTTTCTATGGAAACAACGAACCATATTCTTAGATGATGATAAATCCCTGCGTTGCTGTTAATGTCAGTGTTCACAGCTTACTGAGCTTTGCAGTAAGCTCTACATTCTCCTCCAGTTTTCTGAAACTTTCAGGAAACTGTACAAAGAATCCTCATCTCCTGGGCACGAGCACCAAATGCTGTGCCTCTTGCATCTCTCCATGGACCTTTATCATCCTCTGTAGTTGACCCAATCTTCAAAGCTCATATCACACTTAACCAGGCAACTGAGTATTCGTGCTTCATAGAGTACAAAGGTGCAAAGGCAGGTAGGCTTTTGAATGTTTTTCCCCAATAAAGTTAATAAACAGAGTGAGGAACAAGAATTCAGTTCTCTAATATACCAAGCTCACATGCACCCCAGTACCTCTAGGAAAATGTACTTAATTTTGCAGCTGATCTAATCCCTTCTGCCAAACGCTTTGGGATCCGCATAAGGAGGAAAATGTGACATGCAATTTACTACCCATGCTTTACAGAGAGAAAAATAATGAGAGGGGAGGGCCACCATTTACAAGATGATAGTGCAACAGTGAACCTTCACAAGACACATGATCAGGACTAAAGTTTTCAAAGTTCTGAATCATTGCAACTTTAAGTGAATTAATATTCATTTTGGGAGTTAATTAATGGGAGTTACAGACTGTTCAGCACCTCAGAAAGTCAAGCCTTTAGTTCCTGGTGCTTACCATGGTTGTCTAGACTGTAATAAAGCAGAAGTTAAACTACCTACTTCTCCTGCTAAAGGAACTGAACTTGTTCCTCCTTCTATGCAACCTGCCCGGGATGAAAAACAAAGCACTCCAAAGTCAGGAAATGCTGAACTTCATTTCAGATATAAGCCTTTTGCATCTCTCCTTTTCCTTCAGTTTATACTTATCCTTGGCCAATACTTATCCTTTACAATGCCCTAATAAGAATGTTAAAACTTTGCTTTAAAGACACAGTTTTTTTGATGCACCAGTGCCAGAAAACAGCCTCACCCAAGTGGCATGGCACTGAACTGCAAAGGAGATTTGTTGCACCCTCAGCTCCAGAGCATTTCAGCATTAGAATGATGGTACTTTGTGTCACACAGTTTAGGAAACACAGACTCTTTTGGTGATCTATGTATAGCATATACACTCAGTTGGCTAGTAATAATTGTTAGGTGGAGGGATGCCCACTGGTCTGCTGGAAGGATGGCCACAGTAGAAACTCAGAATTCCTTACAGATGAAAAATGCCTTAAAAATTTGGCACCCACACCTAACATTTTTAGGTTCATTTCCCCATACATTGCTTTGTATTGCTCCAGAAAGTATAAACTTTCTGTCAAAGACCAGCCCAGGTAGTGCTCAGCATCTTTTTCTGGCACAGTATGAGCACTTTTCATATGATCTCCACACCAAACACACTCTGTCAAGTGGCTGGAAAGGAACTAAGGAGCTTCTGGAAATGAGGTCTTGGGAGCCAGAGCTTGCTCATTTCAGGAAGGGGAAAAGAGCAGTTGTGTTACTACTAAGCTCTTTTCCCCTTCCTGAAATGAGCAAGCTCTGGCTCCCAAGACCTCATTTCCAGAAGCTCCTTAGTTCCTTTCCAGCCACTTGACAGAGTTATACACGATATTCTCTGTCCATTCTCCGTCTCGAACCTGAGGGTTCAAGATCCTTTGGGTACATGTCTCTGAAAGAGCCTGGGTGCTAGCTGTGTCAGACTGCAGCAGCAGTGGTGGGCTCCACTCAAGCTAATTTATGTGTTCACAGTCACTTGTGAAACTTTGGTCTGGGCCCAAATGGCTGCTGCTACATTTTCAATATACTTCGGTGTTACTCAAAACATACAGCTCCTCTTGGAGCAGCAGTAGCTTCTGCCTGTACAGCAGGACAAGAAGGACCATGGAGGAGCCAGTTCGGTCCATGCAACCCCATGGAATTACACATGGCAGGCCAGCTTCTCTGAGCAGGTGGTATTTCAAGTAGAGAAGAAAACAATATGAAGTGCCTTTTGACTGTGCCACCAACCTTATTTACTGCCTCCTCAAACCTGGTTAAGAAACCTCATCCATGCACCAGTAACCCCCCAGACTGCTCATCAAAGGTGTGTTGACCCCTTGCTGAGGCTGGGATGGTGACTCCCCATCTTTGGCCTGCCCCAGAAACAATGAAAGCACAGAACACTAAGCAGAAAATCTACAGGGCTCAGCCCAGATCGTGAGAATGCAGGTGATTTTTGTTCTCTAGCCAATTCACAAGTCCTTGTAATCTCAAAACAGACTAAATAGATTTGACTCTGAGACAAACCACATTGCTCTGCATCCTTGCAACTGAAAAAGTTGCAAAAGCTAATATACCTCAGCTGCAGTTTGCCCTCAACCACCATTCCCAAGCTGCATGTATTTTAGGGCAGTACTAGGGCATATCAGAGGTCAGCAACTCTGGCTTTCAACAACCTCGAGGATTTCAGCATGAGACTTCACTGCAAACTTGAACTGAAACAAACCTTCAGGGGTATTTTTACTAAAATGGGAGTGTGTGAGTGCATATCAACTTCCCTGTGCGAGTGAGGGGATTACTGACAAGCTTGCAAGAGGTGACTAGAGCCCTCAAGGGCTTGCTCTAACTTTATTTCAAGCATAATTCTCTGTCCCAGATAAGGCTAATCCTGACCTTCAGGCAGAATTCAGCAGTCCTGGTAGTACATAGTCTATCAGATTCCCTTCCGATCTCACCCTCCTATCAAAGCTTTGTGGAAACAATTATATCTATCTCTACAAAATAACATAATTTGCCAAAAATGTCACCTCAGCAAGGTTTTCTCAAGAACGACCCCAGTACTTCTGAGGCTCCTGTTCAACTACAATAAACATATTGACAGTCGGTAAGCAGGAGATTCACACCACGTGGAAATTGTGAAACTTCACATCATACTTTTACCAAGCAGCATGATACAAGAGCACCCTGACATCACTGAAAAAGCATAAGAAATGGCAGCTGTTTCTGCTTGGTTAGAGAAGTGCAGCTTTTTAAGTTGGAAGATGTGCTAAACTGAGCAGAAGACAGGAGCAGCTTGGGAAATTAATGAATTTGCTGTCTGAGTTTAAGCAGCCTGTTAAATATGTAACATCTGTCTGGCCTGGAAGCAGATCTGAAACTGAGACTGAAACTGTATTTTCCCTTCATACATATATAAAGAAGATAACCCAGTGGATATTGTAATTTACAAAGCTCCCCCTTGAGTGCCTACAACCAACATTTTCCCCACATCATAATATCTACTTGCAGAACTAAATTAAGTGAAGACAAGAAAAAAATCCTAACAGTGAAATTGATTTTGGTGAATCTAAGATTCAGGAAGTCAAAGTAGCCCATCGAGTGTAAAGCAATCAGATGCATGTTTCTTAAAGCAATAGAAAAATCCCTCTACTGGTGCATAACATTTTTTCTAGGTCAGCTATCCTCAGAAGACTTTGCAAGTGGGTATTTTTATTAAGAATTATAACTGCATGGGTGCATAGCTGCCTTTTTAGCTTGAAACATCAGTGGAGAGACACTGAAGTAAAAAGAGAAGCAGACAGCGCGACAGCAAACTTGGGTGAGATGGTTCTGAGCATAACTGTAATGCTAACACACACATACCTGCCAGTAGTCCTATGAGAAGCATTACAACCCATCCTGACCAAGCATCCAGCAAACTCTTGATGAATTCCCATATGGATTCCTTACTTTTGCTTGTAATCTGAAATTAAAACATAGACATGTTGCCAATACAGGCTAACACAGCTTTAGTGTATAGTGTTTAAAACAAAAAATATTCAGCCTCCTAGAAGGTGTGCACAATTCCTCTACATAATCATTTTTCGGAGAAGCTCTGCTGATTAAGTTGCCAGAAGCCCTTTCCTATTTACAAACTAAAGATATGCCACATCCATACTTTTAGAAGTGCTCCTCAAGTCATACAACAAGGTAGGAAGCACTAACTTTGCAGAACTGCTTGTTGTTCTTGCCATCAGGACGGCTGTAACCCAGGGGCTGAAACTCATCAAGGCCTGACAGCTTTACCTTTCTGTGGCGGTCAGTGTCGCGTGATTTCTCCCGCAGCCAGTCAATGGTGTGGAAATCTTCATAAGTTCCAACGTCGGGGAAAGGCTCATCCAGAAAATCCATCAGGTTGCCAGAACCATTCATGTCTCCTGCATTGACCATATTAGGGTCTGTATGTAGAGAGAAAAACAAGTAAGTCAATAAGTTCATGCAGCTTTGCCAGATCTTTCAGAACCAAGTTTTCCAAATAACCTCCACAAACCACAGAGTTAAGAGAGCCTGAGTCAGCAGTCCTGGTGGGCACTTACTGAAATCCATCCATTGCCACTAGAAAAAGCGTTTTGCTGAAGGCTACTTCAGTAGCTGAGCAAACCCTAAAAAGCACACACAGAAATCACAGGATCCAAGTGCAGGAATATCAGCTTTCCTGAAATCAGAGCCCCAAACCCCAGAGTGGTTCTGGGCTTCTTCTGCAATGATACATCCTCACCCCATGCTGGAGGAAGCACGCTGCCTGCAGGGAGATCACCGAGTAGGCAAGCTTACCAGCTCAGAAAACATACAGTAGAGTTTACTATTCATCATGAACTGCAGATTTTACATGGCCACATTAGTCATAGCACTGTGGTGCTGTCTAGTTTTGCATGCTCAAAGCTCCCTGCACTGATCCACCTTCTTTCCACTGCTCAGAAGGCAAAGCTCAAAACATTAATTATATGTATAGTAAGATATTAAAACAGAGAAACACAGATGCCTATTGCTTTTCAGCCCTGGAAACTATACCTTGTTCGTGCAGTCCACATAAGAAAGCATGAAGAAGTTAGCTCATAACCACAGTACCTCTCTTTCCCACAGTAAGCTTAGCAACATCTGGCTAGGTGCAAAAATGACTGTTATGTCCTTTAAAGGTCAGGTCCCAAAGTAGTCACTAATATGACAAGCTCCAGAAATGGCTGACATCATTCCCAGTGAGAAGAGCTGTTAGTAGCATGAGAAACAATTAAATGAAGTAGCTTAGGCAGACAGGGTTGGATTCATTTAACTTAACTTTGGCCATCTGAAGATTTGGTATTTGGACTGTAACAACAACCTAGGCTGCCTCTAGAGACAAACACGTGTGTAAAGGCTGTGTGGCAGGGGAGCGTCTACTCCTTCAAAGGAAAGATCAAGGACCTTTAATAATATAATTATTAAATAAAATAATAAGCAGCTGAGGAAAGTATTATAGGCAACCAGCAGGTCACCATTATAATGCTGTAGAAGCCCTTTTAAGTGAAGAAATCAAGTAATCTCCAAGCATCGTGCCATGTTTGTCTCAAAGAGAATCAAGCAAAGGAGTTGCAGTCTGGGGAAGGAAACTGTCGTGGTTTAAGCCGTAAATTTCACCTCTCCCTCCCTTTCCCACCCCCCACTCCGATGGGGGGGAAATGGGGAGAAGAACCGAAAGAATGTAACTCCCACGGGTTGAGATAAGAACAGTCCAGTAACTGAGATATGATACAAATCACTACTGCCACCACCAACAATAATAATAATGACAAGGCAAATACAAGGGAAAAGGATACAACCGCTCACCGCCCCACTGAGCCAAGAGAAACACGAGAGAGAGCGAGACCGCGAGAGCCAGCCCACTTCCGGGTTCCCGCCCCCATTATTTTACATCCTGGGCATGACGTGCTGTGGCATGGAATAGCTCTTTGGTCAGCTTGGGTCAGGCGCCCTGTCTCCGCCTCCTCCCAGTTCCCCCTCCTCCCCAGCACAGCATGAGACTCGGAAAAGCCAAACCCATGACAATCCACCCCTTATTCCATACCATTCACGTCATGCTCAGATCCCACATTTTCAATATACCATCACATACATATATATATACATCCACACACACACAGATGGAGAGATAATCCCTTAGAGCATGGACCAATCCCCATAAAGCTGCTGAGTCCATCCAGTCCGTGATGTCAGGCTCCATCTTTTGTAACAGCCTTTCAGAGCAGGGGAGGCTGTGTGCAGTGTTGGATAGTTTCCTGCTGATGCTGATTGTTCCTTTACTGCAGAACTCGTCTGGTTTCATCAAAGTTCGTTCTTTGTTGGGATGATGGTCTGAGGGTCAGTCGTGGATGACTTGAAGACATCTAGTTGATGGGCTATAAAAATATTACATAGCAGGCAACAGCATGCAATTGAGTTCTTTGGCTGTTTTCTCCTAAAATCAGATCTCCTTGAGGTACACATCGGACTTCCCCATCTTCCCGCATTACCCACCAAGTATATCCGGGTCCCTGAGCAAAAGGCAATCCCACGAGTGGGTTTGCCTTTACCTGAAGCAGGAATAACCCAGACTGTCTTCCCCAGCAAATTCTTTATATGCACTACAGGAATGTTGTCCCCCTCCGCAGTATGTAGAAGTTCTGACTGGGCTGGACCAGCTCTGTTGGCAGATCCTCTGGTGTTGACCAACCAGGTTGCCTTTGGTAAATGTGTATCCCAATGTTTGAAAGTCCCACCATCCATTGCTCTCAGTGTAGTTTTTAATAGCCCATTGTAGCGTTTGATTTTCCCAGAGGCTGGTGCATGGTAGGGGATGTGATATACCCATTCAATGCCATGCTCTTTGGCCCAAGTATCTATCAGGTTGTTCCGGAAATGAGTCCCATTGTCTGACTCAATTCTCTCTGGTGTGCCGTGTCGCCACAAAATCTGTTTCTCAAGGCCCAGGATAGTGTTTCGGGCAGTGGCATGGGGCACAGCATATGTTTCCAACCATCCGGTGGTTGCTTCCACCATGGTAAGCACATGACGCTTGCCTTGGCAGGTTGGTGGGAGTGCGATATAATCAATCTGCCAAGCCTCCCCATATCTGTACTTCAGCCATCGTCCTCCATACCAAAGAGGCTTTAACCGTTTAGCCTGCTTAATTGCAGCACATGTTTCACAGTCATGAATAACCTGGGCAATAGTATCCATCGTTAAGGCCACCCCTCGATCACGAGCCCATCTGTATGTTGCATCTCTGCCCTGATGGCCTGAAGTGTCATGGGCCCGCCGGGCCAAAAATAATTCACCCTTATGTTGCCAATCTAAGTCCATCTGAGCCACTTCAATTTTAGCAGCTTGATCCATTTGTTGGTTGTTCTGGTGTTCCTCAGTAGCCCGACTCTTGGGTACATGAGCATCTACGTGGCGTACCTTGACCACCAGGTTTTGCACTTGGGCAGCGATATCTTGCCACAGTGCAGCAGCCCAGATGGGTTTCCCTCTGCGTTGCCAGTTGCCCTGCTTCCATTGCTGCAACCACCCCCACAGGGCATTCACCACCATCCATGAGTCAGTACAGAGATAAAGTACTGGCCACTTTTCTCGTTCCACAATGTCCAAGGCCAGCTGGATGGCTTTCACTTCTGCAAACTGACTCGATTCACCCTCCCCTTCAGCAGTTTCTGCAACTTGTCGTTGAGGACTCCATACTGCTGCCTTCCATCTACGGTGCTTTCCCACAATGCGACAAGACCCATCAGTAAATAAGGCATATTGCTTTTCACTTTCTGACAGTTCATTATATGGTGGGGCCTCTTCAGCACGCATCACTCCTTCCTCCCCTGGTGACCTTCCAGAATCTTTACCCTCTGGCCAGTTCATGATGACCTCTAGAATTCCCGGACGACTGGGATTTCCTATTCGAGCTCGTTGTGTAATTAATGCGTCCCACTTACTCCATGTAGCATCAGTTTCATGATGTGTAGAGGAGACCCTGCCTTTGAACATCCAGCCCAGCACAGGCAACCGGGGTGCCAGGAGGAGCTGTGCTTCAGTGCCAATCACTTCCAAAGCAGCTCAAACCCCTTCATAGGCTGCCAATATCTCTTTTTCAGTTGGGGTGTAGCTGGCCTCAGATCCTTTGTATCCCCGACTCCAAAAGCCGAGGGGTCGACCTCGAGTCTCCCCTGGAGCTTTCTGCCAGAGGCTCCAGGTAGGACCATTCTCCCTGGCTGCGGTGTACAGTACATTTTTAACATCTGGCCCAGTCTGGACTGATCCGAGGGCTACTGCACAAACTATCTCACATTTAATTTGCTCAAAGGCTTGTTGTTGCTCAGGGCCCCATTTAAAATCATTTTTCTTCCGGGTCACATAATAGAGAGGGCTTACAATCAAACTGTAATTCGGGATGTGCATCCTCCAGAACCCCACAGCACCTAAGAAAGCTTGTGTTTCTTTCTTATTAGTTGGCTGCGACATTGCTGTTATCTTGTTGATCACATCTGTGGGGACCTGGCGACGTCCATCTCGCCATCTTATTCCCAAAAATTGAATCTCCTGTGCAGGTCCCTTGACCTTACTCCATTTTATGGTAAAACCGGCTTTCAGCAGGATTTGGATTATTTTCCTCCCTTTCTCAAAGACTTCTTCTGCTGTATCACCCCACACAATGATGTCATCAATGTATTGCAGGTGTTCTGGAGCTTGCCCCTGTTCCAGTGCAGTCTGGATCAGTCCATGGCAGATGGTAGGGCTGTGTTTCCACCCCTGGGGCAGTCGGTTCCAAGTGTACTGGACGCTCCTCCAAGTAAAAGCGAACTGTGGCCTGCACTCTGCTGCCAGAGGAATTGAGAAAAAAGCATTGGCAATGTCAATCATGGCATACCACTTGGCTGCCTTTGACTCCAGTTCATACTGAAGCTCTAGCATGTCTGGTACAGCAGCACTCAAGGATGGAGTAACTTCGTTCAGGCCACGATAGTCTACTGTTAGTCTCCACTCTCTGTTAGACTTTCGCACTGGCCATGTGGGGCTATTAAAGGGTGAGTGGGTTCTATTGATCACTCCTTGACTCTCCAATCTACGGATCAGCTTATGGATGGGAATCAGGGAGTCTTGGTTGGTGCGATATTGCCGTCGGTGCACTGTTGTGGTCACAATTGGCACTTGTTGTTCTTCGATCTTCAACAACCCCACAACAGAAGGATCCTCTGAGAGACCAGGCAAGGTGGACAGCTGCTCCACTTCCTCTGTCTCAAAAGCAGCAATACCGAAAGCCCATCGGTACCCTTTTGGGTCTTTGAAGTACCCTCTCCTGAGGTAATCTATGCCAAGGATACATGGAGCCTCTGGATCAGTCACAATGGGGTGTTTTTGCCATTCCCTCCCAGTCAGGCTGATTTCAGCCTCCAGTACAGTCAACTCTTGGGATCCTCCTGTCACTGCAGAAATAGAAATAGGTTCCACCCCTTGACAGCTTAATGGCATCAGAGTACACTGTGCACTGGTATCTACTAGAGCCTTATACTTCTGTGGGACTGATGTGCCAGGCCATCTGATCCACACAGTCCACTAAATCCGATTGTCCCCTACCTCCACCTGGCTGGAGGCGGGGCCCCTCTAGTAGTCATCACATTGGTCACTCACGTCTTGTAGAGGTGGATTATTCTTCTTCATCACAGGAGCTGGGGTAAAATCTGCTCTTCCACTCCATCTGGGAACCTGCTCACCAGAGACCGCAGCCTTCATGGGGTGATCAGACTTGACCTTTGCTCTCCTTTTCAGTTCTCGCACCCGCTCCTCCAAAACTGAAGTAGGCTTTCTATCCCACTTCATCATATCTTCTCCATGATCCCGCAGGTAAAACCATAGGGTGGCCCGTGATGTATAACTTCTATATCTTCTCTCTCGAACAGTGGGACGCCTTCTGTTAATAGCTGAGACGTGTGTTGGTACACGTGAGGAGCTGGATAGATCGTCTCTCAATTGTTGGAGGTCTTGGGACAGTTTTTCCACAGCTGAGATGATGGAAGGGGTGATATTATCTTCAAACCCTCGGAGTTTACAAATCATTTCATCCACTGTTGGTGGTCTTATGTCACTCCAAGTTATTGTTGCCAATGAATGGGCATATGATTAAGGTGCATTCCGTGTAAATTTTTGCCACATGGGCCGTGTACATTCGACTTCATCTGGATCTATGGGTATATCCCCAACATTCGGCTTGGTAGTATATATCATCTCTACAATGGCTGATTCCCTCAGAGACTGGATGCCTTTCTCTAGAGTAGTCCACTTGGCCGAACGACTCATAACATCATCCTTGTATGGAAACCTATCTTTCACAGCTGCCAAGAGCTGTTTCCAAAGGCTGAGGGACTTTTTCTCTCTTGCAATTGCTTTGTCAATTCCCCCTTCCCTGGCAAGTGATCCCAGCTGTTTGGCTTCACTACCTTCTAGTTCATGACCGTCGGCCCCATTGTCCCAGCATCGGAGCAGCCAGGTGATGATGTGCTCCCCTGGCTGATGGGTAAAGTCTTTTCGCATATTCCGTAGCTCAGTTGAGGTCCGAGATCGAAAAGTCACCTCTTCCTTTTCTTCTTCTTCTTCATCATGTGGTAATAACTCCTGGTCAGATGCTGTCCCAGGTGGTGACGTTTCTTCATCTTGGTTCATCTTTCCTGCCTCTTTTTTGCTTTTCCTCTTGTGTACAGGGGCAACTGATGTTGGTATGAGTTGGTCCTCTGGTTTAGCTGCAGTGATTGTTACTGTGGTTTGGGTAGCTGCCGTACTTGTCACTGAGGTTTGAGTCACGGCTGTACCTGTCGCTGGTGGTGATGTAGCTGCTGTACTTGGAGCTGGATTAACTGCGCTGTCCATTACTCCGCTCTCAGATCCAGAGGCGTTTTTTTCCTTTTGAAGATGCTGGACAGTGTTAAACAAGGCTCTGTAAGCATAAGCCAAGCCCCAGCACGTTGCCATGATTTGTCCATCTCTGGTGTGACCAGAATGATCACATACCTCCTTTAAATGTTTTACTAATTTTTCTGGGTTTTGCATTTGTTCATTGGTGAAGTTCCAAAGCACTGGAGGGGCCCACTGGCCTAGATACTTGCCCATACTATCCCACACACCCTGCCACTCATGACTGTGCAGCCTTGGGGAAAATCTCTCGGCCATCCTGGATTGTGGTCTAACCCCAGACATGGCCCACACCCCCCTCTGCTTAACTCTCTGGACCAGACTAAATAGTTGTGAGTAAAACATATTCAGTATGTGTGCCAACATGATAATTCCCGTCACCACCAGCAGGCAGATCTCAAGGGTATCTAAAGGCCATTCAAAACCTTCAGAATTCTCAAATGGTGCTGTAAACGGTCTGGTGGGGGGGTGCTGGGAGCACAAAAGAATGTCTCCTTCACAGGCTGACCACCTGAGAAGGTGAAAAGAGACGTGTAATTGCTAAGAACTTCCATTATATACCTCCCAAAGTATAGAGTGACCACACTGGAAACACAAACCGGGTCAGTTTCATGATCACTGAGTCTATTGTATTAAAAATCAGTGCAATAGAGTACAATGCAACAAGAACCTTAACCCCAAACCCAGATCTGAAAAACGTCAAGGTAAGAAATACCGGCTGTAAGTAAAGCACCACACGCTGAACCTGTGAGAACCAGAGCAACAACTTTGAGAGCCAATAAATCAGCATTGTGACGAGTGACTATTAATCCTTGCCGTTTATCTCAACCCTTCGAGCCCCACATTGGGCACCAAAAACTGTCGTGGTTTAAGCCGTAAATTTCACCTCTCCCTCCCTTTCCCACCCCCCACTCCGATGGGGGGGAAATGGGGAGAAGAACCAAAAGAATGTAACTCCCATGGGTTGAGATAAGAACAGTCCAGTAACTGACATATAATACAAATCACTACTGCTACCACCAATAATAATAATAATGACAAGGCAAATACAAGGGAAAAGGATACAACCGCTGGGAAAAGGATACAACCGCTGGGAAAAGGATACAACCACTCGCCGCCCCACCGAGCCAAGAGAAACACGTGAGAGAGCGAGAGCCAGCCCACTTCCGGGTTCCCGCTCCCATTATTTTACATCCTGGGCATGACGTGCTGTGGCATGGAATAGCTCTTTGGTCAGCTTGGGTCAGGCGCCCTGTCTCCTCCTCCTCCCAGTTCCCCCTCCTCCCCAGCATAGCATGAGACTCGGAAAAGCCGAACCCATGACAGAAACCAAACACAAAGCAGGTGTCCCAGGCAGCGCTGCTGAGCACAAGAAAGCTGCCACAGGATTGAGGCAATTTAAAAAGCAGCAGTTTATAAGAGTGACAACTGAGAATAGCAGCACTCCAGCAAACAGATGACAGCAGGCTCCTACATGTGCTAAGGAAAATGAGAGTCTCAAGGTGGGATGCTGTGGCTGACACTAGGGAGTTGAAGTTGTAAGAGGAGCTTGAGTTTGGTGCCTTGTAAACCATGACCGAGGACTGGAATGGGAAGCTGAAATGAGGTGAAAGGATTAGACTATGCTATTATTTTGTAACGCTGTGACATTTTGCAGATCATTTACTTCATCCCATTCTTCCCGCACAGCAAAGAAGGACCTGTAAAGAACATGCAGTTCAGACTGCTTGCCTGCACGATGCAGCCTGCCTGCTACAGAAACAAACCTCAGGGAACTCTTGTGCTGAAAGTGTTGGCAAGTTTTCCTTAATACTACAAGAAAATTACCCAACATGTGAGTTATATCACATAAAAAATATCTTTCTAAGTATGTTGTCGATGCCCAGCGCATGACAGTAGTGTGATGGATAATACCAGGCCAGACCACAAGAATGTAGGATAATTATAACCTCAGCTTGAATCTACCCCAAAAATACGTGCTACACAACCTGTCCAGGGAGAGAAAAATGTGCTAGAGACCACAGGGCCATGGAAGACTAAGAAAACAAACACACTTTGAACTCTAGGTAGCTCACCAATACATGGAAACTGCAGTTAGCTGGATGGTTATCAGCCTTAAAGTTCACTTCAGGTACTACACTTCTGAAAGGAAAGATGTGATGTTAGATTATGCAAAAGCCAATTTTAGTAAATAAAACCTAGCCACAGTACTTTTGAACTGGGTACTACAGAGTTCCTATCTACATCCTAGCACCAAGTGCCGTAAGTATCACTTTCTATTCTGCGTTTATTTATCTCCCTTTACTTTGGCATCTGAAGTAATCTCCAGAGTTCATTTCAGGATAAACTGACCTGACCTCTTTCTTAGAGATGCTTGCAGAGATGTTTCCAGTTACACAGCAGAACTGAAGCCTTTACACAAATAACTCAGTTGCAGATGTTTTCATTTAGTATACATAGGTTAAGGGCAAATTAATTTAATCCAAACTGGTGTACTTCAGCAATCTGCTCTGATGGTGGCAAGAGTATGAGCACTTGTGGTGCAAACTGTCTCATCTACCCACAGAAATCTGACTCTGGACACTAAAATCTAGACTCCTTTCACAGCAAATGAGGAAGTAAACTCTGTTCACATGCAATTTATCTGATGTATTTCAGATATTTACATCAGAATGAGATAAACTCTTTCTCATGAGTGCCAATTTCTGCTTACTAATTACAAGGAGATATCAGAGGTAGACATCCGCATCTCCCCAAATGAGTTCAACACTACCAATTTGAAAGAAAACACTGCAATACCATTACATGCAGAACTGGTAACAAATGCAACTCATAGTCACATCTAACACTTGAGTATCTAAGAGATTTGGATAATGGCAGACCTTATATACACAGAAAGGTGTTGAATCTTGCTGAGTAAGAGTTTGGCATACGTATTTTGTCCCTTTGCTGTTCTATGTCTTAGATGTCCTTGCTGTCCTTTCCGCTACTTTTCCAGATGCTGATGCAACACAATTTGTGCAAGGGCAAACATTTCCTGCTTAGATCCCCATTTTTTTTCCTAATAATCCCTGGCATTCCATCAGCTTTTCCTTGGGCAGACATCCAACATTATCACTGAGCAGTCTGCTATGACTCCAGGCTACACTCCACAGAAGGAAGAGGCCAGTTTGGAGCCCATCATTCTGTGGTCCCCTAGGGACATTTTCCCCATTGCTTTAATGAGGTTTTTTAATTGCTTTGAATTACATCTGCCATTTTATTCCCTGCGATACAGTAGAGAGCCTTCCTCAGCTCTTAACAGCGAGATCTCATTTTTACTGACTAGCTTAGTATATCTACAACCAAATATTTTTGTCAACACTCTTGCCTTAATAATTGCAAACAGGTTCTTGCTGGAAACTGAATGAGGAAACAAAGAAATGTGACTATGTTATCTCCTCAATTCAGAGCATTCTGGTTAGCAGGTCTGTCTGGAATTAGACCTATGCCAGAGCACTGCAGTCCTGTAGATAGAGCAAGGTCTTGTCAGGGATCAACTTATAAACTGAGAGAGGTCACAGAGCCAGACTGGCAATTTTGCCTCTTGACAGAGACTCTTCTGGCTGCCACATAATCCTAGATACCATCCAGAAACCTCTGGCCAGGTCAACCTGACGTTCAGTCCCTGATCTCCCAGCTAGCCATGCTCAGTGGAGGCGAGTGTCAAAAGAGCAAGTCTATAGCCCATGAAGCCTGATGAGTGTATAAAGCTTATTATTAATTAAGGAGTCACTGAAGCCTCTTATGCACAGAAAGTGAAGAAGAGGCCACGGCAAACAGCCTACAGAAGCCAGGGTGCGAACACAGAGAGCTGCCAGACATGCCCGCAAGCACAGCAGGCACTGCATGGACTGCAGGTCACCTCTGTTACATTTACTCACTTTGTGTTACTTTGAAAGAACCAAAAGTAGTAGCACTATCATATTTAAGGCCACGGGGATTTTCTGCAGGTCTCACAATGAGTAAACTCATCATGTGATTGGGACCAGCTGTACGATACACTGCAGCTTGGAGCAAGGTTTTGTAGAACAGCAATAAATTACTTTTACAATGGAAACACTGAGAACCTCTCAGCTTTATAGCACTGTTACAGCATGTGCAAATGCAAAAGCCACAGCTTGAATAGTTCTCCCGGTGAGCTGACATTCTAGGTATTATGTTGACTGACTGATAGGATCTGAAATGTGTTTGACATGGCAAGCACAGACCAAAACATCCCCTGGTTCAAAAGAAGCTGAAAAGTATGCTGATGGGAAACAACTAGCTGAACAGTCATCAAAGGAAAAGTTTTGGCCCTCATCAATTCCTAGTATACATGCTAGTTCCATGCTACTCTCTCCTCATCCTGTTTTCTGTTTTAATTGGACACATTGCACTGAGGCAGGCAGTACAGTTTTTAATGCAATTCCAGAAAGTTTCAAGTTTCTTTCAACAGATCGCAGTTACTGAATTACCTCAACACTTCAAATGCTTCTAGCAGATGAACATTCACCTACATGCTTTCATGTTTATGCTGCTTTCCTTGAAGACAGTAGTGGGTGGGTTGCTCTGTGAAACATAACGGTCACGGGCAGCAAAGCATACCTCTGCAGTGACCCTTCTCCTGCAGCATAAGGAAAAAGTGAACTTGCCAAGAGGCTGGGGGAAGAAAGCAGAAGCTTAAAGGCCAACTGCAAGTTCCGCAGTTCACATTTGTTTGGAGTGACTTTTCCATAGCATCTGAAGTATCACCTGTTCCATCTCTTCCACATGTGGTATGAGGTAGCCAATACACAAAGCAGAATACAGTGCATCCGAGGACTTTTCTATGCTCTGGTACCAAGATACATGTAATGATAAAACAGGGGAGATATGAGTATAGACACAAAGCTTTTGAAATGATTCATGGTCATTTCAATTCTGCTTCCATCAGAGCTGAGCACGCCACTGATCTGAATGGTTGGTCAGGTCAGCTGTGCTCATACAGCATGACCTGACAGCAGGTACTGCACAAAATCAGGAGCATCAGGTGGGGCTGTGCAAATCCCTGGGATTTATTTTCCATATACTACCCATTAATGAACAATGCAATCTACTGGTTTACATTATAATTTATGATGATCACAAGACCCCATTGTGCTGACAGATAATTTGCCACTCTCTATGCCCATAATACTTGTATTGACCATTCTTAGTAGTGTATTCTCAAAACAGCTAAGCATGGTACCCCAGCCTCATGGCCATTAACTGCACAACATGATCTGCCAAGCAGAGGCACTTTCTCTTGAAAGCTGTGTGCTCTGCCAACATCCATCCATCCCCCATCCAAAGAGATTCAGATCTACTGGCAAAGATGGATGCAGAGCACTCTCCACCCAGCCCTCGAATGCAGGCAGTTAGGAGGTCAGTGTGCTGAAGACGTCAGTGTTCAGAAAGAGCCATAAGAGGTAAAGGCTGAGGAAGTTTTTAGAGCTGAGCATGGTTATACCACAGGTCTTTAGTACCACCCAGCCAGAGAAAATGGGCCTCATAGATCAGGAAGTCAGCAAGCAAGATTATTAATGGGGTCACCTTGAAAGTCATGAATGAAAATTACAGGGAGATGATTAGGAACCTGCGTCTTTTGAGGAGGGGTTGGAGAAGAAGGTCTGTTTAGCCTGAAGCCAGGAAGGCCAAGGGATGTGGATGCAATTCCTCTTCCACTGCACACCATGTAGAAGATGATGTAGAAAAGTGATGGAACACTGAGCCCTACAGGATAGAGGAGGCAGGTAAATGGCTATGAAGCATTCTTCTAAACAAGAAGTAAGATGCTGTTGGGTGGTACTTTTACAAGGAAGAATCTCTTCAGTAAAAGCAAGCACGTGGAATCACTGGCAAGTTAAACAGGTAGTTTTCTGCAGGCTGAAAATCACCTGTGGGCAATTTAAGACCATGCACCTTAGGAGCCTCAGCCTGAACAAGCAGACTTATTGACCTTCTGTCTTAATGATGGTGTCAAAAACACATTAAAATGGCCCCGGTTCAGAACAAGGTTCAGGCTCCGTAAGAATAAGAAAATGCTGAACTCAGTTACAGGCCTTTTTTGGAAACATATTATGGCACATAAAAAGTGAAGAATAGTTAAATTGGGAAAATACAGGGGGAAGGCGGGGTATTAAAACTGGCAAATGCCTTTCCTGCAATTCATGGCTGAATTGCATGGCCTCCATACACAAGCACATAGCATTGCAAACCCTCAGTCTCCCACCACATAAGTGGAGGCAGGCTGCAGTATTGCAAACAATACTGTAAAATATTGCAGCATTTTACTGTACGGCCCCCCCCACCCCACATAAAGGAGTCTCCTGCTCTGATAGTGCAGGGAAGCTAAATACAGTCACATCTTTGATGTGCAGCCTTACCCTGAGTAACCTGTATGGAAAAACTTATGAAGGCACAGCAGAGCTCAAAAAAACACAGGGCACCAGATCACAGGAGAGGAGGCCTGGGAGAGAAGGGGAAGGCGGGAGGGAACATCTGGGATAAATGGCAGAAAATTGAGGCACAAAGGGCTCCTGCAGACCAAACCACAGCCTTCAACCTCCAGATGTGCTCATGGGGCAAGCACAAAGGAGATAACAGGGCTGGCCAGGAGTGCAGGCAGGCACAGGGGGACATGGAGTGTGTCAGTGTACTCCAGGAGCTGATAACCAGCCATCAGGTCTTCCCACGCCTTTGGCTACAGCCTGACTCCCTCTTCTCGTTGTCTCCTCCTGGGAAGCCCCTGGATCACTACACTTCTCTTCCTCCAAGGGGGTGAACTGGTACCCTGCTCCCTGCTCCTTCCCAGGATGACTCTCTCTTTAGTAACCAATTTATTTTGGTATGAAATATCATGTGTCTGATCTCTCTTTGAATTTTCTTGGAAAGTCAGAGCAAAATTAGTTCAGCTGCTGACTTATGTCAGAGAGGGAAGGGGGGGAAAAATATCCCAGCTCCTTCCCCGTAAGCTCCAAGTGGAATTTTTGCACTCACATAACTCAAAATTGGCTCCTTATAAGAAAAATGTTAAACTCATATCTCTGTTTCTAGTGAGTCTTAAAGGTCCCTCCAATAAATTTAGTTGTTAGCGCAGATGTTGGGGCTGTGGAAAAAGAAGGAGGGAAGAGTTTCTGGCTCTGGCACATCCATCTGGGTTTTTCCAACTAAGCTGAAACATCTCTATTAAAGGATGCCCCTCTGCTAACAGCCTATCAGCTTGGGCAGATGAGCCCCCTGGGCCTGCATTGACCCCCACACACCCTTGCTTCTTGAAGGAAACAAGATTTGATTAGATTAAATTCAGAAAACCTTCAGCATCTGGGGTGAGAAACTAAGCTTCAGAAGACAGGACAGACTGAAGATCAGGGTACCAGTGTAGCACACACAGAGTTTCTATTCTTGATTTCTCTCTAGTGCCCTTCCTCACAAAAAACAGGGAATATCTTTTCTCGAGCAGCTGGATTTACTGCCACAGAGCTTCATGGGGCTGAAGGGTCAGGGGTGCTGTGCAGTTTTCCTCCTCACACAGCCAAGCTTTGCAGCACCACGTTTGGATTTCCAGTGCTGCTATTTGTCTCCTCACTCAAAGTGGTAGGATTAAACAGCAGGAAAAACATTTCTTGGACTGCAAAAAATAACGCAAATACCTCTAGAGAGAACAGACCTGCACTGTCAAAAGAGAAATACCCTGGTATACAGTTACCCCTAAGAAGCTTTCCCCTTAAATGGGGTGTTCAATATCATCAAATGCACCTCTTGCTAAAAACATTTTAAGCCTTCAGCTTGAAATAATGGTGATGAACCTGCAGCCATTAACCTGTTCTACCATGTCACTTCCCAAGGTCCGAGTGGAGACAATAAGCCATTTTCACATAGACGGAGGATGTTTTCCTGTTTGCAAGGCACTGGTTTTCACTGCTGCATTTGACACAGATGGGCTACGCAGTAACAGATGAGTTACTTCATACCACTGAGAGGAAGCTCTCCCACCTGCAAGATGGGGAAATCTTTCCCTTGGGGTGATGTTTGAGTGACATGTTAAAAGTGGTTTAGCAATAGCAGCTCACTGTAACCCTGACAGAGTTTCTCTTTGGGCATTAATGATCATGTGGGGTTTTTTTTTTGGTTCTGCTGGACTACAGATGAAGAAATCTGAGAAAACCCAGTACCTGGTGTATATGTATGCACACACAAATTAGACATCTGCTCCACAACCTGATCCCATTTCACTACATGGAAAAATCAACACACACGCACCCCTCTTGGCACTCTGAAAGCTGCAGCCTGATGGCAAAAGCAAACTGGAAAAGGACCGGTACAGATGGGCACTATGGCTGTTTGAGGGTTATGCTCCATGCTAAGAGTCTGTCAGACCTGAGGGAGGGAGGCTCATGCAACACAACACTGACCACCAACACACACAAGACAGCCCAGATGACCCCCTGCACAAGCACTGGGATCCCTCTCGCTTTCCCTTCCAGCCCAGCCAACAGTGGCTTCACAAGGCAGACCTCAGTGTGCACAGGGGCTGAGCACCCATACAGCCACATGCTGAACCCAGGGCATGGCACCCCAGTGCTGCTGTGCAGAGAGCCCTCCAGCTGGGGATGTTTCCAGGGTCTATATAATACTAAATATATAATTTATGCTAAATATACTAAATAATGGTTAAAGGACTTAAGTCCTTAGTTTCCTAGTTGCCCCAGCATACCTTTCAGGCTTGCACCTTGTCTTTTGTTGCACAAAGATGCCTGACTCAAATCAGGAGACCAGGAGAACCACCACCCAGCACATACTTCCATAAGGCATTCAAATATGATCTGGGATTGGCAGGGTGTGGGGGGAGCACATTGTGCTTGCAGAACTCACGTGTATCATCTCTGCTGTGAGCTTTGCATCGGCAAAGAGCCAAGCCCCATGTGCCTGGTGAGCCAGAGGACAGCTCTACTCGCACCCAGTGCTGGAGAGAACTGATCTAGCCTTGTCTTCAGAGGGAGCCAAGAGTAGACACGTGGCATGGGCACCATTAGGATGCAGACCCCCTGCCACCTCATACAACAAGGTGTGTGTTTCTATCAGTTTTGAGGCCCAGTCTCAGGGGGAAAAAACAAACAAACAAACAAACCCTAAAAAATAACCCCAGAGGTTCTGTTGGGGAAAAACAAAATTGAAATCTATTTTTCTTTCCAGTTCTGAAGAACTGATGTCCTTTCTTACTTCATTTTGATAATTCATTATATACCTTTGTTTGTTCCACCCTTAGGTTCTGGCACTACTGCATACCTGTTCCCTGGAAACCAGAATTCGTATCACAGAATCATAGAGTGGTTTGGGTTAAAAGTGGCTTAAAGATCATTCAGTTCCAACCCCCTCTGCCATGGGCAGGGACACCTCACAGTAGACGAGGCTGCTCAAAGCTCCATCCAGCCTGGCTTTGAACACTGCCAGGGATGGGGCAGCCACAGCTTCTCTGGGAAATCTGTGCCAGTGGCTCACCACCCTCACAGTGAAGGATTTCTTCCTAATGTCTAATCTAAATCTCTCCTCTGTCAGTTTAAAGCAATTCTCATTTGTTCTTTCACTAAATGCCCTATAAAAGTCCCTTTCCAAATTTCCTGTAGGCCCCCTTTAGGTACTGGAAGGCTGATATAAGGCCTCTTAGAGCCTTCTCTTCTCCAGGCTGAACAAACCCAGCCTGAGGGCTGTCAACTCATTTCTCACTAGGATGTACAACCTACTTCAGCACAGGAGATCCAAAATCCCCCCCTTGAGTGAATGGGTGAGCTCAATGAGACCCTAGACCTGCCAAATTTACAGATTTTTCCAAGAGTGGAACAATTTATCTGAACAGAGAATAGGATTTTCAGGAATAAAAGCAACTTCCTGCAGGCTAGGTGTGAAAAGTCACCTGACTCTCTGCCTGATGAAGCTGAGGCTGAGTCATCCTCTGATCTCTAGCAAAGGCACAGAATTACCTACCGGAATTCTTAAAAAAGAAGGAAATAAAGGTACTATTTTATTTTTCTGAATAGTACGAGCTCAAAAATTGGTTTGGCTTCTTGCATTCTAACATCTGTAATTAGAATAATTTAAAAGTAATAGAATACTTTTAAAACCCCCTAAAATACATTTAAAAAGCAATACAGGGGAAAAAAAAAAAAAAAAGAAAAAACCCACCGCAGAAGTCACCATTTCTACTCCACAAATATATATGTCTTCATATATGTGCACAGAGTACATAATTAAACACCCACACCAGGAAAAGAAAAGCGACTCCGGCCTGTGCTTATATAAATACCAACAGTTCAAAAAAGCAGTTCAGCGTGGGATTTTCAGCCTTTTGGCAACTGGCATTTTGTGTAAGAAGTAAAAATGTGCTTCTCATCTCGCATGTTCCTTTTGGAAAAGGATTTTTCATTCTTGTACTGGACAACATGCAAAACCTACCTTCCACTACAGGAAATTATGCAGGAAACCTGCTGGACTAGGTACTTTCAAACCGCGTCAGCAAAAAATTAACAATAGAGGAAAAGCCTCTTTCCCCAAATACAAGTTAATCCTCATTCCTGTATGAGCTTAGACATATCTATCTGTACAACAGCTTCCTTCAGGCATCCAGGAAAAAGAAAATGCAGGGAATGCAAGCAGAACAGTATTGCTGCGCTCTCTCTGCACGACCAGCTGATGATGGCTGCTCACGTAGGGAATTCAGCAGACACCCGAAGGGGACATAGTACACTAACAGGGACAAAGGGCCTTCTTCGGCTTGAAAGCTCCATCTGGCAGCATTTCTGCTGGAGATGTCAGCTGGGAGCTCAGCATAGAGCCAGCAGCAGCCTCTGCACCTGTGAGCTCTCTGCCTGCACAGGAGCTGCTCTGTTTTCCTCCAGCAGAAACTCTGCCTGACAGAGCTGGGGCTTGAGCATGGCAGCACGAGAAAAACAAGCGGCAAATCACACTTTCTGCAGCATTGTGTCGCTTACCTGCGATGCAACATCATTTAGCCCAGTCCCCAAGATTCTAATAGCATCCTTCCTTGGGTGGTATGGCTGCAGAAGCGGTGATGTCATGGGGAGGAAGCAGTAACAATCATGTGACTGTACCCTCCCTCTATAGTATCTGATAGGAGACGCGGCCAGGGGCAGCCGGACCAGTCTGTAATCCTGCAGGATTAAACTGCAAGCCTCTTTACGCTGCCCTCCCTATTCGGTCACTCTCAGAACACACGCTGCTTCCCCCTGCCCCTAACTTGAGCCAATTATTTTTAAGAGGGTTTGTGGATTGTTCTGCTAGCGCAACAACGATCACATTTTTCACGAGGAAAAAGCACAGCAAGTGCGCTGTGTGCAACCCGCGAACTATTCCTGTTGACTCTGCAGCAACACCCAGGCATCAGATTTTCTTTCATCTCTATGAAGTATGTAATCGCAGCACCTCGGAAACAAGACAAGCCATGATTTCACCATCCCTTGCATTTTTCCTTTTCCCAGCGCTTCATTTCAAGCTTATCCAGCCTGACTTCCCTCTGTCTGCTGCATCATATTCAAGCTTTGCAAGCTTATCCCAAAGGTTTCATTTCTGTTACCTTCACTTCACCCACCATCACTTCACTTGCAGCCTTCTGCTTTTGCTTCAATGCAACTGTAATGGCTTAAAAGATCCTCTCCTATATGCCAGCCTACTTTTCAAAACTTATGCTTAAGTTTTCCCATTGAATATTTAAAAACTAGATCATGCCAAAATGTTTTAATAAAAAAAGAAAAAAAGGCAATTAGCCTGATCCCCATTTTGATTAACTGAATATTACATCTCAGAACCATATTTTTGGAGGACTTTGCGCGTTTTCGGTTAAGAATTTTTTTATACTCTATAACGTGAGTTCTGCAAGGTACTAACAATTTCTAAACTTCTGATGTACAAATTTTGTACAAGCCACTAGGATAGCATTCCGCAAGGCAAAGGTTGCAAGTGTTCTTTGTGAAGATCATGTACATGTACAAACACGTACCTGTGCAATATGTTTTATTTCAGGACATTCACATTCCCATTCATTTTCCCATATTTGAATACTCTGCAGTCTGGTTTTATCCTAAAGTGCATCCAGGCATGTGCTTTGTATTACCAAGGAGATGCAGTGGCTAGGAAGGGGGAGACCTTGCACAAGCACCCATGAAAATATCCCTGGGTGACTGAAGGCACATTCATGATTTCCACTCAGAGGTTGAGGAACACAGATCTGAAGGCCTTTTTGCCCCACTGTGTCTGAGCAGGTATTTATGGGTGCACTAAGAAGGCAGCCTGGCCCAGCAAAGCAAATCAGTTGATTCTGGGTGTCCAAAACCTTTTTTCAGAATGGCTACACAGCTTGCCCAAATCCTGTCTATAAGCTGAAGACCTCCTGTACAGAAGCAACATGTTGGATTTTATTGCGACATCCGAACACTGAGCTTGCTTCACCTGAAGTTCCCACTCCTTTCTGGAGTGAGGAACATGCCTTCGGAGAAAAAATCTGATCTGGAGATGACGGTTCCTCACCACTCAGAGCTGTAAGAGCCCCAGGCCTATTATAATAACCATGAAGTGTGGAAAAGTGAGAGAAGTCCTAACTTCCTGCTAGTAACTGTTCCTCGTGCCCATCAAAATCCGTATTAATAGGCCAACTGAATTCTGGGGCAGAAGTTAACCACTGAGCAATTACATTTTATTTTCTTGATAATGTATCTGCAATTTTTCTTAATTTATGAGAGGAAGACATGAAAAACAGCAAGCAGCATTTAATTGGTCAGACACAAACACCCGAACCTGGAACTTCAGTGCCACAAAACACACATGTAACAAAACCACCATGCCCTAGGCACCAAATAGCAATTTTAGCACCAACTAAATGAGCACAGGGGTTTCAATTCCCAATTTTTCTCCTGGATAAACTTCCCTAAATTCATTTCCTATTTTTTCCTTGTCTATTACCAGAGCTGACCTTATTGAGTCTCCTGCTAAACGTGTATTTTTACTTGGATTGTCTAACTGAAAACAAACTAAAGGGACAGAATACCTAATTCTCTATAGAAAATGTGATTCTGTAACCTAGATATGTGTGTTAAAATTTAAGACATTATTATAAAGCATAGGAAACCAAAAACAGCTCCTGAGAAGTTTTTAACTCCAAGAAATCTGAGATTTTTCCAAAGTGCAAGCAAATCACTTAACTGACATTTGCAGATTCCAAAACAAATCGACTTTACTGTTTGGTATTTTCTTCCAATGATACTCCGTCAGCTGCACGGTCTCAGGACAAAGATAACACTCTTCACACATGATCTTTTGGAAAAGATTGCTCTTGCTTTTGCTAGCCTGTTATTTCTCCAGTCTCTTTGTAAATACATTTTTCCTCTCAAAGATGTATGACTATAATTAAAAAGGAGACTGGAGTCAAAATGAGCTGTAAAGTGCCCTCTTCCCTAAGAATTCCAACTGCAGTTTTCCATCCAGTGAAAACAAAATACACAGTTTGTCTAAATAAAAAAGAAAAAAAAATGCTCCTTTTATACAGCACTTACCTTTAAGTCTTGCAAAGTGCTTACAAGAACTGCAGCAAAAAATACATGTAAGACTTCATTCTTATAACAGAAACCCCACACCGACGTACCCATTATAGCTTTTGTTGTTGATCCTGATGGTAGTGAGACAGGGACGATCAGTATTCCAAACTACTATTTCTAGCTGACTGTTTAAAAATAACCTAAACTCTGTCGTACCCTTAATGCCTTGCAAACACTGTGCAGGGGTAGGAGTCACATGTGTCAGTACTCCAATTTTGCCTGTGCTTCTGCAGCTTAGGGCTGTAGAGAGAAACTGGGAAATGGCCTTTCTGTAATTACACAGGTTTAACATTTCCAGCTGCAGTAAAGTTCAGCCTAAAAAAATTAACCAGTATTCTTTTGAGTGGCTTCCACTTTGGAATTAGTCCTAGGTAAGATAATAGAGAAATAACGTCAACTTACTTCCAATACAAACCTACAAACTCTAGGTAGGTAAAGAAGACAGCTCAACCTGTTGTAAGTGGAGCTAAATATTCCCGGAATTCATATGTAACTCTGAGCCTCTGATACAGCTTATCACAAGGGATGAGCACATGGGAAAACATACCTGCCATTCCTTACACTCTGCATCCCTTTCAGGTCTTCAGTGTAACCTCTCTAGTATCTCTGATTTCACGTATTTCCTCTTTTATTTGAAAATTCATTACATTAACCTAAATGACAGAGTTATTCAAAATACAAAATTTCTTTACAAAAGCATCATGAATGCAGCAAGTATAAACTATTGAAAAAATGTCTTTCACTTTGACATATAACAAAAATCTATTTCCGTTTATGGCAAATTATTTTATTTTGTAGAAGAAATACTTTCAAATAATACAAAAATGACACAATCATACAAAACTGTGACAAAAACAAGAGAGATGAATACTGAATATGATAACTTATTACCACATCAAGACAGAACTCATTACAGCAGTCAGAATCAAGACCCACAAGATACACTGACAACATCTCACAGTGGTCACTATTTAAACATACCAGCTGAAACCCGTTGCCAGAGAGGCCACCAGATATTGCCCCTTAGTTATACAGGTACAGATTAATTTAGGGAGGAAGAGAGATCCCTATGTTAAACCCTGCTCAAAGTGTGCCTAATGAGACCAGGATACTCCAGGATAGGTGTCCAGTGAAGTCCTCAATCCCTCCATGGACAGACAGCTTCACCTCCCTGGGCAATCTCTTCCAGTATCTGACCCCCCTCAAGGGACACATGGTGGTGGCTGTTCTTAGTATACAGCAAGTACTTCTGCAAGTGTCCCTGCATGGTAACTTTTGATAAAGACTACTATGTAAGGGCCTCCACTGAAAATGAGATGTGAAATTCTGACAAACTGTTCTTTTCAATTAATGAGCACTGAAAAGCTTGCTGTCCCTAGACTTTCACCCAAACACTATAAATTTCTTACATGATTTGTTTTTTATCTGCATAGTTTCTGAGTATGTCTAGTTGTGCCCAAGGAACCCAATATACGCCCACTGAAGCTTACGGGCAAAACCAGACTTCAGGATGGTTAGCCTGATAAATGCTAAATATACTCTAATTTCACGTATATTGCTATATGATCTAATCCCTTGATGCCTGCAATGATTAAAGGCCATACTAGGAAACAGGGAATACTACCTTAAAGGTCTGTGGTAGTCATCCTCATTGATTAATGATTTAGGTTTACAATCTTTTCCCCTATTACTTTTTGCCTCAGCTTAAACAAGTAAAAGCAATTCAGTTTCACTTTCAGGTTTTCCTGATCTTTGACAGGTAACAGAGTATAAGCTCTTGAACCTCACAAAGAACACTTACTTACAAAATACTTGAAAATATTCTGGTTGGTTCTGGTAAGTACATTTAGGTTTTGGCTGTTGCTGCTTTGATTTCCTGACATACAAAAAATCTGGAACCAATTCAACCTTTACTTTAATGAGGAGACAGCGGGACCTTCCTTTTAGGAGATTCCAGCAAGTTGCAAAACCAGTCTTGTGTTGGGCACCTCTCTTTATAGGTAACATATAATTAGAAAAATATGAGGAACTCTATTATAGTAGCTTAGTAAAGAAGTATTTTTACATACTTGCAGGATGTAAGGACACAAAACTGGCATTCTCGGGAATTTAGGGCGACAGTCCTTCACTAAAATGGTCACAAGTAAAAATATTTCTTACTGGATTTTAGCTGGTCCAACTAGCAATCAAGTGAGCTGTACCTTCCAGAATTATACACCTTCCTCCTGGAAAGTGTCACTGTTCAGAAGAACTTGCATGCAGTAACCCCAAAATACATCCTCCAAGATGAACATGTGTTTAAGCACCCTTCCTTAAAGCAGCTGCTTTCTGGAATTAGCACATACGTATTTCCTGAATCAGCTCATAATCTTTAAAACTGAGAAATTACAATCGTATTCCTTTAGTGGCCTTTCCACACAGCTAGCTCACATTGCTCTTTTAACTCCCTTTTCATTAAACAGCAAGACAAAGACTTGTCACCCTTTTCCTTCCTCCGTTTAAACTGAGAATCTAGTTAATATAAAGATACTTCAGACACAACTGAAATGAAAACAATCTATTAGTGCACAGTAAGAACATGCAAATGAATTCTGCAATGTTTAACATCACTTCTAATCAGTGTTAAAGACATTGCAGGTGATAATATTTTGCTATAACACAGACAGTGCTAAAGGATACAATGTACATAATAAGCTACAGATAATAAAGCTGAAAAAAGTGACAATTTTAGAACATAGTATTTCCATTTCAGGTATCAGAAACAAAACCAGCTCAATGGTTCCATTCTACTGTATGACAAATACTGAAGAACAAAATTTCAGTCTTAAAATACATCTTAAAGTAGGTATTTTCCTTCAAGGAAAAAAGGCACTATAAATAAATTACACTACAGTGAATTTGCCTGAACTCACTTTGTTTCTGTCTTCCAGCCTTTAAGTCAAATAAAACAGCATAAAAACTGTACACGCTCTTAACAGGATAGTCGATCTTTTATAAAATAAGTTGTCTTCAGAGATGTCAGTTTCACAACAAGGAAAAACCAAGCCTTGTTGCAGTCGCTATTATAAAATATATATATGTATATATATTTATATATATGGTTTTGTTTACTTTTACTTTTTTTACTTTTTCTATTTTTTACAAAACGTGTATATTAGCTTTTGCACAATTCTTTTAAGAAACTTGGCTAATCTAATAACTTCATTAAAATAAAAGCGATAAATACTTCATGTTTACAATGCAACATGTCATACATCATCAGCTGGCAGAGGAGGTATGTTAATCCTTGGTCTTGTGAAAAAAGCTATCTTCTCTCTGTGAACAAAACAAGATAAAAAGGAAGTAAGTCAAATATATGCCTACGTTTTTCTACCCCTAAGAACATGGTTTCTTTACTCTAGTTAATGGTTAGTATTTGTTCCTTACGTAATGAACTAATGGGTTATTTGAGTACAAGAAACATACAAAAACTACTGAACCTCACTGTATACTTCTTGCAACATTCTGCTGAACATAATTACTACTTTTGAAAATTAGGTGGAAGCTTTATACAACTCAAACATCTGTCATAGCTGACTGCAAAATGGTTTCACAGGACAAGCCCTGAATAAACCCCTTCTGCAATGCAAAGTTCAGCTTTGTACATTTTGCAATAATGCCTACAAAAAAAAAAAAAAAAAAAAAAGAGGGGAAAAAAAAGGAGGATGGCATTCAGTCGTCTTTTTGCTTCTTTATTGAGCAAACAGATGCTGTAAAGGAAGTGTCGTAAGAAATAGATGTGTGAATGAAAAGGGCATGAATTTAAACAAGAAATACAGCTCTTGCTTCATTATCTACATTTTATTTTATTCAGTTCCACAGCTTTTTACATCTCAGTAGACAAACCGCCAAACATACCAAAAACATAAGATGTAAAAGCAACCCTAAAATTTCTGTTCCTCTTATTTCCTTCCCCACTTTTGTGAAAAAGCCTTCCCAATAATTTTTTTTTTTTTGGGGGGGGGAAGTACATTAAAGGACAGACAGCATTTTCATTTCACTTAAGTATTCCCCAGCAAAAAAATAGTCTAAAAATCTAAACACTGGATGAAATAGTAACATTATGTAACATGGTAGCTGAGCTGTCCTTCATATCTATGCTGCACTAATATTTTATTACTCTCATTCTCCCAATAAGAATTATAAAAAATGTAATGCTTAAGTAATAAAGTCTTCCTGTGAAATGGATATTGTTCATCAATGCCACTTCTACACAAAACAAACAGTTATAAAAATCAACTCCAAACATAAAGAGAAAACACATACTGTGTGAACACACATGAAATAGGAAAGAAGTCCAAAGAAAAGGCTTCTTGAGAGAAAGCTGGAATATTACTCATTTTTAGGGAGAGAGTGTTACTAGTAATATATATATGCATCACATTAAACAAAATATGCCCACAGGCTTGCATAGAAGAACTGATATATCATGTGAACTTAATAGTGACTAGGCTAAGTTGAAGGAATCACCTAAGGTATAGTTGCACTTGAAGACCTTTTTATTTTTTTATTTATATCTCATGTGTTTTAGAATCATAACATTGCAATTTTAGCTTACCTTTGGCTCTTTGCACTACAAATAATCCAAAGGAAACTCATATGTCCAAATCAATATACAGTTAAAAATTACTAGCTGTATAGAAGACACACAGAATTTAAGCTTAATGCTTCAGAGAGCTTTAACCTCTCTAATGAAATGTTGCTTTGCTATTTCAGTACACATTACCACTTACCTAAAAGTCTGCACCTGAATAGGCTCCTTCTGATTTTGCCCACGCAACTGGTATATTTCTTTTGATGCTTTCTTCAGCATCTTCTCAGCTGCTTGCTCTTGGTGATGTTCAAATTTGGTCTGTCTGGTCTGAAAATAAGAATATAATGGTTAAAATGATCATGTGATTAAATAAAACACAAGAATTAATATCCAGGCTAAAATAATGGATTTTTTTTCTCCACTCACCATAGTAAACCCACACAAATACACTGTCTGAAATAGCTGCTCTATAAATTCAAAATGCTGACAGTGTTGTTTCACTTACTAATGCTCTTCAGATGTAGAATCATAGGACCATAGAATAGTTAGGGTTAGAAAGGACCTTAAGATCATCGAGTTCCAACCCCCCTGACATCAGCAGGGACATCTCACACTAAACCATGTCACCCAAGGCTCTGTCCAACCTGGCCTCGAACACTGCCAGCGGTGGAGCATTCACAAATTCCCTGGGCAACCCATTCCAGTGCCTCACCACCCTCACAGTAAAGAATTTCTTCCTCATATCTAATCTAAACTTCCCCTGTTTAAGTTTGAACCCATTACCCCTTGTCCTATCACTACAGGACATACATGTATTACATTTCTGAAATTTACTGCAAATAGAACTGCCAAACAAGACCTCAGAATAAATTTAGGCTCATTCTTCCTCTCTGATAATCCAATGACAAATTCTGTTGGTTGTGCAGTTTCTGTCACTTTTTGCCCATAACTTCTTTCTCCAAGAACAGGAAGAAAAAAAAAAAATTACATACTTAGAGAACATTCCAAATACCTGTAAAAATTAAATATCTAATCAGCAACTACTTCTTTCAAAGATCAGAAGGAAATTATTAAAGTTCCAATAATAAATATCTAAAACAAAAAAACCCAACTCAAAAAGTGTCATTGATGAACAGTATCATTCTTTAGCAACTGTCCTCAAATAAACACACAGTTTGGTAATAACTGATGCAATTGTTACTAGCACTGTGCTAACCTCAAGACTATATAAGCAACATTCACTGTTTTGAAGTTCTGTAAAAACAGCTCTTTAGACATCTTGTCACTATTAAGCGATTTTGAAATCAGAAATCTCTGAACACATTGAGTGCTCATCTCATGTTACCATACCTGCCTTTCTGCTTCCTTCAACAAGTTTCGGAATCGCTCATCCCGAAGGACCCAGTGGGGTAGGTCTGTCTGTCCTCTGAGTTGGGCATCTTCCAGACGCTGTCTCAACTCTCTTAAAACACATATCTCCTCATTCAGCTGTCTCTGTCTAGTTCTGGATGCCTGGAGATCCAGCTCCAGGTCTAAGGATGTCCTTGCCATAAGCTCAGCCAAAGATGATCTGCAGGACTGCTGAGTTGTGAGGATTCAAATAAAATGCACAATATATTACTCTCAACATGGTCTATCATTAGCTATACAGAACATACATTTTCTGTACACTTCACATAGAAAGACTTTCTTGACACAGAGTTTTGAAGACACTATTTATATCCCACGGTGAAATTCAGCTAACTAGCTGCAGGACTTTTCTGTACCGTACATAAACATTTTCAACTAATGTTTCCTATTACCTCCTTTTACAGTCCCTTTTGGCTTATAACTATTAACTAATTTAAGATTATGAACTAATTTTTCATGTTATGATGACACAAGGGATACAATCAGAAAATACTGTACTGAGCAAAATTCCCCTTTTAAAGGGCTTTATTCAGTACTGATTTTAAGGTACATTCTGAATCAAAACTGGAGGCATGGTTGTCTACTTGCCTACCCCAGCAAGAAATTAATTTCTGCTGACCAGGCTAAACTGCATGCAGTTTATAAGCAAGGCATTAATGCCTTACCTGCCCTTCTCTGCCCTCTTATTCTGCAGTGCACAGGGTGACATGGAGGCAAGAGAAGAAATTAACCTATTAATTCCTGAGTAATTTGGCCTCAAACACTATAGCTTTCTAGGCTGCATGGAAGGGGAGCTGGATGTTTTGCATCACATTCAAAACACACCCTGCATCATAAATTAGATTTTAAAGTAACAAACTTTACATCTAAATCAATACTAATTCAGTCCCTGTTAAACTAATTTTTGTCTGCCACACCTCTTTTTCCCCTCCTCAATAATTGTCCACAACTATATTTCACTCTCTATGTCTACATTTCAGCTTAACAAACCCAACCCAAACCCAAAAAGGTACCACTCCCCTTATTACATTACAGAAGCCTTATACATTTCTGAAAAACTGCAGAATGTACCTGCAGACATCTAAAGCTCAGGTATAAAAGTACCACTGCTCTAGCAACTTCATGAAAAGCAAAAACCAGTTTCTGAAGTATACCTGCTTATACCGTAGAGTACGTCTCTCCAATGTGTTCCGGACAAAAGGCGATTTCCTTGGCAGAGTTGAACTGTCACTGTCACTGCGATATAGCTGATTAGAAAAGATATTGAAAAGATACTGCTTACAAGGTTGTCTGCATTAAGAAATCTGTATTTTTTTCTTTTGTTTTTGAGATGTATTTTAATTCACTGAAACTATTTTGTTTTAAGCAACTGATTTTTTTCAGCTCTATTAGAATTATATATAATAGTGCTCATGCTGTACAGTTACAATAAAAAAATCATCAATGTTTTACAGCTAAGTTTCATCAAACATTGTATTACATATTCAGGACAATGTGACCTAAAAAAAAACAACAGGGGAGAGAGTAGTTAAAGGCACTAATATTTCTATCTAGAGCACTTACTATTGTGGGCACAAACAATAGTCTTCCACTTTTCCCTCTTAATCTGAATTTACTTAAAATCAGAGACAAGTGAGGATGTTTAACAATCTTTCCCTTCTTGTACTACCTTTATCCTGGTGTGTGAGGGTGCTTTACTCAGATTCCCTATTATAATAAACAGATACGGAATCCAGAAATCAAACTGAAGAATATGAAGGGTGCACTGCAAGCAATGCAAATAAGACAGCAAAAGCTGGTTTAGGAAAATTAATAAAAGTTAAAAATCATTACTGTGCCTTTAAGCTCAAGCTCTCAAAACCTTATGAACGAGTACAAATAAAGCTATGTGCATTCCACCAATATTGCAAATTTGTATTGATCTGCAATACTGTGAACCAGCTGCTTATAAGCCTTTTGCCATTGAACATAGCAATCAACTAACATAAGCTTAAAAACTGTTGTGCTGATCTTCAACTACTTGCACCAATGCACCTGGGAATCCAAGATTTCACTGTAATAGGCACCCTATGACTAACATTCATGTCAGCAACTAAAGTCGTAACAGTATCTATGCAATAACCCTAAGATTATGCGCTCAGTCCCTTTTCCCAAAATCTTACGTAAAGTTAAACAAGGCTTCTAAGCCAACTGTCTATGTATTAGACAGCACTGTACCTCTGTAAAATCAATCACTCTAGCTTAACATCTAAGGTTGTCAGGGAAAGAGCTTGTTATCTAATTTGCCACAGATTCTTACAGTTTAAATGAAGTAAATTCAGGTTTAAACTCTTAAAAAGAGCCAGGGGACCTCTTCCCCATTGCATTATTTAAATGCAATGGAAGATTATTCATTAGTATTAGAAAGTAGCATATGTTTCTTATAAATGTAAAATAACAAATTATCAAAAAACTTGCGTGGAGGCCCCTTCCCTCTCCTTTTTAAGCCTTACTCACCCTGCAAACATATTGACTTCGTGCTCCAGGCGAGAAGGTCTGGGAACGAACAATAGTGCTGCTGCGAACAAAAGCAGAACCCCGTGGCCTGCGGCTAGTTCTCTCTTTTGGAAGAATAGCAACTTCTTCAGGAAACAGATCCTCAGTGTTAGTTTCCTTATCCACCTAAAATTTCAATGAAGGAAAAATTCTTATTTTTTCCGTACTTTCTCTCTCTCACCAAAAACAATCAGGCATTTCAACAATATCAAAAGTAAACAATTTGCCCTGCTAGGTTCAAGCTTTAATGAGCACCGAGAACTGAGGATGAATCACCTTATTTTTAAAAAGAATTCTAAAACTAGGTCATTCAAAAGTGTAAGAATACCTTTCAGAAGCCTTTGCTGGAACAGTAACAATTATGAGATGCCGTTGTAATGTGAATCATAGCTGCAGAGTATAAGGACTGCATTTAGAATCAACAATTTGGCATTAACCAAGCCACCACCAGATCTCCAGCCTCAACAGAAGAAAAGTGAGCCACCTTTCAATAAGCAAGGTGACTTCTGAAGGAAACAACTCTCCTTGCCATGGGCAGGGACACCCCTCACTAGGCCAGGTTGCTCAAAGCTACATCCAACCTGGCCTTGAACACCTCCAGGGATGGGGCAGCCACAGCTCCTCTGGGCCACCTGTTCCAGTGCCTCACCATTCTCACAGTGAAGAATTTCTTCCCAGCATCTAATCTACCCTCTTTCAGTTTAGAAGCCATTCCTCCTTGTACTATCACTATATGCCCTTGTAAAAAGTCCTTCTCCAGCTTTCTTGTACGCCCTTTTAGGTAGTGGAAGGATAAGAAACTCAACAAAAGGGAACTGAGAGACTGTTGAAACAAAGATAAAAGAACACTAAAATATTCAGAAATACAGACAGCATATGCTAACTCTAGCAAAGATTCCAAACTTTGAGGTAATTCACTCCTCGACAGGAGGTGTAATGTTCCCTATAGGCAATATAAACTGTTTATGTTCCTCTGCTTCAGTGGAAATATGCTGATTTCAGCTTGTTTGGGATTATTTTCAATGTCTCATATCTTGAATACAAAAGATTTTAAATACATCACTTTCAGCACAATTGTTCTGAAAATTTCAGCTGTATTTACTATAACACTAAATAGCAATAAAAGTCGTAAAGCAGTAAGCTTCTTTCTTCACAATTCCTTCAAATTTTCTTATTTGGAATTTTCTTATTTATCAGTGGAATTCATTCATGAATTTCATGTCAACACAGACATTAATAGAAGTGTGTATTTACAGATCAGATAGAGACCACAGTAAAACTAGCTTGCTTTTGATATAAAAAACTAATTCTGCTAGAAATAATTAGAAAGCAAATAAAAACCCCACAGCCCTAAAGAGGGTATTCAGAACAACTTTAAAGGCACACTACTGTGATGAAGGCAGTGCTCATGTAATGTTAATGTCATTTCTGATTCTTTTCTGCCTTGATCAATTCAGACTCAAACTCGAGGAGCAGCAGTAACACACTCTCTGTGTGCTAGCCAGCATGGCATTGTTTTCTCTCATTACCTTTAGTGGCAGAGGCTGCATTTTTCCAGAACTGTACTGGCCTGCTTGAGCTGCAGACATGTGTCCAGCTAACGAATCCCCGCAAAATGGCTCTGGATAAGAAGGACTAGTCTGTGTGCAATTACTGCATCCACTATCAACAGATTCTGCTTGCCAACTCCTAAAATCAGAACATCGCAAGAGTGTTGTAGGTATTAAAAAGACCCATGCAGTTATGCATCATGTTTATATTTCATTATCCAGGGCAGTTTATCATTTAAGAGTATTATTTCTCCAATGAAAACAGAATTTTCAAAGGGAGAACATACCCCACTTGCATTTCTATAGATGCAGACAAGCAAACACATTTCATGCCAAAAAAACCAAACAAACTCCAAAGCCCCCAAAAAACATCTTCCCTAATTTTCTTAAAGTCTATGTTCTGGTCTTCACAAAAAAAAATACAAAGAAAACAATAACAAAAAGAACAACACAACTCCTGTAACAAACTAGGAGTATTATTAAATGTTGAAACAGCATTGTAACAAACCCTGAAATAGCAAAAAGCTGCACTGCATGCTCACTCCATCAGCACTGCAATGCATATATTTGCCATTTTCCAATGTCCACACAAAACTATTTATTTTTCAGTACAGTGCTGCTACAAACCCATTACCATTGCCTCCTTAGCAAAGTTTGTTTGATATAATGTTCTCCCACTCCCCAAATTCCAAGTCCTCTAAACTCAGCTACTCAAAGATGTTTTTCTCCTGTTTGCACATGATCACATAATAATAGAATTTTATACTCTTAACATTAACCAGAAGCAGATCTCAGAATAAGCACCTGCGGTTTCTCCTGCTGTACTTCAGACTGTGCCCACAGCTTAAATATAATTCGGATGTTTGGTGAGGTATTTAAACTATTTTTACCTTTCTGATATGGCTTCTGCCTGATCTTCCTTTCTTTCCATCTCCAGGATTTCCTCCTCTGTGTATTCCAGTTTCACTCTCTCTTCTGCCAACTCTCTCTCAACTGCTTCCAGCTGGGCAGTGGTCCTGGCTAACAGGGCTGTCACTGCATCCTGAAAAATAAAAGAGACTTCAAATAAAACTGAACAAAGTAATGTATTTAATGTATATCACTGAGAGAAACCAAATAAAACCATGGCCTTTATTTATTTTTATCTTTTTTAAGAAGCATACAAGTAAACAAAATCTGTCCTGAATATTAATAATCAAAAAGTATGTGGTGTTCCATGAATGCAACTTGTCAGAGAAACGTGGCAGAGTTTATCTCTCTGTGCATCATCCAGCAAGCTAGGTCAGAAGACACCCCTGGAGGTCACCTAGTCTGATGTCCTGCTCAAAGCAGGGGCAGTTTCATAGCTGCATCTAGCTGCCTAGGGCCCAGCCAAGGGCTGAAAAATCTCCAAGGACGGAAACTGTACAGCCTTTCCCAACAACCTCCTGAAGTGCAGTGGCAGAAATTTTTAATACATTTTAGTCAGTTGGACTGGCAGTGTGCATACAAACATACACAGAATACAATTTCAGCCACCTGTCCAGACACCGTCTAGCTTTTAATTATTAAAATCCAGCTCTTGCCACAAGAGCTTGCACCTGAGATCAGACCACAACCACCCACTAAGCAGGTCAAAGTAAACAAATCACTTTTTTCAGAGCCATACTGTTTTAACTGTAGTGACATTTCCAGAAGACCGGGGAATACTTTCTTCACACTGGCTTTTGTTCTTTGCTCTCTGGGGGTCTGAACCAGTGAAGATCTGAACAGTATACCAGTGAAGCTGCATCTCACCAGAACTCTCTGCGTCAGTCAGGTTTATCTGAGCAATGCCCTGTAAACAACAAGAATCATTGACCACAATAAGGTAAACATACACTGCAAGATAGACACCTTCTCATTTAAAGAGTATTTTAATTACAGTGTAAAATCTCCACTTTATCAAATATTAACAGCATCTCTTAAAAAGAGACAGCTTTTTCTGTTGTGTTTTGATATCTAAGATACTGAATTTCTTGCCTATTGACAACTGCCAGGAAGGATCAGAGTAGATATTCATTTTTTTTTAAGTTGAAAAATATAATTTCCATGACTGATGTAGATATGATTGTTAAAACTTTATTAAATAACCTTCTTAATTACATATCTGATTTCCAAATCTGCTTAAATTAATATTACTTTAACAGCACTACTTGAATATGTGTTCCTTTGAGAGAACTATATCCTGAGATCCCTTCCATCATCTCGTTCTCAAAGTCATCTTCCTGAGGGGAAAAAAGAAAACATGTTTTTCTGCCTGTTTATATTGTAAGGTAGTCAAGTAGGCCATAAAGACATTTTTCTACCTTCCAAGCCATCCTTACATCTCCCTTACATCCTTATGTTCAGGTGAAAACAGGTTCAATGGAGGCTTCCAACTAAAAGTATTCCCAACTTTAAAGTAGCCCTACTCCATCTGACAACACTCATGTAAGAAATTTCTGTGTGATGACCTAAATGAAAAACAACTGTGAGCAAATCCATGCTTATTTTTGGCTGGTTTTTTTTTTTTTTTTTAGTCCATTTACTAGTTGAACCAAAGCAAATAGCTGGATGCATTGATTCTACTTGTAAAGGCAGTAGGAAATGTATGCAGAAAACTCTGTTCAACTTTAAGCAGGTAAAGAAACAGTTAATTAGAAAATAATAATAATAAAAACCTTTGTATTGTTTTTCCAAGATTTTTGTTCCCTGGGCTTTGTTTAAACAGGTGTGTAAAGGACAATGGAGAAAGTTTCTGGAAGCAGCAAAATAGTGTCATATCAGGATACAACATGTTACTGAGATATTGGAGGTTACAGAGATGTCTTTTATATATACAGAGATGTCTTCTAACTATCTACTGGCTCTGACACAGTGTAATAAAGAAATGCGTCAAATAAGTTACACTTTTGCATCAGAGCTGGAAAAAACATGCTGGGTTTAGTTTCAGAGAAAGAAGGTAAAGCTATTTTCCTGTCATCAATACTGGAAAAACCGTATATTGACTTTTAGGATGCCTGACACTGCCCTACAGATCGCATTTATTAAGTGGTTAAGAATGCAAAGAAGCTGTTACTACAAAGTGAATGACTAAATGGGGAGAAAATCATCACCAAACCCTATTAATAGTTATCAGTACTGAGCAGACTAATGAATATTTCACCTCCACCTCAGGATCTGGAGCTTGCTCAGAAGGATGAAGGCATCCAGGTGGGTCTGCTAGCTGCCTGTCACATGCCTGTTCTGATGTATTTTGTTAACAACTTGGATGGTGGAATAGTGAAAGCATTTATGACTCTCTCGATGATATCAAACAGAAGGATTGTGAAATTTATGAGAAAAGGACCAGAATTCAAAATTATGTTAAAAAATGGGGCAGATGCTCTGAAATAACAAAATGAAAAAAAGAAAAATTACACTCAAGAAGAATTCAAATAAATTAAGACCTAGGGGATAATTGGTTTGTCAGGGCTGTAAACAATCAGAAACTGGGAGTGAAACAGCAATGCCAAGTGATTTCAAGAAAGGCAATCATGTTTCTTTGATGTTTTAACATGAGCCATATATGCTCATCACAGAAAATGACAACTCCCTTGTTCTTAACACTGATGAGGCCAACATGGAAGAAATAAGCCAACTTAATGAAGCAGAGTTTCAGAAAGCTGTAGGAAAATAGAAAAAAATCTTTCAGCAAGGCAGTGCGTATGAATAAAAGTTTGAGGGAATGGAAAGACCATCCCACAAGTTTAGTAGATTTAGTTCTCTACATAAATGAAGTTTAGAACTATTTGCCAGAATTACTATTTTTTTTTTCCATTCCTTGTTATGTACAAATACTTCTGTAACTTGGGATACAGTGCAACCTGGTTTCTGCATTTAGGAAGCATTAAACTGGCACAATCTAATTGAAAAGCAAGCAGTCATCAAGAACTTCAGAGACATATCGATGATTAAATAGATGGAAAAAACCACGTAATCTCAGTGGAAGAGACTTTGAAAGACAGAGGCCATAATGGCAGTTCCAAAGAGATGTAGCAAACGTTTTTGCAATTTGAGAAAATGCTTATTTACATAATTTACATAATAAATTTATAGCAAGAGGGCAACAACATATTGTTTAAATATGTACTTCAATGCACCTACCGTAAGAACCATTGCATTGCTTCTCTCTTTTTAAGTGGCATTGTTAACTTACTCCTAGATTATATTACCACCTACTGTGGACAAAGACATTTCTGACAAAGCTACACTAAGACTAAGGAAGAGAAAAAAAACCTACAAACACAACCTGGAGACCTATAATTTTTCTGCTAATTCAGTAGAAGCAGTTAAAATAAAAGCACCCTCGAATTAGATGCACTTGTGTCAATCATAGAATAGTTAGGGTTGGAAAGGACCTTAAGATCATCTAGTTCCAACCCCCCTGACATCAGCAGGAAAGCCTCCCACTAAACCATGCCACCCAAGGCTCTGTCCAACCTGGCCTTGAACACTGACAGCGATGGAGTATTCAGAACTTCCCTGGGCAACCCATTCCAGTGCCTCACCACCTTTATAGTAAATATAAGGATGCTTTACAGTGAAATAACTATTTTGCTTCCAAGAGGAAGAGAATATACCAGTGTAAAGCATTTAACACCAATATATCCAGCTTGTTCTTGAGGTGCTTTCTGTACCAGTACATCATAGTGCGAAAAAGACAAAACTTCTTACTGCAGACAAGACCTGAAGTCCACTTCTGCCAATGTTAAGACCACTGTTTATATAAGACACTACCTATTTTTAAAGGTGGACTAACAAACATGCACTCTTGACCAGATTTGCTCAAATAAACACCTATTCTCCACAGTCTAGCATGACAGTGAGATGCCTGTACCTCTTAACTACTTTGAGAGGCGTAAAAAAATACCCCAACAAAGCATTTCACTAACCCTTTCAAACCCCTCACTTAGATGGCAGCCAATTCACTTCAAAATAGCCAGGACATCATCCCTAACACAGTTTTATTCAAGAACATTTATACTTGTAATAGCTAAATTAAGTTAACAACACATCTAAAGTTAACACAGTTAATACGTGTAACCTATTTAAACAATTGCCACATTTATTAGAATCTACCTACATCAGATATATCTCAATCGGTTTTAAGTGAAAGGTTAGTCTAACAGAAACCTGCTTGGACCACTATCATCCAGCAACAAAGTTATCATTGATACAATAGCAGTCTTCTTTGCCTGCTTCTACAGTTATATAGCATGAAAGGGTTTATACTTTTTTTTTTTTAGGAAATTTTTTAGTAATACTGATTCATCGTGTTACAGTGCCATGCAGAAATGGAAGCCCTGAGCACAATGTAGTCTAAAAGCTGTCAGAGTTTCTGAGGAAAAGTTTCATTTTTTACATAATTTTTTCCCTTCTTGCACCAAAATTTAGCAATGGCAGACCTTTCTACTTTCCCCACAACTGACATTAGTAAAAAAAATGAATTACGTGAAAAGTTTACTCCTTACTTACTATATGCCACAGCAATGAATGTAAACCTTATATCCATTTTCAACATGCCTCTGCAATGTATGATATTTAAGCAGTGTTAAAAGTAAATGCTCCAACCCTCAACCTCTGCTAATTCTGCCAATCATTTCCAAGACTTTCTGTAACCTAAATGCACATATTCCAACTTTCTAAAATTCCCACCTTTTTTATTAACAGAACTATACTTACGTATGTGAACAGACACATTAACATATATGTGTACCTGCAATCCTTATGAAAAAAACAGTCTTCACTTTCTCTTTTTAATCTTACAATTACTCTTTAAATAACTCTAATTTCCCATACCAAATGGTTTTTAAGAAAAAGGACTACTTACCAATAATTCTTCTTGTTGCTGATGGTCAACTGAACAGATGTACAGCTGCAGTGATTTTAATTTCAAAACACTTGAATGCACAGGGATTTGGAAAACCTCATTAAATATTAAAGGAGTTTGGAATTCCAAAGCTCTAGAGCAGTAAGTGGTTGGTGTGCCTGACTCAAGCGGTGGCAAATAAACTCTCACATGACTGGGAACAGCAAAACAGACAAATAGCACAATTCAGACAAAGAACACTATTTTGCATTTCTCAAAATCAAGCTAAGCAAAAACACCAATGCAACTCTACTTTAAGAATCCACTCTAGGATCTTCTCATTACAGGAATTTACTTTGTATTCTTAACACAGACGATCTGCAAAGTTGGTTTGGAAATGCTATCTTTTCTTTTTTCTTTTTCCTATTTTTCAATTTGGTGCTTAAGAAGAAGCACCAAGTGGCCCTTGAGATGCCTTCAGGTATCCAAGGCATCTACACTGGGCTAGTAAATATGACACAGGATCTATGGGAGAGCTACAGCCTTCCCCTGAGCAGCAGCAGCAGCAGGCCATGTGCTATGCTATGCTATTTCAAATGGAAACACATGCCTACATTTAGTCTATTGAATTGCTCCGTGTCACTGATCCATTTCTTCCTTCCACCCACTAAGTATACCTTCCTCTCCCTCCCCTTAAGAAACTCAGCACAAAAGGATGGCAAAAGAAATCTGCAATCATTGCATCCATCTGCCATCCTAAAAAAACCCCAAATTTAAATACATGGTACCATCTCATTTGAGACTGAAAACAAATAAAAAACCAAAACAAACAAAATCCACAACCATTTTAATCTGACAGAAGGCAGCAGAGCTACTTGAGAAGTGTTCCTATGTTTTCCCTGTCCTGACTGCTTGTCCAGCATCTGCAATAACTTGGTTTTTGCCATAGCTTCCCTGGCGCCAACAAACAGCTTCCTGCAACTGTGTTGTGAACTAGAATAGAAAACTTGTCTGAGCTACCAAAAACCTCCCCAAAATCTCAAGATAAAAAAAACCAACCAAACAAAAAACCAACAACAAACCCAACCCAGCTCAGAGGCTCACTCAAATTGCCTACACAGCTGCATGAACTCTTACAGCAGCAGAGAGGGGCTGACACTGACATCCAAATAAATGGCTAGAGGACAGCTGCAAGAGCTCACTATGATGGAGTTGCACCACTGGAGTATGGAGCATCAGTCAGCTAAACAGCTTCACATGCTTCAAAAAGGGAATGATTCAACTCCTCTGCTGCAGGTAACCTCCCCCCTGCTGCCCCCAACAACTGATTCAATGAACATACAGTTGTGTGGAGGAGTTCATCAAACTGGCTAAAAGCTTTTTCTTGTTTTGTAAGATAAAGCTTTTTGAATACGCAAACCAGCTGACCTACACTACAGCAATGAAATTTTTTTGATTCCAGCCCAGGTAGTTAACTAAGAAGGATGGGGAACCAAACGGCCTTTTGCAGAGTCATTTAGATGCCCAACTGCTTGATGACAAACCCTCTAGAGTGATTTTTTTTTTCCTTTGGTGACTCTGCTTTCTTCAGATGATGCTTCTTTCTTTTCCTAATCACAAGGCAACATGGCCGAGTACAACTCAACACTTTTTTCCCCTATCACGTGTCCTTGCACCCACACTGAAACAAAGCAAATAACCAACACTAACGCACTGACCTATAGGAAGAATTTCCACCTGAAGTTTGCAGGGTTAGAAAGATGAAGAGTTTTCAAAGATCAACTCATTCAGTGAGATGTATGTCAATCTAACAACTCCCACAGAATGACTTATTTTACAATACAACAATGTTATCATACTTCCAATTTCCATAGTTTATAAACAACCTCTCCCAGAGATAAAGATCAACAATTTTCATGTGTTGAATTTCTTTAAATTGTGTTAAGATACATATCACTAGACAAAATGGTGGTTTATGGCAACATTACCATTGTTTAAGAAACATTTATTAGAATAAACTAAGCAATGTTCTACATAATGTGACATGGAATTTGGGAAGAAAAAAAAAAAAAAGAAAGAAAAGCACAGATTGCTATAAGCTGAAAAAAAATCAATTGTTTGTACTGATTCCCAGCTAGTACTTGTGCTAGAATTATATTCAGAGGGTGTTTCCCAGATAACTCAAGGACAGCCGTAATGGCCACAAATGTCTGCAAATTTTCCTGTGCACAGTAAACACGTAAAAACATGGGGCATTAGAAAGTATGCTTGTTATCTTACCATTATGAAAGAGGTTCTATAAAAGTGACACTTTGCGTCCATAAAATTAACCTTTTCCTCATGTAAACTACGACATACCATCTTCTCCAGAAATGGCTTAATTTTGCGTGAAAGCAAACAAATCTATGGTATTTATGACCATAAATACCATAGAGGGCACAAAACGAGCAATGATCAGACTTTAGGTGAAATCTAAACTTACATTTTGCAGTTTTCTTTAACAACTAGACTAGTAAAGTTCTTCAGCTGCAATACATGGACTAACAGACATTCGCTTCCACTGTCATGCCTGGAAAATAAAATTCCTGTGTTAGTCACCAAGCACCAATATTTTACTTAAGAGCCAGAGATGACAGACTAAAAATTTTAAGAATGTAAAAGCACCTTTTGCTGTTAAAATCTCTTACACAAATCAGTTTAAATCAAAAGCAATTACACATATAACACTCTGATAACAGAACATCAGCTACACTAAGGAGCTTATCAGAACTAAGAGAATTCAACGTTATTCAATTTGAAAAGAACATTCCTTACTGTGATTCTTAATAGTGAACAGGTTTTATAAAACACATACTCTCCTCTTGTGAGACCTCACTTGGAGTACTGTGTGCAGTTCTGGGGTCCTCAACATAAAAAGGACATGGAACTGTTGGAACAAGTGCAGAGGAGGGCCATGAGGATGATCAGGGGACTGGAGCACCTCCCGTATGAAGATAGGCTGAGAAAGTTGGGGCTGTTCAGCCTGGAGAAGAGAAGGCTGCGTGGAGACCTCATAGCAGCCTTCCAGTATCTGAAGGGGGCCTATGAGGATGCTGGGGAGGGACTCTTCATCAGCAGCTGTAGTGATAGGACAAGGGGTAATGGGTTCAAACTTAAACAGGGAAAGTTTAGATTGGATATGAGGAAGAAACTCTTTACTGTAAGGGTAGTGAAGCACTGGAATGGGTTGCCCAGGGAAGCTGTGAATGCTCCATCGCTAGCAGTGTTCAAGGCTGGGTTGGACAGAGCTTTGGGACGCATGGTTTAGTGGGAGGTGTCCCTGCTGATGTCAGGGGGGTTGGAACTAGATGATCTGAAGGTCCTTTCCAACCCTAACTATTCTATGATTCTATGATTCCTTGGTTTAAACAGTTACACCATATGTATATACATGCGTGTACACAAAATGTGTAATAACATATCAATTACACTAGGCAAAATCAGTCTGCATTTTTTTTATGGGTTAATGAAATGAAAAAACACTCTACTCTTTCACATGAATTTTGAAATGGAGCTAACAAACCTGGTTGAGATTTAAAAATTGCCAAGCTTGGAAATTAATTTTCCAGCACTTAAGAGATTCTGGAGGGATGTTGAAGACACAACATCCTGCCACGTACTGCTATGATCTGTCCGTCCCCATGCTACTCCCAATACCAACAACAATATGCCCTATGTGCAGGATTTCAAAGCTGTATTTGGGAACTGTATTTGTATCTGTGTCTTCACCTGTGACTTCTGTAAGATAATCCTCCTTTACCTGGCATAAAGAGATCTTGCTAGGAGAGACATATCCCTATATTCATGCTCACACTAATGGCCCAGAGAATGAAAAGAAATGTTACTGAAAGAAGTAATGAAGGCCCTTTTACCAGCCAACATTGAAAAGAAACAGAATGAACTGTGGTTAATCCACCAGCATTGAAGTGGCCTGTGACTAACTAATCTGTACATCCACTAAACTTGGCTGTCAGTTCAGAAACTTCTTTAAACTACCAGCTGCAGTTTAGTTTATTAAAAAGTTAAAAACTGAACCAAGAATCCTGAGTTGTCAGGGAGAAAGGAAAGGAAATACTCACAGAAATCCAACATGTATTTGTGGTTCTTCATTACTGGCAGCATCACCATAAACAGGTTCTTCCAGATCTTCATTCCTGCAGGAACAGAAAGTACTGTTAAACTACATACTGACCTAAGCTGTTAAAACATAATGAAACAAACAATTATTTTGTGATGTGTGGATACAAGCAATTGTTTGGCAATACAGGAGGGACTGGTAATATAGAAACAATTGAAGTTCTATTTACAAACACACACAGAAGTAGTAAGTCACAATTTAAAAAAATGAGGGTTTAGAATATGTCTTTCAAAACACTTAGGTTATTTTAATATTTATCATGTCTTCCATTTCTCTTTAACATCCTCAAAACCTTTTCTTCTCAGTTATTGTTTATTGTGTTAAAACAACTGTATAAAGCAACAATTATCAATTCCATCCTTCAATCAACCTACACATTTCCAGATTTTTAGCAGTTCAGATATTTCTTCCTTGCATTTATATTTTTATCACATACTACCAAGAACTGTAAGTCACACTCTGTATAATTTAATTTTTTTGTAAATGGTTGAAAGAAAATTACCAATTTGTGACTACTAAGCTGAGAAAACTGTCTTTCAAGGGAGAAGTGTATGGTGTTAAAATGTTAGAGGCAACAAAGCAAAAGGCACTTGGCACTTGTGAAGATGACAGTGGAACAGCATGTAAAAGGCTACTTTAAAATATGCAATCTTATATTTTTAAGTTGCTAAGAATGAGCAATTTTTAAAGCTTATTCAGAAATTCACAACAAATTCTTTTGGACCATGTGGTAGAACAGGAATATTTCCAGCTTACTATGCATTTATACACCTGACCTTTTGCTTAAAGCTTCAAACACTCCACTGTCACTAGCCAGTGAATGATCTGAGAGACATGCTGAAACTCGCCTGGCTCTCCTCTCCGATCTTCTACCACTGTCTCCTCGCAGAGTTACAGCTGTCATGGAGAAAAGACAAAATCAGCTCAAGGCAACCTCTTAAAAATTAAACAAGAAACATTTATTGCATCAAAACTAGTGGCAAAATGGCACAAATGCAGTTCATTGTTTTTCTCATCCAACTTTTAAGTTAAAAACCTTGAATACAATTGACCGGAGATGTTATGTGGGAGAATTAAGGAAGGAAGTCTGTGGCTAATTCCTCTCTGACAGGAATAAGTATAAACCAATTGCATTGTTACGAAATGCTTTTCTGGTGGAATAATCCCTCCTGAAGGAAGACTTACATTAATTCAATGTATGTACACATGATATCCTAAACTTTTAACTTTTACCTACTGAATGTACAAAAGACTGAAAACAAACACAGAGACTAATTCTTTTAAGAAGTTATCAGATAACACAATGTGAGGTTTTGTTCTCATTTGTTTCCTAACACAAAGTCTCAAAGCATACTGTTTATACCATCACATAATAGCAGCTTTTATTTACAGTCTGAGAGGCATTATCAAAAAGAACCAGTGCTTTCCAACTCACTCAGACCACTGTTGTTTTAAATTCTTGGTGAATAACTTTGAAACTGACTGAGGGAGGAGGAAGCAATATTCAACCCCCTCTTTCACCCTTTGCTGAATCACCAGCAACACCATGAATAGCTAACTCAGCAATCATTTTCATGTTTTTAAGTGTAGCAACAAAAATGATGTATAACATCAGTTTTTGCACAGGCAAGCAGATATAGCAGCTACCAATCCTTTAAAGTACATGCACAAATGGTAATGCTCAAGAATTGCTTAGGTAGGGTTTTGACACTTCAATGATAGCTCCTAACTTGAGATTGTTTTCCTTCAAATCCCAGAGAGAACCATTAAATGGACTTGTGGAAGTGCAGTTTCTTCACTGTGCGGTGCAGACCTTCCACCAACCTGCCCTTCTTTTGCTTAAGGCTCAACGATTATCCTCAAAGCAGAAAAGCAGTGTCAGAGATGCCAATTTAAAAGTGGACAAAGCATCTTACTTGCTTCTACTCAAGCTCAGAAACTTAAATGGTATGGAAGCATTCGCAGTTTCAGCAGACAGCATTTGGAGTGACAGTAGCACAGTGTGCACCACATTGGAGACAAGCACCAGCTGACATTTATAGCTTACTGCCCCCAACTAAGAATGAGACATCTTACTCAAAGTAAAAGCTTGTTAAATACCTGTTCCACACTATCTTAAGGCACCCAAAACCAAACGCTAGTACCTAACCAGTAAGTTTCCTCCAGCAGAAGGCCAGCCCATGGCCTGAGGTCCACCCGCAGAGCCTAGCTGAGGTACAGACAGTAAGCAGTCCCCCTGCATGGAACCCATCTCACCTCCCACCTAAGCACCACCAGGACAGGACATCAGGGCTTGAAGCCTGGTATAAATCCCCAAAATTAACACAACCACGCCACTGCTGTCAACAGAAGTCTCTGGATAGGTTAGATTTAACCCACCATGGGACTGGCAGACAGGATGCATTGAGGCCGGCAGTCCTATGTCAGCCTTAGGTACATTCCTGTTATCAGGCCACAAACAGCCGAGAATCCCAAAAAAGACAGAGAGTCCTGTTTGGAGCTAAAACTCCTGTGTATCAACGGAGCCGATTCTCTGTACCTGTGGGTCCTTAAGTAGCCCCCTCTGGACCTCCCCTCCAAATTCAATGAAGGATTTAGTCAGCTTCAGCTATGCAAGAAATTAATCTGATGACCAGGAACAGCTCAATCCACATTTGTTTCTGTGCCTGGAGAAAGAACCATCCTCCCCACCCCTCCAATTACAGCATCCCACCCTTACTGCACACCACATATCATGCAGTGCTACTTGCGCCATCCTCACCACATAGGAGAGCCAAGTCCAAGCTAGCTCACAGAAAGCAAAGAAACTGTTTTTGGTGAACCCACCTCTGAGTTCTGTCACTGGTATTTATGCAGAATAAAAGGTAGCACTCTTAGAGACATATCTAAATGCGGAAGTTTCCCAATAACTTTACATCACTGGAAAGAGGCCAAACTTCATAAAACTGAGTAAGTTTTGTATAATGGTGCTTCCATAATTTCTGTATTAGTTTCAACAAGTTATAGTAGGATGACTTCTTTTTTGTAAATAGGCCTCTGGCTCACCCCTCTTTGTGAACACTTTGCATAGATTTAAGGGATGAAAGACCTCCAGGGCTATCTCCTTTGTAGGTTCATGTTCTCAATTTGTCTGGAAGGAAAAATTGATCTGAAGCACCAATATAATCTCATGAAAAACTGACATGTTACAACAATGTTGTAACTTGACAATGATTTGATCACTGCCTAGAGGCCATGGAAGCATTTGATAACATCAGGACAATCCCAGTGAATTTGGGAGAGATGCAAATGCCAAAACATGCCCTTAACATATATAAAAAAAAAAGGTGTCAGCAGGAAAAACTGGTCAAGAAGAAAGAAATACCAGATCTTATTTTAAACAGACCAAGGCACAGCACATGTTGCAGACCTTCCAATGGCAGAAGCTGAAGAACTGTTTAAAAATAAAGTTTCTATTATAGACAATTACCTGTCATTTTCTTACTTAAGTAACAAAATCTGTGAACAATATATATGTATATCCAGAACTACTAGGTGCCAAATCTCGATAAATATCAGACAGCTCCAATTAAAAAACTGTTCTCAGGTATCATTACTTAAAAAGTGAACTTCAAAGGAAATGCTGATGTTCAAGATTTCATTAGCTAAATAATGCGTAAGCACGTTTCGCAAGCTTAGAAGATTACAAATACCACGCATCAGCTCAAAATGCACTCCTACAAGAGTCAAACGCTCATAAAAACTGAATCAGAGACACAAGCAGACCTTACCTACCGTGATGCTGTCAGGCGTTACTATCATATAACAAAGCCAAAGGTCACAGAACACTTTCTCCAGGAATTTAACTACAGCCATGAATATATTGTTTAGTTGTCATAGCAAAAAAAATTAAGTATGCCAAAATGATTAAACAGATACAGCTGTTTAGACACACAATATCAAACAAACCCAAATGTAGCAAAATCTCCTCTTTCTTCACATGCAACTCAAAACCCCACCAAGACCCCAAAACCCAACAACACTTCACACAGAAAAACACACTAGAATTACAAGCAAAAACAGCACAGTAAGTAGTAATTCAGGTTCACTTACAGTGAATTTTTCTCTTGTGCCGCATGAGAAACAAGACAAAATGAAAAGCACACAATGATAAATCATCTTTTAGGTTTATGGCAATATTTTGCAAATGAGATTATTTAGGCATTAAAGGAAACTTAGCACTTGAAAGATTATTTCAGTATAGAAAGCAAGAGATAATGAAGATATTAAGCCCAGTATTCTGATAACATGTTTCCTCCCACTCCCAGCTTTATAAATGATGGATTTAATCTCTCAGGCATATTCATTCCATTCACACTTGTTAGCATCTTTCACAGTATGTCCAAGATAGATGCAGAACAATAAAACAGCAGATCAGCAACTGAATATCAAAACTGTGGGTCCTGAAGATCTCCTTGAACTTGCCCAAGTGCTGCTTCAGTGCAAAATATGTGCAGTTTATTCAGTGTTAATCCTTCAGGCACCCACAATTTACAACTATTACCTCACTGTTTTTCTAGCGAAGGAACAGGCAAAAGATCTGTCAGAGTTGAGACTCACAGTTTTCCAGCATCACGTTATGCTACCAGGCCATTGGGTGGCAGCAGCAAAGCACACTGCATAGCACCCTTAGTGAAAACCAGAACCCCTCAACACCTGGGGGTTCCCAAACTGGGATATACAAGCTTGATGCTCCATCAAATTCTTCAAAAACAGAGTACAAACTACATTGTTTCGAAATTTCCAACTGCTACTTGCACACAACTGCATTACAACTGCAAATCCACCAGCTAATGAGTGTGGAGCTCAAAGTAGTCATGACTCCAGCCAAAAATCAGAAATTTTTCTTCAGAAATTGTTTTCAAACTAAAAAAACAAGCAAACAAAAAACCCAAACAAAAAACAACCAACCAAACAACAAAATACACTACAGCCTGGCTACCTTTTAACCATACATTCTTCCTCAAAAAGGAACACAAAGCTCTTTGCTGTACACAGAGAAAAGTGTAACCCCTGGACTAGGAGCTGGACACCACAGCACTGACAGCAGGTAGCACAAGCATGTTCTGCCAGAGGCTTTCAAAGAAATGTGAAATGTATAAAATGTGACACAGAAGGGAGAAAAAGAAAAACCAAAGCAGGAACTGGACTCTCATCCTATTGCTCCCTAGGCCTTCAGACCAGGCCTTCACTTCTAAGAAACATGTATGAGCTATAAATGAACTACTACATATTTTCACTTACCACAATGGGTGAAGACATGCTGTGGTCTGATCTGAGGTTTAAAGAAAGCCACAGGAAGCTCCTTCATGGCACTAATTTAAGCACAAGCTTCCATGCTGGTCTCTGGAATTCTGTTTATTTTGGTCTGAAAGCTACAATATGGGCACTAGAAATGTTTACATCTAGAAAATATGAATTCTGCAGCGGTATCTTCTGGCAATGCCAGCTGTGTTAAGGAAAGCAGGTGAGCCTAGACTCATATGCAGTTTGAGCAATAAAAGCTTTTTAGTACATTGGTGAAGTTATCTTTTTAAAAATACAAAGCTGAAAGCTGTCAGTGCTCCTTCTCATCACCTCACAAGTAAGATTTTGGCAGGATAATATGATACCTTGGCTGGTTATATTTCACATTACTCCTGATATCATAAATCCTGAATGTAACATTCTACACAATTAAGAACACAGAATTCTGGATATAGAAATGGGATGGAAATTATAATCTTCAATATTAAAAATATATTCGTAAAAGCCCTTCTCTACTAGTATGGTCTTATTAGAAATATGAGTAAGCCAACACACAAAAAAATCGTCATGGACGAATACCCGTTTGTTTTTTTTTTAACAGCAGTTCTTAATTTGACTGACTAAAAAAGGAGAAGAAAAGCCATTTGCCTGTATGCTCAGGTTTTTAAATGTTTGTTTTGTTTCTTAAAAAGGAAACTTCTTAAAAAAGTTTTCCGATCCTTCTAATTTACATTTCTCAACTGTAGGGCCTCAGAAGCTTCCACCAATACAAACTAATGCAAGTCTTATCAACTTCACAGCCAAGCAGAAGAAGAAAACTCAACAGTATGTGTGCTGTGGTAACTGCACATGTTGGTCCTCTACAGTCATACAGCACAGGTTCTCTGAGACAACCACTCAAGCAGATGTCGATTTTCTCACACACCCCTGTAAAGGATGCTCCCTGGCTGACAACTCTATTCGGAAGTACAGTGCACCATGCACTCATGACCACCATGACACCACCTTCTGCTCCACTGCAAAACTTAGACACGTGAACCTGGTCTGGGGTGTGTACAAATTCAGCATAGAGTCAGCCAGCCTTCAAGCATGGTCAGCAGCATCACCTCATGCCTGGTCTTGTGTTTGGTTTTTCTGGGGGGTGTGTGTGTGCATGTGTATACGTGTGTGTGTAGTAGTTGGTAAACAAGTTGTTGGTTTTGAGTGATTAGTGGTTGGTAGTATAGCAAGCCAAACTGAGAAACAATCTCTACTATGCCAATATGCTTAGGTCCATGTAACATTTCCTATGATTATGTGACAAAATAGTATGTCCAGAAACTCACCTCCACCGGTTTGGACAGCAGTCAGCTGTGGTCCCATTTCTCGCAACACTTCGTTGTCTACAGGGTAAGTGGGTGTCTGAGATGAGCTCATTCCTTGTGTTTCATCATCACCCAATGCTGTGGTCTGAGCCCTGAGCATTTCCAGGGCTCCTATGCTTGCCATCTCCTCAAAACCTTCTGACATCTGAGCCAATGGAGAATCTCGAGATGCAGAGAGAAACGGTGTATCCAGAGGCGAACTTGGAGGGGACAAAGATGACAAGGAGGACCGCGATGACAAGGATGCCAAGGACTGTGGGGTATCCAGAGATCTCCGCTGCTTATTGAAATTCGAGTGTCCAATGGGATCAGCGTATGGCACATCCTTTGTGAGAGACTCAAAGGGAATTATGTCAAAGCGTAGATGCTGCCCATAGTCTGTAACGCTGTCTGATTTGTCATACTGCGGAAGGCCATAGATGTCCGTGAAGCTGACCGAGCTGAGGGAGCCTCTGCTGGAGGCCAGGGATCCTCGACTGGAGGCCAGGGATCCCCTGCTGCTGCCAGAGGACATTGTGAGGGTGCTAGCTGACAGACTACAGTAGGCAAAGAAAGAGAAAACAGAAAAGGCCCTTTCAAATACAATCACATACACCAGCTCAGACATTAGAATGTCAATCCAGATTACACAAGCAATTTTACATGTACAGCAACACAGAGACATTATTTGGTATTTTAAAGTCTAGCTCGTGTCTCTTGCCCTGGTCTCAAGCAAAACCACGACAGGAACACTGCAAGTGACAAGCACATTAGGACCAAGTGCCTGAAGACAAATGGTTCAACAAAACAAACGTACTCTTTCCCCCAGCAAGTAAGCGGCCATAATTTGGCAGAGGAGAGGCCAGAGCAGGATTTGGATCAGTGTAAATCAATTCCCCTCAATGTAACGAGAGGAAGGGCAGATTACCATGATCCAGCTTGAATTTGCATTAATGATGAGTAATAAACATATCAGGGAGAAGAAACGTGAAGGAGTTTGGAAAGTCCTAACAAACTGCTGTGTGAGCCTCACTCTCAGAGGTTCTTCCAGTGCAAAATAGAAAAAATTTTTTGATGAATCCTATTCCAGTTCCTCTTACCACTCTCAGACAGTCACGGAGAGAATACAAGTGACAGTGAGAGATGAAGTGAGACACAGCAGGAACTGAGCTTTTGATGTTGGCATGGTGTTGAGCTGGGGAATCCCCAAGAGCTGAATCTAAAAAGGCAGCTGCAAGCTTGAATATGCAAAATATTCTGGGCTTCTGTGTGGGTCTTAGCACATTCTTGTATTTAAATGTCAAAACTTTGTCAACTCACCAGGATCAAAAAACACTCCTTTGGACAATATTAAAATCTCACAGAAATTAAAAGAACGTTATCTTCATATTAGGAAAACTGTGACAATATTATGAAGGGATTTAAGTATGTATCTTTTCAGAAAAATAAGGTAACATAAAATTCCCACATAATAATGTAGCCCAAATAGCCATCCCTATTACCAGTTATAAAACTCCATCCAAGTCATCACATTCCATAGACCAAAGCGTATAAATTTAGTAAAAAATGAATTTACTTGGCATACATACATGAAACTATTAAAAGCTAAACTTTACAGATTATTAATATTCTTCTCTGCTGCAGTTAAAACTTAAAAGGTTTTACCTAACTCACCTTTTTAACTGGGAGTGTAAATATGAGGTTAAACGTGTAGCTTCTTCTAGCTGCATAAGCAAACAATTCCTCTTTTCCTGTAACAGTATCCTGCAATTCAACAGATACATATTACTATTTTTCTTCAATACAGCAGTGCTCAAGAAGCGCTAGGAGCTTTCCAAGTATAGAAAAATATCATTGCATTGTAGTTTGGAATATAAAAGTAAGCCTCGCTGTTTAATGAAAAGTTTCAATTCATCCAGCTCATATGCAGCTATGGTAATTTCAGCAAAAACACAAGAACCAAGACTCCAGCAGAATTCCCAGACAAGAAAAGTAACTGAGGCACAGTGTAGGAGTCATGATGTTGAAAATACATCACAGCAATTAACAAAATTATAAAGTCCTAGGTAAAAAAAAAAAAAAAAACCACCATCAGTCTACAACGATTTTTTTCCGTTGCATCAACCTGACTGTGCCAGTAAAATACAGAGAACTACTATGCCTTTCGTTGCCTTGGCAGGAAAGAAATATTCCAAACAGCCCTAATATCCAAGCTAATTAGTGTCAAATTTCAAAGATAAAATGGAAAATTTTTGGAGGACTTCTGTTAAGCAGTAGCCATAAAACTCAACTTTAAGCTCTAATTATAGGTGTTTCAAGTACATTTTTATATCATTAAGTTGATGATACATTTTGAATGCTAAGCTATGGCAAAAATCTCTGAGACTTATTTTTTGCCCGTTCTATTAGCAAGCATCTGAATTACTCAGTACCACTGCCACAACACAAATGGAACACACCTTCAGTGTTGTCAGTCTCAGACACCTATAAGATACCTGAAATTTTATATTTTGAGAATCTTAAAACCTCAAAGAATAGATTTTATCTATTGTTATCACATTTATTAATTTCTCGAATCCAGAATTACAGGTATTAATGATGCTTTGTTTTTCCAAGCCAAATCACTGAACTTCAGAATAAAATCAAGGTGGCAACATGTTCTGTATTGTACATCATTTGTATGTTCAGGAAAGTTACTCCTCCAGCCCTGCTTTCATAAGCTGGCTGGAAATTAGGATTCTGATAGAAAGTTTGGAGAAAACAGATCAAACTAAACTGCATGCTTCAGACCTTTCTCAACTGCAATGACAGCTGTTAGAATTCAACACCTTAATGGGCAGGATTTCAAAAATAAAAATAAGTTAACAAAAAAGAAGAAAAAGAGTCCTTCTGGATAAAAAACAGCAGCACTGGTGTCAATAAATTTTGGATGGTTAAGATGTGAAAAAAACACGTCTCTGTTAGCAGTAAAACCATAAATCTCTCAACTTCTTTGGCCTCCAACTTCAACAATTCATATGCTGGCAAGGGGCTGTAGTGCTACACTCCAGCAATCCCACTACCCTCCAGGGAGCTCCATTCATTGCAACCACACAGCAGAAGCTGCACACCCGACAGCGTTCAAGCGTGAAACTTTTCTCCTGCCTCTGTGGACCCAGACCAGGTTAATCAACTGGTATAAGGAAGGCTGCAGCTCAACTAGGTAAACTTACGTGATAAGGCACTGCAAGCAGGAACCAAAAGAAAAAGACATAAAGATGCAAGCAACTTAACTGATTCAAAACTTAAGAGCCTATACTCCACAGTCATCAGTGGTGAAAGGTAGGTACCTGCACGGAGGGGCAAGAGATGCCTCCAACTAAGGCTGCCAACATCTTAAACCAAAAAAAAAAAACAAAAAAAACCAAAAAAAAACCAAACCAAAACCAAACAGGAAACCAAAACCAAAATCCAACCTCTGTCATACAGATTTTAAGTCAGTTCTGATCTGCATGTAACTCAGTTCCTGGAAAAACTCAGAAACAGAGCAGACCCAGTAATTATTTAAAGAGGAAGCTTCTTTTTATTCCACAATTTGGAGAAGGTAGAAAAAGAAAAGCAGAACTAGGAATGGTTTTGGCTATTCCTGAACATAAGACTAACAAATAAATGGGCTACTAATAGTTAAGCTTTCCTTCAATTCGTTATGCAAAAATAGAGTGCCCTTCGATATTATTCTAACTTCAGCTCAGCTTTTTGCTAGCATGTGAAATATCAAGTATCACACTGGAACACTGGTTTCCACAGCATGAACTACATGGAAAAATAGCCTGGCTTTCTTGCCAACATAGCATGCGCTACCTAACATGAGAACCCAAAAACAACAAATAAGACTTACTACACTGCAGTGTAAAGTGAACTCCCTTTTCTGTCAGTTTAAGCTGGAAAGCCAATGTAACAATATTGCAAAACCTGCAAAATATAGAACACTGAACTGTAGGTTGGCTGTGAATTTTCTATTTATTGCCTGAATTTACTGTCTGAAGTAAAATTTGTGTATGCAAGGCACTTCCAATACTGTAAAAGTGTCTTAATTGTGTAAATATTAACCTTTACAGAAATCACATTAAAGCTTGTTCATGTAGTTTTCCTCAAGTGTCAAACTGGGTTTTTATCACTGTTTAAGAGAAGCAAGTCTGGGAAACAAGAACAAGTTTTCAGCGCTTTCACTGGAAGTGGTTTATAGTAACAAGAAGAGGTTAAGAGGTTTTGTCCATTTCTCCGGCTATAAGAAAAACGGGGCAACTTTGAAATAAACACAGTGTTTCCATTAATAAGTTTGGGGGGGTGTTTTTACATGTAACTTGACATTTAATTTAAGTTTTCAAGAATGACTCTGTTCACTGTGCTCTCTGAATGTCAGAGTTGGGATGTGCTCCCACTGCTGAGATTGCAAATTAAAAGGAAAAACTGTATACAAAAGGTAGTAAAATCATCATTTAACTTTCCTGTTATAAGGCACAAATCAAATATAGGAAAAGGATCTTTGTTCTGATGTTTTTGAAGATGAATATTACTCCACTGCAAAACAAGAGGAAAACGTTGCACTCTAGTTACTGCTATTCATGTCTCTATTACCAGACAACATCACTCAGACTTTTTTGTGAGTCTACTCTGATCCCTTCTTTCTAATCAGAAGACAAATGAAAGGACTGAAAGGAAAACTAACTAGCCATTACCACCGTAACTCTTTCAGAAACCTTCAAGACAGCCAGAATTAAATAATGCCCCTCAGAAGCAGCCTCTTCCTTTCTTGAAAGGAACTTACTCCAGACACTTTTTGTTGTTGTTTTCTTAAACACAGTGAAATTTCCTATGCTTTCTTTTGCAACTAGTTAAATGGATCTGAAAATAGATAAGAAAACAATTTAAGTTCCCAAACCTTTCGGTGGCCCCATGAGCAGACGTTGCTCGAGCCCGCTGAATTTCATCCTCCAAGCGTCTTTTTTCTTCCTCCAAACGTGCAATGTCTTCTGGGGATCGTCTCTGCTGACTGATGAGCTGCAACTCCTGAAGAAGAGCCTCCTTCTCTTTGATGAGCTGAAGACGGTCCCTGTCAGCTTCAGCCATTCCTGGCCAAGACTCATTATCTAGCAAGGCCAGCTGCTGTTGTATATTTGAAACTCTAAAAGAAGATAAATATACTTCAAAAAGCAGAAGAAACAAAGATGAAGAAAATTAAGAAGAAAAATACCAAAAGGCGAAGCCTGTTGACTTCTGTGACTTTTCTTCTTCTAAATTTCAAACCAAGAAAATTTAGAGGGGTTTGGAAGAGTTATTTCTTTCTGCATTTTGGGGTGGGTTTTGTTTTGGGTATTTTTAAAACATTAAAGAACTGAAAGTTTGCTGCCATACAGCTGAAGAAGTTGATCATCCTTTCCCTCCTCATTCTTCCAGTATCAGATCTTAACTTGGGATTTCAAAAGTGCAGGGGATGAAGGGGAGAAGTTTATCTAGTGACAACAGGTCTGTATATTCATGTCCCACCTAACAGAGGAATGATTCAACTGGCTGAAAATATTAGGCAGTCCTGACTGACAGCAGCATGTTAAGGGTAAATAAGCTGTTAGTAAACAAAATAAGTCTGGAAAAAAGGATCTACTGGTTGCAAAACATAAGGGGCTTTAGACAGATTCATCATCAAATCAAACAATTAAATAAGCTAACTTTATTTTGTAGTAGGCTTTAGTCGAAAGTAGCCTCCTACATCCTGCATCTCAGGAAGTTAAACCCACACACAAAACAATGGTTGCAAAAATAAGACATTTTAAGAAAATGTTCTGTTACAAAGAAATTTTGAACTCCTATAAATATTACAAAGAAGATTGAAGCTAGAAATCTCACAGATATTTCTTTTGGCAAATTCTAAAGGTACATAAGCATTAAGAGGGAGAACACTTACTGCTAGGTATTTATGCTTATTTTGCAATGTGCAATTCAGACACTTTACAATGTAACAGTTAAAATGAACAGTAAAGAAGATAACATCTAGCTGTCTGATTTTTGAATATTTGAAACTAAAGAACTGTGAAGTTATGCAGTTGTACACCTCAGTTTCATCTTCACTTTAAAATGTTAGCATTCAAGGCACCGTCAGAGATTATCACCTGATTGACAGATAGGTAAAAGCACATTGAAAGCCAGCCAGATAGATAGATAGATAGATAAAAGAACATTTAAAGCCAGTCACAAAAGTGGAATATGCATTCATTCGGTAAATTAATCTTTTTGGTTTTCCAAAATATCTAGTAAGAAAGGAAATAAAGTAAGGTAAAAGTACATAACAAGCAAAACAGATCTGTAGAAGATCCAAAGTGTCATAATGTGTTTAAGGATAAAAGAAGCACCATAAACACGACAAAGGTAAGGTTTTCGCCATCTAAAAACAAAACCTCATGCAATGTTTATTTCATACTGACATCTGGAAAGTATTTGGACATCTTATTATCAGGGGAAGCAAAATAAAGTATCAGTACAAATCATTTCGCAACGAGTGCATTCACATACAAATAGGAATTTCATTGTGAATTTTGTCCAAGGGGTTTTTCCCCCCTTAGATTTCATTTACAGCAACTAAAGAACTTGGGTATTATGTTACATTTTAGTCTAAAGCAGAATACTTTGTCAAGCCCTTCAATACCATTTCCTCCTCCTTGCATTAATAACCAACTTCCTGCCAATAGCTGCTGAAAGCACCATTGTGAATCGATACACATAGACTACATATTTCATGCCTCAGCTATTGTGCACAAATTCCAGATGCAGCTTCCTGAAGAACACCTCGCCCCACTGACAAGATGTCAGGGCCAGGAAAAGTTAGCATTCAGGACCCCTCCTCTCCCTTACCCAAGCTGCTACGCTGTTAAAGATACAGTAAACATGCCTGAAGGCACATACGACTTGATTTTCAAGTTTTCAGTGCCAAATGAAACAAATGGGGACTCAAGATTCTTTCAACAGAATTACAGAATTCAGGCACAACTGAGTTATCATAACTGGGCAGGGAAGTGCGAATCAGATGATCCTGGGCAATGTATATGAGCGTCCATGTTCATAGCCTCTTACATGGCTTGTGGATGAAAGAAGTTGAGATGTATCTGGTCAAGTCATTGGGTTATAAGATAATCGGAAGGAGTAACCCTCTTCTTCATTTTAACACTCACAATTGTTTTGCTAGCTATTTTTCTAACGCAGGGTGATCTGGTTAAGAAGCTGACCATAGAAGCAAATAAATGCTAATGCAGACAACAGGGAAGAGAGAAGTACCAGAAGGCAAGAGGGGAAGACTAGATCCCCTCTGTCAGTGTGATTTAACCACTGAATCCACTCTTGTATCGAGAGTGGTAAAACACCACTCTCGATACAAGTGGTTTTAATCTAGACTCCTGAGCTTGCTGAGAACACATTATTCCCTTTTAGTATGACATTCCAGTTTGAAGTTTGTTTTTTTCCTCTCAGTTTCTGTTATGATGATGCTTTGAAAATTAGAAGTCATCGTACAGTAACTTAGTTATACTTCATTAAAGGAAAAAGTACTGCTGTGGATTCCCCTGACACCCAGCATTTCAGCTAGTTCTTGTCTCTATGTTTTTCCCGTAAGAAAAGAAAAAGCCATTGCTAGCCACCACATAATATAGGAATCTGCTAGGAAGGGAACTTCACCAATAAGCCACATTTTCTGCAACCTGTATTTCCCACAAATGAAACTAAGTTTTAGGGGAATTTCGTTGCTTGGTTTCCACTGAAGACTCCCTCTGTATGGTAAACTGCTCCCAAAAGCTACCAGTGATAAGCATTTTAAAATTTATCACCACGGCTAGAAAAGACGCCGAAGACTTTTACGGTCTCACTCGCTCAAACATCACAAAAGTATCTGAGGAGATACATTCAGTTCTGCTAAAAACATAACAAATCTTCTTCAGCATATTCCATAACTGCATTTATCTTCTCCTAACACAAGCTCTTCTTCCCAATCACAATAAATGGATTAAAAAAAAAAAAAAAAAAGGGCAATTTCACTGCACTTATCCATGCCAGATTTTATACCTAAACCACACCAGACATTCTCACTGCTAGTATACTATAAAAAAGTATTTGTTTTGTGTTTTCAGACTCAGTGCATATATTCACCTACCTTAAACACTCAGATAAATCAATGACTTGGCATTGACTGCAATTTTAAGGGAAAAAAATTTAAGATGCTTTATCAAGCCTCTGATTTTAAAATACTTTTTTCCTTCCTTTTGGGTATTTTTTAAGATGGTATTTTTTAAGTGTAATCAGTGTAAAAGGGTAATTTTATCTGGCCTAATGCCAGATCCTGAGGTCCCTAGTGATAAAGCAATTTAACATATTCGTGGAGAAAAAACAGTTAATTTTGAGCCATCAACATTCCAGGCATTTCGCCCATTCCCATCCTTGCATAACAAGTGCTGAGGAGCTTGCATTCCATGCTCGAGTAGGTGGTATCAAATGACTGGTTTCCTAGGTAGGCAGACCAACTTGCTGTTTATTTCAGTATTTAAAAATTTCAAATGGAGATGAATGTAACAGGCCCTGTTAAGCAGAAAAGCAGGAGGGGCACAGATGGGATGACAAAGGTTTAACCTGGGGATCTTAAGTAAACATGGATTCGAAATGCAAACATGCTCTGAAATGCCCATACTAATGTAGCTAGAATGATGCCTAGCCCAGGATAATGAAGACATAGCATGAGGGTAGAGATCAGTACAGCCAGTAGTTTACTACAGAAACTACACCATGGGGGTAAAAAAAGGCATGTATTTGCAGAATTTACAGCGTATCTGAATTGTTATGTATCTACACAGACAAAACAAAATTATACTGCTGAGCTCAAAAACACTGTTGTTTTAAAGAGGTTATTTATTAAAACACAGCATGAGAAGCGAGATTAAAAATCACTTTTTGCGAGATGGAAGATGTTTGATTTACAACTAAAATTAATCCCATGTTTAGACCATTACTCAGATTATGAACTAGACAGGTATCCTGAGGACAAAAATACTCCAAAGCAATACTAAAGTCCTAACTCATGCTCATAAAAGGGGCAAATTTTGAGTATCCTACAGCTGGCACATAGTAACCTACAAACTCTGGTCTTTCTAGCTTTAACAAGCTCTTCCAACTTACTTTGTTTGAGCTTTCAAAGGAAAAATGCCCAACACAGTAATCCCCTGCATGTAAATGCCTAGATTTTTGGGTGACATATCAGACTATTCTATAGCTCAGGCCTTTGTTACCTGAAACAAATGATAAGACTGGTGAAGACACAATGAAAATTCATTTATAATCTGGAGAAGAACAGTGGCCAAATCACACAAATATGCAGATGTGATCAACAAAAGTCAGCCCAGCTTACTCCTTTCCTTAGGCTTATAATGGGCTTATAATTGGAGCAAGTTCTCTGCCTCTTCAGGCATCAGGGAATTTATCCCACGTGCAATACCCAGAGAAGGTAGGTGTGGTACTGAAGACACATAATGAAGGGTGTAAGAACTCAGTAACTTCTGGTATTTGTAGACACTCTTGAAAGTGAATTATGATTTATATCCAAAGAGGGGAAGGCTAGAGAAAGGGGAACAAAGAAATGGAAAGAACAAGAAGCTGGGGAACTCAGCCAAATGCTCACAAAATTTCTCCACTGTGTCTACTTTGGCTGTGCCTGCACGTATGTGCCACTGTAGCTTTGGCAGACAATGCGAGTAAGCTCTGTAGAATATCCAGCCTTCTTGGCAGCCCAATTCAGTAACAAGGAGGTCTTAAATTGGCTCAAGACACTCATGAAACCCTTAGAGTCCACTGGCATTTTGCAGATAAAATCCGGTATTCACCTTCAAGAAAATTGCAAAGCCTGCTAAAACCGATGGAGGAGAGGAATTAGTATTTTCCCCAATTCCCAGGTAAGCTGGTACAATAAAAACTTTAAAGACAGTTCAAGAGCATGGCTCAGCTCTGTTCATAGCCCAAAGAAAAAGTTTTTTATGCTTAAAACTGACACTGGGAGATTTAGGTTTAGCCGACATGCCTGAGCCAGATATTTATGTGATATCAGACAAATTACTCCATCCCTAAATCAGACTTTCAGATTACTTGAGTAGAACAAAGCACTAGAAATTAGGCAATTACACCTTTAAATCTGCGTACACCAGATGAACTTTAACAGGAAAATACCTGACTATGTTATTAGAATCACAGAATAGTTAGGGTTGGAAAGAACTTTAAGATCATCTAGTTCCAACCCCCCTGCCTGTGAGGGAAACCTCACACTAAACCATGTCACCCAAGGCTCTGTCCAACCCAGCCTTAAACACTGCCAGCAATGGAGCATTCAGCTTCCCTGGGCAACCCATTCCAGTGGCTCACTACCCTCACAGTAAAGAATTTCTTCCTCATATCCAATCTAAACTTCCCCTGTTTAAGTTCAAACCCATTACCCCTTGTCCTATCACTACAGTCCCTAATGAAGAGTCCCTCCCCAGCATCCTTACAGGCCCCCTTCAGATACTGGAAGGCTTCTATGAGGTCTCCATGCAGCCTTGTCTTCTCCAGGCTCAACAGCCCCAATTTTCTCAGCCTGTCTTCATACAGGAGGTGCTCCAGTCCCCTCATCATCCTCGTGGCCCTCCTCTGGACTTGTTCCAACAGTTCCATGTCCTTTTTATGTTGAGGACACCAAAACTGCACACAATACTCCAAGTGAGGTCTCATGGGAGCAGAGTAGAGGGGCAGGATCACCTCCTTCGACCTGCTGGTCACACTCCTTTGGATGCGGCCCAGGATATGGTTGGCTTTCTGGGATGCGAGCGCACACTGAAGCTGGCTCATGTTCATTTTCTCATCAACCAGCAGCCCCAAGTCCTTCTTCTCCACAGGGTTGCTCTGAATCTCTTCTCTGCCCAGCCTGTACCTGGGCCTGGCATTGGCCCAATCCAGGTGTAGGACCTTGCACTTGGCATAGTTAAACTTCATCAGGTTGGCATCAGCCCACCTCACAAGCATGTCAAAGTCCCTCTGGATGGCATTCCTTCCCTCCAATGTATCAACTGAACCACACAGCTTGGTGTCATCGGCAAACTTGCTGAGGGCGCACTCAATCCCACTGTCCATGTCACCAACAAAGATGTTGAACAAGACTGGTCCCAACATTGATCCCTGAGGGACACCACTCGTTACTGGTCTCCAGCTAGACACTGAGCACAACTTTTTGCGTGGAGCCATCCAGCCAGTTCTTTATCCACCCAGTGGTCCAGCTATCAAATTGATGTCTCTCCAACTTAAGAGAGAAGGACATGGTGTGGGACAGTGTCGAACGCTTTGCACAAGTCCAGGTAAATGACATCAACTGCTCTACCCCTGTATTGTATCAGAACTGAATGTTGCTATCAATAGCCAACCAAGGAGTGTTTTGCCAGCTCAAGGACAAATTGCACTCCCACACTTCTGCTTGTCCTACTGCTTTTAAAGCCCAACTGATAATGAATTTTGACAATCAGACAGCAAGTTTGCAACAAATAAATTATTCATCAACTATACCAAAAAGAAAGAACAGTCTTAAAGGGGATGTAAGAGCATTAAACATAGCTGAGGAGGAAGCTTTTCCAAGGCTAAAATAAATTTGTTGACGGCCACTGTATGATTTCAACAACTGAACTGAAAAGTAGTATATTTGAATTAAGATTTACAGAACACATATACAAATTACCGCTTCAGCACCCAAATTAGATAAGCTGGTCGAAGATGCATGGATATATTAGTTCACTGAAGTCAGCTACCATCAGACTGGCAAATAACATAGCATAACATAATCACAGTTAAAAAATTAGGTGCTTCTTTTTGGAGGTATAATTTTTCATCCATTGATTAATATACTTCACAGGATATGAGGTACCACAGCAATGACATTTCAGGATCATTTACTTCATGTAGTCATTACAGTGAACTTGCACAACTTAAGCATTATCAAAGAAAAACAATTTGCATTTGACTTCTCTTTCTATGAAACAGTCTATTCAGAGAAGTGCTTGAGGGGTACACCTTCCAGTGTGCAAATGCTTTCACGAGAGGTGGTCTCACTGAAATAGCAACTGAAACTAAAACCACTATTTATCCAGCCAGCTTGGGGCTGTTCAAAAAGACGGTCCTCCCTCCCTCTTGCTCCTCTGGAGGGCCACACTGACAGATCTGAGAGGAGAAATTTCATGAAAATAAGGTACAGTTTATTTAAAAATAATGGGGGCAGGGAGGGGAAAAGAAGAGTAAAGAACAGAAAAAAAGTGATTGAGCCTCTCAGCAGCATGATTGCTAAGTTAAATAGTAGAATTGATGTGCCGCCTCCTCCCAGAGCCTGGATCAGACATAGGAGAAAGGACATGATCTTCTGAGCACGCTGAATATGTCAGAACCCACAGCTCACAACATCTGAAATACCCACGGGAAAAATTAAATTGCAAATTATCCAACTTCCTTCCAGTGGGAAACTGAAGGGGGGGAAGAGAAAAACAGCTATGTGAACATCTCAATTTATGCAAAGGCCAGACCACTCAGCAGTTAGAGATTTTTGAAGGAGGATTAAAATCAAATTATCTCTTATGAGGGAGTAGAGAGATTTTGGGATCATAAACCAACTTTCCTACTATCCCTGAGTCTCATCTCCTGAATTCCCCAAGATCATTCAAAATGCCAACACTGCATTTTCTTGCTCATACTCCATATGCAGAGAACATATTTTTCTTTTTAAGAACTTCTTTATTGCATACATCAAATATTCTGCTCATATCTAGAGCTGTATGATCTTTTGGTTAGAAGCACAAGAGTGACTAAAATACAACACACTGCCCTTTATTTTGAGGGGTTTTTTTTCCTTCTTTCCTTTAAAGGACATACTTTTCTCCTACAGTGTATTTTAAAAGTCTCCCATTAAAACTTAGAAATAAGACTGTCTGTCTGTTGTATTTATTTGTTATATGTTTCCATACCCCATTTGACAAGCAAGTAGTCCTAATATACTGCTTTACAGTTATGACTTACTGTAGCATTTTAATTTTCTACTGTGTAGATTTTAATCTATCACAGCACATTCTGTCACCCACACTGTGCAGTAACAGTGGATATTTCACCAGCCAAGAGAGAACAAACACAAAGATATTTAGTAGAGACAAAAGCCCTACAGAAATGCCAGCAAGCTAAGGGGAAGGAATGCATGATAAATGAAGAATGCAACCACAGAGATAACTGGTAGGGGCAATGAGCTTTCTGCAGTTCCACTCAGAAGCTGAAAGCTGATTACTTCCGTACAACATACTGGGCAGAATAAGGCTACTATTTTAAAGCAACTAACATGCTTTTGCTAAATAACAGACCATTGTCAGAGCTGTTATCCTGGGACAGCAAAACTACCCTTACTGCAATTACTATTCTCTAGTGGGAAGGTTAGTTACCCAGATTTTCTACACTTAATTCCCAGCTCACTTCTGATGTTCAAAAATACTTTATTCCATGCAGAAACAAATGTTCAGAATTTCCAGCTAAGAAATGCTGCTACTAGAAACCCACCTCTCAAAAAACCAACCACACCCCCCCAAAAAGCACTATCACTCCATCTTTTCCCTGCAATAACACACAGAGGAGAATTGCTTTGAAAAACACGCAGAAAAGTTTTAAGACCAAACTAAAACCACTTAATACAATCTTTACAGCACCAGTGGCTCTGTTCAACTAAGAAGTACAAAACTAAATTCTGTCCTCCTTCCATCAGCAACTGTCATGAGCCCCTAAATTATTACTGAGCTATGGAAGTGCAAAGCATTACACCTGTGTCCAAACAGGAAAATGACAGATTTCTGTTTTGCCCTTTTTTGCCCAATTATTTCACTTTTACTAGGTAATAGTCACTGGCATTCACATGCAGTATTTAAGAACACAGACTTTCAGTCCAGTTACAAATCCTGACGATTTAGCTGGGTATCTCTAACATGCTTGCACCAATTTAATTTTTTTTTTTTTTTGTTCAGCCTGCATTGCATCCCAGTGTGGGTACATTTTCCAGGAACAACAAAATAGTGAATTGCCTATAAAGCTTCCACTCCCTGCCAAGACATATGAGAGCATTATGATTTCCCCCAAAGAAAAAAGTTACCATGACACAAAAAAAAGGAGGTAAAAGTTTTGAACTTTTTCGTAACCCTTGTTATGCGATGTAAAAAGCTGGCAAAACAGACAAAGCTGAAAAGGAAAAAAAAATTAAAACCAAAGGTTTTCAAAGTTGACCACACATAATGCTTTAAGTGTCAGACAATTTCAACAAGAGAATGTTCTATCAGCACAAATTAAAATAATCCTAAATGCACAGAATTACCGTGTTCAAGTCATCAGCTATACCTACACTACTAAAAAAGAACAGATTGCTTTTACAAAGCCATTAAAAAACACTGCAAGACTGACATCAACAGAAGAAATACTTAGTATAAGCAATTAGATTCAAGTGAGGAATTAATCTAATTCAAGTAATTTTTTTCATCAGATTCTTTTTCATTCCCATCATTTATTTTTTTGTGTACCCTTCTGTTCAGCTCTGAACATCTTCATTTATCTCACAAGAGGTTCTGCATTCTTTCTTCACGCTGAGTTCACAGCTTCAGTACACTCAACTTGGAACACACGTATGCAAAGCTTCAAATGTACTGACAGACCAAGCTGATATATGTAAATTTAAAAACTGTTTACACTGAGGTTTAAGAAGAGGAGGAAAATGTAAAACAGTTCAATTAAATTACTGCAATTTTGTTAATACAAGTGTAGAACGCGGCTGACATTTAGCTTTATCTCTGCAAACAAATTTAATAATCTTATGGTAAAGGCTTATGTTTACCTAAGCTTTTATTATCTGTGAACCACTCAATAGTAAGCAAATTAGTCTTCTTAAAGACATTTCAGCTAGGAGGCTGGTTCCAGTTCTACTTAGAAAATTTTAAATCACAAGAATAAAAATGAGAAACAAATTTATCTTTAATTACCTTTTCTTGGCCTCTTCATACTGCCAGTTCAGTCTTACTCTGTCTACAAGTCTTGTTTTGTCATCAAACCCAAACTTTTGCAGATTTGAAGAGCAAGGAGAGGAGGAAAAAGGAAGTAAGAATTCAAAAACACTCTCACAATAAAGGTAGGTATAAATTAGTCTAACTTACTGGACTCACTAAAAAAATCTCAATGCCTTAGGTAATAAAGTAATAAAAATCAATTTTTTGCTTTAGAAATACAAAACTAGTTTATTGCTAAGCATACATAAGATAAATGAGCCCTTTCAATAAATTACGATCCCAGAAACCAAGAGTTAGCAAACTGAATCATTAATGAGTGGTCCAAGCTTTTCAACTTTATTTGAGCCTAAAATAAAGACTATTTGAAATATTTTACTACTTGATACAATTATTTTATGGACTTTAATTAGAAGTAATTCAGATTAACTTTCCCTGTACTGTGATGTGTTTGCTATCCAGCACTTAGATCATTACTGTGTTTTAAACACTATTACAAAAACATCACCTGAACCAGTTGTAAAATGTGCATTTGTACTAAATCTCCCATTGTATTCAGTCTAGTTTGTACAGCAACTTCACTCCTTCTTAGAGCATAGCAGTTCCCCTCTTCAGAAGTCTGTATATGGTCCAACAGGTTAATCTCAAGTCCCTACTTAACTGCATTGCTGTATCTCTGGATTTCTCATCTAACTGCTGCTTTTGTCGTCTTCATAATCACATTTGAAAAAAATCCACCTCTTTTTTTCTCATATTCCACTACTGATGATTCAGAGAAATCATTAACATAACTGCTTCATGTTATTTTCCTAACAAAAAAACTGTGCCTGATAAACACAATTTTCAGACTACACTTGGCTTGGCTTGGATGGCATTCAGTATGTTCTGTGAATGGGAAAATACTGCTATGCTCCTTTTGGTTTCAGAATTCAATAATCACATCTACCACCAGTCAAATATGACATCCCAAAGGTACTATCTACCTAACACACTGAGAGATGGCCTAGCATTAGCTAAATTTTCATAGATGCTTTAGGAGTATATATTCTTGAAAACACAGATTTCCTTTTTGCAGAGGCCCTCTGGAGATATCCAACTTGGCAACTAGTCAGCAAGTGAAAGAAGAGGAGAAATGGGATGATAAAAAGCCTACCAATTAAGAAGTTACATAGTTCAATAGAAATTTCTAACCAAATGTGGAGTAACATCCAAACTATAGTACGAACAAACTACAAATAGGTTGTCTGTCTTCTTGCTTTGTTTTTAACCTCATCTACGGAAGCAAGAACTTTATTGATGAAGAACAGCTAGGCTGCCACAGTACTAGCGCAAGCCAAGTTTTTATTATCTGAAATACATATTTTTGTTCACACAACTATTTATAGGGAATGCTAAATTTGCTCCTCTCAAATACTATATTTAATGGCATATTAGAGCATAAAGGTATGACAGATGAGAATTTTTGTTAGTTTTTAAGAAAAACACTTTGAGACTCTAACCAATACTTCTCTTGCCTCAGAGAAAATGAGCATAGGCCTACCTTACATCTTTGATGTACATGAACAATGATGAAAAGCATGATAAAACCAAGATTTTAAAAATCAAATAAAGAGCACCAAAAACATCTATTGCTACTTCCAGAATACTAACATCTTACACTGTTGCACAACCACGTCTCAACTTCAAGCTGGCTAAAGTGCTTTCTTCCTTCCTGCATCACTACCATATATCAGTAGGTCAGAGCTAGTGACATGAAAGGAAGAGGTCAGTGGACACCACAACAAGAGCTGTTACTTAAAGAGATGAACCTGCGGTCACCAAAGTGATGACATGAGAAGTGCTCTGCTGGGCTGGCTGAGTCCAGAAGCTGATTGTACCTGTCACTACCTGCGGGCACATTGCTATGCCTTGGTGCCATGCTCAAGCAGCAGAACCACAAAGCCCACCACCACTCAGGGTGCCACTCACATGCTCTGTAAACAACAGCAAACACAATTCCCTCACCACTAATACTGCTTTGGATTTTTTGTTCTGGTACAGCCAACACCTCTTAAAACAAAACAGGAAGTAACGACATATCACTATAGTACAAAAGCAGCTTCTTTTCTACAGCAAATGTCTAGCATAGGAATGCATACCTCTCCAGTGATATCAGTCTGAGAACAAGCATCGCAGTGTTGCTGAGGTAAACAGGAGTCACTGAGAGAACCAGAATTGTGCTGGAGATCCTGCAGGGAATCCGTAATACAACAGCTATTCCTGAATCCATCTGTTAACTTGGCCAGGCTCTACGGGAGAAGAGATTTAAAATAAATAAATAAATAAAAAATTAAGATTAACTTGTTTTTATAATTCTTTTATTAACAGAGGAAAAAAAAACAACCAACCAACCAATTTTAGAAACATGGCAGGTAGCCTGTCTATCAGAGCTATTTACAGGAAGTAAAACTTACTCTACTGTTACTAATATGTAGAAGCTTTGCTGTGAAATAAGCCTCTCATTTTAAAAGGTGCATCTAACAGTAACCAGATTTTAAGTTATTTGTTTTAGATCTATGACCATTGCAGCTTTTGTATTTCTTACAGTTCTTTAAATCTGGCAGCTGTCAACTTTCAGGTTAGCTGATAAGGAAGATAAATGTGATTCATCTGCCCTTTTGCCATCTTGTACACAGGTTGCATTCCTTAGCCACTACTGCTATCATGTCCAACCTGATGAATATCTTGTATTGATTGTATTTTTATGACAGCTGATTTCACCCTTGTACTCTCTCACCCAAGGTTCACATAATTAAGAGATATTTTACACTTTGGGTTATGCAAGGGCTATCTCCAAGATGCCTAATGACACAAACTGTGAGGGTAGAAACCTCAAGCAGACTTTAAGGGAGAAGAGGAGTAAGGCATAATCACACAAAGCAACAACTAGTTTGACAATACAAGCTTAGCTGACAGGTTGGTAATATTCCTTTAAAAAAGGATAAAATTGTTAATATCACTTTTATTTTCTGATTGTGCGTTCTTCTCTTTTTCAAACTTACAGACAGTAACGACAGCAAAACCACTGTACAGGCTGCTGCTAATAATCACATACAGGCTGCTGTTTATAATCTCCAAACCAACTTTTTTTTTCTTTTTTTTTTTTTAATTTAAAATATTAAATTCTGGCCCCTCACCAGCAGATAAAGGACAATCAAATTACGCAAACTTGTGTTTCAACTTATAAATCATAACATAAACCATTTGTTTCTAAAAATACATGCAGAAATTCTCAAAACTGCTTACTCCAGGAAGCAGCAGTATCTGAGACAAGCCTGATGCACTGCACTGGAAAAAGGCTGGCCCTCAGAAATCTCAGGGGCTCTGACAACTGGTGATTTGCAACAAGCCCCAGTTATTGTCCGTATCCAATTACAAGGAGATTTCTCAGTGTTCAAAGTGCAGTTCAAAAAAGATAAGACATCAGCGCTGTCTTTTCTTAGAACAAATCAAACTAATGGAGTCAAGAAGACAAATTTGTGTAACAGCAACTGTTTGTGGCTCCGAGGAACAGCATGACCACCTTGAAGACAGAGGCATCTGGTTTTGGAGCCTAAGAAGCATCCCTAGGAATTGCAGCAGGCCTGAAACTAGTCACAAAAAGCAGTTTTTTCTGGCAGCCTCCATTTCTATCCTACACAGTCCATCCCTTTGTTCTCATTATATATCAGTTGCTCCTTCAGGCCTTCCTCCACTAATGATGAAAAACAGGAGAACACCCAGCCTGGTGCAGGATGAACAAAGCAGAAAGGCAGAGAGAAACACAGGTAGAATGCCACATGCCAAACAGCATGTGCTGCTCCCTCCTCGTACTCTGCGTGATGGTACTACAAGGTCTGTGTGGGGCTGGGATTTTGTGCTCAGCACTAGCAGCGACAGAGGACATGCCAGCATTGGGACAAGGCTACAACTACATGCCTCCAGAACCTCAATTCGTCTTGGGGTCGTCCCCCCCAGAAAAAAAAACAAAAACCAAACAAAAAAAACCACAACAGTTCTTCTGCTTCCTCCCAACTGAAACTGCACAATCTTACTATGAAGGACAAACAAAATAGTTTCTTCTCAGTCCTGAGACAGCAAAGTTCTATTTCAAATTACATTGTCAAGAAGTCTCTAGCTAGTGTCCATTTATCCTCCAAGACTTGCTGCAAAAAGAACTGCTCCATGACAAGGCAAAAAGAAAACCAGAGTGTGTTCCATGTTATGAAAATTAAAAATTGTAGACTCCTGCTTAACTCCCTTCTTCAAAACTCACTGAAGAAATTTTTTATGAAGATGGTGAGACACTGGCACAGGTTGCCCAGGGAAGCTGTGAATGCCCATCCCTGGCAGTGTCAAAACCAGATGATCTTTAAACTCCCCTCCAACCCAAGATATTCTACGATTCTGTGATATGATTCTACAAATCACTAACAGGTTTATAACATGGAAATAACAGTTTCAAATTATAGCTACACAAACATCAAACACGTCCTCTTTTTCCCAGTAAAGCAGAGCCAGTCACAAGAACAAAAACTGAGAATTTGGAAAGCAGTTTCTCCCAAATAGGTTATGGCTCATCTGTCACCTTTGGCTAGTGCACACTATGTTACAGGCATATGAAACACCAAAGGTCCTGATGCATATGAAACACCAAAGGTCCTGATGCCAGAACTTCAGTCCAAACTTCTGCCTATATTTCAGCTACCTCACACACTCCTGGTGTGCTCCTGACGCCTTCAGCATCTCCTTGGCAGACTATGAAGGGCTGTTTGGCTGCTGGCCAGGCTTTCTATCTGAGCACAGTTGCTGAACCCTAGATTTAACTACTTTAAAATTACACAGCATTTGACAGGTGGCAATCACCAAGTAGCATCACCTTAACTTACAACTATGTGCACAGGTGACTATGCTCTAGGGTAAGCATATACATTTTGAGTCTTTCTACTTGGATGAGTGAAAGCACAGCCTCCAGCAAGCCTAACATGGAAAATTATAACCTTAGTTCACATACTTCTAGACAGAAACAATTTACATTACTGCTAGGAGTAATATTCTCCCCAGTTATACGTTATATGGAGAAATCCATCTTTCATCTGGGGTTCATGGATTATTTATGGCAATCCCACAGAAAATGCCAAACCAGCCTATTGTATGGATGTAAAGTTTGAGGCACACCAACCCAGACCTACCCAGAAAGAGGGAATGAGCACTGCCATTTCATCATTGTCTGTTATCTGATTTGGGAGTTCTCTGCCACATACAATTTTAGTGCAGTTCCCACATAACCTATTTAGCCTGTTTAACTAATAAAGAAAAAGTTTTAAAAAACTGCAAACAAACAAAAAACCCACAAAAAACCTCCAGTGCTTACTAAGGATAAAGGACAACATTTTAAAAGCATATGCACATACTGGAACAGAAACAAAAGTGTGAAAGGGATTTGGGGGAGTATGGGGGGAAGGATGGGAACAGACACACACATGCTGCTTTTAGGAACCTGACTATTCAACTTTGTATAAAAAGTTTGCCCACTTTTTTTGAGCTGCCGCTTGGCTTTATTTGCAACTACAGCAGCCGGTTTGAATCTGACCACCCTTTCCTTCCCTCGTCAGTCTTCTCTCCCACACAACTCAATCCAATTATCATATTTTCTGACAGCTACAATTTTCCAAGCACCTACACAAGACTGAGTCATTTTCACTATGTTTAGTTCTGTTGCTCACACTGGCCAGATTTAAATTAAGAAATAGTAAGAAATTGTTTATTTCCTTTCCCTGAAATAAATCCCCATCTCTTTATACAATACTTTTAACTCCTCTATAAACAAATTTCAAAATGAAAAGGTTTTCATAAGAAAGCTTGTCTTACCAACAATAACTTCAAAGTGTAGCATTTCTGAGGGCAAAACAATTTCAAAATTGATAGGAGATTAAAAATCAAATTCTGATCTTATTAGAAAGATACTTAAAATAGACTCGCACTTATTTGACAAAGCTAAATAAACCTGTAACAACAATCTTCAATTAATTATAAAAAGGGAAAGCCCAGAAAAGTTTGGTGACACCAAAACCAGTATTTTTTTTTTGGTCAAAAATTTAGAAACCATCAGGCAAAAAGCTGGTTATTTTTCCAGAGCACAGTAAATGGGCAGAAATACACAATTTTTACAACTGCAAATCTTGCGAACTATTAAATATGGCATTTAATCCCTTATTACAGTTGCAACAGAACATGCAGAACTGTTTTGCATGCTAGGCCTGTGTGGAACAACTATTTTCTAGATTCTCCTGGACTGTATGTTTATTACTGGATGCTATCACAACTGTCACCAATTACAAAAAGGATGCATCCTAGATTGGTATTTCCTGTACGCCACACAGATCCATGAGGAACAATGGCAACACCTTTCATTTTCGCCTCTGTCTCTTGCAATCTCTATATTCTGCTGCTGCCAGCATTGCCCAATTCTCGATGCTAAGTTTGGTCCTAGATTTCTAAGTTCTTCAATATTGTATTTAAAGAAACTGCAAATGCACCTTAGTGTTTAACACATGACTTCAAGGCACCTCAAAGTTTACAGCTCTATTTAGTGCCACCAAGAAATTTAAACGTAAGGAAAAGGAGGAGGAGGGGGGTAAATCTACTAGGGCTGTCAAAACAAGGTGAGTAGTTAAGCTGCCCCAATATCACATGCTCATTTTCAAATTACTAGTTACTCTGCTAAAATGTGAGTTATTGCATCCATGAAGAAGTATCTTCCTAAGTCATTTCTTGCTAGCCAGGCACATGGAAGACCGAAAACTCCTTTAAAACTTGTCCAACACAAAATATCAAAATGTTAAAAGATGCCAATGCATAAACTTTTCAAAGTGAATTAAGTATTCTTTCTACTTGAACACGGATTTGTGGTCCATCAGCTGACCTTTAGGTAATGCTTTGGAGACTGCATAATTATGTAACTATGGAAAATCATTACATGTGAATTACATAGTACCCATATCATTTAACAATAATGAAATAATAAAAAACCCAACACCAGAACACTGCTGTGGAGAAAAATGAAAGAAAACATTTGAATGGCAATATTAATTTAGTACGGTCCCTAAAATTTAGGTAACAAAGTTGCCTTTTACCATATAGTAGTTTGAAGAGTGGGTGAAGAGAATTGTTCTTGTCACACCTCTCTATCTGCTGCATATTTGGGTAAGCCTATACTGAAGTCCCTGAAGTAGCAGAGGCTAGAGGCTCAAGGCTCTTTGATCAAGCTCCCATCACCATTTATAACACAGACACAGCGACTGAACGCTTGAAGCAGGATGCAGAATCCATTCAAAAGTTACATCACTTCCCAGGCATATATCTTCCCTTGCTCCCTGTGCTCCAATTCATGAAATAATTCAAAGCTTGCATTTATGGTTTATATATATGCTGTGTTTAATCATACCTTTTGAGGGTTTTGTGAGAACATTTAAAATCAACATATGTCTTGATATGGGTACATAAGAGGAATGTTCAGGGCAAAAGCAGGAACACTGCTAAACTGTGGCACAGTGACAGATCTAAGTTTGTGAAATGTTCATAAAACTCAAAATGTGGTAAACAAAATGGTAAACATTGTAGCACATGAATTATTATTCCTACTTCATTATAGGTAATACAAAGAGACACTAAACAGAATGAAAAAACAAATACTGTAGAATTATAAGGTATTTTTTTCTAATGCAGCATAATTACTCCACAGCAGTCTTTGATGCAATCAGCAGTAACAGAAAGCTGTATTTAACAAAGACATTGATCTAAATATAAGGATAGTACAGTATCTGAGACAAGAAAACAAAACTGCTTTTGAAGTTTTGTGTTCACAGTATAGGCAATGACTACTGACCTCTTTACAGCTGCCTGCTACTGATAATTAGCAAACAGAAAAATCAGTTTAGGCCACCTCACTTGCTTATTTAAACTTGGTAACTCCAACGCAATCATGAACAAGAAAACAGAGGTAGCTTCTTATTTTTTAGCACTTATTTATTCAATTATGTAGCTCTTACCTGCATAAGGTCCTGCCTTTCTTTTTCACCTGTGCATATAGCTTTCTTTATGGTTCGAAGCTCACTCATTATAGCTTGTGCTTCATCCAGTCTATAATTTGTATGAGCACTTGACATCTTACGATCAATCCTGTTGAAAATATTGACAAAGTCAGGAATTTTTATGTATATAGGAAGCACGTAGATGCTTTACAATCTCTTGTTTATTCATGTACCACTTTATTTCCAGGAATAAATGACACTCCGCTTGAAATTAACACAGCACTCTGTGCCAAGTACACTCTAAAGACAAAGCAATGCATTTATCTACCCAGGTTCTGCAGAACCAACAAATTTTCTGGTTTTCATGTCCTAATACACAGCTTACAGGCAATGTCTGTAGACCATTTCATGCAACAGAAGTAAAATCAACCTAAAACTAACCTACATGGTAATAACTCGAAAGATACTAGCAGTCTAGCTGTCATATTTTCCATGCACCAGTACACACTCCAACATCTTTTCCTCAACTTCTACCTGATCTTGCCTTAAAGTTTCTAAAAAAGGCATTTCATTTTCTTGGGAAGAAATTTTTAAATTCCTCAACTTTTATTGCAAATGCTTTCCTGCCATTATGGGCATCTTTGAGTATCTTTTCTAAAGACATCTTTGTCCCACACTAAGGAACATCACATGGTACCATCCCAGAAGATACCAAATGCAAACTCTGCAAGGAGCAAGAGTGCTACACTACTACCTCAGGCTGAAGTACTGCTCACGTTTCCATCTTGACGCAACAATCTCTCATCTTACGTGGCATATGCACTGAGTTTTCAACTTTTTTCCCCAACAGTTTGCAATAATAAAGGACAACAGATAGGGATGCAGAAGCCCCGTCCAATGTATCATCTCCATAATTTGCTTTGATTTTTAGATAAAGAACAAGACCAGAGACTACAGAACTTACTAGAACCACCATCTGGTCGTGGATTTATAACAAACACTTATAAGATTTTAACTGGCTACCAAGAGCCATTAGAGAAAGTTCTGTTGAATTCCTGTTCAAATGAGAAAACCCCTATTTTCCTGGAAAGCGTGCATATAGAAAAAAAGGTGGTATGTATATAATGGTCCCTAAGCCAATGCTAAGTACTAACAACTCCAGGAAAAAATGGTCTCTGTTTTACAAAATAAGACATAAAACACACATCAGTCCTTACACAGGACATCAGTTTATGAAAAGATGTAGCAGAAGAGAGTATGCTATACATAAACGACAAGAATACTCAAACTCTATTTAAAATATTGAGAGTAACTAAAAGTTTCAAGGTAGGTATTATGTCAAGCTACAAGCGTCAATCGGTCTCACCAGCATGTTCTGCCAGTGAAATTCCACTTGCAGCAAATCACTTGCTTCAAAATTAAAATATTAAGATGAAAACTCCAAAGGGTTGAATAAAAACCTGTGGCTTAATTATACAGCTCATAATATATAGGGAAAAAAAGCATGTTGGGTTTTTTTCTGACAGTTCCTGGTTTTGGAGACAACACAAAATAAGTTTGAACAGCAAGCTTTTCACTTACATGCAATTTCCCCCACACTGCATAAGAAAATATATAAGCCTTTACAGTTTTTTATTCAAAAAACAAGAAAGGACTTAAGTGTCACATAGATGAAAGTTGGATTTTTGTTTAGTTGGGTTTGGTTTTAAGACATTTACTTAAGTCTTCATTAATTTTTTTAATTAAAATCCTAAACATATTAGATAAAACCATGATAAAACAACTAATCCAATTCACTAAAAGTTACATGAAAAAGATAACGTGGTTTTCTCTGAAGGTGACCTTAATGCTAAGAACACGGATTCCACCCAAACATTACACCCAAAAATGCCTCCTACACAACTGCTCATTATATTGCTTGCCAGGTCCAAGGTGATATTTCAGGAAAAGGAAATTATTTAATTTCAACCATATTTTTGTCCAGTTACCCAAAGATTCATGTACCTGGGCATCATGAACTGGTATTTGTTTAAGAAAACAATCAGAAAAATTTCTACTGCCAGAAGTATTTGAGCTTAAATCAGTATCGCTGTCAACCCAAAGTGACTTAAGTATCTTAGAAAAATATTTGCTATTTGTTGTTAATTTTATATCCTCCTTTCATAAAGCTCTAGTTTTGAAAGCCACAAAGTTAACAGGAATCTTCCATTTTATTACTAGAAAAGAACAGGATACAAATACAGATTAGACGTTTGTATGAACAGAAAGAAAACTCAGATAATATATAAAACTATGAATAAAGTATACATTTCCTGAAGGAAAACTACCAATACACTTGCAATAGTTTCAGTCCCGTAGGGCAGTTTTCAGGTTCCTCTGTTTTCCTCCACATGCTTTCAACAATGCAAGACTCTCCCTGTCCTCATCAAAGCACAAATCTGTAGCTGAGTTAATATTTAATTGTAAAGCTTTTGTCAGGTCTCATATCCTCTAAACTAGTCTGCAGCTACAAATTGTTTAGTCAGTCCTAACTCCCTGTCTCTCCCAACTTCCCACAGTGCTCACTCTGCTTCCGTGGCCAACTGGCTGAGTTTTCATTTCCTTTGCTGCTAAATGCCTTCTTCCTCCAAAATTCCTGCCGGCACACAGAAGGGTCACTGAAAACACAGGGGAGGAGGAAATGCTCCTAGTTCTCAGTCCTTGGCGCCAGGTCAGAGGAAGGAGTTTGTTCCAGGAAAGGCTCATCTTTAACCCTGTAACTGGACTGCAACAGGATCAGCCGTACCTCGGGAAAGGCACCTGTGGAGGCCGAGAAACACCACACAGGGTAGAATCTTTGCAGGCTTTAAACGATGAGCTCTAGAAAGTCTCCACTGGGCAACGGGATATTGTGATGTCCAAAGGCTTATCACAACATTGCCAAATTTGGATGAAGCTGTAGAAAACACAGCCCGAAAAAAACCCTGCAGCACTACAAAGTTTGAAATTCTGACTGTACGGGAGTTGTAGAGGTATTTAAAAAAAACTCAATCCTCTCACAACCCCCCCTTTTCCCAAGTTGCTTTGTGGTTTTGTTTAGGTTAGGTTTTTCATTCTCATCAAAGATGGCTTAAGCCATTTGACTAAAATTAAAAAGAACAGAAAACAAAATACAGTCCAAGGCAGACACTGTATGCAGAAAATGTCAATGCAAGTGATTTGCATTTAATGAAGGCATCTGAATCAGACAATGACAAAAAATTATAATAATACCAAGCAACCTAACTACCCTTCACATAAAATTTGTCTCTTCTCTGAGAGCGAGAGCCAGCAGAGGTTGCACATGGAGTCACACAGCAGCAGGTTCTGATACCTGCTCATAACCCACTCCTGTCAGACTTCAAAAGCAAGCATTCAACCAAATGGAAAGCCCAAAGTGTGACAGCTCCTAATAATGTTCTTGGCTTATACTTGAAATAAAAGTCAAGAACATGGCTTTAACAAAAAGCTGAATAGGATGTATACTATTCTCAGTCTGGTAGTAACTGAAGATTTGACCTAGCACAAGAAGGAAGAAAAGCTATGCTGACCAAAAATTTAGAAAAGGTAAGAAAAGGGGGAAATGTCTGAGATGCAAGAAACTTGGAGAAGAAAAATAAAAGAAGTTGGAAGGATATCAGCATTTTTGCTTTAAAGCAGAAACTGTTTCTTTTCAGACAATATACTTACCTTGTGGATATGTAAAAGACAAAATACTTCAGCTTTGGTACTTGACTTGAGTGACCCTTCTCTCCTCACAAATACAAGGGGTAGGGGAGAGATCACTCAGGGACAACCTAGAGCACAGTTAGACTTTTAGTCCAATCTGTATCCTGAGTACACAAAGAGGCTAGAAAAACTTCACTCTTCATTTGTTAGTGTGAGTACTCTGCAAAGTGGCAAATTGCTCCAAAGAAATCATGGATCTCACCAGAAAGACAATTTAAAAATTACTTGAAAACATAAAAAGCAAACAAACCCACCAGCCTCTGGTTCAAGCAAAGTCACTGCACTTGACTTTGAAGGCAGAAATACTGACAGAAATCCACTGCAATGCCAGGTAACACACCAGCAAAATGTTCTCTCCAACTTCAGCCAGCAATAACAAATGGCCTAGTACACCAACAGGCCAGAGTGAGCAGCACCAAAGCCCTGAGTTGTCATGCTGGAACTTTTAAACTAAATTATTAGAGCGACCCACTGACTAATCAGATATGCTTTTAAACTAATTTTTCTCTTGAATGTCTCTCCTATACACCCATCCTGGAGTACGAGCAACTTCACTTGGGCTAAAAACCAAGACTAACATTTGCACTCTACATCATTTCCAGACTTCACTTTTTAAAAAGTTGCACTACTTTGTTGGACTATCTTAAAAGAATTAGTTTAATTAAAACAATCCTGAGTTTCAAATGGCCTTCAAATGCTTTAATAATCCTTTTCCAGTGGTTAGTCCTTTGATAAAACAACTGAACCTTTACCCTTAAAATAACCTAATAAACTAGAAGGAAACCAATACAGAAAGTAGAAAAGTGAAGACAATTCTTACTCACTTAAAGAAAACATGATTAAGAATCTTAAGACTAAAATGCTTTTGTTCTATTACCGCTTACTTACATAGGCCTCTATCCTAAAACACTGACTACACTCAGATTACTTAAAATAGTTATTGGTGAAATATACTGAGTGCCTTGTTTTACTAATTTTCAGCTAATATCATACATTAACAACTCCACCAACTAGCTGTAAAGGCTTCAGGAAGTCAATAAAAACATAAATATGCCTGAAAATGATTACATTATATTTACCAATATATGAAGGATTTTAGCTGAACAAGTATACGTTGCTGAATCTTTTAAAATGCATTATAAATCAGAAGAACCTTGTAGGATTAAAAAAAAAAAAAAAACAAACCAAACCACCAAAGGATATGAAGTGCATGCACTACTCACCCCCCTTTAAAAGCAAAATCTGAGTGTCTCCCTTTATACCATTTTGTTAACATGATACCAAACAAAATTGAAGTTGGAAAATAAATAACCTAATTTCTCCAGGATCCCTGGAACTTTGCCAGAATTACTGAAGCAAAAGCGTGCGCCCATGCTTTGTAGCACCAACACAATAAATCCAAAGCTTCAGAACTTTTCCACAGATACTGTACTTAGGCTGCAAAATGCATTAGACATGCAACGGTTCCAATGTTTTCAGGAAGCGCCTGCATTAAGCAGTTCATTCACATACATGCTGGAAAAAAGGCCAAGATTTCTAAATGCATGGCCACATGTCCAAGGCAAATCCACGAGCTGTTCAACACGCAGTCTAGCCCCTAGCCTTGTTGAACAGATCTGGAAGTCGCAACAACCTGTGTTTACCTGCCATCTTTTCCATGGCCTGGCAACCTCTCTCCCTATCCCACTGGGCATCCCGCGTACTTGCTACGTGTGTAGGTGACTAAGCAGTGCACAGATGGAAGTCACTCAGTTCCCATCTGATGGTCTGCAGGAAAAGTGGCAAGGAGAGGGTCACCACAACAGTTCACAACTTTTGCCACCACTGAACACAAAGGAAACAGAGCACAGGCTGCCTAAAAGCCCTGGGAGCAATGGCAAATTGCCCAGAGCTGCCTTTGGAGCAGGGAGGAGACAGGGACTCACATTTACATGCACTCACGCAACAAAACAAAACAAAACAAAACAAAAAAAAAATCAAAGGTCTCACAGACCATCAGATTTACAGTACACACAAATCAGCTACACTGTGCAGAAATGAGACAATCTGATCATCAGATAAAAGGAAGAAGCAGTGTTGTGGTACACAGCCTGCCCCGAGGAATATCTGTGCCTAGCTAGAAAGCCTTGGTACTGCTCACAGGAAAACTACTCTACTGTATGGTGCTTCAGGCTGTACATATCTCAAAAAAACATTTGGAAAATATTTTTTAAATCTAATTCCACCTCAGCATCTTCAGGAACAGTGATAGAACACGGGCTATACAAACTGGTTTTGCATGTGGATCTATGAAGTCTCCAACTACTTCTGTCCAACCCTCCTTCCATCATTTCACAAGGTTCTCCCCCTGTACCACTTATCACAGCAAAACCTCTGAATCAAAGCAATTAAGAGGTTTCAACCATATTTTTTTTGGCAATACTTTTCTAAGAAATTATTCCAAGGTGAATATAGAAAAAGAAGGTCCTCCCACAAACTCTTAACTTACTCTTGCAGAGTTTCCACTCCTTTTTCCTTATATTGCAGCTCCTGCTTCATCTGTGCCAATTCTCGTTTTAGCCTAGAAAGCTAAAGATAACAAAATAAAGTAATAAAATGTAACAGAAACTTTCATAATAAAAATAATTATTTTTCAAATACAAAATATTAGGTCACTTTAAAAAAATTGGAAGTGATAATATAAGTTCTCTTTTCCTTTTTTGCTTTAAAATTTGCATTAAAATAACAGAAGACTTTCTGTTCCTAAGTCTTAATTCTTCTGTTCATAATATCATAAGACCCAATCAAACGGTGGCCACAACATTCAGCTTGCAAAGTATCAATTTCCTCATCTATTTTGTTCGTTTCCTTTCTCCAATAGCCTATGCCAATAACCAGCAAGTTTCAATCTATATATTTTCTCTTCTCCCGTTATAGCTGACAGGCACCTCTCAACTGTCTTCAACTCTTTAGTCATCATAAAAAAAAAAACCCTGAACATACAATGCTGTTAATTTTTCTATACGGGAAAACAAAAATCACTGGCAACAAAGTTGGCCTCTCTCCCAGAAATGGCAGCCTGATTTTCTACATTATTTTCATATTGTCCTCCTCACTCAATCTCCCTGCCAATTACCATAATCTGACCAGTGAGCACAAATCAAAAGTGACAAAGCAGAGATATCTCCAAAACATAATTTTATGGGTTTATGAAAACAGTTGCCTAAGTAGGTTGGGCAGACTTAGAAGACTGCTATCAGCACTAGGAATGATAAACAAAGAAATAGCTTTTCACCCTCCAAAACTTATAGATAACTGAGAGCAATGGGGGGGGAGGGAGAGGAGGATGAAAGGGACTGCAAACAAATGGGGGGAATGAAGGTGTTTTCAGTGTGTGCTAGTGAGGCATGAGACTGAACTGAGAGACCAAAGAAAGGCAGATGTGGAAAGAAAAAAGCTCTCTCTTCTCAAAGTATCAAACTTGGTACCTTTTCTACAATTAACCCAGAATGCTCTTGATTTTTACATGTATGTCAAAAAAGGACAAAACCATTACTAAAAAGAAGGAGTAAAAAAAAATAAAATAAAATCCATCCATATCCAGGCATAAATTTATTTTGTCAGCTCTATTCCAAGAGTGAAGAGCATGGCACCAGACCCCAAAACACTCCTGAAACCTCTTTCAACACTCACCAAAAGTAAAATGAAAAAATACATCACTAATATCATACCCACAAACACTTTTCTGTGCATACTTTATTACCTGAAGCAACTCAATGCCTATGCACACACTCAATTGAACAAGTTATCATATGCACTTAAAAGATTGTTTTGTTTAAAATTCAGGAAAAGAGAAATAACCATGTAAGTGAAGAGTTCGTTTATTTTCTTTAAATATTTAAATAAATAAGGCTTGTTTTCTCATTTAGAGTATGCTGGCATTTAGAGTATGTAAAACAAGCAAACACTAGTCAGCATGTAGTAAACATACGCAGATAGACTAAATGCCTTTCAAGGGTGGTGAACGGGATTTACTTTCAGACGCACTCATGTGAAAAGTGGTCACTACAACAAAAATGGAACACTATCCTGCAAAGATAAGTGTTTTTAATTTATTTTGTGAGCCAAGTGCCTGGCATGCTAAATCCCATTTTATCCTTTAATAAAAAGAAACATACCATTTGGAAATAGGTTCTAGAGTTTGATATTATAAACTGCTTTTTAGAGCTGCTCTATTAATTTGCTTGAAACTAATGCACAGGCTTCTTTGCTAAAGCAGCATGGGAGAAATTCAAGAAAACTATTTAGCCAAGACAGTACCAAAAGCATAATTCCAGCATTTTTTTAAAAAAGGGGCATTTTTATTCCAGAACTGCCTATCACGACTGCCTGTCACCATCAGAATGCTTGCAGCCTCTCATAGAGAAGCCCTGGCCAAATCACCTAAAAAAGTTCTATCTGGCCAACATGTCTACCAAACTGTGAGCAGCTTTCCAAATGGCTAAATCTAGAATTCAGTGACATCCACAGAACCCCTGAAAAAGGGTAAATGGGAAACTATGAAGCCAGTGGGCTTGAACTGCACTTAATCAAGGAAGAATTTGGCTACAGAGCATTTACTCGCTGTGTCAGTTCTGAAAGCCTGGCCGAGTTTGCCTCTGACATCTTTGACAAAAATCTTTAAGCTTTTAACACGGAAAAAGCATTACTTTGCAAGTTACTGAAATGTAGTAAATATAGATTTGTTTTAACAACAGCAGGGCAGAACATAAAAGAAGTTTTACAGTATTCTATTGTAAAAATGTACACCCAGTGTAAATGATAGGGTAAAGAAAAACACACAGACCCCTTCCTTCCCCGTGCCCAATTCGTATTTTTCACAAAATGAAAAAAATTACTCACTCTGTCACGACGGCTGGCTATTTCTGCTTTGATCTGATATGGGTCATACTTGGTATTAGTTGAAAATCCAGAGAACGCTAAACAGATGGAAAACAGCATTTTACATTATTTTTTTTTACTTCTTCTATGCAATTGCTAAGATGTGGCACTATTTAATAGACCACTGCATTCATTCTCTGTGTCACGAGTCAGTAGGTTTTAAAATAATCCTCTGTGCTTAAAGTACAACAGAAGAATTACATTTGGTGTGCATGAATTATACTTTTTTGTTGTTCTGAAAAACAAAAATCTTATATAGCAGCACTGTGTATTGCCTAAAAGCAACTAGCTTCCCTGACAGGATGGTGACATTTACTGGTGCAAGCAATTTGTGTATCGTTAACAACTGCTAACTGTTTCCTAGGTATGTTGAATTAACAGTAAGATAGAGACTGAAGTAAAAAAAAAAAGAAAACACAAAACCTATTGTCAGAACAAAATTCAATCAGCTACAGAGAGAACCTGCCTCCTAAAGCAATGACATAGGGAACCAACAATACAGATCAACCTCTAGCAAGTGAGCTCTTAACACTGCATATCTAGAGTCAGGGAATGATTTCAAGCTCTGGCATTACAAGCTAAAGCTTAGACAGATGAAGTAAAGGTCCTACAGGATAGGCTGGGCAAAACCAACCATGATTTATTGAGTGAGCCATTCACAGCAGCGCTGGCCCACTGAAAAATGCCTGGTATGTGAAGGGATGGTGTTGTGCTGTTAGACTTACCATCCCTTTGCAGAGCTGAAGGCTGCTGCTTTGAACCCCGTACCTGCGTTGCACTGAACCTTTTGACTCTCCAAAGAATACTGCAATGCCAAGGTCATGTCAAGCATGCAGGAACTTGCCAAAATGTGTAGTCATGCCTGGACTAATTCCCTAAATCCAGGATTTTCTCTGGATTTTTTAAACAGGGCTGATCACAACTGAGTCAACAAAACTGCTGCATTGACACCTCCCTGCCAACCCCTGATTGCTGAGCTCACGCCACCTCCCACTCATGAGCAGAGGACACCGACTCAATGGCAGCACCACAAGCAAAGATGAAAATTGTGAAGTTTTAGTTCTTTTCACACAACAAACTTGAACAACTAGTAGTGGAGGCAGAAGAATTGGCAATATGAACACCTAATTTTGGCCATCTAATTGCACTTGAATTAGGAGCCTAAGATTTCTGTACAATAAATTGAGAAACAAGCATTCCAGAGTGAAGATGAATTAAGAAAACAAGTGGAAAAGCCTTGGGGAATCCTGAGTTGACAGCATGATTAATCCGCAAAGGGATTTTTTTTTTTTAATAGCTCATCTTACTAATCAGCCCATCCCATTTTCTCACAACAGATGCATATGACCTTAAACCACTATAAATTATATTAACACATCTGTGGAAAAGTATAGTATTTTTGTCACCTCAAAACAAGTGAAAGGTTTTAAGTCATTTTACAGTATCTTATTACCAACTCAACATCAATACCTAAAAAAAAAAAAAAAAAAAAAATCAGAGGACTGGGAAACCTAAGAGTCAACTGACATAGCATTTGCATACATGCTACAGATAACCTCCAATTTTTTCGGTCATATTTTGCTGCTGTTTCAAGCAACTTGTTTTTCCAAGAGTATAAAAAGATGAAAAACAGGTTATGGTTTTTTAGTATATTACCATCAACAGTTTCTTTCTGTATATTCACCTGAAGTAATTTAACAAAATATCCCACAGAACTATTGCAAATTTCCAAAATAACAAAAGCCCAAGCTCCTAGAAGAGTATTCTAATACATGCGTATTCAGATTTTATAATCCGTGGAAAAAAAATTATTACATTATCCTTTATCCTATTCCAACTCCTTAAGCAGTAGTTAAACTCTCTCTTTAAACAAAACTTTCTTTTTTAAAATTACTTAGTATGGGGAAAAAAAAAAAAAAAAAAAATCTTTCTTAATAATTCTTACGAAACTTGAATGTAACAGGGAGAAATAAGACCAGTCACACCTGTTCAGTTATGTCACAAAATAAATCACACAATTCTTGTATATAAAACTAAAGAAAAAGACAAGATAATCCTAATTCAAGAGTAAAAGAACACTTGGTCAAGCCTATCTGGGACACCTCAGCCCCAGAGAACATATTTTATTCAGAATTTTGGCATATCCGTGAATTACCTTGGATTCATAAATACCACTGGATCAATAGCTAAACACTTTTAACCAGATGCCTGCTTTAATCCCCCTCTCCACAGTCAGGTTTCTTGAACATTTTCAGAAAGGGCTGAGGAGAGCTTTCCATACTTATGAAGTACTTGGCATTTATCAGCAAAGCCATCAGTTAAACAATTGCTGTAACACACAATGACCACTGAAAAGCCTCCAGAGCAGTGAAACACCACACTTCCACATGGCTGATTTTGACTTTTCAGCAAAGACACCTTTTCCTCTTGCACCAGCCAACAGCCATGACAGCAGTGCAACAACTTCAGATTTTAGTAAAAGCCCATCATCTACTTTCAAGCTACCAGAGATATCTCAAGAATGAAAAGGGCAGGAAATCAAGGCTCTACAACCTATGCCACCAGCATTAGAATCACAGGCTGAGAGTCAAGAATGAGGTGCATTAATGAAATGCTGCTTCCTACTTTGTGGTCAGAAGTACTCTTGACCACAACACCTTGTCCCTAACTCTTCATAGACAATAAATCAACCACAGATCCACAGAAGGCTTCCCTTAAGGTGATGGTGCCCCCCCTTGTCATAGTGGAATAACCTATGAATTTAGGATGGCAAGTACATGACTGACCAGCAACAATCATAGAATCATAGAATAGTTAGGGTTGGAAAGGACCTTCAGATCATCTAGTTCCAATCCCCCTGCCATGGGTAGGGACACCTCCCACTAAAACCATGTCACCCAAGGCTCTGTCCAACCCGGCCTTGAACAACGCCAGGGATGGAGCATTCACAACTTCCCTGGACAACCCATTCCAGTGCCACACTACCCTTACAGTAAAGAGTTTCTTCCTTATATCTAATCTAAACTTCCCCTGTTTAAGTTTGAACCCGTTACCCCTTGCCCTCTCACTACAGCTGCTGATGAAGAGTCCCTCCTCAGCATCCCTACAGCTCCCTTTCAGATACTGGAAGGCTGCTATGAGGTCTCCACACAGCCTTCTCTTCTCCAGGCTCAACAGCCCCAACCTTCTCATCCTATCTTTATACGGGAGGTGTTCCAGTTCCCTGGTCGTCCCCGTGGCCCTCCTCTGCACTTGTTCCAACAGTTCCATGTCCTTTTTATGTTGAGGACACCAGAACTGCACACAATACCCCAAGTGATGTCTCATGAGAGCAGAGTCAGTCCTGTCTTTGTTGCCTTATGTGAATCACTGTTACACCTGGCTCTGCGATGGCTAGAGATGGTAGCTGGGATATACCTCTGTTTAATGTTGATAAAAAGGCGTATTCTAATAGACTTAACAGGAAATGGAATTCTCTGAATAACAGTCAAAGGAGAGCACCCCACTTCTATAGTCACAATCTTCATTCAGACGAGAACCAAGTGAAAGAAACACTTCACACACTTTCTTACACCACATGCTGTACAAGGCAGGTGGGCAAATCAAGAAAAGGCTAGCAAACTCACAGCTGGCATAAGAACGGCTGTCATCCTCACACATTTTGTGCAATTGTTGATATTCTTCTTGGGCCAGCTCAAAACGCTGCTGCTTTATTTGGTAAATCTCCTTCTTGGCATTGAGTGCCTCTTGGGCAACAATTAAGTATTCCTTTAGCATGCGTTCCTGCTCCCTCCTCCATTGCTCCCTTGGGTCCTCAATTTGTGTGAGCTCTAAGGAGAAAAACATTTTAAAAAAAAAAAAAAAAGTAAGATGCTGCATACACAAAGTATAGATCATTTGGTTAAAGCTTGCTCACAACTAGCATACCTAACACTACAGTGCTCAAAATCACTCTAGCCTGGACAAGAAAAAGGAAGGATGCAGAGTGGAAGAACAGGAAAATCCTTTTCAAATATAAAAAACATTTAAATTTATTATTTTCCTTACAAACTAGTGCAAACCCAACAAAAACAGTGTTTTGACTCTTACTGTCCCTTGTAGCCACCTTGAAAATTCTAAAAACAACCCAAAAATCCAGAACCATGTAGGAGCGTGAAAGGTATCTCAACGCTTAACTCGTAACTCTACAAATGGTTGTAACAACCTTAAGACACTACATACAACTTCACAAGTGTTACATCCTGAAAGGTCAGTGACTACACCTGTGTAATTAAGAATAATGTAATTCAACAGAAATTAGTATTTTTATCTCAAATCCACAAAAACATTCCAACTGCTGCTTTTTTGTCTTAAGAAATAGCACACTCATGCTCTTTCTTTCCAGGGTTTAGAACAGCCTGTATTCAAACACAAATCAAAACCAGGTTTCCAGTACAAACTCTTTCCCATATATATAGATTTTCAAATTTATAACCATACAGAAATCTCCTTGCAGCTGCAAAGATGTTTTAGGAGGACATATGCATTAATATCCTAAAAAATTATCAGTTCATTTTTGCAGTGCTGCTCAAGCTAGCAAATATTTTACATAAGGATGTCCATGCAAAGTTTCATGTTTAAGTGAAGGCTAATTTCTGATGATTGAGGCTCTATTGGTAAGAAGTTGTTGCAGATATAATGTCAATGTTCAAAGTAGCAGCAGAACCTGCAGCACCGTCAGGAGGTAAGTAATTTTCCCAAGCTTTGCTTCTCACAAGAGATGAAAGCTAGTTATATTTTGTATTAATCTTGTGAACATAATTCAGTATATTGGCATCAGTGATGATACAGGAAACCGTAAAAGACTGAGCGCAGCACATTAGTGTCACTCTATTGTTAAGTCATGCTAAGAGCTTTACCATTTGAGAGCCATTTGAAATGTACATAAACAGAAACAAAGTTCATCCGTGAATTCAACCTGTACTTTCAGATTTGTCTGTTAGGTTCCTAATAACCTTGTCTCTCAACAGCTGTAACTTTTATCTCCCCACAACTTCTCATATTTTAAAGGTATAAAGATCATGCCTACAGTTCTGCAATTTCTCCCCATATCCCAGAGACCCTTGATTCCCAGCAGCACTTTCTGGCTCCAGTGCTCCCAGATTACCTCTGTAGCCCAGGACAGGATGTGTGCTGTGGCTTGTTCCAATCTCTCAAATCCTTCTCAGCTTGCAGAGCAAGCAGAAGAAAGTAAGAATTCACACTGCAGCCCATCCTCTACTGGGAGCATGATAATTTGCAATGCTATCTCATCTGTCCATAAGCATTCCTGAAATTTATATAAATTTAATATTCCTAAAACTGCTAATCCCCTATGGAAACTATGCAGAGATTAATAAATATTTACAAGTCAGAAGAGTTGGAACCCAGGAAGTGTCTCTTTTTGAACAGGAAATTAATAGTTCTAATCTCAGCAGACACCAAGGCTGAAATATTATGTTGTATCACACATTAAGCTTCTAAGGACCTATACTACAGGGCATAGTGTCTCTTACGAAATTATTTCAGAAGCTTCTCAAGAGCTAGTAGCATTCTTCTGAGGTAGAAAATTTTTTCAGTACAGTAGTGACGCTCTTTTCTGATTTATAAAGTACAGAGGCTTCACTTTGCCCTGGATTTCCACACAAGTTTGCCATGAAATAACAAAATTAAAGCCATGTTGTATGACAAAATTCAGTCCCTTAATTTCTTTATAACTAACTAAAAAATAAAAAATAAATACAATAATTCAAGAACAGCCCCAGACAAATGCAGAGAATATATTATTTCCTCACTGGGGAATGCCCAACTGGTTAAAGGAGACTTCAAAGGCTCCCAAGATTCTGAGGAGGAGGGAAAGGAATTCTGTGGTTGGCAGCAGCCAAGGTTTTTAAGCAATGGCTGGACAAGAGCCAAGAGCAGCTTAGTAAGGGTGTCAACAAAGTACTGAATTTACAGAACAAGATGGAGATCAGGGCTGGAAGCACCACTGAGATTTACAGAAGATTTCTCTGTTCCTGGGGGTTTTCAATATAAATGGAAAGTTATTGCCTAGAAATCTTCTTATTACTTTCTGGGTAAACAAACATAGTGAGAGGCTTGGAAAAATCAGATATATTACTGTTTTCCTTTAAAAGGTGCAAGGGCAAAAAGCTTTAAAAGGTGCACAAAGCATGAGAGGTTCCTAGTAAGCCTAACTTTAGAAAGACTCTCTTTGAATTATCCCTTGCATTTTTTCCTCAGTGTTTCTTGAAAGAAAGCACTTCTGTTTTGTCAATTAACACAGAACTCCAAGGCTGTATGAAGCATTTAATCCGGTCAGCCACAAAAGGCAGTCTGAATATTTTCACATGGAAGTTGCCATTCCAAGTATTGTAGAAATAGTTCAGAATACAAAGGACTCATTTCAGAAAAACATTTTTTTTCAGTGCCTAACCCATACCTGCCACCTGCCTGACACCATCTCATGATACACATGGTTATCTACTCATTAGTTCTCACTTCTACAAAGGAGGTTAATGCAGTCTTGATTGGTACCTTTGTTGTCCACAGTTTAAAATTGGACCTATTACCCTACTAATTTTTGAATAATGATTACCCAGCTGCAATATCAACTGTGTCTTCCCTCTGAATATAAATCTTGCTTGTATATGCAAGCACTGTATTAGCCTAAGGGTGACAAACCCATTTTGCTGTGACGACTGAATCATCATTTAGGATAATATCTGTGGGCTGCGAGTAATTAGTTATCATGAAAGAGACAAATTTTG